>CM066031.1:601011357-602261357 GCA_033557465.1 Ichthyophis bannanicus | reverse complement strand
GCTGCAGTGTTTTGTATGAGCTGGAGACGCTGAAGTTGGTAAGCTGGAAGGTTGGCCAAGGAGACATTGCAATAGTCTAGTCTGCTGATAACTAATGCCAATACTAGGGTGATCAGGGAACTAGTAGGGAGAAGGGAACGAACAGCTCTGATTTGGCGCAGAGCTGCAAAGGAACGACGTGTGAGTTTGGCACAAGGGGGGGGGGCAGCATGGCCGGGGTTTCTGCCTAGGGCGGCAGAAACCCTTAGGCTGGCCCTGGCTATGGGGTACACTAGGAATCCCCCTTTTCTCTCTTGTATTATTCTGTCTGTCTTGATTACATTGTAAGCTCTTCGAGCAGGTACTGTCTTCTTTATATGATTGTATAGCTCTGCGAACACCTTGTAGCACTATATAAATGATTAATAGTAGTAGACTGGCTTGAGAAACACTGACAGTCAGTCTAGATAAAAGTCCTGCAGGAAACAATATGCACTGGAATCGTTATGAATAGAGTTCTATAAAGTAGTAAGGATATGCAGCTGTGGTCAGCATTATTGGCACCCTTGCAGTTCTACCCATTAATGTCCAATATCTCTGAAAAAAAGTGCCAGTGAAATGGCTTTTGACTATATATGCACACATATGACACAGAAAAGAATCAAATAAAACAAGACCAATTAAAAAAGGAAATAGTAGGAAACAGTATAAAAACTGGAGCATTTCCAGGACATGATTATTGGCATCCTTAAAAACAATTTAAATCAGTTTGAACAGAAGAACCACATTCCCACTGCAGTAAAATTGGACACACCTATGATCAATTGTCAGTACTCACATGACTTGAATCAACCAATGAATGATGTCTCTGTTTGAAATGGCCACATAAACTCCATGTTCCATTTTCACAATGGAGAAGATAAGAGAGCTGCCTGAGACCGTCAGAAAAGCCATTATTACCAAACATCAATCTTCAAAGGGGTACAAGGCCATCTCCAAAGACCTTGGGATTCCAGTGTCTACAGTTCACAATGTTATTAAGAAGTTTTCTGCTCACGAAACTGTCAATAACTTTCCAGGACGTGGTGGGACAAGGAAAATTAATCCAAGAAGTCTTTGAAGGTTAGTGCGACCTGCTGGAAAAACACCACCCACAATATCCAGAGAGCTTAAGGCTGCCCACAAGCAATCTGGAGTGGTAGTTTCAACCTGCACCATATGCCGTGTACTAAACAAAGAAGGACTTCATGGGCAAAGGCCAAGGAGGACCCCATTGCTAAAAGATAGACATCAAAAGGCATGCCTGATCTTTGCCCAAATCCACCTTGAGAAACCACAATCCTTCTGGGAAAATGGTCTGTGGACAGATGAAACCAAACTTGAACTCTTTGGCAATGCAGACCAGCAATACATTTACAGGTAAAGAAATGAAGCTTATAAGGAAAAAAAACACCTTCCTACAATTAAATGTTAGAGATTCCATAATGTTGTGCGGCTATTTTGCTGCCTCAGGAACTGGAGACCTGGAATGTATTAAGGGAATCATGAAATTAGAGGACTACCAAGGTATTTTTGAGTGAAATGTGCTACCTAATGTCAGAAAGCTAGGTCTGGGTCAAGGGTCATAGGTCATAGGTCCTCCAGCAGGACAATGACCCAAATCATATATCCAAAAGTAGAAAAGAATGGTTATAAAGGGACAAATGGACTTTTTTATTTTGTATTTATAGGTTTTTACAATAAACTAAGCAACACTGTTTGTACAGAAATATACAACTTGCATGATAATACATAAGAAAAAATATACCAGATAATTTTATAGCGAGAAATATCAGTAGCCCTCAAATTAGAAGGGGAGCAGCATAAACAAAACACACTGAGGGCAGGAGACCCCCCAATGTTATACCAGGAAAAAAGAAACATTATCCACAAATCAAGTGGGGGCGGAGGTCCAAGAACATACATATATATGAATGAGGAACCACTCAAGAGGGTGAAGATGTAACAACATGAGTGCTAATGAAAGAAGAAAGAGCTTCAGAATGAAAGAAAACATATTTCTGCAATTGATATAGAACAATACATTTACAGGGAAACCATAACACAAAGGAGGCTCCCATTTGAATCACTCCAGGCCTTAACAAAAGAAAAGATTTACGTCTTTTCTGCGTTTCCCTGGCTATATCTGGAAAAAAATCAATATGTTTTTACCCATAAACAAGTTAGCTCTTTTTCTATAATATAGCTTAAGGAACCATTCTCTATCAGAAGACAAAGCCAGTGTTACAAGCAAAGTGGAAACAGGCACCTCATCGTCCTTGGGAGTTTGAAGAAGAGCGGAGACATTGAAGAAGTCCATTTCTAAAGTCTCAACAGACACTTTACCATCTTTTTTACCCAAAGGCAAATAGTAAACTTTTGCCACCGGAGGTATCAGATCAGAGGGTACCAATAGTGACTCTTGGAGGTATTTCTTAAAAAGAGTGGTAGATAGGAGCCACCCCAGTAACAACCGGAAAATTAAGGAGACGAATATTTGAAGACCAAGCAGCGTTTTCCAATGCCTCTAATTTCGCTCTTAGAGCCATGTTATCTTTAACCAAGGAAAGAGTCAAATCAGAAACCTGAGTTAGCTTCTGATCAGAAATATCTAATTTACCTTTTGTTTCTACCATATCTTTATCCAGTTTAGAGACAGTCTCCTCAATTTTAGAAATTTTTGAAGTAGAAAAAGCCAACTTCTGGCCTACTACCTGAGAAAGTTGTACAAGCGCCTCCCAGATGTTGTCCAGGGTCACAGAAGCAGGACGAGAAATATCAAAGGAAAAGGAAGGTTCAGTGGTTACCACCGGCAACAAATTCTTCAGATCATCAGCACTGCTCACCCCTTGAGCCTGAGCACTAACCGCAGTAGTCTTGACCTCTCCTGGGCTAGCAGCCGAGAATTCAAATGGCTGACCTCCGGATCTTCCCACCGACGAGTCCCGCTCCAGATTCACAGCCGCTCCTACCGTTGGTAGGACTGCAGATCCACTCATCGGGGAAACCACCGAAAGACCCAGAAGAGCAGGTGTACGCCCATTCGGGGAGAGAGACACATCCAGGGCGGAAGATGCCGAAGTCTCCTCTGCCAGCACTTCAAAGCCCGCTCAAATCTCCCCTATCTGGTTCTCGGTAAGTCTAACAAAACAGTCCATAGGCCCCACAGTGGCAGGCATAGGCTCCGCAGGAAAATCTCCAGGCTTGCCTTTACGCTTAGGCATCGTGGCTCAAACCCTCACAGCTGCCATCTTGCAGATTAGCCACTCCTCCCCCCCCAGCTCAAAATGGACTGTTTTAAACTGACCAGAAATGAGTCCTGATCTCAATCCAATAGAGAACCTTTGGAAAGAGCTGAAATCTGTCATTGGTAAAAGGAATCCTAGAAACATTCATGAGCTGGAACAAATTGCAATTGAAGAGTGGGAGAAACTACCAGCAGCCAAGTGTATGAAACTTACAGATGGCTACCAGAAACGTTTGGAGGCTGTCATCACTGACAAGTGTCGTGCAACCAAATATTAGTGAAGGGTGCCATCAGGACAATACCTAGCCGTGTGCGAGTGGTGCGGCTGCACAGGGCGCAAAGGCTTAAGGAGCACATTTCAGCTGTCTGCCTTTGCCTGCTGCTGCCACTTTTTCTTTTCTCAGCGATGGCAGGCAACGGCAGACAGCTGAAATGCACCCCTTAAGCCTTCTCATGGCATGCTAAGCAGGTCTGGTCCCTCCCTGCTCTGATGCGGCGTCAGAGGAGGGAGGGACCAGATCTGCTTAGCGCACCAGCGACTTCCACATTGAGTGCACCTCTTCTCTCCTGTCAGCCTCCAGAAAGTGGCTAGATGGAAGTGTGGGGGGGAGTGCGCGCCAGATGTGCAAGTTGCACAGGGCGCGATTCACGCTCGGTATGGCCCTGGGTGCCATCAATCCTGTTCAGGTCATATTTTTTTTTCTCAGAAATTACTACATCTAAGTTGCACAAACATCTTGTTTTTGTTGTATACCTTTGAACTGTGATGGTGAAAGTGTTTCTGAGCCTATGGAAATAGGAGAAAAACACCCATTTACCTTTAGGGAGAGAGACAGGCAGGAAGGCTGTAGCTCTCATGCTGAAGCTAAACAGAAAAAAACACACGTAGCTCCTGGTTACAAGCCACACCCAAGCTCTGAAGCAAGTAGTAAAGTTAATGAGAGCCACCTGGGGGAGGAGCACGGGACCCTAGTTCAGGCGCACACATATAAACGCAGGGGAATGGAAGGAAAGGGAACCACCAGGGAAATAGAAGGAAGCAGAAACTCGAGGAAGTCTGAAGGAAGGAAGACCTTCAGGGCAGCTGAAGAGAAGAGTCTTTCCAAGGACAACACTAGAGAGGGTTCCAGTGGGAAGAAAGCTGTGAGACCGAGTCATATGAAAAGATTAACCACAGAGAATGCTGAGGAATGCAGTGGAGCTCTCAGTGGTAGAAGCCATAACCCAGAGAGGAGCCAGTGCTGCAGAGAAACTGCTTTGGGCTCTAGAGGGAGGAGATTTATAGCTGAGAGAAGTCCTGACGAGGAGCAACGTACTTTGGCAATAATCCAGGAAGCTATAGGAAATTTGCCAGCTCCAAAAGGGAACGTGAGTAAATCTGTGACTAAAAGTAATTCAAGTCAGTTAGAGGCACTGTGCCACTTAATGAGAGAGAAGAGGCTTCACATGCCTGCTGAAAAGCCTGTGTGCAAAGAGAAGTCTTATTGGAGGAAAGTACTAGAGCTGCTAGAAGGGGTTAAACCTGAATTTATACAGGGAGAATTAAAGCAGGATACGGAAAGCACGGATGGTGAAGAAATGCAAGCTGAAGGTTATGAATCTGACCAGGAGTCCGAGTCTTCTGTAATGGACTGTTCTTTGTCATAAGACTTTGTAATGGTCTTAACTGAAAGGAGAAAGGCCTAGAATCTTACTGTCTGGTAAAGCAGAAAAGAAAACAGGCTGGACGTTGTTTAAGTCAGTATTGCTCAAGAATCCTGTGTGGCCTTTAAAAGAAGGAAACAGCTACACGTGCTTTGTTGAGTGAAGCAGCTAAAACCTCATGCTGAAGGCTGGAACTTTAAAAGAAAACAGCTACATGTCTTTAATGCTGAAGGAAGCAATTAAAGCTTTGTTCTGAATGCTGGAAGTTGTAAGAAAAGTAACTACAAACATTTTAACCTGACAGAAACAGTTATTATGTGGTGTTGTATGTAAAAGTCTTCTTTTGTAGAAAACATGGTTTTGGGAGAAAGAATCCTATATTAATTTGTTTACCATGCGTTGAGCCTTTAAGGCTCTTTTTGGGAAGGTGGAAAACATAAATATTCCTATGTTTGCCTTAAACTCTCAGGCCTCAATATTATTTGAACCCACAACTACAATCCCCAGAAGCCCTGGCTCTGGACTATATTAAGGCACGTCCCCTCCTCTAGGCAGCTGCCTGGACAGAAGGGGGCGCAACAGAACATACTATTAAAATATTATCATGGCATACAGATGGAATATTTCCAATTATTTCTCAAGATGTTGTACACAAAATAACTAAAATACAAGGGTGCCAATAATGTTGAACACAATTGTATATTGTCCACATAGTCAGCATGGATAATGAACAATGGAATGCTAGCAGAAAAAGAAAAGCAAAAAATATCGGCAACACAATAATCATGGGAGATTTCAGTTACTCCAGTATAGAAACATAGAAACATGATGGCTGAAAAAGACCACATGGTCTATCTAGTCTGCCCTTCCATATCGACTACTACAATAGTCCTCTCTTTTCCCTTAGACATCCTATGCTTTTTCAGACACTGTCCTCAAGTCCATTACCTCCACTGGGAGACTTTTCCACGCATCTACCACTCTTTCCATAAAGAAATATTTCCGCATATTACTCCTGAATCTATCTCTTTTCACTCACATTCTATGTCCCCTTGTAGCAGAACTTGCCTTCAATTGAAAGAGGCTCTCCTGTGCATTTTTGCCATGGAGGTATTTAAATGTCTCTGTCATATCGCCCCATCCCGCCTTTCCTCTAAAGTATACATATTAAGATCTTTAAGTCTGTCCTCATGTGCTTCATAATGACCATTAACCATTTTAGTAGCCACCCTGTGCACCGACTCTAACCCGTTTACATCCTTGTGAAGATGTGGTCTCCAGAATTGCACACAATACTCCAAATGAGGTCACACCAGAGACTTATACAGAGGCGTTATCACCTCCTTTTTGTCTGCTGGCCATTCCTCTCCCTATACACCCAAGCATTCTTATGGCTTTCACAGTAGCCTTTTCTAGCTGTTTAGCTACTTTAGGATCGTCAGACACAATTACGTCCAGATCCTGCTCCTCTTTTGTGAATAGAAGTATCTCACCCCCTACACCAGCGGTTCTCAACCTGTGGGTCGCAACCCCCATGGGGGTCGCCACAGGATTTAGCGGGGGTCACCTCACTCCACCGTTAAAAAACAAAACAAAAAAAACCGCACAAGTTGCTGCCGCTGCCGAGTCCGCTTCTTGGCAGCGGCAAACTCACCGCTTCCCTCCTATTGCAGCCGCAGCTCCCTGCCTCTTAGAGAACCATGGCTGAGCCTGTAAAACCATTGTGGAGCCTTCCCACCTCTTGACAGGCTCTGTGCAGCATTGTCCCGCATCCAAAGGAAGTTGTTTACCACGTCCTTTGGAGGCGGGACAATGTTGCACAGAGCCCGTTTAGAGACAGAAAGGCTTCGCAACGGTTTTACAGGCATAGCCGTGGTTCCCTAAGAGACAGGGAGCCACCGCTGCAGAAGAAGGAGGCAGACATGGGGAGAGGGGAGCAGGGAACCTGCAACGGAGCTGATATGGAGGGAGGGGGGCTGACATGGAGGGAGGGAGGGGGGCTGACATGGACGGAAGGGGGGCTGATATGGATGGATGGAGGGAGGGGGCTGACATGGACAGGGGGAGCTGACATGGAGGGAGGGGGCTGACTGATGGATGGAGGGAGGGAGGGAGGGCTGACATGGACAGAGGGGGGACTGACATGGAGGGATGGATGGAGGGAGGGAGGGAGGGGGCTGACATGGACAAAGGGAAGAGACGGGGACATACTGGACAGACGTGATCCAATACGCGCCAACGAAGATGTTCAAAACAATGAGCGCACTGTAGACAATGTTCCACTAAGGGCGCGTTGGCGCGTATTGGATCATTTTCCAATGGACCCCAGGGGAGGCAATCGGACATTTCAAATGCAAAAGTTAGAACAACGTTGGATATATAAATTGGACACAGTTTTTCCATCGGGTCTTAACATGCAATTGGAATGGCACAGTATTTTGTGATTATTTCAGTCACATTATGATTGGCAGGATATCTGTTCCAATCAGATTAGGGGGTTCCCTTTGCATATAGGGTTTCCCCTTTCTGATTGGTGGGTGAATGGTTGCTAATGCGTGATTGGCTGATCAGCACCTCCATCGTCAGTAATGACGTCAGACGCCGTTTTTAAAAAGAAGCTGGAGGGTTTCTTTGGGCTTAATGGAAGATGGACGGCAACAGGAGTTCTCTAACCTGAAGCAGGGTCTTGAAGGCGAGGACCCAAAATGTGACACGTAGTAGTATATGACTTCCTTCCACCTTACTTTATCGGTTTGAAGACGCAATAAAGCTAAGTGTTAAATTTGCTCACTTTAAAAGAATTAAAAGGAGCAGTCACAGCGGGATGATGGTTCCCTCTATCCTCCTTGGTCATGACTGCTCCGACAAAAAGAAACTTTCTCCTATTTAACTTGTTCAGGTTTTCTATGATATAGACAATTCAATATTGGGCCCATATTCTTTAAGCCAAAATGACTAAATTACTTATTATTTATTTATTATTTATTACAAATTCTTATATACCGCGCTATTTAGTATCAGTGCGGTTTACATAATAACATTTTGCATTAGAAACAAGATCTTTTGCTTACATTGTAACAGGGATTGTAACTTGGAAGTAACAGGGTAACTATATACAGTTCAAAACAAAGGAGCTCATAGTTATTTAAGTAATATTATCTAATAGAGTCATAATGTAATCATGCTCATTGAGAATGTGCCTGATGAGTTTCTTTTGTAAATCATGAGCATTATGTTGTTGGTACGTCAGATGCTGTGTGGATGAGATGAGGTGTTGGATGTGAATGTGTTAGCTTAGGGTGGGTAAAGTAAAGGCAGAATAAGTGATGTTTAATAGCTTTTCTGAATTGTGAGAGGTCAGCTATTGCTCGTATATGAGGTGGGAGATTTGTTACAGCACTTAGGAGCATATAATGTAAATGCTCTGTTTCTAGTTGTTTGGGTACATTTAGTGGACTCAGGTGGTATAGATAGCGTGTTGCTAGTTGTTGACCTTCTTAACCTGTTAGCAGGGGGAATTGGTCAGGAGTGAAGAGAGGGATGTAGCAGATATCTGGTTAATTGCTTTAAATGATAGGATTAACACCTTGTAGGGGATTCTGCATTGCAATGGTAGCCAGTGTAGATCCATAAGTATGGGTGTTATGTGATTTTCTCCAGGACCAAGCAGGAAGTCAGTCCTCACATATGGGTGACGTCGGCGCCGACGGAGCCCTCGCGGAGCAATTTTCCCCAGCTTTCAAAGAAAGCCTTTGGGAATTGCAGCGCGCATGCGCGGTCTCCTTCCTGCCCAAGGGTGCCATCTTAGCCAGTCTTCTTTTTTCCGCGGAGCCCTACAGACGTACCTGTCGTGTCCCCGCGAAAAAGTTGATTTTTACTAATATTTTCTCTTTTTTCCTTCGGTTCGACGCCGGTCTTTTTCCTGCCCGGACTCGCGACGCCGTCACGAGTCCTTCTCTTCTTTTTCGGTTTTTCTGATTTTAGTCAGTTTCGTTTTCGGTTTTTTCGCTGGCAGCCCGGTCCTTTGACCTTGCAGGGGCCCTTTTTCCCCCGATGGCTGCCAGTGGTTTCAAGCGGTGTGGTCAGTGTGACAGAAATATGTCACTCACTGACACACACGATAATTGCCTCCGCTGCCTGGGCCCGGATCATGAAGAAATGATCTGTGGGGCCTGTGGCAAAATGTCCTCCAAAGCGTTGAGAAGTCGGCGGCACCAGCGGGATAGAATCTTCGCTGACCCCAGCCGTACCCGGACCTCGTCGGAGGCCTCGGCGTCCAGAGGTTCCAGCTCTGACCGTCGCCGAAGTTCCTCCGACAGGGGTTCTCCCTCCGGGGACCATCGACGGAAGGTGAAACCCGCGAGGGCGGCGTCGGTGGACGCTCCTGGCTCCGCGAGGGCCAGGTCGCATAGCCCCGATAGCCGTCCCGGGTCTTTGGAGAAGGAGCACCTCCCGAAGCGACCTCGCCTGGAGTCGGAGTTGCCTGCTCGGGTAAGTCCTGTAGTCCTCCTGGACTCGCCTCCGAGACTGCCGACGTCAGGCCCGACGCCGTCGGGGCCCGAGTCGGGGACTGCTGGGTCACCTGAGGTCAGACTCAGGTTGACGGCCTTGGAGAGCAGACTGTCTGCCTTCATGGACCAGCAGCGGGCACTGATCGCTAGCCTCGCTGGCGCCGCTGCCCCGACCGCGGGACGTCGACGTCTAAGTTGACCCCGGAGACCGAGCCGATCCTCGAGTCCATGCGAACTCGAGTCGATCCTCGGTCGAGGTCACCCTCGGCCTCCCGTTCGGGACCGAGGTCGTCGCCGCCGACTCCCTCGGCGTCGGGGCGGCCGACGCCTCAGCCTGCCCGGGCCGACCCCACCGATTCCTCCTCGGAGTCGGTCTGGGAGTCTGAAGAGGAAGAGTCACCTGATTCCTTTCGGACTCGGTGTGTCCCCTCGGACTCGCCTGAGTCCGAACCTCGGAAGCAGTCCCCTCCGGAGGATGCCCGGTTCTCGGATTTCGTCAGGGACATGGCCAAGGCTTTGGCCTTCCCTGCGGATCCCGAGGAGGAGCCTCGAGCCGAAGAGCTCGATGCCCTCCAGTATGACTCTCCCGCCAGGGAACACTTTACTGTACCGGTTCCTCCCATGCTGGAACGACTACTCTTCCGCATGTGGGAAAGTCCGGCCTCCTCGCCGGTCTTGAGCAAGCGGGTCGATTCTATCTATCGAGTCCGCAAGAGTCCTGGCTTCCAAAAAGCACAGCTACCACACCATTCCATGGTAGTGGAATCGGCCATGCATAGGCTTAAGAGCCAAAAGATGCACTCCTCGGTGCCTCCTGACAGGGAGGCCCGTAACCTGGATGGCCTGGGTAAGAAGTGTTTCCAGGGCTCTATGCTTGCTTGTCGTGTCCAGACCTACCAGCTCTACATGGGCATGTATCTCCGAGACCTGGCTAAAGAGCTAGCCGGATTCTCCGCTAGATTGTCCGAGGAACCTTTGCGGAGGTTCCTAGCCTTGACAACTGGTATTCGGGAATGCTCCAAATTCATGTCCCGAGCAGCCTATGATGGCTTTGAAGCATTGGCTCGAGTGGCCGCAGCCGGCATCGGTGCCCGCCGACAGGCTTGGCTTCAGTCGTCTGACCTTGAACCCTGGGTGCAGGACAAGTTGGTCGATGTCCCCTGCCGAGGTGACAACCTCTTTGGCAAGCCCATGGCGGAAAAGGCTGCACAGATCGAGACGGAGACTCTCACCAGGACTAGGCTTTCTAGGAAGACCTCCGCCCCTTCCCAGAAAAAGAAGGGCTCGGGAAAGAAGTCCTTTTACCCGAGAAAGGCGGCTGCCTATAAACACTACCCCCAATATCAGGCCTCCGCAGCTCCCCAACAGGGCCAGCAGGCCAAGGGACGGGGTAACGGGTCCCGTAGGCAGCAAACCCCCAAGCCTGCACCACCAGCCCCTGCTCAGCCTCTCCCCCTCTGCTGGCTCCTCCCAGCACCGGAGGCCGGCTGGTTCACTTCGCCCACAGGTGGTCCAGCATCACTTCAGATGCCTGGGTGCTTCAAGTCGTACGAGAAGGCTATCTTCTCCACTTCCACCAGGTCCCTCCCTCTTATTTTCCGGGGGAACCTCCACGACTCCCTCTGCACAGGGACTTACTCCTTCAGGAGTTAGCAAGTCTTCTACAGGAACAGGCTGTGGAACCGGTGCCCCACCACCTGAGAGGTCAAGGCTTTTATTCCAGGTACTTTCTAGTACCAAAACGGACAGGAGGCCTCAGACCCATCCTGGACCTGCGCAACCTCAACAAGTTCCTCGTGCGGGAAAAGTTCAAAATGCTTACCCTTGGAATCCTTCTGCCCTACCTCCAGCAGGGAGATTGGCTATGCTCCTTGGATCTAAAGGATGCCTACACGCACATCCTCATCCACCCAAGCCACCGCCAATACCTAAGGTTTGTGGTGGCAGGAAATCATTACCAGTACAGAGTACTGCCCTTTGGCCTGTCCTCCGCACCGCGAGTCTTCACAAAATGTCTCGCGGTGGTGGCGGCCCATCTCCGGCTTCACGGCCTCTGTCTTTCCGTACCTCGACGACTGGCTCATCAGAGCAGCGTCCGCTCTGGAGGTCACCAACGCCACACACCGCACGGTGACTCTTCTGCAGTACTTGGGCTTTGTCATAAACTTCGCAAAGTCCACTTTGCTCCCCTCACAGGATCTCGAGTTCATCGGCGCAAGGCTGCACACTCCTCAGGCGCGAGCTTTCCTGCCTCTCGACAGGGCTCACCGGCTCATGGACCTAGCCGGCCGTTTTCGCAGCCAGTCCCTGGTCTCCGCCAGGCGCTTCCTGAGACTGCTCGGCCATATGGCTTCCACCGTCCATGTGACCCCCAATGCCCGCCTGAATATGCGGCCTGCTCAATGGTGCCTTCGCAAGCAGTGGCAACAAGCCACAGGCGGCCTAGCCGACTTAGTGCGCATCTCCGTGCCGCTAGCCTCTTCTCTCCAGTGGTGGCTTCATCGGCCGAACCTGGTACTCGGCATGCCTTTTCAGTCACCTCAGCCGGCTCATGTGCTGACGACAGATGCGTCCCTCCTGGGTTGGGGAGCACATTGCCAAGGGGCATGTACTCAGGGTCTCTGGACCGCGTGGGAGTCTGCTCAGCAGATCAACTTCCTGGAGCTCAGAGCGATTCGTCTGGCACTCAAGGCTTTCTCCCACCTGACCTCTCACCAGTCCGTCCTTGTCCAGACGGACAATCAAGCGGCCATGTTCTACGTGAACAAACAGGGGGGCACGGGCTCCTTCCTTCTCTGCAGAGAAGCTCAGAGGCTCTGCTCTTGGGCCGTCAGTCACGGCATTCTTCTCAAGGCAGTTTATCTCCCAGGCCAAGAAAATCGCCTGGCGGACAAACTCAGCAGGATCCTCCAGCCGCACGAATGGCGCCTGGATCCCTTGGTAGTTCAGAAGCTCTTTCTAAAGTGGGGCCTCCCCACGATGGATCTCTTTGCCAGTCCTCTCAACCGGCAACTTCCTCGCTTCTGCTCTCGTCAGCCACACCCCCTTCGAGTTGCGGCAGATGCTTTTCTACTCTCATGGTCGGAGAGCCTTCTGTATGCTTTTCCTCCCATCCCGCTAGTCTCTCGAACTCTTTTCAAGGTTCTCCGAGACAAAGCCTCCATGATCCTGGTGGCCCCTCGCTGGCCCAGACAGCCGTGGTTTCCACTCCTGCTGCAATTAGCGGTAGAGGATCCATTCCCTCTGGGTTTTCAACCGGATCTCCTCACTCAGGATCAGGGGTCTCTGCTACACCCCAACCTCAGATCTCTCAATCTGATGGCCTGGCTGCTGAGAGGGTAGTCCTTGCTCCCCTTCTCCTGCCGGCGGAGGTGGAAGAGGTCGTCCTAGCTTCTCGGCGACCTTCTACCCGCAAATGCTACGCCCTTAAATGGCGTCGCTTTTCCGTTTGGTGTGCCCAACAGTCTCAGGATCCCTTCTCCTGCTCGGTGTCGGTGATCTTGCAGTACTTGCTCTATCTCTCTAATCTCGGACTTAAGTCCAATTCTGTCAAAGTTCACCTCAGTGCTCTTTCAGCACATCATGTGCCGGTAGACGGCAGACCTCTTTCCAGCACCCCTCTCGTAGCGAGGTTTCTCCGAGGTCTCCTTCTACTTAAACCACCTCTACGACCGCCAGCGCCTGACTGGGATCTGAATGTGGTTTTACAGCGGATCACCTGTCCGCCTTTTGAACCTATGGCTACCTGTTCTCTCCGTTTCCTTTCTTGGAAAACATTGTTCCTGATAGCCCTCACTTCCGCTAGACGCGTGAGTGAATTGCAGGCCCTCGTGTCTGATCCCCCTTACACTCGGTTCTACAAGAATAGGGTAGTCCTACGGACTCACCCAAAATTTCTTCCAAAAGTGGTGTCCCCTTTTCACATCAATCAGGAGGTGGTACTTCCGACCTTCTTTCCCAGACCACACTCCAGCCGAGCTGAAATGGTCCTAAATACCCTGGACTGTAGAAGGGCATTGAACTTCTACCTTGACCGTACGCGGGAGCACCGTAAAGCTGCTCAGCTTTTTGTGTCTTTTGACCCCAATAAATTGGGTCTCCCGGTCTCCAAGCGTACTCTGTCCATCTGGGTTGCGGACTGTATCGCTTGGGCTTATGGGGCAGCCGGACTCTCCTTAGAAGGTCGAGTCACGGCTCATTGTGTTCGGGCAAAGGCTACGTCAGTGGCTTACCTCCGCTCTGTTCCGCTGGCAGACATCTGCCGGGCCGCTACTTGGTCTTCGAGCCAGACTTTTGCGGTCCATTACTGTCTCGAGAGGGAGTCCCGCAGGGACAGTGCTTTCGGACAGGCAGTCCTCCGTAATCTCTTTGAGGTTTGAGCAACTCCTACCCTCCATCCCGGATGTGGGCTACCGGTGGGTAATAATTCAGCGAAGATTCCTTCCTTCTGTGCTGCTGAGCTAGAGGGAGCTCATTTTTGTGCTTAGGGTCTCCGGTAGCCTTAAGCTTGGGAGTCCCATATGTGAGGACTGACTTCCTGCTTGGTCCTGGAGAAAGCGTAGTTACTCACCTGTAACAGGTGTTCTCCAGGAGCAGCAGGAATCAGTCCTCACAACCCTCCCTCCTCCCCTTGGAGTTGCAATCATCTGCTTAAGTTTTTTGCAAATTTTTATGCTGTCTTTTTTAGCTATGTCATCAGACTGGCTAAGATGGCACCCTTGGGCGGGAAGGAGACCGCGCATGCGCGCTGCAATTCCCAAAGGCTTTCTTTGAAAGCTGGGGAAAATTGCTCCGCGAGGGCTCCGTCGGCGCCGACGTCACCCATATGTGAGGACTGATTCCTGCTGCTCCTGGAGAACACCTGTTACAGGTGAGTAACTACGCTTTTCCTGGAAATGCCGCAGAGAATATGGGCTGCTGTGTTCATTGCCATCTGAAGGGGATTGAGGGTGCTCTTGGGGAGTCCATGTAGGATGATGATGGCATAATCAAAGTGTGGCATTACGAGTGTCTGGAATATTGTCCTGAAGTCGTCTGGGGTTAGTAGAGGTCTCAGATGTCGTAGAGTTCGTATTTTGTTGTAAATGGATTTGGTGGTATTCTTTATATGCTCTTTGAAGTTGAGCTGCTGGTCAATTGTAACCCCTAGATATCGTATTACAGACTTGCATGGGAGCTCGGCGTCACGAACTTTCAATGAGGTAGGGGGAGAGAAATTTCCATTCCTGGTTATGAAAAGGACTTCAGTTTTCTTAAGGGTTATGCGAAGATTTTGGGACAGGAGCCAATCAGTAATTGCATTGAAGCATTCAATAAGTGGAACAAGGTTTGGGTGCTTGATTTCAATTGGAGGGAAGATAAGTACATCATCAGCATAGATCAGACTGGAGATGTTAAAAGAACGTATGATATCACAAATGGATTGCATATAAATGTTAGAGTAGAGCCGAAAGGGATGATCCTTGGGGTACTCCTTGTTGCTGATGGAATGGTTCCGAAGTTGAGGAACCTATCCGTACTTGTTGCCAGCGGTTTGTGAGATAGGATTTGCACCATTCCCAGGCAAGACCATGAATTCCCTTTTCCTGGAGGCGGTAGAGGAGTTGTACATTGTTAACAGAATCGAATGCAGCTGCTATGTCAAGAAATATGAGTACAAACCCATTCTCAATTTTGTCAATACCTCTGGATAATGTATTGATGAGTATAGTGAGTAGGGTCTCTACACCATGTGAATCTCGGAAACCATGCTGACAGGGATCAAGAGGGGCTGATATATCGATGTGGTGTTGTAGTTGCATTTGAACCACCTTCTCTATAAGTTTGGCTAGATAAGGGTATACTTGAGATCGGGCGGTATGAGTCTGTCTTTGTTGGGTCAAGTTTGTTGTTTTTCAGGAGAGGGCGTATTGAAGTTTGTTTCAGTGTTTCTGGGAATGTTCCTGTTGTGAAGGAGAGCTCCATGATGTAGGATAGAGTTGAACTGAGTTCTACACGCATCGATCTAATCCAATGAGCCGGACAAGGATCATTAGGAGCTGTGGTAGTGTTGATGGTGGCAATAAGGTCAGCAATGTACTTCTCTGGTGGAGAGGTGAATTTTGTTAATGGTTGCTGTATCTGGGGGAAGAAGCAGGGTGTGGAACTTTGTGTAATATTTGTCTTTATGATTTTAGATTGTAGGTATTCAGCGAAGGACTGGGGGTGGATAGTTACTGCTTGATTGGAGGAGGGTGTCTTGATTAAAGCTTTAGCAATACTAAAGAGGTCACGTGGTTTATTTATTGATCGAAGGAGGGTTTCCGTGTGGTGCTCTCTCATTTTTTTGTAAATTTTCTCACGGTGTTGCTTTAGCATGTTTTCATAAGTTGTTTTGTCTGATGTAGATCGAGATTTGCGCCATTTCCTTTCTTGCCTTCTTAAAAGTTGAAGTGATGCATGTAATTCATCAGAGAACCAAGGGGCTGGTTTTCTGTTTCGTGGTAGTTTGGCAGATGTTGGTGATTTTTTAGACGAAGGTAGCTGTGAGTAAGAGATGAGAGTGGAGTTCCATCTATGGATCATGTCGTCAAGGTTCTGCGCTGGTTGACGGAGTGTTGGAAGAGTGCTGGTGAGGACATCATCTCTGTCTAGAGCTTTGAAGCGAGTTTTTGATCCAGAAGAGGCTGAATTTGATTGGTTGGTAAGAGTTTGGGTATGTTGTTATAGGATTTGGAAGGAGATTAAATTGTGGTCTGACCATGGGACCGGAGTGAATGATAGGCTGATATTCTTGGTTGATTCTGACTGAGGGGCAAAGATGAGGTCAAGGGCGTTTCCCTTAATGTGTGTCGGAGAGCTCACCAACTGAATATAACTAAGGTCCTTCATGGCATCGAGGAATGCGTTAGAGTAGGTAGTTTGCAATGAAGCGAGGTTAAAATCTCCAATCAGCCAATTAGGTTTACTTGGGCTTCCTGGGTTACATGCAAGGTCTATAATGTTGGATAGCTCTTCTGAAGGTGAAGAGGGAGCTCTGTAAATGAGATTTATGTTGATGTATTTGTTGGCAACAGATAATGTGTCCATGTGCAGGGTACTCATTGAAGATAACGATTGGAGCTGGAGATTACTTTTTGATAGGATGAGGACTCCTCCTCCTTTCCAGTTGCTTCTATGGCAAGCATGCATCACATAGTCGTGGGGGATGAGTTGATTCATGACAACGGTATCTGTGTCTGATAACCAGGTTTCTGTGACCATGAGGATATCAAGGTTCTGACTTAAGAACATAAGATATGCCATACTGGGTCAGACCAAGGTCCATCAAGCCCAGTATTCTGTTTCTAACAGTGGCCAATCTAGGTCATATGTACTGTCACTCACCTACTTACCCCCGGAGGCAAAGGGCCTGGGGTTTCAGTGAGTCCTCTTCTTTTAGTAGCAGGGACAAAGTAGTGCCCCCTGGGAGTTGAAGTCCCACTAGCTATTCAATAAAAGAGTGTAGTCGTGGACGAGCAGCTAGGCTGATAAAGAGGTATTTATTTCCCTTCCCGGGAGAACTTTTGCAGGCAGGAATCATAAAGGAAAATAAACCATACTTCTGGCACAACACAAAAGGGAACTACAAAATGACAAATGAAATGCTTCCTTTCAGCTTTAAGGAAAAACAAAAAGGTGCAAAACAAGCTCTGTACGTTATAACAGCTATAGATGGAAATCTGTCCTTTAAACAGATTTCCCTTTGCACGCTTCTGGCATGCTTCAACAGAAAGAGGTCACATTATCTGCGAACACAAGAGTACAGTCCATCTGGAAATCCTCTGAGTTTTCCCCACAGAAATCGCAGTCCATGGCCTCATGAGCTTCCCTGCAATTCTCCTCAATTGGCCTGTAACTCACATCGGTATTCGGAAATCCCTCCTCTTTCTGGCCAGGGCTTCTCTTCTCCTCACTATTATAGTGGAGTGGAAAGTTACCATGCACTGTGGATATTCCCTCTAGAGGGCCATACAGCTCAGAACCAGCGTATGTAAAATCAAGTGCCCCTCTATTCCAGGGAATTGGCCTTTCTTCAGGCTGACCTCTGCCCAAACGTTTGTGGCTGGGAAACTGAAAACAGTCTTTCTCCCTCGAAAGCCTTTCTCTTCCCTTCACAGGACGTGGTTCTTTGAGCCTAGGAATCTCCTTGGGATAAGAGCTTCTATTCCCCAGGTACCTGCTCTCGTGGGAAGTCCCTCTCACAGCCTCTCTTCGTTTGCTGACAGGAATCCCTCTGCGTCCCCAACCGGACTCCAGTTCAGTGCAGCCCAACTCTCTGGCACTAACCTCGGGTATTCCCTCTTGGGCAAACTTCTCTGAGGTGCTGCTGGAATCCTCCTCTGAGGCACTCAGGTATGTATCCTGGTTCTCATGTGTTCTGCTCTTTCCTTTCCCGTACTTCCTGATTCTCTCCTTCCCGTGCGTCCTGGTTCTCTCCTTCCTGTGTGTCCTGGTTCTCCCTTTGCTCAAAGCTGACTCTATTTTAAGTGCGTCATTCTTTGAGTCCCTCATCAGCTCAAGTCCCTGCAGCTGTTCCTGCTCCTCTAATGAGCCATGAGGTAATGCTTCTCTAGGGCGTTTACCTACACCCGGTGCTATTGTTTTGGTTGGTTGCCTATAGCAACCCCTAGCCATGTGCTTTGAGCTGCCCATTTTAAAACTGCTCTGCACATTTTCTTCTGTTTCCATCGGCACTATTTGCCTTGTGCCATGACAGTACCTAGCAGTTTCCCCAAGAGACACAAGTTCCACAATGCTTGTACTGGGTCAAGCATTGATATCTTCGGTCACTTCTTAATAATGGTTTATGGACCTTTCCTCCAGGAACTTGTCCAAACCTTTTTTAAACCCAGCTACACTGACAGCCTTTACTACATCCTCCGGTAACAAATTCCAGAGTTTGATTACACGTTGAATGAAAAAATATTTTCTTTTATTAGTCTTAAATAGTTTACCCTGTAGCTTCATTGCATGTCCCCTAGTCTTTCTATATTCTGATAAGGTAAACAATCGATCTACGTTTACCCGTTCCACTCCGTTCATTAATTTATAGACTTCTATCATATCTCCCCTCAGCCGTCTCTTTTCCAGGTTAAAGAGCCCTAACCTTTTTAGCCTTTCTTCATAGGAGTATCCTTCCATCCCCTTAACCATTTTGGTGGCTCTTCTCTGTACCTTTTCTAAAATCGCTATATTCTTTTTAAGATACGGTGACCAGAATTGCACACAATATTCAAGGTGCGGTCTCACCATGGAACGATATAGAGGCATTATAATATCTATTGTTTTATTTTCCATTCCTTTCCTTATCATACCTAGCATTCTATTTGCTCTCTTGGCCGCCGCTGCACACTGGGCCGAGGGTTTTAACATGGTATCCACAATGACGCCTAAATCTTTTTCCTGGGTGGTGGTTCCTAATGTGGAACCTTGCATCGTGTAACCATAGTTTGGGTTGTTCTTCCCTAGGTGCATAACCTTGCACTTGTCCACATTAAATTTCATCTGCCATTTTGATGCCCAGTCTTCCAATTTATCAAGATCCTCTTGCAATTTTTCACAATCCTCTTGGGTTTTAACAACTTTAAATAGTTTTGTGTCATCTGCAAATTTGATAACCTCACTCGTTATTCCATTTTCAAGGTCATTTATGAATATGTCAAAAAGCAGCGGACCCAGCACAGATCCCTGGGGTACACCACTATTCACCTTTCTCCATTGGGAAAATTGGCCATTTAGCCCTACCCGAGGCTTTCTATCTTTTAACCAGTTCCTGATCCACAATAGTACACTGCCTCCTATCCCATGACTCTTTAGTTTTGCCAAAAGTCTCTGATGAGGGACCTTGTCAAAGGCTTTCTGAAAGTCCAGATACACAATATCAACCAACTCACCTTTGTCCACCTGTTTATTCACTCCTTCAAAAAAACATAACAGATTAGTAAGACAAGATCTTCCTTGTCTAAAGCCATGTTGGCTGACTTGTGATAAGGTCTGTGATGGCTGGCCATTTTTTTCGAATTGAGCGTGAGTTTGAGAGCACATATTAGGTTGCCCTGTAAGAGAACATTTTTAGGCTCTGGACTATAGGAGTTGTTAATAGAAACATATAGTAAATGTGAATGCCTGATATGATGTGCATGTGGTTGTATGTGATGGTAGCTACTATTATTTCTATTTCCCAGACTATGCAGGATAGGGATATAGTTATAGATGGGTGAATAAGCTGATGTATATTGAATGGTGTCAGCTAGGAGGTAGAAGCTAAATATAGCAGCTAAGTAGATGGCCATGTTATGGTAACGGTATAGTGACAACAGTATAGCAATTCAAATAGTAAAACTACTGACAACAGTAAATTAATTTAGATAGCAATGGTCATTAGCTGGCAACAGTAAAATAGTAACTAGCAATGAAAGACTACTGGCAACAGTACATTGATTCAGATAGCAATGGTCATTTGCTGGGAACAGTAAAATAGTAACTAGCAATGAAAGATTACTGGCAACAGTACATTGATTCAGATAGCAATGGTCATTTGGCAACAGTAAAATAGTAACTAGCAATGAAAGACTACTGGCAACAGTACATTGATTCAGATAGCAATGGTCATTTGCTGGCAACAGTAAAATAGTAAGTAGCAAAGGTAGGGCTACTGATAATAGTGTAGTGATTGAGTAGCAATGGTAAGCAATGGGAGTTCTTTCGGGGGGGGGGGGGGAGGTTCGTGGTAAGTAACATTGATTCACTTTGTTCCGTTGGCGTGTATGTGCTGGAGAGGTGGTGTTGGCTGAGCGAGTGTAGAGTATCCTTTTAGGGCAGCGTAGATGTCAGAGGCTTCTGGGATGCGTCTTGAGCGATTCAATGTGGGCCACTGCCTAAGGGCCACGCTCAAGGACCCTCTGGCGAGGCCCTCAGGCGCGGGCCCGCCTCATGGCGGCTTCAATTAATATTACTGCTGCACTCCTCCCAGAGCCCCGATTGGGCTGGAGTGTCCGGGCTGGATGTCGGCTCGGGTGCTCGACCCCTCTCAGGGGAGATTTAAGATGGTGCTGTTTCCCGCCGCACGGCGGCTTCAATTAATAGTGCTGCTGCACTCCTCCCACAGCCCCGATTGGGCTGGAGTGTCCGAGCTGGATGTCGGCTCGGGTGCTCGACCCCTCTCAGGGGAGATTTAAGATGGTGCTGTTTCTCGCCGCATGGCGGCTTCAATTAATAGTGCTGCTGCACTCCTCCCACAGCCCCGATTGGGCTGGAGTGTCCGGGCTGGATGTCGGTTCGGGTGCTCGACCCCTCTCAGGGGAGATTTAAGATGGTGCTGTTTCCCGCCGCACGGCGGCTTCAATTAATAGTGCTGCTGCACTCCTCCCACAGCCCCGATTGGGCTGGAGTGTCCGGGCTGGATGTTGGCTCGGGTGCTCGACCCCTCTTGGGGGAGATTTAAGATGGTGCTGTTTCCCTCCGCACGGCGGCTTCAATTAATAGTGCTGCTGCACTCCTCCCACAGCCCCGATTGGGCTGGAGTGTCCGGGCTGGATGTCGGTTCGGGTGCTCGACCCCTCTCGGGGGAAATTTAAGATGGTGCTTGGCCGAATATCCATGTACAATTTTGACCATATGACTTAACATGTTTAAAGTTGTGCTGGATGATGTCTGCTAAACTTCATTATTTTCCTTCCCCACCTGTATTAAAAAAATATATAATAAGAGCCGAGCCCCCTCTTCACCCCTATTAAAAGAACTGGCAGCATCAACAGAACCTCCTTGCCCCCCCCCCCCCCCCAGTCACTCCAGTCAGCCCTCTGAACCGTTCAGGAAGACTCATGGAGGGAAGATAAGGGTCAGTGAATGGTCTAATCACTGTTCAACTGCAGTGAATACATGAATATTAAGTGCTAGTACAGCTAAAGCAGTACTGGCACTTAGTTCTCAGCTCTGTGGGGAGAGATAAGATTTCTCCCCCTCCCCCACATATACCCAGCCTTTCAGCCCCGTACACACATGTACCCAGTCCCTCCCCCAAATTCTCTCCATGCATACACAGCCCTCATCCCACTCACCCCCCCACTCATAGCCACTTATCCCCCACCCACACTTCCTCACCCTACCAGCCCATTCACACACATGCACGTCCATACATCCACACACAGTTCCTTACCCTATCCAAACACTCACACGTCCACACACCCACAGCTCCTCACCTCACACACCTGCACATGCACACCCACACACAGCTTATCGTCTGACACCCCTCCAAAAACATTCACAGTTCCTAACCCAACACCCCTCCATAGAAACATACTTCCCCTCACCCTACACCCCAAGCCATGTAAATGTGTACCCACACAGCTCTTCACCCAACACACTTACCCAGGCACTCATGCGCGCACACAGCCCCTCCAAACACATGCCAACCTACATCCACACAGAGATATAGGGGTATGTCTACTAAATCGCATTTGTTTTTGACTGGCAAAACTGCACGGTAAGGGGCAAACCTCTGCGGTATCTGCAGGGGGCATGCCCAGGGGAAATCCTGCAGATACTGTGTTCAGCAGTGATGTTCACTACATGAGGGCTTATTAAAAATAAATATTCTGATTGATATATGACTAAATTCTGGCTATATAGAAAGAAGTGGCATTTGGCCTGCTTGAATACTGAGCTGGCCAGATTTTAAATGATTAAGTTAAATTCTTAGGGTGGCTTAATGCCTAATCCCATACATATGAATGTTAACCGTGTATAGGTATATAATACAAATACATTTCAGAAATCACATCATAGTGTCTGATAAATGCCACATCTATGATTTTTCTGGTTAAACTGCAAAAAAATAAATTTAGTAGATAAATTTATAAGTTGAAAGAAATCCATACTTTTACATTGGTTGACAGTAACCCTTCAAATGCCTGGCTGGCCTGAACTGGGGTATTTTCCCTTACTATTCACCATAGGGAAAAAAATTCTAATTCTCCCTTCACTTTAGTAACAGTGACACAAACTACCTTCCTTGCCAAATACTTTGTGAAGGAACACAAAACCCTCCACACAAGGTTGGAGGGGACCATAGGCATTGGAAAGGGGTCGGCCACACAGACCCTGGCACCACCAAAACTTCACTACCATGATTCTGGCTTTCCCCTACTTTTGCCCACAGGGATCTGATCTTGACCCACCAGGCAGCAGGCTGTTCTCAGGGATCCCATCCCCCGCAGCCAGGAATGCTGTGATCGTGGCAAAGACCCCTCCTGCTTGCTCGCAGGAGATCTGATCCCTGCGGGAAGACAGGAGGGGAAGGCCAGCAATTGCAGCTCATGCAGTCTAGCTGGCCTAGGGGCAGCATTTGGCCTCCCTCATAGAAAATGGCATTCCGCTTTCCCTGGAAGGGGACAAGAGGAGAGAGAGGAACTGGGTTAGGGAGCAGACTAGCACTTCTTTGATCCATACTATGCTCTGCTCACACTAGCCTCACCCCTCTCCTGTATTGTTCCCCATAGCTGCCTGGGGGGGGGGGGGGGGGACTAGAGCAAAAGCTATCTGAGATTCAGGCACTAGCCAATAGAGTTATCAGGACAAAGCACTATGGGCCCAATATTCAAAAGGCATTTACACAGTTTACTGCCCTGTAAACCATGTAAATGCCAAGGACGTTCACCAAGCATATTAAAGAAGGCATCTATATGTCCAATCCTGAAACAAAACGCACCAAACAAATCTTGCCCCACTTCATACAGACCAATATCTAGCTTATCCTTCCTATCCAAAATCATTGAAAAATCAGTACAGCTGCAACTCCAGGATTTCGTTGATTCAAATGCTCCACTTGACCCTCATCAATATGGATTTAGAGCAAATCATGGAATCGAAACGCTGCTCACATCCCTTCTTGATAAGTCGTACAAGGAATCGACAACATGCAAAATGCCTTCATCCTCATTTTCCGAGATATATCTTCTGCATTTGACTCTGTAAACCACAACATCTTAATCAACCGCCTAAAACACCTGGGCATAGGTGGTACACCTCTACAATAGTTTCAAGACTACCTGTCTAGCCTTACCCAACAAGTTTACTATGAAAATATCCTATCCAACATCTTCACCCAACTTCAAGGCATCCCCCAGGGATCTGCATTACCTGCACTTCATTTACTATGTTACTATACCTACAACCTATCTACAATATCATATAATCACATAACGTAGACTACAGAATTTATGCAGATAATATAATGCTTTTCACAACCTTTCACACCAAAGATCCTAACTTCACAAAAATCACCAGCTGCTTCAACGATGTCTCTGAATGTCTTAACTCAGTCAACTTTAGAGTTAACTTGAAGAAAATGGAAGCACTCATTATTACCGCGAATAAAACTTATAACCCTCCAAGTGCACTACATGTAAACAATGCCTCACTTGAAAGAAGAAAAGAAATAAAATACCTTGGGATTCACCTTGATCAAAACCTGGATTTCATCAAACACGTTCAAATGACTACCTGCGCAATCTATAATAAAACTAGAATGATTCAACATCTGAGACCTCTGCTCTCCCCGACGGACTTCTGTTCAGTATCTCAAGCACTAATAACTCTCCATTATGACTACAGCAACAGCATACTCCACGGTCTCCTAAAGAAAACCCTAAAGCCCCTTCAACTGGCTCAAAATACAGTTGCCCGCGCAATCATGAAAGCTGATAAGTCAAATCACATAACACCCATCGTGTTTCAGCTCCACGGGCTCCCGATATTTCAAAGAATCAAATTCAAAGCTCTCATGATCATTTTCAAAACAATAAACATTGCACCAACATACCTCAACACACTAATAAACATTCAACAACACAAGAACAAAAAGAGACGGCCTAAAAACATACTATCCACTCCAAATAGGGTCAGAAAACTAAACCAATCTACCACAATAGGGCATTCTCCCTCTATGCCCCTACCCTATGGAACAGCCTTCCTAATACACTAAAAGAAATCAAAGACAACTCAATTCAGAAAACAGCTTAAAACACACATCTTCATGGACTATTATCAATGTGAGCAGCCACCTGAATATCACTGCTAACCGAATAGCTGTAACTCTGCCTGGCACTATATGGATAGTGATGAACATTTGGAAGGATTTTCGGCAGCCTAAGCTGATAATGGCACTGAAAATCCACCAAGAAAGGACTTATGGGGCCGTTATTGAGTTGTGATGGCTACATACCTCTAAGATGCATAGCCGTCGCTGCTGAACTTTAACCCTGGATATGCAACCTGGGGCCATATCTGGCCACTGGAACTGAATATCCGGGTCTGCTGCAACAGGCCATATAGTGTGGAAGCTAACCTGGCAGCGGTGATTTTCAGCCACTGCCCGGTTAGCTTTCACGGGTACAGATAGTCGAGGTTTTCTCATGCCTATCTTTACCCGCGGGTCGCTAACCGGGCAGCAGTTCAATATTGCTGCTGCCCGGTTAGCAAAGGGTGCCACCTCTGCTCCATCCCAGAATGCCCATGACATGCCCCAATTCTACGCAGATTAGCATCAGGGCTTGTAGCGGCAGAATGGGGGGATATTTATCAGCACTAATTGTGTTAGTGCTGATGAATATCCCTCTTTAGCGGCATTTACACGGTTTACAGGTTTTTAAATCATGTGAATGCCTTTGAATATCAGGTCCTATGTACAGTATCTAGTGGCTGTCACTAAACCTATAAGCCCATTTGAATTTTCTTCCCTATATTTATATGATACATTAGCAGTGCTCTTTGCTGTTGTGAGATTTCATAGACTCCTCCTTATACATCACATGCCTACATTGTGAAAAGATAGTCTTTAAAGAATGTATTAAATTAAAAAGCTACCAGCTAGACTTTTGGCTGTTCGTGTTTTTCAGTACCAGATTGCATTTTGACAAGAGTTCATCAAAAAATAGTGCCCCCCCCCCCCCAAAAAAAAAAGAGAGCACTGATCTGCATTGTGTGTTTGCTCCACTACATGAGCCAGAATTAGTTTTGTCTTTATTATTTTTCTCTAGATTCTATGTATGTGTGCTTGCACATGTGGGGAGTGATCGTAGGGTTAGTGGTATAGGACGAATATCAAGCTATTTGTTTTTGAGGAGGAAATTTACCTATCACCTGCTGGGGCCAATTCTGCATCAGGCGTCATGCTCCTGCTGGTCAAATTTACACAGCTTGATGGTGACAGCTTTAGAAGGACGTTAGAAAATTAGTGATGATTTTTATAAGTAGTCTTGCCTGAATCACTTCACAGGCTCCTTACTAAAGGGAAGAAATAAGAAAGAGTGCTTGTAGGAAGAAGGACACTGATTATAAAGTACCAGTACCAAGCTTGATTGTAAAGAGCATATGAATGAAGCATGGATTATGAATTAAAAACACATTGCTGCGTGAACACTAATTTCATATATTTTATTAATTTTCTGAGGCACGATATTGCATTATTTACATTATGTTCATGGGGAAATTATCATGAAAGAAACTCTCTTTTCAAGACTGTCATTGGGTTCTATTTTCAACAGTTCAAGCTTTTGGCCAAATTGCACAGGGGTTGCCGCTATTTATGACCTTTTATATTTTTGCCATATGGGTAGTTTTATTAATGATTGTGCCCTATTTGATGTCCAAAACTGCACTTTCAATGCCTTTTGAGACTTCTGCATTTCATCTCAGTAATGGCCATGGATGGATGCAAGGACTCTTATATGTGTTTTTCACAGGAAACTGTGAATACAAATGCTGTCATCTAGAAAGAAGACAACAAACAGTCGAGATAACCATGTTCCTGTCCTCCCTCCTGCTGCTACCAGTAGGTGAAGGTGCTGAGACCGGGCTTTTAACCTACTCCTCATAACTAAAAAGGTGATATTGCAGCCCCTCCCCCTACTGGGAGCAGCGCAGGTGGACAACTCCTGTGCAGTTTCCTGGGAACGTTGAACTTGACCAATTGGGAGATAATATTATTAGGAGCTTAGTAAAGTTATAGAAACATAGAAACATGATGGCAGAAAAAGACCACATGGCCTCTCTAGGTCTGCCCTTCTATATCAACTACAATAGTCCCCTTTTTTCCCTGTGTTTGTACCATGCTTTTTTGAATTCAGATGTTGTTAAGTGTCGTCGAGTCGGAGTCGACTCATGGTGACCCTCTGGATAGCTATCCTAAATTGTGTTCTGTCTTGAGTCAGGCGGCTCATTGTTGACAGACTGGATCAACTATCAATACTTGGATCAGGTGTTCTGGTATACCCATGCTTCTTAATGTGGCCCAGAGTTTCTCATGGTTTACACAGACAAAAGCCTTGTTATAGTCGATAAAGCACAAATAGATATCCTTTTGGTATTCTTTAGTCTTTTCAAGGATCCATCTCACATCCGCAATGTCTCTCATTCCTCGCCCTTTCCTGAACCCTGCTTGCACTTCAGGTAGTTCTTGTTAAAGGTATGGTTGTAGTCTCTTTTGAATAATCTTCAGTAGAATCTTGCTGGCATGTGGGATCAGAGCGATTGTGCGATAATTTCCAGTCAGTTGGATCACCTTTCTTTAGTATTGGTATAAACACAGATATTTTCCAGTCAGTTGGCCATGTTGTTGTCTTCCATATTTCTTGGCAGAGCCTTGTAAGTACGGTAACAGCTGCATCAGATTGCTGTAATACTTCTATGGGAATGCTATCAATGCCTGGTGCTTTGTTCTTTGATAAGGCTTTCAATGCTGCTTCAACTTCTTCTTTCATCACCAATGGTTCCCGATCATAAGGTACAGGTTGAAATGGCTGTTGGTCCACTTGATCTTTATCATATAAAAACTCTGTATATTCCTTCCACCTTTTCTTGATCTTCTCAGCATCATTCAGCATAGAACCTTGAGCATCTTGTAACATTCCAATTCGAGGCTGGAACTTTTTCTTTAACTCTCGTAGCTTTAGGAAAGCCGATCTTGTTCTTCCTCTAATAGTTTCTGCTTCTATTTCCTTGCATGTGTCGTTGTAGTACTTTTCCTTGTCCTGTCTTGCTGCACGTTGGAAATCTCTGTTGAGTTCTGTTATTGTCTTTTTTTCTCCTCTGGCTTTAGCTTGTGTGTGTTTCTGGGCAATTTTCAGAGTTTCTTCCGTCATCCATTTTGGCCGTTTTTGCTTTTTCACCTTTTGTAGATGTCTCACTTTCTTCCAACACAACCTTCTTGATGTCATTCCATAACTCTTCTGGAGCTCTGTCATTTGTATCTAAAGCAGCAAATCAATTTTGCAGGCAGTCTTTAAATTCCAGTGGTATATTCTCAAGGTCAAATTTTGCTGCATTCATGAGTTGTTTGCTCTTTTTCAACTTTAGCTTGAGTTTGCATACTAGTAGTTGATGATCTGTACCATAGTCAGCTCCAGGTTTTGTCTTTGTTGATGTTATAGAACTTTTCCATCGTTGACTTCCACAGATGTAGTCAATTTGATTTTTATACAATCCATTGGGTAAAGTCCATGTGTACAGTCGCCGCTTGTGTTGATGGAAGAAGGTGTTTGAGATGAATAGGTCGTTGGTCTTGCAGAATTCTATCAGTCTTTCTCCAGTTTCATTTCTGTTGCCAAGTCCATATTTTCCAACTACTTTGCCTTCTTCTTTGTTGCCAACTTTTGCGTTCCAGTCACCCATGACTATCAGGATATCCTGTTTGCATGTTCTGTCAATTTCAGCTTGTACTTGTTCATAGAACTCTTCAATTTCATTCTCTTCTGCAGCTGTTGTTGGGGCATATACTTGAATTATAGTTGTGTTGATAGGCATTCCTCGTAGACGAATAGAGATTAAGCGTTCGCTGACTGCATTGTATTTCATTACAGTTCTTGCAAGTTTCTTCTTTATTATAAATGCAACACCATTTCTTCTTTGTCTTTCATTTCCAGCATAGTAGACCATGTGATCATCTGATGCAAAGTGCCCGATGCCAGTCCATTTCAGTTCGCTGACACCCAACAGATCAAGCTGTACACGTTCCATTTCATTCTTGACCACCTCCAACTTCCCTTGGTTCATGCTTCGTATGTTCCATGTTCCAATGCGTAAGACATCTTTACAGCTTCTGACTCTCATTTCATGCGCAGCTACATCAGCAGTCAGACATCCCGAGGGCTTTGAACCAACCACATCATAAATGCTGGCTTTACTCTGAAAGGTCTTCAGCTCTTCCCCACTAGCTAGTTGAGTGCCTTCTGACCTGGGGGTCTCATCTCCCAGCACTATAGCACAATTTGTTTTGTTGTAACTATCCATTGGGTTTTCATGGCAAGATACAGAAGTAGATTGCCGGGCCTTTCTTCTGCGCAGTTTAAGTTTGGTGTTGCTGTTGTCACAGAAATGTGATCCTCCGCCGTCAACACTATCCCATTCTGCTGCTGCCCAGATGCGTGGTTTGTCTTGGTCTGGCACCTCAGCTGAGACCTGTCCATCTTGGGAGACCCTGCCAGTAGTTGAATTCAGAATTCAGATACTGTCCTTATTTCTACCACCTCCACTGGGAGACTATTCCACGCATCTACCACTCTTTCCGTAAAGGAATATTTCCACATATTACTCCTGAGTCTATCCCCTTTCACTCTCAAGCTATGTCCCCTTGTAGCAGAACTTGCTTTCAATTGAGAGGTTCTCCTCCTGTGCATTTATGCCATGGAGGTATTTAAATTTCTTTATCATATCTTCCCTATCCTACCTTTCCTCTAAAGTATACATATTAAGATCTTTAAGTCTCTCCTCATATGCTTCATAATGAAGACCATTAACCATTTTAATAGCCACCCTCTGCATTGATTCCAACCTGTTTATATCCTTTTGAAGGTGTGGTCTCCAGAATTGCACACAATACTCCAAATGAGGTCGCGCCAAAGACTTATACAGAGACACTATCTCCTCCTTTCTTCTGCTGGCCAATCCTCTCTCTATACAGCCAAACATCCTTCTGATGTTCGCAGTCACGCTGTCAATGTGTATGTTTAATGACTTATGCACATGAATGGGTCTTTGTGCATATTTTTAGCAGGTTGCTATTTTGTAAGTACGTGCAGTAGGTTGATGGCATGTACTTTTGCTCTGAGGTTGTATAGTGATGGAGTTTGGGTGGAATGCACTTTTATGCACGTTATATAATACTATAACTTGCATGCCCTCTTCAGAAATCTAGGCACAGGCATATACACCAGCCCTAGGTTTGGCCTTTCTGGACACTTATGCTCCTGTTTTTATAATGAAAAGCAGTCACCAGCTTTTCTTTCTAAAACAGGCTTTAGATAGGCAAGTTCTGGATGCCTAAAACTAGGTGCCTGGTTATAAAACGATCCTCTTACTGGTGTATTTGTTGTACTCCTTACAGTCCTCTGTTCATACTGTTTGAAAATAAATTTTGGAACTTTCTCTCTGCTTTCATCTTTTGTGCTTGTGTCTGGAACTATTTGTCTTTGGAACACGATTGCTTTTCCTACTGACAGTGTGATCCACCTGTCACGCTAAAGTGCCATTGTTTCTTTAAAATAAAAGAAACAGGTAGCACAAGTGGCCTTCTAAAGTATTAAACAGGCCAGTGGCCTTTTGATAAATTGAAGTTATATCAAAAGCAGGAAGTACCTAGGGTCAGGATTAGTTGCTATGTCATTATCACAGGATGCCAAGTGAGATGTGGCATAGGAAAGCCTTGCAGGATGGATCTGCTGAAGGGACAGGAGATAAAACTGTAACATGGAGTCAGAGGTCACAGCAGCCAATCCCCAATTTTCAATGGAAAACCATTTATGTGAGTCAGAAATGTACTACTTACCTTTTCCATAAAATACTGGCACCACACATATCAAAACTGAATAACTATTTAATTGAACTACATGTTGAAAACCTTAAGCGTCTATAACTATACCATGCTTCAGCAGAAATGCTCGATGTAATTTACTGCTACTATTTTTGCCTTTTGATAGAAAATATGTAAAACTGTAGCCCCAGGGGTATACGATTAAATCAGTTAGCATTGAGCAATGAAAGCCTCCCTCATGGGCAGAAAATGGGAACGCCGTAACACAGATTCAGAAATCTCTTTTAACTATGCAGGGCACAGAGCCCCAAGGAAATAAGCTGTTTCTCATTGGGTTGTATTGTAAACCCACCAAGAAGAGGAAAGGAAATATTCCTTGTTCAATAGTAATACTAATAATAACTACCACTTCAATCTTTGTTTTTTATGACCTTCTCACCAGATGCAGAAGTAATTGTTTCTAACCATGGTTGAAAGTAGCATGTATTGAGTGTGGAGAGGGTTGTGCTGAGACCCTGTAGGGTGTCCGATTTCTTCAGCACTTGTTTTCTACCAGAAAGAAAAAATCAGAGCAAAAGGCTTATACTAGTGCCTTTTTCTAGAATGTGCTGTTACAGAGAAAAAAAGAAACAGGATTCTCAGTTTAAAGCCAAGGCACCAAAAAGTAACAGATCAATATTGAGTCACAGCAGTCAGTGTTTTTTTAAAATGCAAGCTGCCATGGCTAAAATTATTCTGGATATTGTATACTGGAATTTGGATAATGGTCAGCAGCATTGTTGCTGTTATTCATTTGGCAGTGATATTCAGTGTAATTATAAAGATAGCCTTAGGATAGTTTTTTTGCTGTCCTAAGTTCAGGGCTGGCCCGAGGGTTTCTGCTGCCCTAGGCGGACCATCCATGTCATCCGGCCTACTATGATGCCCTCCTCCTCTGCACTCATCTGCTCACCTGGGTGAGAGGGGGCGGCACGGCAATCTGTCTACTCCATTCTAATGCAGCTGAGGTCCCCGTGGGTGTCATCACCCCCTGGCAAAGTGGCAGTTCAGCACCTCCCAGCCCACCTTGTTGCCTCCTTGGCACCCATCTTCTTGCTTGGGGGGAGGGGCGGCAACAGGTACTTTAAGGCCTAACACATCGGAGGAATCGCCGTGCCGCCTTCTTCCCCCAGGAGAGAAGATGGATGTCAGCGGCTGGCATGGCGAGCTGGGTGGCGCTGAACTGCCACTTTGCTGGGTGGTGCTGACCCACTGCTTCGCCAGGACCAATGCTACCTACGGGGGCCTGCTGCCCTAGGTGACTGCCTAGTTTGCCTAGTGGATGGGCTGACCCTGCCTAAGTTATCCAGTTAGTTTTCCGTATAGCGGTGATGAATATCAGTACTATATGGCTAATCTCCAGCTCTGCCCATGACCTGCCCTGGCACCATCCACATAGAGACAGATTCCACATAGGCTGGCTATGTCTCAAAGGCACATTTAAATCGGGCATGGGCGCGATTCTGACCATATTTTGGAGCTGTGGGTAAAGACATACATGCGTTTCCAGAATTACCCTGAGGATGTGTTTGGCGTATCCGGTCCAACACCCCGGACACGTGCAGCCAACAAAGCGGATGGGCTTGTTTGTGGGGACATACACATGCTCATCATATTCTGGAAACATGCACGTCTCCACTTGAGTAGGTCTCCGGGATATATCCATTGTCTCAGACGGCCACACCCCTCCAGTTAAAACATGCATTTCCTAAGCCTCTTCTCACTGGGAAACGTCTGCTTTGTGGCAATGCTCCCCTGGTCAGGCCTATGTGGGCATGGGAGGGGAATCTCAGTGTCAGCTTACCTAGTAGCCAGCCACCACTCTCAAAGCTTGGGTAGATCCCGGACTAGGTAAGGATAGATACATTGTGGCATGATCCAGGGAAGCTTGCAACAACATCAGTAATTTCTCCCAGTGCTTTGCACACTGCCTGCATATTGAGGGAGTAGAATGCTTTTCAGTGGCAGTATGTGTCTTTTATCTGTCAAGGGGGCCTCAAGAGTCACATACATACAATCAATCTTTATCTTTATTTGCGAAGTTTGATATACCGCCCTTGCTGAAGTGTCAGGGCGGTGTACAATAAAAAGAATAATTGGCTACCGAAAATAAAGCAGGAAAAGGAATGCCATTAACAGATAGGAAAGTAAAAGAAAAGAGAGAAACCAAACGAGAGACAGAACAAGAACAGGACTAACCAGGGAACTGAAAGGGACAGAGGGGCAGGGGGGAGGGGAACTGTAGGAGGGTAGAATGTAGCATTAGTGAGTTGCAACAGGAAGGGAGCCTGGCGTGGAGGGGCCGAGATCACTGGCGGGGACAGGGAGATCATAAGCCTGACAATAAAGGTGTGTCTTGAGAAGTGCTTTGAAGCAGGGGAAAGATAATTCGGTGCGGAGAGAGTGTGGAAGGGAGTTCCATAAAGCAGGACTAAGGAAGAAGAATGTAGAGTGACGGGTAAGTTCGAGACGAGCCTGGGAAGGTGAAGGGAGAAATAGACGATTGCTGTGAGCAGAGCGGAACCCAGCCACCTCATGACATTGAATCAGTGTCTGTTGCTGCCGCTTCACTGTGTGAGGGAATGCAATATAATCAGAGGCATGCATCTGGAAAGCACTCACAAACTGGGTGATGCTCTTGGACACTGCCACTTGGCTGAGACCTGCAGTAGCTGCAGCACAGATTGAAAAGTGCCCGTTGCTAAGATGCCGTGGTCACCTTTAGATGCACAGGCAGGGCCTGTCCCCTGTGTATTGTTGCACTGAGGTAGGGCTCCAGCTCCTGGCACAGCTGATGTATGGCTGCCCTATCAAAGCCAGATCTCGTGACACTGTATTCATTAGTAAGGTCCATGTACTGGCTTCTCAGCCTAGGTACCCTCTGATAGGATAGCCTCCTTGCTGCCCTCCTCCTTACTGAATCTGGGGATAGGTCATAAAAAATGCCATATTGGGTCAGATCAAGGTCCATCAAGCCCAGTATCCTGTTTCCAACAGTGGCCAATCCAGATCACAAGTACCTGGCAGGTTCCCAGAAAGTTCCACAATGCTTGTCCTGGGGCAAGCAGTGGATTTCCCGGGTCCTCTTTAATAATGGTTTATGGACCTTTCCTCCAGGAACTTGTCCAAACCTTTTTTAAGCCCAGCTACACTCTACATCCTCCAGTAACAAATTCTAGAACTTGATTATGCGTTGAGTGAAAAAATATTTTATCTTATTAGTCTTAAATGGGTTATATTGTAGCTCCATTGCATGTCCTCTAGTCTTTCTACTTTGTGATGATGTAAACAACTGATCTATGTTTATCCGTTCCATTCCATTCATTAATTTATAGACCTCTATCATATCTCCCTTCAGCCATCTCTTTTCCAATTGAAAAGCCTTAACCTTTTAAGCCTTTCCTCATAGGGGAATCCTTCCATCCCTTTTACCATTTTGGTCCCCAGGTTATGAACTGGATATGAAATTGGTTGACTGACAGACGGCAGAAGGTGGTGGTTAATGGAACTCGCTCAGAAGAAGAGAAGGTGCATAGTGGCGTGCCTCAGGGATCAGTCCTGGGTCTGATATGGTACTATGTATTTGAGAGTGATATTGTGGTAGGATTAAATGGCAGAGTCTGCCTTTTTACAAATGACACAAAAAATACTACAGTGTATACACTTCTGAGGGAATGGACATCAGTCATGAGGAAAGATCTGCAAACACTGGAAGAATGGTCTACTGCTTGTCAGTTGCGATTTCATTTAAAGATGTGCAGAGCCATGCAGTTGGGATGAATCCAAAAGAATTGTATGTGATGGGAGTAGAGAGGTTGGTGTGCATGGACCAGGAGAGGACCTTGGCGTGCTAGTGTATGAGGATCTCAAGACGGCAAAACAATGTGACAAGGCGGTATTCATAGCCATAAGGATGCTGGGCTGCATGTTGTTGTTATTAAGTGCCGTCGAGTCGGAGTCGACTCATGGCGACCCTCTGGATAGCTATCCTAAATTGTGTTCGGTCTTGAGTCAGGCGGCTCATTGTTGACAGACTGGAACCCGTAGCTGCTGTTATTGTATCGATCCATCTCATTGCTGGCCTTCCTCTTTTGCGCTGACCTTCTATCTTGCCAAGCATGATGTCTTTCTCTAATGATCTCTCCCATACAGAGAGGAATAACCAGTTGAAAGGAGGAGGTATTACTGTCCCTGTACAAGTTGTTGGTGAGGCCTAACTTGGAGTATTGTGTTCAGTTTTCGAGACCTTTGATGGAGTGAATAGGAAACGCCCCATTCCCTGCTGGGACTCTCCCCAGCCAAGACCAGAACCAGTGAGGTATTGCTCTAGTAAGAGCTTAAACCCCTGTCCCTTTAAGGGGCGGGTGTGGCCAGGTCCGGGGGTTTAAACCAGGAAGCAGGAGACCTGGAGAAGAGAGGAGCCCAAGGTTCTGGAGCATAACTGAAGAGACTTACCTGTAAGAGAGAGCCTGTTGTGAAGATAGGAAGAATGTTTGAATTTACTACTGTCTGCTCAGCCTTGCTACTGGAGTTCTACTGGGCTGGAGAAACTGTTGCTGAGTTGTGCTGCCCAAGTGAAGAAACTTTGAGGAGCCAGTTTTGTTTTTGTTTTGGAAGTACTGGCTGTGTTGGAGCAGCATTCAGCTATTCAGCAGAGTAGTCCTGCTGAGAGCAATTAAGGACCTCTAACAGCTCCGAAAAAGGCCTAGGGCAACAGAGGACTTAACTCTACATGTGCCTAAAACACAAGGAGGGCCAGGGCAGTTGTCTGGTTGCTTGTCCCAAATAAAGTATATATTTTTTAAACCTCTCTTGGCTATTGAGTCCTGTCTCATGCCTCACACTGGCCACATCTACCACAAGACCATATCTCACTAAGGACATAAAAAGACTTGAAACACTTCAGAAGACAGCGACCAAAATGATTGAGAGCCTGTGCCAGAAGATGTATGAGAAGAGACCTGAAGAACTAAAGATGTATATCCTAGAGGAGAGGATGGACAGGGGAGATATGATAGAGAATTTTAAATACTTAAAGGGTATCATTGAACACACAAACGTTTTTCAAAGAAGCTGAAGCTGTAAAACTGGGGGACGTTTGATGAAGCTGCAAGGCAGTAAACTTAACAACAACATCAGGAAATACTCTTTCACTGAAAAGTGGTGGATGATGGAATGCCCTCCTGATGGAGGTGGTGGGGGCAAGTACAGTGACAGATATAAAAATGGCATGGGACAGACACAGTGGATCCCTTCATAGCAAGAAGATGTAATCAAAGCATATCTTTTAATAGAGAGGGACTGACCTGCATGGAACAGCAGATACAACTACTCTAGCCACCTTACTGTGCAGACTAGCTGGTCTTTATCTGCTATCATATACCAAAGTAACTATGTTATGATGTTACTGTCTGCCTCATGCAGCATGGATATTGCAAACCAGACATTCATTTCTTCCATGTTTTCCAGATTCCAACACCAGCTCTCCCCCGCCCCGTGCAACCTGCCATCCGTACTGTGCACGCACACACACACACACACACACTCACTCACATTCAGGGATGAATCCTAGGAGACAGCAGAAAATTGGCAAAGTCCTGGCCTTGTTTCACGTATCCAGCAGAAATACCGTGCACATCTGCGGGAAAGTCTGGAAACGTGCATGGGGCCTTCTGCAATACGGTTTACACGCCCCTATTCCGCCCCTTTGAGGATGTGTGAGGACATTCCTGTGCAAGCGAGATAAATATGCGGGGGGTGCCATGTACCAGAATACGTTCGTAGACGTTTTTGTCACATATATCCCCTGCACAAGTCTAAACGCTCTATTCGGCTTCTGGAATGACCCCAATAATGCCAAAGTGGTTGGTAAGGGTATTCAGTGGCATCATCAGTATAATGTCACTGAATATCCAGGTCAGTGGCACTTATCCAATTAGCGGGTGCTGCTGAATACTGACCCATAAGTGCATAGGAGCTTGTGCAATGGGCAAGCTAAAAATAGATACTAAAATGACTAGAAATGCAAATGTAAATTAGGGAGCTTCATATTCAGATAAGGCTTGGCACAGTGGCAGCGGCCCATGGCAGGCCATGTGCTTTGGAACACATGGCTTGCCACTTCTGACCCCCTCTTACACAATTTTGTCAGAGGGGGATCAGAAGTGGCAGACCATGTGTGCCGAAGCATATGGCCTCCCACGGGTGCTTTGCCAGTCACAGAAGTCTGCCATCCTACAGTAGATGGCTGCCTAGTGGACAGGCCGGCTCTGCCTTTAGGGCTACCAAGACTTGCCAACCCCACACCAGCCCTCCAGAATGGGCAGTTACCATTCCCAAAGTGTTTTCTTTTTTGCCAGTAGGAGAAACTACAGATTCCTCCTGTTGAAACAGCTGCCAAATTCCAAATGATGCCCTCTGTAAAGCTTCACTGTATATGCTTCATAAGTAGAGAAACCCTAGATGGCATGATTCAGAGTTTACAGCTGTGCGATCCCTCCTACCTGTGAAAATAAAAGCCATTTCTGGAATGCTAAGTGCCTATTCAGGAGAGGTGATGTGATTTCTTAGGTATATGGGGGAAAAGAGGAAGGCCAGAGGTGGAATTGCAAGACTCAAAGATGCTGAGGATTAATTTGTGGAAAGGAAAAAGGGACTTGCTAAAACAAATACTTCAGTTCCGTGTTCACAAAAGAAAATCCTGGAGAAGGGCCATGCGTGACTGACAGAGGTAGCAAGGGGAATGGAGTAGATAAACACCATTCATGGAAGAAACAGCTTGCAAAATTGAAAGTGGATAAGGCCACGGGACCAGATCAGAGACATCTCAGAATACAGAAGGAGCTCGGGAAGATTTTGGCAGGATCTTTAAAAGATGTGTTTAATAGATCCTTGGAGGCTGAGGAGGTACCACAGGAATGTAGACGGGTTGATGTGGTCCCTCTTCACAAATGTGGTAACAGAGAAGAGGTGGCAAACTACAGGCTGGTAAACCTTACCTTGGTGTTGGGAAAAGTAATGGAGACACTGCTAAAAGAAAGGATAGTGCTTTTTCTGGAAGCCAACGGATTGCAAGATCCGAGACAACATGGCTTTAGCAAGAGAGATTGTGCCAAACAAATCTGATTGATTTCTTTGACTGGGTGACCAGAAAACTAGATTAAGGGCATGCGATGAATGTGGTCAACTTTGATTTCAGCAGAGCCTTTGATACTGTTCCTCACAGGAGGCTTGTGAATAAATTGAACATCCTGGAAATAGATCTCAAGGTGATGAACCTGATCAAGAACTGGTTGACTTACAGACTACAGAGGGTAGTAGTGAATGGAACTCACTCTGAAAAAAGGAAGGTGGAGTGCCTCAGGGATTGGTCCTGGGGCCATTATTGTTCATTGTCTTTGCGGGAGATATTGCCGAATGGTTAAAAGGAAAAGTTTACCTTTCTGCAGATGATACCAAGATTTGCAAGGGTGGATACTTCAGAGGGAGTAGACAATATGTGAAAAGATCTACAAAAATTAGAAGAATGATCAAATGCTTGGCAGTTAAGATTTAATGCAAAGAAGTTTACCAGAGTGATGCATTTGGGATGCAGAAACCCAAAGGAGTTGTACATGATAGAAGATTGAGAGGCTGGTGTGTATGGACTAAGAGAGGGACCTCAGAGTGACTAGTGTTTGAGGATCTCAAGGTGGCAAAACCAGGGCAGGCTCAAGGGTTTCTGCCACCCTAGGCAAAAGCCCCGGCTGTGCTGTCCCCCTTGCACTATGCCCCTCCTGCGCACTAGCATTCCCACTGCATGCTGACCCGCTTTATCGCCACTGTGCTGCCGCTGATTCCGGTGGCAGGGTTAGGGAGGGAGTGTGGCTCAGCTTGGCGGCAGGCCATGTGCTTCGACACATTTGGCCTGCTGCTTCTGACCCACTCTGACATAACTTTGGGGGGTCAGAAGCAGCAGGCCATGTGTGCCAAAGCACATGGCCTGCCGTCGAGTTGTTCCCCCCGCCACCAGAATCAGCGGCAGCGGGGAGGTGGCAGCACCGCATGGGTCAGTACAGGGGAGGGGGAGGGCAGCGTGGCTCAGCGGGGAGTAAAGTGGGTTTAATTAGTTGCAAGACTCAAAAGTACTGAGGACAGATTCATGGAAAGTGACATTGAAAAAACGAAAATGCTTTCACTAAAGAAAATCCTGGAGAAGGACCACATATGAATGACAAATATACAAATGAGAATGGAGTAAATGTCACACCATTCACAGAAGATGATGTTTTTGAACAGCTTGAAAAACTGAAAGTGGACAAGGCCATGGAACTGGATGGGATACATCCCAGGATACTGAAAAATCTCAGAGAGATTCTGGAAGGGCCTTTAAAGGATGTTTTTAATAGATCCTTGGAGACAGGAGAGGTTCCATAGGACTGGAGAAGAGCTGATGGTGGTACCAGGGCAAGCCTGTCCACTAGGCGGGAAAGGCGACTGCCTAAGGCAGCAGACATCTGTGGGCGTTATGCCATGTGCTTCGGCACACATGGCCTGCTGCTCCTCCCCCAAATGCTGGGCCGCACTGCCCTGCCCCCCCACTGCCGATGATTCTCTCGGTGGGCAGTTAGGTTAGACGACAGCAGCCCGCAGCACATGGCTTGCCACGGACGGGAGGAGGGCATGGATCAGCATGGGGGGGGGGAGTGTGGCACGGTTCATCTGGGGGAGTGGATGGTATGGACGGGGCTTCTGCGTAGGGTGGCAGAAACCCTTGGGCCAGCCCTGCGTGGTACCTCTTCACAAAAGTGGTAATAGGGAAGAGGTGACAAACTATAGGCCGGTAAGCCTTACCTCAGTGGCAGGAAAAGTATTGGAGGCACTCCTGAAAGAAAGAATAGTGGACTTTCTAGAAACCAATAGGTTGCATGATCCGAGGCAACATGGTGTTACCAAAGGATGATCATGCCAAACAAATTTGATGGAGTTCTTTAACTGGGTGATCAGGGAATTAGATCAAGGGCATGCGATGGATGTGATCTAACTAGAGTTCAGCAAAGCCTTTGATACTGTTCCTCATAAGAGGTTTATTAACATAAGAATATAAGATATGACTTACTGGGTCAGACCAAGGTTCATCAAGCCCAGTATCCTGTTTCCAACAGTGGCCAATCCATGTCACAAGTACCTAGCAGTTTCCTAAAAAGACACACAGGTTCCACAATGATTCTATTGGGGCAAGCAATGGATTTCCTGGGTCCTCTTGGTTTATGGACCTTTCCTTCAGGAACTTGTTCAAACCATTTTTAAACTCAGCTACACTAACAGCTTTTACTACATCGTCTGGTAATGAATTCCAGAGTTTGATTATTCATTGAGTGAAAAAATAGTTTCTCTTATTAGTCTTAAATGGGTTACACTGTTGCTTCATTGCATGTCCCCTAGTCTTTCTATTTTTTGATGGTGTAAACAGCTGATCCACATTTACTCATTCCACTGCATTCATTAATTTATAGTCCTCTATCATATCTCCCTTAGCCATCTCTTTTCCAGGTTGAAAAGCCCTAACCTATTAAGTCTTTCATTATAGGGGTATCTTTCCATTCCCTTTACCATTTTGGCGGCTCTTCTCTGTACCTTTTCTAATTCTACTATATCCTTTTAAGATACAGCGACCAGAATTTCACACAATATTCAAGGTGCAGTCCACCATGGAATGATACAGAGGCATTATAATATCCTTGTTTTTATTCTCCATTCTTTTCCTTATAATTCCTAGCATTCTGCATTCTTGGCAGAGGGTTTCAACGTATTATCTACAATGACGCCTAAATTCTTTTCCTGGGTGGTGGTTCCTAATATGGAACCTTTCATCGTGTAACCATAGTTTGGGCTGTTCTTTTCTAGGTGCATGACTTTGCACTTATCCACATTAAATTTCATCTGCCATTTGAACATCCAGTCTTCCAGTTTATCAAGGTCCTCTTTCAATTTTTCACAATCCGTCTTGTGTTTTAGCAACTTTGAATAATTTTGTGCCCTCTGCAGATTTGATTACCTCACTCATTCCCATTTCCAGGTCATTTATGAATATGTTAAAAAGCAACAGACCCAGCACAGGTCCCTGGGGTACTCCACTATTCACCTTTCTCCATTGGGAGAATTGGCCATTTAGCCTTACCCTTTGCTTTGTATCTTTTAACCAGTTCCTGATCCACAATAGTACACTGCCTCCTATCCCATGACTTTTTAATTTTACCAAGAGTGCCTTTCTGAAAATCCAGTTATACTATATCGACTGGCTCACCTTTGTCTACCTGTTTGTTGACATCTTCAAAAATATATAACAGATTAGTAAGACAAGACTTTCCTTGGCTAAAGCCATGTTGGCTTTCTCTCATTAAACCATGACTATCTAAATGTTCAGTAATTTTGTTCTTTATAATGGTTTCTACCATTTTGCCTGGTACTGATATCAGACTCATCGATCAGTAGTTTCCCGGATCATCCCTGGAACCCTTTTTAAAAATTGGTGTTACATTGGCCATTCACCAATTTTCAGTTATTACAGATGATTTTAGTGATAGTTCACAGATTACTAATAGTAGGTCTACAATCTCATATTTCAGTTCTTTCAACACCCTTGGATGTCTACCATCCAGACCAGGTGATTTGCTACTCTTTAGTTTACCAAATAATTGTAATACATCTTACTGATTTATTGATATTTCTTTCAATTCTTCCAATGCATCACCTTTAAATACCATTTCATTCCCTACATCTTCTTCAATAAAGACTGAAGCAAAGAATTCATTCAATTTCTCTGCTATGGCCTTGTCCCCTCTTAGTGCCTCTTTTACCCCTCTACCATCTAATGGTCCAACTGACTCTCTCACAGATTTTTTGCTACGAATGTACTTGAAAAAGTTTTTATTATGCGTTTTTGCTTCCACAGCAAGATTTTTTTCAAATTCTCTCTTTGCCTACCTTATCAATGCCTTGCATCTAACTTGCCAGTGCTTATGGTGTTTCCAGTTTTTGTCATTTTGCTCCTTTTTCCATTTCCTGAAATATGCTTTTTTTGGCTACAACATCCTCTCTGACTTCATCTTTAAACCATGTTGACAGTTTTTGGACTTCCACTTTTCTTAAAGCGTGGAATACAGCTGGTCTGGGCTTCCAAGATAGTATTTTTTAAACAACACTCATGCTTGATGTTAATCTATAACATGTGCAGCTGCTCTTTTTAGTTTTTTCTTAACTATTTTCCTCATTTTATTATAGTCTCCCTTTTGAAAGTTAAAAGTTAGTACTGTAGATTTCATTGATATCCTTCCTCCATTTATTAAATCAAATGTAATCATGCCATGATCACTATTGCCAAGTGGCTCCAACACCCTTATCTCTTGCATCAGATATTGTGTTCCACTAAGGACTAGGTCCAAAATGGCTTCACCTCTTGTCTGTTCATGAACCAGCTGCTCCAAGAAACAGCCATTTATTTTATCTAGAAACTTTATCTCCCTAGCATATCCTGCTGTGACACTGACCCAGTCAATACTGGGGTAATTGAAATCACCCATTATTCTTACTGTACTGTAACTTTTGTTAGCTTCCCTGATTTCTTTGAGCATTTCATCATCCATTTGTTCATTCTGGCCAGACGATCGATAGTACACCCCCACGGCCATCGCTTTCCCCTTTTTACATGGAATTTCGATCCATAGGGATTCTACAATGTATTTTGTTTCCTGCAAAACTTTACTCCTGTGTGACTCAATGCCCTCTCTAACATAGAGTGCAACCCTCCATCAATATCATCTACTCTTATCATTGTGATATAATTTGTACCCAGGTATTAGTGTCCCACTAGTTGTCCTCCTTCCTCCAGGTCTCTGAGATACCATCATATCTAACTTCTCATTTAGTGCAATATATTCTAACTCTCCCATCTTATTTTTTAGACTTCTAGCATTTGCATACAAGCATTTTAGAGGTTGTATTTTATTCATATTAATCTGGATATCGGGATCTTTAAGCTCTGTCTGCTCTGTAGTTAAGGGCATTGGGTTACGTTTGTCTTTACTGGAACCTCTCTGTTGATATACCCTAATTTCAATCTTTTGCTAGTATCCTTCAAGGATACTTCCTTTTGAACTATGTGCTCTTGGATGACTGTCGGCTTTCCCCTATTATCTAGTTTAAAAGCTGCTCTTTCTCCTTTTTAAAGCTTAATGCCAGCACCCTGGTTCCACCCCGGTTAAGGTAAAGACCATCCCTTCAGAAAAGATTCCTCCTTTCCCCAGAATGTTGCCCAATTCCTAACAAATCCAAATCCCTCTTCCTTGACCCATCTCATCCATGTATTGAGACTCCAGAGCTCTGTCTGCCTTTTGGGACCAGCGCATGGAACGGGAAGCATTTCTGAGAATGCTAGCATTGACGTTCTGGATTTCAACTTCCTACCTAAAAGCCTAAATTTGGCCTCCAGAACCTCCCTCCCATACGTTTCTATGTCACTGGTACCAACATGTACCAAGACAGCAGACTCCTCCCCAGCGCTATCTAAAATCTTGTCTAGGTGGTGCTAGGTCTGCTACCTTTACACCAGGCAGACGTGTTACCAGGCGATTCTCACTTCCACCAGCCAGCCAAGTATCTACATGTCTAGTGATCAAATAACCAACTATAATGGCTGTCCTAACCCTTCCCTCATGGGCACATGGCTGTGGAGAAACCTCCTCAGTGCGAGAGAGTTTTATATCACCTGGAGGATAGGTCCTAGCTACAGAATCAATTCCTGCCACACCAGGGTGACGTTCTCCTGTCACATAAACTTTCTCCTCCATGGCAACTGAGAGGCTTCCAGACTGGAGGTGGGACTTCAGTACTATGTCCCTGTAGGTCTCATCTATATACCTCTCTGTCTTCCTTAATGTCCTCCAAGTATTCTACTCTCTCCTCCAGAGATTGGACTCATTCCCTGGGAGCAAAGAGCTCCTTGCACCTAGTGCACACCTAAGACCCCTCACCAACTGGGAGAAAATCATACATGTGACACTCAACACAAAAGACTGGAAAGTCCCCATCTCAGACTGCTGACTGCATCTTAGTTTTAAGGTTTAGTTTAGTTAATTAAGTTGTTTACTTACTTAAGTTTGCTGGGGATACTTATACTAATACAACTATACCTAATTTGTTTAATGGACTTTGGTCATCTCAAGATTAATTAATCTCAGGCCATAATTAATCTATTGCTGATGAGGATAATCAGCCGCACCTGAAAGTGAATATGGGTACCTCCTTCCCTTTAATAGGTTTAAGAACCTTTAAAGCCAAGATTATCCCTGGGGTGGGTGGGAGGGAAAGAAGACTTAATAAAAGATAGCTTGATGTACAGTGCCCTGACCTGCGCTTCTAAGGTAAAGTTCTACCAATTGCCTGGGTGATTCACACAGCCCTTGGTTTGATAGTGGAGGCCTTTCAAATTGCCCCTTTAATCTGTCACTTCACTTTGACACCTATTTATGATAACTTCACAGATCTTTTGCCTCCTAATTGGAAGGCATCTTTGTAAAGGTCACTTGAAACAAGTTTATTTCTTTCTACTCAGAGACTATTTATTCTACTTATATGCTAAGCTATACTCTGATTTGATTTAAATGAAAAGCTCTCTGGTGGTACTAAGTCCGGACTGACTCAGCAAAACACTGAATTCTAAAATACACAGATTTATCTGCTTTAGTGCAAAGAATTCCCTTCCGCCCAAGATTTAGAGTATATTCCAGAAGATAAATACTTACAAGTGCAGATCGCTTTCCAGGCGTAGCAGTTCCTTTTGGAAGTCCTATCAATAAACTGAGCAATCTGGGGATGGGTCCCAAGGTGGTGAACAGTATCAGAAATTGGTTGACTGACAGATGATTGAAGGTAGTAGTAAATGGAATTCACCCAGAAGAAAGGAAGGTTAGTAGTGGTGTGCCACAGGGTTCGGTACTGTTCAATGTATTTATGAATGATATTGTTGAAGGATTGAAGGGCAAAGTCTGCATTTTTGCAGATGATATAAAATTTTGCAACACAGTGGACTCTTCTGAGGGAGTGGATAACATCAAGAAAGATTACAAAAGCTGAAAGAATGGTCTAATGCTTGGTAGTTAAGATTTAATGTGAAGAAGTGCAGAGTCATGCACTTGGGATACAGAAATTCAAGATAATTGTATGCAATAGGGGGTGAGAGGTTGGAATGCATGGACCAAGGGAAGGACCTCAGAATGATTGTTTCTGAGCATCTAAAGGTGGTAAAACAATGGGAAAGGCAGCAGCCAAAGCCAGAAGGATGCTGGGTTGCATATAGAGAGGAATAACCAGCAGAAAGGAGGAGGTATTTATGCCTCTGTACAAGTCATTGGTGAGGCCTCACTTGGAGTATTGTGTTCAGTTTTGGAGACCATATCTTACAAAGGATATAAAAAGACTTGAAATGGTTCAGAGGAAGGCATCCAAAATAATTTGGAGCCTGCACCAGAAGATGTATGAGAAGAGACTTGAAGACCTAAATATATGTCGAGCGAGGAGGAACAGGGGAGATATGATGCAGACGTTTAAATACTTAAAGCGTATTAATGAATAAATAAACCTTTTTCAAAGAAGGAGAAGCTGTAATACTAGAGGGCATAAAAAGAAGGTGCAAGGAGGTAAACTTAAAAGCAACATCAGGAAATACTTTTTCACTGAAAGAGTGTTGGATGCTTGGAATGTCCTCCCAATGGAGGTGGTGGGGGCAAATTCAGTGATGGAATTCAAAATAGCATGGGACAGACACAGTGGATCCCTTTATAGCAAGAAGATAAAATCAAAATAAACTTAACCATTGTTTTATACTTCAACAAATAGAGAGGGATGACCTGTGCAGAGTGGCGGGTACAAACCTAAATGAAGGCATAGAGGAGGGTGACCTGCACAGAGTGGCAGGTACACCTACTCTATTTACCTTACTGGTCTTTATCTGTCATCAGTTACTATGTTACTATGCTAATAGTATATAGTTACTGTTAAAATCTGAGCTCTGATAGTTGGAAGTCAATACTGATTCCCAACTATCAATAAAACACCATTTAAAAGCTCTTTTTTTTTCTTTTTTACAAATTATCTATTTTGCACCATTTGAAACCTCATCAGAAACAGAATCTTAGGGGTCTGTTTACTAAGCGCTCTAGCAGCTTCCATGTGAGATCGGAGCTGCGGCTTGTAAACGGGGGCGCTGGGCGTGAATGTCCACAGTCTTGGCAAAGGCAAAATACTATTATGACTTGCAAAGGATTGTGGGGAATGTAGTCCATTCATACCAGAATCAGCCGTTCACAAAATAATGAGTTGTGTTGCTCGAGTGTAAGCAAAGAAAATATATTTTATTTATGGGGTTAATTCTCCCACACAGATTTACTTGGTAACACAAAAGGACAACTTGCTTTCAGTATTGTACTTAGGAAAAACAAATCATGATATCAGCAACTGAACTTCTTAAGCAATCAAACAATAAAGACCTTGATGGGAAACAGAAAAGGTCTTTCTGAGGGCTCCTGCTAATACCTTTTAGCAGTGCTCCAAAAGCAAAAACAAAACCCAAAAGTAACCAAAAACTGTTCTTTTTTTCAAGGATAACTTTCTTCTATTTTCACACACAAACAGTAGTTTCCTTTCAGAGCTCACGTGCAACTGTGCATGGCTTAATTACCAATAATTAGCCTGCTGCAAACCCCTTTGCTGGTTCACTTTCTCTACGTGGCTCAAATCCTACCCTAAAGCTTTCTTGTAAACTTTTCTGGGTAGATAAAAGAACAAGTTATATTTCCTTTTGATGGTTGTTGTATTTGTGAAAGTATTTTACCACAGCAGCCTAGACAGAGAGCAATCCATGTATTCATTCTGATCATTTAAAATATCTCCTTCTTCAACTATCATAGAATCAATATCATGGTCTGGCTCAGAGGAATTCCTTAATGAAGCACTCTCAGGATAATATCTGTTTCCCTGCTGTCTTCCAGATGAAGAGCTAGGGCATAGATCAGAGTTCATACCTGAGCTTCCTTTACTGTTAGGTTTCCTCTCCAGATATCCTGGCCAATAAGTAGTCCAGCTTTTATGTCCAGCCTTCCAATCAAGATCCCTGGACACTGGGTCTCTCTTCACATACCTTCTTGCACTGGTCTTAGGGCCCCTTCCAAATGCAGCCGTCTCCCTCACAGGTGCCGTCCGGGAATTCCTGGCTCTGTAACCCCACTCCTCTGGCTTCCTCCAGTCCAATGGAGTATGCTTCCCTCTGGAATGACTCCTAACACACGTACTGCTATGGGCTCCTTCTTTAGACCTCCAAGATGTTTTCCTCTTCTTCCTTCCACATTGATGCTGCTGCTTCCTCTCTCTGTCCTTGAGCTCTGAGTTCCTCAACTCCATCTGATTCTGTGTAGAATCTGTTTTACTTTTAACTTGTTTAGAGGGATACTCCACCCTAGCACAGCTCAGCTGTGCTGAATCAAGCCCTGCCCTTGGAGATGAGTGATTGGGGATTACCTCATAGCTCTCCTGATTGAACACACGTTTCCCCACTTCAGCTCTTCTAGAGGCTGTTTGAAACCTGGTGCATTCTGGGACTGGTAGTCTTTTATGAAAACATTCTGTTTTAGTATTTCTACCAGCAAAGACAGGTTGCTTGTTCAGTGCCAATTCACCTCTATTATAGCTCCTTCCTGAACTATGATAAGCTTCCTTATCACAGGCTCCAATTTCACATGGAAGCCGCTAGCGCCACTTAGTAACCAGACCCCTTAGCCTAGTTTTTCAGATGTTAGTGTTATTTTTATTAGACTATTGCAAGTGTTATTTTTATTAGACTATTGCAAGTGGTCTTTTTCTGTCGTCATTTTTCTATGTTTCTATTCTAAAGGGAAAAAAGGGGACTATTGTAGTTGTTGATATGAAAGGACAGACTAGATAGACCATTTGATCTTTTTCTGTCATTTTTCTATGTTTCTATGATTTCTGAACATGTGAAGTAGGATTTTAGAAGGGATTTCTAGGAAGAATCTGGGACATCTAGAGCACAATGTGCTAAAATCCAGGGGAGTGGCAGCAGTGAAAGGGGGGGGGGGGCACATATAAGTGCCTTATGAAATTGTTCCATCTCCACTCCAAAAGATGAATGTCCCAGGAACCGGTTCTGGTGATGGGCACCACACAGATAGCAAGGCCAAGCATGTGCATGGTTGTACGCCATTCACAAAAGTGGACATTTCTGAATTGCAGAACTAGGTATTTGGATGTGCCAGCAGGGGTATTTCATGAGGAAGGCTGCTGTGTTATGAGACTTGCATTTCCTGGCTGGCCATTTCTAATAGTAAAACATATGACAGCAGGCCTGCAATATGTTTGGAGTATGCATTAATGTCCTAGTTCCTTTGGCTCGGAAATATTAACTGTGGCAATGAAAGTGCATTTTGTTCTCCTCCCTGGAAGGGTTGCAGTCATAAAATGAGGACTTTTTTTGTACCTTATTCATGGTCAGGAGCAAGTATAGGCATGAATGCCTCGACAACCAGAGCCTGATGTGTCCGTGCCGTTACAAAATCGCACCTTGACCTTCATCTTTGTTGCTCCGCCCAGGCCACACCTCCACCATGCCCCCATGCTACATGGATGTGCTTGCATTGGGGATGTCTATATTCCCAGCTTTCTAAAATAGGCCAGGGGATGTCTCCTTGATTTGCACATCTGAATGCCTCCTTTCAGGTATCCAGATCATGAACAGAGCTTCTAAAAAGACCCCCTTTGCAACTGGCACAAAATTCAGCTATTAGAATAATTTTCAGACTTTCTAAAAGTGATCTTATTTTTCCATATCTAATGAGATTGTATTGACTTCCAGTGGAATATAGGGTAAAATCTAAAAATGTTGACCATGGTGTTCAAGGCCTTACATGATTCAGCACCAGTTTATCTTGAGGCAGTTCTGCTGAGGTACCTACACTCTGGAGTACTTTGATCTGCTCTTACTTTACTCCAAGTTTCATCTATAAAGAACACATGTAAAGTCAAGACATTCTCAAGCTTTTTCTTGTTTCACTCCTGTTCTTTGGACCTCCCTGGGGATAAGATTGCAAAATCATTACTTGAAATTTGGTAATCATCTGAAAACTGTTTTTAGAACGAGCTTTCTGGGAGCTGTGGTACATGTTTATTGTTATGATCATGTTTGTCCAGTACAATATTGTAAACTGCCTAATAAACATAGTAAATGACAGCAGATAAACACCTTCATGCTTCATCTTGTCTGCCCAGTGAGGTGGCGAGAGTTGTACCTGCTGCTCCATGCAGGTTTTCCCCTCTGTGGGTGTTATATAAATGTCTGTAAATAAATACATATCAGCATTGTAAATAAATTCTCTGAAATTTAAAAGTGTGTAAAGGTTTGCTTTTTAAATATGTCTACAGTACTTATTACTCCTATGTAAATCATTTCAATTTAACATAGCACTGTATGTCAAGTAATGGAATGACTGTAGTTATAAAAGGGGAGTTGCTCTGTTGGCTACCAGCTTGGGGCTTGACCAATAGAATAACTGATGAATGGATTCCTAGCACTGCTTTAAATGGCTTCAATACAGACACTCATTTTGGCTTTGGTTTACTATTCCACATTATTTGTTTGTTATTTTTATACCCTCTCTCTATCCGAAAGCACTCAAAGCACTTATTAGCCAAATAATGCAAGTTAAACTGTGCTAACGTGATGTTTAATGCAAAGAAAATTATGTGCAGTGCGCAGCAAAATTATGAGTAAATGCATGCAAAGCAGCTTGTATTAACCTTTTTTCTGCTTGTTGCACCAAAAAGCAAATTACACCTTTAGATTGCCACAGGCATTGGTAACTTTCTCCTGGGAGCATTGGTTCTCTCATGCAGGAGTCGATGCTCCTGGGGACCAAATTAAAAGGGCTGGCTAGCTGTATTTAAAAAAAAAAAAAAAAAGCTCCTCTCCTGCCCATTTCCACTAGACTGTCCCTGGTGACCTAATGTGTCACCAGCCCTCCGCCTGCTTCACACCTCAATGTGTAAATCTCAAAATACTAGTAGACATCGAAAGTACCCATCACTCCTCTCTGGTCCAGCACCCTTTCTAGGAAGGGTCCCATGGCACCCTATTACCTGACCCTTTCTAGGAAGGGAGGGAATATTCTATTTTTTGTTCCCTGTAAACAATGGTGGGCCTGGAATGAGGGCCGATCCTCATGCACTTTTACAGGCTGGAATGCAGGATGTTCCTAGCCATAGAAACATGACAAAAACTTATGTGATTTACTACTGATCACATGATCAGTTTATTCTTCACAAAATTCATGGTATTCTACCACAATTTAGTAAATAGATTGGTTTATATTTTATCCCCTGGCCTTAGTGATTACATTTTCATTTGCAGCAGTTCATATGGGCTGGTGTCCTCTATGAAATAAACAGAAGGAGCACTGCTGATTTCTAGGCTTGTTTTGGCCACTTTCTTATAGCTGTTCTACCTCATGAAAGTACTGAAAGGTATAGCACATTACAGCTTGTATAATGGTGAAAGGTTGGAGGTAGGAGGTAAGAGGATTCGCAAGTAGGATGCAGAATTATCACTCCAGGGGTTTCTAAGGTAATTATTATACTGTATATGGAACACCATACCTAGAGGATTACAAGCCTGCTGTGTTTTTTGGTAGTTGATAGGTCAGTGATGGTATCTGAGGCTGATGGTTCAGTGAGAATGGAGTCAGCAAGAGTTTTACTGACTTTTGTTCCTCTGAACTGAGAAATCCTGTTTTGCTTTTGCTACTGATTGAAACTTTGCAATAGCAGTAATTACGCTGCTGACTCTGAGAGATTAGAATGACACTGACAGCAGCTAGTGATCTGTTTGCAGGGGTGAAGTATTGCCTAAAAATGCTGAAAAGTAAATGAAAAATATTTCCCTATAACTGAAGAGGCTCTAGCAGTCTGAAAGCAGGGCCAGTAGATTGTTTCCTAACTAAACCCCTGCCAAGTAAAGCTCTAATCTTGCGGAACAGAGCAAAGGGGACTTGTGGAGCACCAACCAGACAAAGGTGAACCAAAAGGAAGCTATGCAGTGTGGATAGAATTGTCAAAACAGAATTTACAGAACCTACGAAAGTGGCTGCAGGGAGAATACTGTTAGAAAAGCTACAACTATTGAAAATGAACGGAAATTCTTTGTGCTGCCTTGGTTATAGTCGAAAGGAAATTAAATGGGCTAAAGTTCATCCTGGATGTACTATAGTTGTGGAGCTGTGGCATGCATCATGTTGCTCGGTAATACATATGAACATGAACTAGATTGTAAGCTGTGACGAGCAGGGACTGTCTCTTGCATGTATGTTTGTACAGCGCTGCGTGCGACGGGTAGCACTCTATAATTGCTCAATAGTAGTAGTAGTGATTGCAGATCCCAGGAAGAGTCCCAGCAATGATATCAGCTGTTCATATTTGGGATGCACGTGTATTCTATTCTAGAGAGCATAGAGAGTTGTTGTGACTGGACTACATAGGAGGGAGAATTTAAAAGATGGGAGAAACTCCCTAAGTATTTGTGAATGAAAGTTTATAGTATGATGAGGAAAGGCTTAAAAGATTAGAGCTCTTCATCTTAGAGAAGAGATGGTTGAGGGGAGATATGATAGTCCATAAAATAATTGATTGTTTACTGATTCAAAAAGTAGAAAGACTAGGGGACATGGTATGACTCAGCTTGGCATACTGTATTTTATGTTCTTATGTCACAGACTATGATCTCCGAGAGTACTGACCACATGCCAGTGGTGTAGAGGAAACGGATGCAGTCTTAAGCTCCTTTCCTCTTTCTGCCTGCAATGTGACCTACTGGTTAAAGCCCGGTGAAGGAGCACTGGGAAGGGGATGGGTTTGCTGAAGAATCTGGATAGGAAGAAGAAAAATTAAAATACTAGAAATTGGTGGGAGGGGTGGACAGGGAGCTGGAAAGGCAGAGAAGCATGGGGGGGGGGGGGGCATGGAGAAGAGACCCACATTGGGTGTGGAGGGACATAAAGGGTGATATTTTACCTGGGGGGGGGGGCAGGGCACAGACAGCAAGGAGACATATATGGGGTGCAGAGAGACAAGTTCTGCTACGAGGGGACATGAGATGAGGGTAAAGGGAGATAGATTCAGGAGTGATATGCGGAAATATTTCTTTACAGAAAGAGTAGTGGATCCGTGGAATAGTCTCCCAGTGGAGGTGGTAGAGATGAGGACAGTAACTGAATTCAAAAAAGCATGGGACAAACACAGAGGATCTCTAAAGGTAAAAAGGGGACTGTTGTAGTTGTTGATATGGAAGAACAGACTAGATAGGCCATGTGGTCTTTTTCTGTCATCATGTTTCTATGTTTCTATATGAGTAAAACTGTACATGGGATGGGGGAGGTCATGTTGAGGATAAATATATGGGGTAATGTGGAAAGAGACCTACATGAAATGGTGGGAGTGTACAGGGAGATAACGGAGTTACTTACCTGTAACAGGAGTTCTCCGTGGACAGCAGGATAAGTCAGCCACACATGGTGACGTCATCCGACGGCGCCGTGACGGAATGCTCTCTAGAGCTCAGAAACTGAGCATGTGCGAGAGGCACCACCTCCCCGCCCGCCCCTAGCCAACTCAGTGAGTGATTAGCTCCGCCGCGAGGCGTCAGGCTAGGTAGCAGGCCTGCCTCATACAGGGGAGGCGGGTGGGAGCATGTGGCTGACTTATCCTGCTGTCCACGGAGAACTCCTGTTACAGGTAAGTAACTCCGTTTTCTCCTAGGACAAGCAGGATGTCAGCCACACATGGTGTCTCCCAAGCTGTAGAGTAGCTGTGGAGGATGAGGGAGGCATGCGTTGGAGAAGGACACTCGCACATGATGTAGTAAGTGAGAACGTTTATTAAGAACATTAACAATTGCAATCTGAGGTAATATTTAAGTGCACAATTTAAATATTTTAGTACACTATTAAGTATAGCATTAACATATTGCACGAGAAAACCCAATCTGAGGTAAACATACACTATCAAGTACAAATATTAAGATATTGCACGGGAAAAAGTGCAAGGCAACGCGTGGGGTGTGCAACAACAACATACGGTGCAATAACATGTGCAACAACAACATACGGTGCAATAACAAGTGGGTGTGCAAAACACGCAACGTATTCTCTGTCTGAACAAGAGTGCCCTTTGCATGAATCTGTAAGGGCACGATTCTTAGACATGGCAGGGCGGCCTGGTTGCCTGTAGGGCAGAGGTAGAGGCGGTCCCGCTTTGGTAGCTGCTGTCAGGACCGTGCGGCCGAATGCGCTATCCGACTCCGCCAGGAGGTCCAGGCAATAGTGTTTCTGAAACGTTAGCCGTGATGACCATGTGGCGGCTCTGCAGATGTCTCGTAGTGGAACTTTGTGCAATTCGGCAAGCGAGGTAGAGAGTGCACGGAGTTGGTGTGCTCCGGCCTTGCCGGCCGCCGGTGCACCTGCCTTCTGTATGCAGTAAGCGACACAAGCCGAGATCCAGAGGGATAGTGTGCGCTTGCCGACCGGCCGTCCAGGCTTGTTGGGGTCAAAGGACACGAACAGTTGTGCCCCTTGTCTGATGGCGGAGGTCCTGTCAATGTAAGTGCGCAGAGCTCTGACACAGTCCAGGGAGTGCAGGCGCTCCTCCTCCGGGGAGGAGTGTGGAGCGGGGAAGAAAGCTGGTAGTCGACAGGCTGGTTGACATGGAACTCTGATGCGACCTTGGGCAAAAACTTGGGATGCGTCCGGAGAGAAGCACGGTTGTGGTAGATCTGTGTATACGGTGGATGCGCCACGAGCGCTTGGAGCTCACTGATGCGTCTGGCCGAGGTAATGGCAATGAGAAAAAGTGTTTTCCATGACATGAACTTGTAGTCCGCTGACTGTAGTGGTTCGAAAGGCTCTTGTGTGAGTTGTTGTAGCACCCGGTTGAGGTCCCAAGCAGGGACTGGTTTCTGAACCGGGGGCCGAAGGTTCACCAAGCCCTTCATGAATTGTGATACAATGGGCAGTGCTGCTAGAGTTCTTGAATTTGCGCACCTCCCGTGATCATGCAGGGATGCAATTGCTGCTAGGTGAACTCTGATGGATTGTGGCTTCAGTCCCACGTCAAACAGGTGGGTGAGATACTGTAGTATTTTGGGTATCGGGCAGGAAAGAGGCTGGAGGCCTTGATCAGCGCACCAAAAGCTGAAGCGTTTCCATTTGAGGTTATAAGATTTGCGGGTGGACGGTCTTTTGGCCGCCAAAACGACTCGCTGGACCTCTGGAGATAGATGAAGGGCCGAGAGATTCATCCTTTCAATCTCCACGCCGTCAGGGCTAGGACCTGAAGGTTGGGGTGGAGAGTGTTCCCGTCGTTCTGAGAGAGAAGATCTGGTCTTGTCGGTAACCGCAGGGGCGGCTCCTGTGCCAAACGGAGCAGCATGGCAAACCACATCTGCCGTGGCCAGTAAGGTGTAATCAGTATGAGGTGGGCTGAGTCTGAGATGATCCGCTGCAGAGTTTTGGGAATCAGTGGTGTTGGGGGAAAGGCGTATGCCAGGACCCAGCTGCCCCATGGCACTGCAAACGCGTCGGTCGCGAGGCTCCTGTTGGATGGGAGCTTGGAGCAGAATGTGTGGCACTTCGTGTTGACTTCGGACGCGTATAGGTCTATCTGCGGAGTGCCCCAGCGAAGAAATAATTGGTCTACAACTGCTGGGTGGAGCGACCACTCGTGTGGCTGCAGTTGTCTGCTCAGTCTGTCTGCTACTGTGTTTAGTTCTCCGGGCAGATAGGTGGCTTGCAGGGAACAGTTGATGGAGAGTGCCAGGTACCACGTATCCAGAGCTTCCTTGCATAGGGCTCGAGACCCCGTGCCCCCTTGTTTGTTGATGTAGAACATCGTGACCTGATTGTCTGTCTGGACGAGGACAGATTTCCCCGTCAGTCGGTCCCGAAAGGCTTGAATTGCGTGCTTGACGGCTCGTAGCTCCAGCAGGTTGATGTGGAGATATTTCTCCGCCCTGGACCACGCTCCTTGGGTGTTGATGTGCTGTAGGTGGGCTCCCCAGCCCGTGGCCGAGGCGTCCGTGGTGAGGACAATCTGATGGCTGGGTGCCTGGAGATACCTGCCTGTGGACAGGTTGCCTGGTTTGGTCCACCAGCGGAGATCTCTCCTGATCTGCCTTGTGATATTGATGCGGGCATGCAGAGGCTGCGAAAGTTGCTTCCATTGAGCCCGGAGGTGCCATTGCAGGGGGCGCATGTGGAGTCTCGCCAGAGGTAGAACGGAGGTGGTGGCCGCCATGTGCCTGAGAAGGCACAAGATGTAGCGCGCCGTGGACTGCCTGGATGCCGAGATCTTTCTGGCCAGGGCTGTGATGGTCGCTACCCGCTGTTCCGGCAGATAGGCTTTGAAGGTACTGGTGTTGATGATTGCACCGATGAATTCCGTGGATTGTGTCGGTTGCAGGCGAGATTTCTCTTTGTTGAGGATAAATCCCATCGCGGCCAGTGTGCATGTGGTTGTGCGCACCGCCCTGTGCAGGCAGGCCGGTGAGGGGGCAGAGAGAAGCCAGTCGTCCAGGTAAGGAAATATGGCGACGCCTTTTTTGCGAAGGTATGCTGTTACCACAGCTACACATTTCGTGAAGATCCTGGGTGCCGGGGATAATCCGAAGGGCAGTACCCGGTATTGGTAGTGGTGGCCCATCGCTATGAACCGTAGGAATCTCCTGTGATCTTTGTGAACAGGGATGTGAGAGTACGCGTCCTGTAGGTCCAGGGTGGCCAGCCAGTCCCCTGCTTTGATGAGCGGGAGGATAGAATTGAGGGAGTACATCCTGAATTTTTCTTTCGTCAGGGCAAGATTGAGTTTGCGGAGGTCCAGAATTGGATGTAGGCCACCGGACTTCTTGGTAATTAGGAAGTACCGGGAGTAGAATCCAGTGTTGCATTGCTCCGGGTGTACAGGTTCTATCACTCGGGAGGCAAGCAGGTGTTGTAGGAGTTCTGACATGGCTGTCGCCAGGTGTGGAGGCGTCTCGCTGACCGGTCGCTTCGACTGGCAGGGTGCGAAGGCGAAGTTCAGACGGTAGCCCGACTCGATGATTTTTAGCACCCATTTGTCGGTTGTGATGGACTGCCAGGCTTGTAGAAAATGAGTGAGATGGCCGCCCACAGGTAGCAATTCCTGGTGTACCTGTGGCGGAACCGTCTGTAGCTGGTTGTCAAAAGGAAGTCGTGGTCTTTGCTGCTTGTGAAGAGGCTGGTTTCCTTTGTTTGCGGTCTCTCGGTTGCTGCCTCTGAAAGGAGGGGTGGTACGGTTGTTTGTATCTGGGGGCTTGCCACTTCTTGGTGGGAACGTACTTTTTAGTGGCATAGTAAGGCCTGCGGTAAGTACTCCCTCTCTGAGAAGTGGAGGAGCGCTCGAGTCCATCTGCTGCCAGAGTCTGTAAAGTGGTGCAGTGCTCCTTGAGGTCATTTACCGTGTCTGCGACCTTGTCCCCAAACAGGGAGTCGCCTGTGCAAGGGGCGTCCGCAATTTTGCTGTGCGTGTCCTCTCTAAGGCCGGATGCCCGGAGCCACGCCCAGCGTCGGGCCGCAACGGCCGTGCCTGCCGTCCAGACGGCAGTGTCGAAGGCGTCGAACGCAGTGCTCATCAAGTGTTTGCTGCATTCTGCCAGGTCTTGTAGCAAGGCTGAGGCCGCCTGCTGGTTCTCCCTAGGGAGTGTTGACAAACTGTCCTTGAGATCGGCCAACAGGGCATCCTGGAAGAGGATGTGCTGGAACTGGTGGGCCGCCACCTTGGCATTGACCATTGCTCCTTGATACACCTTTCTGCCCACTTCGTCGAGGAGCTTAGGGTCCCGTCCTGGTGGGTGGTTGGAGTGGTTGCGGGAGGACTTAGCTTTCTTCAAGGCTGATGAGACCACGATAGATTGGTGCGCCAGCTGCGCTTTCTGGAAGACTGGGCTTGGATGCAGGAGATATTTCGTCTCGAGTCTCTTGTGGCAGGCACGGCCGGTGGCCGGGGATTGCCACGCAGCGTTGTGTGTGTCCTGCAACTTTTTGTGAAGTGGCAAGGCAAGCGCTGGCTTGGGTGCACTGAGGTACTTCATAACCTCTGGCTCCTTTTCCATGGATTGGTCTTCGGTGGTTAAGTGCAGACGGTCTGTCACTTTCCTTAGAAATTTTGGGTAGGTGAGATCCTCCGGTTGTTGGGTGCGCTGGGTTTCCTCTGGGTTGTCCGGCCGTGCGGACGAGGCCTTAGATGCGGAGGAATCCAGGCCCGCTTCCTGGGCATCGCTGTCCTCTGAGGATAAAACCCCATCCTCACCCGAAGACGCGTCGCGCTCCGGGGTGGGAGAGTCTCTAGCGGGGGGCAGAGCGGGGCTGCGGTGAGGCTCACTGGCAGCAGCCGGGGGTTCTCTGGGTTGTTCCTTGTCTAGTGGAAGTTCTTGTGCATGTTCTGCGGCATTAGCCGTCTGTTGCACGAGTCGGGAGAGAAGCTGCAGGATGGCCTCAGAAGTCCTGGCCTCCGCTGAACACTCGGATCGTGCTGCTCTGGGGGCCGTGGAGCAGGGTGAGGCGTCGGAGGAAGAAGAGGGCGAGCAGGAAGAATGTTGCCTCCTGCGGTGCCTCTTACGTTTGTGGTGTGAGCAGGTAGAGTCTCTGCTGGTCCTGTGCTCGCTGTGTGCTTGAGTGTTGCAGCGGCGTTTTTTCTTGTGTTTGCTGGAGCCATGTGCTCGCTCAGAGTTCCTCTCATGACTTTCAGCAGAGCGGCTCCGATGGCTCCGGCGGCTTTTTCCTCTGCCGCGCCGATGACAGGATCGGGAGGGTGAATCCCTGCATCGGCGCGAGCAGGCAGGGTCATCCGCGCGCACGGGAGGGGAATCCCTGCGCTGATGGGGAGCGGAAGAAGTCTTATCCCTTTTGATGAGGTGGGCGGAGCCAGGGTCATCTGCGCGCACCGGAGGGGAATCCCTGCGCTGACGTGGAGCGGAAGAAGAAGATCCCCTTCTGATGAGGTGGGCGGAGCCAGAGGCGGAGCAGGGGACATCCTCTACTTGAGAAGGGGAGAGTCCACGCTGTCGGGAGGTGCAGGCCTCGACGGGGCGGTCCGAGGAGTTCCTGCTGCTCGGGTGGGAGGAGCCAGAGGCGGAGCCAAGGGGAATCCCGGAAGAGGAGCCAATGGGAGGCCGTGGGGAGGTGTGACCAGGAGCCACGATGCCGGCGCCATCTTGGCTGGTGGCTGCGGATTCCGCGGCATTGAGAATTGCCATGTGCGCACAGGGTGTACTCACTGGAGGAGTCTCGTTAATCGGAGGATTCTCCGGATCGGCCTCTTGGCGTGTGGCGCTGGGGAGCAGCTCAGAACGGCCGGGGATGGAGGCCCTGCAGGGCGCATCCCGTGCCGGAGCAGAGACCACGGCTGGCAGTCTATTTGATTTTTTGCCTTTGGATTTCTTCTTCGCAGCGTTGGAGCCGGCGCCCGAAGCTAGGTAGTCCTTGAGGTCGTGCTCCCTGTGTCTGACGGCCCTGGGGGACATCTCAGAACACGCAGCGCAATCCTCCGTGGCATGGGCAGCTCCGAGGCAACGAAGGCAGCTCCGGTGAGTGTTGGCAGCGTTCATCTTGCGGCTGCATTCTGGGCATTTTTTGAAGCCCGGCATAGTAAGGTAGAAGCAGAATTTTGTTGGAGAGCTGAATATCCGTCTTGCGGCAAGGCGGAAGAAAAGAAAACTGAGTTGGCTAGGGGCGGGCGGGGAGGTGGGGCCTCTCGCACATGCTCAGTTTCTGAGCTCTAGAGAGCATTCCGTCACGGCACCGTCGGATGACGTCACCATGTGTGGCTGACATCCTGCTTGTCCTAGGAGAAGGAGACTTTCATAGGATGGGTGAGGATTCTGGGAGTAAGACTTCAGAGTGGCGAGGCAACAGGGGGAAGGAGAAGGAGAGAGAAAACCACAAGAGAGGGGATAGAGTGAGGGAGGCTGTACATGGGGTCGTGTGGCAACTGGCTGCTTAGAACAGTGTTGCATTGGTAGTATTTCTAAAGGCTCCATGGTGCAGAGGTGATTGTGGAAGGACTTTGCACATGAGAACTTAGCATTAGCTGTTGAAATTTCTGAGTCAGATTTAGATGTGTTAGATCATAATGAGTAGGTGCCTTTATGGCAGCAGAAGTTAACTGGGGCTGCTGATCAAATTGTGCCTATGAAGTCAGTCCATAAGCGTGTTCATTCTAGAAGGATGGGCTGGTATCATTCTGGATTGAGTTTGCTTAAGAGGCAAGGATGCCAATTGGAGCTTAGGTGGTGAAAGAATAAATCAAGGGATGCTTTGGATCATTATAGAGCACATGCTATACTATAGGCAAGAAATGGTTAAAGCAAAGAGATTTATGTCCCAGCAGCTAGAGCAGGAGCAGCAAGGGGTGGGGGCATTGCTTTCTCTGTAGACGTTGCTTTGCCAGTGGTCGGTACCGGATTGGGGTGGATATTCTAGTTTGACAGCCTCACAGTTTAGTCTTTATTTTAGAGAAAAAGTTAATTTGTTTAAACAAGAATTTAGGATTAAGAATCTTAGGCTAGAGGGGGAGAGGGGCCTTGAATGTGTTGAGGCTGATGGTTTTGGATTTCTTTGCTCCTGTATCCTTTGATCAAGTTGTTGCTATGTTATCTAGTTTTAAGCCTATGTCATGTGCTCTTGATGTTATTTCGGTGGGCTGATTTGTCAAATGGTGCTATTGGGCGTTTCTATTCGGTGATTAACCCAGAACCCAGACTGTCTAGAATCCAGGCAATCACATGAACTCACAAAAGCAAGGACCTGCTGATACACAAACTTTTCAATAAGCTTACTCAGAAAGGGCAACTCTGAAATCGGACGATATAAGCAGCAAGCTTGTCAACAACAGTCATTCCTTTCTTCATAACCACCTTCACCACGGCACTTATCAGATCCTCAGAAAGGAATAACTGCAAAACTGATTGCTTTTTGCTGGAGCCCTATTGCCACCTGTGTGTTCTCTTAATTAGATCACCTGATCTTTTCTGTGGTGGGCCTTCTTATCCTAAGGGATTCTGGGACTTATAGTATGACTGGCCCTGCCACAAAACATAGGATGATATTGTGGGGCCTCTGTTCACTGGGTGGTCCAAGTGTGTGATAGACGTGCTCTATTTTTATTGCTCTGATCTCACTCCCCTCACTTCCATGCTGCAAAACAGCTTGACAGACCTCTCTGGCCATGTGTGTAGCATTAACGAATTCAGGCCTCCCGGGGATGCCCCTAATATGTAGGTTATTGCGACACATGCAATCCTCCATGTCTTCTATTTTTAAGGTCAGCTCCTCCTTTTTGTCGGCTAACTCCTGAACCATACGTTGCAAGCCATCCATCTCCTCCTGTACCCCATCAATCCTGGTTTCGCCATCCTCCACTCATAGACCCAATTCGTCTATTTCTGCCCTCAGTTCTTTAACAAGGCCACCAATCTCCGTTTTGACCTCTTGTAATTCTTTTTTCAAGTCTAGAAACCAGCTGGGGAGCTCCGTTCTCATGAGTGCAGCTGATAACTCGTCCTCCTGAGGTTCCTCTGTATGGCTTGGCACGGCCACCACCATGCTGCCTCCCTTCTTCTGCACCATCTTGCCAGCATCGCACTGCTCATGTTTGGTGGCCTGATACACACACACATGTAAATCAGTCGTTTTTTTTGTCTCATGGTCATGCCGGATGAGCACTCTCCCTTATTTCCACTCATTGCCACATTCCAGGCTCAATTTGGACTGAAGGGAGGCAGATTAATGCTTTTTTAATAGGGAATGTGGCGGAGCTTGGCTCTCAGCTGATCATCTGGTGAGCTGATGCCACTTTCTCCCCACTGGCTTCTAAACTTTCTCTTCAGGACATTGTGTGAGCCCCCTTTAAATCTGGCTATTCTGCCTTTATCACATCGTTCAGCAACAAATTCCTCATCTTAATTGCATGCTGAGTAAACAACCATTTCTTCATTCTCTCTGTTCCACCCCACTCATGATATTATAGACTTCTATCATATCCTCTCTGTCTTTTCTCTTTTTGAAGCAGACAATCCCACTAAATCTGCTGCTCTTTGGGTCACCTTCGGTCGCCCACCCCCTCCGGTACTACCTGTCATGGGTCCCCATTCTATCCCTTCCACCCCCACTATCCGTTACCTGGGTGTTATCCTAGACTCATCCCTTTCTTTTCACGACCATATCTCTTCTGTTGTTCGTTCTTCCTTCTTCCACTTGCGCCGCATCAAGGCCGTTCGCTCTTACTTTTCATACTCCTCTATTATCACTCTGGTCCTATCTCTGGTTATCTCGCGTCTCGATTACTGTAACGTTGTTTATGCCGGTCTTCCTTCTTACCAACTCCATCGTCTTCAACTTGTTCAAAATGCCGCTGCCCGTCTTATCACTTCATCCCCCCTTCGCTCCCATGTCTCTCCTTGTCTGCTTTCCTTACACTGGCTCCCTATCAAGTTTCGGTTTGTGTTTAAACTACTCATCCTTGCTCACAAGGCCCTTTTCTCTGATTCTCCCCAGTATTTAGCTAATATCATTCATCTTCAGCCCTCTCCCCGTCTTCTCCGGTCTGCCCATGGAAATCGCCTCTTCCTGCCCTCACCCACTCAGGCCCGCCTCGAATCCACCCGACACTCAGCCTTCTTTTTCTTATGTCCCGCCCTTTGGAACTCTCTTCCCCTTCCTCTCCGTATTGAACTGTCCTACACTCGTGTTAAAGGCCTTCTCAAGACCCATCTTTTCTGTCAAGCCTTCGATCTCCCCCCCCCTACTGATGATGTCTTCCCTCCTAGTTCCCTATCTCACCCCCCTTCATTTTCCCCTGCTCTTCCCCCCACTGATGGTGTTTTACCCCCTTAGTCTCGCCTCCCATCCCACCTAATTCGGCTCACGTTTCCCCCTTCCCCTCCCCACTCCTTTTTAATCTTTTACTGGTTTTAACATTTTATTGTTCTACTGTTTTACTATTTTTTTGCCTTCCCTTTATTCTTTGCTATTTCTCTCTCTGTCCTATTATTTTTTTGGCGTTCTTTTCTTTCTTTCCTTTCTCAGCAGCTGTTGCTTTTTTTATGATTGTACACCGCCCTGATGCTTCGGCCTGGGCGGTTTATCAAGTGTTTTAATAAAGATAAAGATAAAGATACAAGCTTTATTGTTTAGCCTTCCTTCATTAAGGAGCTCTTCCATTTGCTTTATCATTTTGATTGCTTCTACTTCTGCTGTGTCTGTTTAGGGAGGGGTTGACCAGAATTTCACAGAGTACTCAAGGAGTGGTTGTACCCTGGATCAATACAGAAGCATTTCTAACATTCTGGGTTTTTTAATGCCACCACATACAGTGAGCTCAGGATTGCAGTGTACTGTCCACAGTGACTCCCTGGTTTTTCTCTTGGGAAGTGCCTTCTAATATTGAACCCAACATTGTGTACCTGCATGTAGGGTTATTTCTCCCTGCATGCGTCACCTTGCAATTGTCCACATTTAATTTCATATCATTTAGATGCCCAGTCCCCCACTCTCACAAAGCCTTCTGCAGCTCTTCACAGTCCACTTGTTTAGAAACTTTGAATAATTTTGTCATCTGCATATTTGATCATCTTACTTGTTTCTCCCTATTCACGACCATTTATAAATATATTAAAAAGCACTAATCCCAGTATGGATCTCTGGGTAATCTACTATTCATCTTACTCCACTGGGAAAACTGACCATTTGGTTCTACTCTGATTCCTATCAATCCACAATAGGGTATTACCTACTGTCACATGATTTTTAAAAACATTTCTGAGAAGTCTCTCATGGGAGGCTTTGCGAATTGTCTTCTGAAAACGTAGATAAACTACATCAACTGTCTCACACTTATCCACATGTTTTCTTAGTGGATGTGTGGAATAGCCTCCTGGCGGAGGTACTGTTCTTGTCTCTGTTTTATTTACCATGTATTTGCAACCTCTAGGGTTGCCTGAATCTCAGGGAATTAGTTATAGCATTTAAGCTGATGATATTTCAGAGGATATCTTCTTTAATACTTGTGGATGATATGGTATGTTGGGTTAATCAGTGGTCCCAAAGGAATAAGTGGGTCCTGAACATATCAAAAACAGAATTTCTGTCAGTAAAATGGTCCCTGCCTCTGCCTGAGCCTCAGCAGCTGTGAAATGGGCTTTTAGAAGGGTCGTCTAGAAGGAATCGGGGATATCCAGAGCATCATGTCCAAAATTCCAGGGGAGCAGCGGCAGCGAAGAGAAGCACATCTAAGTGCCCGGTAAGTGCACATTTGTAGGCCATTTTAGAAGCGTGGATGTCCCTGAAATGCACAGCCACTGAAACAGGTTCAAAGACGTGCTGCCTGAGGTATTTCAGAACTGGGGTATCTAAGCTATGATATATGCACATCCCAGCTGGTCATTTCAGATTTGCAGACATTCGGTGTAGGGGCAGTAAAATGAATGAACTGTTAGCTAATATGCAGGTGTTTTTTGGTCTGGTGAAATTTAGGTGGCGGTGAGAGCACATTTCGTTCTTCCCTCTGCAAGTGTTACTGTCATGAAACAAATACCTTTTTACAAGTTATTTGTGGTCAGGAGTAGGTATAGGCATGCACTTCCCAGGCTACACCCCACCACACTCTATGGACATACTTGTGCCAGAGATGTCTATATACGCGGCTTTCTAAAATTGCTCCGGGGATTTCTCTGTGATTTGCATGTCTCAATGTCCATTTTTAGATGTCCAGATCATGAATACAGCCTCTAAAATGACTCCCATAGAATCTTAATTTATCACTGATGTTGCTTTTGTTTGTTAAAAGCCTGGAATTTTGTATCAACTCACAATTATCCTTTAAAGATCAAGTTAAACATGTAGGGTCCAATATCCAAAGGCATAAATGCTTCTCAGCAGGCGATTCAATGGCTCTAACAGAGTCAGTGCCACTGAATATCCGTACGTGCCACTGCTGTATGTCCAGTGTAACCAGTTAGCATCGGGGTATGACAGGGTGTTCTGGGGCTGCACCCATCGCTAACCAGACAGTGGCAATATTGAGCCACTGCCTGGTTAGCAACATGCAGCAAAAGTAAGGTGCAGAAAAGGCTGGCCTTACTTTCAATACAGAAGCTAACTGGGCAACAGCTGAATATCGCCATTGTCCAGTTAGCTTCTGAGTTCTGTGAGACCTGGATATTCAATGCCAGTGGCCGGATATATACCTGGCTTTGAATATCCGGGTCTAAGGTTCAGCGCTGGCAGCTAGTTGCTGTAGGAGCATTAGCCACCGGCACTGAATTTCGAGCCCGTAGTATCTACCCCTTTTTTCAAACCTTATCTGGTGAGACATTTAAGGCATTCTGTTAACACTAGTGATTTTTGTCAGGTCTTGCATGCTATGGTTTTGAATGGACATGACTAATGTAATGCATTATTTTGGGAGTTGCCTACAGTGACACAAAAGCTTTATAACAAATACAAAAAAAAGTATGATTCAGACCTTTAAATACTTAGAGTATTAATAAACAAACAAACCTCTTCTAAAGACGTGGAAGCTGTAAAACTAGAGGGCATAACATGAAGCTGCAAGGGGGTAAACTGAAAGGCAATGTCAGGAAATACTTTTTCACTGAAAGGGTGGTGGATGCTTGGAATGCCCTCCTGATGGAGGTGGTGGGGGCAAATACAGTGACAAAATTCAAAATGGCATGCGGCAGACACCGTGGATCCCTTTATAGATACAGGATAAAATTGAAATAAACATAACTATATCTTATATCTCAGCAAATAGGGGTGACCTGCACGGAGCAGCAGGTGCACTTACTCTTGTCACTTTGCTGGGCAGACTAGATGGACCATGCTGGTCTTTATCTGCTGTCATATACTATTACTATTTTAAAATACTGCTGCTTGGTTATTTATTTATATATTTTCATTTATATCTTTTTTATACCGTGCTCTTTAGAATCAGTGAGGTTTACAAGTAACATCAAATTGTACAATGCAGGCTGAAAAACATACATTGAACTTTACGAAAAACAGGTATTTCAACTTGGGGTTCAACAGGGGTAACTATATACAAACTGAGCAGTTGTGTCATGGATATGTTACGGTTACCCTGACATGCTCTGATAACTATTTACATGAGTGTGCGTCAATATGATGTATGTGTGCTTGTGGTGTCGCCGTGATGGGTGGGAGGGTATGTTGGGTTGTGTTAGGTCACTGGTGTGGACGTAGTGTTGAAGGAATAGATGGTGCTTTAGTGCCTTCCTGAATTGCGCGAGGTCAGTAATAGCTCGGATAGTAGTTGGAAGGGCATTCCAGAGTGTAGGTGCGTAGTATACAAAGGCTTTGCTGCAAGGGAGTATTTTGTTATTGCATTGGGGATTGCGAGTGTGTTGGTAGTGAAAGACCTTCTGGATCTGTTTAGAGGAGTGGGGTGGACAAGGTCTGTAAGGGAGGTGGAGGACAGATTGTTAATGTCTTTGAAGGTCATCAGCAGTACTTTGAAGGTGAGCCTGCAGTGGATCGGTAGCTAGTGGAGCTGTTTCAAGATTGGAGTTATGTGATCTGTTGGCTCCATGCAGGATGTGGGCAGCGGTGTTCATTGCTAGTTGTAGTGGGTTCAGTGTGCTCTTAGGGAGTCCATACGGAAGTCGTCAGGCTCCAGGAGGGGTCTTAGGTGATGAATAGTTCGTATTTTATGATAGATTGCCTTGATAGTGTTGCTTATATGTGCTTTCATGTCGAGCTGTTGCTCTAGGTTGATACCCAAGTAGCAGATGGCGGGCCTGCTCAGGAGCTCGGCGTCTCTCACCTTGATTGAAGCGGGAGGGTTAAAGGATTGATTTCTGGTGATGAATAGGGCATCCGTCTTATTGAAATTGATTTTGAGGCTTTGCGTGTGGAGCAGGTCAGTGACAGCATCAAAGCATTTCGTTAATGGTGAGAGAAGTCAGGCTGGTCAGTGGAGAATGGTGTGAAAATCAGTGAATTGACAGGGAGAATGGACCATATCATCCTTTCTTGACCATGTTACTTTGGCTTCCGTTTGTGTAAAAGGCCCCCAGTTTATGGTTTGTGCCTTGATTTTAAGCTGCTCTGACTTGGAGAGCCTAATATCTCAAAGAGTTATTAGTTTGGGATATTCCCCCTTGTTTTTGTACTCTGAGAATTCTGCTCTTCTGGATTTTCCATCATTAAGAGTAAACAGATTGGCTACTACACAGAGTTCTGCATTTTCTGTTGCCGGGCCTATTCTCTGGAAATTGCTATCTGTTGCACTTTTGTCTCCACAATTACTGCCTTCAGTTCAGAATGGAATTTAAGATATACTTCTTTTTGCATGCTTTTAGTAGATAGAATATATGCCTGCCTCTTACCTGTTTGTTTTTATCTTAACAAGGTAGGGCCAGGTATTCATCTAGGTTGGCTATGTGCCGCTATGGCGCATAGCCATCTGCGCTGACCTTTAACACCGGATATTCAATACTGGGGGTCATACATGGCCCCGACATTGAATATTCGGGTTTGCCGCACAGTCTCCCAGCTGCAGTAGCTAACCGGGCAGCGGCAATATTGCATGCTGCATGGTTAGCTCCTGTGGCTAAAAGATAGGTGAAGCAAAAGCTCGCCTATGTTTTAGCTGCAGGTTGCTAAATGGGCAGCATGCAATATCACTGTTGCCTGGTTATCAACTGTTGCCACCTCCGGAATGCCCATGCCACGCCTCGATGCTAAGCGATTAGCGTCGGGGCATGTAGGGGAGAAGATTGTGTATATTCAGTGGCACTAACCATGTTAGTGCTGTTGAATATCCCGCTGAGTGGCATTTACATGGTTTACAGGGCTGTAAACCGTGTAAATGCCTTTTGAATATCAGGCCTGTAAGTTTTAGATAATATATGGAGAAAGGAATTCACACATCCATGTTAAGATGTGGAGAATTCGTGTAGTATTTTGCAAGAAGCTCTGCCCAATGTAGTATTTTACAAAATGATCTACATTGACAGAGCTTCTTGTAAAATAGGTGCAAGACTGAGCATGTATGTCTTTCCCTGTCCAGCAGGAGAAGTGATTTTATAAAGTTGCATGTGGGGAAAATAACCATGCAAATATGTCATTTTAAAATCGCTGCTCACTTTCTAAAGGCCATACCTATTACAGCTCCACCAGTTTGCTGTCAATCATCCCATGATCTGATCTTCCCCCACATCAGCCCCTAAGACATCCCATCCCTTCCCTGACCCCTTGAAGACATCCAGTCCCTCCAATCCAAACCCCCATCAGCTGAAAGACCCCCCACCGATCTCTCCTCCCCCCCACAGTAACAAGTCCATCCCCCCTCCAATCCTATTCCCTGCTTTACGGGCTCCCTGGTGTCTAGTGTGAGCAGGAATGATGCAAGTCACTCCTGTTTCTTCAGTCCAGGAGTTCCAAATGGTGCTCATGCCCCCCCAGCGATAACGATGCAGGACTTCAAACAAGCACTTATTTGTGTCTCGGGGCAGCTGTAAATGCAGATGCCTACGTTTTTTTCTAATGGACATGGATTCCCCTTGTAAGACGGGGAATCCACATCTATAATGTAGGTTTGCTTAAACCACTCCATCTCCCTGCCCTCTCCACACCACCTGGAAATCTGAACGTGGTAATATACCCCCACACAGAGCCGGCCCCAAGGTTGGTTCAAGGTGTTGACACCCTAGGCAAATCTTAAGCCTTATCCCCCCCCCCCTGCTGTCAGAATCTATTATTTACCGTAGCTTTGAATGCCCTGCACTTTGCCACCCCTTAGAAGCTGCCACTCTAGGTGCCCCCTAGTTTGCCTAATGGTTGGGCTGTCCCTGTCCCCATGTTTAAATGGTGTCTGTTCTAAGATGGCATTTCCCCATGTATACCAGTTTACACATGTAAATGCTGCTGTTTACACATAGGGTTGCTTATAAAATAACTCCTGAAGTGTATGTTTGGTTTTTATATTTTTGCATATGATTTTATGATTGTTTATACTGTACTTAGGCCAGCTATTAGCTGGTATTAGCAGATGATAAATGGAATGGAATGAATGTGTCTTATGGATTTACAATATGATTACACAACAACAGGCATATTTAACAGTATCAGCAGGCTCACATACTCAAAATATACTGCATTACGAAAGTAAGCCAAAAATTTCTATCCTTAGCCTTAGACAAGCATTAAAACAAACAGATGGAATGAATGAGAATCCACCAGCACATGTGAAGAAAGAAATAACAGCATTTCCAAAAGTGAGAGATTTCTTTAAGTAGTTGGATCAGCAAACAAGTTAAAACAAGGGGCAAATGCACAAATACAGTGGGAGATATACAGTGTTACTTCAGCAACCTCAAATAGATCAAAACTGACACAATCATGTCTGATAGGAATGTATATTTCTTAGTGCATGTTTGGCTCATTAGGGTGTACTAAATTTAGTGCACACTAAATTGATTTAATTGCACTGATCACCTTTATGCACCTTAATTCATCAAGTAATGCATGCTTAATCAATTTAGTGCACATTAAAAATTCCCTTTTAAAACAAATGTATGAAACATTGGAAAATCAGGAAACATTCATGCAAAAAAACAAAAATTATCTAATTGTTCTTGCTTTTGCACATCCCCAATGGTTAAAGAGAGCTGAATTTAAATATGACAGATTGATAGTTACATCACAGGGCGGTGGACTATCACTGCAAATAAGATAATTCAGTAAAACAGACAAAATAGATTCTGCAACAGAGCTCTAAATGGTTGCATATCTTGTTGCTGATGTGATGTACTGGTGTTGGAAAGTCTATATACAGCAAGACACAACAAGGTAGCATGGTTCATTCACTGGAAATTGTGTAAATGATATATTATCACTGTACCAGAAAAACACTGGGATTATGCCCAGGAAAAAAAATAGCAGAGAATTAAGAAGTTGTGATGATCTGGGCATTCTGATTTCAACCAATAAAAAGTTTGATGCAAAAAATGCAGACTTTTGTTGTAAAGAAAAAAGCACAAGATGATATTTGTAATAGAAGTATCAGCACCAAGAGACTAGTCTGTACTACATATGGGAAAAAAAAGATGCAATCAGAGACCAAGAAAATGTGGCAGAAAAGAATCCTCCAACTGTATTGGTCATCACTGACTTAATTAAAACGATCTTCCAAATACAACTTTTCTTGAGCATTAAACCTCTGTAGTTAATTGGTGGCATTTGTATGTGTAGGCTTCCAAAGTGGCACTCACATTCATGTAAATGTTGGTACATACACAATACAGCTTCTGCGTATAAGTATTGGTACTTACATGTGTAGGTTGATTATTCCCCTGACTTTACTGTTTCATAAAGCCTTTGGTCTGTCCATCTCCTAATTCTGTTGCCTGCCTGTGACAGAATTGATTTTCCCCTCCCCCTGCCTATCAGCTTTCTATCTTGTCGTCTCCCCTTAGTATGATTGTATTGCCTTTTCTATTGTTTTTATGGAATTCATTTTTCCTTTTCCTTTCCACAAATGGAATGTTTTATTGTAAACTGTTCCAATAAGTCCATGAAAGGAGGTATATCAAATTTTAATAAACATAAATGTGTAGATTTGCAAAATGGCTTCTCTGGCTCCACGTATCAGCAGATACACATGGACTCCTGCACTGTTTAAAAAGGCTTCACATATAGGACAACTATTTTCTAAAATATAGCTGAAATTGTATACGTTGAGATCTCAACATCTCAATTGCAGTCTCCATGTATTATCTAAAATGTGCCTTCACATGTTTTTATAAAATAGGCTAGAAATGTCCTCTTGCCTGCTCAACCTAGTCAACCTATCATAAAATTACCTTCAATATGCCCTGTGAAATCCAGGAGACTGGCCTTGGTACAAAATAAGTATTATAAAGAACAACAACAGTAAATTTGAGAGATCAGGATCTTACCTCGCATGTCCTGTCTTACACATGAGGATCATTCCTGTCCAGGTATGTGCAAAATAAACCCATTTGGATAAATTATCCCAAGAGGTCCTGAACTTGCAGAATACATCCTACAATATTTATGAGGCCTGTTAGAGGCTGTCTCAATCTCTGTGCTTAATGCTTTCTGTTGATAGCACTCCTGGAAGTAGAGGCCTGAGGTCTACCAGAAAGGGATGGATGTTTGCTGAGTGAGATGAGAAGGAGATGATGGAAAGGGGTTTGGAATTTGGGTGATTAAAAACTGGATTGTGGGTCCATGGGAGGTGGGGCATGGATATGTTATGAATCGTATCCAAGGATCGGTTAGGAAAGGAGGTGACACAATATGGTACCAGCACCAACAGTACCTAGGGAGCAGCAAAGCCCAAATTCCACAATGAGTAGAGTAGATAGTACATGCGACTTTTATTTGCCCTTGTTCTTCTATCTTTCTGTTTCGTAGTGCACTTATATTTAACCAGTCAAACAAATTAGCAATTTGTCCATTTTAGCTCTTCTGATAATACATCCCAAAGTGTGATTAATCCTAAAAAAGTTGTCTTCTCATTTTTAGCTCCTCTAACAACAACAACAACAACAACAACAACAACATAGAAGAGTTAGCATCAATTCTGAAAAATAATCAAGCGCTTCGTATTTGAAGCATGACTATTAAATGCATTAAGAATATGGAAAATCCCCAAAATATATTTCTGAAAAAAATTGATGCAGTACTATTTGGTATGAATGGAAATGAGATTACAAATTAGGAGAGTTTCCCCAGAAATAGAGAGATGAGTGTAACCAGGATTAATTAGGGTGACGTTTAAAACTTTATAACGGCTGCACTTTCCTTAAGCGATTGCCTCCTAAATTTTCTGATGCAGTAACTCTTGCACAGGAAGCAAATGCTACAAATTTCAAGGCTTTGAATTGACACTTAACAGACAATGGTATTTATTAAACTATAAAATTAGTGTGTACTTGTTTTTCTTAAAAATAAAGGAAAGATAGCAAATGGTTGTCTTGTTAAACTGCTATTGTGTGGGGTTTGGAATTGTTAAGTTTTTTTAAAATAATTTACCCCAAAAGCGTAACTCAGATGCTGCATCTGTTTTTCAATAAGGCTTTATTTCCCCCCGCCTTCCTCGGATTCTACAGCTGGGCGCCTTGCCTTATTGATGCCATTCAAGCAGCACAATGGATTCCTTACAATTTGGAATATTCTGTAGGACTCTGGATTGCTGTCATTCTTCTTTCCCTGTGCATTTAAGCTTCTGTTCTGAAAACTTGGGTAAATGGGCCAATATTTGGAGTTATTCAGACTGTGGCATTTTTTTTTACATCTGTTAAAAAAAGAAGATATTTCAGATGACTCACAGGATATTCAGCTCACTATTACAGGACACTAACTCCTGTGTGTAACTTTTTCTATGCCTTCAAATTTTTTTGCTGTATTAAGGATTCAATAAATAATGCATTCTTGCTAGCTTTCAGTTATTGAGTTTTCAAGTGCCACAGCGCATTCAGCACCAAAACCAGACTAGACTAATAGAGCTACCACAATTTCTCAATTTTTGAACTTTTTTTGAAATTTTTAAAGATTTTTTGTGGGACCGTTCGCAAAAAGGGAGAACACCCCCCCCCCCCCCCGAAACAAACTGTCCTTTTCAATCGCTTATGAATGGGCAATAAAAAGTAACACTTAGCTTAAGGATGGCACCTGACTTGAAACCGCAAACCTCATTTCGTACCCATAAACATTTCTCAAAAAGGGTTCTGCTTCAGCTGTACTGCACCAGTAAATTCATCAAGTTGATCATCTCAAAAGCCAAGATGTTGCATGGTCTATATCTCTGACAAATCCAGCTGCTCTTAAACAGCATACAATGCATCTGACGTCATTGACAGCTGATTTCCCTTCCACCTATTTCACCTGGTAATGGACCTACAACAATAAATATGTAGCAATCCATATATAGAGGTGTTCAAAGGAAACTCTGCCAGTCAAGTTCCAAATTTAACCCACAAGGGGTCACTGTAACAAAAAAATCCATCGCTGTTCAGTGAGCGGGCAACTGAGCTACACAATCTCCCTCCCAAGGGCTCCAAGGTACCCTATCAATGCCTCTCCATTGAATTTGATGGAAAGAGTGATTCAGTTGTAGGCATAACAACATAAAAACATAAGATATGCCATACTCAGTCAGACCAAGGTCCATCAAGCCCAGTATCCTGTTTCCAACAGTGGCCAATCTAGGTCATAAGTACCTAGCAGTTTCCCCAGAAGAGACACAGGTTCCACAATGCTTGTATTGGGACAAGCAGTGGATTTTCCAGGTCCCTTTTAATAATGGTTTATGGACCTTTCCTCCAGGAACTTGTCCAAACCTTTTTTAAACACAGCTACACTAACAGCTTTTACTACATCTCTGGTAATGAATTCCAGAGCTGAGTGAAAAAATATTTTCTCTTACTAATCTTATATGGGTTAACATGCCATGTTGTCACTCAAAGAATTCTTCAGCTCCATGTTTCCCATAATTCCTTTTCATGCATAGCTTTAAAAATGTTATCATTATACAGAGTATCAAATAACTCATTGGCATAGAATCCAGCATTGCAAATGTGTTAAAATGAAACCTATTTGGGCTGATACTCACTGCATTAAGGGGCATATTTACTAAAGGTTAATGTGAGTAAATGAATGTTAATGTGCATTGTGCTGTTGTGGCCCTATTTGTGTGTGTAGGGGTACTTAACGCACATTAATATTTGTTAACACATGCTAGTCTTTAGAAAACATGCCCCTAAGCACTGGCCTCTGTGCTTAACTTAATTCATATATTTACCATTATTCCAAATAGGTAGTGGTGTGGAATATATGTATTGAGTGGTGACCGCGCTAGCACCATCCACGTAGTTTAAACCTGCCATTTAGCATGACTGAACTAAACAAATAACTTATTTATGTGAAGGCAATTTTTAGATAGGACGTGGAAAATCAGAAATGAGACATCTCAGTCACCACATTTAGAATTGTCCTGGTATTTTAGAAATGGCTCTGCTAAACACGGAGTTGTGTGTAGCATACACATCCATGAGCTGCGGGAAGAGTGATTTCAGAAAGATACACATGGGAAAAATCGACAGGGAAACCCGACAACCTACACATGTACAGTAATCACTGGCATTTCACCACGAGCACATATAAATGTCAGCACTTACACATGTATTTGGGTCATCTTGTGAATGTTCATATCCAAATACTCTTAATTACAGAGGGTACTCTTTTGCTCCCATTTCAATTCCTGTAAAGTGATGGCCAAAACGTGCACTTTTGAAATCCCTATTCGTGCTGGGAAGCAGATGTAAAATTGGATGTAGATGATTTTGGGCTTACATGTTCATACCCTAAATAAAATGGGGGAGATATGTAGATTTTTGTCCCACCTGCATGCCCCCGAAATGTCCCATCTACATCTATGTGCAAATTTTACCCTTTCTAATCTGAACATTTACATCTAGCCACAATTTACACATGTATATAGCTGCTTACGTATGTTTAAATCACAATTAGGGCTTCTCAAATAACTTCCTTAGTAACTGCGAATTGCTGCCAAATGGATTTGTGTTGCTGTCTCCACCTCTCCCTTAACCCGGCCATTGATTATGCAGAGTATTAGCCATATGATTTTTGAAAATGTACAGATAGGGAAATTTTATGTTTGCCACCCACTGGTGAACACGTAACTCCTGCTGAATATCAGAGAGGAAAGTAAAATCTAAGGACATACTTCCATTTAATTCATTTCAGTATTGATTTTATGTATGTAAAGTAATAAAGAAAATTAATGAAAACAAAGGAAAAATGAAACAAAATGCTCAAGAAAAAGATATCCCTAGTGTACCTCTAGCAAAATCAAAGATAGAAATATGGCCATGAAAGTGGTATCAGGTCTCTTATAACAGCAGATCAAATTCTATTATGTGTCTTAGCTGCCAGACTAGTTTGCAAGTCGCCTATTGAAGCATGTAAACAATTACAGGTTGTTGGTTTTGTCACTGTGTGTATGATTAATATGTTGCCTCCTCCAGTGGTACTGGTGGTAGGACTGGAAGTCATGGAGCACACAATAAAAGTGTGATTTTTTTATTATTGAATTTTGTCTGGTTTGCATACTGGTTCCTTTCTGCCCCCGAGCCAGCTCAACTCGGCTTCTCGCTCCTTGGGTTCATCTATTCATTTTCTCATTTTTTCATTGAGGTGCTCCTCGACCAGCATTCATGCCCTTTTTCAGCCGAAGGTCTTGGACCCCTGCCAGGAGGCGGGGACCCCCTTTTTCCCATGGCCTCCAGTGGTTTCAAAAAGTATGACCGGTGTGGCAAAATGATGTCACTCACTGACCCACATGACTGCTGCCTCCGATGTCTTGGCCCGGGGCACAACAACTCCAACTGTGAGCTCTGCAGAGCCATGACCTCAAAAGCCTTGAAGAGCTGCCTTCAGCAGCAGAAAGTTTCTTTCAGAAGTTTGACTTCACACTGGAGTCTCCGGTGACACCACGCTCCAGGGCCCCCTCCGATACCTTGGTGCCCTCCGAAGCCAGAGCCTCCTTGGAGTCCCGCGGCCCCTCCGAGTGGAAATCCCCGGAGATGGAGCACAAGAAGAAGAAACCCTCGAGAAACCCTTCAGGGACAAGGGAAATATATGCTGTACCTGAATATACACTGCTTTGATCCAGTGAAAAACAATATATAAGCATTGCTAAATAAATAAATATTGTTTTGATATCATGGTTCATTTCTAGTTATCTGTAAGCTGTTTTGATTTTGCTTTGACTAAATTGTAAGCTAGACTAGACTGTCTCTTACTTGTCTGTGCAGCGCTGCATACGACTTGTAGCGCTATACAAATGCTCAGTAGTAGTAGTGAAAGGTGGTATATAAAACCTTTCAATAAACAAATAAAAAATCATGCCACACTCTGTCCCTACTGTTAAATAATATCCACTCGTAACAACCCTAGCACCTTAAAACTGCTCCAGCCCCAAAATCTATCTCCTGCAATAGTCCTACTGCTTTGCCAATTGCTCCCTGCATTTGCTCCACCACTCTGCAAAATTCCCCACCCCAAAGGTCTGCCACCCTGCAATTGCCCAACCACCCTGCAAACTTAGCTGCTCCAAAAATATCCCCCTGCAACTGTCACACCCTCAAAAACTCCCTTATGCAACTGCTCCCTCCCCCAAAACTATCTCCCTGCATCCGTTCCCACTCCCTAAAACTTCGTATGCAGGAAATGCCTTACCACCCCTCTCCCCACAGACACAACACATATACAGCACACACACTGTAGGAGATCAAAAGGGGTTAATAAGAACTTAACCCTTTCCAACACAACAGAGGTATAAGCACACAAACAGGTGAACACACATACACAACCAAAGGGATGACAAATAATTTCTTAGCTGTGATGTGCTGCATTTTAAATTACTCACATATACATTTCATTTTCTTTATTGTTATTTCTATTGTGAAAGCTACTGAATTACACTGTTTTCTTGATTAATAGTAGTAGTTGCTATGTGTAGTGGTAACTACTACCTGTTGCTATGGTGGGTAGGGTACTGGGTAGGGCTAGATTAAGGTACTGGCAAACCCAGAGTGTACCTAGTGACTGAAGTTTAGGGGGGGAACATTATCAGATGTGCTCTAGACACAGGAGCATAGGATTAACAACTGTCTGGCCTTTTCAGGATTCTGCAGATTTTTACAATAAAATGTGGAAGTCAGAAGGATGGCTAAGATATCTGAACATTTTTCAGAGTTTAAAACCTCTTTCTACAGTTCTCTTCTTCCTCCCTCCCCCCTGTGTGAGTGAGCTTGCTCTCACCTAATTAATACCAGAGACTGTAGGTAAGATCCAGCCAATGGGAAGGCTGTGGGGGCAGAGCACTTAACCTGGGATCAGCCCTATCCAGCCTGTGGCTGCTTGAGTTGTGTCCACAGGAAGCAGGCCTGGGGCACTTTTAGGCTGCCAGAGTTTGGAGCAAAGTAGTCTGAGTAGAATTTTGAAGTTTGTTCCACTTGTTTGGCAGTAAGTCTTTTGAAGAGTTGATCTCTACCCTAACTCAAGGAAACTCTATTTGGCAAAGCTGAATGTAGGTGCTGGTTCTTGTTTCCTTTTTGATCCTGGGAAATGCTTTTCCTTTCCTTGGTAGAAGGAGTCTCTTGGCAAGTGGATTCCAATGGGCCCAGCTGCCTACAACCACCTCCTAACTGACTGAATTCAAGAACACTCAGGCTGCCCCAAACATATTCCAGAGGGCTGTTTCAAAGTAAGAGTTAACCTTTTTGTTGCTGAGGGTCAGTCCAGCACTTCATGGTTTAATCATTGTAATCCACTCAGGTTTTCTATTAGCTGTCTGCAGGCTTGCATTTCAAGTTCCAAAAACAGGTAACAAGGAATCCATACAAGGATTTGCTTCCTTAGAGACAGAAAACTCCAAAAGGTATAAGAATTAATCAGTTCTTAATACATGAAAGGCTGGAATCTCTATTGTTTTTAGTGAGGTCCTCACACTGCTCTAGTCATAGGAAGGCAGGTGGGGAAGTGCCTCTGTTGTGCAAGTTAAATTTCTGCGTGTGGTGTGAGATGGAACAAAAACAAAACCCTTACCCCCCAAATATATGCCTCAATGCATTTTTATAGGAAAAGCTGTTTTAACAGCTGCAGCATGCAAACACTGATTCACAATAACATAATGATTATGCCAAGCAGCCCTCTCCTCTTATCTACTCTCCCAATTACAAATACACTGAGAAACAACACAGATATAAATTCATAAATACATGTGTGTGTACACACACACACACAATATGCTAACATGTCCACACATTAACAGACACCCGTAAGCAGTCATGCACACACATGCAAGCATGCACAAACATATACAGTCAAACCTCGGTTTTCATTTGCCCCGGTTTTCATACGCTTCGGTTTTCAACGTCTTTTCTGACTGAGATTTTGTCCCGGTTTTCATGCATTGCTTCGGTTTTCAACGTCTTTTGACTGAGATTTTGTCCCGGTAGCAGGGAAGAAAAGCTGTCAACGTAAGCAGGAGATGTTGCATGAATGTGGGAGGCAGTTCTTTCTCTTGCAGGGTACGTCTGAAGCTATATCATTAAGATTTTCTGCCATTCTGAAGCATTGAGCAGATAATGTAAAGGTATTTTAATGGACTGAATTCAATGTGATTCCGAAGAGAGCTGGGCACAGCAGCTTGTCAGGGGTGGCTAAGGCCAGATGTTAACATACTGTACTGTACAGTACTGTACTTAGCTTGCTTTCAGTGATGTTAAATGTTCATTTATCCATTTCATTAGTCATTTATATTTATTTCTCATTGTTTTCTGTATGTAAAAATATAGTTATTCTCTATAAAATGTATTTTTTGTGAATATTTTTGGGTGTCTGGAACGGATTAATTGGATTTACATTATTTCTTATGGGAAATATTGCTTCAGTTTTCATACGTTTCGGTTTTAGTCAGACTTTTTCGAACGGATTAATCATGAAAACCGAGGTTTGACTGTACATGTGTGTGTGTAATGCAGATACAGACAGAGGAATGTGTTTATACACACGCATACACACAAAAGGGTTGGAAAGAATTCCTTGAGCCATGCTTTGCATGCTTTCCCATGTGTTTTGTTTTAATTTATCAGCCATTAGACTAACATGATAATCACACTATTTTATTATAAAATATTTAATTGCTTCATCGATCAAAAAAACTAACAAATTTGTAATACTGGATTCTTTTTTAGGGGGAAGAGAGTACATCTCTCTTAGGTCCTCTAATGAATTGGGACACAGGCATGCAGCATTCCAGCTGTTTTTCTCTCCACACGACCCATAAGATGTTGGGGCTCCCAAATAAAGTCTGAAAACTGGCAATAAATCTGTTTACAGTCTACTTAGTCCATAAACTAGAATAGTTCAATAGGAGTCTATTTTTAGTTTTTGTTGTAATAAGAGACCAATGTAATAAACCGTGAGTTAGAACAGCGAGCTGAGCTTCAGCGCACAGTGGTCTAATGCATATGCTTAAAATGCTTTTACTCCTGATGCAGTAGACTAATGGCATGCAAATTATTGCATCATTAAAAAATGAGTACTGATAAAAAAAGCAGCGCACAGGACTGCTGTAAACATGTCAGAGTTTATAGTAGTAGGCATAAGGTGTCTCTCTTCTTGCCAGTATGTGGGCTCAGATAGGTTCATGCACTGATAGGAAGGGAGATTAAAAAACGCCCAATAGGCCCTGCACCCCCCACCCTGCAAACATTATTCTGATGGCCCAGTGGAACTTCTCCCACTGGATCCCATGACCTTCTATCCCAAAATATTACCTTTCTGGCCCAGTGGACTCTCCCCAACCTTCCACCCTATGAACATTACCCTGGTGACCCAGCCACTTCCCTGGACATTTGGGGTTGGGAGGCAGAAGAGATGCCCTCTCACGCCTGGCTCTGGTGCTCCTATCTTGCAAACCTGTGGCACTGGAGTAGCAATGCATCGCATGCACCACTAGTGGTCAGTCTGCCAAATAAGGAAAGCAGTCTAGAAACATGACCACTGATTAAAAAAAAAAAAATAGACATTGTGAGCAATTTGTGCAGTGGTTGCAAAAGAGCTCCATAAGCTTGCAGTCTGGAGAGTGAGACTATGCTAGCAGGTCTTCTATAGGTAAAATATGTTGTTGCATGTGGTTCATTCTGGCTTAGATGTGGGCATCTATTAGGAATGGGACTCAAGTTCACTGGTGACTCAGAGAGCCAGCTCTTAACCAGGAAACTAAGGGCCCCTTTTACTGAAGCCCATTAGCAGATTAACGGGCATTTTAATATACGGCAACTGGCTGTCAGGAGTACTAAAGTGCAATAGTGTCTGCCACCACATGCTAAAACACATGTTAATCGGCAATCGCCAGATGGGGCGGGGGATGGGCAGAGAATCGGTGTGGAAAGTGCATTACCGCTAGCACCAGGGCAATTGCTGTGAGCTCTGCAGCAATGCTGCTCTTAATGTGGGTTGTTCTAATGACTCCTCTATAGAAGTGGTTAAGTGAATCCGCCTTAGTGGAGCGTACACTAGGCAAACTTGTCACGTGTTAGCTGCTGGAGACATACTGGACGTGCTCCCGACAGCTAACATGGAGACTTTGCAATTAACGCTTGTGAGATCAGCGTGTTAATAGCAAATCCTTAGTGGACTTTAGAAAAAAGGGTCTTAAGTTCGAGAGTTTTGTGCAGCAGGAAGGGTTACAAGGAGGTGGTCTGCTGGGGGGTCCACTGGGGGGGGTTATGGTTGTTGGAGGGGTTGGGTAAGGGGCTTTTTGTTGTGGGTGGCCCTTGGGGGAGAGAGGGATTGGAGTTGCCTGTGGAAGGGGGCTTGGTTTATGTGCATCTTGGGGAGGGATGCAGGCTGCTTAAGTTGATCGGGGGAGGGGGGTGAGCTGCTTTGTGGGTGGAGATCCAGGTTGTGAGCTGCTTTGGGAGGCCGACCTTGTATTCACATCTGACCCTGCCAGCAGTCACTTATTCATGCCTAGAGGCAGGTGTAAATGCAGGTGTCTATAAATTGGCAGTGAGACATTGATTCTCACTGCAAATCTCACATCTGTATTATAGGCCCATCCAAACTACTCCCTCTCTGTGCACCCCTCACTCCCCCAGTGAAACGTAGATGAGGTGAACATTCCCGTATCTGGAAAAGCCTGTTCTAAAATGTACACGTATATGGCAATTACATGCGCAGACTTGGGAATGCTTCTAAATTAACCCTCTTTATGTTAAGCTCTGTCAGGATGATCCAATTGTTGCAGTATTTTAAAATCCTGTAATTTTTTAAAATAATCTACATTTCTGTTTCAACAACCTCACTGTTTTATTATTCTTCAATCCCCAATCAAGAATCCCTACTTGAAACTATTATTTTTTATAGAAACAAACGTATTCACTCAAGTTTATCTGGTTTCTTTCAAGTGTTGCCTTATCACCATCAAATATCCATCTTACAGCATTTTCAGCCTAACATTTAAACCTGTCATCAGAGTATGTTTTTGGTCAGGACAGTGGTGATTTTTTGTTGGGTTATGATGGATCACTGACCTAGAACCTTTTTTGGATTCCACCGCCATCTATGGAGAGCATACCACTGTCCAAGGAAGTAAGAGGAAGAACAGGACTGAGCCTGCACTAGTACTTCAGGTGAAGATTAGAGCCGGCTGTCAGACATAGTGTGCCACTGTCATAGTGGTGACAAGAAGAGCCATCTGACCATGCTTTTGCCATCTCCGCAGCAGTGAAGAGAAAAGTTGACCCCTCGCAGCCCTGATCTACTACTTCTGAAAGAAAAAAAGATTTGATGGGTGGGGAGAGGTGGGCAGGGAAGGAGGGAGGGGAAGGACAGCAGCAGGAATAAGATGAATCTGAGCTCAGTGAAAGGAGATAGAGGGTAGTGGAAGGGAGAGAAAAGATATAAGCATAAGTTCCTCCCTTCTCCAACAACCACCAGTTGACTAATCTGATATCTTTTTTCTTTTTAGAAAATCAGCCCTGGGCAAGGGAGGATTAACCATTTTCTGGTTTCCAGATAAATGCATTGGGTTTCTATTGCCCCCTCCCCCCAGCAGAATCACCCTCCTTCCTTTCCCTTTCACTCTAGAATAATCACCCTTCTTCCCTACCCTAATGACATAACAATTATACTGGAGAGATAAGGGGGAGGGGAGGGGAATGTTAGTAATATTGCAGATGAGCTGTTGGAGAGGTGATGTCTTCTGGTGTCTGTAAGTTGATGAGACCGGCGGGTGATTATAGTGGACGCGCTGTGAGACAGTTTGGCAACTCTGAACACCTCCCTGACTTATTTGATGGATTTTGTAAGTACTGAACTTTTAGGAGTGAAAAATACTTGTGTTAATGTCTCCAGTGGTCAAGAGGAGCAGGCAGGGAGAATCTCCAGGATGGAACAGGACCTTGGGCAGCTTCAGGACTTTGTTGCTGTCCAGATTAAAGACAGAACTGTGCTCACTAGAAAAATAGAATATCTGGAAAATCAGGTTTGACAGTGTAATCTTTGTTTCCTGAATTTCTCTAGGTCTCCAGTGTTGTCACCTGTGGAGATGGTGAGGAAGTACTTTGGAGAAATTTTAAAGATCCTCTGGAGCATTTTCCGCCCTTAACTAGGACTCAGTATTTGTCTCTGGGTGCAGGGGACCATGTTACTGATGCTCATCCTGTGTCCGCTGGGGTGGGGAGCCTCATGGGGTTTTTGGAAAACTCCTTGGAGGTTATCACTTTGATAAGGTGGATAACAAATCTGTCTAAATACAGTACATCACAGAAAGATCTACCCTCCTTGTCACCCTTGCTCTGGGGTCAAATACATTTTTTATTCTTAGGTTATACTTTAAGAACTACAATGAGGGTTTTTTGGGCTCACAAGTGAGGATTTTTCCTGATGTGTCTCGTGCTTCACAGTTGAGAAGGAAGGGCTTTTTGGCCTTCTGCCCCAGGGTTTTGGCCTTGGGGCAACTTTTCAGCTAAAATTTCCTGTTAGATGTTGTGTGTCATATAAAGAGAAAATGTTTCTGTTCTTTGAGCCTAGACAGCTTTTGGAGTTCTTAGTAGATAGAGAGGATGTTTCGGTTGAAGTTACTGTGCCGTCCCACTCGGCTGATGCTTAAGTCTCTGCCTGCCTTGTAATTTAGTTCTTATTAAGTAGTTTAGGGCCATGTGGTGCCTTCAGTTTCCTTGTTTTTTGTTCCCTGATACTCCCTCCATATTTCCTTACTTGTGGACTAATATGTAAATGTTTTTTGTTGTTTCATGATTTATGTTTCCTTATTTTTAAAAGACCATTCTCTTTTCATTCAATGTGAATGGTAAGTTTGGCAGAGGGCAATAGCAGGGCTCTCGCAGCTGTTTGTCTCCTTTCTCTAAGAGCCCCAGTTAAGATATTGCGCACGATATCTTTAGTAGTTCTGTCTATTGGTGCCCTTCTGTTATTCTCACATGCAGATCTCCAATTCTTTGTCACCTCCACTTGGCCCTTCAGGCGTGACAGAGAGCTGCAGAAGGAAAATCGTATGGCTTAAATCTCTGCTGAGGAGAAAGAGAATGTGCTGTCTTCCATTTCAAGCACAGAATGACTTTTAACTCCATCTATATAATTTCCTGTCATCTACTGACTGAGTTAAGTCAACGACACCTTTTCTTAATTTACTTCTGTGTTATGCATTCTACCCCTGCGTCAGGAATACATCATTACTAAAACTGAAACGCCCTACATCGTAATCGCCTTCCTCCTCTCTTACCTCCCCAGAACAACTAACTTCTCTCTTCCCCTCATTCCCTTCTTGTAATAATTTTCCTTCTCCATCCCTCGTTTAATCATCTGACTTCTCACTGGACCACAGTCAACTGGTCTTCCCCTACTCCGCATACCTGAGGTCTTTCCCCCCTCTTTTTTGGGGATTTTTCTCCTTATTGATATTTGTTGGAGTCTTTAAGCATTTTGGGGAACTTCCTTAGATTTTTGTATTGCTAAGTTATGGACTTTTCCTCCAGAAACTTGTCCAAACCTCTTCTAAATCCAGCTACACTAACAGTTTGCATAAACTGAAAGTCTGTGTCAGAGCGTGTCAGAAGCAGTGACTAGTAGAAGAATGAAACTACGGCACAGCACTTGAGTTCTAAGGTAAGCGCTGCGTAGCGCTTTCGTGGCTATTGCTGCCGCTGCAGGCCCCAGAGAGGAGCAGCAATTGGGGTTGGAAGGATGGAGGGCCTGCAGGATATGCAGCCCTTCAGTCTGTCGTAACTGTCTAGGGCTGCACTGAAGCTTGGGGTGGGAACAGGGAAGGCAAACTTGAAGGAGAGTTAATGGAGGGTGCTGAGAGAGTGGAGAGAGAGGAAAGATGGAGAGGGAACAGGATGCATAAGGGAATGGGTGAGTGACATGATGATAGGAGAGTGAGGAGGGCACACAAGGTATTTAAAGGGAAGAGTGAATGAGGAGTGAGAGCATAGGAGTGTGGAAACAAATGGGGTGCTTGAGTGAGGTGGGAGAAAGCAGGGGGTGGAGTGCTGTGGGGTATGGGGATGGGTGGGGGCATAGGTGTTGGGACAACACAATGGCAACAGGATATATGTGAGCACAGGGCCTTTAATAACCCTCTATTTTATTATTCTGCCCCCTCTGGTCCTCTCTCTCAGAGTCAGGCTCAGAGGAGGGGGGAAAATCTGGAAAAAAATCAAAGGGGGCCCATTCATTGGTTTGCCCAAGACCCAATAAGTGGTTAAAATGGCCCTGGGAAAAAAAAGGTTTATAAAATTATTCTCTAAATGTCCATTAAATAAAGACATCAAGTGAGAGATCCATCAGCAATTACCTGTTATCAAATACTAACCTTTACGCCTTCAAAAAGTAGTAGAAAGACTAGGGAACATGCAATGAAGCTACAATGTAGCACACTTTAGGCAAGTAGGAGAAAATACTTTTTCACTCAACACGTAATCAAACACTGGAATTTGTTACCAGAGGCTATAGTAAAAGCTAGTAGTGTAGCTGGGTTTAAAAGAGATTTGGATGAGTTCCTGGAGGAAAGTCCATAAGACAGTATTCAAGTGTATCAGGGAAATCCACTACTTACCCCTGAAACTTGCAGTATGTGTACCTTTTGGGAACGTGACAGGATCCTTGGCTTTATGGGCCCTTGGTCTGACCCAGTATGGCATATTTTATGCTTTTAACCTCAATCTCTGTTGAAGAAGTAGCAGTTGTTAGCATAAAGGAAGTGAAGGGTGGTCTAGCTTCAATGAAGAAAAGGATGCAGCTGGCAAATGTAGTGTCCCTTTAGCATTCCTCCAGCAATGTGGTATAAAGGGATTCCAAAGGCAGGTGAAGCTATTTCACTAACATAATCTCATAATGAGAGTTCATATTGTCTGTTCTCTTCTTCATAGTCCTGTTGAGCCTTCTTATAGCATACTGGATTTATCACATGAAATTGTCATGAAAAAGGTTCCTGAATAAAAAGCGCATGACATTTGCAATCGTGTTTCTCATTAGTTTCACATTTTGAGTTAACATCCCATGTTAATTAATCAAGCTGCATAGGTTACTGCACAAATATTTCTACCATAATCTGGAAATCTTGCTTTCAGGACTCTGGCGGTGTGCCTAATTTCTCCTCGGAGAGATGCAGGCTTCCTGTAGAGTGGGAAATAGAAGCGCCCGTGGGTCTGCTGTTTCCTCTGAGGTGCAGTGGCTCTGTAAGTGCATGAATATGTAGGAAAAGGACATAGTAAGCGCTGCTCACATGTTGCACAGTGATTGTTTATGATCTACAGAAAGCCCTTTTGCAAGTTGCTTAGGTATGATGCATACTATTGTCTGTATTAATAGATCTATATTTATTTTTATTTATTTACATTCTCTTATATACCGCGCTATTCTGCATCAGTGCGGTTTACATTGAACAAACTGAAATTACATTGAACAGGGCATTATAACTTGGAGATAACTATTTTACAGGGAACATGGGCTATGGAGGGTTAAGTGGCTTGCCCAAGACCACAAGGAGCACCTGTGGGACTAGAAACGCCAGTCCTTCCGGCCCAAGGTTGCTGTCCTCTAGTGGGATTTGAACCCCCGACCTTCCGGCCTGAAGTACCTTGCCCCAACCACTAGGCCACTCCTCCACTCCTATAGTTAAAACGCTTATTAGGTATAGTGTGGAATTTGCTTTCCAACCTTAGGAGAGGGTTTGCTGACAAGATGTGATCATTATCTCAAAGGGTATGAGCTGTTCCAAGCATGGTAAGGTTACCAGATTTTTGGAGGGAAAATCTGGGACACTTGGGAGAAAAGGTAGTATTTTGGGGTTTTAGGACGGAGGAGTGTGTGTGTAAAGAGTCTCCCAAAGTTGATACTGTGGATACTGTTTCTGCATGGGCCAAGATGCTGATATGTTATTGAGCACTGTTCCTGCTGCCAACGTAGAGGGAGGGAGGGAAGGAGAGGCCACCTGCACTCTATTGGAGGAGTTTATGGGAGAAGAAAAGTCTTGTGCCTCAGTCTGCACTGAAATTGGGGACAGGAGATAGTTTTAATCCATAGAATCAGGGTCATTAGTTCAAAATAGATGAGATCCCTGAAAATTGAGGACATCAGGTAACCTTAGTCATCTCTGTGGTCTCTGGCATGTACCACCTCCTCCTAATGTAATTGGTTGCTGGTGGTTGTGCAAGGGCTGTCCAAGTGGTGCGGCAGTGCAGGGAATAAGATGGAAGGGGCACTCTTATCACTGGGCTTACAAGAAGCCCGACAAGAACAAGCTCCTGCATGTGGCTGATGATGCGGTGCCACATTTGCAACTTGCACAGGGTACATTTCTAGCTAGGTATAGCCCTGGATGGCTGGGTGCAAATCCCATCCCTGATTGCTGTGGTCTTTAGATGGACGATCAAGCAGATGATGATGTAAGTTATGCTGAAGGAGATTTCTTCACAAAACAACAAAAATACAGCACTTTCTGTGGTTTGCAGACTTCTTTTCCTAAGAGTGGCAATTCTATCAGGTGCCAGATTCTCCAGGTATACTCAGAACTCTGTAAATGCTTGCTTGCTCAGAACCAAATCCTGGGCATGGAGTCAATCCAAGTTCTTTTTGGTGTCTCATTGCTGCTTTCCTCCACCATGTCATCAGTCTGTTGATGAGGCAGTAACTTCCTATAGCGCTGTACTCTCCTCTGCTTTGGATGCTCTTGCTCTGCCCATGCCACTTCCTGTGAGGCGTTCTATACCCCAGTCTTGGCTATCTTCCACTACCCGCCATCTACATACCTGTATCCGTTCAGCTGAGTGCACTTGGCTCAATCCCGCTCCCTTGCGGACTTTCTACACTTCAAATTCATGCTTGTCTCTTTCCAGTCAGCTATAGCACTTGCCAAACAAGACTATTATGTCCATCGGACTAACTCTCTTGCCTCTGACCCTTGCCATCTCTTTACAACTCTCAGCTCTCTCCTCAAGGTGCCTCCAACCCCTCCTTCCATTTCTGCCCAAACCCTGTCTGACTATTTGTATCACAAAATTCACAAGATCACACTCCAATTCCCCACAATGTCAGCTACTTCCCCTCCTCACACTCAACTTTCCCTCCCTACCTCTGCTACCCTCTGTTTCTTTTCTATGATCTCTGAGGAGGAAACCACACATCTTTGTTCCTCCTCCAAACTCACTACCTGCTCCTCAGAACCTATTTCTACCCATCTCCTAAGCTCCATCTCCTCCACTGTTGTCCTTCCCATATCTCATATTCTCAACCTATCATTCTCCACTGCAACTGTCCCTGCAACCTTCAAGCATGCTGTGGTCGCACCTCTCCTCAAGAAACCCTCACTAGACCCTACCTATCCTTCTAACTATTGACCCATCTCCCTCCTCCCCTTCGTTTCTAAACTACCTGAATGTATGGTTCACTGCCTTTGCCTCAACTTTCTCTCCTCTCAAGCCCTCCTGGATCCTTTACAATCTGGCTTTCGTCCATTACATTCTACTGAAATAGCTCTTGCCAAAGTCTCCAATGACCTGTTCCTGGCTAAATTCAAGGGACTTTACTCAATCCTCATCCTTCTTGACCTTTCTGCTGCTTTTGACCCTGTTGACCACAACCTGCTCCTCAATACCTTGCGCTTGCTTGGTTTTAAGGGCTCTCTGCTATCCTGGTTCGCTTTTTATCTCTCCCATCACTCTTTCAGTGTTTGTTCTGGTAGATCCTCCTCTACTGCTATCCCGCTCTCGGTTGGTGTACCACAAAGATCTGTTTTGGGTCCGCTCCTTTTCTCTCTCTGTACCCAGTCCCTTGTGCACTCAACTCTTCCCATGGCTTGCAGTACCATCTTTACATTGATGACTCCCAGATCTACCTCTCTCCGGTAATCCAGGCCAGGATCTCTGCCTGACTTTCTGAGACTACTTCTTGGATGTCTCACCGCTGCTTGAAATTGAACATAGCCAAAACAGAGCTTCTTATTTTCCCCCCTAAACCCTCCTCTCCCCTTCCTCCTTTCTCAATCTTTGTGGATAATTCTCTACTCCTCCCTGTTTCCTCAGCTCATAATCTTGGGGTCGTCTTTGACTCCTCTCTCTCCTTCACACACATCCAATTGATAGCTAAAACCTGCCATTTCTTTCTCTACAGCATCAGCAAAATTCACCCATTCCTTTCTGAACACACTACTAAGGCACTTATCCACTCCTTAGTCACCTCCCATCTAGACTATTGCAACCTACTTATTGCTGGTCTCCCTCTAAATCATCTCTCCCCTTCAATCTGTTCAACACTTTGTTGCACGGCTAATCTTCCGCCAGCCTCATCATGCTCATATTACTCCGCTTCTCACATCACTTCATTGGCTCCCTATTCGTTTCCGCATCCAGTTCAAATTTCTCCTGTTGACCTATAAGTGCATTCACTCTGCAGCTCCTCACTACCTTTCCTCTTTTATCTCCCCCTACATCCCTCCTCGTGTACTTCATTCTTCTGGCAAATCGTTTCTATCTGTGCCCTTCTCTTCTATTGCCAACTTCAGACTTTGCCCTTTTGCCTTGCTGCACCTTATGCCTGGAGCAAACCACCTGAGTCTGTATATCAAGTGCCTTTTCTGACCCTTTTCAAATCCAGGCTGAAACTCACCTCTTCGCTGCCACTTTCGGATGTGACTCATCTGATCTCCTTTGTGTTTCCTTACCATTTCCTCTAGATGTGTCCCATGACTACAGCTACTGTGTTATCTGTCTTGACTAAACTGTAAATTCCGATTGGCAGGGACCGTCTTTTATATGTGTCTGTGCAGTGCTGCATACGTTTTGTAGTGCTATACAAATGTTCAGTAGTAGTAGTATTGAAGGAAAATATTTTAAATAAAATAACGAGCTCTCATTATTCCACAGGCTTCACAAACAGAAAAAATGCAATGCACACATTGAGTCAGTGCTGACTCCTGGTGACCCAGCAGCTCGTGTGTTTTCTTGGTTGTGTGACCAGAAGTAGATTGCCAGGCCTTTCTTCTGAGGCAATGGAGGATTAAGTGACTTGCCCAAAGCTACAAGGAGTGCTAGTGGAAAATGAACCCTGGTCTCTTGGTTTTCAAGCCAGTGCTCTAACCACTAGGTTCCTCCTCTACTCCCTTCAAACAGCACCACATCAGCAATAGCAGAAAAGCTACTAATGTGTCCTTTTCACACAGAACTAATATTCGGGCAAACCAGTAGAGTTCATCCTAGCAGTAGTCCACCTACTCAGATTAGAAGTTGAAGCTGTCCTGAAAAGTCTGAATAAGTCGAATAAGCTGAAGTTCTTTCTTTTTTTCGTGTTTCCATATCCCTCTTAAAGCTCTTTCAGTAAGGCTGGGGCATAAGCTGAGAAGGAGAATCTTGAAGATTTCCTCCATGAAGAAAACTGTAAACACATTCTATAGCACAGTTACTGCAGTTCCTCTGCCCAACAGGCATTAGCAAATCAGTAGCAATAGAACACACTCATCGCAAGTCTCATCCATTCTATTCATGCTACTTTGCTGGTTTCAAAATAGATATCATTAACCAGCATAGACAGAGTATATGATTATATACGCATGTAGATTTTAATGATCATCCTATTTCACGGACCACTTGCAACCTCAAATTTCTTCACTCTTGTTAGCATTCCTCTATTCTCTGGGAACAAGCAAGAAGTCAGTCCTCGCATGTGGATGACATCGGCGCCAATGGAGCCTCTGCGGAAGCATCTCCCCAGCTTTCAAAGAAAGCCTTTGGGAAATGCACCATGCATGCGTGGTCCACTTCCCACCCAAAGGTGCCATCTTGCCTCAGTCTCCTTTTTTCTGTGGAGCCCTCTGGATGTCTGTCCAGTTTCCCCTGGAAAAAGTGTGATTTTTTTGATACATTTCTGTCTGGTTTGTGTACCGGTTCCTTCCCACCCCCAAGCCAGCTCGCCTTGGCATCGCTCCTCGGGTCTGTTCCTTTGTGTTTCCCTTTTTTACCTCGAGGCCTCCCTTGACTGGCGTTCATGCCCTTTTTCGGCCAAAGGCCTCAGACCCTTGCTGGATGGCAGGGCCTAATTTTTTCTGATGCCCTCCAGCGGCTTCAAGAAGTGCGATTGGTTCGGCAAAATGTTGTCCCTCACCGATCCTCATGACTGCTGCCTCTGGTGCCTCGGCCCGGAACACAATGACTTGGACTATGAACTTTGCAGAACCATGACCTGAAAGGCTCTGGAGAGCCTCCTTTGAGTCCCATGGCTGTGGTTCCTCCAAGAGGAAATCCCCGGAGATGGAATGCAAGAAGTTAAAATCCTCGAAGACCACCTTGGAGGATGGGTCTGGGAAAAAGGGGAAATCCCACTCCAGGCCCCGCAGTCCCCGGTATGAGTCTGAGGAGTCAGAGCAGGAGCGGCCTCACAAGCTACCCGGCAAGGAATCGTTGGCATCCTGGATCTGTGGGATCTGAACAAATTCCTGATAAGGGAAAAGTTCAGAATGTTCTCCCTTAGAACATTGATGCCATTCCTCCAGCAGGGAGATTGGCCATGCTCCTTAGATCTAAAGGATGCCTACGCAAACATTCTGATCCATCCCAGCCATGGTGGCAGGAGAGCACTACCAATACAGGGTGCTATTCTTTGGGCTGGCCTCATTGCAAAGAGTCTTCACCAAGTGCCTTGCGGTAGTCGTACCCACTTCCGTCTCCAAGAGGCCTTCATCTTTTCCCTACCTGTATGACTGGCTCATAAGGGGAGGCATGGCTGCAGAGACACAATGCACCACAGGGCAAACCATCAATGCCCTGCAGCATCTGGGGTTCATCATCAACTACCCCATCATGCCAAATCCTGATCATCATGTCATATTCACCTACCACGCCCTGCCCTTCCTCCCCCCCTGTGTTTCTTTGTCTAGCTCTGTAGCCTCTGTCCTTTTTTCTCTCTCTCTATCTCTCACTGGCTCTTTCCTGTTATTAAATGGCGTTCTTTTCTCTCTTTTTCTTTTCCTGCGGCTGCCTTTTATTGTACACCGCCCTGATACTTCGGTCTTGGGCGGTATATCAAGCCTGAATATAAATATAAATAAAGTCCCACCTCTCTTCAGCCCAATGCCTGAGGTTTATAGGGGCTTAGCTGGACACCCTCCAGGCCAAGGCCTTCCTCCCTCAGTAGAGGTCAGAACGCCTCAGGAGGCTAGCCACAGAGGTACAGTGACGTCGGTTGCTACCCACCTAGCTTGTCCTCCACCTGCTGGGCCACATGGCCGCCACGGTTCATGTGACCCCACATGTCCAGTGGTGCCGCCATTCTCAGTGGACACAAGCCACAGGCAGGCTCTGGGACAGAGTGAGAGTGACCTGCCAGCTGGCGGACTCCCTCAGATGGTGGCAGATCCCTTGTTAACTTCAGGCCAGTATGCCTTTTCAGGCACCCACCCCTCAAAAGGTCCTCACCACAGACGCCTTCTGACTGGTCTAGGGAGCGCATCGCAAGGGCCTACAGACGCAAAGCAGCTGGTCCCAGATGGAATCCCTGTTGCAAATCAATCTGCTGGAGTTCTGGGTGATATTTCTGGCTCTCCAAGCCTTTTGCCACTGGGTCCAGACCGACAACCAAGTCGCAATGTTCTAAGTGAATAAACAAGGAGGCATGGGGTCATACTCCCTCTGCCAGGAGACGATAGCCCTCTGCTTCTATGCGGCATGTAGAGGGAGTACTCTCACAGGAGCAGGGCTCTCTCCTACCCCCCCCCCCCCCCACACCTGGGGTTCCTCTCACTCATGGCTTGGTTGCTGAAAGGGTAGTGTTAGCGTCCTTCAATCTCTCATGGGAGGTGGAGGAGGTTCTTCTGGCTTCTTGTAAGGCTTCCACAAGGAGGGTGTACACCTTCAAGTAGCGCTGATTCTCAGTGTGAAAGAGGGATAATAGCCTGAAATGGTGGTGCGCCAAAAGACAGGCAAACCCATTTTCCTGTTTGGTACAAGTGGTACTTCTGTCACAGGTGGGACTAAAGTCCAACTTGGTCAAAGTGCACATGAGCGCTATTGCAGCACATCACCATTTCATTGAGGCAAGCCTTTCCTCAGCTCGGCCCCTTGTATCTCAGTTCTTGTGGGGCCTCATGCTATCCAAACCTCCCGTCCACCCTCCAGTGGCGGAGTGGGATCTCAGTGTGGTGCTGTCGCAGCTCACTAAGCTGCCGTTTGAGCCCCTGGCTACCTGCCACTTGAGGTACCTCTCCTGGAAGGTCATCTTCCTTGTGGCACTCACATCAGCTCGCAGAGTCAGCAAGTTCCAGGTTCTGATGGCAGAGCCCCCCTACATCAGGTTCTACAAGAACAAGGTGGTCCTCTGCACACACCTCAAGTTTCTGCTGAAGGTGGTGTCCCCATTTCACATCAATCAGGAAGTGGTGCTCCCCACCTTCTTTCTGAGGCCTCACGCTAGCAGAGCAGAGACCATTCTCCATACTTTGGATTGTAAAAGGGCCCTGTTCTTCTATCTGCAACGGACTCAGGGCCATTGCAAAGCACCTCAGCTTTTTGTATCCTATGATCCCAGTCGTCTAGGGTTCCCATTGACTAAGCAAACTCTGCCCGCTTGGGTGGCAGACTGCATTACCCTTGCCTATAAGCAGGCGCACCGCATCAGGGCCATGGCTAGTTCCATGGCAAATCTGTGTTCTGTCCCCGTGATAGAAATCTGTCGGGCCGCTACCTGGTCTTCGGTCCATACTTTCACAGCTCACTACTGTCTGGAGAGGGAATCCTGACTGGACAGCACCTTTGGCCAGGCTGTACTCCATAATCTTTTCAGGGTGTAGGCAACTCCTGCCCTTTGACCCTTCTGTGTTCAGACTACTGGAGTGCTGATTCTTGCAAGAGTCTTTCAGTAGGGACTCAGCTGCTACTGATCAAGGCTCACCCTTTGCAGGTCGCTATGGCGTTTTTACAGATTCTCGGTAGCCTGTAGCTGGGGAGGCCTATATGTGAGGACTGACTTCCTGCTTGTTCCTGGAGAAAGCGTAGTTACTCCCTCCCAAATGCTGGGGACAGCAGGAATCAGTCCTCATAACCCTCCCTCCTCCCCTTGGAGTTGCTTTTTTACCGTATTTTAATTTTTGCTGTCTTAGCTATGTCATTATACTGAGGCAAGATGGTATCCTTGGGCAGGAAGGGGATCACACATGCAAGGTGCATCTCCCAAAGGCTTTCTTTGAAAGCTGGGGAGATGCTTCCATGGGGGCTCCATTGGCACCGACATCACCCATATGTGAAGACTGATTCCTGCTGTCACCGGAAAATGCTTGTTACAGGTGAGTAACTCACTTTTCCCTCTATGATACGCCAGCACTGTTTCCACTAGTCTAGTCATAATGCAAGATCTGCTGTTTTACAGCATTGCAATTGGTTCTGTAGTGCTTTTCATTGAGTATCAAGCAATGTGGACTCATATATTGGACTAAGACTGTCCTTGAGGGACATTCTCTTATTTCTGTAGTTAGTCTGATGCTTGTCTGCATTCAGTGCTTTTTTCGGGCGGTGTTTGTCAGTACTGCAAAAATTGTCCGAGGGTTCCCATGAAGTAATGTCAGTACAGGATGGCAAGTTCTTCCCTCCAAAAATGACTTGGACTGCATCTCTAAAGCTGCTCCTGCTGCTCCCTCCTCCCTCTCTGCTCCCTTCTGTTGTCATGTGGATGGAAACATCTCGTTTGAACTAGTGGGTGTGCTGTATGTACTGAACCCTGCTTGGTTCAAACATCAGATGTTTGAATTGTGCGGTCCAGTGCAATTCAAACATCAGATATTTGAACTGCATGAACTCTGTGCACACAGACAGCCCTGTAGTTCAAACAGGGGACATTTCCACTGTCACAGGCTATACAAAGGGGGCCAGAGGGAAGAAGTGATAGCAGGAGTAGTGATGAGACACATTAGTTGTGGCAGCCCAAGGAAGTAACAGTGAAGTGAGACACTGAGAGTGGCAGAGGAGAAAGACCAAGACTTGGGAATGACAAGGGGGGGGGGGGAGGAGCAAGGGATAAATGGGATTTGAGGATTGGAGATTTACAATTGGAGAAGATCAGGGGCTCATAGAATTAGGGGGAAGAGCAAGTACTTTGGGATTAGGGGTGACTGGGGACTTGATGATAGAGTGGGAGTGGAGGGACAGAACAGGCACTTAGGAAAGAGGGAGAACAGGGATGCAAAGACTGAGCAGGGATTTGGAAGAACTTTAAGGGCTTGGCATTTGGGAGGGTGTAAGTGGGGCTGTGTTTGATGGGCTGCAAATACGAATTAGGGTGTGAGATAGTAAGAGAAGGGGGCTGAAGGTTGAGGATAGGTTTAGAGAGGGGTTGGATGACCTGGAGCATTGGAGAGAGGGGGAGAGGTACTGGAAGGGGATGGAGGTCCTGTGCAGGGATGAAAAGAAAGGGCTCAGACTTTTCCAGTAGCAGTTGAAGGTGAGTTATAGATCTTGGAACAGAGTAGGAGTATGGCGATGGGGTTGCGAAGGTGCTGAAAGAGGGATAATAGCCTGGTTAGATTGTAAGAGAAACAAAGGAAAACAAGGCAAGAGAGAAAATTAGAAATAGAAAACCGTAGAAAGGAAACTTAGAAGAAGACCTAAAGTGTCCAAGACTAATTGGATTTAAAAGCAAAATACCTAGATGATAAAGGCAGAAATGTAGTGGAGTTGCTAGGGTAGAATCTGTGGCACAGTGCGGATTACTTTCTCCATCCCTTTAGTTTTCAGCAATCCTCAAACACACTGTATCACACTTGATTAAGTCCCCAGGCTACTGTGAGACCAGCAAGGCTATTCTTCTTTCTACAACCAACCCAGCTGTAGCAGCAGATAAGCATGCAATAAATAAAACCAGGAGTCGTTTCAAGGATCCAAGCCAGTTTAATGTGCACATGGCTCAAGCAATAAACAAATTCAAAATGGCTGAGCCATGGCTGTTAGTAAAACAACAACTTTTATAGCGTTCTTCTCCATTCTAGACATAGGCAAACTTTTCATTGGTCCCAGTAACCCCTCTCACCCATCTATTGGTCCTGGTACTGATATGGCTACCCAATCGGGACTCTGGTCTGGGCTCAGCACCTGGTTGCCCCCCTTCTAGTCCCAATTACAATGGTCAGTGTCTCTAACTTGTTACATCTCTCCTCCAAGGTCGCTTAGCTTGTTAAAACATATGGGAAGCAGGGCACTGTAACCTTGCTTTTTGCAGAGTTAATTAATTCCATAGAAGCTGTGCTCTCTTATCAGTACCAATTAGAGCTGTTTTCTGTCTTTTATAAGTTTCGTTTCTGCTTAGCTATGTTCAGTTAAACTGAGTTAAGTTTCAATTCTATGGTGTCATCATTCAGGGGGGTTTTCATTCCTCTGGGCCTAACTACAGGCTTCAGTTACAGGTCAAGCTGCTTAGGCCTGTCTGCTTAGTTCAATTAGCATGGATCATAGGCCGTCGCCTACCACATTCCCCCCTTTGATTATTCTCACCCGCATGTTAATAAGGTGTGAGAATCAAATCACATAATACTAGGTAAAGGTATCACTCTGTGGTATAGGGTAGTAAGTTCACATAGCTAATATCTTTGTAGCTGCCTTATGCTCTACAGTGTTATTAATAACTGAAGTTATCATTCGCAAGCAAAGTGGCAAGAAACAAGGGAGCAACAGGCAGATAGTCAAAGTCCATAGTTTGGCAAGAGTGGGAAAAAGAACTAAAGGATTAGAAGGTTCAGTTGCATCTTTGTTGTGCTGTCGTAAAGCTTCTGATTTAGACAGACCAGCTGTCCATCCTTCGTAGTAGATTGTGGTCCAGTCCAAACAAAACACAAACTGTCAACAATGGGGTGGGCCAATACCCACTCACTAGTAGTATTATGTAAATCAGTCTGATTGTATAGGATAGAATAGTTCAGTTCTTGCGTCTCCCAGGGCCACTGATCTCCCATCTTAGTTCCTCCACAATAGAAACAGTCAGAAGTGTGGAGACTAGATGCTATTGCTCCAGCAAGTTCAAGAAACAAGTTCTGGTGGTGGTATGAGGAATTGCAACGGTGGCTTGCATAGCCTTGTAGAAAGTCAAGATCTAGAACAACTTTTGGATTGGAGAGTATACCAATGCAAGTATAGGAAGAATGATAAAACAAGGTCTGAGTCACCTTCGGTCCAGTTCATGTTGTACTTATACAGGCTGCCCAGGGAGATAAGGCAAAAGTCATTTCAAAGCACTCCAAAACTGTTGCCAGAATAAAGCAATAATAATAATTCATAATGGGCATAGTCTCTGGAAAATTGGTGGAACTGTCGACTTCCACAACAGATAACAGATGTAGGGTTGATTGTAGATCCTCAAGCTTCTGCCGTACGTAGACCTACCAGCTTTTTGGCAGGAGTAGGGCTGTAGATTCCAAAGTATCACTGTCCTCTGGGATGTCTCAATTTCTTAAAATATCATAGCATAGTCTCTTAGGCTATTATTGCTTCCTTAGAGCAGTTCACTCTTTAGAAGATCAAAACAGTCTTTTCAGAGTATTTAAACACAGTCTCTTAGAAGATTCAATTTCTTAACACAACACAATCTCTTTCTGATGATTGCAGGTTTTTTTTTTTTTCTTTCCAGATGCGAAGCTTACTTTCAGATAAACAAACAGTCTTGAAATAGTGCAGTTTCTGAGGGACCAATAAGTCTTAGGTCCGTGGTTGTTGTCGTAGGGTGAGGTGCAATGGAGTCTCAGGATGCTATACAGTAGTCCAGTGATCAGGTTCAAGAGCAGCTGCTGGCTTCCCTTGATTATGATGGATCCAAGGTTCAAATTCTGCGACTTTTACTGCAGTTGGAGTTGACAAGATGACAACATAGGGTCCCCTCCAATGCAGGGCTAACAGTATCTTTCTCCACTCTTTGATCCACACCGAGACTCCAGGCTTGAAAGGATGCAGGGGTGCAGGCAAATTGATGGGTAATCGATTTTGTACTCAGGTATGAAGACTCCTGCAAAACAGAACTTAAAACCAATAGTTCATGTCTAATAATTTCAGATCCTATCTGTCTCATATCTCCTTTTATTTCCTATACAATAGGCAGGGGTTGCCCATACAGAATCTCAAAAAAGGGAAACTCCTAAAGACTTAGCAGGGGCTAAGTATATCCTAAGAAGGGCTATGGGAAGAACCTGGGGCCACTTCAGGTAAACCTCTTGGCAAAGTTTGGACAACTGAGATTTCAGGGTTCAATTCATACATTCTACTTTTCCTAAATTCTGAGATCTATAGGCAGTATGTATCTGTTAATATCAATATATTGGGGCTATACTTAATGGACTTGCTTCCTAAGGTTATCCACCCTCATTCTTTGTACAGGGCCCCATAGGCATGCAAGGTTGTAAGGGCATACTTGGAATCTGGGTACACATTTAGACAGGGCTCTTTTCCTATTGTTAGTGCTCTAGTGAGGACTATCAGTTCAGCTTTCTGTGGTGAAGTTTCTGGGGCCAGGGCTGAGGACTCAACTACCAAATCAGGGGTCACCACTGCATATCTAGCACAACAATGTCCATTGATGATGAAACTGCCTTCAGCCACAAAGAAAGTCTGTTCAGGGTTCTCCATAGGGACATCAGTCAAATCCAGGCGGCTTGAGAATACAGTGTCCATAATTTCTAAACAGTCATGATCAGGGGATCAAGACTAACTGATAACAACATAGTAGGATTGAAAGCTTGACTGACCCTTCAGTTGTATCTGGGGTTTTCACACAACATACTCTAATACTTCAACATTCATAGATTTGTTAGCTAGTAATTTCCTTTGTATTTCATATTGGTTAGAACAGAGTGTGGTACAGTAACTTGAAGATTCTGTCTCAAAGGGATTTTTCTTTTAGTTTTTGCTTACTAGGAAGGCTGTAGCTGTAACAGCTTCTCAAATAAGGTCCAAGAGATTGAGTCAACACTCCTAGAACATTTCCTTGTGACTCATGAACATAGAGACTGAAAGGTTTTCTGGACATCTGGTAGACCCAGAATTGGTAACAACATCAGAGTGGGTTTTTTTTTTTTTTTTCAAAGATCAAAAGGCTGCATCCTGTTCAAGTCCCCATTCCAATGCAGACTTTTTCCATTCCTTTGATAGCTTGATACAACGGTTTTGCTAGCAGCGCAAAATTGGGGATCCATATACAACATACTCTGTGGCACCCAAGAAGGCTCTCACTTGCCTCCTGGTGGTTGGAGTAGGAATACTGCATACAGCTGCTTTGCGTTCTGGTAAGGGTCCCAGGCGTCGAATTCCGCTGGACAACTGGAATCCTAGGTGTTTAACTTGTTTGACATAATTATGCTTTGGCTCTTGAGACTTTGTATCCAGCCTCATTAAAAAGGTGCAAGAGTTCACTGGTGGCTTGTGGACATTCACTTTCTGAGTTGGTGGCTATAAGCAAGTTGTCCACATACTGGAGAAGAATTCTTTCTCCTGGAATTACTGGATAACTTGTCAAATCTTTTTGCTGAGTAAGGCGAGTTCTTGAATCCTTGAGGTAATCTTGTCTAGATGAGTTGGCCCCCCCTCCTTGTAGTGGGGTCTTGGGCTAAGCATATGCAGAAAAAGGCATCTTTTTAAGTCCAGAATGATGAAATGTATAGCTTCAGCAGAGATCAGTTCCAAGAAAATAAGGATTTTGGTACCACTGGTTGTATAGTTTCAGCTGCATCATTCATTCTTCTTAGATCCTGCACTGGGCGGTAATCACCTGTCCCAGGCTTCTTGACTGGCTTGAGGGTGACAATGACAGGAGCTATGTTCTTCGCTAGGCCAAGTGGGTTATCTTCTGCCCATACTTTAGGTGGGGCTATGAGGTTGGTAAGTGTACAGCTTGTTGCTTTGGATGCAGGTGAATAGAACCGCCATTCTTCTTCTTGGGGGACAGTTAACACCATCAGGCCAGCAGATTTTGAGTTTCATTTTTTCCCCCTTCAACAAAGGATATCTGTGCTTGAAGCTTTGCAAGCAGGTCTCGGCCCAAAAGTGGAATAGGGCATTCAGGCATATACAGGAACTGGTACATTATTATTATTATTATTTTTTTTTTTTAGTTCACACATGCGGTTCTGCAAAAAAGGCTTTGTGGCCTTAGCCCCAGTAGCTCTGATAATGGTGATGCATCTAGAAAAACACAGGGGCTACTGGCTTTAGTATTCTGCTCCTGTATCCCCCATAAAAGTCCATATATTGGTCCCCTATTTTTCAGACTGACTCCTGGGGACCCAGGGAAACTGGAGAGTCCGGTCTGGCCTAGTCTTCATCCATGCTGTAGCCCTCTTCGGCTGCCACTCACGCTATAGCTGCTTCACTCTCGTGCTGAAACACTGTGCTTGGTTTTATTCTATGACTCTGCAATCAAGTACTCCCTCCTCCCCTCCTGGGGTGGAGTCAAGATACGGGCATTCACTTCTCTAATGTCCTTCTTTTTCTATAATGGGTGCACTGATTTGCACCCAGTGGAGGCCTGCTACTTCTGCGGCCTCTTACACGTTCTCTGGTCCTTTGATTAGGAGAATCTCCTCCACGTCGTTCAATGAAAGCAGCACCAAGCAGATCTGCTTTCTCCTTATTTTACATTCACTTTCTCTGCCACATTCAGTCTTACATTTCACATACTTTCAAATCAACTCTTCCAGTAACTATAATGTCCGCAAATCCATCCAGTTTCATTTCTGTTTTATATCTCTCTGGGACTGACTGACAAAAACACAACTTCTCCTGGGCTACTGGTCTGCATTATACTGTTCATTAGTTCAATCAAATCCTAAGGCTTCTCAGTGTATAATGCAGTTTTTTCAGTTCTAAACAAGTCTGGTCAGCTGACTTTCACTTCTGGTCCACTGTGGGCACATTAGTTCACGCCCACCGGGGGGGGGGGGGTGACATCATCGGTGGACTGGGCTCCATCCCCCCCTTAAGCACTCTGAACAGAGCTACTTACAGAGAGAGAGAGAGAGACGAGACAGGATATCTAGAGATTCTGGGGCAAAATATAGTGAACTAAGGAAATATAACTAGCAGAAGTCACTCCCTTTAACATAGCATTCCTGATTGGGACAGAGACATTTCATAGTCTTCAGTAAATCCCTTACTGAAATTCTTGATCCTACTTGAAAAGACACTTATTTCTGTAAACATAGGGCAGGCAGGAAACACTTAGATTGAGCACATACATCCATTATGCTTACTGCAACTTATTCCAAACAGGAATAATTTAGATACAGTTCTTAAAATATCTTATAGAGAGAACTATAGCTATCTGTGACGTATGACTAGAATAAAAATAACTAGCTGCCAGCCGTAATCAGCATGTCTCTGCAAAAGAAATTATTACTTTTTTTAGTTCAGGAAGCAAATATTCAAAAGACCTTCCGGATATTTTTCATAAAGTACAGTACACACCTTTCACTTTTTTAAAATACAGAAAAAAAGCTTACAGTTTGGGGAAGCATGCATTCAAATGACTTATACTTGTTCATAAAAAGGTTAGTGCAAACACTCCGCAAGATAAACTTTTTTTTTTTTTTAAACTTTGATTGAATGAATCCTTTATTCTAAACAAGCAAGAGAGACTGCTCAATCGGGAACGGCTGTCTCATTCCCTAGTAAGCTGTGTGAGCCACACCCCTTCGCTCACTGGAAACAAAATAATCACAGTTTCACACACACACACACAGAGACACAGACAGAGACATGCCGGCATTCGAATAAGAACTTAACCCTTTCCAGGCTAAGTACCAAAAACTATCGGGACACACAATCCTGACTAAACATTCTTATTAAATGATATATAAATGATATATATATTACATAACCATAGCAGAACAGGTACAATTGTCCTGAAATAAGCACAAACTAACAGCATTGAGATTTAAGCCTGCACAGGATTAGAAAGACGACACTGTACATTCTTTCCTTCAGACACGCCCCCTGTCAGTTTTTCACACTGCAGTAGAAAAACGAACTGGGTCAGACCAGCTTTTTGATTTCTAAAAATGACTGTAGGTGTTTTGGGTCTTCATTCTGCTCTATTAATACAATTTCTTAATCAGTGAACTGTCACAAATTACTCAACAGAATAATCTCACATTTATAACAGAAGGGAAACTCGCAGTTTCAACAGATAACAAAAATCAAATACACAGGACGGACAATACACCAAACGCTTCATCCGTTTCGCGACCTAGACGCAGTCACCCGACTAGGAACTGCGCTAGTCCAGAGTCCACTCTCGCTTGGTCCGTGCTGCCAGACCTCTCATTCACACTTCATTCACACAATCATGCTAGCAACGTATCTCAGAATGCATTCCTTTCTATCTATTCTGACTAGTCTTATCCAATTTCCCAATTACAAAAAGGATGGGGGTTTCACCCGGCGAATACCCATGCGGGGTTACTCGGCCCTTCCTTGAGAGGTGATCATGCTCTCTTACCAATTCCCAATATCTCGAGATTACAAATTCCAAGTTCCTGTCTGTTCTGACTAGGCTGAATCATGATTCTCTATAACAGCTGTACCTCGCGAATACTCATGCAAGGATTTTCAAACAAAGACTTAAGTCTTACCAAACAAGAAGGACGATAGCTTCGCCTTGCGCATACTCATGCAAGGGTAATAGGACCGTCCTTGAGAGGGGATCAGTGCTCTCATTACCAAATTCCAAGTTCCAAGTTCTCGAGATTACAAGTTACAAGTTTCAAATTCTTACCAAAGTTTCACACTGCAGTTCTAACTCATCTGTCTAGACAGGTTTTCAAAACTATACTTACCAGATCTGGTTCCCAAGCTTCTGAGTTGGATCCTGGACTCCCCAGGGTCGGAAGTGTTGGCCAGCTGGACTCAGTGCCTGCCGAGGCCAGGCAGAACCCCCTCCGATTCAAGAGGATCGGTGGGCCCAGGGAAATTCCCCTGCGTCGGATTGGCATGGTTCCAACTGGACCAAACCTCAAGGCGAATTACGTGGATTTATTCACTTGAACACCATCCACCACTCGCACTTCCCGGCCAACGCACCAAGAAATGTAGCAGCAGATAAGCATGCAATAAATAAAACCAGGAGTCGTTTCAAGGATCCAAGCCAGTTTAATGTGCACATGGCTCAAGCAATAATCAAATTCAAAATGGCTGAGCCATGGCTGTTAGTAAAACAACAACTTTTATAGCGTTCTTCTCCATTCTAGACATAGGCAAACTTTTCATTGGTCCCAGTAACCCCTCTCACCCATCTATTGGTCCTGGTACTGATATGGCTACCCAATCGGGACTCTGGTCTGGGCTCAGCACCTGGTTGCCCCCCTTCTAGTCCCAATTACAATGGTCAGTGTCTCTAACTTGTTACATCTCTCCTCCAAGGTCGCTTAGCTTGTTAAAACATATGGGAAGCAGGGCACTGTAACCTTGCTTTTTGCAGAGTTAATTAATTCCATAGAAGCTGTGCTCTCTTATCAGTACCAATTAGAGCTGTTTTCTGTCTTTTATAAGTTTCGTTTCTGCTTAGCTATGTTCAGTTAAACTGAGTTAAGTTTCAATTCTATGGTGTCATCATTCAGGGGGGTTTTCATTCCTCTGGGCCTAACTACAGGCTTCAGTTACAGGTCAAGCTGCTTAGGCCTGTCTGCTTAGTTCAAAGCATGGATCATAGGCCGTCGCCTACCACACAGCAAGGGAGCCCCTCCTCAGGCACAACTATCCCAGCTGTTCCACGTATAATGCTATTCTTTCTGCTACCAGTCCAGTTCAAGGCTCCTCCACTGAGCAGCCAGGGAGCCCATCCACAAGACGTGACATATATAAACTTTGGAAATGTTCATTTCTTATATCTTTGCATTTTGCACTTCTGTTTATCTTTCTTCTGTAACCCCCACAAGGGGTTAAGTTTTTTTTACCTGAGAGGGTGTTTTTGCAGCATTGGCAGTTGTTGAGTGTTTCATTTGAGGGGAGCTGGAGTATGTTTTGATCCGGATTGGATCTGTGATGGGAGAGGAGTTGGTCCGGGACGAAAAGTAAATGCATGAGAAAAGATCCGGAGCGGATCAGGCGGATCCGGGTCTCTCGGATCAAGAGACTGGTATCCCACGCTGTGAAGTAGCGCTTGAGAGTTATTGCAGGTGGAGGTGAAAGCTGAGACTCCAATTTGATTTTAGAAAGGGAGGTTGGATTTCAGAGGTTTTTTTGGAGTAAGGTTAAACTGGTGAAATGTCATAGCGGAGTGCTGTTTTGAGTTAGAAACCTGAGAAAACAGGGTTTAATAGTCAGTCGGTGATTTTTGGGAAAGGGATAATTTCTTTTGGAATTTGTTATTTTTCCTGTTTAAATTCAACATAGAATTTTGATACCATTATTTCTTATGGGAGTTTTAAAAGATAAAAATGGAGATTGTAGCTGCAAAATAGAATTCGTGGCAACTGTTGTTATTAGAATACTGGTGCAAGCATGCTTTTTATTGGCTGTAGGTTTTCTGATGATGTCATTTTTTGAGTTAGTGTTGCCTGGGGTTACGGCTGAGAAGATGGAGAAGTGAAGAACTGTTTGTGAGAGTGAGCAGTTGGTTATTATAGGATTTCTTATAAAGGTTGAAGATTTGCTTTCAAAGTAGGAAAATATGGTTGAGTACTACTGAAATTGGTCAGGCATTTTAAAAAGAAGGAAAGCTGCTTGTGGAAGTGAGAGCAGAGATGTGTTAAACAGAGCTCCTGACTGAGTTTTGTGACAGAGTGACCAGTTTGAATGTGCTTAGGAATTGCACATTTAATTACAAAGAGCTGTGTATATATTTATTTACTGTATACTTGACTCGGCTGAAAACTTTTTTTTTTTAAGGTGATGCTAGTAAAAGAGCTCCCTAAAAATAGGTTTCCTGTTTTGAATGGTCTAAAGGTGACCAGAGTATTGGAATGACTGAAGTGAGGATAAGTGTAAAGTAACCTGTTCTAAAGGAAAAGAAAACTGTTGTTTACTTTATTGCATGTGGAGTAGCACTACTGAAATTGCATAGTGTACTACAAGTTAATTGTACAAAGCATGCTGTAAGGTAGAATGAATCTAATTATTGTGGAATAGACACATAGGGGCTTGTTTACAAAGCTGCGGTAGCGGTTCGCGATCGTTATCGGAGCCGCGATCCCATTGATTTCAATGGGGCCGCGGCTCCGATAACGACCGCGAACCGCGGCTTTGTAAACAAGCCCCATAGTATTTGAGCGCTGAGTGCAAGTTTGAGTAAATGTGGTGCAAGTATGTGTATAAGGAAACAAGGAGTTTAGTAAGTTCTTCAGCATAGGGAAATAAGTTTAGATAGGTACATTTAGGTAGGGACTTTGTTTAATTTTATTTATTTAGTTAGGGAACGTAACAAAGTTTGTGACAAAGGAATAATTTAGGTTCCTTATCGTCACTCCAGTCCAGTCCCTTACTTCTGGGTTGCGTAACCCTTCCAGCAGCTTGGAGGCTGAGCCCAACCTTTTTGGAGGTGGGGCGGGATAAATACCCCTGAGACCACCCACCAACTCCAGTAATCTCAGCCTCCAAGCAGCTGGAGGGTTCCGTAAGCCTGGGGCTTACTGGAGTCCTTCTTTGTATTTAATTTCTATTATTTTAGTTATTGAAGCTATTTTATTTTATTTCACTCGTTGATTTACATTTCTCTTTAGTTCAGCGTTAATTTCAAGAGCTCTGGCTCTTTAATTCTCAGGCTCTTCCCCTCCTCCTCCCTCCCCCCCTCCCTCCCAGGAGCGGATCGGGCACCGGAGGAGAGCCGCAGCTACTAACTTCGAGGAGAAGCCACCTTTCCTCCTCTACAGCTGAATCGCGCTGATTCCCACTTCCTCGCGCCGAAGCCCCGTTGCAGGCTGAGCGCTGGAGGCAGCACCGCTGGCCGGCCGAGTCGCCAGACTCGTCCGAGAACAGGACGCGGCGGCAATACTGCAGTCTCTCCGGGGACCTCGGGGGTTCACTGAGGCAGCGATCCTCTCTGAAAACGGCAGTCTTTGGCTCCGGGGGGCAGGAGAAGAATCGGGCCCCGACCAGAGGAAATCCGCGGAGCTCCTCGTTTTTGGCTCCACGTGGTGAGGCCTTCCACGTGTAGAGCCAACGGGTTTGCAGCTCCGAATCAGCCCGGAACTCCAGCACTGCTAGGAAAACCGCAAGTACTCATTGAGAAAGTATTACACTGCGGTTTAACATTATTTTAACCTTATTTTAGCCTTATTTTAGCTTTAATTTTATTTTAATTTTAAAAGAAAAAAGTTGTTTCAAGTTTCATTTGGCTATATATTTTAATTGCCTTTATTTTTAAAGCCTTTGCTCAAGGTTGCCTTTGTTTCATTCTTGTGAGGGAATCCTTGGGTCGGTTGCCCAGGAAGGGAACCATCTCCGGAGTAGAGGGGAGCCCCTTTCAGCCAGGGCGGGAGACCCGGCAAGAGGCCTGCTACTAGAGGTGCCTCAGCTCCAGGCCATGTCAACCAAGTCACGCTGCCTTTCCTGTGGAATACGCAGGGGTACATCCACGGAGACAGGCATCTGCAGGAGCTGTACCTCCTTGGCGGTCTCAGCGGAGCAGGACATTAATTTGAACATGGACCACCCCGCTCAGGGGTCAGATGAACTCTCAGCAGGGGAGGGGGGGGGGGCGCAAGCACCTTCCTCTATGTCCCCGGACTTGACCACCCCTTCCCTATCCCTCCCCCCCTCCCGGCGGGGGAAGCTGGGGCAGGGGATTTCTTCTCCCCGGATTTTATCCTTTTGCTACACAAGGCATACTGCCTATGTAAGCAGAGCTCAGGGGCAGGGGGTGCTGCTCCTCCGGCAGCTGAGGCCAAGCCAGCTAGGCCCGCGAGGGCGGACAATCCAGATCCCGTCATTCCTGCTAAGCGCCCGCGGATGTGTGATGAAGAGGCCCTCTCCCAGGGATCTCCTGAGGAGACGCCCTCGGAGAAGGACTTCAGCGAGGATGAGGAGGAGCTAGAGGAAGGGGAGATCCCAGAAGAGGACCAAGCTAGGATAATTAGAGTATTTCGGCGGGAGGAACTCCCAGCACTGATTAACGAGTCCCTGAAGGCCCTCAATATGCCCTCCGATACGCCCACAGAGGAAGAAGCGTTAGAGGATCCCTTGATTCAGGCCATTAGAAAATCCCAGAAGGTCTTTCCTGTGCATAGGGTGGTGCGACAGATGATCCAGGAGGAATGGGACCAGCCTGAATCAAATCTAAGGGGAGTCCGGTCTATGCTCCGTCTCTACCCTCTCCCTGAGGCGGACAAAGAGCTACTGAAGTCTCCCAGAGTGGACGCGGCAGTATCTGCTGTCACCAAGAAGACCACTATCCCAGTGGAGGGTAGTGCAGCCTTAAGGGATCCCCAAGACAGAAAATTGGATACACTTCTCAAGCAAGCCTTTGACGTAAGCGCCCTCGCTTTGCAAGCCTCGATCTCCGGAGCTTGGGTGGCTAGAGCCTGTTTAAGGTGGTCTCAACAGCTACAGACAGACGAGAGCCCCTCAGAGGAGAACAGATCCAACGCGAGCAGGTTGGAATCGGGAACGGCGTTCCTGGCGGATAGCCAGTATGACCTCATCAGGAGCCTGGCAAAGAACATGGCATCGGTGGTGGCGGCCAGGCGTTACCTGTGGTTACGCAATTGGGCAGCGGATTCCTCCTCGAAGGCTCGCCTGAGCCGACTCCCCTTCAAGGGGAGACTGCTGTTCGGCGAAGATTTGGAGAAGCTGGTAAAGGATCTTGGCGACTCCAAGGGAGGCAGACTCCCAGAAGATAGACCGAAACAAAACCGCTCTCTCCCCCCGGCCCGTACCCAGTCCAGGGACTCCCGGAGGTTTCGTCCCTCCAGGCCCAGTTCCTTTCCCAGGGGGCGATTCTCCCCTAGGGGCCAGAGCTTTCGAGGGTTTCGGGGAGCAGGTCGCGGGTTTGGGGCGACCTCCTCCTTCTCCTCCTCCTCGTCCCTTAGAAAACAACAATGAAGCCGCGGGGGTCCAGGGGGACGGACTGCTCCTAGGAGGTCGTCTAAGACAGTTTCTTCCCGCCTGGTCCCGGGTCACGTCGGATCAATGGGTGCTAGAGGTGATCAGAGAAGGATACGCACTCGAATTTTCAAAACGCATACCTCCAGCCTTTGTGCTGTCCCCCTGCAGTACCCCTGCAAAGAAGTCAGTGGTGGAGTCTACGCTCGCTCGCTTAGTTGCACTCGGGGCCGTGGTACCAGTGCCCCCAGATCAGTACGGCTCAGGTCGTTACTCGATTTACTTCGTAGTGCCAAAAAAGGAAGACACTTTCCGACCAATCCTGGACTTAAAACAGGTCAATCGCTGTCTCAGAGTCCCTCACTTCCGAATGGAGACCCTACGGTCAGTCATCGCAGCGGTAAGGAGAGGAGAGTTCCTAACAGCCCTCGACTTGACAGAGGCCTACTTGCATATCCCGGTCAGAAAATCCCATCAACAGTTCCTAAGATTCGCGGTTCCAATGGGTCACTTTCAATTTCAGGCTCTCCCCTTCAGCCTAGCGACAGCTCCTCGGACATTCACCAAGGTGATGGTGGTCGTAGCGGCCTTCCTTCGGAAGGAAGGAATTTTGGTCCACCCGTACCTGGACGATTGGCTAATCCGAGCAAAGTCAGAGGAGGAAAGTCGCGCGGCGTCGGACAAGGTGGTTCGCCTTCTAGAGGAGTTGGGGTGGGTGATCAACAGAACAAAGAGCAGGTTGATCCCCTCCCAGAATCTCGAGTATCTGGGCGCAAGATTCGACACGGGCAAGGGCAGGGTATTCTTGCCTCCATCCCGAGTCAGGGACCTAAGGCTACTGGTCGCTCGATTCCTAAGCAGGCGAACACCCTCAGCATGGCACTACCTTCAAGTCCTGGGAACAATGGCGGCGGCGATAGAGGTAGTACCTTGGGCCAGAGCTCACATGCGCCCATTACAACGTTCCCTACTGCGACGGTGGTCTCCACAAATCCACTCCCTGACAACACGGTTACCCTGCGCTCCGCGGACCAAGAGATCTCTTCGCTGGTGGCAGCAACCGAGAAATCTGGAACTGGGAATGCCCCTAGAGCCCCCCCAGTGGGTGCTCCTGACAACGGATGCGAGCCTGTCGGGCTGGGGAGCCCACTGCGAGGGCCAGTTCGTCCAGGGGCGCTGGTCTCCGGTGGAATCTCAGTGGCCCATCAACAGACTGGAATTACGGGCCGTCACCCTAGCGCTCAGGGAGCTCGAGCCCGTGGTACGAGGAAAGGCAGTCCGCGTCCTCTCGGACAACGTCACCACGGTAGCTTACATCAACCACCAGGGCGGCACCAGCAGCCCTGCTCTGGAGAAGGAGGCGGACGTCCTCCTCCAGTGGGCGGAGGTCTACCTAGAAGCGCTGTCAGCCCAGCACGTGGCAGGCACGGACAATGTCACAGCCGATTACCTTAGCAGGCACAGGATAGACCACGGAGAGTGGGAGCTGGAGCAGGGGATCTTCGACCAAATAGTGGCCCGATGGGGTTTCCCAGTGATGGATCTCATGGCAAGATTTTCCTCGGCCAAGGTGGACCGGTTCTTCAGTCGGCGAAAGGAGAGAATGTCCGAAGGTCTGGATGCCCTGTCTCAGAAGTGGCCGGCGGAGGGCCTCCTCTATGTGTTTCCTCCGTGGGCACTGATCGGCAAGGTCCTACAGCGAATAGAAGCCCACCAGGGCCTGGTAATCCTCATTGCTCCAGATTGGGCTCGTCGCCCCTGGTACGCGGACCTGGTGAGGCTGTTGGCAGACCAACCTTGGCGGCTGCCCAGCAGGAGCGACCTACTCAGACAAGGCCCGGTTCTGATGTCTCACGTGGATCGGTTCTCGCTTATGGCCTGGCTCTTGAAAGGGCGCGGCTCCTGAAGCGAGGATATTCGGGGGCAGTAATCTCAACGCTGTTGAAGGCTAAGAAACGCTCGACCTGTCTCGCCTACGTGAGGGTCTGGCGCATTTTCGAGGCATGGTGCGCGGAACGCAAAATTAAGCCCCTGGCGGCCTTAGTCCCGGAGATCCTGGAATTCTTACAAGCGGGGTTTGACAAGGGTTTAGCGCACAGTTCCCTACGTGTACAACTAGCCGCTATCGCGTGCTATAGAGGAAAGGTCCACGGCAAGACTTTAGGGCTCCACTCGGACGTTGCCAGGTTCCTAAGAGCAATCCGACGTTTGCGTCCTCAGCGCAGGTCGCTCATACCCCCCTGGGACCTCAACCTGGTACTGAAGGCGCTGATAGGGGAGCCTTTTGAACCTGTAAAGAGGGCCTCCCTGAAGGACTTAACTCTGAAGACGGTCTTTCTTGTTGCCATCTGCTCGGCCAGGCGGGTCTCCGAGTTACAAGCACTCTCCTCCAGACCTCCCTTCCTGACCTTCCTTAAGGATAAGGTCGTCCTGCGCACGGTACCTTCCTTCCTCCCCAAGATTATCTCTCCCTTTCATGTAAACCAAACAGTCACGCTCCCAGCCTGCCCAACAGAAGGTCGGGTAGGCAAGGATAGCAAGCTTCGGTTATTAGACGTCCGAAGAACCCTAAAACGCTACCTTTCCCGCACGGCTCCGTTCCGGAAATCAGAGCAGCTTTTTGTCCAGTTCGGAGGACCGCACAGAGGGGAAGCGGCGGCCAAAGCTTCCATCTCCAGGTGGATTAGGGAAGCGATTGCCTCCGCCTACATTCTGAAGGGCAAGCAGGTTCCGGGGGGACTGCGAGCACATGCCACCCGGGCGCAGGCTACCTCTTGGGCGGAATTCAACCTAGTCCCTCCGCTGGATATTTGTGGAGCGGCGACATGGTCCTCTCTGCATACCTTCACCAAACACTACAGGCTAGACGTACAGAGTTCAGCGGACGCTCGGTTCGGACTAGCGGTGCTTCAGTCCGGTTTGCCGAATCCCACCCGGAATTGAACTGCTCGGGTACTTCCCAGAAGTAAGGGACTGGACTGGAGTGACGATAAGGAAGAAGTAATTAGACCTTACCTGCTAATTAGTGTTCCTGAAGGAACGACAGTCCAGTCCCTGTTCCCACCCAGCTATACCGGGACTGAAGGCCTGGCGGTGAAGGACAGAACAGCGAACCGAGCGGATAACCAGACGGGGTGAGGGAGCCCGGGAGTTAGTAGGCGGGGCAGTTCTCGGCGCCCTTCCGCTCCCTACCCTCCCCTCTTCCCTTATTACCTTAACAAAAAAAAAAAAAAAGGAGGGATGATAGGTGGCCTCCCAGTCGGGTCACCGCTCTCTCTCAGAGTGGATAGGTTTTTAAGGTTGGATTTATAGTTATTACAGAAGTTCATTTAGTCTGCTTTTTCAGTCAATTACTGGAGTTGGTGGGTGGTCTCAGGGGTATTTATCCCGCCCCACCTCCAAAAAGGTTGGGCTCAGCCTCCAAGCTGCTGGAAGGGTTACGCAACCCAGAAGTAAGGGACTGGACTGTCGTTCCTTCAGGAACACTAATTAGCAGGTAAGGTCTAATTACTTCTTGTCTCATACCTAAACTAGAAATAAGTTAGGGTTTTGTCTCCCTTTTTATTTAATTAAGTTAGGGAGCCAGGTATCCCGGACTCCGTGGATTCAGACGTACAGCGGTTCCTGCGCGAATCTTGGGCCCCTACACTTCAGTTCTCACAGCTGTGTGGACAATAATAAAAAAAAAAAAGAAGTCAGTCTTACATCTCAGCTGAATGAACAAAGAAAGCTAAGTGAAGTACTTAATATAAGCTGTGTGTTAAAAAGAAGGAAAAGGAGAGCAAGGGGAAAAGAGTGGACAATCCCCACCCACTTGTTACTGATGTAATATGTCTTCATCACAAAGAAAAATAAAACAACACAAAACATCAGGACTTACAAATTAACAACTGAAGTTAACAGAAAAGTATTTTTTTTTGTGCTACATTAGTCAGAGAAGAAACTTTTCTGATTAGAATAGTTAGGATTTCCCTTATTAGAGTTGTGACAGGTTGCTATTGATTTTTCTGTTAAAGAAAATACTGTGTTTTTTATTTAAGAAACTAAGTTACAGGAGTAGCTAGTAGTATAAAATTGTTTAGTAAAAAGAGAAAATATGTGCAACTTTTTGGTGCAATAAAAGAAGAGATGTATAATGGGTTGTTCTTACATGTTTTACTGAGAATCTGGAAAGATTATTTCAACTAAATATACACAGTAAATAACAACAAAAGTGTCAGAAACTGTGTAGAATAAATATTAAGACACTTTGCAATAATTCTATTTGTGAACTTTATTTATACCACCTAAGTTTACTTATTTTATTTATTTCCCCAGTTCCTTTTGAAGAAACTGGTGTGTACTGTACCTTTCTCATTTGTAAGCTGGTGATAGCGCCTTTCCTTACGGCACCGTGACACACAATTTAAATAAGGAAGCTACATCAGGGCGCTGGTCACTGGTTTGCAAATTGGGGGTGGGTTACACTTCAGTTCTGTCCTGCTCAGAGTCTGGCCTTTCATATTTTTCTTTTTTGGATTTTGTCTGCATATTTCTGTACCTTCTGTCACGTCTTTTTGATATTGGTGTACGGGGTGTGGTGTTACGTTGGTTCCGTTCCTTTCTCACTGCTCGTTCTTATGTTGTCCATCCCAATCACCAAACCTCGCCGTCTATTCCATTGTTATGTGGAGTCCCCCAGGGATCAGTTTTATCCCCTCTGCTCTTCAATATTTTTCTTGCCCTGCTTCCCCTTTTGGCCCAACAATTTCCAGTTTCCACCTACATTTACGCCGACGATATTGTCCTTCTTTTCCACACTTCTCCAGCCATGATTGATATCACTCCCCTCAATAACTGCCTCTCTCATATTGCCACCTGGCTCTCATCTAATTTTCTACATTTGAATCCTTCCAAATCCTCAGCCATGTGGGTGTCTCTGAGCTCTTCTTGCCCGGTTATCACGCCTCAAATAAATTCCACTCCTATTCTTCTTACCTCTTCTCTTCGGTACTTAGGGGTAATCCTGGATTCGTCATTGTCTTTTCACAAACACGTGTCCAACTTATCCCGTCGTTCTTTCTTTACATTACGCCAATTACGCTCAGTCCGTTCAATTTTGTCCCCTGATTCCCTTACTACTTTGGTACTAGCTTTAGTTATGTCCATATTGGATTATTGTAATGTGGTTTATGCCAATCTCCCTGCTTACCAACTTAAACGCCTTCAACTTTTGCAGAATACAGCCGCCCGTCTTGTTACTTTTGCCCGGAAATCAGATCATGTAACGCCTCTTCTGTTTTGCCTCCACTGGCTTCCGCTCCATTTTCGGTTTAAATACAAGGTTCTTATATTATTACATAGTCATCCACACTTCCAGTCCGCAGTACTTAGCAAATCTAGTCTCTCTTCACACTCCTTATCGTCAGCTCCGTTCATTGCATGCTAACCATTTGTTTCTTCCCCCACCCTCACGAGCTCGCCTTGAACAGACACGCCGTGCCGCTTTCTTTTTCTTGGGACCCTCACTCTGGAATTCTCTACCTTCCTCTCTTCGTCTAGAATCCTCCTACCAACACTTCAAAAACCTATTAAAAACTCATCTGTTCCAACAGGCATATGATCTCCCTCCCAGCAGTCCTGTCTAATTGTTTTGTTTGTCTTTGCTTGCTTATGGTTTGTTTAGTTTGTCCACTGTTTGTCCTGTGACCCCTTTGGTCCATCTTTTCTTTATTTTAATGGATTTCTTTTCTTTTCAATGCTTTTATTTATATTATTTTATTGTAAACCACTCTCACGTTTCGACAAAGGCGGTATATTAAATGTAAATAAAGATAAAGATATTTATTTTATGGGTACTTATTTTGTATTAAGTGAAGGTCTGTGCACATTCAGCATGTGCAGTTCAAGTAAGGGATTCTACTAACACATAAGAACATAAGAAACGCCATACTGGGTCAGACCAAGGTCCATCAAGCCCAGTATCCTTTTTCCAATAGTGGCCAATCCAGGTCACAAGTATCTATCAGTTTCCCAAGAAGACACACAGGTTCCACAATGCTTGTATTTGGCCAAGCAGTGGATTTTGCAGGTCCTCTTTAATAATGGTTTCTGGACCCTTCCTCCAGCAATTTGTCCAATTCTTTTTTAAACCCAGCTACACCAACAGCTTTTAATACATCCTCCAGTAACGAATTCCAGAGTTTGATTATGAATTAAGTGAAAAAATATTTCTCTTATTAGTCTTAAATGAGTTACACTGTAGCTTCATTGCATGTCCTCTAGTCTTCCTGCTTTTTGATGGCATAAACAACCAATCTATGTTAAACCATTCGACTCCATTCACTAATTTATAGACCTCTGTCATATCTCTCCTCAGCCATCTCTTTTCCAGGTTGAAGAGCTCTAACCTTTTAAGCATCTCCTTATAGGGGTATCCTTTCATCCCCTTTACCATTTTGGTGGCTCTTCTCTGTACCTTTTCTAATAACACTACATCCTTTTAAGATATGGTGACCAGAATTGCACACAATATTCAAGGTGTGGTCACACCATGGAACGATACAGAGGCATTATAATATCCTTTGTTTTATTCTCCATTCCTTTCGTTATGATTCTTAGCATTCTATTTGCCTTCTTAGCTGCCGCTGCAAACTGGGCGAAAGGTTACAACGTGTTATCCGCGATGACGCCTAAATCTTTTTCCTGGGTGTAACCATAGTTTGGGTTGTTCTTTCCTAAATGCATAACCTTTCACGTGTCCACATTAAATTTCATCTGCCATTTGAAAGACCAGTCTTCCAATTTATCAAGGTCCTCTTGCAATTTTTCACAATCCTCTTGGGTTTTAACAACTTTGAATAATTTTGTGTCATCTGCAAATTTGATTATCTCACTCGTTATTCCCATTTGCAGGTTATTTACGAATATGTTTAAAAGCAGAGGGCACAGCACAGATCCCTGGAGTACTCCACTATTCTCCATTGGGAAAACTGGCATTTATCCCTACCCTCTGCTTTCTATCTTTTAACCAGTTCCTGATCCACAATAGTACACTGCCTCGCATCCCATGATGTTTAATTTTGCCAAGAGTCTCTCATGAGGGATCTTGTCAAAGTCTTTCGGAATATCCAGATACATCAGGGGTGGCTAACTCAAGTCCTAGTGCGTCATAATCCAGCCTGGTTTTCAGGATGTCCCTAATGAATATTCATGAGATATATTTACACCCACTGCCTCCTAGTGTATGTAAATATATCTCATGAATATTCATTAGGGACATCCTGAAGACCAGGTTGGATTGTGGTGCACCAGGATCGGAGTTGGCCACCCCTGAGATACACTATATCAACTGTCTCAACTTTGTCTACTTATTTATTCACATCTTCAAGAAAATATGACAGATTAGTAAGACAAGACTTTCCTTGGCTAAAGCCATGTTGACTTTCTCCCATTAAACCATGACTGTTTACATGTTCAGTAATTTTGTTCCTTATAATGGTTTCTACCATTTTGCCCAGTACTGACATTAGTCTCACCGGTCTGTAGTTTCCCGGATCGCTCCTGGAAACCTTTTTATAAAATGGCCATTAACCAATCTTCAGGTATTACAGATGATTTTAATGATATTTCGCAGATTACTAATAGTAGGTCTGCAATCTCATATTTCAATTCTTTCAATGCCCTCTGATATATGCCATCCACATATTGTCTGCATACAGATGTATAGCAGTCCTGCTTGTTCAGCTTTCCTAATAAGGTGTGATAGTGTGCTAGGGTCTGGTGTAATATTTGAAATGCTGCCGTTTCATAGGTTCTGCGGCCGACTGCAGAGTGCATTGCTACGGTGGAGGCAAGGTCGTAGATGACCACTGCAGTTCCAAAGGATAGCCCTTTAAATGAGTACCACACCTTTTATTTTTAGAAAGACAAGCACTGTCTGCTCTGTTCCAAGAGGTAGATGGATGCCTGAAAGGCTAGCTGTGGAATCAATAACTCAGTCCAGAATGTTGACCGCTGCACTCTCCCTCCTGAAGTGACTTTTGGTTCTTTGCTATTCTTACAGTTTGTATTTCCATTTTGCAGTAAGGGAAGTGTGGAATGTGTCCAGATTATTCTTATTTATTTACATTCTCTTATATACTGCATCAGTGTGGTTTACATTGAACAAACTGAAATTACATTGAACAGGGCATTATAACTTGGAGATAACTATTTTACAGGGAACATGGGCTATGGAGGGTTAAGTGGCTTGCCCAAGACCACAAGGAGCACCTGTGGGACTAGAAACCCCAGTCCTTCCGGCCCAAGGTTGCTGTCCTCTAGTGGGATTTGAACCTCCGGTCTGAAGTACCTTGCCCAACCACTAGGCCATTCCTCCACTCCAATATTTCATGATATTCTTATATCATGGAAGCCTTATGATAAGTTAGTGAAGTACTAAGTTTATAGATACGATGTAGTTGATTTGTAATCAATGCATATGAAAAACATGAGTGTAATGTGCTTCATGTAACTTATCTTTTTATAGTCCCATTTTTGCTTAGCTAGTGAGAAGCACATGAATTGTAATCGTAAGAAATAATTGTATCTTATTTGGTTTATTCAGCTGTTTAGAGTATGACTCTCGAGATTGCAAATTTTTAGTGGTATTCTTGAGATGAGGGGTGGATCAGTGCTGTAGCAGCTACACATTGGGTGAGGGACTGTGAGTGGATGCAGGCTCACCATTCCCAAAGCAGCTTTGCCACCTCCTGCTGCAATTTGTAAAGAGAGGAGGGGGCAGGAATGCCAGAGACTGTGACTGAACTTGGCTTACATTCCTGAGCTCACTACAACAGTGTTGCTGGCTCTGATCAGCAGGGTCCTGCATGCTTCTGCTGAGGAAGGAGTGGGAGGGGTGTGAGGAAGAAGTGATGGAAGCAGCGATGGGAAGAGAAGAAAGAACGAGGGTAGTATTGACTGGATGAGGGCAGGGAAGAAGTGATGGTGGCAGCAGCAGTTGCTTTGGAGAGCGAGTGGAAGTAGAATGTGTGCAAGTCATGTTTTTATGTGTATGTTGAGTATTTTTCCCTTAAAAACATATATAAGAGGCTGTGAAAGATTATTCTTTCTCTTTTCTCCTTCAAGTTGTCTGAAAAGGCAAAACTTCCATTGCAATAGGGTTATGGCCCAATGTTCAGTGGCAGCGGCTTGTGCAATTACAGTGGCTAGCCACTGCCACTGCTGAACGTTACGATATTCAATGCCAGGGTCATATCTGGCCACCAGCATTGAATATCTGGGTTTGCTGCCAAAGTAGGAAGTTAACCGGGCAGCGGTGATATTCAGCCACTGCCTGGTTATCTTCGGCAGTGAAAGTTAGGATAGCCTTTTTGTGCCTTACTGCTGCCAAAGGATAATGATCGGTGGCTGAATATCACGGCTGACCAGTAATCCCCGGGTGTTACCCCCAAAATGCTCCCATGCAAATCGTGTAAATGCCACGTGGTTCTTCTTTCAGGTACTTTTATTCTGTCTGGAAGCCAGGGGTCTCTAAGACTCTGTCTCTTCCTGGTGGTCCAAGACATGCTGTGGTAGACCTTACACACTAAAAAGCAGAGGTAAATCTCCTTAGTAAAAGCATATGACAATACCTCAAAGTGCATTTCCTGCATAAGTGGCTGGCTTCTTAATCTTTCATTCTCCTGAATGGGCTTCTTCCTCCCTTCTGATTTTCAGCAGTCTGTATTCCATATCCTATCTTTTTTTATTTCACCAAAAGAGACATGGAAGGAGTGCTGGCCCTCTGTGGCCAGGACCCCTGTATATTTCCCTCTTTTCCTTACATAAGGAAACCATCCTTCTCTGGGGAATGTTTGACCCTGTCTGGGTTTAGTTCTCTAAATTCTGGGTCAGTTGATGCCTTGTGTCTCTGTGTAGCATACGTGTGTCATCCAGAAACATATTGCCCTACATATTAGGCATTTGTAGGGTTGAAAGTATAATCCAGGGCTATTTTTTCTGCCCTGCAATTGCTTAAAACCTACAGCAGGCAAGCCCCAAGACACCTTCCAGTGCTTAGATATGCCCTCCAGCCCCATGAAAATTAGCAGGGTTCAAAGGACTTAGATGGAGTAAGATTGGTTAACTCTAAAAAGAAATAGTGGGTACTAAGCCCTGTGATGTAATTTACTGTGTTCAGAATAAAAGCAGACAAAAAAATACTTGAAGCAAACCCTATTTTTAACTCTTGTCAAAAAGAAACAGCTCACAAAGAAAAGAAACTATAGATATTTACCAAAGCAATGCAACAGAAATAGAATCATTAAATAACAATATCTTCCAAAAAAAATTAGCAATTAAAACAAACAGGTAGAATATGTAAATTAAAAGTTTGCAATGCTCGCTGATAACAGAAACTAAGGCAGTTTGCTTTTTAGCCCTGCTAGAGTAGTCAATTCAGTAATTGAAACCCAATGATTTTTGCAAATGTTGCACAAGTACTATAAATTCTTTTTGGATCCAGATACAAGTCCTTTCCCATAAAAGTCCTTAGTGCCTTTTCCTGCAAGGAAAAAGAATCCATTTTTCTTTAGTTTATTTATGGTTCAATCTCACCATTTGGATGGCAGTTCATTTTGGCTCTTGAAGTTGCAAGGGTGTCAAGAAATGTGGAATCTTTTTCTTCTGAACTCTGACCCAGAGATGGGACAGAATAAATCCTTGCTTTTTGTTTACATCTGAATCAAAGGCTTGGAACTCTGAAGGAGAGTTGAAGTCCAACTCCCAGGCTTGTCTCTCCCAAAACTAGGAGCAGCCCCTTTCAGCTTCTTAACCAGAAGCTGGCCAGTAACTTACTCCCTCAAATTCAAAAAACAGCAGTAAGTTTCAACCAACCACCATCTCATGCAAGAACCAACCTTCCTTTTGCTGACTAAAAGTCAATCCAGCACTTCCTGGCAGTCTCAAAGGATTGCTCATTGTATTCCACTTTGGAGTTTGCTGTTAGCAGTTTATATGCTCAGGTCAGTAACTCCCAAAGCTTGTTAACAAATGTCCATGACAGGATTTGTATCCTTAAAGGCAGAAACCTCTGGGAGAGGGTACATCTTTATCAGTGAATTTTAAATATACACAAGTGCTGGAGGCTCTATTTAGACGTTTAGACGTTTTTTTTTTTTGTATACCGCCTTATCCTTCAATCAAAGCGGTCACAACACAATTGGGGGATACATTTAACACGTGGGGAGATGAGACACATACACTAATACTTACAGGGAACATGGGCAATGGAGGGTTAAGTGGCTTGCCCAAGACCACAAGGAGCATCTGTGGGACTAGAAACCCCAGTCCTTCCGGCCCAAGGTTGCTGTCCTTTAGTGGGATTTGAACCCCCGACCTTCCGGCCTGAAGTACCTTGCCCCAACCACTAGGCTACTCCTCCCTATTTAAGTGAAGTCCAAATCCACTAAGCATGTCCAATACCCAATAACTCCCTCTGACATGTATATAGTTACCCATTCATGGTTATGCATATGTATATAGTTTACCCTGTTTTCCAAGTTACTTGTTCCTGTTCAATGTAATGACCTGACTTTTGTTCATTGTCGTTTACCTTTTTGTTTTATGTAAACCGCGCTGATCGCAAATAGTGCGGTATATAAGAAATGTAAATAAAATAAAAATGTAAATAAATAAATAAGTCCTTACAAAAGATGAGGCCAATTCCAATTGGGGCATGTCCAGGCTGACCGGACATCCAAAATCTGAATGGCCTGAATATGTACCTGATTCTGCACCCATGGAAGCTAGATGTTCCCACAGGTGCAGAATCGGGCACTTAGATGGGCTGGACATGCCCCAATTCTGCCGTGCTATACATCCATCAACCTCTCTGGCTAGCCCTTCCTATGCTCCTGCTGGAGCCCCAGTGCAGGAGTGCTGAAAGGCCCAACACTATCCTGCTGTTCCTTATCGTCACTCCAGTCCAGTCCCTTCACTTCTGGGTTACGCAACCCTTCCAGCAGCTTGGAGGCTGAGCCCTACCTTTTTGGGGATGGAGCGGTATAAGTACCACTGGGACCACCCCCAGACTCCAGTATTCTCAGCCTCCAAGCAGCTGGAGGGTTCCGTAAGCCTAGGGCTTACTGGAGTCTCCCTTTTTTTCTTAAAACTTGTTCTTTAAAATTTGCTTTTAATTTAATTTATTCCTTTAACTTCTCTTGTTTTTGCCTTTTGTTTTAGTTATTTGCCTGCTGTGCCTTTAAATCCAGCCTGCCTGCTGTTTCCTTCCCTCCTCCCTCCCCCCCCCCCCCCTTGGCCGGACCGGGTGCCGGAGGTGATCGCTGCCTGCAGCAGCGAAGAGGATCGCACAGCTCCCCTGCTCGCGGCAGAACCGCGGGGTTCCCTGCACTTCCAGGAAGAGAGAAACCGGGGAGGTCTAATCTGCCTCACGCCGAAGCCCTCCTGTGTGGCTGAGCGCTTGAGGCACGCCGCACCGGAGGAGCTCCTGCCCGTCCCGTTGCAGAGCGGAGGGACGCGCAGTCGAGCTCCGGAGCCCCGATTTCGGCGGTCTTCTTCGGCGACGCTCGATCCTGAGCGGGGCGGCCGCTTACCGCACCGGTCTGCGCCTGGTCTCCAGATCAAGGGCCTGTCCCGCGGCCCTGCATGTAGGCTCCACGTGGTCCCGGCCTACCACGTGTGAGCCCAACGACCGGAGGTAGCTGAAAGGGCAGCATGGTCCGGATCTGTTCCTGAAGAAGCTCTCCAAACAGCAAGTATTAGCCTAAATTGGCTGGGTCTTGTTATACTTGCCTTTATTTTATTCTAATTTTAATTTTAGCGCTAATTTATGTTATTTTACGTTTAAGTTTATTTCTTTCGAGTCTTTGTTTGGCAAGGCATTTCTGCTACCTAACTTGTGGAGGGAGAGCACGGTTAAACCTTTATTAAACCTCCGGCAGAGCATGACTGGCAAATCTAGGTGCCCTTCCTGTGGCACGCGGAGGGGCACGGCCTCGGAGGCAGGCATCTGCAGGGGTTGTGCTGCAGTGGCTGCCTCTGTAGAGCAAGAAATTCACTTGACTATGGCACAGGCTTCACAGGGGTCCGGAGGTCCCCTGGAAGGGGAGGGGGTATCCCAGCTACCTCGGTCTACGTCCTCGGATTTATCTGCTGCCCCCCTCCCCCTCCCCCACGGGAGAAGGGGGGGCCGGAGACTTTTTCTCCCCTGACTTCGTTCTGTTACTACACAAGGCCTATTGCTTGCGCAAGCAGGGCCTGGGGTCAGGGGATGCTGGTACGTCGGCAGAGGTCAAATCGACCAAGCCCTCGAGAGTAAGCAATCCGGATCCCGGGATACCACCTAAGCGCCCCCGGCTGAGCACCGAGGAGCCCCTTCCGTCCCTCTCACAGGACCCCACAGAGGACGAGTTCTCTGATAGAGAGTTGGACGAGGAAGAGGAGGAGCTCGAAGAAGGAGAGATCCCTGAGGAAGATCAATCTCGAGTAATCAGAGTCTTTCGCCGGGAGGAGCTTCCGGCATTAATTACTGAGTCCCTGAAAGCTCTTAATATAGCCTCGGATACGCCTGCAGAGGAAGAGGCGTTGGAAGATCCCCTAATCCAGGCCATCAGGAGATCACAGAAAGTTTTCCCTGTCCACAGGGTTGTGCGTCGGATGATCCAGGAGGAATGGGATCAACCAGAGTCAAGCCTAAGAGGGGTACGATCCATGACTCGCCTATATCCACTTCCTGAAGCAGATAAGGAGTTGCTGATGTCCCCCAGGGTGGATGCAGCGGTTTCAGCAGTCACGAAGAAGACTACCATCCCAGTCGAGGGCAGCACGGCCCTGAGAGACTCTCAGGACAGAAAATTGGACACGCTTCTGAAGCAAGCTTTTGACATCAGCACTCTGGCATTGCAGGCCTCCGTGTCAGGAGCTTGGGTAGCACGAGCCTGCTTAAGATGGTCTCAACAGCTTCAATCAGCGGAGGGCTCCGCGGACGAAGCTCAGGCTAACGCTGCTAGATTGGAATCCGGAGCTGCATACTTGGCGGATAGCCAGTATGACCTCATTAGAAGCCTAGCCAAGAACATGGCCTCGGTTGTGGCGGCTAGGCGTTATTTGTGGCTACGTAATTGGGCCGCCGATGCCTCCTCCAAGTCGCGCCTCAGTCGCCTTCCCTTTAAAGGGAAACTGTTATTTGGAGAGGATTTGGAGAAACTGGTAAAGAATCTGGGCGAATCGAAGGGAGGCAGGCTGCCGGAGGACAGGCCGAAGCAGGGGCGTTCCCTGGCCCCTGTTCGTAACCAACCTAGGGACTCCCGGAGGTTTCATCCGGCCAGGTCAAACCCCTTTCCCAGGGGTCGTTTCCCTTCAAGGGGTCAAGGTTTTAGAGGGTTTCGAGGAGCAGGTAGGGGTTTTGGTGCCTCCCCCCCCTTCTCGGGACCTAGAAAACAACAGTGAGACAACGGGGGTCCAGGGGGACGGGCTGCCGGTCGGCGGACGCCTAAGGCAGTTTCTGCCCGCCTGGTCCCGGGTCACGTCCGATCAGTGGGTCCTAGAGGTGATCAGAGAAGGCTACGCTCTCGAGTTTGCAAAGCAAATACGGCCAGCCTTTGTCCAGTCTCCCTGCGGCTCGCCGACGAAGAGAGTGGCGATAGAGGCAACTCTTACCCGCCTAATAGATCTCGGGGCCGTGGTACCAGTTCCAACAGACCAGCTCGGCTCAGGTCGGTACTCGATTTACTTCGTGGTCCCAAAGAAAGAAGGATCCTTTCGCCCGATCCTGGACCTGAAGCAGGTCAATCGCTGCCTCAGAGTACCACACTTTCGGATGGAAACTCTACGTGCGGTCATAGCAGCCGTAAGGGAGAAGGAGTTCCTGACGTCCCTCGATCTGACAGAAGCCTACTTGCACATTCCAGTCAGAAAGTCCCATCAACAGTTCCTGAGATTCGCAGTGCCAAGAGGCCACTATCAATTCCAGGCGCTGCCCTTCGGTCTAGCTACGGCTCCAAGGACTTTTACCAAAGTGATGGTGGTAGTAGCGGCTTCCCTACGGAAAGAGGGAATCCTGGTGCACCCCTATCTGGACGACTGGCTGATCCGTGCGAAGTCAGAAGAAGAGAGTCGTTCGGCGACGGCCAGAGTAGTCCAAGTTCTACAGGAGCTGGGGTGGATCATCAATCGAGCAAAGAGCAGGATGACCCCCTCCCAAGAACTCGAATATCTCGGAGCAAGGTTCGACACCAACAAAGGCAGAGTTTTTCTTTCACAGACAAGGTCAAGAGACCTAAGGATTCTGGTCACGCAGTTCCTGGACAGACGGAACCCCTCAGCGTGGCATTATCTTCAGGTTCTGGGAACCACGGCGGCGGCTATAGAGGTGGTCCCATGGGCCAGGGCTCAAATGCGGCCTTTGCAGCGGGCTCTGTTGCGGCGTTGGTCTCCTCAACATCATCCTTTGTCAATGCAGTTACCCTGTGCTCCACGGACCAAACGGGCTCTTCACTGGTGGCGGAGCCCAAGAAATCTGGATCGCGGGATGCCTCTAGAGCCTCCCCAGTGGTTGCTGTTGACGACGGATGCCAGTCTGGCAGGCTGGGGGGCCCACTGCGAGGACCAGTTCGTCCAGGGACGCTGGACAATGTTGGAATCTCAATGGCCCATCAACAGGCTGGAATTGCGGGCCGTCGTCCTAGCGCTCAAGGCTCTCGAGCCCTTGGTGATGAACAAAGCAATTTGCGTCCTCTCCGACAATGTCACCGCAGTGGCATACATCAATCACCAGGGCGGCACCAGCAGCGCCGCCTTAGAGAGGGAGGCGGATGTCCTATTCCACTGGGCCGAGGCTCGGTTGGAAGCACTCTCAGCTCAGCACGTAGCCGGCTCGGACAACGTCACGGCAGATTACCTCAGCAGGTGCAAGATAGATCACGGAGAGTGGGAGCTAGACCGGGGGACATTCGACCTAATAGTTGCCCGTTGGGGTCTCCCGGTCATGGATCTCATGGCACGGTTCTCGTCCGCCAAGGTGGACCGCTTCTTCAGTCGGAGGAGAGAAAGGATGGCCGAGGGCCTGGATGCTCTGTCATAGAAGTGGCCTTCGGAGGGTCTCCTCTATGTTTTCCCTCCCTGGGCTCTTATCGGAAAGGTCCTACAGCGGGTGGAGGCTCATCGGGGATTGATAATTCTCATAGCCCCGGATTGGCCTCGCCGTCCCTGGTATGTGGATCTGGTGAGGTTGCTCGTCGACCGGCCTTGGCGGCTTCCCTGCAAAGGGGACCTGCTGAGGCAAGGGCCGGTTCGGATGCCTCACGTGGATCGATTCTCGCTTACGGCCTGGCTATTGAAAGGGCGCGGCTCCTGAAGAGGGGCTATTCCGGAGCGGTAATCACGACACTGTTGAAGGCGAAGAAGCGCTCAACCTGCCTTTCGTACGTAAGAGTTTGGCGCATTTTCGAAGCATGGTGTGAGGAACACCGGAGGAATCCTCTTTCGGCCTCGGTCCCCGAGATTCTGGAGTTCTTGCAGGCGGGGTTTGACAAGGGTCTAGCGCCCAGTTCCCTACGGGTCCAGCTAGCGGCCATCGCTTGCTACAGAGGGAAGGTCCGCGGCAAAGCCCTAGGGGCCCACTCGGATGTGTCCAGGTTCCTAAGAGCGGTTAGGCGTCTGCGTCCCCAACGAAGGTCGGTCATCCCCCATGGGATCTCAACCTCGTCCTAAATGCCTTGGTCGGGGAATCCTTTGAGCCGGTCAAGAGGGCTTCCTTGAAGGACCTAACCCTGAAGACGGTTTTTCTGGTCGCTATTTGCTCGGCCAGGCGGGTCTCTGAATTACAAGCGCTGTCTTCTCAGCCCCCCTTTCTGTCCTTTCTCAAGGACAAGGTAGTCCTGCGAACGGTTCCCTCCTTCTTGCCTAAGGTCATCTCTCCCTTTCATGTGAACCAGGTAGTTACTCTCCCGTCCTTTTCGGCCGAGGGGTTGGAAGGGAGGGATAGCAAGCTTCGCTTACTAGACGTCCAGAGAGCCTTGAAGCGTTACCTCTCCCGCACAGCCCCTTTCCGGAAATCCGAACGCCTTTTCATTCAGTTCAGAGGGTCTCACAAGGGGGAGGCAGCAGCCAAGGCCTCCATCTCCAGGTGGATCAGAGAGGCGATAGCCTCCGCCTATATCCTGAAAGGGAAACAGGTTTCAGGGGGCCTGCGGGCGCACTCAACCCGGGCACAGGCTACCTCTTGGGCAGAATTCAGTCTAGTTCCCCCTCTGGATATTTGCAGGGCGGCAACTTGGTCCTCCCTACATACCTTTACCAAGCACTACAGGCTGGACGTACAGAGTTCAGCGGACGCTCGGTTTGGTCTTGCGGTTCTCCAGTCAGGAATGGCGGCCCCCACCCAGGATTGAACTGCTCTGTTACATCCCAGAAGTGAAGGGACTGGACTGGAGTGACGATAAGGAAGAAGCAATTAGATCTTACCTGCTAATTGGTGTTCCTGAAGGAACGACAGTCCAGTCCCTGATCCCACCCGGTGTTCCGCCAGCCGGTAAGAACCATTAGTCAGGGGCGGAGCTATGGACCGAGCGTGGGGCCGCTGCTGGGGGGAGGAGTACAGGTGAAGGACGGCTCGGTCAGGCACAAGTTAACCACCTCCTTCCTGTTGCCCTTCCTCCTCTCCTATTCCTCATAGTTATATTAAAAAAAAAAAAAAAAAAAAAAAATTGTTTGTCTTTTGATTTGGTTGTCAAGGGTGGTTCTTTACGGTTAATGCAAGTTCGTTAAGTCTGCTTTTTCATTCGATTACTGGAGTCTGGGGGTGGTCCCAGTGGTACTTATACCGCTCCATCCCCAAAAAGGTTGGGCTCAGCCTCCAAGCTGCTGGAAGGGTTGCGTAACCCAGAAGTGAAGGGACTGGACTGTCGTTCCTTCAGGAACACCAATTAGCAGGTAAGATCTAATTGCTTCTTCTTTTCCCACCGACCAGCTCTCGGTGGGGGCAGCCAGGGCCGGGATCGGGCAGTGGGGACTTACCTCTGGCTGCCCTGGGACTTCTGTGGGCCTGTGTGTCCCGATCCCCACCGTGCTTGGAGGTGGAATAAGTCCCACGTCCATCCTGTCAGCGTCGGACATACAGGGTCGTGACCTAAATAGACCCTGTATGTCTGGGTTCTACAGCCTGCCCCCACTTCGCCCACTCTCCGCCCCGTCGCCGCCCCTTCCTGCCCCCATTTGGAGTTCCCCACACAAAGGCCCTGTGTGTGCAGGGAGCCAAATGTTGAGAATCGGGTCCCTGCGAATAGTGGGGGTTGTAGGTCCAAAATGGATGTACATTCCCGCTATTTGTGGTTCAGAATGACCCTCTTACTGAACAGAGTGTGGAAACCTTTCCTATTGATTCCAGTGACGTGAAGGCATATACATATGAGCACACTGAAAACTTTCCATGGCAAATATGGTAATATATGCCCTCTAGAAATAAAAATAATTTTACAGACTTACAATTAGTAATCTGTGAACCATCATTAAAATCAATTGTAATACCTGAGGATTGGAGGATGGCCAATGTAATGCCACTTTTTTAAAAGGATTCCAGGGATGATCCGGGAAACTACAGACCGGTGAGCCTGATGTCAGTACCTGATGTCAGTACCGAGTAAAATGGTAGAAACCATTATAAAGAACAAAATTACTGAACATGTATAGAGTCATGGCTTAACGGGAGGCAGCCAACATGGCTTTAGCCAAGGAAGATCTTGTCTTACTAGTCTGTTATGACGAGTTGGTTGATATAGTGTATCTGGATTTTCAGAAAGCCTTTGACAAGGTCCCTCATGAGAGACTCTTGGCGAAATTAAAAAGTCATGGGATAGGAGGCAGTGTACTATTATGGATCAGGAAAAGATAGCGGAGGGTAGGGCTAAATGGCCAATTTTCCCAATGGAGGAAGGTGAATAGTGAAGTACCCTAGGATCTGCGCTGGGTACGCTGCTTTTAACATATTCGTAAATTACCTGGAAATGGGAATAATGAGCGAGATATTAAAATTTGCAGATGACACAAAACTATTTAAAGTTGTTAAAACCCAAGAGGATTGTGAAAAAGTGCAAGAGGACCTTGATAAACTGGAAGACTCGGCATCCAAATGGCAGATGAAATTTTATGTGGGCAAGTGTAAAGTTATGCACATAGGAAAGAACAACCCAAACTATGGTTACACGATGCAAGGTTCCACATTAGGAACCACCACCCAGGAAAAAGATTTAGGCGTCAATGTGGATTACATGTTGAAACCCTCCACCCAGTGTGCAGTGGCGGCCAAGAAAGCAAATAGAATGCTAGGAATCATAAGGAAAGGAATGGAGAATAGAACGAAGGATATTATAATGCCTTTGTATTGTTCCATACTGCGACCGCAACTTGAATATTGTGTACAATTCTGGTCGTCGTATCTTAAAAAGGGTATAGCGTTATTAGAAATGGAACAGAGAAGAGCCACCGAAATGGTAATGGGGATCGAAGGATACCCCTATGAGGAGAGGCTAAAGAGGTTAGGGCTGTTCGTCCTGGAAAAAAGATGGCTGAGGGGAGATACGATAGAGATCTATAAATTAATGAATGCTGTGGAACGGTAAATGTGGATCGATTGTTTATGCCATCAAATTATAGAAAGACTAGGGACATGCAATGAAGCTACAGTATAACCTGTTTAAGACTAATAAGAGAAAATATTTTTTAACTTAATTTGTAATCAAACTCTGGAATTCATTCCTGGAGGATGAAGTAAAAGCTGTTAGTGTAGATGGGTTTAAAAAATGTTTGGACAAGTTCCTGGAGGAAGGGTCCATAAACCATTATTAAAGGGAACCCGAGAAGTCCACTGCTTGCCCCAATACAAGCACTGTGGAACCTGTGTCTTTTGGGGAAACTGCTACTGTAGGTAGTTGTGACTTAGATTGGTCATTGTTGGAAACAGGATACTGGGCTTGATGGACCTTGGTCTGACCCAGTATGGCATATCTTATGTTCATATGTCCTTTGCTGCAAGACTGCTTCAAATCAAATGAATTTCCTATTGCCTAGATACAGAATGAGGGAGAAGTTAAAGCATAGTTCCTATAGCATAATCAGTGAATTAGGCACCAGTGTGGAAACTATATGTAGCTATGAGGACTGTGATTACATTCCTGCTAACTCACAGTGCTGTGCAACTTATATCTGCCTAGGAAAATAGGATCCACTAGCATTTTTCGCACATGAAAAGTTAGAAAGACCCAGGAGCCCAGGGCTTTGGACCAAGCGTACATCAAACAATTTCTCCCCCTTTTTTTTAAAGATGTGTTGAGCTCTACTTTTTACCTGTATGAACTGTAATGTTTATATTCTGTGGGGCCTCTATGACTGATCCTGAGAGTCCTTACAAGTTTAGATAGCATTGTGCTTGTTCAGTCCTTGGACTGTGGAGACACCTAGGGGGTCATAGAGATCTGCAGGAAGTGGTATTAACAGCTCAGTAGATGGCAGTCTTGCTTCTGAGCTGTTGAATTGGTGTCTTCGCGTAGTTCTGTGCTGCTGGAAGTGATGCCTTTCACTTCATGTAACCTCTTTTCAAGAGTTTCACAAAAAGTTGTATTTTAATGAAAAAAGATCTTTCATAGCCACCGTACAGTACTAGGCAGACTAGATGCAGGGCCGGCGCTACCCGATAAGCCAGGTAAACATGGTAGGAGGGCACCGGCGGTGGGGAGATGCCGTTGCTAGCTGCCCACCACCCACTGCTTCAAAAAAAAAAAAAAGCAGCTGTGGGAACATTTCTATGTTCCCGCTGCTCTGCTAACTTTTAAACTGCTGGGTCGCGGAGTTTCTATGTTCCCGTGGCTGCTTTCTTTTTTGAAGGACAAATTGGAACAGACCGGGGGGGGGCTGAAAGGGAGTAGACATGGGAGGTTACAAGGGAGCAGACACAGGGGAGGAGCTGAAAGGGAGCAGATACTGGGGAGCTAGAAGGGAGCAGACATGGGGGGAGCTGAAAGGGAGCAAACACGGGGGGGGGGGGTGCTTGAAGGGAGCAGACACTGGGAAGCTGGACGGGGGGGACTGAAAGGGAGCAGACATTGGGGAGCTGGAAGGGAGTAGACGGGCTGAAAGGGAGCAGACTTGGGGGGCTACAAGGGAGCAGATACTGTGGAGCTGGAAGGGAGTGGACATGGGGGGCTACAAGGGAGCAGACACATTGGGGAGCTACATGGGGGGGAGCTGGAAGGGAGCAGACATGGGGCTGAAAGGAAGTGGACATGGGGGGCTACAAGGGAGCAGACACTTGGGGAGCTGGAAGGGAGCAGACACATTGGGGAGCTACATGGGGGGGGGAGCTGGAAGGGAGCAGACACGGTGGGGAGCTGGAAGAGAGCAGACACTTGGCGGTGGGGCTGGAAGGTGGCTGGGTAATAGGAGGAGGGTTGGAAGAGAACTGACGGGGGAAGGTGGGGGCTAGAAGAGAGCTCACATAGGGGGTTGGAAGGGAGCAGAAAAGAGGGGAAGGAGGAGGCTGGAGGGAAGGTGGGGGCTTAAAGGGAGCTGATACCTAGGGATGGCACTGGAAGGCAGATGGACAGAGGAGAGGATGACTGGAAGGGAACTGACACAGGAGGGGGCATGGACTAGAAGTTCGCTGATACCTGGGATGGTATTTGGACTAGAAGGGGCTGGATGATGGAGAAGGAGGGGGACTAAAAGGGAATAGACACCAGTGGCGGTGCTGGGAATGCAAAGGGGTTGACACTGGAAGGTACTGGGAGGGGAGGCTGTAAAGGGTGCTGATACTGGGGAGGGTTACTGGGACTGGAAAAAGGCTGATGGAAGAAAATGAAGAAAGCAAAAGGAGCAACAAGAAATGGCAGATAGACTATAGTATGAACCTTGCATCATATAGTATGGTATGGTAGATTTGACTTTGTAGATTTTCAGTGACTTTTGCAGTGTTTTATATTAGTTCACAATATGCCTGGCACTGGAGAATGTTTATGTTATTGTTAGTGAGATGACCAGAATCAGATTTTATTTTTTATTTTTTGGGCTATCACAGCCTGTTTGTATGATGCTAAGTATTTACTGCTAAGTATTTTTATTTTGGCTATGCATTTGCTCTTTTGCTGCACTTTTCTTTCAACACTGGATTTGAAGGAGAAATACTAATATCGCTTGAAAAGAGTTCACAAAGCGGTTTTGGGAAAAAGGAGGGTAGGGTGTAGCCAACATTAATAATAATGAGGGCGGGGCACCGATTTATAGGTTGCAGGGGGACGCTAGAAACCCTAGCACCAGCCTAATCTAGATGGACCATGCTGATCTTTATCTGCCGTCATTTACTATGTTACTACATATTAATTATCCTCAACAACTGAACTGAAAATATAATAGGTTGTTCCAAGTTTCCTATTTGGCTTTTTTATTTAATCTGCTTTAGACTTGAAAAATGGCCCAACTAATATAATCTACTTCTTTAAAACAGGGTTCTGGCTATCATATGGATGCTAACAGCCCTAAGGGATTTTATGCAAAGAGTAAAGTCAGTTACGAATCTTGTCTAAATTATATGAGAGGTCGTATGATGCCTGGAATAAAAGTATCCAGTTACTTAAATAATAATTTTCAGCTTGTATTCTTAATTGTGTACCATTAACTATTATGGTTTAGCTCTTTGAATCTAAATACACTATAAAGGTGAATCATAACAGTTATCTCTCACTTTTTCAGGTTTACTTTTGAGCTGAGCCGGATAAGCAGTTGTGCCTTTAGCAAATGTCAATGTTATCAGCCAAGATGATATTCAGAGTGGGGCCAGCTTGAAGTGTAGTTATTAAAATACCATGTCCTAAGCATACTGTACTGTTTCTCAATAGTCATGACTAGTGGCATTCAGCACAGGATAGCATGGTAAAAATCCCTCGCTAAGTGCTTAGTGTGGTCCTCGGTGGTGACTGGGCAGGTCAAGGCTGGAGTGTAGGGACTGACGACACAGGTGTGATTGTCATGCGCTAACCTGATTGTTGCTGTTAGCATGGTAACTACAGGGCAACATGCTGGGCACACTGGCAAAAGTTAGCACAGGTGTACACCCCCCTCCCACACTAACTTTTGGTACTTAATGTGTGGTAAACTTTCACAGTTTAGTAAACATGCCCCCCCCCCCTAGTTACGTGAGTATATTTCACTAAGAGTCCAAAGGGTTTTCATATTGATACCACAACATAAACATATATGATTCTTTAAGGATTGGATCAATGTATGTTAATAACTGCATCCCTGATGGGTTTTTACATTGTTCTTGGATTTATATTGATCTTTTGTCATTTTGTGATAAATGTGACTTATTTATTGAATGTAGACTGTTGCATGCAAATTTTAATTAATTTATTTAAGTATTGGTTATTTAAACATATATTTAAATTGATTAATTATTTTTGGATCAATTATTCTAGACATTTTGCTTCTGTGTTCTGCTTTTGCATGTGGTGAGTTGGCTTGCCTCTGTTCTGTTGTGTATCCACAGTAAATATATGTGAGATAGATATGTATACACTGCCTCCATTGTATGTGGATCTATCTGATGTATATTCATTTTGGATATTGGGAAATGTGACTAACTGGGCTGGTCCTGAGTACTGGGTTAATAACCACTGAAAAAGAAATTTAGTTGAGATCTCATAGTAAGGGATATTATGATTAGCTTCAGTTCACCAAAATGCTATAAAGATCTATAAACCTGACAAAGAAAGAACAGGGCTTGTTTTGAGGAAGTACTCAGTAGTACCAAGTACCTGCACATTTTTAATTGCTGCATGTGAGTACCGATGCCTTTTTTGCTAAGAAAAATGCACTGGAAATACAATAACAATAATCATGAAATCATAGTAACATAATATGTGACAGCAGATAAAGACCAGTATGGTCCATCTAGTCTGCTCAGCAAGGTGGCAAGAGTAGGTGCACTTGCCGCTCCATGCAGGTCACCTCTCCACATGCCTTTGTTTAGGGGTGTATCCACCGCTCCATGTAGGTCACCCCTATTTGTTCAGATATAAGAGATAGTTATGCTTTCTTTGATTTTATCCTGTTGCTATAAAGGGATCCACTGTGTCTGTCCCATGCCATTTTGAATTCTGTCACTGTATTTGACCCCAGCACTACCATCGGGAGGGCATTCCAAGCATCCACCACCCTTTCAGTGAAAAAAGTATTTCCTGACATTGCCTTTCAGTTCACCCCCTTGTAGTTTCATGTTATGCTTTCTAGTTTTACAGCTTCCCCATCTTTGGAAGAGTTTTGTTTGTTCATTCATATTCTTTAAGTATTTAAAGGTCTGAATCATATCTCCACTGTCCCACCTCTCCTCCAGAGTGTGCATATTCTCATAAGTTTTCTGACAAAGGCTCCAAATCATTTTGGTTGCCTTCCTCTGAACCGTTTTCAGTCTTTTTATATCCTTTGCGAGATAACTGATCACAATATTCCAAGTGAGGCCTCACCAGTGACTTATACAGTGGCATTAGTATCTCTTCCTTTCTGCTGGTAATTCCTCTCTGTATGCAACCCAGCATCCTTCTGGCTTTGGCCATTGCCTTGTCACACTGTTTTGTATCTGTAATCATTCTGAGTGTGACTGCTCTGATAACTTTCTGCCTGCTGCTGGATGTTCTGCAGATGTTCCATGTCGAGACAGCCTGTGGCTGTTTGCGATATTTTATTGTATTTCTCACCTGGGTAAAGACGATTCCCATTTCAGGAAGTAATAAATATTCTCTACCATAGCTTTTATACTCCGCTCAATGAGACACATTATTTTCAAGATTGGAGCAATTGAGGAATTAAATGATTTCTAATGTTTTTTCTTTTTAAATAACATCCATAGAGTGTACACTGATCCTGAAGCAATTCTTGCTTCTCCTTCCTCTAGGGCAGCGATGGCGAACCTATGGCACGCGTGCCAGCTGTGGCACGCGAAGGCCTTGCAGCTGGCACGCGGGAAGGTCCGCAATTAAGATATGCGGTAAAATTTAAAAAAAAAAAAAGCTGTCTTCTGCTGCCGGGGCCGCCGCGGCAGAATCGAGTGTGCCGCGGGGCCCCCCCTGCCCAGCACAGCCTGCCCTCCCCCTCTATCCGCTCTCTCGTCGCAGCTCACAGTGACACGCGCCGGCTTTCAGAGAGCGAGGGAAGAGTTTCTCCCTCGCTGCTCTGTTAAGCCCGCGGGGGCTGATGGGAAGTTCTGCGACGAGAGAGCGGATAGAGGGGGAGGGCAGGCTGTGCTGGGCAGGGGGGGCCCCGCGTTACACTCGATTCTGCCGCGGCGGCCCTGGCAGCGGGAGAAGACAGCTTAAAAAAAAAAAAAAAATTCCCTCGGCTGGGCTGGGGGGGGGGGGGGGTTAGGATTGGGGAGGGGCTGGGGGGGTTGGGATTGGTGTGGGGCGAGGGGGGGGCGGGGGGGGGGTTAGGAGTGCTGATGGGCTGGGGGGGTTAGGAGTGCTGATGGGCTATGGGGGGCTGGGGGGGTTAAGAGTGCTGATTGGCTATGGGGGGCTGGGGGGGTTAGGAGTGCTGATGGGCTGGGGGGTTAGGAGTTCTGATGGGCTATGGGGGGGCTAGGACAGGAAATGGGCTGATGGGGAGGGGTTAGGACTTGAGGTGGGTTGATGAGGTTAGGACTGGTAATGGGCTGTGGGCTGATGGGGGGGTTAGAACTGGTAATGGGCTATGGGGGGTTAAGACTGGTAATGGGCTGTTGGCTGATGGGGGCTGTCTGGTAATGGGCTATGGGGGGGTTCGGACTGATAATGGGCTATGGGGGGGGCTAGGACAGGAAATGGGCTGATCGGGAGGGGTTAGGACTTGAGGTGGGCTGATGGGGTTAGGACTGGTAATGGGCTGTGGGCTGATGGGGTTAGGACTGGCAATGGGCTATGGGGGGCTGACTGGAAATGGTTTGATGGGGTTAGGACTGGAAGTGAGTTGATGGGGGGGGCTAGGACTGGTATTGGGTTGGGGGGTTGCTAGGACTGGAAATGGGCTGATGGGGGGCTAGGACTGGAAATGGGCTGATGCAGGGACTAGAAGGGAATTGGATGCTGGGTGAGGCTGGAACTAGAAGGGAGCTGATGTTGGGGGAGGATTAGAATGGGATGGGGCTGGGAGAGTAAAATGGAGAGGGGAAAAATATTTTGTGTGGGAGGGATAAAAAATCTACAATTGGCCGGGTATTGGGAGAGTAAGTGGGGATTGAGGATGGAGGGGTAAAATTTGAGTGGATGAAATAGGAATGAGGAAAGAGCAAAAGGAGAAAGATTAGTATGTTAAAGCGGATGTAGAGAGAGAGAATGGAAAAAAAAACTAGAAGAGAGAAGGGACAAATGGACAGCAGATGATGGAGAGTTAGCAGAAAACATGAAGAAACCAGAAGAAAGTGGCTGGAGCAATTGCAACTGAAAAAAAATGCACAAAAGGTAGAAAGATATCTCTTTGACAAGTTATCAGCATGCATGCAACAACAAACATCACATTAATTTTTTTCATGTATAGATTCTTTGGGAATACACACCGAGTCCTGACACAGTTAACAGTTTTAAGAAGTTTATCTTTTTTTTACTCAGGATACATTTGACATGTTATGTGAATAATACATTTAAAATATATTGTGTAACTGAATCAAATTCTTCCTAAATTCATTAAATTGAATGAAATCATTAAAACATTATAAATTGCCAATAAATTGAAATGAAAACCAAAGGATTGTGAATCAAATTGATTCTCTGACAATACAAAGATTCCAACCTTTACAAATGATGTTACATAGTTCAGGCAACTTTATAAAGAGTTTTTAGATACTAAAATCTTGTTGTTAAGGTTTAATTGACGTGCTGGCACTTTGAGGAAATTCTTTGGTTTTGTGCGGCAGTTTGGGCACTCGGGCTCAAAAAGGTTAGCCATCACTGCTCTAGGGTCTTACCATCTGTAGTGAATTTCCTCCTCCTATCAAATACAGCAGAGAAGTAAAGAATCAAACCATTTATATTTAATCTTCTGATATTTAAAATACAAGTATTGCTTATACACAAGCTAGTTGAATTTCAAGCATGGCACAGAGATCTCCTTTTCAGAAAGAACTTGGAAAAACAGTTCTCATGTCAAGAGACTCGTATCTCATGTCAATGTGCATTGCAGCTTCTCTTGAACAACATACTTGCAGCACACAATTTTAATTACATGAGGCAGTGTTTTTCATTCCCTTTGCATTCCTTTGTTGTCTTATACACAAAGATTGCAAGCTTTGTTGAGCAGGGACTGTCTCTTACATACATGTATGTGCATAAAGAAAGCAGGGCTCACACTACATAGTGGAAAGTGGCAAGAGCTTTATTAGGTATCCAGTGAGGTCAATCCTACATGTATTTCAGCCTTATGTTTTATTGCTTTTACGAGGTCGCAAGCCCCTGAGGAAGGCTAAGGCCAAAACACATGTAGGGTTGACCTCATTGGATACCTAATAAAGCTCCTGCCACTTCTCACTGCGTAGGGTGAGTCCTGCCTTCTTTTTGCCTCTTGGACGCTGCAGGTGGGATGTTCTTTGCTGTGTCTTATATGTATGTGTACAGCAATGCGTCTGTCTAGTAGCTCTACAAAAACGATAGTTGTAGCGGAATGCTTTTGGATCCTCACCCCCTTGTGTGTTTTAATCATTTCCCTATAAATGAAATTCCCTTAGCTCTTGTTTATTCTGTTTGTCTCCAATAGATTGTGAGCTCTGTGAAGCACGGTGCTTGTCTTACATGAATGTTTGCAATACTGTGTATACCTAGTAGCACTATAGTAATGCTAAGTACTAATAGTAGTAATCCCTATTTTCTTGCTTTTCAGCTATTTCATATTTTCCCCTCTTATTCTGCCTTCTTTCTTGGTCTTCTGACATTTCAGACAATGGAAAAGTTCTGTTTAGGGATCTGTGTAAAAATGTCCTGCAGTATTCTCCCCTTCCCTCCCTACATATTGCAATTCCTTTTCTTTTCTTTCTTATATACATATTAACTAGCAAAATGTTCTCACGGAAAACATGAAAAGAATTTTTTGTTCTTTAGCTCTTTTTTAGCCTATGTGAGAAATAACACACAATAGGGTGCCTGATCTTACTAAGATGTGCCATTAAAAATAACCGTCTCGCCTGGAACTGCAAAGTACATTTTAACAGAAAAACTCAGAACTCCTGGTACCTGTAGAGTTCTAGATTTTAACAATGATTGAGCGACTATAAAGAATAAATATCACATGACAGAGTGCGTAGGTCTATGAACTTCCTGTCACTATTGCAATGAAAGAATCTCACAGAACAAAGTAGCTGTTTGGGGAGGGGAGTGGTGATAAATCTACTCTGTTTGTGTTCCAGTAGTTACCATGCCAGATCCCAACATAATCTTTTAAGGTATTTTAAATATATTACTGTCCACCTCGTAATCTTGAGGTGAATATTTGATCAGTGGATATCAGGATTAAAAAATAACTGGTTAATACAGGATATTGTTAAACTGCAGTAAAATATCACAATTTACATCAGCTTAATTTACCACCAGAGTCGCTAACCTGTGGTAACTAGGCAGTGCAGGTTAGTAACTCCTGTGGTAAATGACTGATACAACTTGAGATCATTCTCACAAACTGCATTTTACTTTTCCCCCTAGAGCATCATTGAAATATAGAAACATAGACAATATTGGCAGATAGGCCCTATGGTTTTTATCTTTTCATCCATACCGAATACTAAAGTCTATAATCCCTTCCACTCCCTTAAATACCCTCTGTGTTTGTCCTATTCTTTGTTTAATTCAGATATAATCTCCTTCTCTGCCACCTCCTCTGAGAGACTATTTTACACATCCACCACCCTTTTTCCTTAAAGAAATATTTCCTCAGATTACTCCAGGGTGTGTATTCCTTTTTATCTTCATTCTGTTGTTGTTGTTAAGTGCCATCAAGTCAGTGTTGACTCATGGCGACCCTCTGGATAGTTGACCTAAACTGTGTTCGGTCTTCAGTCAGGTGGCTCATTGTTGATAGAGTGGCATCCATAGCTGCTGTTTTTGTATCAATCCATCTTATTACCGGCCTTCCCCTTTTGCACTGACCTTCTACCTTGCCAAACATGATGCCTTTCTCTAACAATCTCTCTCTTCTCATGATGTGTCCAAAGTATGAAAGTCAAAGTCTTGTCATCTGAGCTTCAAAGAAAGCTTAGCTTTGATCTCCTCTAGCATTGACTGGTATCTTCTTCGAACAGTCATTGGTATACACAGTACTGTCCGTCAGCACCATAATTGAAAGGCATTGATTTTCTTCCTATCTTTTTCACTGTCCAATCTTTGCATCCATATGGCATTATTAAAAATACCATGGCTTGGACAAGTCAAATCTTTGTGTGGAGAGAGACATCTCTGCCCTTGAGAATCTTGTCTAGGTCTTTCATAGCCATCCTGCCGAGAGCAAAGCATCATTGCATTTCTTGACTGTTTGATGTTTCTTTATTGATTGTTGATCCAAGTAGGTTAAAGTTGTCAACCATGTCTGACCATTTCTTCTCCATCAATGATGAACTTATTGATATTGCTGCTTGTCAGGATCTTTGTCTACTTTACATTGAGGCGCAGGTCCAATTTAAGACTGTTCCTTGATTTTGAGAAGCAAATGTTTCAGATGATCTTCACTTTCAGCTAGTAATGTGGTATCATCAGCATTGTGAAGGTTGTTGATGAGTCTTCCACCAATCTTCACACCTCAGTTGTGGTCATACAGTCCTGCTTCTCTGATGATTTGTTCTGCATATAAATTAAAGAAGTAAGGGGAAAGTATGCAGCCTTGTCGTATACCTTTGCTGATTTTAAACCATTCTGTTTCTCCTTGTTCCGTTCAAACTGTTGCTTCTTGATCAAGGTAAAGGTTGTGCAAGAGCACTATGAGGTGTTCTAGTATACCCATGCTTCTTAATGTGGCCCAGAGTTTCTCATGCTTACACAGTCAAAAGCCTCGCTGTAGTCAATAAAACACATATAGATATCCTTTTGATAATCTTTTGTCTTTTCAAGGATCCATCTCACATCCGCAATAATGTCTCTCGTTCCTTGCCCTTTCCTGAACCCTGCTTGCATTTCAGGCAGTTCTCAATCCAGGTATAGTTGTAATTTCTGTTGAATGATCTTGAGTAGAATCTTGCTGGCATGTGGGATCAGAGCGATTGTGTGATAATTTCCATAGTCAGTCGAATCACCTTTCTTCAGCATTGGTATAAACACAGATCTTTTCCAGTCAAGCATTGTGGAACCTGTGTCCCTTGGGGAAACTGCTAGGTACGTATGACCTAGATTGGCCACTGTTGGAAACAGAATGCTGGGCTTGATTGGACCTTGGTCTGACCCAGTATGGCATATCTTATGTTCTTATGTTCAGTTGGCCATGATGTTGTCTTCCAAATTTCTTGGGAGAGCCTTGTAAGTATAGTAACAGCTGCATCCAATTTCTGTAATACTTCTATGGGAATGTCATCAATGTCCGGTGCTTTGTTCTTTGATAAGGCTTTCAATGTTGCTTTGATATCTTCTTTCATCACCAATGGTTCCTGATCATAAGACACAGGTTGAAATGGCTGTTGGTCCATTTGATCTTTATGGTATAATGACTGTATATTCTTTCCACCTTTTCTTGATCTTCTCAGCATCATTCAACATGGATCCTTGAGCATCTTGTAGCATTCCAATTTGAGGCTGGAATTTTTTCTTTAACTCTTGTAGCTTTAGGAAAGCCGATCTTGTTCTTCCTCTAATAGTTTCTGATTCTATTTCCTTGAATGTATCATTGTAGTACTTCTCCTTGTCTTCTGTTGCTGTATGTTGGGAATCTCTGTTGAGTTCTGTGATTGCCTCACTTTCTCCTCTGGCTTTAGCTTCTCTGCGTTTCTGGGCAGTTCTTCAGTCATCCATTTTGGCCGTTTTTGCTTTTTCATCCTTTGTACAGACTTTTCACTTTCTTCCAACACAACCTTCTTGATGTCATCCCATAACTCTTCTGGAGCTTTGTCATTTATATCTAAAGCAGCAAATTGATTTTGCAGGCAGTCTAAATTCCAGTGGTATATTCTCAAGGTCATATTTTTTTACATTCATGAATGGCTTGCTCTTTTTCAGCTTTATCTTTAGTTTGCATACTAGTAGTTGATGATCTGTTTTGTCTTTGTTATAGAGCTTTTCCATCTTCATCCTATGCCCCCTCATTCCAGAGTTTCCTTTCAATTGAAAGAGACCTGCCTCTGTTCATTTATGCCACAGAGGTATTTAAACATCTGTCATACTTCCTCTCGCCCTTCTTTTTTTCCAAAGAATACATATTGAGATCTTTAAGTCTGTCTTCATATGCCTCATGACAAAGACCACTGAGCATTTTCGTAGCTGCCCTCTGCGCCGACTCTATCTTATTATTGAAGGTGTGGACTCCAGAATTGAATACAGTACTCCCAATGAGGTCTCACCATAGACTTAGACAGAGGTACTATCACCTTCTTTTCCCTGCTGACCATTCCTTTTCCTATGCAGGCAGGCATCCTTCTAGCTTTTGCTAACGTGCAGCCCAATGCTCCTGGGGACCTTTTAAGGAGGCTGGTGCTAAAGAAAATGGCATGTGGACTTCTGTCCCTCCAGCAAACATCTTTTCCTGAAGACAACCTCTCCCCCCCCCCAAATATATCCCCAAGTCCCCCCAAAGATGCCCTGGGACCTACCAGTGATTTCTCTGGTGCTGAGCTATTGGGGCAAAAGTAATCTCCAGTCACTCCTGTCTCATTGGATGCCGGGTTCAAAACATCACAGGTTGACCCCTAGCAGCAGTCTCACTGTATTATTGCTAGGGATCAAGTTGCCAAATAAGGACCGGGTGCCTGTCCTTATTAAATTTCATCTGTCATTTGGATGTCCAATCTCTCAGTTTCAAGATCCTTCTGAAATTTCTCATAATATGCATGCAATTAACAGCTTTGAATAATTTGGTGTCATCAGCAAATTTAATGAGCTTGCCCGTTGTTCCCATTTCCAGATCTTTAATAAATAGGTTAAAAAGCACTGATCCCCTCCTTCACTGAGAAAATTGGCCATTTAACCCTACTCTCTGTTTTCTCTATAGTAATCAGCTCCTCATCCACAATAGGACATTATCTTCTATCCCATGTCTTTTTAATTTCCTCGAGAGTCTTTCATGAGGTACTTTCTCAAAGGCTTTCTGAAAACCTACATACAATAAAGGTGCTAGTACTCAAAGACAGGGCTCTTTTATTAATACGTGAGAACCATGGGTCGATTTTAGCAGGAAATGAAAAAGGTGCTAGGACTCAGTACCACCAAGTAACCCCTCAAAAAGCCCAGCACTATATTAACTCGCTCTGCTCTATGTGCATGTTTATTCACACCTGGCTGTTTGAAAATACCCAATTAAAGTTAACTGAATAACTTTATTGGATTAACTTTCGTATATGTATTTTTCTGTCTGATTTAACCAGTTAAGGTAAACAGAATTGCTGAATATACAGTAAATATTAGCCATCTAACATTTTGCCATTCCCTGGCATGCCCCTTGCTCTTCCTTTGCTTAACCAGAAAATTGAAAAGGGATAATTTATCTGATTAACTTCCAGAGTTAACTGGATAAATCATCTGAATACTGACCTCTTTATTTTGTTTTGCCAGTGTCACTAATTTGTGAGACAAATGGCCCTGGTGATATCTCAGTTGTTCAGTGTAGTAAGGAAATTCCCCAAAGTCGATTTATATGTGTAAGGCAGTGATGTTTTGGGAGGGGGAGGAAGGGTGCTGTTAGAATTTACAAATGTCCCAGTTCTGAAAAGAAATAAAAACAAATTCCAATGAAAATAGGGAAAGAATATTTTTAAAAAATGAGAAAAGGCAGCGGTATATGTTCTTAATTCTTCAGCAGGCAGTTGGCTTTCGAAGATGGCTCCTGCTTGGAAGCTGACAGTGCTATGAGGCAACTTTTAGTGTCTTTACTATGTAGATCTGTAATAAAATGACTGAAATTTAGATTCAAGGTATGCAGCTGGAAATTCTTGAATGCATGCTGAAGAAATGCTCTCAGCCGGTCAGAAAGCTCCTTCTGCCCCACTCATTTGTTTTTCCTTTATACAGAGATGCATTATAGGCCATCCTGTGTCATGAAATATAAACAGATACAAGCAGCTGACTGTGAAGATAAAGTCAGAAATATAAACAGCTATAATCAACAGTTAAGAAGTCATTTTTATAAACTTTTATATTTTGCAGGTAATTCCTCTTTTTACTCACAGAAAAGGGGTTTTGTAAAATTACCCAGTAGATATGCATGTATAAAGCAGGCAAGGATAATTTTAGTGCCTGCTTTTATGGAACCAGAGTGTCAGCATGATTGGGGAGGAGTTTGGGCAGAATCACAAAATAGGCATACATGTCACACGTGTAAACTTACACCATCTTCTGAGCAGCTATAAATGTAAGAGAGCGCATTTAGGTGTGTGGGCTGCATTACCAGCACAGGACGTTTGACTAAGTACAGATGGCATGTACAGTATAGCCGTCCCTCTTCAGTTAGTGCAGGAAAGCCAGGCCTCAGATGCAACTAATGCTGCCTATTAAGGTGGTGTGAACTTCAACTGTGCTACCTGCGCCAAGCATGGCTAACAAAGGACACTAATGCCTGCACTAAGCGCAACATGCTGCAAATGCCAGTGTCCCCCACATTCCCCGCCCTCACTCGTGCTACCAGGGTATTACATGATTTTCAGTGTGGGGGCTCTAGACAATTGCCTTTACCTAAATCCAGTCTGCTTTTGTAAGGCAATTTTATAAAGACACACAAATGCCTATGTGGCTTTATAAAATAGCCCCAAAATAAGCATCTATTTGCACTTGCTACCGAGGCAACCTGCTATAAAACTACCCTCCAAGAGAACACGCCACCCAGCAAGAAATGACCAGAGCAATAGTAGAATCGATGTAGAGGAATAGCCTAATGGATAGAGCAATGGGCTAAGAAGCAGTGAAGCTAGCTTCAAATCCCACTGCAGCTTCTTGTGATCTTGGACAAGTCACTTAACCCTCCATTACATCAGGTACAAGCTTAAACTGTAAGCCCTTTGGGGACAAGAAAATACTTGAATATAGCTCACCATGAACGTCTGAGAAAGGCATAAGCTAAATTCATATTTTAATTCCATTCCCAGCAATCTACTCATTTTAAATATAGCAATACAATAGAGCAGGGACTGTCTCTCGTCTATGTTTGTACAGCGCTTCGTATGTTGTGGCGCTTTATAAGTCTTTAATAATATTAATAATAATAATAATAGTAACCAATGTCTTTATTTTTCTAGCTGATGTACGTGGTTCATCTGCCATCAGGCTCTCAACAGTGCAGGATCTTCCAGCTCAGCTGCAAGAACTCTACCAGCAGGGCTTCATCTTGGTCGCCGTCCACCCCTTTGTGCAGCCCTGCAGTGGGAAAGAGAGGCTTCCCCAGGAGCAAATCTTCAGGGCTGTGCTGATGAAAAAAACAGAAAGGTACAGTAAAACTTGTATAAGGACCTGGCACAAAAATAGTGTGAGGCGTTCTCATGCTGAATTCTGACCTGGGCTGGGAAATCATAGCATTGTAGTTGATGCTGTGAGCGTTTGCTGTCTACTAACTGGGAAGGCTTTGTGGATTTATTTTTGTCTTTGGTGTTTACAAATCATTTGAAATCTTGCAGCAATACAATCTGAACTATGTTTCTTGTTTTTGGAATGTCTCACAATGACAAAGAAAATAAATGCCTTGTCTGATAGCTCACATAGAGGTTCATTTGGGGGTCCTAGTTATATATATTCAGCTGGAAAAATATTTGCTTTAAAGAGACATGCTTCTATGGTACACACAGGCACTGGGAATTGCTATTAATCTTGAAGCTGTAACAGAAATGTGTGGTTTATCACTCTTTATTAGGCACAAACCGAGCTTGTCACAGAAACTATAAAAAGGGTGCTTTCAGTTCTTCTGCTCAGTAAAGGTTCATTAAACAAAAAAATATTTTTCTCCTTATACAGTCAAAAGCATAAAGACAACTGAACTGTTAAAGAAATATACTTATTGTACATAAATAACAGAAGCAGGTGGCACCTTAGAGACTAACCAATATATTGAGGCATGAGCTTTCAAGGACAAGAGTTCACTTTGTCAGATGTATTTATTGCACATTTATTATTTCATAATAGTAAATAGCATACTTTATGGAGGCAGGTTGGTCCAAATACATACTGCAGAAATCAATAATGAACAGCACATTTTCGGGCACATTTTCAGTAAGGGTACCTAACTTAGAAGTTAAGGGCACGATATTGATTTGGGCAGACTATGCGCCCTTACGGCGCATAGCCATGTCTGCTGACCCTTAACCCTTGATATTCATTGTCGGGGTCATATGCAGTCCCGACATTGAATATCCGGGGATCGCTGCAAAAGCCAGAAGCCACAGTAGATAACTGGGCGGCGACGCTATTGCATGCTGCCCGTTTAACTCCTGCACCTTAAAGATAGGCAAGGGTTTTCATGTAATATCACTGCTGCCCAGTTAGCGCTTGTCACCACCTCTATTCCGCCCCAATGCTAACTGGATTGCATCAGGGCATGTAGGGGAGTTAGGAGGGGATATTCAATGGATCTAACTGTGTAGGTGCCGTTGAATATCCCCAGTTAAGGCATTTACATGATTACTGGGCTGTAAACCGTGTAAATGCCTTTCGAATATTGGGCCCTACATGTCTAATTTTCAGCCTGCACAAATCAATCGGATAGTCAGACGTGTGAATATTGAGCTATGCGGATAACAATACATAGATACCTTAAGCTCTTTTAAATGAAGGTGCAATATGTGGGTGTTAGTGGTGTTTTGATTATAAGTGTGTATTTTTGAATTGCAAATGCACATCTAGATTCAGTCATTCTACCTGCATTAATGACATGCATAGATCCCAACTAAGCCTTTTGAAAATTTGCCCATTTCCGATGAAGGATGTGTACATAGAAATACAGAGCAGAGCACACAGGCTTTTGGTCATCATTCTTCTGTTAAATACATGCCCATTTAAACATAGTTAAGTGTGAAAGATGCTGCCAGTTTAAAAGTTATTTATAGACCATTTGGGCCAATCTGTCAATCAGTTTGTTAGTTTCATTGATATTTCCAACTCTTATTATCATGTCCTATTTGGGATTTTCCACATTATGAAACCAGCAGTTTGCTTTCTCATATTTCTTTTTAGAGCTAATAAAAAAAACATTTTTTCTGACAGCTATGATTATGAAATTCATCATTGCTGATAGGTCCATTAAAGTGAGATCTATAAAGGTATTTGAAGGCACATTGTAGATAGGATGTGGAGAGGGGAATTGAAAGGTCTGGTTAGGATGTGCACAGTATCCCCTGTATTTTATAATATCTAGGATGCCAGTAAACACAGAGACATTTGCCAGGACATTCAGAGACAGCAGCCTGCTCTCCTCAAATGTGCATGGAAACAGCTTTTTAATGTAACTGCTCCCGACATGCATGCACCCCCTCACCTCTGGAACCCTCGCTGAAGCAAGTCACTTACCTCCGAACCCACCAACCCCCCCAAAGTATCTCACTCACCCTCGAGCCCTCCCAGATAAAGACTCTTCAAATCAGCCATGACCTCCCCCCAACTCCCTAGCAGTCAAAAGCCCGCTCCCCCTCTCCAATCTCCTACCAGAGGTTTTCTGTAGTAGTCTAACGGGCAGAAGACGTAATCCCCTGTCTATCCTGCTCTGTCCTGTGCTACTGCTACTAGGGATCAAGCTGCCAAATAAAGACAAAAGGGTCAGAAGTGCCATTTTGAACCCAGGTGCAGGGCAGAGCAGAAGCCAACTGGTTTTTGCTGCTGTTCCACACTAGACCACTGTGGAAAGCCCCTGATGAGTGCCCATGGGTCTGACTGCAGGACCTCTGGGGGTCTGGGGCCATTGGGCTCAGGGCCTGACCCCAGAGCCCAGGATGCCTCGACACCTCCACCAACTATGAGTCGGACTGGGACACCAAGGACAACAAGTCCCTGGATACACATCGGTATCAGGACATGCTCTCTGACCCATCTCCCTCCGAGAATCAGTATTGGTCCCCGCCCAAGGACATAGCTTTCCTTGACTTCATGTGGCATATGAAAATTAGGAAACCAAGGTCTGAAGGATCCAGAGGTGCTGTGGGTGGCACTAAAAGATAGAACTGGAAAGGCATTGAATTTCTGTGTACAGCCAGCCAGCAAAAGGAAGAGGAAGAAGGCTAGTATGGTGAGTTTAGTGATGAGAATGACCAGCGAAAGGCAGAGATATTGAAACATATGGTACTGCTGAGATTTAAAGTGGAAGGTATTACATTTAAGGTAGGAAATTTGCTTTCATTTACCATGCTATGATGTTACTATCATTACAAATTCATAATTTGGAGTAATTGCATTTCATGAGTGCCTTCCGCTTGTTTCCCATCTTTATAATAAACAGTATGATTTATGGCTTTAAAACTTTATCTCCAGATATTTTAGAAGTGAGATTTTCAGGGCATATTCTCTTACATATAACCCAAAAGCTGATAAATGTTTCAGTTCAGGGGCAGATTGTCCCAAAATTCTGCCCCAAGGAATATTTTTCATACAGGCTCATCCCCTCAGCTTACCATGCATCATCGGTCAACAAGGATCCCCATGGTGCGGTGTGGCCTGGCCCAGACTGCAGTAGTGTAAAAAAAATAAAGCACAGGGTCTCTGAGCCATTACAAGGCTCAAGACCCTGCCATGTTTCTGCCATCTCCTTCAGTATGGACTTCCTGGTTTCAATTTTTTTTTTACTTCCTGTTCCATGGTAGCAGCACAGCAGGTGCTCCCAAGTCCTGTCTCCCAGTAGTACTATAGAGTTGCCAAGCTACCGAGTTCCAGGAGTGAGATTTTAAGCCAGTCCTAGATTTCTGACATTCTCATTCTGAGGCATTATGGGACATGCAGCACTGATTCCAGTTGGTAAGATCAGGGACTATAAATACCATACTGCATTGCAAGGCAAATTTAAAACCAGGACTGGCCAAATATCTCACACCTGGAATTGGGTAACTTGGCAACTCTGGTATCCAGGCTACTGGGCCTGTTTCAGTTGCTCAGGTATTACTAAATACTGGAGCACAGGATCCTAGTACTGGTCAAGAAACAATATTTTCTAATGCCTACCTAACATCATAAATAATATTTCATTAACATAAGTTCCAGTCAAAAATCACAGGGAAGAAAAGCATTTAAAGAGCATGTGTAAATGAATGAATTTGAATTTTTTTTTTTTTAATTTTAAATTTTTATTGATTTTATCTCACAAAATACTTCCCACAAATATAATAGTACAACAAACTTCCATTGATCTCACTGTACGTTAACAATGAATCTATCTCTCACATTGCAGGCCCCTCTCTACTCACCCCTCCCTCCCAATCCTCCCCCCCATGTGAATTTACTACATTAAACAGCATATAACCATTTCAACCGAACATGCTTTAAAATGCCCCACCTTAGCTAAACAACAATATATCTTCTCTCCAATTCTTCCCCTCTAACCTACCTACCTCTCCTCTACTTCCTTCCCTCTTCCATCTCCTTTAGTTCTTACCCCTCCCTCCCCCCTTCCCCTCAATTCCCCTGTTATTTTATACATAAGGTATATATCCGCCGGTCTTTTAGCATAGCTGGCCATTGACGGCAAGATCGCTCTGTTCCAATGCCGAGCTATTTCGCATCTAGCCATCGTTACACAGAACCAAATGATATTCCATTCGCCTTCCCACTGATCATCCTTCCTCTGCAGGAGACACATTTCAGGGTTCAGCTCAATTCGAACCCCCACAATGCTATTAATATTCTCCCCAACTTTCCCCCAGTACCTGGAAACTACCGGACAGGTCCACCACATGTTCCCTCACCCCCACATTTCCTCCAACACTCATTCGTTTTTACCAGCCCCGCCCTCTGCATCCTCTCCGGCGTCAAGTACCTCCTACTCAACACCTTAAATCCATTTTCACGCAATGCTGCAGCCAATGCAAATTTAGCTATTCCCTTCGCCACCTCCTCCCATTCCTCTATCCCCCACTCCACCCCTAAGTCTCTTTCCCATGCTTCCATATAGCTCAATTTCTTGTCTCCCCTCGCTATTAACCCTTTATAAATCCTAGAAATCATGCCCCTTTGTCCCATGGAACCTAGACAAGCCCCCTCGAACCATTCCGCTTCCTCCCCACCTCCTTGCCCCCTCTGCCGTTCATTAATCAGTGACACCATTTGCGCATAGGCATACCTATCTGTCTCCTGCAAATGATACAAATCTCGTATCCTCTCAAAACTCCTTATCTCCTTTCCCACTAATAGCTGTGATATCTGGCTCAACCCCCGCTTCTCCCACCTCCTCAATACTGCCCTACTTGGTCTCGCCCCCCTTTCACAACTCGCCTGCATGGACATGGTAGGCGACCACCTCTTGTCCCCCACCATCCTCTGCCTATTCTGTTGCCACATATTTAGTGTGTGCACTACCATTGGGTTAGCCCCCCTCACCCCCTTCCCCTCCCAAACTATACACTCCAGTTCGCCAGTGCCAAATCCTACTGCTTCCATCGCCACCCACTGTTTTGTCGGATCCCGTATCCATGCCGCCACTGCTCGAAGCTGCGCTGCCTTGTAATACATGTCAAAATTGGGCACTCCCATCCCCCCTTCCGAGCCGTGTACTTGTAGCGTCCTTACCGCCACCCGTGGCCTTTTACCCCCCCCCCCCCCCCAGATAAACCCCTCTACCCGCTTTTGCACCTTCTTTAATACGCCTCTTGGCACTTCTATGGGCAGTACTTGAAAGAGAAACAAAAACTGGGGAAGTAGCATCATCTTGATGATCGCCATGCGCCCAAACCACGAATAGTAACCCCTATTCCATCCTCCCATCTGCATCTCGAGTTGCCTTAAAAGCTTTTTATAATTGAGCTCAAACAACTCCTCTAGGGACCGCCCCACCTGCACCCCCAAATACCTAATCGATCTCCGTGCCCACCGAAATGGGAAGCTCCGCAGTATCTCCCTTTGCTGTTCCTCCTCTCCCACCACGTTTAATATTTCTGACTTCCCCCAATTTATTCTAAACCCCGCCACTCGCCCATATTCCTTAATCTCGTCCATTAAAGCTGGTATAGCCTCCCCTGGGGATGTGAGTGATAATAAAATGTCATCTGCAAAGAGCGACATCCGGTACTCACATTGCCCTATTTTCACCCCCCTAATCTCAGCACTCGCCCGTATCCTTGCCGCCAAGGGTTCCAAGAATAGCGCAAATAGTAAAGGCGACAACGGGCATCCCTGCCTCGTACCCCTCCCCAACGGAAAGAATCTGGAATATCCCCCATTCACCCTCACACATGCTTTGGGGCCGTCGTATAGAGCCTTTACCCACTTCACAAATTCTGCTCCGAACCCCATACCCTCTAAAACTGAAAACAGAAATTTCCATGACACTTGGTCAAACGCCTTTTCCACATCCAATGACACTAGCAACGTTGGCTCGCCCGCCCGCTTAGCTGCCCAAATTATATTAAGTACCTTTCGAATATTGTCTGCCACCTGCCTCCCTGGTATAAACCCTGCTTGATCCTCGTGGACCAGTTTCCCTAAAATATTATTGAGCCTTGTCGCTAAAATCTTTGCCAACAATTTCACATCATGATTTAATAATGATATTGGCCGGTAGGACGCACACTCCATGAGATCTTTCCCTTCTTTGGGCAGCACCGTAATGCCTGCCCAACCCATCGTGTCTGCCAGCTTACCCCCCCGCCGCGTCACATTAAAAACTGTTAATAAAGGCTGGGTTAGCAAGATCCTGAATTTCTTATAAAAACTTGCCGTCAGCCCATCTAAACCCGGGGCCTTCCCTAACTTCAATCCTTTTATTGCCCGTCCCACTTCCTCCGCCCCTATCTCCCTATCCAATTCATCCTGCTCCCTTTCTGCCAACCTTGGTAGCCTCACTTTCCCCAAATATTCGGTGATATCCCCCTCCACACCCTCTTTCTGAACTGCGTATAGTTTCTGATAGAACTCAACAAACTCCTCTCTAATCTGATGGTCATCCCTCACTACCCCCCTCCGTCCTCTAATCTGAAGAATATGATTCCTCTCCTGTCTCTTCTTTAACTGCCGTGCCAAGTACTTCCCTGCCTTATTTCCCCCTTCGAAAAAATTCTGCCTTAGCATCTGCAATCTGTGCTTTATTCTCTCCGCCTCCAAAGCATTTAATTTAGCTCTTACTTCTAGGACCTCTCCCCTAACTGCCCCCCTCCAGAGCATCTTTCTCTTCCAATACTAGTAGTTGCCTCCTCAACTGCAATTCATGCTCCTCCCGCTCCTGTTTAATCCGCGCCCCCCATTTAACCAACACCCCTCTCACTATCGCTTTAAAGGCATCCCATACCACTCCCTCTGTCACCTCTCCCTTCCCATTCTCTGCGAAATATTTCGGTATTAGTTGTTCCACCTCTCTCACCACCCTCGCATCCTCCAGCAACCCTTCGTTAAGCTTCCAATATTGTCCTGCCTTACTCTCGCCCCTCACTTTCACCTGGATCACCACTGGGGCACGATCCGACCATGTAATTGGTTCTATTTCTCCTTCCTTTATCCTGCCCGCCAATTCCTTCCCTACCCAAATGGCATCAAGTCTAGAATATGTTCCATGCACGGCCGAAAAGAATGAAAACTCCCTCCTACCCAGGTTCATCAATCTCCATGCATCAACCAAATCGTTCTCTTTCACAAACCTATGGTACCTCTGTCTATCTGCCCTTCCCCGTTCCGCCTTCCCCGTGGTATCCCTCCCCACCTCCCATGGCATATTGAAATCCCCTCCACATATTATTACTCCTTCCCCCACCACCGCTACCTGCCTCCCCAACTCCTCCCAAAATTCTTTCTGGGACCCCGTGGGAGCATACACATTCACCACACAATACCACTCCTTCCCTACCTTCACCCGCACTACCAGGTACCGCCCCCCCTTATCTTTCATCACTGTCTGCACTTCCGTTTTGCATTCCCCTGCAATAAAGATCGCCACTCCACCTTTTTTCCTTTCCCGTACATTTGATGCAATAAAGCACTCCTTATATCCCTTAGGGCGCACTAACGCTTCATGTTTTTTAAGCAAATGTGTCTCCTGCACCAGCACAATTGCTGCTCTATGCCTGTCCAAGTCCTTATACAGTTTCTGTCTCTTCCAAGGTGAATTCAATCCCTTCACATTTAATGTTACAATGTTCAGAATTTCCTCCCCCCCTACACCTCCTTTCTCACCGTTTGTCCCCCCCTCCCCCCACCCCCCTTCCCCCTTCCTCCCCTCTCCCCTCCCACCCTTCTATAGCTCACCTGGCCGCCCTCCCTCCCCCCTCCTCCCCTCCCCCCTTCCTATTTCTCCAAACCAGAGAATTGACTTCCATAACCGTGACCTCAATCCAGTCCTTCACCTGCCTCCTCATCTCCCCCCTCCCCTCTTAATTCCTCTTCTCCACCCCATCCTGCTAAACTCCCCCCCTTCCTGCTGCATTGTGCAGCTTGGTCCCCCTTACCCGTTCCCCTTTATACATTATACATTGTACATTATCTTGCCCCAGTCCGTGTAGTATCAACCGCAGTCCTCCAGCGCTCCTTCGTGCTCTCGCTCCAGCTGCTGCTCCCGCTGCTGCTCCTTGGCCATTCTCGCCAGCCTCCGACCCCCTTCTGCAGCTCTATGCCACTTCAGGCTTTCCATCCTGCTTTCACGAGCCGTGTCGTTTCTCGCTTTCTCCGTACTGGTAATTTCCTCTGGCAAGTTCTCCGCTCCCAATTCTCTCAGTGCCTCCCATGCCTCTGCACTGTTCTTTACTCTCCTCGATCTCCCTTGTACCGTAATTAACAGTCCAAAGGGGTACAGCCACTTATATCTCAAATTAGCCCTCCTCAAATAGGCCGTGACTTCTTTAATTTCTCGTCTGCTCTGCAAAGTCCCCTGCGATAATTCCTGAAACAGCTCCAATGTGTGGCCTTCCCATTGGACTTGTTTGAGCTTTCTCACCGCTCCCATTATTCGCTCTTTCAGCTTATATGAGGCCAGGCAAACTACAATGTCTCTCGGGCGGTTTTCTCGCATTGGCCCCAGCCCTCTATGTGCTCTTTCTATTTTTACCGGATGTTCTTCCTCCTCCACTGAGCACTCTGCCCCTTTCAAAATTTCTCCAAAGATTTTCTGCACCACCCCCTCACAATTCCTGTACCTGGGGTCCTCCGGAACTCCCCGCACTCTAATGTTGCATCGTCTTGAACGGTCCTCCAAATCTTCCGTTTTCGCCTTCAGCTCTTCTTGTGCGTCCTTCAGCTCTTTCCATCCTTTCTTGATCTGCTCCACTTCTGCCCCTTGAGCCTCTATGAGGTGTTCCACCTACTCTACTTGCTCCCCCATCACCGTCATATCTTGCTTGACTGACTGCAGCGCCTCTTTCAGCTCATTTTTGACTCCTCCGATCTCTTCCTTCAAGTCCTCCTTCAATTCCAACAGTCACTGCTTAATTTTCTCCGCCATTCCCGGGCGGTCCTCTCCTGCGGACTCTTCCTCTGGCTCCGGCGAGAGACCTCCCCTCTGCCTGCTCCTCTTCTCCTCCTCCTTACCGCCTCTGGGGGTCACATATGGCGATCGAAACTCTGCCAATTTTTTCTTTACTGCCCCTTCTCTCTTCGCTTTCTCCATGCTGTGTTTAGTGAATGCTGCCCTGCGACCAAGAGGCTCCACACTTCTTCTTCTCTCCTCTCCCACTCCGTGATACTCTGCACACTCTTTAGTAATGCTCTCTGCTGCTTTTTCTTTTTCCCCCTTCCTCTTCCCCTTGGCCTTCTATACACAGCTCCCTCTCTCAGGCCTGCTCAGCATTGACTGTCTTGCGAGTGTTTACTCCAACTCTTCTTGCGACCTGCCAGGTGCTGATCCACTCACCGTGCTCTCCGCCTTATCCTCCACTCTCCAGGCCCCGCACCTCTGGCTCGTGCAGGCCTCTCAGCTCCTTTCATCAGCCGCCCCAATCGCTGCAAATCTTCCCGGGCTCAGCAGCTCCTCCTCTTTCTGCCGCTCCGGCCAGGCTCTGCACTCCGCCTCTGACACTTTTGTTTCCTCCTTCCTCCCGTACAGCAGAGCAACTCTGTCCCGCTGCTCTCTGCCCTCTTCGCTCTCTTTCCAGGCACTCCTCGCCTCACCTCCGTTTCTCCGCCTGCCGCTGTGGCCCCGGGCTCACTTTAGTTGGTCTCCGCGGTTTCTCCCGCTTCCTCTCTCCTTAGTCACTCCGCTCCTTCTTTGGCACAGCCACGGTGTTTTTCTTTTTCCCCCACCTCCTCTTCGGCCCCGGGCCTGCGGCTCCTTGTGTCCGGCTGTCTCTCCACTGATCCTACCTCTCTGTCCGCTCTTACAAGCGCTGCACTGCTCGCTGCTTCTTCCACTAATCTCAGGGGCTTAACACCTCATTGCCACCTGCTCACTTCTGCCCTCCGTGAACTTTTCGCTTTATTTTTGCCCAATTTGGCAGGCTATGGCGGCAGAGCTCTACTAGCTCGCCACCATCCAGACCGCTGACATCACCGGAAGTCTGAATTTGAATATTTTACATATTGGTCATATCATGTTCATGAATCCACAGCTGTATCCCTCAGTGTCATCTTCATTGATTCTCTTATTGTCTAATCTTTTAGACCGTCTTCTGCTGCCTCTGCTAATCCTTTGCCTTTCCATTTCATCGCTTCGATATCTGCTTTGTTTATTTGTTTAGTTTATTAGTCCCCAATGTTTTTTACATTGTGGCACACACTATAATGGGTTTATTTTGTCATGACGCACCATCACTTTCTTCTCCCACCCCCCTTGCATCATCACCTTCCCTTTGTTGCCGCCCCACTGTACTCCTTGGCATCATTGGTTTCCTTCCATCCCAACCCCCTGCCATCATCACCTTACCTTCTCCCTTCTGACATCACTGGCATCCCCACCTCCACACCATACCCACACCCGCACAGGCACACCGCCTCCGCACTACACCACACCCAGGCACCCCACCTCTGCACCGCGCGCGCACACACACACACACACAAGATGTAGCTTAATGGTCAGTGGGGGTGGTGGGAGAGGGAGGAGGAGGAGTGGGGCCCTGCCTTTTGTTGGCACTGTGCAGTGGCCCTTTAAGAGCCTGATTTATTAGGCTTTTTACCATGGAAAATGGGAAAACAGTCGTAGTAAAGCAGGCCCTACAACCTAAAAAAGTAACTGCTATATATCTTTTGGGGGGAGGAGGCATGCATTTCTAGGGGCGGCACTCTGCTTGTGTTTATTTCTGATTTTGCCGCCTCTGGGCTGCCATTGCCTTCCCGCTGCTCTTTTTCCCGCTCAAGCTCATCTGAATGAGGAAAAAAAGCAGCAGGAAGGCAGTGGCAGGCCAGAGGCGGCAAAATCAGAAATAAATATAGCCGTGACTGCCAGAGTGCCGCCTCCTAGAAACTGCCGCCTGGAGGAAAGCCATAAATACAGCCATGACTTCCGGCGTACTACTGATTTGCTACACTGTCCAGCTCCTCAGCGCACGCAAACATTGTTGAGCCAGGCGAGAGAGGCACAGAATTTGTTGGGTTCCCGAGCTTCATCGTGGTGATTGGCTGAACAACTCGCCCACTTCATTCTGGCAGACCTCGGTGTGTCTTAGCTACCAGCTTCCCTGCCCCTTCTTCTGGTGGCTATAGGTGCTGGGAGAGCACGTGAAAGAAAGATGGCGCTGCGGGCGCTGGTGGAAATCAAGAGGGTCATTGATTACGCGGTGAAGGTGAGCGTCTCTTCTCCCTGTTGCTGTTCCTGGGCACTGGTGCAGTGTGTCTCACTTGCGTTTAGTATTCTGGACCCTTCAAGGAGCCTTTCAGGTCAAGTGCTTCGTCCTGCATTGTGGGATTTGTAGTCCCTCTGCCTCTCCATGCAGTGTCCTAGAGAAGAGTTGGCCGGCGCATATTTCCAGTTCCGTGCGCATTCTGGGGTGAGAGGCACGAGTTATCTAGAAATCCCACAATGTACCGTGTGAGGGAAGCTCAGTGAGGGTCACATGGAATTGAAGCTGTGATTTTTGCTCTACCCGTAACTCTTACATCAACTTTTTGACTTTCCTGTCCTGCGTGTGCTCTGATTTTGAGAATAGACGAGCAATGGCCTGGATAATGAGTACCCGAAAGATGCCAGACTCATGAGGGTTTCTTACATGTTTTATCTGCAACTGTGGGTGACTTACATATTTTGGTTGTGCTGAAAACTTGACTGTTGGAGCTTTATATTCTTGGTGACAGAGATTGAAAATCGGTGTTGGAGGCTTTTAAATTCCATCTGGTGCCATCACGCATAGTGTTACAAATCCAGGGCTGGATCTATGTATTTCGGCAGCTCTAGGAAGGGGGGGGGGGGTGAAGTAGCTTATAACTTAAGTCCTTAATGAAAGATTTTACGATAATGATTCCCAATTCTCTGTCAACAAACAGGATAAAATCTGCCAAAGTAGTAGTTACCTTATCTGGCAGTGCCAAATGTATCCCTCAGGCTTAAAAAAAAAGTTCAGAAACACCTAAGGGCTCTGAGAATGTGCAGCATTTCCCATTTCTCAGTTTGTTTTCCTGCTATGTAGAAACATGGCAGCAGAAAAAGACCACATGGCCTATCTGGTCTGCCCTTCCATATCAACTACAATAGTCCCCTTTTTACCTTTAGAGATCCTCTGTGTTTGTCCCATGCTTTTTTGAATTCAGATACTGTCCTCATCTCTACTACCTTCACTGGGAAATTATTCCACGCATCTACCACTCTTTTTTTCGTAAAGAAATATTTCCGCATATTACTCCTGAGTCTATCCCTTTCACCCTCATCCTATGTCCCCTCATAGCGGAGCTTGCCTTCAATTGAAAGAGATTCTCCTGCGTGTTAATGCCACAGAGGTATTTAAATGTCTCTATCATCTTACTGGGCAGACTAGATGGACCATACTGATCTTTATCTGCCGTCATTTACTATGTTACTATGTCACTATATCTTCCCTAGCCCATCTTTCCTCTCAAATATACATATTAAGATCCTCATATGCTTTATAACGAAGACCACTAACCATTTTAGTAGCCGCCTTCTGCACCGACTCCAATCAGCTTATATCCTTTTGAAGGGGAGCTGGGATATTTTATTTATTTATTTATTTATTTAACAGTTCTTCTATACCGCTCTATTTTAGATCAGAGCGGTTTACATTTAACATCAACTATACAACACAGGGAACTTTGAGTTGTATTTACAATAAACAGGGAGATCAACTTGGAAGTAACTGGGGGGAAACTATGTACATTGTATAACTTTATGCATTGTATTACACTGGTACCTGATTTCAGGTAGAACATATTCACATCTTATTTACACTGGGGTCTTAATTCTATTTCAGTGGGTACATTCTGAGCGGATATCCATTGCTTGACCCAATACAAGCATTATGGAGCCTGTGCCTTTTGGGGAAACTGCTAGGTACTTGTGACCTAGATTGGCCACTGCTGGAAACAGGATACTGGGCTTGATGGACCTTGGTCTGACCCAGTATGGCATATCTTCTGTTCTTATGACAGCCTGCGGGGATTCTAAACCTCACAGGCAGAAGCTGCTGGGAGAACTGGTGACAGCCCAGGGAGATCCCAAGCCCTGTGGGCAGATGCGCAGAAACAACAGCAGTGGCAGCCTCCTCCTCATACTGCCTAAAACAAGAGAAAAGCGTTTCATTCCCCTGTCAGTGTTGGTAGAGGCAGGCCTCTGAGGAAATACATTTCAAGGTCTTATATTTTATATTTCATTTTTAGTAAAGAATATTTTATACTTCTTTTCACAGATATTGAAGTAAAAACAAGTTGCTGCCTCACAGACTCACTGTTTCTATGAATCATTGTATAATATCCCTATTATAATAATATAGCAAGTATGTTATATAATATTATAGAATAGTGAAGCTATCATGTATATAGTTAAAATGACCAGCTAACACTATTCACCGGCATAAGTGGTTGCTGTTATGTAAATAGTTCAACTATTTTAATGTATTATAGTTCACAATAACATTCTCTGTAACAGATTTTTGTTTGATGTAAACCACTCCTGATCATTGGAAAGGGCAGTATAGAAAAACTGTTCAAATAAATAGATAAATAAATAAATAATTGAATGGCATCATTAATCTAATATCCTGCAACAGACCATGTAACAATGCAACACCTTGGGGTTTTAGTTTAATTTTTGTCTACCTGTTTTTTATTTTTCCTTTAGGTTGTGGTCACATATTCTGTACTTGGTGAGGATCTGTTTTGAGTGCATGACTGAGGCCAGGCATTCTGTTAATTTGTACATAGGGATCTGTACTGTGATAATTTGACTTGTTCAGCTTTTCAAATAGGTGTTTGGCTGTTCTAGGACCCGCTGCAGTATTTATAGTGATGCTTTTTCTGGGTAGGCCATTGTTGTATGAGTTTTGGAAGTTTATGCTGGTATGGTAGGGTAGATTTGGCCTTGTAGATCTTTGGTGACTTTTGTAAGGTTTTATATTAGTTCCCAATATGCCTGGTACTGGAGAATGTTTGTTGTTGTTGAGATGACCAGAATCAGATTTTTTTTTTAATATATTGAGTTCTGTGGGTGAATGTCCTACTTCTGGTCTGCACCCATTGTTGAGGAAGGGGTTCTGTGAATGCAAAATATATGTTCAAAAAGAAAAGGCAAGCATCATAACGCAGTTTATAACAACAAAATACAAATGAATTATAATTTGGAATTATAAACTGCTGTGGTTCTCATCTTTCTTTTAGTTCCTTGGTGTGCAAACATCTTGCATTTGCTCCACATTATCTAATTGGCTTTTTGGTTTGGTTCAATCCCTGGCCAGAGTTTTGAGAAAGTTCCCCCCCACTCTGGCGGGTGAAGAGGGGGGCTGCTGGATGAGTATTTCTGTCTAGTGGGCTGCAAGGATACGTTAATGGTTTGGCTTACCAAGCTTTCTTTTCCTTTAGACATGGAATGGAAAAAAAATCTTAGTAAATCAGGGCCTAAAGAACTATGATAGTGGTGTTGCTCTTGTGCGCTGCATAACAATCCACCATATACACACAAGGTGCTGCTAACGTAGACACTTGTGCGCTTGTACATGGCTTACTCTTCTTGCTTACTCTCTTCTTGCGCGCAGCTCATTTGCATGCTGTTTGCTTAAAGCATTGCTGAGCAAAACATCCTCTATTCTGCAAACAATTCAAAATTTTGCACTTTTTTGTTATATTTTATTTCTGCATTGTCTTTTAAATTAAGTATCACTCAAAAACAATAGGCCTTGTTATTTTGACAAGCAAAGCATGCAGACTTTGTTCATTCCATCTTGCTGCTCCATATGCCTGGAACAAACTACCTGAGTCAGTACATCAAGTTTTTTCTCTGTCCCTATTCAAATCCAGGCTACAAACCCACCTCTTCAAGGCTGCTTTTGGATCCTGATACCCCTCACTCTCTTGTTCACCACTTAAGTATATTTTACCAAACTCTAGTCCCCAGTTTTGTGATGTTGTTCATCTTCATTAGATGGTAAGCTCTCATGAGCAGGGACTGTCTCTTACATCTATATGTACAGAGCTACGTACACCTTGTAGCGCTATACAAATCAGTAGCAGTAGCAGTAGTATAGACATCACAAGAGATTCCCCCTCCCCCCATATTCTCAACTTCAGTAGATACAGTAAGGGAAGGGCAAAGTCTCAAACTCTGGAACCTAATTTGGGCTGCCTGCTAAAATTTTGAGCAATACAACATCCTGAATTAGCACTAAGGCTGGCGAGCATCTCAAGCTAGCTTAATACAGTTTTTTTGAAATTTTAAACAATCCACTAGGAACAAAATATTAAGGGAAAAGATTTAAAACAGCAAATAAATCCCACATGAAATGACACTCAACAGTGATAACAAGAACACGACTTCCTCATATGAAAATCAGATTCCTTTCTAGGCTAAGGGGTATGTCTACTAAACCGGGTTAGTTCTGGATGCTAATGCGGTGCGTTAGCAGCCAAAACTGCATGGTAAGGGGCAAAACTCCGTCTTATCTGCAGGGGGTGTTCCCAGTGGATGTCCTTCAGATACCACGGAGGTTTGGATTTCCCATAACTATCCCGTTTTACCTATCTTGGCAGATATCACAAGAAAAGTCCTGCAGATTCTGTTGCAGCAGGTACCCTGGGTCCCCGCAGTAAATCCATAGGGAGGGATTGGAGTGATCGGGTGCACAGAGCTGTCAGCAGCTCTTTGCCCTGATCACTGCTATGCTCCCCCAACTGCTGCGATTGGACCTCCCCCCCCCACAGTATTATTGGTGCCGCTGTGCTGTGATCCGTGGCACAGACAATATTATAAAGTTAAGATCTGTGCCCCCCTTAAGCACAGATCCCCCTCGACAGCTCCCAATCCCCATCTGGAGCTGCCTGGGGGAATTGGTGCAACCTCCGATGTATTTATTGATCTATTTGTTTTTTATACCGCCTTTTCACAAGATCAAAGCAGTTTGCAAATAACCAATGTAGTTACATAACAACAAGAGAACAAATATGAACTTTTACAGGGAACATTGTTATTAGAATAACATAATTTAACAATCTAATTAAATACTCTGAGAACATCTCAGGCTGAACAATACATTAATCCATCATAACTGTTAAATATTTACAAAGTAATTATTTACAAAGTAATGTCTGGAACAGTCAGTTTGAGAACCTGGGAAGTAAGAGTATGGATATAGATGATTATGTTGAGTCAATTATTTCTGTGTGAGTATATAAAATGTATACAAAGCCCCCTCCCTCATCCCTTGATGCAGATTTTAAAAGGTGGGAGCCCTCCTCCTCCTACCTTCCCTTACAAAAAGGTAAATCCTGGCTAGCCAGCAGGCAAGTGGGACCCTTAAAATCCATGGTGGTCTAGGACAGCGATGGCGAACCTATGGCACGCGTGCCAGCTGTGGCACGCGAAGGCCTTGCAGCTGGCACGCGGGAAGGTCCGCTAGGACAGGTGTCTGCCTCCCTTCGTCTGCAGCCGCGGCTCCCTGCCTGTTAGGGAACCGCGGCTGTGCTTGTAAAATCGTTGCGGAGCCCTTCCTGTCTTGACGGGCTCCGTGCAGCATTGTCCCGCCTCTAAAGGAAGTTGTAAGTACAACTTCCTTTAGAGGCGGGACAATGCTGCACGGAGCCCGTCAAGACAGGAAGGGCTCCGCAACGATTTTACAAGCACAGCCGCGGTTCCCTAACAGGCAGGGAGCCGCGGCTGCAGACGAAGGGAGGAAGACATGGGGAGAGGGGGGCTACCATCGACATGGGGAGAGGGGGGGGCTACCATCGACATGGGGAGAGGGGGGGGGGCTACCATCGACATGGGGAGAGGGGGGGGGCTACCATCGACATGGGGGGGAGGGGGGCTTACATGGAGGGAGGGAGCTGATATGGATGGATGGAAGGAGGGGGGATTACTTGGAGGGAGGGAGCTGATATGGATGGATGGAGGGAGGGGGGCTTACATGGAGGGAGGGAGCTGATATGGATGGATGGAAGGAGGGGGGCTTACATGGAGGGAGGGAGCTGATATGGATGGAGGGAGGGAGGGAGCTGATATGGATGGATGGGAGGAGGGGGGCTTACATGGAGGGAGGGAGCTGATATGGATGGATGGAGGGAGGGAGCTGATATGGATGGATGGAAGGAGGGGGGCTTACATGGAAGGAGGGATAGATGGAGGGAGGGGGCTGACATGGACAGAGGGGGGACTGACATGGAGGGAGGCTGACATGGACAGTGGGGCTGACAGGGAGGGAGGGAGGGAGCTGACATGGACAGATGGAAGGACGGGGGCTGACATGGAGGGAGGGGGGCTGGCATGCACAAAGGGGAGAGACAGGGACATACTGGACAGACGGGATAAATGCTGGAGAGAGGCGAGAGACATTGCGGCTTAGGATTATAATGGGCTGATGGGGGAGCTAGCACTGGTAATGGGCAGATGGGAGGGGACTAGGACTGGTAATGGGTTGAAGGCTAGGACTGGGAATGGACTGATCAAGGGGGGGGGGTTGGGACTGGTAATGGGCTGATAGGGGGGTATGACTGATAATGGACTGATGGGGGGCTAGCATTGGAAATGAGCTGATCGGTGAGGTTAGGACTGGAAATGGGCTGATGGGGGGATAGGACTGGTGATGGGGGGGGGTAGGACTGGTGGTATTGGGCTGATTAGGGGAGGCTAGCACTGGTAATGGGGTTGAGGGGGGATTAGCACTGGAAGTGAGCTGATTGGGGGGCTTTGACTGAGAATGGGCTGATTGTGGGGAGGGGAGGATAGAGCTGCTGGCCCTGGAAAAAAACTGGGGGCTAAGGCTACAAATGGGCTGATGCGAGGGGATGGGAGAATGGAACTGGAAGGGAGTGGATCTGAGAGGGGCTGCCATGGTATTTGTACTAGAAGGGACTGGTCAGTGGGGAAGGAGGGGGACTGGAAGGGAATGGACACCAGTGGCAATCATGGGAATGCAAGTTGACATTGGAAGGTACTGGGAGTGAGGACTGGAAAGGGGCTGATACTGGGGAGGGTTACTGGGACTGGAAATAGGCTGATGGAAAGAAGTGAAGAAAACGAAAGAAGAGATAAGAAATGGCAGATGGACCATAGACCACAGAAACAGAGCTAAGAGAAGACAGGAAAGCAGAAGCCTCAGATCGGGACCAGCATGATCAGAGAATAAATTGGTCAGACAACAAAGGTAGAAAAAATAATTTTATTTCATATTAGTGATTTGACTACAAAATCATCATAATTTTGAAATCAAATATTGTTACTTGTTGTGATTAATTAACCGTATTTTCCGGCGTATTTTTTTTGGTGTGCGCTGGAAGAGGGGTAGTCTTATACGGCGAGTATAGGCCAAACACCTATATTTTAACAGGAAAAGTAGGGGGTCGTCTTATACGCCGGAAAATACGGTAAGTAAATTTAACGTTTTCTATGAAAAGTAGTTCTGAGGGGGGTCAAAAAAATATTAAAAGAAAAGTGACAATAATATAATAATATATTTATAATGTGGATTACATTTGGGCCCTCATATTTACCTCAGGCTATGATTGTGATTGTGATTATGATGGTACACTGTAAGAAACAATATATGCAGTGTTAGATTTGTTTTAAATGTCGCAATGGTTTTGCGGCTCCCAGTTTTTTTTTTCCCTTCGGAAACGGGTCCAAGTGGCTCTTTATGTCTTAAAGGTTGCAGACCCCTGTGCTAGGAGAAAGGCCCCAGCCCGGCCCCGCGCTTCCCCTTCCGGTCGGAGCTTCTGCGCGCCTCTCGCCGAGAAGCTGCACGCTAGGGCTCGTGCGCCGTCCTCTCGCGAGATTATAGGACCCGCGCGGGAGCTGGGTTCCAAAGAAGAGCAAAACCTACCACTTTCATGATGAATGGGAAATGGACTACTTCTTCATCATGGTGAAAGACAAGTGTTGTGTAATTTGTAACGCCCCAGTATCCTTGCCCAAAATGGGTGATCTGGAACATCATTATAAGGCTCTAAAATATTGTTGTTAAGGTTTAATTGACGTGCTGGCACTTTGAGGAAATTCTTTGGTTTTGTGCGGCAGTTTGGGCACTCGGGCTCAAAAAGGTTAGCCATCACTGGTCTAGGATAACAATGGAGCAGGAGCAATCCTATTTGCTCCTGCTCCATCCAGTGACTAAATCAAAATGGCTGCTGTCATGAGGTGTGCGAGATGTAGCCATCTTTAATTGGGCCTGTAAGAAGGGAAGGAGCTGTTCTGTCCCATCCTTCTCATAGGCCTCATCAAAGATGCCTGTGATCTTGTGGTGCTGCACCCCCTAGCGAGAGGCTAGAGGGCAGCACTTCATTACGGTGGCCATTTTGATTTGGCAGCTGAATGGGGCAGGAGTGTATAGGATCACTCCTGTGGGCACAAAGAAAGCAGGACTCACAACAACACCAGATAGACAGAGAGCTTTATTATGTAAACTGCAAGGTCAGTCCAACATGTGTTTCGGCCAGTGGCCTTCTTCAGGGAATAACAACCTCATAAAATACAATTAGAAAAAGAAATAAAACACATACAAATGACATAAAAACATATATAAATAAGGATTACAAAATGTTATAAGATACTAAAAAAATTATTAATTAATTAAAAGTAGAACCAAATTCAAACAACCATTAAAAATAATAAATAATGAACAATCTAATTAACATACACACAATAGTTATAAATAGTAATAAAACATAAAACATGAAACAATTGTGGTTAATAATAATGGTCAATGGACACAAATTAAAATTATAAATAATAAAAATTGTAAATGAAAAAAAACAGAGCCAAACAATATGGTAATAGTTTGACTATGGGTTGATTTAGGGTAATTGGACAAATGTAATGTATCCAGAGAAATCCATCTATGATTGCAGGATATTTCAAAAACACTTTCTGAAATATATGTAGCCTACAAAAAAGTAAGCACAAGAGGAGAAGTACAAAACATATTAGACAAGTGACCACCTAAGAGGAATCCAAGGAAATAAAAACAGAGTGAAATCACCCAACAAGAATAAGTGCTACACTTATTCTTGAACCAGATCTTTAAGTGAGAGGGGTTGGAAAAGCTAAAACATTTGTGCTAGCCAACATATACTGGCACATAGTGATATCGGAGGAAGATTGGCAAGTGGACCCAGATTCTCGAGTTGTGCGTCATGGCGCAATTCTCAATTACAAAATGAAACCTTGTATATCAACTAGCAGTATACCAGTGTGGACCACCCAAATATGAGCAGAATGTATGGAACTCGTAAGTAATTCAGACTTAGTGAAGATGAGAAGTAGTTGCCCAGAAACACCGAACATAAAGAAGCACTCAAGAAATACTGTGAAGATCAATACGGGATCGCCGTTACATGATATCAATCAGTATTTATTTAATGGGTTTTCTATACCACCTTGAAGCAAAAGTGGTTTACAGAGAACAAACAACATACCAACTCAACTGAGTTGTAGTTACATAGAACTTAGGGTGATACGAACTTGGCGTTAACAAATGGGGTATTAACTTCCACATTATCCAGTAGACATATGTAATCTTATATGACGTTATGTGATATCATTGGGACCTTAGTGTTCAATGAAGAGATGAGTCTGTTTCTTCAGGTCCTGAGTAGAATGTGTGGCTCTTATTGGCTCAGGGAGTGAGTTCCAGATTGTTGGGATGAACAAAGAAAGCTCTATTGTTTGTGTGCTGGGTGCATCTTGTCGAGGCGAGGGATGACTAGTAGGTTCTGGTTCACTGCTCTTTTTGCCCTTGTTGTGGGTGTTCTACTGATTAAGTCATCGACTATATTAAAATCCAATGTAATAATGAAAAATCCTGGCATGAAGAGAAATAAAACGGGCACATACCTGAATGCGTCGTCAAATCTTCAAAGCTAAAGAAAATCTTTTTCACATTTTATGTTTTATTATCATTTATTGCTATTGTGTGTATGTTAATCGTTCAGTTACTCATTATTTATTATTTTTAATGGTTGTTTGGATTCGGTTCCACTTTTAAATAATAATTTTTTTAGTATCTTATAACATTTTGCAGTCCTTATTTATGGATGTTTTTATATCATTTGTATGTGTTTTATTTCTTTTTCTAATTGTATTTTATGAGGTCAACGTCCCATGAAGAAGGCCACTAGCCAAAACACGTGTTGGGCTGACATTGCAGTTTATACAATAAAGCTCTCTGTTCATCCGATGGCATTATGAGTCCTGTTTTTTTTATGCCTGTCGACATTGCAAGTGGGATGTACCTTTTGCTGGTCTAGAATCATTTCTGCCCCATTCTTACCCTAGACCACCATGGATTTAAAGATTAGTGTGAGGAGTCTGGGGGGCTGTGATCACCCCCTTGCTGGCTGGCTAACTGGGATTCACCTTTTTGTAAGGGAAGGTGGGAGTGGGAAGATTGAGGGGCCATAGGCCACCCTTTTAAATCTGCATCGGGGGGGTTAAGCAGGGGGCATAGCCGACTGGCTAGCCGGGACATTTTATACATCAGGGGTTGCAGCGATCCTCCCTAGGCAACTCCCAATGTGGATCAATAGCTGTCCAGGGCAGATCGGTGCTTAAGGAGGGCACAGACCTTAACTTTTTTATGTTGTCAGTGTCGCAGAGGTGGTGTTATCTGCCGCACTGATCGTGCCTGATTTTGGCAGCCTCCATGCAAAATCTTTTTTGCACAGTGGCTGCCAACCATGGCCACCCCCATTCCTCACCTCGATCTTGCCCCTAGAGAGCTGTACTGTGGGAAAATCAGATGTCGTGGGAAATTGCCTGAGATATCTGATTTTTTCACAGGTTAGTATTGATCCTGTGTTAGTCCCCGCCGTAGCAGCTAACGCACTTTAGTAAACATACCCCTAAGCATCCTAGTTCAAAGGTAGGGGCTCCTAACAAGATCAAACAGATTTATTTTAAGTATAATCTATTAGGAAAAAACCTTTAAGCATTAGAAAATACAATTTAAAATGAAAATGAAAACAAGACTGTTAACTTTTCTGCAAATGTAATTATTGCATTCCATGTACGTGAGGATTTTAGTCATGAACACTTTTAAAAAAGAGGCCAAAAGCTTTTAAAAATTTTGTCCCGTTGTAGCCTTTCCTTCTGCTGTAGATCTAATTCAGAATCTCTGTTCCCAGCCTTGGAGAATTTGAGATGGAAACTGAGTATATGACTGCCTTAGATGGGCCTGAGGAAAATGTGGGATAGAATGAAAATGGCGGGCAGCATTTGTAGACGGATGAAAGTGAACCTGTGCTATCTAATTTGTATGCATGGGGAAGCGATAATCAGGGATTTATCAACTCTGGGCCCATTTTAATTTAGTGAGAGGCTTTCTGTTTATAAAAGATAGGAAAAGATGCATATCCAGGAAAAGAGAGGGCTTATGTTACATACTCAGCCCTGTGATATGACCTGCCAGAAAAAAAACCCAAGCATTTTTCTATCAATTAAAACCATGAGCATAGTTCACCCATAATTGATAGCCATGTGTTTTATATCACAAAGAAGGACTTTTTTGGAAAATTATCTTTGTCTTTAGGGATCATGTGAAATAAAACAGGAAGTCTTTTAACAAGATTAATCTTCATTTAAAAAAAAAAGCTTATAATGAGATTTTGTGTTGACATTTGCCAAAGACCTGACAAGCTATAAGCTCTGCTAAATGAGAATTTAACTTGGGAAATAGTGCCAAACCATACACTGGAGTGAAAGAAAGCAGGGAGGGCTAAAACATTTGTGAGAAAATACATAAACATAAATCCCTGGGTAAAGCACCAATGGAACAGAGTTTATGGCAGATAATGAGTTTACATTCCTGCATGTGCATGGAGAGATATAGCCCAACCACACATGAGCCTATTAGTAAAGTCAGAATGTGGGCCAAAACAAAAGTAAGCATGGCTAGCTGCCATTTGCTAATATGGGCTGTACCAGGAGGCAGAAAACTGTTTTTGTTTAACATGTTTTGAACTTCCATTTTGAGTTCCCTCCTCATCGCGTCAGTCTTCCTTTATTCAATGGGCTTTTCAGCAGTTTAAAGCTCTTCTCTCCTTAGCCAGCAAACTCCAGGGAACGTATAGCCAAATGCTGTATTCTCTCTATCCCGGTCCCAGGGTCAGACACATTATTTATTGGTCTGTAAGCTTTCATTAAATGTGCAGTGTGTTGCTGTTTGTCCTCTCTGTATGCATTGCGGAGCCTCGCTGCAATCTTAGACATTACCAGCTGCTGGGAGATGAGTTCCAGGTTTAGCAAAAGATTGAACCCAAACCGCTTTTCTCAATACTGTTATTGACAACATAAGTTGCAAACCTAATGTGGCTTTTTCAGACACTGCAAATAATTTTAAACTGAGTTGAAAAGTATGTTTGGGTTAAGACATCTTCCCTTCTCCAAAGACCCTGGCTCCAGAATGTTTGGTTTCAAAACCTGTAGCATCCCAAAGGCTTTACCAGAGCACCTCCAGATCACTTCCATTACTAACCGTGCCCTTGGCAGGTCGTGGCTGTTTGTAGCTGTTAGGTTGCTTAGTTATCATAAACTTTCCTTTGATAAAGATATTAATAAAATACTTTATGATATATGATATAAAATAAGTTTATGATGGTTTGAAATTTGGGTGGTTGTTAGTGCTATTGTCCAAGAAAGGGAGGGAGTGTGCCAGCCAGCACTCTCGTTTTATGACCAGTGGGGGTAGGGGGAATCCCCCTGTGGGTAAACGTTTTTTGTAAAGTGTAATGGGTAGCCCTGCAATTAGTTTTATGCATTCTTCGATGTTGACAGAGGAAGAGAAAGGGGCCTGACAGCCATGGGGAGTATTTTTAAAGAAGGGAGGAGTTGAGGAAAGGGGGTCCAGAAGTCTTTTGGGGTATTTTTCTATATTTAAGGATGGGGAAGAAGAAGAGGGAGGGATGGAAGGTGGCCTAAGAGAATATGGTATTTTAAAGATGGGAAGGGAATGGAAACCACATTTTTTTAAGAGGCCATAGCCAGTTGGAGCGTAATTTTATAAGGAGCCACCTAAAGATGCATGTGTGGGCAATTATGTGTATAACTCATGTGGTCGCTATTCTGAACGAAAGCATGTTGGGACGGCAGCATGTGCTTTCACTGTGGGTGTGTATATGGGCTAAGTTTGGGCAGAGTGCATGAAGCATGGATTTAAGTTAAGGGCATCTGTAGGCAAAGGCGTGGAAGGGGGATTGTTTCTGCCCAGCCCAACTGCCCTTACCCAGATTCTCTCTTTTACCTCTATCACTGTGCTTTACATACCCCGAAGCAGCCAGCACTATTTCTCTTAAGCAGATCTCAAGTGTGGGGATTTCTGGCACTTGTGCGCCAACAGGCTCTGTGATGTCTCACTATTCCTATGACATGAACGTCCTGTCATGCAAAGGACAGCATCATAGGGCCCATCAGTATGTGAATACTGGACATTCCCACACTGGAGAGTTGCTTAACAGAAAAACACTGCTAGTTGCTGTGGGGGATGTAAAGTATGGCGGAGGAGGTATGAAGGTCAAGATCAAGGTATGGCAATGGCAGTGATGCTCTGGCACCTATCAAAATTTGCAACCAAAGTAGTTTCCTTCATTGTCTATACCTAAATCCACAAATATATTTGTAAATTATAAAATACTTTAGGGCCATAGGGCTGGCATAAGTGATCACACGTTAGATTAACATGCATATTTGGTCATTTACGCTAGTATTCTATAAAGAAAAGTTGGCATAACATAGGTATGTGAAAATGCATGTTAACTCAGTGGGACTTTAGAAAATTACCCTTCATGTGCCTGATTTTCAGCACTGACTGGCTAAGTTTAGCCTCACTTAATCTAGGCAAATTTTCAGCTGTAAACCTACCTGGTTAGTTTAGCTGAGACTTTTTGTTTTTACATTTTAATTTGATATTGTTACATAGGGCAGTAAATCTAATCAATAAACTAAACTAACTCAATAAATTAGACTTACCTGCTCAGCAGTTCTTTCAATAAATGTCCAAGACAGATTTTATTTCACCAAATAGAAAGTATTTAGTCAGTAGTAGCACAGCTGTTGGTTTATGTATATGCAAAACGTTCTTTCAGTGGTTTATAATATAATCATACGAGTACCATACATTGGACCTTGTATTTCTCCCCAATGAGCAGTCAACCCTTTTTCTGACCATCGCTCCTCTTCCTTGGTCTGATCATACTGTGGTGGAAAAAACATTCTCTTGCTTCCTATGTGACACCAAGTCCTAATGCTTGATTGGTGAAAGCTAAGCCCAAGCCTGTTGATCCTCCTTAGTTTTCTTCTGCTTAATTTGGCAGAGAATCATTCTTCTGGGGATGAACTTACTCACCAGTAGAGTCTCAGAGTACAAGTCATGATTTGTCTTCCTGTATCCTCTAAACCAGAGGTTCCCAACTCCAGTCCTAGAGGGCCAAACACCATTCAGGTTTTCAGGCTGTCCCTAATAAATATGTATGAGATGCATTTGCATGCACTGCCCCCATTGTATTCAAATGTATCTCATGCATATTCATTAAGGACAGCCTGAAAACCTGAATGGTGTTTGGCCCTCCAGGACTGGAGTTGGGAACTCTCCTCTAAATCATTCTGGCCTTGGTGAACCAATTATGCACCAAGGCATATGCCTGACCTTACTCTATGAAAAGGTCCAAATGATGCAGATCAACTTTAACAGTGAACAAGGAATTGTATAACAGTCTGTTAATACACTATAGGCCCGATATAGTACTGATATGCTACTGATAGGGGATTTCAATATGCCAGATGTTGATTGGCACATCCCTGCTGCAGTATCATCTAGAAGTAAGGAGCTCCTGGATTCTGTATAGGGAGAACTCTTCAGGCAATTGGTAACAGAACCCACAAGTGAAGGGGCCATACTGAACTTGGTGCTTACCAATGGTGAAACTGTTTCTGAAGGTCTTGGACTTTAGGAAAACTAACTTTGCAAAGATGGGACAAAACCTCAGGGAGTTGTTAGCAGGATGGGAACAGCTGGGGGATATGGAAAACAGTGGGCAAAACTGAAAGGGGATATTTTAAGGGTAACCAACCTTTTTGTTAAAATGGTAAATAAAGGTAAAAGGAAAAGGAGACCACTATGGTTTTCGAAAGAAGTAGCTGAAAAGGTGAAGAAAAAGAGGGAGGCCTTCATGAAATACAAGAGATCACAGAGAGAGTAAGACAGGCATCTTTATTTGGAAAAACTTCATGAAGCTAGCAAAGTAGTCAGGAAAGCAAAGATTCAAAAAGAGGAGTTAATAGCCAATGCAATAAAATGGGGAGATAAGACATTTTTCAGATATGTTAGGGAGAAGAAGAAGGGCAAAAGTGGTATTGTCAGATTCAAGGTTGAAGGGGAGGAATATGTAAAAACTGATGAGGATAAAGAGGAATTGCTTAACAAATACTTCTGTTCTGTGTTCACAGATGAAGAATCAGGAGCAAACTTCAGAAAACACCCACAAACAGGAACAGAAGTGAGGGGCATCTTGAACAATTTTCAGAAGACTGTGTTCATGAGAAACTAGCTAAACTGAAGTAGATAAAGCGATAGGACAAGATGGGATACACCCAAAAATACTGAGGGAACTTGGGGATGTTCTAGCAGCTCCATTGACTGACCTTTTCAATGCCTCGTTGGAGTCAGGAGTGGTGCCAGAGGATTGGAGAGAGGCACATGTGGTCCTTTTACACAAAAGCAGAAGTAAGGATGTAGTTGAAAACTACAGGCCGGTTAGTTTAACCTCGATGGTAAGTAAATTATTGGAAGTGCTGCTGAAAGAGAAAATAGTGAGGTTTCTGGAGTCCAACGGATTACCGGATCCGAGGCAGCATGGAGTCACCAGAGGCAGGTCTTGTCAGACAAATCTCATTGATTTCTTTGACTGGGTGACCAGGGAGTTGGACTGAGGGAGAGCCCTAGATGTGTTGTGTTTAGATTTCAGTAAAGCCTTTGACACCATTCTGCATAGGCAACTTATAAGCAAACTGAGCACCCTAGGGATGGACGCTAAAGTTACTGCTTGAGTTAGAAATTGGTTGAGTGGGATGTGACAAAGGGTACAGGTAAATAGAACTCACGCTGAGGAGGAGGTTACCAGTGGTGTGCCCCAGAGATCTGTCATTGGTCCGATTCCTTTTAACATCTTTGTTAGTGATATTGCTGAAGGGCTGTCGGGTAAGGTTTGCCTCTTTGCAGATGATACCAAAATCTGCAATAGAGTAGAAACCCAGGAAGATGTAGATAAAATAAGGAGGGATCTCACTAAGCTTGAAGAATGGTCTAGAATTTAGCTGCTGAGATTTAATGTTAAAAAATGCAAGGTCGTGCATTTGGGCTGCAGCAATCCAAGGGAGCGATATAGTATAGGGGGTGAAGTACTTCTCTCCACAAAAGAAGAGAGGGATCTAGGTGTGATTGTATCTGATGATCTTAAAGTAGCTAAACAGGAAGGAAAGGCGATGGCAAAAACTTGAAGTATTTGGGTGCATAGGGAGAGGAATGGCCAGCAGATGAAAGGAGGTGATAGTGCTTCTGTATAAGTCTTTGGTGCAACCTCATTTGGAGTATTGTGTGCAATTCTGGAGACTGCACCTTCAAAAGGATATAAACAAGTTGGAGTCGGTACAGAGGGTAGCTACTAAAATGGTTATTGTCTTTGTTATAAAGCATATGAGGACAGACTTAAGGATCTTAATATATATACTTTAGAGGAAAGGTGGGATAGAACTGAGATGTTTAAATACCTCTGTGGCATAAATGCACAGGAGGAGAACCTCTTTCGATGGAAAGCAAGCTCTGCTATGAGGGGACATAGGATGAGGGTGAATGGGGATAGACTCAGGAGTAATATGCGGAAATATTTCTTTACAGAAAGAGTGGTAGATGCGTGGAATAGTCTCCCAGTGGAGGTGGTATAGAATTAAAAAAGCATGGGACAAACACAGAGTATCTCTAAAGGAAAAAAGGGGACTGTTGTAGTGGTTGATATGGAAGGGCAGACTAGATTGGCCATGTGGTCTTTTTCTGCCGTCATGTTTCTATATTTCTATTCAAAGGTATTTACATGGTTTGCAGAGCTGTAAGCCATGTAAATGCACCTGAAAACTGGCAAAATCAATAAGTTAATCATTGATGGAGAAGAAATTGAAATAGTTGACAACTTTAACCTACTTGGAACAACTATCAATAAAGAAATGACAAGCAGTCAAGAAATCCAACAATGTATTGCTCCTGGCAGAATGGCTGTGAAGGACCTAGAGAAGGTTCTCCAGAGCAGAGATGTCTCTCTCTATACAAAGATTTGACTTGTTCAAGCCATGGTAGTTTCAATAATGTCATATTGATGCAAAAGTTGAACAGTGAAAAAGATAGACAGGAAGAAAATTGATTCTTTTGAATTTTGGTGCTGGCGACGATTACTGTGTATACCATGGATTGCCCGAACAACAAGCCAATCAGTTGTAGAGGAGATCAAACCTAAGCTTTCTTTAGAAACTTGGATGACAAGACTTCGACTTTCATACTTTGGATACATCATGCAAAGAGAGAGCTCATGAGAGACATTTTGCTTGGCGAAGTAGAAGGTCAACACAAAAGAGGAAGGACAGCAATGTGATGGATCAATACAATAACAGCAGCTATGGGTGCCACTCTATCAACAATGAGCCACCTGACTGAAGACTGAACACAGTTTAGGACAAATATCCAGAGGGTCGCCATGAGTCAACACCGACTCGTCAGCATTTAACAACAACAACAACACGATTAGTGCCGCTGAATATTCCAGAGTAATGCTGCTATATGCCCCAATGCTAACCACCCTGATTTTATCCCTCAGTGGCAAATGTTAGATGCAGAAAAAGGTGCAGCTGTGTGGCAATCCTGGATGTTCAATGCCAGTGGCTGGATATGGCCCCAGATTGAATATCCAGGGTTAAAGTTTGGTGGCAACAGCTATGCGCCTTAGAGGTGCATAGCCGTAGCAAATCAACATCGGGCCCTATATACTTAGAGAAAAGGAAATATTTTTACTAATATGATACAGACCTCCTTGAATATGCCCTGGTGTCATGCGCCAACTATTAAAGGATTCTTACTTAGATGTCTGCCCACCTATTCGTTTTCAATATTTTTCTAACTTTGTTGCAGACAAAAAAATGCAACACCAAAGTTGGAACCACAATACCAGAGCACTACACAGACATTATTTATTTAAGAGGTTTTTTATACAACTTTATCATTCCATTCAAAGTGATTTACATTGTAACTTAAACTTGGTAATGTACATTAAACAGGAACATTGATAACTTGGGATTATTCTGAGGCAATGGAAGGTTAAGTGACTTGCCCAAGGCCACAAGGAGTGCTAGTGGGAATTGAACCTTAGTTGTTTGGTTCACCATATCAGTGCTCTAACCATTAGGCTACTCCTCCATTCCAAAAATCTCTTATCTTGAGACTGGAAACTCGGATTCTGGTCATTAAGTATTCCCAAGTAACACACCTTTGTCTTAACTACCAGATCAGCCTGGTGAACTGTTGAGAAGGAAGGTGCTACAAAACTTACATTTCAAGTAAAAAAAAGTACCTCAGTTCCTTTTTATAGTTCACCTCTAATCCATGTCAAAGCAACTAATTATAGGAGAGTCCTGAACATTATTAGTGATTATAAAAGATACATAAAGCAGGATATTATCTGGGTAGAAATGATAAAGAATATCATGAGACTTTATGATGGCACACAGGGGCTGTAAATAAATGTTAAATAAAAAGGCCAGTAGGGCAGATCCCTGAGGAACACCCTGATTCAAAGAATACATGCAGAAGTTGTACAGCCCATTCACACTTGCTGCACACAATTGGCCAAGTATGAGCAAAATCGCATCTGGACCCATGGACTGCAACCATGCCAACAAAAACTCATAACTGACTAAATCAAAGATAGCAGATATATCTAAAAAATTAAAATAAACCCTGAATTTAGTTTATCCAGTCCCTTGATAAGGTTATCAGGCATAGTTGTCATAAGGTTTTCCACTCCATAATAGCAGTGGGAACGGCAAGGCCGCGGAGCCATGTGCTCGCGGCCACCATTAACCGGGGGGGGCGGCCGCGTGCATTCCAACGTCGGTAGCGTGGCGATTCTGAGCCCGGGGGGCGGAACAGAGGGGATAATACCATCCCATTGGCTGCGGCGCGTGACGACTGTGCGCTGCAGCCAATGGGATGAAGGAGATGCTGGGAGCTAGTGCGGGGACGCGGCGTGAATCCGGCCTCTTGCTTTCGGATGCCGGAGACGCCGGACGTGTAAGTGTTGCCAGGTAGTAGTTTGGGGCTTTGGGGGGCCTGAGACGCGTTGTACGGGCGAGTAGAGGCTGTAGGAGGTGAAGCGGCATTGCCTTGAGGCTCCGGTTCCCGATTCCGGGCGGGCTTTTAAATTGCGGCCCGCGCTGGGGAGCCACGTGGTGGAGTAGCGAGGGCGGCGGGGGGTGTCTCCGAGATTCCGTTTGTGTTGGGGCAATTTTTGGGGTCTCTGGGGATAGCGTTAAAAAAAAAATAAAATATATATATATATACTAAAATAACATCAGCACGTTCACAAGAAAATTGAATTTTGCACAGATGCCTCGAAGCAAATCCGGGGGCAAGCATGCTGCAAGAAGCAGCGAGGCAAGGGGGGCAGAGGGCAGGGAGAGGGTAGCTCCAGAGGGGAGGCGGAGGGCGTCCGGGGCCAGCGCGGAGCGTGGGGCTAGCAGGGCCCGTGGTCCTGCAGTGCCTAAAAAAAACAGCGCGGGGAAGAGCCAAGGGCAGAGCGCCACGTAGTGATGGGACTGCTCAGGGGAGGGGGCAGCCAGCAGGGGAGTCTGTCAGGGGAAATAAAGGGCGGGGGGGCAGAGGGGGTGCAGGAGGGCCCGCACGGTCGAGGATGGAGATGGAAGGGGAGGGGGGGGGCGGATGGACAGGTAGGGGAGCTGGGGGTCCTTCGGGACGGTCAGGTTGGAGGGAGTGGGGAGCAGGTTAGGGGGATGGGGGGACCCAGGACAGCCTGGCCGCCCGAGGGCCGGCCGAATGGGGGTCCGTCACCCCTGGACGGTGGTGATAGGTGGGGGTTTGCGGGTATGTGGGGGTGGCCACAGGAGTCGGGGGGCGGTTCGTCCCCCTCGTGGGAACATTGGCAGGGCGGAGGTCAGGGCTCTTCGAGGGCGGAGTGGCTTGGGGCGTGGCAGTCTCCCTGGGTTAGGGCGGGTGTCTCGTCGCCTCTCCCTGTTTTCTCTCCACAGGTACCTCCGGTGTGGCAGTGTGCGGGGAATCCTTGGTGGAGCATGTCGCGGCCAGGCGTCGGCTCGAGCGGTCGTGCGGAAGGCGGTGCTTCGGGGGAGACGGAGGCCGCGGTTTCGACAGCGGCGGAGCGTCCCGAGCTCAGTGTACCAGCAGAAATGGCTGAGAGTGCGGCGGGTGAGTTGGCAATTGAGCAGGGGGAGGAATCTGGGCTGGGAACTGTGACTGCGGGTGGTGATCGTGTCAAGCGAAGTCGGAAGCGGCGGTGGTCGTGTCATAGGCACCGGCGATCGGATTCGTCGTCCACATCGTCCACTGACACGTCGTCGAGCTCTACTTCGCGGGAGGGGAGGCAGGGGCATGTATCTGGGAGGAAGGGCAGCGGACAAACATCCATCGGTGCAATTCCTACAGTAGCTGCGTTCTCTGAGTTATGGGAAAGCGTACCGAAGACATTGCGAAAAAAAATACAGAAGCGACGATATATTGACATTTTCCGTTTGCTGGAAGGTAGGAAGCGGTCGGGGGATAGTAGGCGGAAGAGGAAAGAAGACGAAAAGGCCGGTCGGGTGCGGAGAGTCGCAAGGAATGTAGTTAATTGGACGAGGGCCTTTCTCCGGCTAGCCAGTGTTTGGGGGTGCGTTCATCCGGAGCAGTATGGGATGCTGTTGGCATACGCGGACTCAATCTTAGAAGCGTCTCAAACACATGACAGTTGGGCCTGGCTCAACTACAATGAGAAGTTTCGTGACAAGATGGAGGAGAACCGGTTGTTATCGTGGGGTACGCAAGATATCAACCTGTGGCTGACGCAGATGGCGGTCAAATCGGGAGGGGGGGTGTAGGTAGAGGAGGCTCGGTCAGTGCAGGGGGGACGGGGAAGCCCTTTCGTGGGGGCGTGTCCCCGTCGGTACAGAGAACGGCGGGGGGAGGGGGCACAGGCGACGTCTGTTGGCGTTTCAACAAGTCTTCCTGCCCCTTTCCGGACTGTAAATTCCGGCACGCATGCTCTGTCTGCGGAGGAACACATTCTGCCCTTAAATGTGTTAAACGTGGCCCTACTGGAGCCAGCATCCCCGCAGCAAAGCAATAGGACTACGATGAGCCTCGCTCCTACTCCCATTAGGGTACTTGCTCTTCGTCCATGGTTGGTTCAGTATCCCCGGAGGGCGGATAGCATTATCTTGGGACAGGGATTCGAGGAGGGGTTTCGGATTCCTATGTTGGGAGGGTGGCCGCGGGCATAGCGAAGAATTCGCCTTCGGTGCGTCGTTTTGCTAGTATTGTGAGGGACAAGCTGGCTGGGGAAATTTCGCTGGGACGGGTAGCTGGCCCTTTTCAAGATCAGCCCTTTGAGGACTTTATGGTTTCCCCCTTGGGCATAATCCCGAAGAAAGAGCGAGGGAAATATAGACTGATTCACAATCTCTCCTTCCCGGAGGGTGAATCGGTGAATGATCTTATCCCTAAGGAATTGTGTGCGGTGCGTTACGCATCTTTTGATGAAGCGGTGGCTTTAGTGAGGGATTGTGGGCACAGGTGCCTGATGGCTAAGGCCGATATTGAGTCCGCCTTCCGTTTGTTGCTGGTGCACCCCGCGGCTTTTCCTTTGTTAGGCTTTCGCTTCGAGGAACAATTTTATTTCGACAAATGCATGCCGATGGGTTGCGCGATATCCTGTTCATATTTTGAACGGTTTAGTTCTTTCATGCACTGGGCCGTGGTTCAGCGTTCGGGTTGTGGGCAAATGGTTCACTACTTGGATGATTTCCTTTTCGTAGGGTCAGCTCAGTCCAGGCAGTGTCAGGACTTATTGGAGGACTTCAACCAATTGGCTCAGGAATGGGGAGTACCGCTGGCAGTGGGGAAGACGGAGGGGCCTGCTACGCGTCTTACTTTTCTGGGGGTGGAATTAGATTCACTGTTAATGATAGCGAGATTACCGGTTGACAAGGTAGCGAAGCTGCGGGTTTTGATAGCGAACGCGATGTTAGTCACAAAGCTGTCGCTGCGGGATATGCAGGCACTTATTGGTTCACTCAATTTTGCATGTCGTGTCATTCCCATGGGACGGGTGTTCCTCCGCCGACTGTCGTTGGCTACGGTGGGGGTGCGCAAACCTCATCATTGGGTTCGGGTTTCCCGTAGTATCCGAGCGGATTTGGGGGTATGGGATGAGTTTCTGCGGGACTTTAACGGTGTCTCGGTTTTGCGGGAGAAGGTCATGTCCAGCGAGGAGTTGCAGTTATATACAGATGCTGCCGGAGGGGCGGGCTTGGGGATTTACTTTGGGGGCTCTTGGTGTGCTGCAGGATGGCCTCCGTCATGGCGCGAAGCCGGCCTTACTAATAATATAACCTTCCTAGAGTTGTTCCCGATTTTGGTGGTGTTGTCACTGTGGCCGGAGAGGCTGCGGAATCGCCAGATATTATGGCGGTGCGACAACGAGTCCGTCGTGAGTGTGGTGAATAATTATACCCCGAGGTGCAGGCCGGTTGCAGAATTAATGCGGCAAGTGGTCCTATCCTGCTTACGTTTGAATGTGGTTCTTAAGGCTCGCCACATTCCGGGGAGTATTAACACTATTGCCGATGCTCTTTCCCGTTTCAAGTGGGAGCTGTTTCGGACCTTGGCGCCGGAAGCCGAAGAGCGGGGGGCCTCGGTCCCGGAGAAGTTATGGCGGATTGGCCTGATGGCATGATCGACTTGCTAAGAAACTCTGTGTCGGCAGCGACGTGGGAAGCCTACTGAAGAGGCTACAGCAGTGTGAGGTCCTTCCTGTCAGAGCGGGGATGGAGATGGGGCCCGGCATCTGATTGGCTACTGGGTCAGTATGTTTTGGCTGCGAAAGTGTCTGGCTTGTCGCGTGCTACGGTTCGGAAGAATTTGGCGGGATTTTCCTTTTTCATGAAAGCCGTGGGATGGGGCGGGTTGCGGGGGGGGGGGGGTTTGACGTCCCGGCTGTTGTAAGGATGGGAGCGGGCGGCACCTCCGACCCGGGATACCAGGCAGCCGATAACGCACGCAATGTTGGAGCGATTGTGCGAGGTGTCACCTCAGGTGGTCTCGTCCCGTTACGAGTGCGTATTATTTCGGGCGGTTTTTTCCGTGGCATTTTTCGGGGCCTTCCGAGTGGGCGAATTGGTGGCAGAGTCGGGTAGGCGCGCGGTGGGCGGGGGTTTGCAATTGCACCATGTCCAGTTGGTACCCGGTCAAGTGCGCATCCATGTCGCGCGTTCAAAAACAGATCAGCTGGGGAAGGGTGTCTGGGTAATCTTGAGTCAGGTGTCCGGGGCCCGGACTTGCCCGTTCGGATTGTTACAGGCGTATTTGGGTGTGTGGCCCGCGGGCGCGGGCCATTTATTTGTCCACAACGACGGGCGGGTGCTGACGCGCTTCCAGTTTACGGCGGTCCTGCGGATGTCGCTACAGGCAATAGGGGAGGACGCTGGTCGGTTTGCTCCTCATTCGTTCAGGATCGGGGCGGCTACCAGCGCGGCCGCGGAGGGATTGCCGGAGAGGGATATCAGACGTATCGGTCGTTGGAGGTCGCAGGCTTTCCAAACCTATGTGAGGTTGTAGGGGTGGTGGGGGGGGGGGGGTCTAACCTATCTTCTTTTTGTTGCAGATGTAGTACATGGCCGGTGTCACTGTTGGGTGACTGGTCATTCGTTCGTTTACTGGGCTGGTCGACGAGCAGCAACACGACCTATTGGCAAGAATCTTGGACTGGACGTCTCTGCGGTGTCCGTCACATGGCTGGGTGAGCGCGGAATGTGGTGGATCCAGCTCCTTCCTTTGCTGCGGCACCACGACAGTCGGATGGAGAAGCCTGCGGTGCTGTTGATTCACTTGGGTGGCAACGATTTGACGTCCTGGACTTGTCGCCAGTTGATTCGTGCAGTGCACAAGGACTTGGGGGGGGGGGTATTAGGGATGTTCCCGGGTGTAGTCTTGTTGTGGTCGGATATACTTTCAAGGCCGGCTTGCAGGGTTCAGCGGCGCTGGTCCAGGGGGCTGTCCAAAATTAATCGCCAAATAGGCAGATGGGTCATCGAGAATGGGGGGCGCCAAATTTTGCACCACTGGGTGGATGTAGACTGCGCAGGTTTGTTCAGGCCGGACGGGGTGCATTTATCCCCGATCGGGTTGGACTTGCTGCTGAATGATTGGCAGGAGGCCTTGGAAGTGGTTATGCTTGAGAGACGGGCTGGTCGCAGCTTTTTGTAAGGGGGGCGGCTCAGGACAGAGGTGTCCAGAGCCGGTGGCGGGATCCCAGAGGTTTCCGGGGTCCGGAGCCGGATGCAAGCAGTACGGTGGGGGTGGGGTACCCCCGCCCGGACAATCCCTCGGCTTTTGCTAATAATATGGCGAAGCCGGATGAGGGAGGGCGAGGCAATTTTGTCGGGGCCTGTACCCGGGGGAAGCGGCCGAGGCGTCACCTTGCTAATAGCATGGCGGGTGGTGGCTCGCGCTGCTGGTGGGGGGGGGGATGTTAATTTGTTAATTGGAAAGTTGTGAATTGTTGTAAGTTAATAAAGCTGCGACCAGTTCAATTCCAAATGATGTGTAATGGTTTTCTTGAAGGTTTAAGGGTGCTTATTATAAAAAGCGGGGGGAAAAGGGGGGGGGGAAATCAGGGTGGAATCAGCTGGTCCGCCTTACCCGGTTACGGCAAGGCCGCGGAGCCATGTGCTCGCGGCCACCATTAACCGGGGGGGCGGCCGCGTGCATTCCAACGTCGGTAGCGTGGCGATTTTGAGCCCGGGGGGTGGAACGGAGGGGATAATACCATCCCATTGGCTGCGGCGCGTGACGACTGTGCGCTGCAGCCAATGGGATGAAGGAGACGCTGGGAGCTAGTGCGGGGACGCGGCGTGAATCCGGCCTCTTGCTTTCGGATGCCGGAGCCGCCGGACGCCCTCCCACCCTCCCTTGTTTCAAGTGGGTCTTGGGGGTTGTCGTTTGGGGGTGTTGCAGCTGGAGGGGGTTGGCGGGATCCCGGAGGTTTCCGGGGTCCGGAGCCGGATGCAAGCAGTACGGCGGGGGTGGGGTACCCCCGCCCGGACAATCCCTCGGCTTTTGCTAATAATATGGCGAAGCCGGATGAGGGAGGGCGAGGCAATTTTGTCGGGGCCTGTACCCGGGGGAAGCGGCCGAGGCGTCACCTTGCTAATAGCATGGCGGGTGGTGGCTCGCGCTGCTGGTGGGGGGGGGGGGGGATGTTAATTTGTTAATTGGAAAGTTGTGAATTGTTGTAAGTTAATAAAGCTGCGACCAGTTCAATTCCAAATGATGTGTAATGGTTTTCTTGAAGGTTTAAGGGTGCTTATTATAAAAAGCGGGGGGAAAAGGGGGGGGGGGAAATCAGGGTGGAATCAGCCGGTCTGCCTTACCCGGTTACTGTGTTGCTCTGCATCAAGGGGGGCAAACTGACCTATATGAGACTGCAGTTGGATCAACGCAACTCTTTCAATCAACTTCACCAGTAAAGGCAAACTTGAAATAAAGTGATAGGAGCTAGCATTCACTGGGCTCATACTTGAACATTTTAAAACTGAGCACACTCTGATTTTCTTTAAATCATCTGGCATAATACCCTGACTCAAGGGTAGATAACAAGCCTTAATAGGTCAGAAAAACAGTAGACCATGCAATTTTGAGCCATCTTGTAGGGCATGGGTCTAAAGGGGAAGTAGTTGATTTCAACTCTGATAAAGCTCTCTTATAATTGTTCTGTTTCTACCATTTTTGACCCTTTAAATAAGGAGTGACACATGAGGACACTACCAAGGGTTTACCTCTCACCTTCTGGGCATGGGCATGATATATTCAGTAGTCATTATAAGTTCTTTAACCAAGGTTCTTACTACATTAGATAATTCTCTTGGATGATTTACTGAAGCCTGAATGGTATTAATATAACCCTTCCTGTGTTTATCAACCATTTGATGATATACTACCATCATTCCATTAGGAATAGCCTAATGGTTAGATTAGTGGGCTAGAATCAAGAAAGTCAGTGTTTGAATCCCACTGCAGCTCCTTATGGCTTTGGGCAAGTCATTTAACCCTCCACTGCTTTAGGTACAAAATTAGATTGTAAGTCTTCCCCCCCCCCCACCCCCCCCGGGGAATAGGAAAATACCTACTGTACCTGAATGCAGCTCGCCCTGAACTTCTGATGAAAGGCATGAGCTAAATCGAATTCCCTTTCCCTGAGTGCTCTTTCTGTCTCCATGTTTATACTCACTCCCCTCTACCCTTTCCCCACATATTTTAACTTATTTTATAAAGATGAGTAGGTACCTACTTGCCTTTATAAAATACTGAACTAGCGTAAGTGGTAGAGATTGCTGTCCATGCCTGAATTTAAGGTGCAACAGACAGCTCTATATCAAATGTAAATGAATGTGTATACATTTCACAAGTATGCATGTAGATTAAGGTATTTTATAATCAATGTGTGTATTTGTGACCTCCACCTGCACCCTGTCACGACCAGGTCCCCAGCTATGCCTACCAGCAAAGTAGACATGTTCATGCCAAGGCGTGTACTTTTATGTCGGTTGGCATTTTATAAGAGGCCATTAGCCTACATATGTATGAAATGACTTTATAAAATTCCCTCAGAGAGGGGAAAAAGAGAAATATGACAAGAGAGACTCTGAAAGGCTGAGCAGGAAGGAGAGCGACCTGAAACAGAAGGAGCAGGAGAAAATTCTGAAGAATGAGGAGGAAGAAGAGGAACCTGAGAGGGGGAGTTAAAGGAATAGGATGGGATAGCGGGAAGGGGCAGGAGAGGAATCTGAACTAGAACCTGAAAGAGGAGCCCTTGAAGCAGAAAAAAACTGAAAGGAGGTTGGGAGTAAAAAATTTTAACAAGTGTGGGACTCTACTTCTCTGGTCAGCAGCACTGGCTAAGTGCCGACCAGCAAGATAACTCAGCAGCATTATCTATATAGTGCTGCTGAATATTTCATCTAACCATCCTGGATAAAGCAAGCACAGAGTTCAAAGTTATCCAGTCAGCAGCGATATTCAGATCGCTAACCAGGCAACTATCTGCATAAAGATAGGCTAGAAAAAAGGCTTAATAGTGCTGTACTGTGGACAGCAGCACTGTTCTTCAAGGACTTACATATATTGGTGCTGAATACCCAGATTGTATTTAAACACAGCAGGCAGCATTTCAAAAAACACTGACCATCGTTACCAAATATTGACCCCACTATGTTTATTTTTATTTTGGCTCAAGCAGCTGCGGTTATGTCATTTTTATTTATTCTTAACAATTTATTAATCACCATTCTAGAGTAAACTCTACTCATAGCACCGTACAATAAACAGAAGAAAAATAGAAACAAGATAATGATATACAACAAAATAGCAAAAAAATTTATGATACTAACTTACCACCTACTGAATTCCCTGGAATCATGAATCTCCATAGGACTCACAAAACAACAACGCTTTAACTTTCTTTCAAAATGTGCATGGATATAATTCCTCTCTAAGAAGAGGCAGGTTATTCCAGAGATGTGGAAGGCATACTGAGAAAGTCTTCATCTGAAATGACACCAACCTCCCTTGCGAAGAATCTTAAACTTAACCCTATCTCCAACTGGAAGCCAAAGCAAGACAGTATTATACTCATGTAGGAAAGGACTTGTGAGAATGACACACAGCATGCAATCATGCAGATACCCAAAAGGCAGAGATTGATAGTAAATGCACCTGACCCAGCCTCAGGCCTAGCATGTCAATGCAGATGTGATCAGTCAAACCATTAATTTTTTATTTAAAGATTACTTTAAAAAAAATTGTACGATTGAGGACTTAAGAGATAATCATGTCATATAGGTCATCCATAGCCATCCATTTATTTTCATATTATTTCTTAGCTTATCTTTTGAACATGACAGTTTGTCCTTTATATTTATTTATATGCAAGCTTTTATATCTGCCTATCTCAAATTCTAGACAGTTTATTGCAGCCATAATGGAGGTATAGCCTAGTTGTTAGTGCAATGTTTCCATAAACAGAGATCAAGCATTCAATTCCCACTTACTCATTTGCAAGAGAAAAGGGTGTTGGGGCCACCTTGTAATAGTGATCATAGCATGATTGTGTTTGGTTTAATAAATAGAGAAAGAAAATCCACAGTATTTACCTTTTAACTTTCAAAAGGGAAACTATGATAAAATGAAGAAAATAGTTAAGCAAAAACTAAAAGGAGCAGCTGCAAAGATTAAAGATTTATATCAAGCATGGGTATTGTTTAAAAATACTATCTTGGAAGCCCAGACCAGCTGTATTCCATGCTTTAAGATAAGTGGAAGGTAGTCTAAAAAACTGCCAGCATGTTTTAAAGGTGAGGTCAGAGAGACTGTTGTTGCAAAAAAAGCATCTTTCAGGAAATGGAAAAAGGAGCCAAATGATGAAAACTGGAAACACTGGCAAGTTAGATGCAAGGCATTGATAAGGCAGGCAAAGAGAGAATTTGAGAAGAAGCTTGCTGTGGAAGCAAAAATGCATAATAAAGACTTTTTCAAGTACATTCATAGCAAAAACCCTGTGAGTCAGTTGGACCATTAGATGATAGAGGGGTAAAAGGGGCACTAAGAGGGAACAAGGCCATAGCGGAGAGACTGAATGAATCCTTTGCTCTAGTCTTTACTGAGGAAGATGTAGGGATGTTACCCATGACTGAAATGGTATTTAAAAGTGATGCCGCAGAAGAATTGAAAGAAATATCGATACACCAGGAAGATGTTTACAACTATTTGATAAACTGAAGAGTAGCAAATCAGCTGGACTGGATGGTATACATCCAAGGGTGTTGAAAGAATTGAAATATGAGATTGCAGATATTGCGAATTGAAATATGAGATTGCAGAGATTGCGAATACTATTAGTAATCTGTGAACTATCATTAAAATCATCTGTAATATCTGAAGATTGGAGAATGACCAATGTAACGACAAATTTTAAAAAGAGTTCCAGAGGTGATCTGGGAAACTACAGACAGAAGAGCCTGAGGTCAGTACCAGGAAAAATGTTGGAAACCATTATAAAGAACAAAATTACTGAACATGTACTATAGATAGTCATGGCTTAATAATGGGAGAAAGTCAACATGGCTAGCTAAGGAAGGTCTTGTCTTACTAATCTGTTATGTCTTTTTGAAGGTATGAATAAACAGGTAGACAAAGGTGAGTTGGTTGATGCAGTGTATCTGGATTTTCAGAAAGCCTTTGACAAAGTCCCTCATGAGAGACTTTTGGCGAAATTAAAAAGTCATGGGATAGGAGGCAGTGTGCTATTGTGGATCAGAAACTGGTTAAAAGATAGAAAGCAGAGGGTAGGGTTAAATGGCCGATTTTCTCAATGTTTGTTTATTCATTTGATATACCGCCATTCAATAAAAATCAAAGCAGTTTACAATAATTAAATATACAAAGATGGCCAATTGCTGGAAAAAAAGAAAGGAAATTACAATAAATGACAGGGTAGCAAATAGTACAATCAGGCACACTAGACAGAAGAGAAAAACAATGACAAAGGGGTTGAGAAGGGACAGGATCACACGAAAGGAGAAGGGAGGTCGAAGGCAGAGAAAAACAGGTAGGTTTTCAAGTGTTTCTTAACAGTGGTGTACTTGTTCAAGTCTGAGGGAGGTGGGTAAGGAGTTCCAGAGTCAGATCCGATAAAGAAAAAGGCAGAGGTGCGAGTTGACTGAAGGTGGACGCGGGAGGGAGAGGGGGAGGTGAAGGCGATTTATGTTAAGTGACCGGAGAGAGCGACTGGGAGTGTGAAACTGGATGAGATCCGACAGGTACTGTGGTGTGTGAGTGTAAAGGACCTGATGAACCAAGGTGAGGATTTTGAAGCGAATACGAAAGTCTATGGGGAGCCAGTGGAGGTGAATGAAAAGAGGCGTTATATGTTCCCAATGTGTGGAATATGAAATGATGCACGTATTTGATGATGCATGTATTTTGAATGCGTTGTAATCTGTGTAATTGTGACAGCGGAAGACCGACTAGGACAGAGTTGTAAAAGTCAACATGTGACATAACAAGGGACAGAATGAGAGTGGTGAAGGTTTGTGGAGCGAGAAAGGGCCAAACAGTGTGGATCTGACAGAGGAAGAAAAAGGAGGTCTTAGTGATATGAGAAATATGGTCCTGAAAAGATAGATCAGAGTCGAAGAGAACACCGAGATAACAAAAGCAGGAAACCAAGGGGATAGGTGAGCCAGAGAAAGAAGGGGCCACCAGTGGAGGAGGACTGCCATGAGTGAACCAAATAGCGAGAGTTTTAGTCAGATTTAGTTGCAGACAATTAGCGGTGAGCCAACCAACAACAGCGAAAAGACAGGAATTAAGAGGAGAGAGATTGGGGTGAAAAGGGGAAGTATGGTGTAGGAAAACCAGGTCGTCAGCATAGAAAAAGGCAGAAATCCCAAATTGTTGTACCAGCAGAGCGAGAGGTGCCAGGAAGATATTGAAAAGGAGAGGTGCTAATACGGAGCCTTGGGGCACGTAACAGAGCAGTGGAGAAGGCTCAGAGGAGACCACCGGGACAGATAGAGAGAGAACAGTGCAAGACTGGGAGGAAAGATAGGAGTGAAATCGATGATAGACCGTGCTATGGAGTCCAGCCTTGCGCAAGTGGGAAAGAAGAAGGGAATGGTCAACCAGGTCAAAGGCTGCAGATAGGTCTAGGGATACCGCCACCAAAAATTACCATGGTCGTGATCCACGTGTAGTTCATTGAGAAAAGCAAGAAGGACAGTTTCGACACTGTGGCCTGGTTAAAAGCCTGATTGATGGGGATGAAGGAAGGAAGTGGAGTTCAGGTGGTGGGATAGCTGTGCAAAGACCATTTTTTCAAGTATTTTAGAAAGAAAAGGAAGATGGGAAACAGGATGATAGTGAGCTGGAACAAGTGGGTCAAGTGAGGATTTTGTAAGACTAGGGCAGATGAGGGCATGCTTCCAAAAGTCAGGAAGAGTACCTGTGGAAAGACTAGTATTAATCATGGTAAGGATCGAGAGGATAAGGGCGAGAGAGGGTGTGAATAGCCAAGAAGAGGGTATAGGATCAAGTGAACAGTAAGTCTTATTTGAGGAGGAAATTATTTTAATAAGTTCGGAGGCTGTAAGTGGGTGGAGCGAGGCCCAGGTATGTGAGAGCTGGGAGAGCGCGGGGGGGGGGGGGAGGGGGGGAGGAAGGAAGAGGAGAGGTAATAGGTGGGGGACAATGTGGTAATGATGCCCAAAGATCAAGAATCTTAGTGTTGAAGAAGGATGTGAGTTATGAAGGGGAGGGAGTGGATTGGGCAGGTACAGAGTGAGAATCCGGAACAGTGTAGCGGTGGCGGGTTTGGTTTGGGGCAGAGGAAATAGCTGCAGAGAAATAGGTTTGTTTAGCCTTGTGAACTTGAGAACGATAATGGGAGTGATGTGCTTTGAAGGATGATAGTGTGGCTACTGAGGGTGCTTTCCGCCACGGTCGCTCAGCACGACGGAGGTGGGTACAAAGAAGGCGAAGGCCGCTGTGAAACCAGGGTTGTGAGGGATGATGGTGTGAGGGGCATGGCTATAGAGGAGCCAGATGATCAAGAGCGTCTGAGAGACAGGAGGACCAGTGAGAGACTTCTGAGTCAGGGGAGAGGGAGGGGAATTCTGCAGGCAACAGGTCCCCGGCAGCTGGAAATCGTTGAAGAGTAAGAGGGGTGATATGACGGGAGTAGCATAGAGGAGTAGATGGAGAGGGATGGGCTACCTGAGAGAAGGAAGCAGCGTTAAATGGAGAAAGGAGACAATGAAAGATTAGACAGTAATGGTCTGTCCAGGGTAGAGGTGTAGCGCAGAGACGATGTATGAGGAAAGTGGAGGAAGTTGGGGAAAGAAGCAGGTTGAGAGTATGGCCTGCGGAATGAGTGGGAAAGGTGACATCCTGAGTGAGGGACAAATCCTGTAGAAAAGAGACAAAAGAGTGAATCGAGATGCAGATTAAAGTCCCCTATGAGGAAAGGCCAACGACAGGTCCGAAATAGTCAGTAAAATGGAATCCCAAAGGTCAGGGCAAAGAGCTGGAGGGGAGTAGATAATAAGGATATGCATGGCAGGGGAGGTTTGGAGGTAGAGTAAAAGAGCCTCCGGGTAGTGCAACAGAGAAGAGACTTGCGTAAAGGCAAGAGAGGAGCAGATAAGAGCCGGCACACCACCACCCATATGACCTGTGCAGGGGACAAGACAGCATTGAAACCGGGAGGGAGGCAGTGGGTAAGAAGAACATCCTCATCTTCTTTTAGCCAAGTCTCAGTGAGGAGTAGAAGGTCTAGGGACTCCCGGAAGACAAGATCTTGTATTATAGGAGGGTTTTGGTTCTTAAGGATCGACAGTTGAGGAGGCCCAATTTGATAGAGGAAGGATGAACAGAGATCCGAAAGAGAGAAGGATAGGTGTGAGAGGAGGGCAAGCAAGCAAGGTTACTAGGGCAGTGATACAGGGACTCATTAGACCTGGAGGAATGAACCAGAGAGACAGGACGGTTACCCTACAGTAAGGGATGGAGGCCATAAGAAAATTGCTAGGCACTGCAATAGAGGGCACAGAGGAAAAAGAGAGAGGGAGCTAAACCTACCTGGGGTAGTGGAGACAAAGGGCCGATGAGATGATAAGAAGGGACGAGCCAAAGGAGAAACCAGAGTAAACGAAGGAGAGTTCCCAGGCTGAAGTTAGTGCCTATGCCACCCGAGCCATGCCCCTGTCGTGCGCCGTGATGACAAGCGCCGCCGGCAATGTGGTTAAATACTTGTGAGGATGCCAGTTACCTTGGCAAACAGGGGGGCGGAGACTGGAGTACAGTGAGTGCAATCGACCTGTAAAGACACAAGACAATAGCAGGTAGTACAGGCAAGGTATAGCACAGAGGCATGAAGGATACAGTAAATGGCACCGCCAGTGCTGTGGTTAAATACTTGTGAGGATGCCGGTTACCTTGGCATCCTCACAATGGAGAAAGATGAATGGTGGATTACCCCAGGGATCTGTCCTGGCTCTGCTGCTTTTTAACATATTTGTAAATGACCTGGAGATGGGAATAATGAGCGAGGTAATCAGATTTGCAGATGACATTATTCAAAGTTTTTAAAATCCAGGAGGATTGTGAAAAATTGCAAGAAAACCTCGATAAATTGGAGACTGTATGTTGAAATGGCAGATGAAATTTAATGTGGATAAGATAAAGTTATGCACCTAGGAAAGAACAGCTCAAACTATGGTTACATGATGCAAGGTTCCATATTAGGAACCACCACCTAGGAAAAAGATTTAGGTGTCATCGTGGATAACATGTTGAAACCCTCCACCCAGTGTGCAGTGGCGGCCAAGAGAGCACATAGAATGCTGGGTATCATAAGGAAAGGAATGGAAAATTAAACAAAGGATATTATAATGCCTCTGTATCATTCCATGGTGCGACTGCACCTTGAATATCGTGTGCAATTCTGGCCACTGTATCTTAAAAAGGATATAGCGTTATTAGAAAAGGTACAGAGAAGAGCCATCAAAATGGTAAAGGGAATGGAAGGATACCCCTGTGAGGAGAGGCTAAAAAGGTTAGGCCTCTTCAACTTGGAAAAGAGACAGTTGAAGAGAGATATGATAGAGGTCTATAAATTAATGAACAGGTAAATATAGATTGATTGTTTATACCATCAAAATACAGAAAGACTAGGGGACATGCAATGAAGCTACAGTGTAATCTATTTAAGACTAATAAGAGAAAATATTTTTTCACTCAATGCGTAATCAAACTCTGGATGTAGTACAAGCAATTAGTGTAGCTGGGTTTAAAAAAGGATTGGATAAGTTCCTGGAGGAAAGGTCCATAAACTATTATTAAAGAGGACCTGGGAAATCCACTGCTTGCCCTAATACAAGCATTGTGGAACCTGTGTCCTTTGGGGAAACTGCTAGGTACTTGTGACTTAGATTGGCCACTGTTGGAAACAGGATACTGGGCTTGAAGGACCTTGGTCTAACCCAGTATGGCATATCTTATGTTCGTATGTTCTTACATAAAATACAGCTTAAAACATAACACAACAGGTTCCATCCTTTACTGGGTGATTCTTTAAGGACTTTCATATAAAAACAGCTCAGTACGTTTCACTTGCGGCAGTTTCTCCAAATGGGCTAGTTTTGCACATGAACCTCACTTCTAACCCAGGGTATGTGGAGTATGATCTCAAATTTACTGCTAATGCTCTATGTAGCACTTGCATTGTGCTAAAGAGAGCCTCCGTCTGGAGTTCGTAAGATGTTACATGTATGAGTAGTTTCTCAAGATGGGCTTGGAAATTCTTCTTTATGAAGCCTGTGGTTCCCAATACAATGGGACATATTTCTGTATCTTTCTTGCATTTCTTGGTACTTCAGGATCTTCTGCCTCTCCATGCGATTCACAGAATAATCACTTGGTACTGACACCTCTACTATCAATGCCATTCTGGTGTTTTTCTCCTTTACCACTGTGTCGGGTTTCCTCGTATCCAGTTTCTTATCTACTGGAATGGGAATGGACCAGGTGATCATAACCTCTTCATTTTCTGTAATTCTCATAGGAGCATGATCCCAGTGCTTTTCAGGCACAGTGATGTTGTAGTGTTTACAGAGTTTCCAATCAATGAAGCGTGCTACTTTGTAGTGCCTTTCTGTATAGAAATTTTCCACCATCAGAACTTCACAGCCAGAAATGAGGTGAGTCACTATTTCCAAATCTGTCTTACAGAATTGACATATTTCTATTTTGTTTGTTTTTCAATGCTTGCAGTAAACCATCTCGTCCCTAGTCCACTGTCCTGGGCTGCAACTATCAATCTCTCATCCTTCAGTTTCAGTCCACCTCTCCTTAACCATTTGTGTGCCTGTTCTTGATCGACAAAGGGTTCCTGGAGTAATACTTTGTATTTCCCACTGTATTTGTGCATTTGCCACTTGTTTTTTATCATTTGCTGATCTAATTCTTTGAAGAGTGTTTTCTCTTGTTTTTATTTCACTTGGGGCAGGTTCTATTGAAGGCAATTTCTCCAAATGGGTGTGTTTAGGGCATCAATTTATATTCATTACTGCACCAAGGGAACATACTAATTACCGCAGTGCAAACCCTTGTTTCTTTCTGAACCTTCCCAAAAAAACACTTACAAAATTCTCAGAAAAACATATTGAACACTCTCCTGCAATAAATTATCCACTTTTTTACAATCAAATATAGGAGGAAAATGACTTCAGGTTTTACATTTTTGTCCCTCTATGCGGTGAAATTTTTCTCCTTATATTTGATTGTAAAAAAAAGTGGATAATTTATTGCAGGAGAGTGTTCAATATGTTTTTCTGAGAATTTTGTGAGTGTTTTTTTTGGGAAGGTTCAGATAGAGACAAGGGTTTGCATTGGAGTAATGAGTTTAGAGCATACCATGACAGTCACGAACCTCACTTCTATGCCCAGGGTATGTGGAGTATAATCCTCATTCTCTGTAATCCTTTTAGGATCATGATCCCAGTGCTTTTCAAGCACAGTGATGTTATAATGTTTACAAAGTTTCCAATGGATGAGGCATGCTACTTTATTGTGCCTTTCTGTATAGAAATTTTCGGCCATTAAAACTTCACAGCTAGCTATGAGGTGAGTCACTGTTTCCAGCTCTTTCCCACACAAGCGACATATGTCTGTTTTGCATTTTTTCAATGCTCGCTGTAAACCATATCATCCATAAGCCACTGTCCTGGGCAGCAACTATCATTCTCTCATATGGTTTCAGTTCACCTCTCCTTTTTCATGTGTCCGTTCTTGATAGACAAAGGGTTTCTGGAGTACTACTTTGTATTACCCACTGTATTTGTGCATTTGCCACTTGTTTTTCCTCATTTGTTGATCTAGTTCTCCAGGACCAAGCAGGAAGTCAGTCCTCACTTATGGGTGACGTCGGCGCCGACGGAGCCCTCGCGGAGCAATTTTCCCCAGCTTTCAAAGAAAGCCTTTGGGAATTGCAGCGCGCATGCGCGGTCGTCTTCCCGCCCGAGGGTGCCATCTTAGCCAGTCTTCTTTTTTCCGCGGAGCCCTGCAGACGTCCCCGTCTTGTCCCCGCGAAAAAGTTGATTTTCCTCTTTATTTTATACTTTTTTCTTTCGGTTCGACGCCGATCGTTTTCCCGCCCGGACTCGCGACGCCGGTCTCGAGTCCTCTAGCGTTTTTTTTCGGTTTTTTCTGACTTAGTCAGCTTTCATTTTCGTTTTCCCTGGCATCCCGGTCCTTTGACCTCGCAGCGGCCCATTTTTCCCCCGATGGCTGCCAGTGGCTTTAAGCGGTGTGGTCGGTGTGACCGAAATATGTCACTAACCGACACACACGACTTTTGCCTCCGCTGCTTGGGCCCGGATCATGAGGAACTGATCTGTGGGCCCTGCAGCAAACTGTCCTTGAAGGCGTTGAGAAGTCGGCGGCATCAGCGCGAGAGAATCTTCGCTGACCCCAGCCGTACCCGGACCTCGTCGGAGGCCTCCGTGTCAAAGGGCTCCAGCTCGGACCGTCGCCGGAGCTCCTCCGACCGGGGTTCTCCCTCCGGGGACCATCGTCGGAAGGAAAAACCCGCGAGGGCGGCGTCGGTGGACGCTCCTGGCTCCGCGAGGGCCAGGTTGCATAGCCCCGACAGCCGCCCCGGGTCCTTGGAGAAGGAACATCTCCCGAAGCGACCTCGCCTGGAGTCGGAGATGCCTGCCCGGGTAAGTCCTGTAGTCCTTCTGGACTCGCCTCCGCGACAGCCGACGTCGGGCCCGACGCCGTCGGGGCCCGAGTCGGGGGCTGCTGGGTCACCTGAGCTCGGACTCAGGTTGACGGCCTTGGAGAGCAGACTGTCTGCCTTCATGGACCAGCAGCGGGCACTGCTCGCTGGCCTCGCTGGCGCCGCTGCCCCGACCGCCGGGACGTCGACGTCCAAGTCGACCCCGGAGACCGAGCCGATCCTCGAGTCAATGAGAACTCGAGTCGATCCTCGGTCGAGGTCACCCTCGGCCTCCCGTTCGGGACCGAGGTCGCCGACGCCGACTCCCTCGACGTCGGGGCGGCTGGCGCCGCACCCTGCCCGGGCCGACCCCACCGAGTCCTCGTCGGAGTCGGTCTGGGAGTCTGAGGAGGAAGAGTCACCTGATTCTTTCCGGACTCGGTGTGTCCCATCGGACTCACCGGGGTCCGAGCCTCGGAAGCAGTCCCCCCCGGAGGATGCCCGGTTCTCGGACTTCGTTAGGGATATGGCCAAGGCTTTGGCCTTCCCTGCGGATCCCGAGGAGGAGCCTCGAGCCGAAGAGCTCGACGCCCTCCAGTATGACTCTCCCGCGAGGGAGCACTTTACTGTGCCGGTTCCTCCTATGATGGAACGACTACTCTTCCGCATGTGGGAGAGTCCGGCCTCCGCGCCGGTCCTGAGCAAGCGGGTCGATTCTATCTATCGGGTCCGCAAGAGCCCTGGCTTTCAGAAGGCACAGCTGCCACACCATTCCATGGTAGTGGAATCGGCCATGCATCGTCTTAAGAGCCAGAAGATGCACTCCTCGGTGCCTCCTGGAAGGGAGGCCCGTAACCTGGATGGCCTTGGCAAGAAGTGCTTCCAGGGCTCTATGCTCGCATGTCGTGTCCAGACTTACCAGCTCTACATGGGCATGTATCTCCGGGATCTGGCTAAAGAGCTAGCCGGATTCTCCGCTGGTCTCTCCGAGGAGCCCTTGCGGAGGTTCCTAGCCTTGTCCACGGGCATTCGGGAATGCTCAAAGTTCATGTCCCGAGCAGCCTATGATGGCTTTGAGGCCTCGGCTAGAGTGGCCGCAGCCGGCATCGGTGCCCGCCGACAGGCTTGGCTTCAGTCGTCGGACCTTGAGCCCTGGGTACAGGACAAGTTGGTCGATGTCCCCTGCCGAGGCGAAAACCTCTTTGGCAAGCCCATGGCGGAAAAGGCTGCACAAATTGAGACTGAGACTCTCACCAGGACCAGGCTTTCTAGGAAGACCTCCGCCCCTTCCCAGAAAAAGAAGGGCTCGGGAAAAAAGTCCTTTTACCCGAGGAAGGCGGCTGCCTACAAACAGTACCCCCATTATCAGGCCCCTGCAGCTCCCCAACAGGGCCAGCAGGCCAAGGGACGGGGTAACGGGTCCCGTAGGCAGCAAGCCCTCAAGCCTGCACCACCAGCCCCTGCTCAGCAGGGAGGGGGTTTTTGACTCGCCCAGCATAGCCTCTCCCCCCCCGCTGGTCCCTCCCAGCACCGGAGGCCGGCTGGTTCACTTCGCCCACAGGTGGTCCAGCATCACCGCAGATGCCTGGGTGCTTCAGGTCGTGCGAGAGGGCTACCTTCTCCACTTCCATCAGGTCCCTCCCTCCTATTTTCCGGGAGAAACTTCGCGCCCCCCTCTGCACAGGGAGTTGCTCCTTCAGGAGTTAGCAGGTCTTCTGCAGGAACAGGCGGTGGAACCGGTGCCCCACCACCTGAGAGGTCAAGGCTTTTATTCAAGGTATTTTCTGATACCAAAGAGAACAGGGGGCCTCAGACCCATCCTGGACTTGCGCAACCTCAACAAGTTCCTTGTGCGGGAGAAGTTCAAAATGCTTACCCTTGGAATCCTTCTGCCCTACCTCCAGCAGGGAGATTGGCTATGCTCCTTGGATCTAAAGGATGCCTACACGCACATCCTCATCCACCCAAGCCACCGCCAATACCTAAGGTTTGTGGTGGCAGGAAATCATTACCAGTACAGAGTACTGCCCTTTGGCCTATCCTCCGCACCGCGAGTCTTCACAAAATGTCTCGCGGTCGTGGCGGCCCATCTCCGGCTTCACGGCCTCTATGTCTTTCCGTACCTCGACGACTGGCTCATCAGAGCAGCGTCCGCTCAGGAGGTCACCAACGACACGTGCCGCACGGTGACTCTGCTGCAGCACTTGGGCTTTGTCATAAACTTCGCAAAGTCCACTTTGCTCCCCTCACAGGATCTCGAGTTCATCGGCGCAAGGCTGCACACTCCTCGGGCACGAGCGTACCTACCGCTCGACAGGGCTCAACGGCTCATGGACCTAGCCGACCGCTTTCGCAGCCAGCCCCTGGTCTCCGCCAGGCGCTTCCTGAGACTGCTCGGCCATATGGCTTCCACTGTCCATGTGACCCCCAATGCCCGCCTGAACATGCGGTCTGCTCAATGGTGTCTCCGCCAGCAGTGGCGACAAGCCACAGGCGGCCTGGCAGACCTAGTGCGCGTCTCCGAGCCGCTGCTCTCGTCTCTCCGGTGGTGGCTCCGGCAACCGAACCTGATATTCGGAATGCCTTTCCAGTCACCTCAGCCGACCCGGGTGCTGACCACCGATGCATCCCTCCTGGGCTGGGGAGCACATTGCCAAGAGGCACGTACTCAGGGCCTCTGGACCACGTGGGAGTCTGCTCAGCAGATCAACTTCCTGGAGCTCAGGGCGATCCGCCTCGCTCTCAAGGCCTTCTCCCACCTGACTTCCCAACAGTCCGTCCTTGTCCAGACGGACAATCAGGTTGCCATGTTCTACGTGAACAAGCAGGGGGGCACGGGCTCCTTCCTCCTCTGCCGGGAGGCACAGAAGCTCTGCTCTTGGGCCGTCAGTCACGGCATTCTCCTCAAGGCAGTTTATCTCCCGGGCCAAGAAAATTGCCTTGCAGACAAACTCAGCAGGGTCCTCCAGCCGCACGAGTGGCGTCTGGATCCCTTGGTAGTTCAGAAGCTCTTCCTCAAGTGGGGTCTCCCCACGGTGGATCTCTTTGCCAGTCCTCACAACCGGCAACTTCCTCGCTTCTGCTCTCGTCAGCCACACCCCCTTCGGGTTGCGGCGGACGCCTTTCTGATCTCGTGGTCGGGGAGCCTTCTGTACGCTTTCCCTCCCATCCCGCTGGTCTCTCGGACTCTTTTCAAGGTTCTCCGAGACAAAGCCTTCATGATCCTGGTGGCCCCTCGCTGGCCCAGGCAGCCGTGGTTTCCACTCCTGCTGCAACTGGCGGTGGAGGGCCCAATCCCTCTGGGGATACAACCGGATCTCCTCACTCAGGATCAGGGGTCCCTTCTGCACCCCAACCTCAGGTCTCTCAACCTTATGGCCTGGCTGCTGAGAGGGTAGTCCTTGCTCCCCTTCTCCTGCCGGCGGAGGTGGAGGAGGTCGTCTTAGCTTCGCGACGGCCTTCTACCCGCAAATGCTACGCCCTTAAATGGCGTCGCTTTGCAGTCTGGTGTACCCAACAGTCTCAGGATCCCTTCTCCTGCCCGGTGTCGGTGATCTTACAGTACTTGCTGCACCTCTCTAATCTGGGACTGAAGTCCAACTCCGTCAAAGTTCACCTCAGTGCTCTTTCAGCACATCATGTGCCAGTGGACGGCAGACCTCTCTCCAATGACCCTCTCGTAGCGAGGTTTCTCCGAGGTCTCCTTCTACTTAAACCACCTCTGCGCCCGCCAGCGCCTGACTGGGACCTGAATGTGGTTTTGCAGCGGATCACCTGTCCGCCTTTTGAACCTATGGCTACCTGTTCTCTACGTTTTCTGTCTTGGAAAACGCTGTTCTTGATAGCCCTCACTTCCGCTAGGCGCGTAAGTGAATTGCAGGCCCTCGTGTCTGATCCCCCTTACACTAGGTTCTACAAGAATAGGGTAGTCCTACGGACTCACCCAAAATTTCTGCCTAAAGTGGTCTCCCCTTTTCACATCAATCAGGAGGTGGTACTTCCAACCTTCTCTCCCAGACCACACTCCAGCCGAGCTGAAACGGTCCTCCATACCCTGGACTGTAGAAGGGCGTTGAACTTCTACCTTGACCGTACGCGGGAGCACCGTAAAGCTGCTCAGCTTTTTGTGTCTTTTGACCCCAATAAATTGGGGCTCCCGGTCTCCAAGCGTACTCTGTCCATCTGGGTTGCGGACTGTATCTCTTGGGCTTATGGGGCAGCCGGACTCTCATTAGAAAGTCGAGTCACGGCTCATTGCGTTCGGGCAAAGGCCACGTCAGTGGCTTACCTCCGCTCTGTTCCGCTGGCAGACATCTGCCGGGCCGCTACTTGGTCTTCGAGCCAGACTTTTGCGGTCCATTACTGTCTCGAGAGGGAGTCCCGTAGGGACAGTGCTTTCGGACAGGCAGTCCTCCGTAATCTCTTTGAGGTCTGAGCAACTCCTACCCTCCATCCCGGATGTGGGCTACCGGTGGGTGATAATTCAGCGAAGATTCTATCCTTCTGTGCTGCTGAGCTAGAGGGAGCTCATTTTTGTGCTTAGGGTCTCCGGTAGCCTTGAGCTTGGGAGTCCCATAAGTGAGGACTGACTTCCTGCTTGGTCCTGGAGAAAGCGTAGTTACTCACCTGTAACAGGTGTTCTCCAGGAGCAGCAGGAATCAGTCCTCACTACCCTCCCTCCTCCCCTTGGAGTTGCAATCGTCTGCTTATGTTCTTTTTGCAAATTTTTATGCTGTCTTTTTTAGCTATGTCATCTGACTGGCTAAGATGGCACCCTCGGGCGGGAAGACGACCGCGCATGCGCGCTGCAATTCCCAAAGGCTTTCTTTGAAAGCTGGGGAAAATTGCTCCGCGAGGGCTCCGTCGGCGCCGACGTCACCCATAAGTGAGGACTGATTCCTGCTGCTCCTGGAGAACACCTGTTACAGGTGAGTAACTACGCTTTCTTTGTAGAGTTTTTTCTCTTGCAAGTTTTGCTACTTCCTTCCTTATGTATGCTTGTGGATTCTCACTCATTCCATCCAGTCGTCAGAACACTTGTCCAAGTTTAATGATGGAGACACATTCTGGATTTTATTTTCATATTCCATTTCGTCTCTCCGGGCCAGTCCAGGCAAGTGAGGGTTGTCAACCTTCTTTAGCAGCTGAGGACTGAAAAACTGAAGTTTTGCTGCAACAGTATCTGGCTCCCCCTACTGGCTAAACCTCAGTCTTTCAGTCCTCAGCAGCTGAAGACAACGTCTCTTGTCTGGCTCCCGGTAGTTTCTTCATTTTTTTATTTTGCCTAATCTTTTTTTTTTTTATTGGCTTTAGTCATCATTTGCCTTTCTAGGGCTGTTAGGGGGAAAGAGTTCTAGCAGGGCTCTCCCCTTCGGCCCCCATCAGTGCCGGTTGCTCGCAGGAGCGTTAGAGGCAGAGCCTGCCTCGACTTCAGCTCCGGGCACAACGGGAGCAGCGGTAAAGAGTTCTGGGAGCCCCAGACACCATCTTTCAGCCTCCGGAATCGCCGGCACGCCGCCGCTAGCAGCGGGGGGTCTGCTGCCGGGTCCTGCAATTTCCGTCGACAGCGGCTCTCCCGAGCACAGGTCAGTCAGGTTTTACGGGCCTGAGATACCTTTGGCGCGCTTTGCACGCGGCGCTTTCGCCGGAGTCTAGCTGAGCCGCTTCTGCCTTTTTTGTTTTGTCGTTTCGCCGCGGTTTGTTAGGCGGACCTTGGTTTTATTTAGTTTGTTCTTTGCGGCGCGTTTTGAGCGGCATGGATTCTCAGGAGACGCCGGAGCTCCTCGGCGGTTTTTCCTCACGCTCGGATTTGACGGGAACGGCGGCCATGCTGTCGGCTCCGGCGGCGTTGCCTTCGGTTCACAAGGGCTGCTCTAAGAAGAGCAAGGCCAAGACAAAAAAGCCGGTAAATGTGGAGGATGCTCCTTCATTATCTTTGCCGGCTGTGCAGCAGCCTGCTGCTCCTTCTTTAGAAGATACCTTTTCAGCAGCCTTTATTCTTGCTATGCATAAGGCTTATTGTCTGAAATGGAATCAGACTCAGGCTAAGGGCTTGGTGCCCCCCCTTTCACAGGGTCTGGTGGCAGATCCTTCTGATTTGGACCCGGGGGAAGGTCCTTCCACAGCAGTGCAGGGCACCCAGGGGGCTTCCGATGGCCTCGGGTTCTCTGACTTTGAACTTCCCAGTCTGGAGGACGGGGAGCTTGGCATGGACCCTAGTCTAGATCAGTGGGCTGATCTGGAGGAAGGAGAGCTGGGGGGTGCGGACGATCCCAGTCTCTTCAGAGTCTTTTGCAAGGAGGAATTAGGGGTCCTTATTTCTCAGACGCTGGCCACTTTGAATATTGTGCTGCCTCCGGCTCAGGATCAGCCGTTGGAAGATCCGCTACTTCAAGGTTTTAAAACAGAGCAGAAGTGTTTCCCGGTCCACCGAGTTATGAAGCAAATGGTGGAATCGGAATGGGAATGCTCCGAAGCAACGTTGCGGGGGGCACGGGCTATTGCCCGCTTGTATCCCTTGCCGCAGGAGGAGCTTGAGTTGCTTCGCTTACCCAAGGTTGACGCCTTGGTATCAGCGGTTACCAAGAAAACCACCATTCCTGTAGAAGGCGGTTCGGCCCTCAAAGATTTGCAGGATAGGAAGCTTGAGGCTCTGCTTAAACAGACCTTTGTATCTTGCACCCTGTCCCTTAGAGCGGCCTTCTGTGGGTCTTATGTGTCCAGGGCTTCCATTAGATGGATTCAAGGGGCTCGGGGCAAAGGCGATGACGAGGACTCCGCAAAGCTTGAATCGGCAGCGGCCTACCTCGCAGATGCTTTCTATGACTTGGTTCGCATTTCCGCAAAGTCGATGGCGTCGGTTATTGCGGCTCGGCGATTCCTTTGGTTACGCCACTGGTCCGCTGACGTTTCTTCTAAGACGTGTCTCACTAAGCTGCCCTACAAGGGTGCTCTGCTTTTTGGGGCAGCGTTAGATAAGATTGTGAAGGATTTGGGTGACTCCAAAGGTGGTCGCCTCCCTGAGGATAGGCCAAAGAGTCAGCGTCCGGCCGGAGGGTCACGTTTGGCGGGGCGGGAGCCTCGCAGGTTTCGGGATGCTCGTTTTGCCCCTTATCCTAGAGGACGCTCGGGGTCTCGAGGTCAGTCCTTTCGTGGGGCTCAAGGGTTCGGCAGAGGTTATTTCCAATCCCAACAGAACCCCGTTAAGAAGCCCCAATGAAGTGAGGCTGGCCCAGATGGAGGTTCCGGTGGGGGGACGTCTCCAGCGGTTCCTTTCTGTCTGGGTCACTATCACAACGGATCTCTGGGTGCTCGAGATTATTCGCGACGGTTATGCCCTCGAGTTTGCATGGCCGTTGCAGGACGCTTTCGTGGTGTCTCCTTGTGGTTCTGCGATAAAGGCAGAGGCGGTCTTCCAGACCCTTCAGCGCTTGTTGCGACTACAGGCCGTGGTGCCGGTTCCACAGGACCAGTTGGGGTCCGGTCGCTACTCCATTTATTTTGTGGTGCCCAAGAAGGAGGGATCTTTCCGTCCCATCTTGGACCTCAAGCACGTGAATCGCTGCTTACGCGTCTCGCATTTTCGCATGGAGACTCTCAGATCCGTGATTTGCTCCGTACAACCCACGGAGGTTCTCACCTCCATCGACCTCACAGAGGCCTATCTCCATATTCCGGTACGGCCGGAGCACCAACGGTTCCTGCGTTTTGCGGTACCCATGGGTCATTTTCAGTTCCAAGCACTGCCTTTCGGTCTGGCCACGGCCCCGCGAACCTTCACGAAGGTGATGGTGGTAGTTGCGGCGGCGTTGCGACGGGAGGGCGTCCTCGTGCATCCTTACCTCGACGATTGGTTGATCCGGTATGTGTAATCAATCTCTGAGGCCTAGCCCTCCTTCATCTCTAGGAATGTACGGTCTTGGCATGCACTGATTCTTGTAAATTAACTCATGGACATGGAGGAATTTTCTTGTTTGCACATCCAGTTTTTCAACATCATTGAGAGGCCAGTCCACAATCCCAAAGCTGTATGAGAGTACAGGAATTGCCAGCCGATTAATGGGCTGTATCTTATTCCATGATATTAAAGCACTTTTCAATAACGATTTTAATCTCCTGTAGTATTCTTTACTGATCTTTTCTCTCAGTAATTTCTTCTTGAGTGTTTTTCCTTCCTCTAGTTGAAGATCCTTGATATCGCAGCCCTTAGCCAGAGAGATGCTTTCCATTTTGCTCAATTTTCTTATAAAAATAGTTGCCTTAGCACATTTGTCAAGGCCTAAGGTCATTCTGATGTTATCAGAAAAGCTTTTCACCACACGGAGTTGCTCGGCTAATTGTTGGTCGCTGGAGCTGTACAGCTTCAGATCATCAAACAAAGGGAGCAGGAGAGCCACACCACTGGTAGACAGAGCTTTATTGTACTGTCAAAGGTCAGCACTATACGTGTTTCGGCAGAAGCCTTCTTCAGGGGACTGTGACCTTAGAACGTAACACACATACAAAACAAGACACATCAAAATTCAAAAGTACAATATAAAAATATACATAATAGCAATAAGTTAACCAATATAAAAATGATAAATACAAAAGAATAAAAACAAAAAATTAAAAATTAAAATCAAGAGAGCCTAATATAAACTATAAGTAATAAAAATGGAAGAGGGCATATAATTAAAAGCATAATAATAAAATGTTGAAAGAAAAACAATAAATAAGCAGAAGCAATAGAACAGTAAATCCAGTGGAAATATACAAAAGGTGATAGGAGATGGTTGGAGATACCATATTGGAGAAGGTGACGACAAAGCACAAGAAAAAACATCCACCACAGGAACATATATTGGCATGACATATGGTTACTATTGAGATCATAAGAGAAAGACATCATGCTTGGCAAGATAGAAGGTCAACGCAAAAAAGGAAGGCCAGCAATGAGATGGATTGATATAATAACAGCAGCTACGGGTACCAGTCTGTCAACAATGAGCCACTTGACAGAAGACCAAACACAATTTAGGACAACTATCCAGAGGGTTACCATGAGTCGACACTGACTCGACGGCACTTAACAACAACATAGAAACATAGAAACATGATGACAGAAAAAGACCACAAGGCCTATCTAGTCTGTCCTTCCATATCAACAACTACAACAGTCCACTTTTTACCTTTAGAGATCCTCTGTGTTGGTCCCATGCTTTTTTGAATTCAGTTACTGTCCTCATCTCTACCACCTCCACTGGGAGACTATTCCATGGATCCACTACTCTTTTCATAAAGAAATATTTCCACATATCACTCCTGAATCTATCTCCCTTCACCCTCATCCCATGTCCCCTCGTAGCAGAACTTTCTTTCAATTGAAAGAGGCTCTCTCCCTGAACATTTATGCCACAGAGGTATTTAAACATCCCAATCATATCACCTCTATCCCGCCTTTCCTCTAAGGTGTACATATTAAGATCCTTAAGTGTGTCCTCATATGCTTTATAATGAAGCCCACTAATCATTTTAGTAGCCACCCTCTGCACCGACTCCATCCTGTTCACATCCTTTTGAAGGTGCGGTCTCCAGAATTGTACACTATACTCCAAATGAGGTCGCACCAAAGACTTATACAGAGGCATTATCATCTCCTTTTTTCTGCTAGCCATTCCTCTCCGTATGCACCCAACCATCCTTCTAGCTTTTGCCGTCGCCTTTTATACCTGTTTAGCTAATTTAAGATCATCAGACACAACCACGCCTAGGTCCCGCTCTTCTTTAGTGGACAAAAGTACTTCACCTCCTATACTGTATTGCTCCCTTGGATTGCTGCAGTCCAAATGCATGACCTTACATTTTTTAACATTAAATCCCAGCTGCCAAATTCTAGACCATTCTTCAAGCTTAGCTAGATCCCTCCTCATGTTATCTACACCTTCCTGGGTGTCTACTCTATTGCAGATTTTGGTATCATCTGCAAAGAGGCAAACCTTACCCGACAGCCCTTCCGCTATATCACTAATAAAGATGTTAAAAAGAATCGGACCAAGGACAGATCCCTGGGGCACACCACTGATAACATCCTATGGTTACTATAGACACAAATTCACCACTAAAACAATATTACATGGGAAAAGTAGCAACAAAGCAGGAAAACCACCCACCATGGGATACATAAAAGCACATCTTATATTCAAATACACCATAAAAACATTATTACATTGAAAAAGTAGCGACAAAAGCAGGAAAGCCATCCACCATGGAACATACATAGGCACATCTTATATTTTTATTTATTTATTTATTTAACATCTCTTATATACCGCCTTTCATGATATCAAGGCGGTTTACATTGAACAGGGCATTATAACTTGGAGATAACTATTTTACAGGGAACATGGGCAATGGAGGGTTAAGTGTCTTGCTCAAGACCACAAGGAGGACCTGTGGGACTAGAAACCCCAGTCCTTCCGGCCCAAGGTTGCTGTCCACACTCACCACTAGATCGATACTTATTCAATTGGATGAAGAATAATGCACAAATAAAATGCTAATAAATAATAAATAAATGTGTAAGAGGATTATCAGTAAGAAAAACGTGTCAGTACATGGAGTGTCAAAGAGGCTCAAACATATGTGCACGATGATAAATATTTAAACCTCGAAGACATAGCCATGAAATTAAAAACTGCCGTGAAGAAGATCAGATATCATAACATTAAAAAATGCTGAAAAGGGGGAGCGGAGCCTGATGTCCAGCGGGATGGTCGCATAACGCTGAGGCTCCCGAGAGGCCTACGAAGAATCCTGAATTAACACCTCACATTTTTGGAACTCCTACTCTGTTCTTGCCGGGGCACATTGGTGAGATGGCGGGGACCAAACCAACGCGCCTGGAATTTGGGTCTCCAGCGGCTTCTCACGGCAAACGTTCCAAAACCGAACCTCCGTCCCCGCAGAAGGGGCAGGCCTTGTGCGAGGGCCCCGAAATGCAGCAGGAAATCCTCGTAGAGATCAGAGGGGTCAAAAATCTTGTGCAGGCAAACGGTGAAGCACTCCGAGCGCTGCGGGACGATTTTGGTGTGCTGCAAAGCAAGCTAGAAGGGCTTTCTTCGCGTCAGGACAAAATGGAGGGCATATTGGACTCCCATGCGGCCCGGTTGTCCAAACTCGACAAAGTTGAACGACAGGTGCGGGCCTTGCAGAAAGAGGTGGAAGATGGCAATAATAGAGCGCGCCGCAACAACATACGACTCGTGGGCATACCGGAGGGAGCGGAATCGGGAGACATGAAAGAGTTTTTATGCAAAATCCTCCCTTCCTTGCTCCAAATCACCTTTACCAAAGATTTGGAGATTGATCGCGCTCATCGTGTACCCACCAGCATAACGCTCAACAGGAAGACCCCGCGGCCTATCATTTTTCGACTACTGAGATATCAACACGTGGAGCAAATTCTAAGTGCCTCTCGGGCAAAGGGCCATATGGAGTTTGAGAGCCACAAGATCTCCTTCTATCCCGACTTGTCTAAACCCACAGTCGACCGCCGAAAGCGCTTTCTGGAATTCCGGCCGAGGCTTCAACAACTACAAGCACGCTATGGCCTGATGTACCCGGCCAAGCTCCGAGTCACGCTTCACAATCAGACAAGAACATTCGAGGACCCTGATCTACTAGCGGAGTTTTTGGATTCCAAAGAAGCCGACTTGATGCGCTGACTTCCAGACTGTTCCTGCAAGTCTCCTTCTATCCGCTGTACCTGCCATATAGGATCTGCCTGAGCCTAGCAAAGAGTCTGGCGTTGGCAGTCTGTTGCCTTACTCTTGATGGTATCTGTGACCCGACTCCATCTACCCACAGTAGCCTCGATGAGTATCAGAGACAGTGTTATTATGGACTCTGGTGTTTCTGTTCTTTTTTTACATGTCTTCTATTTCCTCTCTAGGGCCTCCTCCCGCAGACATATGGTCGCCATATTCTTTGGGGGTTTTGCTTCTTCTCTAAGATACGTTGGTACATAATTTTCAATATGGGGTGTATTAGCCAGCATACTCGGTGATTATGACATTGTTGTACAGATTCTGCTTATGTTTTATGTTATCAAGCGCCCTTACCTAAAATGTCTACTACCGATTGATGGCACCATGTAAGATTTTTTCATTGAACGTAAAAGGCATCAATAATCCGATAAAACGGAAGAAAATCCTAAGCTACCTCAGTCAGGAAGCTGCGGATCTGATTTTTCTCCAAGAAACGCATTTAAATTCGAAGGAAACTCTTAAACTCAATATTAAACCTTATATGGTGGCCGCTTATTCCCCAGCCGTTTCTAAGAAATGTGGGGTTGCCATACTGGTTAGGAAATCTTTGCATGCTACTGTTATTGCGACTAGCTCAGATACAGAAGGTAGATGGGCTAGAGTTCACCTTAAGATAGGTAGCCTGGAAGTTACATGTATATGCCTTTACGCTCCTAATGTTGATGACCCTGCCTTTTTTGCTACCATTGCTCAGGTTGCGCAGGCTTCTGCTAATACTTCATTGATCATTGGGGGGGATTTCAATCTAGTCCTTGATCCCCTGATTGACAAACAGCCGCCTAGGACGAGTGGTCCCCCCCAAGAGTCACGCTACGCTTACCTCCCTGATCAAGGATCTTGCCTTAGTTGATCTATGGAGATTACTACACCCCAATGAGCTTGACTTCACCTTCTTCTCCTCCCCTCATAACTCTCAGTCTCGTATAGACTTCTTTCTAATCTCAAAACTGTTAGTTCCTCAGGTGGACACTGCAAAGATTCACTCCCAACATATTTCAGATCATGCTGCCATTTCCTTCCAATTACACACTACTGCACCCCAGGGAAACTCGGGAGCCTGGTTCTTTGATAGAGCCCTGTTAACTCAGCCTGAGTTCCAGTCAGAAATTCGAGTAGCCATACAGAATTACTTCCATTTTAATCTACCCCAAGATACTGCGAATTGGGCTTGGTGGGAGGGCTTCAAAGCGGCCATTCGGGCAACGATCACTAGCTATCAAATCCGCCTGCGGAAACAACGTAAACAGCAGCTGCTCATACTAGACCAACAAATAAAAGCAGGCGAACGAGTTCTAACTTCACGCACTGACCCATGTGTATTAATTCGATTACAGCGTCTCCGTTTTCAATATAATTCAATCCTCTCAACTGCAGCTTCTAAGAGTATTGAGCTTCAGCGAGGGACATATTATCGGGAAAATAACCGAGCCGGTCGACTCTTAGCCAATGCCTTGAAAGGTCAAAAAGAAGCCAAACGCGTTGCGGCCCTTCGAGCTCCACAGGGAGGGGGCATAGTGACCACTGACTCCGATATTGTAGAGCTCTTTCGGGATTTCTATACCCGCCTATATCAATCTGAATGTGAGTTCTCGTCAGAGACATTCGAGCGATTGCTCTCCGGCATTCAGCGGCCGACCCTCTCTGAAGTTGATAGAGATGCGATGGATGAACCCTTCTCTACTTCAGAGATCCAATCTGCCCTAAAACGAACAGCCTCGGGCCGTGCCGCCGGGCCTGATGGTCTCCCGACCGAATTCTACAGAACGTTCAGTGCAGATTTAGTTCCCTATTTAAAACTCTATTTTACTGCCCTTGCGGTAGATACCTCCTCTTTGGGATCCTTTTCTGCAGCTAATGTGGTTGTATTTGAGAAAGAAGGCAGAGACCCGTTACTGACCGCCAACTACCGTCCAATCTCCCTACTTAATGCCGACTATAAGATCTTCGCAACGATCTTGGCCACCCGGCTATCTGACATGATGGCTACCCTAGTTCACCCCGATCAATGCGGTTTTATACCCGGCAGATCAACTGCTGACAATGCTCGGACCTTGTGCCATGTGTTATCTAGTGCTGCCAATCTCGACCATCCATGGGTGGGTCTTTCCCTGGATGCCGAAAAAGCCTTTGATCGTCTAGAATGGCCCTTCTTATTTGCAGTTCTCCGATGGTATGGCTTTGGAGAGGGCTTCCTCCGATATCTCCAAGTCATGTACACTCAACCCGTCGCCAGTATTTGTGTAAACGCCATCAAATCTCAGCCATTTAACCTCCAAAGAGGCACGCGTCAAGGTTGCCCCCTATCACCAATGCTTTTTGATCTCGCTCTTGAACCCCTAGCCCTCCTTATTAGACAGTCTGCACGTATTCGAGGTGTCCCCTTTAGTCATAGGGAGATTAAACTCTCTGCATATGCAGATGACCTTATGCTCTTCGTTTCCCTCGATTCGGTTCCAGCTGTCTTGGATCTGATTGACGGATACTCACAATTATCGGGCTATAAAATTAACTGGACCAAATCTGTAGCATTCCCACTGAAACGCTGGGTACATGAGGCTGACATGCAGGCCTTTCCCTTCCTCTGGCAATCCCGTATGGTGAAGTATCTCGGGGTCCATTACTGTTCTCCTTTAGAAGACACTATCAGTTTTAATGCCAAAGAGATAGTCTCCAAAGTCCGTGAACTCACAAATCGTTGGTCTCCCTTATCTCTCACATGGTGGGGCCGCTTAGACACTGTGAAAATGATGATAGTCCCCAAAGTGAACTACATTTTAGAAATGCTACCATGCTTACTTCCGCTACATACTTATAAAGATATTGAGGGCCTTCTCGTCCGTTATCTCTGGCAGGGCAAGCCACCAAGGATAGCTAAACATAAACTGCAGTCTGCAAAGGAACGAGGGGGTACCAGATTTCCTGATTTTCTTAGATATCATCAAGCCTTTCTACTTAAGCAAGGTGCCCGATGGCTAGATACCTCAACAGACCGCCGACCAGTTTTGGCTTGACATAGAAGAGGAGCTTAGTAGCCCAATTCCGTTGACCCATCTCCCCGGTATGTCCTATCAAGTAGGCACCCGCCATCCACCAATGATTGTCGATACTCTTGCGGCCTTTAACACTCTCATTCTATCACTGGGCCCGAATGTATGTCCTCAGGACGGACTTCCGCTATGGAATAACCCCAGAATTCAAGTCCTAAATAGAACAATAGCCTGGAAACCCTGGTACTCCAGGGGGATCTGGACACCCCAACAGCTTTTCTCCGCAGCTCGTTGGAAAACCTTTTCGGATTTACAAAAGGAATTTGCGTTACCAGCGAAACACTACTTTCAATTGATGCAGCTTCAACACTGCCTCAAAAGTGCTCGAATCATGCCGCCCTCTGCCCCTACTGAGGATGGGCTATTAGAGATAGTTCACTCCATTAGTAGTACACATGGGGTAGCCTCTAATTTCTATAAAATACTTTGTCAGGGTACAGATACGGACACTTTTAGAGCCCAACAAGCCTGGGAGCGCGAACTGCAAACCACTATAACCCCTGTGCAATGGAGCGTTTTTTGGAGTAAAGTAGTGCGGGTTTCCCGGTCTGCCTCTGTTACCCAAACTCTCTTCTTCTTTGCACACAGATGCTTTTATACCCCAGAAAAAATAGCTAAATGGAACCCAAATGCTAGGGACCTGTGTTGGTCTTGCCATACTGCTGTGGGATCCTTTGCTCATGTTATTTATGAATGTCCTCAACTGCAGGTCTATTGGGGGCGGGTCTGGGGTCGTATTCAATCTATCTTACACTTTCATGAACCTCTCTCTTGGAAGGTCGTGGGACTCCGCTCTGCGGCGGAGGTCCCCTCTCTTCCTAAGAAGGGTCGCTTTCTCCTTGATTTCATGCTAGGTATAGCCATATGCTTAATCACGAGGAATTGGAAGGATAGCTCTCGACTTACTGTCAATGAATGGTGGAACCTCGTCTGCTTATATAGTAAATATGAGCAGATACCTCGGAGAGGTATTCCCCATGTCCAAACTCACTCTTGCTTGTCTAAATGGCAGATGCTTAATGATTATGTACAATCTGCTCATTGCTCCAATATGCCTGTATAATGTGCACTCATCATGTTTTAGATCACCGTTAGGTTTTGTAATATAATAATGTAAGTACACGCCCGCTTCGGGAATGCTTAGTTTCTAGAGAAGAAGCAGGGGGGAGGGGGGTGGTAGGGGTTTACTTTGGTGTATGTATTACACGTTATGTATTTGTCTTTTAGCTGTATGTCTTCCTTTCCTTTGTTGTTATAAAACGAAAATAAAGAATTTAAAAAAAAAATAAATGCTGAAAAGAACGCAGGAAGAAAGGGAGAGAAAAGGGGGCCCACCACAGAGCACTATGAAGAGTGAAATAGTATTGGCATGTAGCCTTTCATATACATATCTTGAGTCAAGCATAAAATCAAATAGAGGTAGGTCAAAAAGTAAATGAGGACGTTTTAAAGGTAAAATGTTAGCCTGTTAAATGTAGAGCAATTAGTATACAGTCCCAAAGGGCGTTGTGAGGCCAATGTGAAAGGGAAAGGAACGTGTATAAAGAGAAGAACCTGTTCTTTGTCAAGTAAGCCATTGTAGTGTTAAGTCTGGCTGCTTGAACAATTGTTTTTTGCAGTTCGCCAGGTCTTGGTGGAGTGATGTGAACTGTTTGAGCCAAAAGTTGGTTACTCCATCTGCGCCAGGGCTCTTCCAGTTTGGGGCTCATTTTAACCTGCTTTCCAGCTTTTTCATTGTTACCGCAGGTGATTCCATAGGTTTGATGTTTGCTTTTTCTAAATGCTCCTATATGCAGGGTAACCATTTTGTGCTCTATAGGGTCCTCATATAGGTTTCTTCAGAAGATTTCTGTTTCAGCTTTGGTTGGTAGTACTTTCACCATATTAATGTCCTTTCCCAATTCCCTGTAGAATTGTTTTGGGTTCTCTCTAAATAGTGTGGCAAAGTCAGCTATCCTGAGAATGGGGGAGGTGAGAAGCATAACGAATTCACCCTAGTTAAGGGTCCCCTTCTAGGCGTGCAGGGAGAGAAAGCCACAGCCAGGTTTCAAAGACAGAAAAACCCCAGCTGGAACAAGTTTCACACAGTGACTGATAAAGTAAGAAAGAGGGATTGCAAGCATGAGGTCCAAAGCCCTTACTTTAACAAGTGCACTGAATATTCTAATACCAGAAGGCAGGGGGATTACCAACACCTGGGAAAGAAAGAGGTGGGGTTAGAATCCTGGAGGTATAAGCCTGGGTTAGATTATGCAGAGGGTGGGAGACTAGAAGGAGAGCAGCCAGGAGAGCAGCTGAGACAGAGGCTGAGAGAAGGAGCTGATTCTTGGAGAAGAGCTGAGCTACCCAGAGCTGAGAGAGCTGAATACCCTACAACAGGTTGGCAACAGAGGTGGGGGCCAGGAAGTGGAGAAGCTTTCAGGCCACCAGAGAAGTTGTCAGCTGAGCAGTCTGACCAGGTCGGTGAGTCAGAACCCATGCAGTTGGGAGAACCAGTGTCAGAGTTGGGGGAAGACGATTGCTTTATGGATTGCTCTCTATGCCAAGCTCTAGACAGGAGGTCTTGAGGAAAGCTAGCCCTGAAATTAGTAATTCTCCTTGGAAGTGAACCATATGGCACAAGCAGCGTGGAGGTAAATTCCTGAATGTTTCAAAAGGGAAATTTACTGCAACGTAAGCCTGAATCAGGAAGCTCTGATTCATGCTTGTTTGTCACCTGTGTTTGAACTGTGCAACGGCAAGAAAAGCCAAGTTAGCTGCTATGAGTTTTTGCTTGCTCCTTTCCTATATGAAAAGCCTGCTAAGAGTTTTGATAACAGCTTGGAATGTTTGTTTTGTTCTAAGTTTGGTTTCACGTAGAAATGCAGCCTAGAGAGGTTTTTGAGGCTGGCAGAAAACAAACTGCTGTAGAAGAATTAAGCTTGAATTTTTCTTTATGCTCTGTTTAACAAGGAATAAAAAGGAAAGTGGCAGCCTAGTTTCTAAAGGCAATACTTCTGCAAGTAAGAGGACTTTAAGAAGCCATTTCTGAGTTCTTTTGGTTTGTTTGCCATTATTTGCTGTACCTTAAGCAAATCCTACAGTCAGGGCCGGCCCATCCATTGAGCAAGAATGTTTTTTGCACAGGGCCCCACGTTTCAGGGGGCCCCGCGCAAAAAACATTCTTCATTGCATAAGTAGAAAAAAACCCAAACCGGCTGCTGCCGCTGCCGCCGTAGCAGCGGCAGAATCAAATGTCCCATCGCGGGGCCCTGCCTGCCCGGCAGAGCCTCCCTTCACCATCAGCTCCCGAGTCCCTCCCAATGTGCGGGCTTTCAGAGCCGCGAGAGCTTCTCTGATCTCTCGTGGCTCTGTTAATCCTGCCAGGGCTGATGGGAAATCCCATCAGCCCTGGCGAGATTAACAGAGCTGCGAGAAGAAAGAGAAACTCTCGTGGCTCTGAAAGCCCGCGCATTGGGAGGGTCTCGGGAGCTGATGGTGAAGGGAGACTGCCGGGCAGGCGGGGCCCCGTGACGGGACATTTGATTTTGCCGCTGCCACGGCGGCAGCGGCAGCAGCAGACAGTTTGGGTTTTTTAAAATTTATCAGGGCTGATGGGGGGAGGGGGGTTAGGACTGGTAATTGGCTTTGGGGGGGTTAGGACTGGTAATGGGCTAGGGGGGGTTAGGACTACTTATGGGCTATGGGGGGCTAAGATTGGAAGTGGGCTGATGGGGGGGTTAGGACTGGAAATGGGCTGATGGGGGTTAGGATGTAATGGGCTATTGGGGGGGCTAAGACTGGATATGGGCTGATGGGGGGTTAGGACTGGAATGGGCTGTGGGGAGGCTAAGACTGGAAATGGGCTGATGGGGGGGGGGTAGGACTGGTAATGGGCTATAGGGGGGGTTAGGACTGGAAATGTGCTGATGGGGGGGTTAGGACTGGTAATGGGCTATGGGGGAGTTAGGACTGGAAATGTGCTGATGGGGGGGTTAGGACTGGTAATGGGCTATGGGGGTGCTAAGACTGGAAATGGGCTGATGGGGGTTTGGACTGGTAATGGGCTATGGGGGGGCTAAGACTGAAAATGGGGTGTTGGGGGGTTAGGACTGGTAATGGGCTGTGGGGGGGCTTAGGACTGGTAATGGGCTGGGGGGGCTAGGACTGGTAATGGGCTGAGTGGGGCTAAGACTGGAAATGGGCTGAGTGGAAGGAGGGCTTGAACTGCAAATAGCTGTAAGGGGAGGGAGCTAGGACTGGAAATGAGCTGAGTGAGGGGGGGCTAGGACAGGAAATGGGCTGATGGAGGGCTAGGATAGGACTGGAAATGGGCTGTTGGGGGGGGCTTGGATTGAAATGGACTCATGGAGGGGCTAGAACTGGAAGTAGGCTCATGGGGGGCTTGGATTGGAAATGGGCTGAGTGGAGGGGAGCTAGGATTTGACATGGGCTGATGATGGTGGGGCTAGGAAAGGACTAGAAATGGGCTGATGGGGGCTGGGATTGGAAATGAGCTGATGGAGGGACTCGGATGGGGGAGCTAGGACTTGAAATGGGCTGATGGGGGTTAGGATTGGTAATGGGCTATGGGGGGGCTAAGACAAAATGGTGTGATGGGGGGCTTAGGACTGGAAGTGGGCTGATGGGCTTAGGACTGGTAATGGGTTATGGGGGGCTTAGGACTGGTAATGGGCTATGGGGGGGCTAGGACTGGTAATGGGCTGGGGGGCTGGCTAGGACTGGAAATGGGCTGAGTGGAAGGAGGGCTTGAACTACAAATAGCTGATGGGGAGGGGGCTTGGAATGGAAATGGGTTGTGAGGGGAGAGAGCTAGGACTGGAAATGGGCTGATTGAGGGGGGCTAGGACAGGAAATGGGCTGATGGAGGGCTAGGATAGGACTGGAAAAGGGCTGTTGGGGGGGCTTGGATTGAAATGGACTCATGGAGGGGCTAGAACTGGAAGTAGGCTCATGGGGGGCTTGGATTGGAAATAGGCTGAGTGGAGGGGAGCTAGGATTTGACATGGGCTGATGGTGGGGCTAGGAAAGGACTAGAAATGGGCTGATGGGGGGGCTGGGATTGGAAATGAGCTGATGGAGGGACTCGGTTGGGGGAGCTAGGACTGGAAATGGGCTGATGCGGGGACTAGAAGGGAGCAGATGCTGGGTGGGGCTGGAACTAGAAGGGAGCTGATGTTGGGGGAGGATTAGAATGGGATAGAGCTGGAAGAGTGAAATGGAGAGGGAAAAAATATTTTGTGTGGGAGGGAAGACAAATCTACAATTGGCCGGATATTGGGAGAGTAAGTGGGGATTGAGGATGGCGGGGTAAAATTTGAGTGGATGAAATAGGAATGAGGAAAGAGCAAAAGGAGAAAGATTAGTATGTTAAAGCAGATGTAGAGAGAGAATGGAAAAAAACTAGAAGAGTGAAGAAAGGACAAATAGACAGCAGATGATGAAGAGTTAGCAGAAGACACGAAGAAACCAGAAGAAAGTGGCTGGAGCAATTGCAACTGAAAAAAAATGCACAAAAGGTAGAAAAATATCTCTTTATTGAATTTATTAACTGAAATATGCCAGCTCTAGGAAATGTGCATCATTAACATCTGCCCTTTGTTTAATACAAGAGGAAATTAATTTATAGTTTTATTTCTACAGTGTCGGGCTTTTGGGGTTCCCAGTTTAATTATTGTCTTCCTGTTTCTAAATTGTGATCCCTTGTTTGGTGACGGTCTATGTTCTGCACGTGTAACTGAGCTGAGGTATTCTGTTTATGTAATTCCTATTTGACATTGCCACTTGTTCTCTTTCCCCAGTAGGTCATGTATTGTTCTCTGAAATGTATTGGTTTAATATTTGTAGTGTTGCCTTTTGATAGGTAGGGTCTTGTGCTTTATGAGTCCTGGTAGTGCTGTTATGATACGGCGGGTTTGCTATGGGTTCTAAATGGGCAGTGTTTGTAGTAGTTCCTAATGTGCCTGGAAGCTGTCACTGGATTATAGTAATGTCGAAATCTTTTAGTCTTTCTTTATCCATACACTAATTAAGAGGCATGTTTACTAAAAGTTAGTGTATGGTAACATTATGCAAATATTTACGCAAATGAGGCCCCTTATGCAAATGAGGCCCCGCACCGAGTCTCCGCACATGGCCCCGCACCCCCCTTGGGCCGCCCCTGCCTACAGTTATAATCCTGTAAATGATACCTTGAACCTGCTGTGTTTTGTGTTATGGAAATAAACTTTCTGTTACAAGCCTTACCCTCGGTTACCTCAGCTACAAGCCTTCTACTTAAAGCACCAGCATATTTTAGCAGTACTACACTTCCCAGAAGCCAACACGAAGAAATAGGCTGCTAAGAGCTGATAGAAGAAGGAATCCTCAACCACCACGCCCCTCGACCACTAAAGGCAAGTGGCTTTGGGCGTTGTGCTTGTGACAATAGTTTATTTTGATATCTTTCTTTTTGGTTTTCTTCATATCGTCACAGTTTTTGTGCTTCTGCTGATACTTTAAATTTATTGTTCAAACATATAAATTTCAGGTCTTCTTCTGTTAATGCAGCATGCTTCAGCTTAATGTCTTGGATCTTCCTCAGTATCCTTGATGATCTTAATCTTTTTAGATACCCATCTATCAGGGATACCTCTGCACGCAATGATTGTATTTTTCCTTCAGTGCGCTTTTTCCAAGGGGGAGCCATTATTGTTCTCTTTTTCTTCTGGCCCTGCACTTTAGTTGGTAATATTTTTGCAGTAATAATTTTAGCTGCACAATATTGTATTTGATTTATTTCAGTGATGTCAATAAATGGCCCCTTTATACTGGATATGGCTTTATTCATCTCATACTCCTAACCCTAGATGTTAAATTTAGTTTGGGTTATCTGACCCTTGCCTAGAACCCAGCATATTCATCTTTTTCCATGTGGACTAGGAGTTTGATCCTGAATTCCTCCACCTCTGGGACTTTCTCCTCCCTTACTTCCTTCTCTTCAGTTGATTTGCTGGCCTGTCCTGTATTCATCTCAGTCTCCTGCAGTTCCAGATCTCTAAGCGCCATCTTCCCCTCAACTGCTCTTTCTTTTTCTGTGTATTCCTTTCTTCTGGTACTCTCACCTAGGTCTCCTCCTTCTCCCTGGAGTTCTTTTTCCATGGAAACCCTTGGTTGTTTCAAGATGTTATCATTCACATACTTCTTTACTTTGATCTGTAAAATTAATGATCTTAAATTTGCGCCTGTTGCTTTTTGCAGTTTTTCTTGCGCCAGTTTTCCTCTTTCCTCCAGTTTTTGGTGGATCCTCTTTGTATGCCCTCTTGATTTAAATATAGGGTTTGTAACATAAAAATTACAGTACATTATCTCCTCTTTATCTACAGAAGTCCACTTAACTGTAGTCAATCCTCTTAACTTTTTCATTCATTTCTGAGGTTTATTTCCTGCCACAGTGGGTCCAGGAACAGGCCTTTATCTGTGGCAGCGAAAGTATCTACATCTGCAGTGCTTGCATTATCGTAACCACCATCGTTAGCTCTAGTACATAAGCTACGGGTGGGCACCATTTTATTCTGGGCGACTTGTGGCCAGTATGTATTTTTCTTTTTCGTTCCTACTATTTCGTAAAGCTGTTATACAATGGGGTCACTGCATGAAGGTACTGAGCAAGACTTGAGGAGGGAACTTCATTCTCTCCCCCAAAGAGATGTACATCAAGTCACTGTTCATGAATTTTTATGGTGCACATCCCTTGTATTTCCCATTGGATCTGTGCATTTGTCACTTGTTTTTCCTCATTTGCTGATCTAATTCTTTGAAGTATTTTTTCTCTTGTTTTTGTTTCATTGTCCTCATTAACCTGTAACCTTGTGGCAAACTATCTTAAAATGATTGCCTGCTAAACAATGTTTTTAATTGTTTTTTTGAATGGATCTATATCAGTCATCACTCTAAGCATCGCTTTAAGTGGGGCAGAGGATTTTATCTCTGCTTAATTTACTATAGGAGTCACTAACCTGCAGCAACTCAGTACCCCAGGTTAGTGACTCCCGTGGTAAAGGAATAACACAACTGGCGTTATTTTCCTGGCCGGGAGCATTGGACCGCTAATGCATGACCTGATTCTCCAGGTTGCAGTCTGAAAGGGGCCAGCCTCAGAAGAGGTGAATGGTCTAGGGCTGGGGTCACCAACCTCCAGAGTGCCGCGGGCCGCACAGCCGACTACCGGGAGCCTCGCGGGCCGCACCCCCCTTCTCCCCGCCCCCGTGAAAAAAAACAACAAACGCAAAATTATGAAAACAATGGCTGATCACCTTTATTGAATTTAATGAGATGGCTGATGATTCATGCTAGCAGACAAACGCTTAAAGTCCGGCTTCACAGATGACACTGACAGGAGAAGGGACGCTTGCAGGTGGTCGTCGGTGAGCTGCGAGCGCGTGGATGACTTTATCAATTTCATTCGCATGAACAGCTGTTCGCAGCAGTAGGTTGAGCCGAAGAGAGCAGCGACCTTGCGTGCGTTGGCGGCCATGGACGGGTGGGTGGCTGCCTGTGTCTTCCAAAATGCGACAGGGCCCATAGCCATGAAGCGCGACTTCTGTGCGTCGTCATACTGCAGTTCGATCAAGTCCATTTGAAGGTCAGAGGGCACGTCGGTGGGGTTCATCTCGAAGGGGGCACTGAAGAACTGAAATTTGAGATTGCAGACCTGCTATCAGTAATCTGTGAACTATCATTAAAATCATCTCTAATACCTGAGGATTGGAGGATCGCCAATGTAACACCAATTTTTAAAAAGGGTTCGAGGGGTGATCCGGGAAACTACAGACCGGTGAGCCTGACATCAGTACCGGGAAAAATGGTAGAAACCATCATAAAGAATAAAATTACTCAGCATATAGATAGTCATGACCTAATGGGAGACAGCCAACATGGCTCTAGACAAGGAAGATCTTGTCTTACTAATCTGTTATGTTTTTTTGAAGGAGTGAATAAACAGGTGGACAAAGGTGAGTCGGTTGATATTGTGTATCTGGACTTTCAGAAAGCCTTTGACAAGGTCCCTCATGAGAGACTTTTGGCAAAACTAAAGAGTCATGGGATAGGAGGCAGTGTACTACTGTGGATCAGGAACTGGTTAAAAGATAGAAAGCAGAGGGTAGGGCTAAATGGCCAATTTTCCCAATGGAGAAAGGTGAATAGTGGTGTACCCCAGGGATCTGTGCTGGGTCCGCTGCTTTTTGACATATTCATAAATGACCTGGAAAGTGGAATAACGAGTGAGGTTATCAAATTTGCTGATGACACAAAACTATTTAAAGTTGTTAAAACCCAGGAGGATTGTGGAAAATTGCAAGAGGATCTTGATAAATTGGAAGACTGGGCATCAAAATGGCAGATGAAATTTAATGTGGAGAAGTGCAAGGTTATGCACCTAGGGAAGAACAACCCAAACTATGGTTACACGATGCAAGGTTCCACATTAGGAACCACCACCCAAGAAAAAGATTTAGGCGTCCTTGTGGATACCATGTTAAAACCCTCGGCCCAGTGTGCAGCGGCGGCCAAGAGAGCAAATAGAATGCTAGGTATGATAAGGAAAGGAATGGAAAATAAAACAAAAGATATTATAATGCCTCTATATCGTTCCATGGTGAGACCGCACCTTGAATATTGTGTGCAATTCTGGTCGCCATATCTTAAAAAGGATATAGCAATTTTAGAAAAGGTTCAGAGAAGAGCCACCAAAATGGTAAAGGGGATGGAAGGCTACTCCTATGAAGAAAGGCTAAAAAGGTTGGGGCTCTTTAACCTGGAAAAGAGACGGCTGAGGGGAGATATGATAGAAGTCTATAAATTAATGAACGGAGTGGAACGGGTAAACGTAGATCGATTGTTTACCTTATCAGAATATAGAAAGACTAGGGGACATGCAATGAAGCTACAGGGTAAACTATTTAAGACTAATAAAAGAAAATATTTTTTCACTCAACGTGTAATCAAACTCTGGAATTTGTTACCGGAGGATGTAGTAAAGGCTGTTAGTGTAGCTGGGTTTAAAAAAGGTTTGGACAAGTTCCTGGAGGAAAGGTCCATAAACCATTATTAAGAAGGGACCCAGGATATCAATGCTTGAACCAATACAAGCATTGTGGAACCTGTGTCCCTTGGGGTAACTGCTAGGTACGTATGACCTAGATTGGCCACTGTTGGAAACAGAATACTGGGCTTGATGGACCTTGGTCTGACCCAGTATGGCATATCTTATGTTCTTATGTAAGAGGGCAAAGTCTTGCGAGTGCTTGGTGAAGTCTTATTGCTGATTGGTCCTCTAATTTGCGCGCTGCTCTTGGGAAACCGGTCACGTGCCGTTGAACCCGCCGAGCATGCCGCGGGCCGCAGATACAATGGCGGGAATCCTTGGCAGGCCGCACGTAATGTTAACCGGGGTAGAGCCTCGCGGGCCGCACGAAGGGACCTTGTGGGCCGCATGCGGCCCGCGGGCCGCAGGTTGGTGACCCCTGGTCTAGGGGGTCTCTCAACCCCCGGCTGCCTATAACAGGCAGCGCCCCCAGCCTCTTCACTCCCCTGATTCCACATTCAAATATCTTCCAACCCAATTCCCAGACCCTATCAAGAAATGCCAACCTTCCCAAAACTCCTCACCTCACTTTCCCACCTTGGACCCTACCATTAAGATTCCTGGTGGTCTAGGGAGTATAAGGGCAGGAGCAATTTGCAGTTGCTCCTGCCCATTGTGTGCCAAGTTTAAAATGACACCTGTGGACGTCAGCGCTAGAATGGCTGCCTGAGGGAGAGCTCCGCGAGGACAGTTGGATAAACGCCTGGTTTGCTTGGGTCATCCTCCCCCTGAAACCCCCTCATAATAAGTAGGGGAGAGTACCCAGACAGCGCGGAGGTTGGAAATTTGGCGAATGGCAGGCAAGAAGCCCTATATCGACCTCAAAGCCGCCTCATTCAAAGGAACAGCGGGGCCTAAACAGCTAACCGCCAAAATGGCGGTGGAGAGCAGTGAGGCTGGCGGAGCAATGGACACTGACGCAGGCAAGGGAGCCTCGAGTGAAATACTGGGGCTACGTGAAGATTTAAAAGAATGGTTTGACAGCACTAAAGAGGAACTGGGCATGTTAAAATCTGAGGTGCATGGCTGGTTCAATGAGCTAAAAAAGGGTGTGGCATCGCTGGGAGCACGAATCGAGGATATGGAAAAACCGCATGAGGAGTTCAAGGGGCACAATGGCCAAATGGAGCAATAAATAAGCACTGTGAGCAATATGCAGGAGGAACTGTTGCAAAAACTAGAAGACCTAGAGAATAGGTCTCAGCGTTCGAATATAAGAATTCGGGGCCTGCCAGAGGGAGAGGACACTATAAATTACCTTGCTGTGTTGGAGGAGTTCTGCAAGGCAGTGTTAAGTGCGGTGGAGGTGCCCCTAGATGGAGTATGTTTTACAATAGACCAGGCGCATAGGTCACTGGGGCCTTGGAGGGAGAATAGATCCTGGGATGTTGTCGCCTGTCTGCATGAGTTCAGGACAAAAGAATTGGTGATGTCAGCAGTGAGGAAATTAGGGAAGATCTGCTGGAAGGACATAGAGGTGGAGGTATATTCGGACATCTCAAGTATTACAATGCGGAAACGCAGAGAATATCAAGCTGTAACAAAGAAGCTTAGAGAAGAGAATGTCTGCTATAAATGGCTGTTTCCAGTGGGGTTACAATTCACGATTGGTGGAAAAACAACTGTGGCCAAGTCGGTGGAAGAGGCGATTGCAAGCTTGCAGCAGTCTGGATGGGTAGACTTGCCCCCCGCGTACTCCTGAGACCTCAGGACGAGATAGCGGTGACTCGTATTCGCAGTGGCACAGGGCACCGGGCAGAGATAAGCGCCTTTGGCGCCAGAAGCCTTTAAAGGGCCAACAGCAAAAGTCACCTTGATGGTCCGTTGTGGACTGAATGTAGTTGCTGAGACTAATAGTTATATTTGCTTAAGCCTTGTACATTAAATGTGTGGGGGCAAGGGGGTAAATGGAGTTCTGCTTAGTAACCTGTTGAGGCAAGGGGGGGCTGGGGGGAGATGAAGGATGTGGTGGTTATTTTGGAGGGTGTCAGAAATGTTTGTGTGTGAGTGAGCATCTCAGGGCTGTTCGGGGCTGATTAGTCACTATGGGGCCTGCGGTGATGGGTCCGGAGGGGAGAGGAAAGGGGGGGAAGGTGGACAGGAAGGAGGTGGGGTGGAGGGTGCTGTGGGTAGGGAGATAAGAGGATAGGGGTTTGTAATTATATGTGGGGTAAGTTGGGCAGAGGGAGTTTGGGCAGTAACATGGTGGAAATTAAGTTGGTGACGCTTAACGTTAAGGGCCTTAATTCATATTTTAAGCGTCAAATGCTTTTTAAGGAATGTAAGCGGTTAAGAGGGGACATAGTGTTTATACAGGAGACTCATCTCTTACCTAAGGATGAGGGTAGGGTGAGTCACCCCCATTATCCTCAACAAATCTTTGTGTCCAATAAAAAAGAGAAGAAAAAGGGAGGAGTGGGGATTCTTCTTTCAAACAGGGTGTCCGGTCAGGTTACTGAGGTGCATAGAGATAGGGGGGGATGCTATGTGATAGTTAAAGTCAAGTGGGATTCAGTGATGTACACTTTGACTAGTGTATATGCTCCGAACTCCAACCAAGCTGAGTTTTTTTCAGAAACTCCATGACTTTTTGGTACAAAATGCGGAAGGCAAAATAATCCGGGGGGGGGGGGGGTGGATTTTAATGTGGCCTTAAATCCCTTGGTGGATACATCTAGGGGGTCGACCTCTACCCCGAGAATACACAGGCGGTGGTTGAAACAGCTAATAGAGGGCCTGGATTTGGTGGACGCCTGGAGGGAGTTGAATAGTGGCCAGAGGGACTTTTCTTTTTACTCCCCAGTTCATGGAGTTTATTCGAGGATAGACTTATTTCTGATGGATAAATCACTGATCTCAGAAGTGGGGGAGTGTGGCATACTTGAATGTACCTGGTCGGACCATTCTCCGGTGTCGTGTGACCTCCTGATGGGGAATTCAAAAATCAGTAGAACCTGGTGGAAATTGAATGAGACTTTATTGAAGGATAAATTGGTTACCCGGCAGATAAGTGAAGAAATTAGCCACTATATGTTGTTTAATGATAATGGAGAGTGCTCACCAGCTGTTGTCTGGGATTGCCTCAAAGGCAGTGTTGAGGGGTAAATTCATAGCCATTGGGACTCATAGGAAGTGGATGAGAACTTATAAGCAACAACATCTGCTCTCATCCATAAGGGAAATGGAACAGCAGGTTAAGAAGGACCCAGCCAATAGCAAGCCATAAGAGGGACTACAGTCTTTATGAAAAGAGTTGAATGAATTAAACTTGCAGGATATCCATCATAAACTTAATATGCTGAAGCAACAGTGTTTTGAGTATAGTAATAAAGCAGGGCGGCTGCTCGCTCGTAAGATAAAATAAGTGACCGCAAGGAATCATATAGTAAAGATTAAAGATGTGAAGGGGAAGGTCCTTTGGTCAGAGAGGGACACTGAAAAGCATTTTGTGCAGTTCTTTCAGAACCTGTATACCCCGGAAAGAGTAGCAGATGAGGAGGAAATCCAGGAATACCTAAGTAAAGTCTCTCTGCCGCTGCTGACTGGGGAGGAGGTGGAAGGCCTTTCGGGCCCGATTCAGGAGCAAGAAGTGCTTGAGGTAATTAAGGGCCTTCCTTTCTCATAAAGCCCTCGGAATGGATGGATTTCCTAATCACTTTTACAAGGTGTTTGCTGGGGCTCTGGTAGGACCGCTTGCAAAGATGTTTAACTCCTATAGTGCGGAGTCCCAGATGCCTGCCTTGCTTAGGCTGGCGGGGATTAGTATTATACATAAAGAGGGCAAAGATCCGTCTGAATGTGGGTCCTGTCAGCCCATCTTACTGTTAGGCAGCGATTTAAAGATTTTTGCCAGAATTCTCGCGAATCGCCTTATGCCGAGTCTTACTAGGTTGGTTCACCCGAATCAGTCGGGGTTTGTTCCTGGTAGGCAGACATTGGACAATATTCGGAGGGCCCTGAACGTAATGTGGCAGGGGGAAAATAGGGGGGACATGCTGACCCTATTGGCAGTGGATGTGGAGAAAGCTTTTGATAGGGTGAGCTGTACTTTCCTGTTTAGAGTGCTCGAGAAAGTGGGAATAACTGGGCCTTACCTAAAGTGGGTTCAGATCCTGTATAGGTCACTGCTGGCCTGTTTGAAAATCAATGGGGCTGTGACTGGCTCCTTTGAGCTCTTTAGAGGAACGAGACAGGGATGCCCCCTCTCACCCTTGCTATTTATTTTAGCGATGGAGCCCATGGCGCAACACATCCGTGACCAAGACGCTATAGAGGGTATTCAGGTAGGTGGAAAATGGCATAAAATCTTGTTGTTCGCAGACAACGTGTTATTTTTTTTACCACAAAGCCGGAACAATCACTGCCTGTGAAGAGTGCCGGGGTTCCGTATCAACTCATCTAAATCGGAGCTTTTGAATGTAACAATAGATAAGGGAGGGTAGATCGGATGAGACAGAGATTCCTCTTCAAATGGGTAAAAGATAGTATTAAATACTTAGGGGTTCAGATAACTGCCCAGAGGGGCAAGAGTTTTCAAACAAATTATGGCCCGGCAAAAAGTAAACTTCTTCGGGAATTTGAGAGGTGGGAAAAATTGGAGGTTTCGTGGATGGGGAGGATAGCACTAATAAAAGTGGTGGCACTCCCTAGACTCTTATCTTTTTATGAACCTGCCAGTAGAGGTCCCTACACGATTTTTGGAAGATGTGCAAAAGCAACTTATGAGGTATATATGGAAGGGGAGGAAACCCCGGGCTGCAAAAGCTATACTGTGTTCGGGGAAGCATAAAGGAGGGATGGGGATCCTCTCGCTGCTGAGATATTATGAAGCGGCTAGAGTGCTAGCGGTGTTGGAATGGTGGCTCTGAGGTCAAGCTGAATGGGTGGAATTGGAGGGACAGAGCTTGGAGGGTGTTGATTCCGGGGGGGGGGGGGGGGCTGATATGGCTCCGAGGGAGTGGTGTTTTTGGGAAGGCACAAGGGAACCCCTTTATACTTCTAACCCTGCAGCATTGGAGGAAATGGCAGCATAAGTGGTATGGCCCACAGGGAAACTCTAAGTACCTGCCCTTGGTGGACAATCCAGAATTTCCTCCCGGAGTGGAAGACCCTGCCTTCTAAAGATGGGCTCAGAGGGGATTAAAATATATTGGACAACTTAAAGCAGGGGACAGTTGGGTAACCTTTGAAGATTTGCAAGAGGAGTACCATTTCCCTCCACAGGACAGGTATAAATACTTGCAGGCTATTCACTATGGTAGGAAGGCTGGAGTGGGGGGGGGGGTGCTTGGCCTTAGGAGGGAGGAGATTGATGGTCTCTTTGAGGGTCCGGGAATGAAAGGCGCACTTTCCAAAAAATATAGGGAAATGGATAGGGCTGACTGTTTGGGGTGGGCACCCAAGAAGGCCTGGGAGGAAGATTTGGGTAAATCTTGGGATGGGCCCCAATGGGAGTCAATATGTAAGGGATTGCTTAGGGGGTGGTGGCAAGCAGTATTATAGAGCACAGCTATAAAATACTGTACCGTTGGTATTTGACACCGCAGAGGATTCAGAAGTGGAAGGGGAGACCAGGGTTATGTTGGAGAGAGTGTGGTGCAGTTGGGTCATTTATGCATATGTGGTGGGAGTGTGAGAAGTTGCGGCCCTTATGGTGTAAGGTGGGGGAGTGGATGTGTGACCTTATCGGCTGAACAATTAACGTTGGTCCATGTATGTCATTGTTGAATATTGATGACACCACAGCTGCTGCTGGTACACATACGTTGTTAAAAAGTGTGTGTACAGCAACCAGGCAAGCTATAGCCCGACAATGGAAGAATGTGGCGGTACCATCGATTGTAGACATCTATTCCCGGATGGAGCACCTCTATCTAATGTATCGCCTTACGGCTTTGAGACAAAGGAAGCTGATCTCGTTCCAAAAGACATGGTCCCCCTATCTGGAATGGCAGGAGCGGAGTAAGAGCGCAAAATGAAAAGCTATGTTCTTTGTTTTTCTGTTATTATATAGTGTGAATGGAGGCCCAACCGGTGTGACTGTGGGAAGACTGTTTGATGTTTACCATGATAATTAGTATGTAGACTGCTGTAAATAGTTGGGACAGCATTAAGCCTATATCCCATCTATTATTGTATAAGGTAAGGCTTGTAGTGTGGGGAGGGAGAATGCTGTCAAAGTATATGTTACCCACATTTTCTCTGTGCATGGGGCGGGGGGGAGGGTTGGGGGGGCACACTGCTTATTTGCTTGTTTGATTGATTTTTGAGTGGAAATTTTTTCTCAATAAAAAGTAAGTGGAAAATGAATGGCACCTGTAACCCCTAGCAGACCCCCAGACCTCACATCTCTTCTCCTGAGGCCAGTCCCTTTAAGCTTGTGGTTTGGAGCATCGGACTGCATGTTAGCAGCCCGACGCTCCCAGATGGGAAAAGTAATATTAGCTTTCTGCTAGCGTTTTTTCTTGGAATTACGCAGCTTGCAGTGCTTACCACAAGCTGTGCTACTCCATTTGAATACTAATGAGGTGTTTGCATGTATTTACATCTCATTAATATTTAACTTGCATTTAGTGCAAAACTATACATTACAGTAAAATAATACGTTTTTTCCTTTTAACATGCGTGAAGGGGCAAAAACATGTGCGCTATTCTCATAACTCACTTTAGTAACTACCCCCTATGCATCATAGTAAAATGTAAACCAAACCTGATGTATTTTTCATTCATATGTAATCTGATTTAACCCAACACCTTTATTTTTCAGAGATGGTAGGTAGTATATAGTAAATCCCAATAGTGACTGAAAAGCATGCTCGTTGCATAGTAGAGAAGATAATATTACAGCGCCTTTATATTAGAAAAAAACCCTAACTAGGCTGCAAGACTAATCTGTAGCAGTACTCTACTTTTTAATTTATTTCAATTTTTACTGATGCTATGCTTACCTGCTCTGCAGACATGTTAAAATTCACTGTTAATAATGTGTATTGGCACCTTCCAATCTGATTAGCATGACTGAAATGCTATACATTGGGAAGATGCACCATACTTTGCTCTAATATTGATATTGTTCTTGCTAAGGGATGTTTTTTCCTGAGTACAGTATGCGACCAGCCCAGTGGTCCAAGTTGCCGTGTTGTGGGTTCCCATGAGGAGAGACCAGGCCTCTGTTCGTGGACTGGAATTGTGCTCCCCATCCAAGCTATTGCTGTGGATGTGGTAGAAGGCCCAATTTTAAAGGATTTATGCCCAGAAAATTATAGATTAGAATTTTGTTTTAGAAAGGGAAAGAAGACAGGGGGTGTAGTCAACACTGTACCTAGTCCTATGCAAGCAGTGCAGCCGCATAGGTCGCAAAAAGATAGGGGCACATTTGGGGTTGCCATCCTCAACCCTCCCCCCATGCTGCCTGCCCTTGCCCTGCTGCTGCTGCTGCCGCTTGTCGTGTTCCTTGGCAGTGGCGGCGGCAGCAGCAGAGCAGGCCTCCAATTGAAAAAAAACACGTGGGTCTTTTTGACTCTGCACTTGCATACTTGCATCAGAGAAGGGAGGGACCAGACAAGCCATTCAAATGCGAGCCTTTATAACTCCGCGCTTGCATTCTGGTCTGGTTCCTCCCTCCTTTGACTTAGGCGCGTCAGAGGAGGGAGGGACCAGACCGTCATGCAAGCACAGAGTCAGAAAGACCCGCATGTTTTTTTTTTCAATTTGAGGTCCGCTCCGCTGCTGCCACTGCCGCCGCCAAGAGAACACGAAAAGAGGCGGCAGCGGGGCAAGAGCAGGCTGCACGGGGCGGGGAGCCAGCTGGCCATGGAGGTGTTGGGCAAGATGGAGGGATGATGCGCATGGGGACAGGGCTGGTGCTAGGGTTTCTAGCGTCCCCTTAAAACCTATAATCGGGCGCCCCTCACTTATTATTAATGTTAGCTGCACCCTACCCTCCTTTTTCCCAAAGCTACTTTGTGAACTCTTTTCAAGCAATATTAATATTTCTCCTTCAAATCCAATGTTGTAAGAAAATTGCAGCGAAAGAGCCAAATGTATAACCAAAATACAAATACTTAGCATCATACAGACAGTGATAGTCCAAAAAAATATAAATCTGATTCTGCTGATCTTACTAATGACAACATAAACATTCCCCAGTGCCAGGCATATTGTGAACTAATATAAAACTGCAAAAGTCACTGAAGATCTACAAGGCCAAATCTACCATATCATACCAGCACACACTTCCAAAACTCATACAATAAAGGGCCTACCCAGAAAAAAGCAGCACTATAAATACTGTTGGAGAGCTTGGATGTTGCAAGAAGCATCTCATCAATGTACTTCTCAGTGTCTTGAGTGCTCCTCAGCCTCGCCACCTCCTCTCTCAGTTCCTCTGCTTGTTTCCTGAGAGCTTCAGCATGCAGGCACCCTGCACATGGAACCGGTCCTACAACTGGCTTTGGGACTTCTGTCTGGACAGAGGCAGAAGCTGTAACAGAGGCAACAGCTTTAGCAATACGATTTTTCCCAGTCATTGTTCTGGTCGTGGAGCTTAGGTATCTGTTAAAACAAAAGAGAGATCTACCAAAGTACCAGCTGGTTTCCCAGCTGTCTTTTCAGAGAAAAAGCAGTTAAATCTCTTTAAGTATGTTCAAAATGTGCTGTTCCAAGTCCCTGTGTGTAGTTAATTGGGGAGGTGCCCTATAAAGCAAGACTGCTCACTAGGGGTGGGTGGGAGTTGGGGGGGGGGTTAGGGAGGGAGCTAACAACTAATTAGGTGTCAGTAGCTTCAAAGAGCTGAGAAAGATACTAAAGCAGAGTTTTGAACCTATCCCACTAAAGAAAATATTTCTCCTTTTAAACTAAAGCACCAAAAAGAATGTAACTTTGTTTTAAAAATGTACCAAAACCCTTTTAAGAGCTCCCAGGCAGAGAGCTGTAATTTAAAATGCCACAAACTCTTACCTTTGCTTGAAATGTATAGCCCTGTAGGAATGCCTCAACAGTGCAGGGCTCTGAAGCCTTTTATGCAGGCCTCAGCTGCTTTCAGTTCTTTCACTGGCTAATCAGGCCTACTAACTCCTGATTAGGTGTAAGTAGCTTTAAAGAGCTGAGAAAGATACTAAAGCAGAGTTTTAAATCTACCCCACTAAAGAAAATATTTCTCCTTTTAAACTAAAGCACCAAAAAGAATGTAACTTTGTTTTAAAAATGTACAAAAACCCTTTTAAGAGCTCCCAGGCAGAGAGCTGCAATTTAAAAAGCCACAAACTCTTACCTTTGCTTGAAATGTATAGCCCCTGTTAGGAATGCCTCAACAGTGCAGGGCTCTATAGAGGGTCTTTTTCTAAAGGGCGTTAGTTGTTAATGTGGGTTCTGGCATGCACTAAGTGTGTACAGGGACACTCATTAACAGGATCAAATACAAAATCATTCTACACACCCACAAAATTCTGAACAAACAATCAGCGAATTTGGAAAACAGATTCTTCCAGCCTTTATTCAATCCCCCTGCGGCTCTCCGACAAAAAGGAAAGCTATAGAAGCCACCCTGTCAAGACTGGTAGCGCTCGGGGCTGTGACCCCGGTTCCACCAGACCAATACGGCTCCGGTCGGTACTCAATTTATTTTGTAGTCCCAAAAAAGGAAGGCTCCTTTCGTCCTATCCTAGACCTAAAACAGGTCAATCGCTGTCTCAAGGTACCCCATTTCCGGATGGAAACCCTGAAGTCAGTCATTTCGGCCGTAAGGGCCGGGGAGTTTCTCACAGCTCTCGACTTGGTGGAAGCATACTTGCACATTCCGGTCCGAAGGTCTCATCAACAGTTCCTGAGGTTCGCGGTGCCAAGAGGTCATTTCCAATTTCAGGCGCTGCCCTTCGGTTTAGCTACGGCTCCCAGGACCTTTACCAAAATAATGGTGGTGGTGGCCGCCTTCCTACGAAGGGAAGGAATCCTGGTACACCCATACCTCGACGATTGGCTGATCAGGGCGAAATCAGAGGAGGAAAGTCGCTCGGCTACAGCCAGAGTAGTAGAGGTCATGGAGGAGTTAGGGTGGATAATCAATCGGTCAAAAAGCAAGTTGATACCCACTCAGGAACTCGAGTACCTCGGGGCAAGATTCAACACCAGAGGAGGAAGGGTGTTCCTACCCCGAAAACGGGCAAAGGATCTAAGGTCTCTCATATCACAGTTCCTGGAATGACGAAACCCCTCAGCGTGGCTTTACCTCCAATTATTGGGTACCATGGCGGCGACAATAGAGGTAGTTCCCTGGGCCAGGGCCCACATGCGGCCCCTACAACGCTCCTTGTTACGTCGTTGGTCTCCTCAGAATCATCCCTTGTCCACTCCTCTACCCTGCGCACCTCGAACCAGGGAAGCTCTCCGGTGGTGGAGGTGTCCAAAAAATCTAGAATGCGGGACACCTCTCGAAACTCCGCAGTGGATCCTGCTTACAACGGACGCCAGCCTGTCGGGCTGGGGAGCCCATTGCCAGGGACAGTTTGCTCAGGGCCTTTGGTCCCCGGTGGAGTCGCAGTGGTCCATCAACAGGCTGGAGTTATGAGCAGTTACTCTGGCGCTCAAGACGCTCGAGCCTCTAGTGAGGAAGAACGCAATTCGCGTCCTCTCAGACAATGTCACCACAGTGGCTTACATCAACCGGCAGGGGGGGACGAGCAGCCCCGCCCTAGAGAAGGAGGCGACCAGCCTGTTCCAGTGGGCCGAGACCCGGTTATTAGCCCTCTCAGCTCAACACGTGGCCGGCACAGACAACATCACAGCGGATTACCTCAGCAGGTTCAAGGTCGACCAGGGAGAGTGGGAGCTGGATCAGGAAGTCTTCAACCGGATTGTCTCCCTCTGGGGCCCCCCAATCATGGATCTCATGGCCCGCTACTCGTCGGCCAAAGCAAATTGTTTTTTCAGCAGAAGAAAGGAAAGAATGTCCGAAGGCCTGGATGCCCTGGCTCAGAGGTGGCCCTCCGGGGGTCTTCTCTACGTGTTCCCTCCTTGGGCCTTGATCGGGAGGGTGCTTCAGAGGGTCGAATCCCACCAAGGCTTGGTCATCTTCATTGCTCCAGATTGGCCTCGCCGCCCGTGGTATGCGGACCTAGTGAGATTGGCGGTCGACCAACCGTTCCGTCTTCCCTGCAAGAAGGACCTTCTCAGACAGGGGCCCCTGCTGATGCCTCATGTGGATCGATTCTCGCTTACGGCCTGGCTATTGAAAGGGCGAGGCTTCGGAAGCGAGGATACTCTGGTTCAGTGATTGCAACCTTGCTGAGCGCGCGAAAGCGCTCCACTTGTCTTTCTTATGTGAGGGTGTGGCGCATCTTCGAAGCCTGGTGTACGGAACGCCAGAAGAAACCCTTTTCAGCCTCCATCCCAGAGATTCTAGAATTCTTGCAAGCGGGTTTTGAGAAAGGCCTTGCTCCCAGCTCCCTACGGGTCCAGCTGGCAGCCATCTCTTGCTATAGAGGCAAGGTCCGGGGGAAGTCCTTAGGGGTCCACCCGGACGTGACCAGGTTCCTGAGAGCAGTTAGTCGTCTGCGCCCCCAGAAAATATCGATAATCCCTCCCTGGGACCTTAACTTGGTGTTAAATGCCTTGACCAAAGAACCTTTCGAACCAATAATGGACGCCTCACTTAAAGATTTGACGTTGAAGACGGTCTTCTTGGTAGCCATCTGCTCAGCAAGACGCGTTTCCGAGTTCCAGGCTCTGTCCTCCCAGCCTCCCTTTCTCTCCTTCTTTAAGGACAAGGTGGTTTTACGAACAGTCCCTTCCTTCCTCCCCAAGGTAATCTCGCCTTTCCATCTGAACCAGCCGGTTTCGCTGCCTGCGTTCCCAGCTGCCAGGCGGGGAGAGAAGGATGGCAATCTACGTCGCCTAGATGTACGCAGAACACTGAAGCGTTAACCTCTCGCGCACGGCCCCCTTCAGGAGGTCCGAACGTTTGTTCATTCAGTTTGGGGGCCCCCACAAGGGGGAGGCCGCGGCCAAGGCATCCATCTCTAGATGGATCAGAGAAGCCATCTCTTCCGCCTATATCCTGAAGGGGAAACAGTCCCCGGCAGGTCTGCGGGCCCACTCCACACGGGCGCAGGCTGCTTCCTGGGCTGAGTCCAGCCTGGTACCGCCAATTGATATTTGCAGGGCGGCAACTTGGTCCTCGCTGCATACCTTTACCAAGCACTACAGGCTGAATGTGCAGAGGTCTATAGATGCTAGCTTTGGGGACGCGGTCATTCGTTCCGGCATAGCGAACCCCACCCAGGTTTGAACTGCTCGGTTACATCCCAGAAGTAAAGGGACTGGACTGGAGTAACGATAAGGAAGAATTAATTAGTCCTTACCTGCTAATTAGTGTTCCTGAAGGAACAGTCCAGTCCCTGATCCCACCCGGGCTACGGTGAATATAGCGGAACGATTCCGGGGCAGAGGCGGAAGGAGTCCTGGATTGCTCGGGTCAGGTGAGCCGGGGGGGCGGGAAGGCTACGGCAACCTCTCGTTAACCTTCCCTCCCTGTCCTACTTCTCTGGTCTCCGCACGTTTCTGTTCCTACATTATTCAAAAAAAAAAAAAGTGGAGTGTGATATGTTCAGTTAATTTCAGTTGTTTCCTACAGTTAATATTTTAGTACGTTAAGTCTGCTTTTTCAATAGATTACTGGGGCTTAGGGGTGGTGCCAGAGGTATTTATACCTAACCAGCCTCAAAAGGGTTTGACTCAGCCTCCAAGCTGCTGGAAGGGTTACGCAACCCAGAAGTAAAGGGACTGGACTGTCGTTCCTTCGGGAACACTAATTAGCAGGTAAGGACTAATTAATTCTTACTACATCCTCCGGTTACAAATTCCAGAGTTTGATTACACGTTGAGTGAAAAAAAATTTTCTTTTATTAGTCTTAAATAGTTTACCCTGTAGCTTCTTTGCATGTCCCCTAGTCTTTCTATATTCTGATAACGTAAACAGTCGATCTACGTTTACCCGTTCCACTCCGTTCATTAATTTATAGGCTTCTATCATATCTCCCCTCAGCCGTCTATTTTCCAGGTTAAAGAGCCCTAACCTTTTTAGCCTTTCTTCATAGGAGTATCCTTCCATCCCCTTTACCATTTTGGTGGCTCTTCTCTGAACCTTTTCTAATAACGCTATATCCTTTTTAAGATACGGCGACCAGAATTGCACACAATATTCAAGGTGCAGTCTCACCATGGAACGGTATAGAGGCATTATAATATCTTTTGTTTTATTTTCCATTCCTTTCCTTATGATACCTAGCATTCTATTTGCTCTCTTGGCTGCCGCTGCACACTGGGCCGAGGGTTGTAACATGCTATCCACAATGACGCCTAAATCTTTTTCCTGGGTGGTGGTTCCTAATTTGGAACCTTGCATCGTGTAACCATAGTTTGGGTTGTTCTTCCCTAGGTGCATAACTTTGCACTTGTCCACATTAAATTTCATCTGCCATTTTGATGCCCAGTCTTCCAATTTATCAAGATCCTCTTGCAATTTTCCACAATCCTCTTGGGTTTTAACAACTTTAAATATTTTTGTGTCATCTGCTAATTTGATAACTTCACTCGTTATTCCACTTTCCAGGTCATTTATGAATATGTCAAAAAGCAGCGGACCCAGCACAGATCCCTGGGGTACACCACTATTCACCTTTCTCCATTGTGAAAATTGGCCATTTAGCCCAACCCTCTGCTTTCTGTCTTTTAACCAGTTCCTGATCCACAGTAGTACACTGCCTCCTATCCCATGACTCTTTAGTTTTGCCAATAGTCTCTGATGAGGGACCTTGTCAAAGGCTTTCTGAAAGTCCAGATACACTATATCAACCAACTCACCTTTGTCCAGGTGTTTATTCACACTTTCAAAAAAACATAACAGATTAGTAAGACAAGATCTTCCTTGTCTAAAGCCATGTTGGCTGTCTCCCATTAGGCCATGATTATCTACATGCTGAGTAATTTTATTCTTTATGATGGTTTCTACCATTTTTCCCGGTACTGACGTGAAGCTCACCAGTCTATAGTTTCCCGGATCACCCCTCGAACCCTTTTTAAAAATTGGTGTTACATTGGTGATCCGCCAATCTTCAGGTATTAGAGATGATTTTAATGATAGTTCACAGATTACTAATAGCAGGTCTGCAATCTCATATTTCAGTTCTTTCAACACCCTTGGATGTATACCATCCGGCCCAGGTGATTTGCTACTCTTCAGTTTATCTAATAGTTGTAATACATCTTCCCGATGTATCGATATTTCCTTCAATTCCTCCGCACCTTTAAATACCACTTCAGTCATGGGTAACATCCCTATATCTTCCTCAGTAAAGACCGAAGCAAAGAATTCATTCAGTCTCTCCGCTATCGCCTTGTTGCCTCTTAGTGCCCCTTTAACTCCTCTATCATCTAATGGTCCAACTGACTCTCTCACAGGTTTTTTGCTACGAATGTACTTGAAAAAATCTTTATTTCGCGTTTTTGCTTCCGCAGCAAGCTTCTTCTCAAATTCTCTCTTTGCCTTCTTTATCAATGCCTTGCATTTGACCTGCCAGTGCTTATGCTGTTTCCAGGTTTCGTCGTTTGGCTCTTTTTTCCATTTCCTGAAAGATGCTTTCTTGGCAACAACAGCCTCTCTGACCTCACCTTTAAACCATGCTGGCAGTTTTTTGGACCTCCTTCCACTTTTCTTAAAGCGTGGAATACAGCTGGTCTGGGCTTCCAAGATAGTATTTTTCAACAACACCCAAGCTTGTTGTAAGTCTTTAACCTTTGCAACTGCTCCTTTTAGTTTTTTCTTAACTATTTTCCTCATTTTATCATAGTCTCCCTTTCGAAAGTTAAAAGGTAGCACTGTGGATTTCCTTACTATCCCTCCTCCACTAATTAAATCAAAGGCGATCATGCTATGATCACTATTGCCAAGTGGCCCCAACACCCTTATCTCTTGCACTAGATCTGGTGTTCCACTAAGGACTAGGTCCAATATGGCTTCCCCTCTGGTTGGTTCATGAACCAGCTGCTCCAAGAAGCAGTCATTTATGTCATCTAGGAACTTTATCTCCCTAACATGTACTGCCGCGACACTGACTCAGTCGATACCGGGGTAATTGAAATCGCCCATTATTATTACCGCGCTGTAACTTTTGTTAGCTTCCTTGATTTCTTTGAGCATTTCATCATCCATTTGTTCATTCTGGCCATGCGGTCGATAGTACACCCCCTTGGCACCGTTGGAGGTCCCATTCCCCTTCCTAGGGAATCCAATCCTCTTTGGCCAGTTTACGCGACTCGGACCCCAGGTCCTCCGGAGGCCCCTTGGTGCTGGCCTCGAGGCAAGGAGTCAGAGGGCCTCGGTTTCCTCATCACTGCTCAACTCCAAGTGGGAGACTGATGATGAGGCATCCCTGGAAACCAGATGGCACTGAGACATCCTCTCAGATCTGTCGTCCCCGGCGCCCGAACACCTTGACTTGGCCTTCCACGATTTTGTCAGGGATATGGCCAGAGCCCTCTCGGTGCAAACCAAGGTGGAGGAAGGCCCACGCACTGAAGAGCTGGAGATTCTCCACTATAAGTCTCCCCCAAAGAAACTCTCATGGTGCCGGTGCAGCTGATCCTCGAGCGGCACCTGTTGAGAATGTGGGAGACCCCGGTGTTGGTACTGATGATCAGCCGGTGCCTCGATGCCATGTACTGTGTCAGGAAAGGACCAGGGTTCCACAAACCCCAGCTCCCACATAACTCTATGGTTGTCGAGTCAATCATGCAAAAACTAAAGAGCCAGAAGATCCATCTTCCCCCCTGGTAGGGATGCTAGAGCCCTCGATGCACCCCTGGGCCCAAATGCTACCAGAGCTTGATGCTGGAGTGTCAGATCTAGGCCTATGAGCTGTACATAGGCATGTATCTCAGGGCCCTAACCCAAGAGTTTTCCAGGTTTTCAGCAGGGCTTGCTAGGGAACCCCTCCAATGGTTCCAGTCCCTGACCTCCGGGATCAAGGGCTGCTTGAAGTTCCTTTCTGAGGCGGCCAATGATGGCTTTGAGCCAGCAGCTTGGGTATCAGCGGCCGGCATTGGCACCTGGGGCCAGGTCTGACTGCAGTCTTCGGATCTCAAGCAGTGGGTTCAAGACAAGCTGCTCGATGTCCACTGTACTGGGGAGAACCTGTTGCAAACCTATGGCCGACATGGCGGCCGAGATAGAAGCTGATGTGGTGACTCAGCAGAGGCTCTCCAAAAAGACCTCATCCTTCCCCTGCAAGAAACCATCAGGGTAAAGACCCCTATTTCTGAGGATAAAAGGGGTCCTTTCATCAGAGTCACCACTACCAGCCCTTCTCAGGCCAGCAGCAGGGTTCTCACCCTAAGAGACAAAATCATGGGACTCAGAAGCCAAAGGCACAGAAGCCCCAGGCCCCAGCTCCCACCCAGCCCGGGGGAGCTTTTGACTCCTGGGGCAGGGCCTCCCCTCTCCCGGGAGATCTTCACCAGCCCACAGGGGGCCCCGGCACTCTTTGCCCACAGGTGATCCAGTGTCACCTCGGACCAGTGGGTGCTGCAGGTGTTAAGGGTGGGGGGATATCTCCTCCACCTACAGCAGGTTCCACACAGGTTCTTTCCAGGCGAGCCAGTGGGACCTCTCTTCACCAGACCCTTCTGCTCTCAGAGCTCACAGGTCTGCTTAGGAACAATGCAGTAGAGCCTGTACCCAAACATCTGTGGGGAAAAAGCTTCTACTTCAGATGCTTCCTTGTCCCAAAGAGAACGGGGCCTCAGGCCCATACTAGACCTGAGAAACTTAAACAAGTTTCTGGTGAGGGAGAAGTTCAAGATGCTCTCCTTTGAAAACTGTTGCCTTACCTCCACCAGGGAGATTGGCTGTGCTCCTTGAACCTAAAGGATGCATACACGCACGCTCTGATCCATCCCTCCCATAGACAGTACCTACAGTTCGTGGTGGGAGGAGGACACTACCAGTACAAGGTGCTACCCTTCGACCTGGCTTCCTTGCCAAGGGTCTTTACCAAATGCATGGCGGTAGTAGCCGCCTACCTGCGCCTATAGGGAGTTTTTGTCTTCCCCTACCTGGACAACTAGCTCATAAGGGGCAGTACTGCCTCAGAGGTCAGTCAGGCCGCAGAACGTGCAACCCTTCTATTGCAGCACCTGAGGTTCGTCATCAACTACCCCAAATCCCATCTCTCTCCAGCCCAAAGTCTGGAGTTCATAGGTGCCCAGTTGGACACATTACAGGTCAAGGCCATCCTCCCAAGAGAAAGGGCAGAATGCCTCAGGCAACTGGCAGGAGAGGTTCAATGCTGCTGGTCAGTGCCGGCTCGTCTCCTCTTCCGCCTTCTGGGCCAAAAGGCCTCGACGATTTTCCAGTACAGTGATGTTGCAAAGTTTCCAGTGGATAAGACGTGCCAATTATTGTGCCTTTCCACATAGAAATTTTCTCCCTTAAGACTTTGTAGTCAGGTTGAGTGACCATTTCCAGCTCTTCCTTACAGATTCTGTATATGTCAGTTTTGCCCATTTTTTCTATGCTTGTTGTGAGTCATCTCGTCTGTAATCCACTGTCCTGGGCTACTAGTATCAATCTCTCATCCTTTGGTTATATTTCACCTCTCCTTAACCAATAATGATTTGTGCATTTGCCACTTGTTCCTAATTTACTGATCTAATTCTTGGAAGATTTTTTTTTCTCTTGTTTTGTGAATTCCGTTGCTTCCCTCCCTCGATGGAATGCTAAGTTTGATAATAGAGATGGGATTTTGGTCATTTGCTTTCATATTTCAACCCTTTTTGTGTGTTTGGATCCGTTGACATTTAGATAGGCCTGGGGGCCTTTTGGAGCAGTTTCTCCAAATGGGCGAGACCTTTTCATTGGGGATCATTTGATGCTGTCCTGTAAAGCTTATTCAAGCAAGTTCATAAAAATGTTTATTATTCGTTCAGGGCAATTTCTCCAAATGGGTTAGTTTTGCACATACCATGACAGTCATGAACCTCACTCCTAAGCCAGAGAATGTTATTCCTTTATGTGTGAACTCGGACAATGTGGTTATATTTTTATATATCGCAAACTTTAAATATTTCACATGAGAAAGTGTCCCATAAGCAGCAAAATTTTATTATAATGAGCACTGTAAAAATAATCCCAGAGAAATCATGCTCTCAAAACAGAATCTCCAAGACAGATTCAAAATGAAAAAGCAAACAACACTTCTCTGTTATTCTGGCATTTGTTCTAAATGAGATGAAGAAGAAAACAGCTGAGAGGAAAAAAGCAGATCTGGCTTTGTAAGGGGCAAAGTAGATGTGAATGGGAAGATGCACATTGGAACCCCCTTGGTGTTCTCAAGCCTCCATGTCCATGTATGCTCCCTGTAGCATAATGCTGGAAAGTGAACATTTCAGCACTATGTGAGGAACATATGACCAGATGATTCCCTGTGCATTAGTTTTAATACAAAAGGAAAAATTAATGAAAAATGTGATTTTTTGGTCAATCTGTCATCAACCGAATTTTCACAAATTGCCATTTGTAAACTTAATTTTCATCCACTGCCAGGCACATTGGAGGAAATCTGAGAGAGGAAGAAGGTCAATGAGGGTCACTAGTAGCCTGCATGAAGTGCTTGAGCCAATCATGTTGCCAATTCTTGACATACACTAAATAGTAATTGACACTCAATAATACAGGCTACTTTAACTAGCAATTGTATCTACACAAAAAAATATTATAAGAAAATGGGAACCATCAATATGGGAATTGATCTATATTTTCTCTTAGATACTACTTTATCTCCCATCAATTTCATCATCAGGCATCCAGAGAAAAATATCCTTGCTTGACTTCTGCAAATTCCATGGGCCATGATGTCATAGCAGGGCTGGAACGCACAGCCCAACCCAAAGCCCAGAGAACCATTTTGTCTCTGACTTTCAGAGAGTGAGGAAGGGGTACTAATTGGGGCTTAGGATTGGAAAGGAGAAAAAAAATAGCAGGTTCAAGTCTGTCTTTGAGGAAGTGGGGAAAGACTCCTTGAGAGACTTGAAAGCACAAAACAGAAAGAGCTTCAAGTCTGACTGTGAGCCATTGAGGAAGGTGTAGTGGCTGGTGGAGCTTGCTTTCTACTTGAAAGCAAAATATACAGACAGCTTCAAATGTGACTGTGAGCCACTGAGGAAGGATGGTGGCTGCTGGAGCTGCTAAGCATCAGGGTGTCTTGTAGGCATTCTGGGGCGGAGCAGAGTCAGCACCCGTTGCTTATTGGGCAATAATGATATTGAGCGGCTACCCAATTAATGACCTGCGGGTAGAGTCGAACGTGGCATAGGCTGGTCCAACTTAACCTTTGGAAGCTAACCAGATACGGTCCTGGGCATTGAACATCAGGGGTTAGCATTCAGTGGCGACAGCTAAATGCTTTAGAAGTGCTATTCTTTTGTATTTTTTTTTAAATTTTAGAAAGGACTTCAGACTCTTATCATTGGAACTAGTATAGTGCTTATATGAAATGGCTGCCTAACGCTGAAGCTCTGTGCCTTACCTCTGCTTTAATGTGATTATTGGCACCCCAGGAATCCATTACCACCCTCAACATGGTGCTCCTGTGGCTTTGGGATGTTAGCTCGCTGGTCGAGTCGCTCTTTTGTGCCAGTAAGCCCGCTTTTGTACAGCATTAAGCTGCCTTGCTGAGAGCGGTGGGCCACAACTCCCGGTAGCAGCAAATGTCCTGTGTGGCTGCTGTCTTGGAGGAACACTGAGAGAGCAGAGGAAGAATGGGGACTGGTAGTGATTCATTGGCAGCATACATCTCAGAGCTGGTGAAGAGCTGCGGGGACATTTACAACTCTGAGCTGAGTTTCCTGACTGCAAAGCAATGCTGGTGAGCAGTTTTTCTTTGCTCCAGGCTCTGGGAAGTATATCAGTATAGTGAAGAGCGGGGAGCAGTGGTATGAAACCCAGAAGTGCAAATGAAATGAAGGCCTCCTAGCAATATGCCCTCCTGATGTTTTTATTTTTTCCTGGACTCATGTGTTAGACAAACTGGCACTACTTAATCAGTGTACTGAAGTGGATATGTGTGGATGGCCTGGATTACCACGATTGAGTTGCAGTCTCCCCAGTGGCAATGTGGTGAACTGATTAAGCAGTATCTCTGCACATTTGATTCCTGATAACACTGTGGGGAAAGGATTTCTCCTGAACTGCCCTTGAGTTGTCCCATTGCATGTGTATTTCTAAAGACTTTTCAAATGATATTCTTGAGATCTATTGCTTATGAGGGGGCACAAGAAGAACTTTTTGTTTTGAAATTGCTGTGGGATACTCTCTGCTGTGAATAAAATGGTCTTTTTTCAACATTTTGATTGGGGCAAGACAACTACTTGAAAAGTTATCTAACAGTATCCGACATAGACTCCAAAGCTAGTTATGCTGAAGCTCTGGCCAAGTTCAGAAGATCTGTGGTTGACCCTCCCCCCCCCTCCCCCAGCGAGTGTTGCTGCAGTCCCTATGTCACAGACCAGTGGGCCGGGCGTACCTCCAGAGTTGGAAACACTGGTTACTAAAGCAGACTTCTTTTAGATGCTTCAAGAACTTAAACTCCTAAGAGGGGACTTTTCCAAGGCACTGGGGGACATCATGCAAGAATTAAAATCATTTGAAGAGAAAGTCACACAGAATGAAATAAATATTGGGGAACAAATCAGTGGCCTCCCAAACCAAGATGAAGAAAATTAAAACTTTAGCTTTGGAAACCAGGGAGCACAAGGACGACTTGGAAAATACACGATGTAATATCAGAATTTTTGGATTTATTTATTTTATTTTATTTAGACAGTTTTGTATACTGCCTTATCCTTCAATCAAAGCGGTCACAACACAATTGGGGGATACATTTAACATGCAGGGATATGAGACACATACACTAATACTTACAGGGAACATGTGCAATGGAGGGTTAAGTGGCTTGCCCAAGACCACAAGGAGCATCTGTGGGACTAGAAACCCCAGTCCTTCCGGCCCAAGGTTGCTGTCCTCTAGTGGGATTTGAACCCCCGACCTTCCGGCCTGAAGTACCTTGCCCCAACCACTAGGCTACTCCTCCCTCCTAAATTTGGATGGTCTGAACCTGCGGAAGGTGGGGAAGATGTGGTGAGAATGGTATAGGAGTCATATTCCTTTTGCATTCCTGGACACAAAACAAAGGTTCAGATCAATAGAGTGCACTGGGGAATACGTAGTCATGTGAAGAAGCAAGACTCCCCTAGAGCCATCATGGCCTGCTTCCACTACTTTGAAGATAAGCAAGCCCTTTTGAAGAATGTTAAGGGGAAGTGGATTTCAACAGCAGAAGTTGCAAATTTGTCACCATACACGCTGGAGAAGCAATGCAACTTTCACTCTTTGACACAAATCCTTCAGAACAAGGGGGTAAAATACTACTGGGGCTTTCCCTTTGCCCTCTTTTTGGAACTGAAAAATAAGTCTTATCACATCTCTGGGTTGGAGGAATTTATGGATCTTGTTGAAGACCTCTCAGATGGCTGGGAAAAATCGTGTTGCTAAAGCTGCTGCCCCCATTACAGTTTCTGCCTCTGTCCAGATGGACAGCCCGATCCCAGTCAAGGGACTGGTTCCATGTGCAAGATGCCTGCAAACTGAAGTCCTCATGAAACAAGTGGAGGAGCTCAGAGAAGAGGTGACGTGGCTGAAAAGCATCCGTGACAGCGAGAAGTACATTGAGATGCTTCTTAAGGCATCCAAGCTCTCTGACAGAGGTGATGATGATATGTCACAGAAGGAAGAGAGTTTTACACAAGTCAACCAGAGCCTGCAGAATCGACAATCCAACGCATCCAGCCCTCGAATTTGGCAGCCCTGGAAGTGGAGGAGGTGAAAACATCCCAGGAAAGGAAAGTACCAGAGCTCAAGCACTCCCAATGTTGCTGAATCAGTGACCACAAGGGAGGAAAGGGTAGTGGTAATTGAGGACTCTCTTCTGAGGGGTACTGAGGTGTCCATCTACTGACCAGATTTGATGTCCAGGAAATGTACTGTCTTCCAGGTGCCAAAATCCAAGATGTTACGAGAGTTTGCCGAGACTCATCAAGCCTACTCACTATTACCGATGTTGCCCATCCATGACGGCACAAATGATACAGCTAGTTATCCCTCCAAGCATATCAAGAGTGACCTCATGGCTCTGGGAGAGAGGGTGAAGCAGATAGGTGTGCAGGTGGCGTTTTCTACAGTCTTCCCTGTTGAGGGTAAAGACTGAAGCAGAGAAGCTCATATCCTGGAGATAAATGCATGGCTGCATGGATGTTGTCGTTGAGAGCGTTTTGATTTTCTGGAACATGGGATGATTTTCCAAGGGCTGCTGAGCAGAGATGATGTCCACCTATCCAAGAAGTGTCTTCTGCAGCAGACTGACTCGCCTACTAAAAAGGGCTTTAAGCTAGATTTCTTGGAGATGGGTGAAGAAAGCCCCCAGGTAAGTAAAAGCCCTCAAGTACTTAAAATATTAAATACCTCTATAGAAATGTGTAAAAGGGGCAACATCTGGAAAGCAATGTGCCTAAATGCCTGTAGTATGGGAAGCACGATCCCAGATGTCGAGGCTTTAATGGAAGAAGTTGACTTGGATTTAGTGGCGGTTACAAAGACATGGTTCACAGACAACCTTGACTGGTATGTAATTATATTGGACTATACTTTATTCAGGAAGGACAGGGTACAGAGAAGGGGAGGAGGAGTGGCTGTTGTTGTTAAGTGCCGTCAAGTCTGTGTCGACTCATGGCGACCCTCTGGATAGTTGTCCTAAATTGTGTTCGGTCTTCAGTCAGGTGGCTCATTGTACTCATAGCTGCTGTTATTGTATCAATCCATCTCATTGCTGGCCTTCCTATTTTGCGTTGACCTTCTATCTTGTCAAGCATGATGTCTTTCTCTAATGATCTCTCTCTTCGCATGATATGTCCAAAGTATGAAAGTCGAAGTCTTGTCATCTGAGCTTCTAAAGAAAGCTTAGGTTTGATCTCCTCTAGTACTGACTGGTTTGTTCTTTGGCCAGTCCCTGGTATATGCAGTATTCGCTGCCAGCACCATAATTCAAAGGCATCAATTTTCTTCCTGTCTATCTTTTTCACTATCCAGCTTTCACATCCATATGATGTTATTGAAAATACCATGGCTTGAACAAGTCAAATCTTTGTATGGAGAGAGACATCTCTGCTCTTGAGAATCTTGTCTAGGTCTTTCATAGCCATTCTGCCAAGAGCAATTCGTCATCGGATTTCTTGACTGCTTGTTGCTTCTTTATTGATAGTTGATCCAAATAGGTTAAAGTTGTCCACAATTTCAATTTCTTCTCCTTCAACGATGAACTTGTTGATTTTGCCAGTTGTCATGATCTTTCTCTTCTTTACATTAAGGTGCAGGCCCATTTTGAGAATATGTTCTTTGATCGTGAGAAGCAAATGTTTCAGATCATCTTCACTGTCAGCCAGTAATGTGGTATCATCAGCATAGCGAAGGTTGTTGATGAGTCTTCCACCAATCTTCACACCTCTGTTGTCTTCATACAATCCTGCTTCTCTGATGATTTGTTCTGCATATAATTTAAACAGGTAGGGGGAAAGTATGCAGCCTTGTCTTATACCTTTGCTTATTTTAAACATTCTGTTTCTCCTTGTTCCGTTCGAACTGTTGCTTCTTGATCAATGTACAGATTGTGCAAAAGAATGATCTGGTGTTCTGGTATACCAATGCTTCTTAATGTGGCCCAGAGTTTCTCATTGTTTACACAGTCAAAAGCCTTGCTATAGTTGATAAAGCACAAATAGATATCCTTTTGGTATTCTTTAGTCTTTTCAAGGATCCATCTTACATCCGCGATGATGTCTCTCGTTCCTCGCCCTTTCCTGAACCCTGCTTGCACGTCAGGTAGTTCTTGTTCCAGGTATGGTTGTAGTCTCTGTTGAATAATCTTCAGTAGAAGCTTGCTGGCATGTGGGATCAGAGCGATTGTGCGATAATTTCCACAGTCAGTTGGATCACCTTTCTTTAGTATTGGTATAAGCACAGATCTTTTCCAGTCAGTTGGCCATGATGTTGTCTTCCAAATTTCTTGGCAGAGCCTTGTAAGTACGTTAACAGCTGCATTAGATTGCTGTAATTCTTCTATGGGAATGCCATCAATGCCTGGTGCTTTGTTCTTTGATAATGCTTTCAATGCTGCTTCAACTTCTTCTTTCATCACCAATGGTTCCGGATCATAAGGTAGAGGTTGAAATGGCTGTTGGTTTTCTTGATCTTTATCATATAAAACTCTGTATATTCTTTCCACCTTTTCTTGATCTTCTCAGCATCATTCAACATAGAACCGTGAGCATCGTGTAGCATTCCAATTCGAGGCAGATATTTTTTCTTTAACTCTCTTAGCTTTTGGAAAGCCAATCTTGTTCTTCCTCTAATAATTTCTGCTTCTATTTCCTTGCATGTGTCATTGTAGTACTTTTCCTTATCCTGTCTTGCTGCATGTTGGAAATCTCTGAGTTCTGCGATTGTCTTTCTTTCTCCTCTGGCTTTAGCTTCTCTGCGTTTCTGGGCAATTTTTAGAGTTTCTTCCGTCATCTATTTTGGCTGTTTTTGCTTTTTCACCTTTTGTAGAGACTTCTCGCTTTTTTCCAACACAACCTTCTTGATGTCATTCCATAACTCTTCTGAAGCTCTGTCATTTGTATCTAAAGCAGCAAATCAATTTTTCAGGCAGTCTTTAAATTTCAGTGGTATATTCTCAAGATCATATTTTGCTGCATTCATGAGTGGTTTGCTCTTTTTCAACTTCAGCTTGAGTTTGCATACTAGTAGTTGATGATCTTGTACCACAGTCAGCTGCAGGTTTTGTCTTTGTTGATGCTATAGAGCTTTTCCATCGTTAACTTCCACAGATGTAGTCAATCTGATTTTTGTACAATCCATTGGGTGAAGTCCATGTGTACAGTCGCCGCTTGTGTTACTGGAAGAAGGTGTTTGAGATGAATAGACCATTGGCCTTGCAGGATTCTATCAGTCTTTCTCCAGTTTCATTTCTGATATATGTAAAAAAATAATATTAAAGCTACAGAATTATAGGGCCTACGAGGGAATGAGGAAGCACAGTGAGTTAAATTAGCAAGAGGGAATGGGAAATCCTTGATTGGCGTGATATACAGATCTCCTTCAAAGGCAGAAGAAGTGGACTGAGATTTAATAGAAGACATATGCAGTATTGCCAAGAAAGGAGAAGTGCTACTGTTAGGTGATTTCAGTATGTTGGATGTTGATTGGTACATCCCTGCTGCAGTGTCATCCAGAAATAAGGAGATTCTAGATTCTATACAGAGAGAACTATTCCGGCAAATGATAAACAAACCCACCTGTGAAGAGGCCATACTGGAGTTGCTGCTTACCAATGGGGAAAGTGTTTCTGATGCTATAGTTGGAGATCATCTCACATCCTGTGATTATCAGATGGTGTGGTTCAGTATAAGGACTAAGGCTGATAAAGTCCATTCAAAAGCGAGGGTTCTAGACTTTAGGAAAGTAACTTTGCCAGTATGGGACAATACCTCAAAGAGTCGTTAGCAGGATGGGAACAGCTGGGGGATGTGGATGAGCAATGGGCAAAACTGAAAGGGGATATTTTTGGAGCAACAAACCTTTTTGTTAGGAAAGTAAATAAATGTAAAAGGAAAAGGAGGCCACTAAGAGGGTGGCCTTCACTAGGTACAAGAGAAAGACAAAGACAAACATCAATATTTAGAAAGACTTAGAGAAGTTAGGAAAGTAGTCAGAAAAGCAAAGATATAAATAGAAGAAACAAGTGGAAACCTGTTCTTAATTAATTAATTAATTTATTTAGACAGTTTTGTATACCGCCTTATCCTTCAATCAAAGCGGTCACAACACAATTGGGGGATACATTTAACACGCGGGGATATGAGACACATACACTAACACTTACAGGGAATATGGGCAATGGAGGGTTAAGTGGCTTGCCCAAGACCACAAGGAGCATCTGTGGGACTAGAAATCCCAGTCCTTCCGGCCCAAGGTTGCTGTCCTTTAGTGGGATTTGAACCCCCGACCTTTCGGCCTGAAGTACCTTGCCCCAACCACTAGGCTACTCCTCCCTTAAGTAGATGTCCCAGCCTCTGTGTGTCCCCTGTGGATTAGAATCCCATCTAGGCCTGTATGTGTAGTCTGGACCTGATTCTGGTCAGCCTGCACATACAGGCCACTGTCTGGCTACCTCAATCAAGGCTCCTGAATGGAGCTGCGGCGCCATGGCGTCCGGTTGCCAAGGCACCACAGCTCCATTCAGGAGCTGCGATCCCCAGCGCCGCCAACTTTGTGCTTTCCCTACAGCCTGACCCCCAATCTGGCCTCCCACGGCCAGGGTCAGGCTGTGGAGAATCCCCTGCACCCTTCCTACTTTTGACACGCCCCGAGCCTGCCATCTCCCCCCGTCTAGGGGAATGCATTCCACCTCAGAGATAGAATAAATTCCCTGTATACTCTGCCAGCCCCTGACATACAGGGCCGACTTCAGAATCGGCCCTGTATGTCCAGGGTCACAGACCGCCCACTGCCCGCCCCGTCTCTGCCTCCGTGCCACCCCTTTCCTGCCTCCGTCTAAATTCTCTGTACAGACTTCCTGTTCATATGGGGAGGTTTGGTGGGGATGGGAAAGGCAGACGAATAGCCAATTCAGTAGCCTGGTTCATAATAGACTCCATAGCCAATGCAGTAAAATGGGGGACAAGGCATTTTTCATATATGTTAGTGAGAGGAGAAAGTGCAAAAGTGGCATTGTCAGACTCAAGGGTGAAGGCGGGGGTGGGGGGGGGGTGGAATATATAGAAGCTGATGAGGATAAAGCAGAATTGCTTAACAAATATTTTTGTTCTGTGTTCACAGATGAAGGACCAGGAGCAGGACCTCAGAAAACACCCACAAATAGGAACAGAAGTGAAGGGGATTTTGAATTATTTTCAGAAAACTGTGCTCATGAGGAACTAATTGAACTAAAAGTAGACAAAATGATGAGGCCAGATAGGATACATTCGAAAGTATTGATGAAACTTAGGGAAGTTCTAGCGGCTCCACTGACTGACCTTTTCAATGGTTCTTTAGAGTTGGGAGTGGTCTCAGAAGACTGGAGAAAGGCACATGTAGTCCCTTTACACAAAAATGGAAGTAAGGATGAGGTTGAGAACTACAGGCTGGTTAGTCTGACCTCTGTGGTGAGTAAATTAATGGAGATGCTAATAAAACAGAGGATAGTGAAGTTTTTGGGGTCCAGTAGATTGCAGATTACGTGGCAGCATGGGTTTACTAAAGGCAGGTCTTGTCAGACAAATCTAATTTCTTTGACTGGGCAACCAGAGAGTTGGACAGAGGGAGAGCCCTAGATGTGGTGTACTTAGATTTCATTAAAGCCTTGGACACCGTTCTGCACAGGCAACTTATAAATAAATTGAGCACCCTAGCAATGGACCCTAAATTGACTGGTTGGTTTAGAATTTGGTTGAGTGGGAGGCGATAAAGGATACAGGTAAATTGAGCTCACTCTGAGGAGAAGGATGTTACCAGTGATATGCTGCAGAGGTCTGTCCTTGGTCCGATTCTTTTTAACATTTTTGTTAGTGATACTGCTGAAGGGCTGTCGGGTAAGGTTTGCCTCTTTGCGGATGATACCAAAATCTGCAATAGAGTAGACAACCAGGAGGGAGTAGACAACATGAGTGATTTAGCTAAGCTTGAAGAATGGTCAAGAATTTGGCAGCTGAGATTTAACACTAAAAAATGCAGGGTCATGCATTTGGGCTGCAAAAATCCAAGGGAGCGGTACAGTATAGGGGGTGAAGTACTTCTGTCCACAAAAGAAGAGCGGGACCTGGGCGTGATTGTTTCTGATGATCTTAAGGTGGCTAAACATGTAGAAATGGTGAGGGCAAAAGGCAGAAGGATGCTTGGGTGCATAGGGAGAGGAATGGCCAGCAGGAAGATGGAGATGATAGTGCCTCTGTATAAGTCTTTAGAGAGACCTCATTTGGAGTATTGTATGTAGTTCTGGAGACCACACCTCCAAAAGGATATAAACAGGATGGAATCAGTGCAGAAGTTGGCTACCAAAATGGTCAGTGGGCATTGTCATAAGACATACGGGGACAGACTTAAAGATTTCAATATGTATATTTTGGAGGAGATATGATAGAGACGTTTAAGTACCTCCATGGCATAAATGTACAGGAGGATAGACTCTTTCAATTGAAAGAAAGCTCTGCAGCGAGGGGGCATAGAATGAAGGTGAAATGGGATAGATTCAAGAGAAATATGCAGAAATATTTCTTTACGGAAAGAGTGATAGAGGCATGGAATATTCTCCTGGTGGAGGTAGTAGAGACCAGGACAATATCTGAATTCAAGCAAGCATGGAACAAACGTTTCTAAAGGGAAAAAAAAAGGAATATAGTAATTGGTATGGAAGGGCAGACTGGATAGGCCATGTGGTCTTTTTTCTGTTGTCATGTTTTTATGTTTCTTGCAGTAAAATAGAGAGTCGGGGAGTCACCGTAGTCTGGAATGGATAGCCTCTACCCCGAAGCGGAGGAAAAAGCGTTGAGAGTTGTGGACCCCGAGAGAGGCTGTGAAAAATCGAGAGATGGAAACTACAAGATCTATCTAGGACTTTCCACTTTTCCTATTGCTTTGACATCTATGAACTCTCCAGGGCTAATATTTGTTGTTTTGGTTCGGATACTCTGGAGTTTAGTAGTTGTGAACTGAGAAGGGGGTTAAGGATGGCAGTCAATTAGCTGGCTCGTGCCGAAGCCCTTTTGCAGCTAGGTTCTTTTTGTGCTGTTGTAATAGATGGGATGTGTGGATTGGATGTGGGAGAGGGTGAATGATGGAGACTTAGGTGAAGGATAGCAGGAGTGAAGAGAGATAGAGCAGATGAAGTCCCAGAATGAACTGTGTTTTTTTTCACAGGGGGAGGGGAGGGGGATGTTTTGAAGGGAGAAGCAGCCATGAACTACATTTGGGTGGGGGGGGGGCAGGGCTGGAGAGTACTGGCAGAGGAGGTGGTGGGGGGGGGGACTTGTTCCTGAGTCTAGGATTGGGTACTGATCTTCATCTGTGCAGTACTGTGTATGTATTGTAGCGCTATAGAAATGTTCAGTAGTAGTAGTAGTAGTAGTGTTCTGCAGATAAAGGACAGTGGTTAAACTAGTCACTTGGAATGTTCGAGGGTTAAATTTCCCGCTAAAGAGAGAGAGGGTCCTAACCCACTTGAGGAAGACGAAAGTCTAGATCATGTTTCTACAAGAGACCTATCTGTCTGCTGCGGAGGATTTGAAATTAAAAGGAAAGGGGATTGGGCAAATATACTTTACAATCTATGTGGCACATAAGCATGGAGTATGGTTTATGGTTTATTAAATTTACTCTACCATCCTTCAGGGAGTAGCAATCTTGCTGAAAGATATTTGTGGATTTCAATTAGAGCATCAAATAGCTCATAAATAGGGGCAATATCTGATCCTGACTGGGGTTTTAGGTGATATTAAAGTCACATTTGCTAATGTGCTAATGCTAATGGATGGGCAGACTAGATAGGCCATGTGGTCTTTTTCTGTCATCATGTTTCTGTTTCTAACATTTATTTATTTATTTTATTTATTTATTTGTGTGCTTTTTTATACCGCCCCTTCCAGAGATCAGGAGCAGTTTACAGAGAACATGTCAAAAATTAACATTAACATTACATGGAACATTAACAGTGTAAAAATGTGTTACATAGGAAACTAAAAATACAAATTGTAAACGTATTAACTATTTACATATATGCTCCTAACACGCATGCTTATCTGTTCTTTCAGGATTTCTTCACAGTATTGTGCCATTACTCGGTGGGATCTATTTTCTTAGCAAGGGACTTTAATTGTACCATTCAATCGGAGGATCATTCGGAGAATCAGGGATTGGATGTAGCCAGTTCCCCAAGACAAGCTAGATCGTGTTGATGTTTGGTACTGGCTGCATTCAGGGGAGCATGATTATTTGTACTATTCAGCAAGACATGACTCGTACTCCTGGATTGATTACTGGTTTCTCTCAAATAACTTCAAAGGTGGGATAAGGAAATGCATGATTGATCCCATAACCATTTTGGATCATGGCATGGTTTCCCTGGAGCTCTTCAATCTAGATCCCAATAGAGGCCCTCCCCGCTGGAGAATGGATAGGTTCTTGCCAAAAGCTCCTTAATTCCTAGAACATCTCCAGAAGGAATGGGAGATATTTCTGCAATTCAGTGATACCACTGAAACGACTCAATTCACTTTATGGGAAATAGCCAAAGCTGTCCTTACAGGGCATATCACAGCAATTGCCTTGGCAATTAAGAAACAGACGCTTGCTATTTATGAAGCTTTGTATGCGGATCTGACACAATTGGAGAGGGCGCATAAAAAACATCAGGGAGAACAATGTCGAACCTGACTAGCTGCTGTGCTTATAGAACTAAATGGTTAAGGTATTGAGCAAACTCCCAAAGCTATACAAATGACGAAGAGGCACTTCTATGCACACACAAATATGGCAAGTAAGTTACTCTTGTGGCAAATAAATAGGATTAGAATTAAGTGGCGTATTTCTAAAATTAAGGATGAAAGAGGGGTGGAGTTACTTAAACCCAAACATATGGCTGTTCGTTTTGCACAGTATTACAAACAACTATATTCTGCTCAAATGACAGCACCTGCAACCCAAATAGATGGGTGGGTAGGGGCACGCAATCTTCTCCAGTTAAGTACCCATCAAAGGGAACAGTTGGACAAGTCCTTGATGGAAGGAGAAGTTGCTAGAGCCATCAAGGAGTTAAAGAGCAATAAAGCGTCCGGGCAGGACTCCCTGCTGGTGGAGTTATACAAATGTTGGTTGAGGCAATTTACTCCGTTATTGCCTAAGGTGTTTAATTAAATTGAGCACTGGCAAGTCCTCTCCCAATCGTTGTATGAAGTGACTATCACAGTTCTCCAAAAAGAGGGGTGGGAACTAATGCTTTGTAGTATTATCGGCCTATAGCGTTGTTGGATATCAATTACAAGATCTTGACAAAAATTCTCAGTCAAAGAATAGAGTCTTTTTAATACCCTGGTATTTGGTGATCAGACTGGATTCATCAGAAATTGGTTTGGGGCCAATAATGTTTGTAGGCTGGTGAATATTATACTGCAGGTGAAGGACAGGAATGAAGATTATGCCGTTCTTTCGTTAGATGTCAAAGCCTTTGACAAAATTGAGCGGCCTTACATCTATCAAGTGCTGAAGGGATTTCAGTTTGGCCAAAAATGTTGTCACTGCATAGAGTCTATCTATAACAAGTCTACTGTCTCTGTTCTAATTAATGGATACTTATCCAGTCCATTTAGGCTAGGAAGAGGTACACGACAAGGGTGTCCGATTTTGCTTGTGTTTAAACCTTTTGCTTGCATGATGTGGGATAAATTTGGGACTACGGGAGTATGAATAGGGGACAGGACTCAAGTCATCTCTCTTTATGCTGATGATACTTTGATATACATAGGAAACTCTAAGGGTCGGTCCCTTACTTAGTAATGACTCTGATAAAAGAATTTAACTCTATGTTGGGTTATTTATTTTATTTATTTATTATTCTTATATACCGCACTCTTAAAAATCAGCGCGGTTTACATAAAACAGTGTTGTGCCATAAGAGCACTTACAATGAACAGGGAGGAATAACTTGGATTAAACTGGTGGTTATACGGTTAATTTTCAAAAGTCGGCTTTACTTCCTATATGATATAGAGATGGTACAAAGGTGAGTTGGGCGAGCTTTTGATTTCCAAACAGTATGGGAAATTAAATATTTGGAGGTGATAGTTCTCTCTGATCTTTCACAGCTGTACGATCTGAATTATGAGAATATTTTGTAGAGGATTTGTCAGGAATTGTTACAATTACAGATGGCTCTCTGCCATGGTTAGGCCGGATGAATGTTTTGAAGATGATTGTGCTGCCTAAGTTGCTCTTTCTTTTCACTCAGCTACCCAGGTAGTCTAATGGTTAGAGTACTGGCTTGGTAACCAAAAGACTAGGGTTCAATTCCCACTAGTACTCCTTGTGACCTTGGGCAAGTCACTTAACCCTCCATTGCCTCAGAAGAAAGGCCTGGCAATCTACTTCTAGTCATGCTGCTGGGTTACCAGGAGTCAGCAATGACTTAAAGGCACACATTCCATGCCCATACTGTTGCCTCAATGCTTCTTTAAGGAAATTAGAAAGTGACTCCTTCACTTCATGTGGCAAGTGAAGAGATTGTGATTAGCATTTATGACCTTATTAATGCCTATTGAGTTGGGAGGGGGCACTTCCAGATGTCTTGCTGTATTACTACAGTGTTTGCATGAGGACCATTAAGTATTGAATGGACATAGCATGGGCACCATTGTGGGTTTGACTGGAGGACTGGAGATGCAATGGCTGTATCATGACCCCCTGTCTACAGTTATCTTCTCTGGCTCAGCGGAGCTCCATCCTCAGATCAAGGATCATTTATTTTTGGTAGCAATATGCAAATGTTTGTTTCACACATAAAAGTTACTGCAGCTCTCCCCTCATGATTCTCTAATCATCCTGTTTGGTCTAAGGAAGAGATGGAGAGGAAGGTAGGTGTGCGGCTCCTTCATTTCCAATATTTTCAATTAAGTCATTTCCTTAACTTGTCGGGGCACAAAACAGCTTTTACTAGGACACCTAATACTTTGGAGAAGGTACTCTTTAAGGAGGAGAGTACTAAGAAGATTCTTTGTTGGCACGTATATTTTATAGGCAAGCCCCCACTTATCAGTGTGTTTGGGATCAGGTTTTAGGTGTGAAGGAGGAAAGCTTTTGGGAGCACATTAGGTGTCTATCTCACTAAACTTAGTAGGAATGCAGATGAAGATTTTAGCGAGAAGCTATCTTACACTTGATAGAGTGTGCAAGTGGGACCCTACTATTTCCCAACTATGTGCCTGCTGGGCAGTTTTGATCACTTATGGTAATATTGCCCAAATGTACAGTAATTTTGGACAGAGGTACACAAGACCATAAGGGTGATAACCAGTGTGGAGTTGCCCTTTTCTTATGAAGTCGTGGTACTGGGGGGAGACAATGGGAGTTTGGTCTCTAAATGGGAGGGTATCTCATTTGATGCCTATTGTTGGGCATGCAATGTGTGCTTGCCGGGCATTGGAAAGATACTATGCCTCCTACTAAGGCAGAATGGTTGCCTAAGGTGGAGGATCTCCAAATTATGGAAAAATTAACGTATTTGTTAAGAGAAAAGAAATTGAAGTTTGATCTTATTTGGGCCCCATACCTATCATTTACGGGAAATGGTTAACTTGGATGGGTGGGGGGAACTTCTTTGGTGCTTTGGGTGGTGGGGGTGGGGGAGGAAGAGGATTGTTAGGCAAGGGGGTACGTAGGGGTATATGCGAGTATAAGTGTGTTGGAGAGGAATTTCATGAGGCTCTGTATATTTGTATACATCATTGTACCTTTCCTAAGATTTTATGTTAGGGAAGGGGAGGATTTGGACGTAGAAAGTCTGGTCGTTTGGCAGAGATCTTTCTAAGCGGTACTTTCTTTGTTGCCTTTATTTTTCTACTGTTGCCTTATTTCACTGTGAATTAGAAGGGAGAGTAGTAACCGAGCTTGCTTGAGCCTGGGGATGGGAGGAGGGGGTTCTTCATAGGGGAAAACTTTGGGTGTTGGATGGTTGTTTAAGCTCGCAGCTTAAGAATGACATATGGCAATGTGGGTTTTGTTGTACTATTTGCAGTTTCTTATATTTGTTCCATCTTTGTCTGAAGCCTAATAAAGAGATTTAAAAACAAAATCAGTGCATATCATATAAGAGCTTTCATTACTTATCTTTGATATCTTTCAGTGTACAGCTGTCTATAAAGACCATGCTTGTGGAGTAATCTTGAAATTGTTGAATAGTCAACATTTTCACAAGTCTCAGAGAGAGATTTCTAGAGTTCTTTTGAAATGATCTTATGCTTCACTGTCACTATTCTCTGCATTTTCCTTAATCTCTGCCTACTGACTTTGGAGAGATGGCCTGATGGAGACAATGTCTTCGTGAACATAAGCTATGCCATACTGGATCAGACCAAAGGTCCATCAAGCCGAGTATCCTGTTTCCAACAGTGGCCAATCCAGGTCAGAAGTACCTGTCAGATTCCCAAAAGGTAGATTCCCTTCTGCTTATTCCAACGGTAAGCAGTGGATTTCCCCAGCCAACTTTAGTAATGATTTATTGACTTTTCTTCTAGGGACATGTCCAAATATCTTTTAAATCCAGCTACACTAACGTCTTTTACTACCTCCTCTAGCAACAAACTCCAGAGTCTGATTATGCATTTTGAGTGAAAAAATATTTTCTCCGATTAGTCTTAAATGGACTACGTTGTAGCTTCATTGCATATCCCTAGTATTTCTACTTTTGAAAGCGTAAACAACTGATTTACGTTTACCCATTCCATTCCACTCTTTATTTTATAGACATCTATGATATATCCCCTCAGCCATCTCTTTTCCAAGATGAAGAGCCCTAACCTTTCCTTATAGGGATATCTTTCCATCCCCTTTATTATTTTGGTCACTCTTCTATGTACCTTTTTAAATTCTTCTATATCTTTTTTTAGATGTGGTGACCAGAATTCCAGACAGTATTCGAGGTGCGGTCGCATCATGGAGTGATACTGAAATGTTATAATATCCTTAATTTTATTCTCCATTCCTTTCTTTGTGATTCCTAGAATTGTTTGCTTTCTTGGCCGATGCTGCATACTGAGTAGAGGGTTTCAATGTATCATCCACGATGGTACCCAGATCCTTTTCCTGGGTGGTGATTCCTAATGTTGAACCTTGCATTGTGTAACTGTAGATTGGGTTGCTCTTTGCTAAGTGCACAACTTTGTGCTTGTCCGCATTAAATTTCATCTGCCATTTGGAGATCCAGTCTTCCAATTTATCAAGGTGCTCTGCAATTTTTCACAATCCTCTTATGTTTTAACATCTTTGAATAATTTTATGTCATCTGCACTCGTTATTCCCATTTCCAGGTCATTTATAAATATGTTAAAATGCAGCCGGCCCATCACATATCTCTGGGTATTCTACTATTCATCTTTCTTCATTGAGAAAATTGGCCATTTATGCCTACTCTCTGTTTTCTGTCATTTAACCATTTCCCAATACATAATAGTACACTGCCTGTTAATCCATGATTTTTTAATTTCCTCAAAAGTCTCTCATATTGGACCTGGATTTTGCTTCCTGAATGTCCGCCTGCGGTGCCCAGAAAAAATCTAGACATGCCAGAGAGACCACAGATTCTGCCACCCTGGGGACTGGATGTATTCGCGATGGCAGAATCGTGGACATAAACATTCAGGCACTCCCTGTATGTGATGGGATGGATGTACGGGGAGATGCCCGTCCCGAAGCCAAGCGGCACAGCTGGGGCAAGGGAGCGATGGCGCCTCTGCTCCATGGCAACGCTTCCTCCCGCCCCTGCAGACCATGGTCCAGCCAGAAATGGAGGCCCTTATGGCCTGGATCATGGCTGCAGGGGCACAGCAAGGCCAGGGCCCAGGGGTGTTGGGGGAGTAGCGCACCATCGGCGAAGCACACGGTTTATTCCTCCGTCGGCGTGGTATAGCCTGGCCATCCAAGGCGGTGCCAGGGAATGTACAGAGGCAAGACCTGAATTGACTTTGTATGTTCTGCCAGCTGGCCCCTTCCCCTCTCTGCCCCAGCACCACCTCCTCCCACCCCCATCCAGTGTTCCCTGCGCAAACGCTCTGTATATGCGGGGAGTGCTGGGGACAGAATCCGGTTCCAGAGCTAAGCGAGGGTTGGACGTCCAGCCCGTACGTCCGGCCTGTATGTCCAACCCCGCTATTTGTTTGACAGAATGCCAGCTTATATCAACTGGCTCACCTTTAACTTCCTGTTTATTCACACCTTCAAAAAAATGTAGCAGATTTGTGAGTCAAGACTTTCCTTGGCTAAATTCATGTTGGCTCTGTCCCATTAAACCATGACTATATGTTCAGTAATTTTGTTCTTTATAATGGTTTCTACTGTTTTGCCTGATACTGATGTCAGATTCACTAGTCTGTATTTTCTTGGAACTCTTGAAAACTGGCATTACATTGGTTACTCTCCAGTCTTCGGGTACTAAAGATGATTTTAATGATAGTTCACAGATTACTAATAGTAGGTCTGGAATCTTATTTTTTAGTTCTTTTACCACCCTAGGATGTATACCATCTGGTCCAAGTGATTTGCTATTCTTTAGTTTATCCAATTGCTGTATTACATCTTTCAGGTTTATCAAGATTTGCTTCAATTCCTCCGCTATATCACCTTTAGATATTGTTTCTTCCATTGATAACATCTCTACATCTTCTTCAATAAAGAATGAAGCAAAGCATTCATTCAGTCTTTCTGCTATGGCTTTGTTCTCCCTTACTACTCCTTTTATTCTTCTGTCATCTAATGGTTCAACTGACTCTCTCACAAGTTGTTTTTTTGCTGCAAATGTACTTGAAAAAGCTTTTATTATGAGTTTTTCCTTCCATGACAGATTTCTTTTCAAATTCTCTTTGTCTACCTTATCAATGTCTTGCATCTAAGTTACCAGTGCTTATGATGTTTTCTGTTTTTATCATTTGGCTCCTTTTTCCATTTTCTGAAAGTTGCTTTTTTGGCTAAAATAGCCTCTCTGATGTTACCTTTAAGCCACGTTGGCAGTCATTTAGCCTTTCTTCCACTTTTCTTAAAATGTAGAATACATCTGGTCTGGACTTCCAAGGTAGTATTTTTAAACAACTCCCAGGACTGATGTAAAGCTTTAACCTTTGCAACCGCTCCTTTTGGTTTCTTCTTAACCATTTTCCTCAACTTATCATACCCTTTTGAAAGGTAAATGCTAGTGCCATGGATCTCCTCACTGTCTTCCCTCCATTTATTAAATGAAATGTGATCATGTTATGATCACTCTTGCCTAGTGGCCTGAACACCATTATCTCTCATTCCACTAAGGACTAAGTCTAAAATATCTTGATGTGATGGCCTTGGGCCAGCCTGGGCTGGGGATTCTGTAGAGGTGGCAGTCAGAGCCCCTTTGGGGAAGAAGTTTCAGTAATCCTCAGCAGCAGCAGCAACACCTATTGATCAGACCTAGGGTCCATGATGGTAGGATTCTGGAATGTGATCCTTGACTATCATTGCAATAATTGGCCTAAGTGAGTTGGGAGGAAGATATTAATAGGGGAACCATCGCTGGGTACTTACAATGAAGACTCATGATGCCAGCGCATTGAGAAAGGCATAACTGGTAGAAAAAAAGAAAGTGACATTGCTTCTGTACAATTGATCAGAGATCTCGCCTGGAATATTGTATAAAATTCTGGGATCCACGCGTCCAAAAGGGTGTAGATAAAGTAGAAGTGGTCTAAGGTAGGGCTACTAAAATGGTGCCAAGTCTGAAGCAAAATCTCTGTGAGCTGAGGAATAATATTAGAAAATATTTCTTCAGAGAAATGGTGGTGGAATGAAAAAATCCTCCAAGTAGAGATGATGGAGGCAAGGACAGTAACAGAATTCAAGAAGTCTAGAGATAAGCATAGAGGATCCATAATTGCAAAGAAGTAAAATGAAAGTGAAAAATAAATTACTGTAGTCTGTGACAACAACAAAAGGAATCAGACTGGACAGTGGTCCTTATCTGCCATCCTATCCTGTTTTTCCTGTGTGTAAGTCTGAAACTTAGTACCACCAAGAGATTCCAGAGGTCCAGAGAATGCCAACTAGAGGATCTCCATCTTGGCCACAAGTCACCGTCTTTGCCTACAACAGCAGGAATACGTCCTCAACTGCTCTCTTTAGGTTAGCTATTGTGTTATATTGTTGCTGAATTGTAGGGCCACAGTCCATGTAGAGCCTGGGCCATAGCACTTGTCTTTGCCTCCTTCCTTCAATCAGCTGCCCTGTCTATACTAGGAATCATACAACTTAAAGGTCTCCAGGGACAGAATTGATCATAGTATCTGATTTTGTAGATAGGAAAATGGTAGTTTTCAGTTGTGGTAACTAACTCTATTCTTATCATTTGGTGAATACTTTATTAAAAATAATCTGATGGAGGCACTGTTCAAGACCTTTATTAATCCAAATTCACAATGAAATATATTAATGGCAAACTAGAGGAAATTAAATAAATTATGATTGAGATCTTGGAAGCAATAAATTACATGAAGCAAAAGGTTCATTATAATAAAAAAATTCCTTCTCTCAGGCAAATGTAGATGAAAGATTTCAAAAGAGGAAGCCATTCATATAGCTTTAATACCCACATTTAATTAACTGTAAATAAATTATTGAATGCAGTATAATTTCACATGTTGGTATGTAATTCCAGATGCCTGGATCTGAAACATTATGCAAACCTAAACCTGTCATTTCATGTTGATATATAGACATTGCTTAGAAGTAGGTGAAAGGAGAAAAAATCACCTTATGTCTCATTAAAATATGGCATAAGGGAAGATATTTATAGACAAATTTAACAAGTTTTATTATGTAAAAAATAATAATTTGCAATGATAAGTAGTAGCAGCAGCAGCAGCATTATAAGAGTCTCTATGTGGAATATATTTCTGTTTTATCCCTAAATAATAGCAGCAACAATATTTGAGTCAATATTGAAATGGCACAGTTAGTATTTTTTTTAAATGGTAGCTGGGGATGTTTAAATATAATATGTATATGAAGGGGGGGTCTTTTATTAACAGCGCTAGTTGGCAGCATGTGTTCTGGCACATGCGAAAGGCATGCTGGGACGCTCATTGCCATCTAGCGCAGAGCCATGACAGCACAGGATGATTCCCACGCTAACTGTGCAACCCACGTTAGGGTCACAAGTGGAGAGTGGGCACGTTAGGGGTGGAGAGTGGGCATGTGAGCTCAGTGCAATTAGTGCTTTATTTACACCAGGCACTGACTACATTAATGTTACCTCAATAGGTGGCGTTAGGTGCACCCATGTCAACTCCCAGGGAACTCCCAGGGAAATGTTTTTCACGCTCCTACATTAACGAGGTGGGGTTGCATGTAATGCACCATGGTTTCGGCGCTATTGACACATTTCGTGCAACAACTTAGTGTCCATTAGTAAAAGACCCCTTTAATGTCACTATCCAAACAGTGAGCATATATATGCACAGCATGGTGTGTGCCGCTGCTGTATGGCTAGAAGTGATATTGAACCTGCTATGGCCCTCATCCTGCCGGGACGTGCAGCCCCGCAATCCACCTAAACCCTATTCTCCCACCGGTTGTCCCTACATGTCAAGTGCTTCAGGGCGGGGAGAGCCGGTGGGGGCAGGAGGGGGCAGGATCAGGGGCGGGATTGGGGGCGGAGCTGGGGCAGACTGCCCGGCAGCACGTACAGGGCTGATTCAGGTCACGGCCCAGTATGTGCTGCCGAGCCTTCTGGGCCATACTGCTTATACCACCTTAGAGGTGGTATAAGCAGATGTTTTTGGTGAATTGGGGCACAGCAGCCACCACTGGGGCTGAGGCCTGGGGGGGGGGGAGGCCAGCTATGGGTCAGGCAATGGGGATCTTGGGGTCCTGAGCTGTGGCAGTCTGGGGCGCCTGCGGGGAGGACGTCCCCACAGGCCGGAGTGGCATGCAGGTTTGTCCTCAGATCTGATTCTGGCTCCTGTAGGAACGTTTTGATCCCGCAGACCAGAATCGGGTCTTAATGGCCCCATCTTCAGCGGGGACGACCAGACTGCCCAGACGTCCCGCTTCCAGAATTGGGCTCTGTCTGAATAGCTATCCAGATAAATTGAGGATAGTCTTTTTGCTGGTGGGATTGCAGAAGGTTACAGGGGCATGTTTACTAAAGTTGTAGGCTTTTGCAGCTAATGCACCACAAAAGTGCAGATAGCAGTGCGTTAGCTGCAAAAGCCATATATTATCTATTGGGTGCACGCACAGCATTTCCCCAGCAGATAACTTACCAAAAGTGCAGAGAAGGTGGTCGGGCAGCATCATGGGTGCAGCTAACGCCACCCATTGAGGTGCCATGAGCTGCATCCGTGCTGTCTGTAATCCAACGGTTACTGCGTGCTGTTGAGGTATGTGGTAACAGCGTTTTGCAGATCTGCCCACTTTCTACCCTAATCCTGCCCACTCCTGAAGATGACAAATGTCTGCAAATAGTGCAGAAAATCACTGTGCTGTCTGCAGTTTCTCTGTGTTAGCACATGCAATCTGGTCACGGTAGCAGTTATCTGTCGTGTTAGCAACTAATGTGGTTTAGTAAACATGTCCCACAGTTAGGCTGAGCACAAAAGATCTTCATTTGTAAAATATGAATACTTAATAGACTTGATCCACTCAAATTGATTTTGACTGCCTAATGATTAGAGCAGTAGGCTAGAACCAGGGAAGCCAAGATGTGAATCCCATTGCTGTTCTTTGTGATCTTGGGTAAGTCATAAACCCTCCATTACCTCAGGTAGAGACTTAGATTGTAAACCCTCTGAAGGCAGAAAAATACCTAGAATACCTGTATATGAGAAAAGGTGTGAACTAAATCCAATTCCCTTTCCCCTAGTTCACTCACAGGCTCATTCCATCCAGCCCCTCTATACATCTGGTTTGAACCGGACATACAGAGGGGGTCTTGAGTCCGATCCCGCGGGGCATGTCTTGCCCTGCAGGACCAGAATCGCGAACAGCCCTGTACATGCAGGCTGGGACTGCGATGCAACCCAGCCTGCACATACAGGAAAAGCCCGACTAACTCAGCCAGGGCTTTACCATGGAGTCGCGGCATATGGCATCCAGTTGCCATGGCACCATGGCTCCATTGTAAAGCCACCGGCTTAACAGAGGCTATCTCCAGGAACAAGCAGGAATGAGTCTTCACATATGGGTACGTCGGTACCGACGGAGCCTGCGCGGGAACGCTCCCCAGTGTCCAAAAAGAAAGCTTTTGGGAGCATCCCACACGCATGTGCGCTGCCTTCCTGCCTAAACACTTCCCTCTCATCAGTTTTCCATTTTCCGTGGAGCCGGCAGGACGTCTTCCTGTCACCGCAGAAAATTCTTCTTTTTATTCTTAGTTTTTTTGTGGTCACGTCTGCCTTCCCTCGACGCCACCGGTACCGCTGGTGCTTTTCTTTTATTTTTTTCTAAATATTTCTTCTTTTCGACAGAAACGTTTTCCTGTTAGTGTCTCACAGTTTCTAGGCCACTAGGCCTCCATTTTTCCGTTATGGAAAAGCCAGCCATTACCCTTAAGAAATGTTTTAAGTGTGGCGGTACAAATATTTTTTCAGACACCCATACTTGGTGTCTATAATGTTTGGGTCCTGACCATTGCTCACTGGAGTGTCTTTCCTGCTGGAGTTCAAACAGAAGGAATCTTCAGAATCGAGCACAGCTCGATACCCTGTTTACATCGCACTCGATGTCACCGACTAGACTATCTCCACAGGATCAGGTAACCAAACAAAAGTCTGTAAAGACTAGCCGGTCCTCGAGTGGTAGATCTCCTTCCCAGTATCGAGATTGCTCCAGCTTTGCCCTCGAGGACATTTTGGCAATAAAGCTCCGGTGGGAGTCTTCGGGCTCCAAAGCATTAATGGGGTTTCAGGTCGTTCCCGGGATTCCCACCTCGGTGAACATACCTGGGCCATGCTCGGTGGTTGTGACCACTTCGAGTGGTACCGACACCCCGGCATCGGCTATGGTGATGGATGAAACACTCCTCACTGATGAACGTAGTCTAGAGCTCTCGGTTACTTCGGTATCGCTAGAGTGGTTGCAGACCGTTCCTCCAGTATCGGTATCGCCTTCGGTACCGGTACCGGTATCGACATCAGCATCGGTGTCGGTACCATCCATGCTTGCTTCTACAGACTCGATACCGAGCCTGGAATCGATCCCTAGCATGGATGATTCGGTACCGACTTGCCTCGGTACCGACTTCGGGTGGTACCAAAGACATCGCTTTAAGGAAAATCCGATGCTTCATCCTTTCAAGTCTTCCGATACCGATGACTGGGATGAGCCCATTGGTACCAAGGCTAATTCTTTAACCTTTACCCCTCATTTTAGAGGGTCCTCCTCAGGGGAAATTTCTTTTCAAGCTTTTCTGCTTGATATGGCGAAGTTACTTGCCATTTCTATACCTGGTAAAGAATCCTTACCAGGGGATTCAGAGATCCTGCAATCCCCCTGGTTGCCAAAGGAGCTAATCATGCTTCCTTTGCATCAGATCTTACAAGATCTACTTTTAAGAATGTGGGAAACTCCTTTAACGGTATCACTACATTCTGAGACACTTGAAACTAGGTACAAAGTGCCACCTTCTCCAGGTTTTCAAAAGACTCAACTTCCTTATCATTCTATTGTTGTAGAATCAGCAATGAGGCGTATTAAGAGTGCAAAGAAGCACTCCTCTTATCCGCCAGGTCGTGAGTCTAGGACTTTAGATGCCTTTGGACATCGATGCTTCCAGGCATCCATGCTTTCAGCAAGAATTATCTCATATATTTTCTATATGGGATTATCTCTTGAAGAGGTCACAAAGAGCTTAAAGCTTTTGAACCCATTTCTTCAAGAGCATAAAAGAGCAGACTATTTCTTACTAGTCAATCATATTCAAAATATCTCTAGGTTCCTTAATCGTGCTTCCCTGGACTGTTTTGAGTCTATTAGCAGAACTTCTGCTATAGCCATAGCCTTCTTGTTATTGGGTCAATCTCTATACAATGTTCTGACTTTGAAAGATTTGTTTACTGTCCATGTTAATGCTGCCCCAGCATATCATAAAACTTAATGGACAACCAATTTCTATGGTAAATTAGGAAATACCTTCTTTACCGTAACCTTTTTGGTTATGTCACATCTGAAGTTCTCCATGTAAAGTCATTATCATAAGTGACATCACTTATTTATTTATTTATTTATTTAACATCTTTTATATACCGCGCTATTTGTTATCAGTGCGGTTTACATTCAACAAAGTTACTCAATTCAGTCGAAACTGTTTTGCACTTACATTGTAACAGGGGATAAAACTTGGAGTAAATACAGGGTAACTATATACATATTGACATAGAACATGAGATTAAAACTTGGCTGTACTTATGAAAGATTTTTACTGATCTTCAAGAAGTTGGAGGCCCAACGCCCAATGCAAATAACTTTGTCTTTCTTTTGGATAAAGGGGGTCTTAAAGACCTACCCCTTTTTTCTGCAAAGGCTATTTCTACCTTTTCATCCAAACCAGTCAGATTTATCTACACTCTTTCCTAGGGCCCTATTCTGCTCCAAGGACAAAGAGTTCAAACTTGGACTTTACAGAAGCTTTACCTATTTCTCCAAAGTCCAACCCCATTAAACTCCCCCACTTTTTATTCTGGGGTTAGTTCTAGCCATTAAGGCTTCTTATCTCTTCCTGTATTGCAAAATTTATATTTTGTCCTCTACTTCTCAGTGAGGGAATTTCTTTGAGGATAATATACTGGCTCTCAATTACAGACCCATATTAGCCTCAACAAATGCTTTTGAAATATTTTTTGAGTAAGATTCACATTAGAAAATTGGGATTCAATTTTTTCTAACAATTATGATCTACACAAGGGCTCCCCTCTGGATACCTTGTTTAGTCAAGCTGTTCCACAGCACCCTTTTTTCTTTTCTAATTCAAATCCTACCCTCCATCCCTTAGATGCCTGGGGTTCTAAAGGATAAGCATTGCCCATCCATCGGATTTGCAACATGCTGGGGCCTCCTCCAGGCATCTTAGTTTGGGAGTCCCCATATGTGAAGACTCATTCCTGCTTATTCCTGGAGATAGCACAGTTACTTATCTGTAACAGGTGATCTCTGGGAACAGCAGGAATAAGTCTTCACAACCCACCCACCTCCCCTAGGAGTTGCTCTCTCTCTCTCTCTTTCTGATTTTGTCTACTTCCCTCCTTCGGTCTCAGTTACAAACCCAACTGATGATAGGGAAGTGTTTAGGCGGGAAGGCAGTGCGCATGCGTGTGGGATGCTCCCAAAAGCTTTCTTTTGGACGCTGGGGAGCGTTCCCGCGCAGGCTCCGTCGGTACCGACGTACCCATATGTGAAGACTTATTCCTGCTGTTCCCAGAGATCACCTGTTACAGGTAAGTAACTGCTTTCCCCACAGCCTGATCCCCGATCTGGCCTCCTAAGGCCAAGGTCAGACTGTGGGGAATGTCCTCAGGCCCCACTGCCCCATCTGCACCCCGGGCCCGCTGAAATGAAACGTCCAGGAAAGCTATTCCACCTCAGAGGTGGAATAACTTCCCAGCACAAGTCGCCAGCCCTGGACATACAGGGCCAACATTAGAACTGGAACCCTCTTTTAGTGAGGCCCCTCACATAAAGAATTCATAAGGCTGCTGGAAAACACAGCAACATAGTAAATGATGACAAATAAAAAAACAACATGGCCCAACTAGTCTGCCCAGTAAGGTGACTAAGGTCTCTACCTGCTACTCTGTGCAGGTTATCCACATGTATGTCCTTATTTAGGGTTGTCCTGCCACCCTGTGCAGGTTGCCCCCTCTCTGCTTTTGCTTAGGGTTGTCACTGCTGCTCCGTGCAGGTTACTCTCTCTATGCCTTTGCTTAGGGTTGCAATTGTTGCCTTTTGCAGGTTAGCCTTTTTTTTTAGGGCTGTAACTGCTGCTCCATGCTGGTTACCCCCTCTGTCTTTTTTGAAGTGTGAAAATCATTGATGTTTCATTTTCAGTGGCAATGATCTATTACTGTGATTGCATTCTCTTGGGGGCAATGTCTCCAAGTGGCTTAATTTTGTGCATACAAAACAAATCCCACCCCAGTAGTAGTACTAAAACCCACCAACAAAACCCCCCCCCCCGGGTCACATACACATAAATTACGTATAACTCTAACAATCAACTAAAAAAAGTTATTAAGGTCAAACCTAATACTCGTAAACACTGAGCAGCTTCATCGGTCTGCCTGAACAGCCACCGTAATTCAAAATATACAACTAACTTTTTCAAAAAATTTTTAAAAATCTTTTTAAACAGAGAAAAAGCCTCAGTAGTTCTATCATATTCCCGCTAAATGGCAGGAACTTGCCTGAAGGGGATACATTTGTTCACCATCAACAGCCAGAAAAACACTCCAATATAATTATTATTATTAAATTTGGAGACCAAATCTTTATAAATTATATAAAATAAGTAAACTTCATCAAAATAAAGCGTTTCCACAAAAAGAGTGAACACCATCACTTCACCACCACTCAACGGTATCAATTCTCCTGCAAAAGAAAACAGCAAGCTTTACTGGAGGGGGCAACAAATGGGCACAAACAATTGCTCAGAAGTACTTAGCTTGACGTCCTGTGATGACATCAGGCTTCATGGTGGGGCCGTAGAGGGGCTCTGCCGCAAATACCTGCAAAAGTAGAAATAGCGCACCCCAAACAGCAATCGGATAGTGGAACCATGCAGGGGCAGTGAGTGGACAGCCCCCACAGCAAAGTTGATAAGCGAAGGAGTTGCGGTAAGCACCAGAAGAGCCCTAATTTGAAGACCGCGGCAGCGGAGAAAGGGACCACGTGGTCCAGGTGCAAGGCGGGCATGTAGGCCGCGGAGATCGCGGGGCGAGCAGGAGAGCCGTGGAAAGCATCGGCAAAGTGCAGGAGCAAGATCTGGAGTGGCAGAAGAGATCCGGCGGGGAGCGGGACCCCAGAGCAGGCAGCTTCGCGGGTTAGCAGCCAGGAGGAGTGCATCAGGAGATTGACGTTGTGTCGCGGCACAGGAAGGCAAAGACGAGCCAGCACGGGGAGAGAGGGGGAAAACCGTGGCAGGAGGATCAGAGGAGCAGAGAAAAGTGATCCGCAGTGGACAGGGAAATCAGAGTGAAACCCAGCAGCGGAGGGGACGTAAAGTAAGCTGAGGGTAAAGGCCAAGGCAGAGAGGCTCGCATCCTGGAGATGAATGCATGGCTGCGTGGATGGTGTCATCGAGAGCGTTTTGGTTTCCTAGACCATGGGATGCTGTTCCAAGGGTTGCAAAGCAGAGATGGCATCCATCTGTCCAAGAGAGGTCAACGCATCTTTGGTAGTAGACTGGCTAATCTACTGAAGAGGGCTTTAAACTAGATTCGTTGGGGATGGGTGAAGAAAGCCCCCAGGTAGGTGAAAGCCCCCAGGTAGGTGATACATTAAATACCTTTATGGAAATGGGTAACAGGGGTAACATATGGAAAGCAGTGTGTATTAATGCCCGTAGCATGGGAAATAAGATCCCTGAAGTTGAAGCTTTGGTGGGAGTGGCTGACTTGGATTTAGTGGCAGTTACAGAAACGTGGTTCACAGAAAACCATGAGTGGGATGTAACTATACCTGGCTATACTTTATTCAGAAAGGACAGGGTAGGAAGAAGGGGAGGAGGAGTGGCACTATATGTAAAAACTACTATTAAAGCTTTGGAATTACAGAGCTTAAAAGGGAGAGAGGAGGCATTGTGGGTTAAACTAGAAAGAGGGAAAGAGAAATCTATTTGCATTGGAGTGATATACAGACCTCCCTCACAAGAGGAAGAGGTGGACAGAGAGTTAATTGAAGACATACCCAGCATTGCTAGGAAAGGGGAAGTGCTACTGATAGGAGATTTCAATATGCCAGATGTTGTTTGGCACATTCCTGCTGCAGTATCATCTAGAAGTAAGGAGATCCTGGATTCTCTACAGGGAGAACTATTCAGGCAATTGGTAACAGACCCCACACGTGAAGGGGCCATACTGGACTTGGTGCTTACCAATGGTGGAAGTGTTTCTGATGTTGTAGTGGGAGATCATTTTGCATCCAGTGATCACCAGATGGTGTGGTTCAGTATTAGGACTAGGGCTGTTAGAATCCATTCCAAGGTGAGGATCTTAGACTTTAGGAAGACTAACTTTGCGAAGATGGGCCAATACTTCAGGGAGTCGTTAGTGGGATGGGAACAGCTGGGGGATGTAGAAAAACAGTGGGCAAAACTGAAAGGGGGTATTTTAAAGGCAACCAACCTTTTTGTTAAAATGGTAAATAAAGGCAAAAGGAACAGGAGACCGCTATGGTTTTCGAAGGAAGTAGCTGAACAAGTGAAGAAAAAGAGGGAGGCCTTCATGAAATACAAGAGATCACAGAGAGAGGAAGACAGGCATCTGTATTTGGAAAAACTTAGAGAAGCTAACAAAGTAGTCAAGAAGGCAAAGATTCAAAAGGAGGAGGAAATAGCCAATGCAATAAAATGGGGGGATAAGACATTTTTCAGATATATTAGTGAGAAGAGGAAGGGCAAAAGTGGTATTGTCAGACTCAAGGGTGCAGGGGGGGAATATATAGAAGCTGATAAAGATAAAGCGGAATTGCTTAACAAATATTTTTGTTCTGTGTTCACAGATGAAGAACCAGGAACAGGACCTCAGAAAACACCCACAAATAAGAACAGAACCGAGGGACATCTTGAACTATTTTCAGAAGACTGTGTTCGTGAGAAACTAGCTCAACTTAAAGTAGACAAAGCGATGGGACCGGATGGGATACACCCTAGAATACTGAGGGAACTTGGGGACGTTCTAGCAACTCCACTGACTAACCTTTTCAATGCCTCATTGGAGTCGGGAGTAGTGCCAAAGGACTGGAGAGAGGCTCATGTGGTGCCTTTACACAAAAGCGGAAGTAAGGATGTGGTTGAAAACTACAGGCCGGTTAGTTTAACTTCGGTGGTGAGTAAATTATTGGAAATGCTGCTGAAAGAGAAAATAGTGAGGTTTCTGGAGTCCAGTGGATTACAGGATCCGAGGCAGCATGGATTCACCAGAGGCAGGTCTTGTCAGACAAATCTGATTGATTTCTTTAACTGGGTGACCAGGGAGTTGGACCGAGGGAGAGCTCTAGATGTGGTGTATTTAGATTTCCGTAAAGCCTTTGACACTGTTCCTCACAGGCGACTTATAAACAAACTGAGCACCCTAGGGATGGACCCTAAAGTTACTACTTGGGTTAGAAATTGGTTGGGTGGGAGGCGACAAAGAGTACAAGTAAATGGAGCTCACTCTTAGGAGAAGGATGTTACCAGTGGTGTGCCCCAGGTATCTGTCCATGGTCCGATTCTTTTTAACATCTTTGTTAGTGATATAGCGGAAGGGCTGTCGGGTAAGGTTTGCCTCTTTGCGGATGATACCAAAATCTGCAATAGAGTAGACACCCAGGAAGGGGTAGATAACATGAGGGATCTAGCTAAGCTTGAAGAATGGTCTAGAATTTGGCAGCTGGGATTTAGTGTTAAAAAATGTAAGGTCATGCATTTGGGCTGCAGCAATCCAAGGGAGCAATACAGTATAGGAGCTGAAGTACTTTTGTCCACTAAAGAAGAGCGGGACCTAGGCGTGGTTGTGTCTGATGATCTTAAAGTAGCTAAACAGGTAGAAAAGGCGACGGCAAAAGCTAGAAGGATGCTTGGGTGCATACGGAGAGGAATGGCTAGCAGAAAAAAGGAGGTGATAATGCCTCTGTATAAGTCTTTGGTGCGACCTCATTTGGAGTATGGTGTGCAATTCAGGAGACCGCACCTTCAAAAGGATGTGAACAGGATGGAGTCGGTGCAGAGGGTTGCTACTAAAATGATTAATGGGCTTCATTATAAAGCATATGAGGACAGACTTAAGGATCTTAATATGTACACCTTAGAGGAAAGGCGGGATAGAGGTGATATGATTGAGATGTTTAAATACCTCCGCGGCATAAATGTTCAGGGAGAGAGCCTCTTTCAATTGAAAGCAAGTTCTGCTACAAGGGAACATGGGATGAGGGTGAAGGGAGATAGATTCAGGAGTGATATGCGGAAATATTTCTTTACGGAAAGAGTAGTGGATCCATGGAATAGTCTCCCAGTGGAGGTGGTAGAGATGAGGACAGTAACTGAATTCAAAAAAGCATGGGACCAACACAGAGGATCTCTAAAGGTAAAAAGTGGACTGTTGTAGTTGTTGTTATGGAAGGACAGACTAGATAGGCCATGTGGTCTTTTTCTGTCATCATGTTTCTATGTTTCTATGATAAGGGGGCACACCATAGAAAGCAGCAGCAAGAAGCCATTCACAGCACTAAGCAAGGTATCTGAAACTGGGATCCAAAAGGTCTTAGCAAGCACCAGAATAACTAAATACCAATAACTTCTACAGGATAGAAGGACTAGAGAGCGGCTTAAAAGAGTGAACAGTAAGGAAGAACAGAAACATCTCACTGGAATAGGCCTGCCGGCGCAGACCGGGGAAGGAGGAAATTGAACAGAGGAAGAGAACATGCATATGGAGAAAGCAAAGGGAGGGATGTCCGCAAAGAAAAAACTAGCAGATTTTCGATCGCCGTATGCGACTTCTAAAGGAAGAACGGAGGGGGGGAAGGAAAACCCCATGGGGGCACTTCACACAGCTGAGCAGGAGGAGAAGATGGGGGCATATGCAGTCCGGGTGTAGCAGATATGATTAAGATGTGGCTCGAGCAGCTGAAAGAGGAACTCAAAATGGAAATCAGTGGAGTCAAAAATGAGCTAAAGGAGACTTCGCAATCTTTAAGACAAGATATTGTGGAAATGGGATCTAGGGTGGAGGACATAGAACAACAGGTGGAACAACAGGGGGAAGTAACAGTGCATTTACAAAAAGGTTGGGAGGATTTAAAGTTTGCCCAGGAAGAACTGGAAGAAAAAACAGAGGACCTGGAGGACCGCTCGTGGAGATGCAACATTAGAGTACGAGGCATACCAGAGGACGCTAAATATAATAACTGTGAAGCAGTGATTACTAAAGTGTTTCGACATGTGCTACAAGCTGCAGCCCTAGTGGAGGGAGTAGAGGAGGAACCCCTGCAAATAGAGCGAGCACACAGGGGGCTAGGGCCCATCAGAGATAATCGGCCAAGGGACATGGTGGTATGCCTGAATTCATTTAAGATTAAAGAACGCCTCTTGCGGGCCTCCAGGAAACTGGGACATATCAAGTGGAAGGACCACATGGTGGAACTGTTTCAGGACTTGTCCCTCGGAATGCTTCAACGCCGAAGGGAGCTGAAAGAGGTGACGGCATTTTTGAGGAGGAAAGGGATGAGATACAGGTGGTTATTCCCCTTCGGGTTATTAGTAACTGTGAAAGGTGTGTCCAGAAAGGTGAGGAATAGCGAAGAAGCATGGAGGACACTCAGAAATTTGGGAATCACCAACCTGCCGGGAGGGGAGGCGGGGTCTTTCACGACAAAAGCAGATGCAACACCTGAATTCAGTGGGGGAAATTCGAAATGGCAAAGAGTGCCAGCTACTGGGCAGAGACTGACACGTTTCAACACCGGGAATCACGGCAAGACATCAACAGCGAAGTCAGCGGGATGAGGAAGTTCGATCAAGATGCAGCAATTTGTTGGACTTGCTGTTTAAAATGGACTGTTCAAAATTTTCTGGAGATCTGTAATGTGGAGTGATTATAAATGATAGAGTGAGGAGGGTAGGTAGGGCAGGGGGAGGGGGGATAGCACGGATTATATGGATAGATAGCGAGTCAAGGTTACTTCGGGAGGGGGGAAGAGGGGGTAAGTCGGAGAGGTGGGGGGGGCAATAGGCAATGGTAGGAGGTAGGGGAGGGGGATAGGTGAGTATGGGGGAGGGGGAGGAGAAGACGAAGGGCAGGTGGGGGCCTGTTTGTCTGTCATAAGGTATGGAATTTGAGTCTCATTGGAGGAGATGGGGGAGGGGTAGGAGGGAGGGAGGGGGGTGGGAGGAGGAGGGAGAGGATCAGTGGGGTAGGAAGGAGAGTGGGGGGAGGGGAAGGGGAGGGTGGGTAAGGGGGAGGGATGGGGGAGGGGGGAAGATAGCAGATGGTAGGGTAAGAAGGAGGGGTAGAAAAAGATAATAGGTGAGTTAAAACTTGTAACACTGAATATCAAAGGGCTTAATTCGCCACTGAAGCAGCAGAAACTGTATAAAGAGGTAAGACGCCAAAAAGCATCAATAGTGCTATTATTATTATTAAGCATTTATAAAGCGCTGCAAACATACGAAGCGCTGTACACACAAATAAGAGAGACAGTCCCTGCTCATCAGCGCTCACAATCTAGTCAAGACAAAAAATTACATAATACAAATTACAGATCAACAGGACAAAGTATACATCTAATGTTAGAGAGAGCAAACACAGCATATATAAAATAGTCATATCGCAACACAAGAGTCAAGAATGAAAAGCAATAGTGAAGAGGTGGGATTTCAACCTGGACTTGAAGATGGCCAGGGAGGACACCTGGCGCACAGAGACAGGAAGGCTGTTCCAGGCAGAGGGTGCAGCAAGGTTAAAGGAGCGCAGTCTAGAATTAGCAATACGAGTGAAAGGCATAGATAAACGAAGACTATTAGAAGAGCGAATTAACCAAGAGGGAGTGTAAAGAGAGATAAGAGACGAAAGGTACTGGGGGGCAGAAGAGTGAATACATTTATAGGTCAGTAGGAGAAGCTTGAATTTGATACGGAAACCGATGAGGAGAGGAGTGATGTGGGAAAAACGAGACTAGTGGAAAATCAGACGAGCAGCAGAATGTTGAATAGACTGAAGGGGAAAGAGGTGGTTTGTGGGGAGGCCGGCAAGGAGAAGGTTACAGTAATCAAGGCAGGATGTGATTAAGGCATGGACCATCATTTTAGTAGTGTTAACAGAGAGGAAGGGGCGAATTTTGCAGATATTGTAGAGAAAGAAACGGCATGACTTAGCAATGAGTTGGATATGTAGAGAGAAAGAGAGAGAGGAGTCAAAAATAACACCAAGGTTACGCGCTGAGGAGACAGGAAGGATAACAGAGTTATCCACAGAGACAGAGAAAGGGGAAAGAGGAGGGGAGGGATTCGGGGGAAAGATATATTCATATTCATTTATTTGATTGACCGCCCTTCATGGATAGGCAGAGCGGTTTACAATAAAAAAGTATAAACAGAGTGGCACAAGCCAGAAAAATTGGAAAGGAAGTTACAATTAAAATAGAGAAAGAGATAGAGACATGAGTAAGTAGGGCAGAGGGAGGGACGGCGGGTCAGGGTTAGGGAGGGGGGAGGTCGAAAGCAAGGGAGAACAGATAAGTTTTAAGTGAGCGTTTGAAGGTAGGGTAGTGGGGTTCGAGCCGAAGGGGGGGGGGGGAAGAGAGTTCCATAGTGCAGGGGCTACAAAGAAGAAGGCTGAGGAGCGTGTGGTCTGAAGGTCTGCATGGGAGGGGGAAGGCAGAGCTAGTCGGTTGAGGTGGAAAGAGCGAGGGGTATGACGAGGAGTGTGGAAATGGAGCAGATCAGCCAGATATTGAGGGGTAGAGGTGTCTAGCGCCTTGTGAGCTAATGTGAGGAGCTTGAATCGAATGTGAAAGGAGACAGGGAGCCAGTGAAGTCGGAAAAGAAGAGGGGTGACGTGGTCTCTGAAAGAAGAGTGGGTGACAAGACGGGCGGCAGTGTTTTGGATGCGTTGTAACCGGGAGAGCTGTAGTTTGGAGATACCAGAGAGAATGGAGTTAGAAAAATCAACACGAGAGATAACAAGGGTGAGTAGCAGAGTAGTTAAAGCTGAGGAAGAGAGGAAGGGGCGAATAGCACGAATCTGACGTAAGTGAAAGAAGGAGAGTTTAGAAAAGTGGGAGACATGTGCTGAGAAGGAGAGATCTGAGTCAAAGAGGACCCCAAGATAGCGAAAAGTAGTAACCAATGGGACAGGTGCATTAGAGAAAGATGGGGCCAGAGAGGGGGGCTGGTGACCGGGAGAGAACCAGATGGCAATGGTTTTTGAGAGGTTAAGATGCAAACAGTTTTGAATTAACCAGTCAGACAGCAGCTAAGCAGGCATTCAGGGGAGCTAGGTCAGGGGAGACAGGGGAGGTGTGGTGGAGGAGAAGGATGTCGTCGGCGTAGTAAAAGGCTGTAATCCCAAACTGTTGGATAAGCAACGTGAGAGGAGTGAGAAAGATGTTGAAGAGAAGGGGAGCTAACACAGAACCTTGAGGAACCCCACAGACTAGGGATAAGGAGTCGGAAGGGGAGTGGGATGAGGATGAGGGGAGAACAGCAGCAGAGCGAGAATAGAGGAAAGAATGAAACCAACGCAAGATAGTGCTACGAAGGCCGATATCATGCAAGCGAGAGAGGAGGAGTGAGTGGTCAACTAGGTCAAAGGCAGCGGAAAGATCGAGTGCTACCGCCACCGAGATGTCACCCCGGTCGTGAGCAGTATGCAGGGAGTTGGTGAAAGCTAGAAGAATAATCTCGACGCTGTGCCCGGAGCGGAAACCAGATTGATGAGGGTGAAGAAGATTGGTGGAGTCAAGATGGTGAGTGAGTTGTGCAAAGACAAGTTTCTCAAGTAATTTAGAAAGGAAAGGAAGATTGGAGATAGGACGGTAATTATTGGGCTCAAGAGGGTCTTAGGTAGATTTCTTAAGTAATGGTCGGATGAGAGCGTGTTTCCAGGGGGTAGGAAAAGATCCAGAGGAGAGACTAGAGTTCATCATGATTTGAAGGTAGGGAAGGAGAGACAGAGATGGAACAAGAAGCCAGGAGGATGGAATAGGGTCAAGGGAGCAGAAAGTTTTGTTAGATGAAGTAATAAGATGGTGAAGTTCGGTAGAGGAGGTTAGTGAAAAGGAGGACCAGGTATGAGATAACGGAGAGGAAGGGGGAGGGGATGCGACTGGAGGAGGTGAGGAAAGAGGTGGGGGATGGAGAGGCAGGGAGGCCCTCAGGTTAGAAATCTTGTTGGAAAAGGCCGCAGCCAGGAGAGGAGGGGCGGGAAGAGGATGAGTGGGTTGAGCGGGAGTAGAAGGGTGAAGGGAGGTAAGAAAAGTGAGCGTGGAGTATAAATGACGTGTCTGATTAGGGGCAGCGGTAATAGCAGCAGAGAAGAAAGAGGCCTTAGCAAGGTGAACCTGTGAGCGATAATAGGAGTGTTGAGAATTGAAAAGTGAAAGAGAAGTGGGTGATGGAGATTTGCGCCAATGTCGTTCGGCGCGGCGAAGTTGGGAGCGGAGCAGGCGAAGACCAGAGTGGTACCAGGGGTGGGAGGGTCGACGAGTAGGTGGACGGGGACGAAGAGGTGCAAGATGATCAAGGGCGGTAGAGAGGGAGGAGAACCAGGTAGAGGCTTGAGAGGTAGGAGACAGGGAGGGGAAATCAGCAGGGAGCAGGTCTGTGGCCGGAGGGAAACGCTGGGCTAGAGAAGGAGTGATGGAGCGGGAGAGAGGAGGGAGAGAGGCAGAAGTAAAAGGGGCCATGGAGACCCCAGAATGGAAACAGGAGGCTGAAAGGCAGAAGTGATCTGACCATGGGAGAGGAAAGGAGGATAGATTAGAGAGAGAGAGCGTGGAGGATGAGAGAGTCAGGAGGAGGTCCAAGGTGTGACCGGCGGAGTGGGTAGGGAAAGTGACATGCTGAAGAAAAGAGAGATCATGAAGGAGGGTAAGAAAGGCGTGATCCCTGGGAGAAGAAGGGGAGTCAAGGTGTAGGTTAAAATCACCAGCAATGAGGAGATGGGGGAAGAGCAGGGAAAGGTCAGAGAGGGTGCGAAGGAGAGAGTCCCAGAGATCGGGACGGAGGGCTGGGGGTGAGTAGATGAGAAGAACATGAATGGAAGGGGAAGTATGTAGGTGGAGGAGAAGGGTCTCAGGGTAAGAGAGAGATGATGGAAAAAGCTGGGTAAAAGCGAGGGAGGGAGCAAGAATAGCAGCTACCCCACCACCCGTGCGGCCGACACGGGGGACAGAGGCCGCTGAAAAGCCAGGGGGGAGACAACGGTTGAGGAGGGCATCCTCCCCTTCCTTCAACCATGTCTCAGTGAGGAGAGTGATGTCAAATGAGGATTGGGAGATGAGATCCTGAATGAGTAAGGACTTAGATCTAAGAGAACGACAGTTGATAAGACCAATCTTGAAGGTAGCTGGGGTAGGGGCGGAAACGGCGAGATGAGATGAGATGGTAGGAGAAGAGGAGGGGCAGAGGAGAAGATTGGCAGAACAGCGAGAACGATGACAGAGCTTGGGAGGTGGGCGGCGTCCCCAATGTACCGGTATATGCGACATAGAGCGGGAAGGAGTTGAAACAGGAGAATGAAGAGAGTATGAGTGGTATGGTACCTGAGAAGGCCAGAGTGGAGTGCAGGAGGCAGATGAGGATGGAGGCAACGCGCTTCCGGATCCAGTCGTGGTAAAAAAGAGGATGGCTGGAAAAACAAAACAGTAAGAAACAAAGTTAAAGTAGCATCCTACGCTCCCGGAGCGGCCCCAAGGAGCACGCCTAAGGAGCACACCGTGCTCCTTAGGCGCGCTCCTTCGGCGCGCGCCTATGTCTCATGCCGCGGCGACAAGCACCGTAGGCGCTTCTAATTTATAGGAAGAGGTCTGAATACCTCTGTTGGTGCGGCCGCGGGAACGCGGTCGCGTCACAGCAGGGGGTGGAGTCAGAATGCAGGAGGAAACCTGGCAGCAGGAGTTCAGTCTTGGCCATGTTCAATTTTAAGCAGCAGAGGGACATCCTGCTAGCAATGTCAGAGAGGGAGACCGTGATCTTTGCCTGGATTTCTGGAGAGATAACAGGCGTAGAGAGGTAGATTTGAGAGTCGTCAGCATAGAGATGATAGTGAAAGCCATGGGAAGAGATAAGGGCACCAAGGGACTGGGTGTAGAGAGAGAAGAGGAGCGGTCCCGTCCCAAGACGGAACCCTGAGGAACACCTACAGGTAATGGGGTGGAAGAGGAGGAGGAGCCACCAAAGCACACGCTGAAAGAGCGATGGGAGAGGTAGGAGGAGAACCAAGAAAGTACAGAGTCCTTGAAACCTAGTGAAGACAGGGTGATAAGAAGAAGGTTGTGGTCAACAGTATCGAAAGCAGCAGAGAGATCAAGAAGGATGAGGACAGAATAGAGGCCTTTGGAATTTGCTAGGAACAAATCATTAGTGACTTTGGTAAGAGCTGTTTCAGTGGAATGTAGGGGACAGAAGCCAGATTGTAAAGGATCCAGGAGAGCATGAGAGGAGAGGAAGTCGAGACATCGGTGATAGACTGCACGCTCAAGTAGTTTAGAGATGAAGGGAAGGAGAGAGATGGGTCGATAGTTAGAAGGACAGGTGGGATCAAGTGAGGGTTTCTTGAGAAGGGGTGTGACCACAGCGTGCTTGAAGTCAGAAGGGAAAGTTGCGGTGGAGAGCGATAGGTTGAGAATATGAGAGATGGAAAGGACGATAGTGGAGGAGATGGAACTAAGGAGGTGGGCGGGGATGGGGTCAGACGAGCAGGTAGTAAGTTTAGAGGAAGAAAGAAGGAGTGAAGTTTCCTCATCAGAGACCATAGGGAAGGAAGAAAGGGTAGCAGAAGTGAGGGAGGAGAATTGGGAAAAAGGGGGGGTAGTAAGGGTGATGGGGAATTGGAGGGTGATCTTGTGAATTTTATCATGAAAGAACTCAGCCAAGGTTTGGGCAAGAAGGGAGGGAGGAATCAGAGGTGGAGGCACACTGAGGAGAGAACTGAGTGTATTAAAGAGACGACAAGGATCAGAGGCAAGAGAGTTCATCAGATGGGTGAAGTAGACTTGTTTAGCAAGTGCAATGGCTGATTAGAAAGAGAACAGAATGAATTTAAAGTGGAGAAAGTCAGCATGGGAGCGGGATTTAAGCCAGGCACGCTCAGCAGAGCGGGCACAGGAGCGCAAATAGCGGGCAGTGGGAGAGAGCCAGGGCTGGGGAGAAGAGCACCTAACAGGATGTGGGGTAAGGGGAGCAAGAGCATCCAGGGCAGAGGAGAGTACAGCGTTATGAGGTCACAGCCTCCTCAATTGATTTGGATAAAAGAATGGATGAAAGGGGTGAGAAAATAATGGAGGAAAGATCTAAGGGATCAATAGCAAGAAGGTTTCTAGAAAGGTTAGTGGAGACAGGACGAGCCTGAGGTGGGGGAAGATGAATAATAAAACTTAAAAGGTGGTGGTCAGATAAGGGAAGGACAGAGTTACAGAAGTTGGAGGGTGAGCAGTTAGAGAAGAAAATCAGGTCAAGGCAGTGACCATGTTGGTGAGTAGGGGCAGTGAAGCAGAGTTGAAAGTCGTAAGAGGAGGTAAGGGAGAGGAGCTTTAAAACATGGGGGTCAGAGGGGACATCAACATGAATGTTAAGATCCAGAGAATAAGAGTGGGGGAGGAGGGGTTAAGAAAGGTAGACAGCCAAGAATCAAAGTCAGAAAGAAAAGTAGACACAGAAATGTTGGGAGGCTGATAGATAACAGCTACCCGAAGTGGGAGAGGAGTTAAGAGGCGGATGGAGTGGACCTCAAAAGAGAGAGATGAGATGAGATTGAGGTAGGATGAGGGTCTGGAAGTGACAAGAGGGGGAAAGAAGAAGCTCAGTACCCCCGCTATGTCCAGTGGGACGAGGAGTGTGGGAGAACTGAAAGCCCCCATGACAAAGCGCGGCAATAGAGGCAGTGTCTTCAGGAAGAAGCCAGGTCTCAGTTAAAGCAAGGAGGTGAAGTGTGTGAGAAATAAAAAGGTCATGTATAAAAGCAAGTTTGTTAGAGATAGAATGAGCGTTCCACAAGGCACATGAGAAGGGGAGAGCAGAGGGGGAGAGGAGAGGAATGTGAATAAGGTTGGATAAGTTGCGAAAAGGCCTTGTCCTAACGTGAGAGAAATGTTTAGGGAGGGCAGGGAATTTCAGAGAGTGAGGGATAACGCAAGGAATACCGGGATTAGGGAAGACATAGATAAGGTTAGCCAAATTACATGACCTCATCATAACATGGGATGAAAGAAGGGCCAAGGATGGGGTTTAAATTACCAAAGAGGAGAAGGAGGGAGGGAGGGAGAATAAAGAGAGATGTGGAGCACAGAGTGAAGAGAAAGGCTAAACAAAAGTTATAATAGAATCATACTATACGCTTCGGAGCTATAGGTTCAGTAAGCACACAGCAGGTAATAAATTAACAACAGAGAGTAAACAGATCTGCTTATCAGGTAAACGAGTGTGGATGCTGCCCCAGATCACGAAAGCATTGTGGCCTGTAGCTAAGGTCACGCACCTAAGGGCCACGGCAAAGGGCCCTTTGGTGAGGCCCTTAGGCGCAGGCCCGCCAGACGCGGGCGCGCCTGTTGCAGATGCCGTTAAAGTGAGGATTGAGAGAGTCTGATTGGTCCTACGGTGGAGGGGGAGGAGCTAGAAATCAGGCTGCTCACACTCTGCCCCGATGATCACTGAGGCTGCTCAAACTGTAAAGGGATTCCTTTCCCTTCAATAAATGCCTGTTGCAGATGCCATTAAAGGGAGGATTGAGAGAGTCTGATTGGTCCCGCGGTGGAGGGGGAGGAGCTAGAAATCAGGCTGTTCACACTCTGCCCCGATGATCACTGAGGCTGCTCAAACTGTAAAGGGATTCCTTTCCCTTCAATAAATGCCTGTTGCAGATGCTGTTAAAGGGAGGATTGAGAGAGTCTGATTGGTCCCGCGGTGGAGGGGGAGGAACTAGAAATCAGGTACAAGAGACACATTTAACAAGGACAATGGAACACATGGTCCAACTCCGGGGCTATGGTTTAAGTTTCTATGCATCAGACACAGTGGGGAAAAAAAGAAGGGCGGGGTGGCGGTTTTTCTATCCTCCAAACTTAAGGTGGAGGTACAGAAGATAATAAGGGATAAAGAGGGGAGATACCTTCTGTTACGCATAAAAGTGGGTAATGATTGGTACTGTATAATGAATGTATATGTACCGACAGGGGGGCAAAGGTAATTTTGGACAAAACTAGAAGCTGAGGTGGGATAGTTGGGGGATGGAAAACTCATTTGTGGGGGTGATTTTAATTTGATGTGGAAACCAGATAGAGATGCAACTGAGAAATGAGAGGGCAAACGAGCAGATAGACATAAATATCGCCATTTCGTTACACAGCACTGCTTGATAGATGTCTGGAGATTTCAACATCCCTGGAAGAGGCAGTTTTCATATTTTTCCCCAGTGCATGGTACATATTCCTGGATAGATGTGATTTGGGTGACAAAGGAGCTGGCAGGCAGGATTAAAGAGGCCGAAATGGATCCCATAACATGGTGAGATCATGCAGTAGTGGAGGTTAGATTGACTATGGAGGGGGAGGGAGGAGGAACGCAGTTCTGGAGGTTGAATGAATCTCTACTGGAGGATGAGAGGGTTAGGAAAGAGATAGAGAGGGAGACAGTGGAATATTTTCGATGGAATGACAATGGCGAGGTGGCCTGGGGGGGGGGGAGTTTGGGATGGTTATAAGGCAGTAATGAGGGGAGTCTTTATTAAATGGGGGGCACGTAAAAAGAGGAAGAGGGAGGAGAGGGAAATGGTACTGCGTGAAAGATTAAAGGATCTGGAAGCTTTAGATGTGAGAGATGGCAGAGGCACATACCGAGGCCAAGTATTGGCAGCTAGAGCTTAATTAAATGCAATGCAGGTTGAAATTATAAAATATCGTATGCAACTCCTGAAACAGGGCTTCTTTGAGGGGGGAAATAAAGCAGGGAGGTATATGGCGCAGAGGTTGAAACAAAGGAAATTAAGGTCACACATATTGAAAATTAGGGATAGGGACGGGAAATTAGCTCATAAGGATGGGGATATCAGGGAGGCATTTAAAAGCTACTATCAAGAGCTGTATGCAGCCCGATCAGCCCCAAATATGGAACGAATACAAAGTTTCCTAGATTCTGTAAAGCTCCCGACCTTGATGGAGGACGAACATACACAATTAAATACAGAAATTAAAGCCGAGGAGGTTCTGCAAGCTATAAAACAGCTAAAGGTAGATAAGGCCCCGGGACTGGATGGGCTTCCGGCGCGGTTCTATTGGAAATTTAGTGAGCTTTTGCTTGCTCCACTGTTGAGGCTGTTTAATCTTCTCAGGGAGGGAGGGGGTGGGGTGGGTACTGGCAGCCTCCATGGGCTGGGCTGGGATCACAGTCATACATAAAGAAGGCAAGGATCAGCAAGAATGCTGCTCGTATAGACCAATTTCACTGCTCAACTTAGATGCCAAATTATTGGCAAAAATACTAGTAACCCGTTTAAACAAGGTAATTGGGAGGTTGATTCATCAAGATCAAGCGGGCTTTATCCTGGGGAGGCAAGTGGCCCACAACATTAGGAAAATTTTAAACACTATTTGGGCGGTGGGGCAACATAAACAGGAGGCGTTGTTCATATCACTTGACGCGGAAAAAGCGTTTGATCAAGTGTCTTGGGCCTTTTTATTCCAGGTAATGGACAGAATGGGATTGGGAAGCGCGTTTAAGGCGTGGGTGGAAGCCCTATATCGGAAACCGAAAACGTGTGTTAGAGTAAATGGAGCCTACTTGGACTTCTTTGAGCAGGGGAGAGGGAAACAGCAGGGATGTCCACTTTCACCCCTTCTGTTTGCAATATCACCAGAACCTTTTGCTGAGAGAGTGCGAGATAGAGCAGATCTTCAGGGGGTAGTGGTGGGAAAGGTAGAACATAGAATATTCCTGTTTTCGGATGATATCATATTGAGTGTGACCAGACCGAGGTGCTCGATACCAATATTGATGTGGGAAATAGGAGAGTATGGGCGGTTGTCGGGATTCATGATAAATTGGACAAAATCTGAAATTTTGAACCTGTCACTACCAGAGGAAGAGCAGGAGAGATTAAGCACGCAGTACCCATTTAGATGGGCCAAGGGGAAGATTAGATATTTGGGGATTCAAATCACCCCTAAATTAGGAATGCTGTACGACTTAAACTATAAAAAGATATTTGGGCAAGTAGAAAGTTTATTGGCTGGATGGGGGAGGGGGTACTTATCTTGGTTTGGATGTATAGCAACAGTAAAGATGATGTTATTGCCCAGATTTCTGTTTCTCTTTCAAACATTGACAATATTAGTTCCGCGTCAAAAGCTGAAACAATTAAAAAGAAGTGTTAATCGCTTTATATGGTAAAATAAGAGTCACAGGGTTGCTATGTCCACACTGCAGAGAGCTAGGGGTGCAGGGGGGTTGGGGGTTCCCAATTTTAGCAAATATTATCTTGCAGCGCAACTTAAAACGCTATACGATTGGCATAGAGAAAAAGGGAAGCATTGGGTGCAGATGGAAGAAGCCTCAGTAAGGGGTGTGGGACTAGAAAAGCTGGTGTGGAGGGGAAGTACAGAACGAATCAGTAGCGTCAGGAATCCTTTCGTAGCGCATACCTTGAAACCTTGGAAGCAAAATCAGAACGTATTAGTACAAGATAAAAAATAAATGCAGGGGATGACGTTAGATGCTTGTTTTGAGAGGGGACAGGGGCCAGGGGTGAATATATTGAGGAGATGGGCACAGCGGGGTCTCACCCATATGTCTCAGATAGTGGTAAAGGAGGGAATACGGGATTTCAAAGGCATTAAGGACTTATATGGACTATCTGATACGGATAGTTATATTCAATTGGGTTACTTTGTGCGGCAGCAGAGAGTTTGGAGGGACTTGTGGAGTAACAGAGGGTGGTTTGAGGCCTTATGCTCAGGAAATTTAGGTCAGAAAGGAGCACTGTCCAAGATCTATAAAGGGCTAAAGGAGGGCGGAGAGGGTAAATTAGAGGTCATGAAGAAGTGGGAGGCAGACTTAGGTATACAATGGACTAAAGAAAGATGGGATAAAGTTATACAGACAGTAGGAGGAATATCTATTACTACTCAAATAAAAGAAAATGCCTATAAGGTACTGTATCGGTGGTATTGGACACCAACACATAAAAAAAGAGTAGGGTTAGGGACAACTGATGGGTGCTGGAGAGGTTGTCAGGAGAGAGGGGATACATTACACGTGGTGGAAGTGTGGGCAAATTCAAGGTTTTTGGGATGAGATAATATTGCTAATTTATCAAATGACAGGACGTAGACTAGAAAAAACACCAGAGGTATGTCTTCTACATCAGCTGGGGGAAGATATTCCGGAACGGGAGAGGGGGGTTCTGAATCACTGCATAGTGGCAGCAAGAAATGAAATAGCACAACACTGGTTGGGATTGGGGATCCCTCAGAGGGCAGGATTTATTAGAAGGCTGGAGGATCTGTGTTTGATGCATCGATTGACAGGGGTACGACATGGGAAAGAGGAACAGGGTATGGAACAATGGAGGAGGGTATGGACATGGTTGGGGAAGTGGAAAGCAGAAGAGGGCGGGGGAGGGACAGGGTCAGCAGGTCAAAACCCATAGGCACTAGTAATGTGTTAAGTGTCAAGTCATCGAAAAACCCAGCCAGTAGCTATCACTGGCACTATATTCCACTATCCAGTCACAATTTTTTGTCGGGGACCGTCGGCCTGAGAGGGAGGAGGAAAACCTTTCCCCTCGATGCCAAAAGAACCCTTTTATTCAAAACGGGCCACAGCGTACCCAATTTTTTAAAATAAAACAATCACTTATCTTGAAAAAAAGACAGTTGCTATCTTCCACAGGCGATTAAAGTCGTCCACATTTTGCCACGACATGACATGCATGTTTCAGGCCCCCCCGGGTCCTGTATCAAGTGGAGTTCTACTAAATCAGTCGCCCAAAGACGCCGAAGGCCAGCCGTTCTTTTGTAGCTATGGTAATTGCTGATTGGCTGATAAGAACGTGTCATCAATAGAGGTGTGGCTTACAGGGAATCCCCAAGCAACTTCATCCCCCTTGCCACCTATAACTCTCGACCCAATACACCTTTGCAATGAAAATGAGTCATTCACAAAAGACTCCACCAATCTTGCTCCATATTTAAGCCCGATGGAATCACAGTGTTTAACCGAAAAATCCAATATTGTTCTCTCCATTGCAAACGGCTTTCTCGATCACCACCCCGAGGGGTCGCCGGAATCCAATCAATGACTCTCCATTGCAGGTCAGCAAAACTATGATTTAATCCAACACAGTGCTCCACCATAGGTGCCACCAGAGTCTTCAAATGAATTCTAGAGGCATGTTCCCCTGTCCTGATTTTTACCGGGCTAGTAATGTGTTAACTGGCGAAAGTGCATTTATATGTATATAAGTTTTGCACATGGCAGAGTGATTGTGAGACAAAACGCAAGTTTCATTAAAGGGGATAATTGCGGGGGTAGAGGGGTGGGGGGGAGGGACGGGACGGGTTGTAGAATTGGTAACCAGTATTGTTATAATATAACTAGGGCAACACAATTATGATGATGTCAGTTGGTTTAAATGTAATTGAACTGTGGGGGGTTAAGAAGAAGTTTGTATCCTGTATGGAATAAATTGTATAAAAATGTTAGTTGGGGAAAACTGATTATTGTAAGCATGAAGCACGGATCAGCTGACTGCGGGATAATGGTGCCGATTAGCGACGTTTCAGAGAGAGGTAGGGGGGATATAGAAGCATGTTTAAACGAAGGGGGATAGGGAGAAGGGGGGGAGAGAGGGTGGGGGGAGGTGGGAGGTAAGGTGATATTGAATATTGTATTAGCAAGTAGGAAACGAAAGTAAGTGAGCATGTAACAACGTTGTGGAAACGGTATAATGTTGAGTTCAGACACTGCTTGTACTATTAATTGAAATCTGCAATAAAAACTTAATATGGAAAAAAAAAGTACTTAGCTTGCAAGAATCAGCTCTTCAGGCAGAACGATCACCCACGGTCACCCAACAAAGATCTCTTTTTCGCTTTTCCCGGATTCATCAGAGGTAATTCTCACGAAATGTTTGTTTTCAGCATTCACTCCGGCAGCAAGAAACTGCCTCACTGCCACTGCCAATGGCAGCAATATTGCCTACAAAGATATTGAAGAGAATCGGCACCAGGACTGATCTCTGAAGTACTCCAGTATTCACATTTCTTTTTTCTGTGTGAATTCCATTTACTGCTACCAGAGTTGCCAAGTTGCATTTCGAGGAGTGAGATTTTAAGCAGTCCTGGATTTCTGACAATCTAATCTGATGCATTATGGGTCCTGCAGCACTGATTTCAATGGTTAAAATCAGAGACTACAAATACCATACTGCACTGCAAGGCAAATTTAACACCAGAACTGGCCAAAAGTCTCACTCCTGGGTAACTTGGCAACTCTGAGTCACTACCCACTGTTGTCTGTCAGTCAACCAAATTCTCATCCAGTTTATCACCTTTGGTCCCATTCTCAGGTTGATCAGGTTATTCATGAACCTCCTATGAGGAACAGAATCAAAGGCTTTATGACATCTAAGTAGACTACATCCAATGCATGCCCTCAATCTATCTCTTTGGTCATCTAGTCAAAGAAATCAATTTGATTTGTTTGGCAGAATTTGCCTTTAGTAAAGCCATGTTGCCTTGAATCTTGCAACCCATTGGATTATACAAAGTTCACTGACCTTTCCTTCAGTAGTACCATCATTGCTTTTCCTACCACCAAGGTAAGGTTTGTTGGCCTGTGTTTCCCAGCATTTTTTCTGTTACCACTTTTATGAAGAAGGTCCACAGCAGCCCTTCTCCAATCCTGTGGAACCTCTCCTGTTTCTAAGGATCTATTAAACATGAGTGGCACCAAAAGAGATGGCTTTGAAGAAGAAAATCACCAATTTGAAACAATAGTGGAGCAGGAGGCCCAGGCCCAGCTTGAACATGGCATTTATACTGGACAAGCAACCATCTAAAGAAATAGCGAGTAACACCATAAGAACTGAAAGACAAGACTTTCTAAGCCATAACGAAATAAAATCTTGGCTACAGAAGATAAAGGAGGATAAATAAAGGTGAATAGTGGAGTACCCCAGGGATCTGTGCTGGGTCTGCTGCTTTTTAACATATTTGTAAATGACCTGGAAATGGGAATAACAAGTGAGGTAATCAGATTTGCAGATGACACAAAATTATTCAAAGTTGTTAAAAACCCAAGAGGATTGTGAAAAATTGCAAGGGGACCTTGATAAATTGGGAGACTGGATGTTCAAATAGCAGATGAAATTAAATGTGGACATTTGCAAAGTTAAACACCTAGGAAAGAACAACCCAAACTATGATTACATGATGCAAGGTTCCACATTAGGAACCACAGCCCAGGAGAAAGATTTAGACATCATCTTGGATAACACGTTGAAACCCTCCACCCAGTGTACAGCACAGCCAAGAAGGCAAATAGAATGCTAGGAATCATAAGGAAAGGAATGGAGAATAAAACAAAGGATATTATAATGCCTCTGTATCATTCCATGGTGTGACCACACCTTGAATATTGTGTGCAGTTCTGTTTGCTGTATCTTAAAAAGGATATAGCAGAGTTAGAAAAGGTACAGAGAAGAGCTACCAAAATGGTAAAGGGGATGGAATGATGCTTCTATGAGGAGAGACTTAAAAGGTTGGGGCTCTTCAACCTGGAAAAGAGAAGGCTGAAGGGAGATATAATAGAGGTCTATAAATTAATGAATGGAGTGGAACAGGGTAAACATAGATCGATTGTTTACACCATCAAAAAGTATAAACACTAGAGGACATGCAATGAAGCTACAGTGTAACCTGTTTAAGATTAATAAGAGAAAATATTTTTTCACTCAACGCGTAATCAAACTCAAATTCATTACTGGAGGATATGGTAATAGCTGTTAGTGTAAATGAGTTTAAAAATGGTTTGGACAAGTTCCTGGAGGAAAGGTCAGTAAACCACTATTAAAGAGAACCCAGGAAATCCACTGCTTACCCCAATACAAACATTGTAGAACCTCTGTGTCTTTTTGGGAAACTGCTAGGTACTTGTGATCTGGATTGGCCATTGTTGGAAGCAGGATACTGGGCTTGATGGACCTTGACATTTCTTTTGTTCTTAAGCAATTGTTAATGTGAAAAAAACTACACATTATCTTTATCTTTATTTGCAAGGCTTGATATACTGCCCATGCCTGAGCGTCAGGGCGGTGTACAATAAAACACAGGCTGCCTGAAAAAAAAAAGAAAGAAAAGAACGCCATTAACTTATAGAAAAGAGAGGGCGAAGAGCAAAGAAAGAAAAGGATAGGAGAGAGACAAAAGGAGATACTGAACAAAACTTGCAAAATGAATAGGGAGGAGGGTGGAGGGAGGAGGGGAAAGGGTGTAGTCTCAATGGAAGAACCCTTGGCTGGGATGGAGTCCGGGTAATCTGCGGAGGGGAGAGGTCAAAAGCCTAGTGGAAGAGGTGGGTCTTAAGAAGGGCTGTGAATCGGGGGAAGGATGATTCTGTGTGGAGTGAGTGCGGGAATGAGTTCCAGAGGGCAGGACTTAGGAAAAAGATGGCTGATCGGCGAGTAAGCTTGAGATGGGCCTGAGATGGAGATGGAAGGAAGAGGCGGTATCTAATCGCAGACCTCCACACTGACCTCAGTGAACTAGGCCACAGAATTGAGGCCCTGGAGGAGAAAATGGAACATCACAGTGAAGACTTAAGCAAACTCAATCAACGTTTGCAGACCTGAAAATATCACGGAATAAATACAAAACTAAACTAGAAGGCCTTGAAAACAGACTTTGTTTTTGCAACCTGTGTTTCCAATTCATACTGCTAGACCAGTCCAGACAAACGGGTTGTGTCCCCCTGCCAGCAGATCCTGGAGACAGAGAACTCTACCAGAGCTCTAATAGGCTGAACCCTGGTGATGCTGCTGAGATGAGACTGTACCCCAAGGGGTCTCCCTCAGTATTTCTCTGTCTCCAGCAGACCTGGTAGCTTTTTTGTTTTGCTCCTTTGGAGAAAGAATTAATTTCCCTATTTCAGGACGAAGCTCGGGGGCTCCTGTACTTTGAGAGTGATCCCCTCTATTGGCAGGGTGTTTCAGCTGAGCTCCTGTATAGAAACAGTGACGCTCGCTGACTGAAGGCATTCCCAGCAGCTAGCCATGAGGGCAGCCTTGGCTGGAAGAAGGGCTCACTAACACTCGAGGGTTACCTCTGCGTTAGTGCTCGCTTGGCATCAGATGTGGTTTTCCTGATCCTGCCCTTGGAATCCCTGCACTGGCCGGCATCTGTGAGTACAGCTTTCCTTTGTTTAATGCATGCTGAAGCTCCTGAGGGGTCCAAATCTGCCGAATTTCCGCGTTCTCAGAATTGTCCCATTTTTGGCACAGGGGTCAATCCTGGCCTGGGGGGCTGGTTTCTGCCTTTTTTTCAAAAATTCGCTGCTTTTTTTTACCTTTTATTTAACTTTTATTTGTCCGGCGGCCATTTTGAATTTCCACAGAGCTCCAATTTTTGGCGGGAAGTTCAGCTCTGCTCTGCTGTATGTGCCTCTGTTCCTTCTCCTCTCTTAAGGGGGTTTTACTAGGATTGTACTATAGAAAGAGGAGTGCTCCGGAGAATAAGATGTAAAATCATTCTTTTTCACACACAATGCCTTCTTCTGCGCTTAGATGCATTGTGTGTAACAGGAAGCAGAAGGAGCTGCAAAATCAGCAATGCGCATCCTGTTTGGCGCACCCCGGGGAGTCTTCAGTGTTGCTGGCTACTCAGGAAGCTACGGCTCCTGACTTACCTGCAGTAGAGGGTCCGTTACCTCCTTTTTCGGTGGCGGCTTTGCAGGGAGCCCCTACGGGGGTCTCTCCAGCTGCCCTGAGTTCCTTGGCGCCTGGCTCTCCTTCCGAGGACCAACTTCTCCATCTTTTCCGCCAGGCATGGGCTTTGTGGCGTGCTGAATCTTCGGCTCCCTCGGTGGGGCTTCAGCCAAAGACACCTGAGCACCTGGGTGCTCCAGCTGGCCGTAAGCGTTCTAAGGGTGCTGTAGCTCGCAAGGGTACATCTAAGGCATTACACTTGCTTGTGCAGGATGATCATGACCCTGACGAGGAGGTATCTTCCGCGGGAGAGTCCGAGGACCTCTCTGGGCGCGAGGATGGGGAGTATTCTGCATCGGATTCGTCTATTCCGGGGCCGGAGGAATCACAGGATATCCGGCTGTTCCGCAAAGAAGAATTGTCCGCCCTCATCGGTCAGTTGACGGAAGCTCTCCATCTTTCGGCACCGGCGGAGCCTCCAGCCTCTCAGGCTCAATCTCAGGCGGATCCCATCTTGCTGGGCATTCGCAAGCCCTCTAAGGCTTTTCCTTTCCCTACGGAATTACAGCAAATGGTGTCCCAGGAATGGGACTCTCCGGACACGCCCTTGCAAAACGCTCGTCGTCTAGGGCAGTTATATGTTTGGCTGCCAGAGCTTCTGGAGCAGTGGCTCGTGTACCCCAAGGTAGATGCCTTGGTTTCCGGAGTGACTAAGCATACCACCATCCCTGTGGAGGGAGGAGCGGCTCTCAAGGATCCACAGGATCGGAAGGTGGAGAACTTGTTGAGGACGGCTTTCTCCGCGTCCTCCATGGCTCTGCAGGCGACGGTATGGGGGGGGGCTAACGGCCTGAGCGCTATTGCGCTGGATCCAGCGCTTGCCTGAAGATTCCTCTCTCGGGCGTTTGGAGTCTGCCACGGCCTTTTTGGCAGATACTTTTTATGACCAGTTGCGCCTTTCGGCTCGATCGGTGGCAGCCATGACGGTGGCGAGGCGTTCGCTGTGACTCCATCAATGGGCGGCGGATGCCGTTTCCAAGTCCAGGCTCTCTAAGCTGCCGTTCAAGGGTAAGCTTCTTTTCGGCGAGGAGTTGGACAAGCTCGTAAAGGATCTTGGGGAGGTTAAGCCCCAACGCTTGCCGGAGGATAGGCCGCGAGCTTCGGCTTGCCGGTCTTCGCGGGCACAGTCTTTTCGCCATTTCTCCAGGAGCAGGGACTTTAGGAGGTATCGCTCCTCCAAGCCTCCGACTCAGTCTAATCGCTCTGGAAGAGGAAGTCGGTCCTTTCGGGGGGCCCGCTCCGGCTCCGACTCCTACTCGGCAGGAGGAAAGTTCTCAGGGACCGCAAGGTCCTCCCGCTGACGGGGTGCTAGGTCCACTCCAGTCTGTGCCGCCCGTAAGGGGTCAGCTGGCATTGTTTTCTCAGGAGTGGGCGCGAATTACCTCCGATCTTTGGGTTCTCGACAGCATCTCTCGGGGTTATTCCTCGAGTGCTCTTGCCCGATCCCCGAGGCCTTCCTAGTCTCTCCGGCGGGATCTCCCGAGAAGCGCCACATCGTCCAGACAACACTCGAACGCCTGCTTCTTTTGAATGCCATACGTCCCGCCCCGCCTCTCGAAGAAGGGACGGGTCGGTACTCCATTTATTTCGTGGTGCCCAAGAAGGATGGTTCCTTTCGGCCTATTCTAGATCTCAAGGGGGTAAACCGCAGCCTTCGGGTTCCTCATTTTCGGATGGAGACGTTGCGTTCCGTGATCCAGGCGGTACGCAGGGGCAAGTTCCTGGCATCGCTCGATCTCGCGGAGGCGTACTTTCATATTCCCATCCGCATGGAGCATCAGCGGTTCCTCCGATTTGCGGTCCTGGGCCGGCATTTTCAGTTCCAAGCCATGCCTTTTGGTTTGGCCTCGGCGCCACAGACATTTTCCAAGATAATGGTGGTGGTGGCCGCGGCCTTACGCAAGCAGGGGATCCGAGTTCATCCTTACTTGGACGATTGGCTGATTCGGGCGGACTCTCTGGCAGAGGCTCGCGAGACGGTAGACCGCGTAGTGGCTTTTCTGGAGGGCCTGGGGTGGGTGATCAATCACTCCAAGAGCTGCCTCCAGCTGTCTCAGGTCCTCGAGTTTCTCGGGGCTCGGTTCGACACTCGCCGCGGTGATGCTTACACGAGTTCGTCTCCAGAAAATTGTAGATCAGCTCCAGCGATTCCTGCGGCGAGAGGCACCTCGAGCTTGGGATTACCTCCAGCTTCTGGGGTCCATGGCGGCTACCATCGATGTGGTGCCTTGGGCATGGGCGCATATGCGAGAGTTGCAGAGGGCGCTCCTGTCGCGATGGTCGCCGGTGTCGAAGGATTATCAGGTTCGACTTCCACTTCCGCCGTCGATCCGGCTCGACCTTCGATGGTGGCTCCGGGCACGCAACCTTCTACGGGGGGTTCCGTTGGAGTCTCCATGTTGGCTGCTTCTGACGATGGATGCCAGCCTCTCCGGGTGAGGAGCGCTTTGTGGCACACACGCAGCACAGGGGGTCTGGTCGCCTCAGGAGGCCCGCTGGTCCATCAATCGCCTCGAGGCAAGAGCGGTTCGCCTAACCTTGCAAAGGTTCCTGCCTCTCGTACATCGGCAAGCAGTTCGCGTTCTCTCCGACAATGCCACGACGGTGGCGTATCTCAACCACCAAGGGGGCACGAACAGTCCGTGGGTTTTCAAAGAAATGAGGCTTCTCCTTCCTTGGGCGGACCGGCATCTCCTCGCCATTTCGGCGCAGCACATTGCGGGGAAGAGCAACATCGAAGTGGACTTCCTCAGCCGCCATACGCTGGAACCCCGAGAATGGGCTCTGTCGTCGGCGCCTTTTCAGCTGATTGTCCGCCAGTGGGGTCAACCAGCAGTGGATCTCATGGCGACGTGGGAAAATGCCAAAGCACCGATCTTCTTCAGCCGATGGAAAGACAGCAGGTCGCACGGAATAGATGCGTTGTCGCAGCCGTGGCCGGCCAGACTCCTTCTGTATGTCTTCCCTCCGTGCTCCATGGTCCGCAAGATTCTTCAACGGATCAGGGAGCATCACGGGCCGGTGATTCTGGTAGCTCCGGATTGGCCTCGCAGGCCCTGGTATGCGGATCTCGTCCGGCTTGCGTGAGCAGCTCCTCTGCCGCTTCAAGGTTTTCCAGTGCTTCTGCAGCAGGGGCCAATTGCCATGGAAGACCCGGCTCCTTACTCACTTACGGCTTGGCTCTTGAATGCCGCAGGCTATTTCGTAAGGGATATTCGGCTAGCGTGGTATCCACCTTGCTTAAGGCGTGCCGTTCTTCCACCTCCTTAGCCTATGCTCGGGTGTGCCATCTTTTCGAAGCATGGTGCTCACAGCGTGGGGTGTCTCCCTGGAGTAGCGGCATTCCTGATATTCTTGCGTTCCTCCAGGCCAGCCTGGACAAGGGGCTGGCTCTCGGTACTCTTCGGTTTCAGGTGGCGGCCCTTATATGCTTCCGTGGTCCGGTTTTGGAGCGCTCTATCGCTTTGCATGTCGACGTCTCGCGTTTCTTCAGAGGAGTTAAATCCGTGTGGCCCCCGTGCCGTCCGGTCTTCCCATCCTGGGATCTCGCCCTGGTCCTCCAGGCCTTGGTGGCTTCGCCTTTTGAGCCGTGTGATGTAGGAGACTTATGAAGCAATGGAAACTGATAGTGGTCCGGTGGAGAGAACCGGTACTGCAAGGGAATGCAGGATTTTCTCTTCTAAGAGAAAAAAACACAGAGCTAATCAGGAACCACACCTCACCTCAAGGCAGGAGAGAAGCCAAGTCCCTGATTGGGCATGCCCAAGCAGGAGGCGGGCAGTGCAGTACTCAGCCAGCTTGTTAAGAACTGAGAAACAGAAACAGTTAGAGGAGCACGAGCACCAGGAGCAAGACGAAGAGGAGGAGTCAGGACACAAGCACCTGGACGAAGACGGGTCAGATGACCAGGAACAGGAACCGTTGGAGAGAGAACCACTAAGCAACTGTGATCCACGAAGGAGCAGACAGGACCTGGGAGACTCAGGGGCAGAGAAAGACTTCTGTTACCAGAAGAATTCAAAGGCACTGAGAGACCCAAGGCTACAGCTCAGGAGTTTAAAGGACCAAGCAGAACCTTGGAACAGGAGGCAGAGGGAGAAAGAATTACCCCGGAAAAAGCCCCAGCACAAGGTATCTGGTGGGTTTGGAACGGCTAGCAAGCTTAACAGGGGGACGCCAGAAAGAGTGAACTTTAATTGTGAAAGACAGAACAAAGGCAGAAAGTTTGATAGTAATTGGTTAAGCCAAGAGAAGCCTGACTGTTTTCCTTTTAACACTCTGAGAGACTCTCCAAGCACAGCTGAAGCGTTTTACCCTGCACTTTCATTTGGAGATAGGTGGGGGAAGGGAAATGCTTACACGCTGAACTCTTGTCCAAGTAAAAGCACTGATAATTGCCAAGAGATAAGAACATTAAACAAGCATTTACCTGAAGGAGGATATTCTCAGCCTAGCTCAGAAAATACACAGGCTGAATTACTTCTCACTGAATTCAGGGAGTTCCTTAAAAGTAGAGCAGTTTCTCCTCATGACGTAGCAAAGCCTATGAGCAGCTGTGAGGAAGAAATGCCTTTAATTTCTCTGCCGTCTACAGAGCAGGAAGTCCCGATGGACTGCTCTACATGTGTGATTCAAAAGGACATTTAAGTGATATGCTTGCCAATGTTTTATGAAAGAATATAACAAAGTTACCTCACTGATTGCTATGCAAAAGAAGCTTATGTGAAGAGAAAGCATATTCTGTGCAATTCAGGAGCATTGCTGTTACCAGAGTTTTCTGTTACGTTACTGAAAGGAGGTCACATGACAATTGAATGTGATCCAGAATGGACATTTAGCCAAGCAGTAAAAAGCCTTGTTTAGTTAATTTTCTCAGCCTTGTTTTATGCTACATTGTTTCCTTTACGTCTGCTGCATTTGAACTGCGAAAGCGGGAAATAAACCTCACAAAAGAAATTTTTCTTTGCCTTGCCTTGCCTTACTACTTGAGCTCCAACACAACTACAACCTTACCCTCAAGGGCAACCAAGGCCAGCCCCTCCCTTAACCCTCAAGGTCCAGGGAGTGGGTGGGTGGCAGCCGTTACGGGCCTCTTCGCTCAAAGACTTAACCTTGAAGACAGTGTTCCTGGTGGCAGTTACCTCAGCGCGGCGCATTTCCGAGCTCCAAGCGCTCTCTTGTCGGGATCCTTATCTTTCTTTCTCGTCGGAGGGCATGACTCTTCGGACAGTTCCATCCTTTTTGCCCAAGGTGGTTATGCCTTTTCATGTCAATCAGCCCCTCTTCTTGCCGTCCTTCTCTCCAGAGCAGTGTACTCGTCGGCATCGTCACTTATGTGCGTTAGATCTCAAACGGGTCCTCTGTCGGTATCTTAAAGTCACCAATTCCTTTCAGCAGACGGATCATCTCTTTGTCCTTCTTGCAGGCTCCTGTCGAGGGTTTGCCGCCTCTAAGGCTACTATCGCCAGGTGGCTAAGAGGAGCTCTTGAAGCAGCCTATATTCTTCAGCGCAAGTCAGTGCCTGTAGGGCTCCGAGCACACTCCACGCGGGCGCAGGCGACGTCTTGGGCCGAGCATTCCCATGTGGCACCCCTCGACATCTGCCGGGCGACGACTTGGTCGTCGCTATCGACTTTTGTCCGTCACTATCGATTGGACGTCCACGCTCGGCAGGAGATGAGTTTTGGCATGTCAGTTCTTTCGGCGGCTTTGGACCCACCCTAGAGGTCGGTAACTTGGGTACTGCCCGTTTGTCTGGACTCGTCTAGCAGTATGAATTTGAAGGTGAAATTTTACTTACCGTTAATTTCCTTTCCTAGAATACTGCTAGACCAGTCCAGGACCCACCCTGCTGTCGGTCTCAGTCTTGCTGGTGCAGCGGAGCCGCCGTTATCTTTTGGCTTTTGTTTTTTCCTTCCGGAGGCCTGGCAAGTGAGCCTCTAGTCCCTTTGTCCTTCTCGGCGGCCTTCAGTTTCTGGGAATGCTTTCAGCACCTTGTACATAGTTGAGGCCGGGTCAGTTGACTGGCTGTATGTAGTTGTTTAGTTTTCATGAAGTTCAGCTTGTGGACAATACTGAGGGAGACCCCTTGGGGTACAGTCTCATCATCTCAGCAGCATCACCAGGGATCAGCCTATTAGAGCTCTGGTAGAGTTCTCTGTCTCCAGGATCTGCTGGCAGGGGGACACAACCCGTTTGTCTGGGCTGGTCTAGCAGTATTCTAGGAAAGGAAATTAACGGTAAATGAAATTTCACCATACGAGACCTACTGGAATTACAAGAATACAGGGATTGTGCAACAGTAGTAAAGAGAACCTGCAGTGACCTACTATCACAGACCAATCCTGGTATGGAGATATCAAATATTAAAACTGAAAGAGCACACTGAACTCTGGGTTCTCTACAAATTAGCCTTACTTGAAATACTGAAATATGTTTTCTATAGTATACAGTGAAACAAAACTTCAGTAGAACACCTAAACTTATGAACAACTGGAAATGGGAAGTATTTGCACTGCCGTTCTACACAGATATGTCTTCATCTCCACTTAAAAAAGGCATGAATTTGTAGACACCAACAGATGCCTAAGAGAAGCTAAAATAATTGATGAATATTTCATTTTGGCCTTGCAATTACAGTGAACGGATTAATGATAGATATGAGAACTATTCTAGAAGCAATGAAGAAACTCAGAAATGCAGGTATCAACAATCTTCCAGAAAAGCTTGTAGACACAAGAACAACCGCCAGAAAGATGGAAATGTGTTGAGAAATCTGATTGCAACCCCTGCAGACACCCTGGCATAGCATTCTGACATGGAGGACCTAGAGACTCAAAATAAAAACCATCAACAGAAGGAACGGCTATTGCTAAGTACAAACAAGTTTTATATAGAACTATTATGGGAAAATAAGTGCTTAATTTTTAACATTTTGATATGAAAGGGGTATATATATATGAGAGGTGATTAGGAAAAGAATGGATGAGAGATTAATGAATGGAGTGAATGAAGAACTTATCATGGAGATGTTACTTGGAACACAAGATGACATCTTACTTACTGGATAATGTCCTTTCCTTGAATTCTCCAAGGCTATCCCAGACAAGTGGGTTGTATTTTCCAACCAGCAGAGACAGAGGCATAGAAAAATCCAGAAGTTTCTGCTGACCTCATCCTGCACTATATCTGGAGCAGCTAGGGGCATACAACCCCAGTATTCAAACCCAAGCCATGGATAAGAACCCCTGGCTGCACTAGCCTCAACAAGGACAACAAGGACTAACAGTCCCAAGAACATACTGTAACTATATACGGAACACCCTTCAGATAGAAGGTCTGCCAAGAAGAATGTAGCCTGCTGGGCCAAACTGCAGAAAATAGCATAACAGATTGTAGTAGATCATCACAAATCATAGATCCCTGGGAGCGGGTCCTGGACTGACCTGGCAGGGCTCATGGAATGGACATTATCCGGTAAGTAAAATGTCACCTTTCATATTTTCCTGCTAGGCCAGTCCAGATAAGTGGGACATACCAAAGCTATGCCTTTACTGGGGGGGAATAAGACATGGCAGCCTTCAAGATTTCTGCACCAAAGGCCATGTCTGCCCAAGCATTGATATCCAAGCGGTAATGCTTGATAAAGGTGGAAAGTGATGATCACCATGCTGCATGACAGATGTCTATGGGAGTGTCTGATCTGTGCTACACCCAAGAGGAAGCCCGAGCTCATGTGAAATGTACATGCAAACCTTCCAGGACCAACTGGTTCCACAACAGATAGGCCGAGGCTATCGTCTCTTTTATTCAGTGGCTCAAAGTGGACTTTGTGCCTACCTTTCCCTTATGTGGGCTTGCAAAAAGACAAAACATCTGTCCAGCTTTCAGAAGGGGTTAGTGACCTTCAGGTACTGAAGAGGTACCCTCCTAATGTCCACCAGATAAAGGTCCTTATCCTTTCCCTGGCATTGTTCCTTCAGAAATGAAGGCAAACAGATCACTTGGTTGACATGGAAAGCTTAACAAAAGCAGATGCAGGAAACAGATTGCAGTATAGGAACTTTGTTGGAAAAACAACCCCAACGTGTTTCGGCCATGTGGCCTTCTTCAGAAGGTACAAGTCACAAAAATAAAAACAGAAGTAACATACAATAAATAAGTAAATGAATAAAATAAGTAAAATATAAATAATATGCAATAAGACTAAATAAAAATCAATTAAAATTGTGTTAAAATACTCCGGCATAAAAATAGCAAATATATTCTGTTTTTGTAAGCTGCCCTCCTCTATCTTCACTTGTGTATTCACACATAGACACCTTTTTTCAGTAATGCCTTGATACATATATGCTTCCTCTCCCAGATATTTATCTTTTTTCACCAACAGTTGTTTTTATTTGGTTTATGAGTCAGTTTCTGCTCTAGTAATGCTTCCACGTAGAAATTTTTGGAAATACAGTGTTTTTTGTGGTATTAGCAGTAGGGTGATCCCTGCTCTTTTAAATTGTCCTCATCCCTTACGGGCATTTCAGTATACACACTGTCAGGCCTGCTGTTTGTTTCTATGGATGTTTCTTTTTTATATGTTTGTTTGAAATTTTCACTATTTGTTTTATGAATTAGCTTTTTATTTAAGAATTATGGAAGTGCAGATATATATTTGCACTTAGCCTTGCTATTTTTATCATGGAGTATTTTAACACAATTTTATACTGCAATCTCTTTCCTGCACCTGCTTTTGCTTGTCTATCTGTGGGTCTTTTTGCTCTCTTTTTGAACTTGACATGGAAAGCCTAGACCACTTTAGACAAGAACAAAGGAATGGGCTGTAAATACACAGCCTCCTTTGAAAAGGACAGATTGGGATCTCAGCATGACAAAGCCTGCAACTCTGAGATGCATCTTGCTGAGCAGACTGCAACCAAAAAGGCAGCCTTAAGGAACAAATCCTTGAGCATAGACCTCCTCAAGGGCTCAAACGGCTCAGCCATCAAGGCCCTAAGAACGAAACTGAGATCACAAGAAGGAACCACCAAGTGCAGGGGAGGACTTAAGTGTTTAACTTCCTGCAGCAAATGGGCCACGTCCAGGTGTGAGGCCAGGGAATGCCTCACCATGTCCCTCTAAAACAAGTCAAGGACACCACCTGAATTCTCAGCAAACTGAGGGAAAGGCCCTTGTCAAATCCATCATAGAGGAAGGAGAGCAGAGCCGGCAAGTCCACGGTGCTAGGGCTGACCTGATGCTTATGGCACCAGCGCTCAAAAAGATGCCAAATGTGCACATAGGCAAGGTACATGGAGCCTCTTCTTGCTTTCAGAAGTGTGGAAACCACAGCAGAAGAATAGCCCTTATGTGCTAAACATTGCCTTTTGAGAGCCAAGGCATAAATAAGCAAGAAGGGAGCCAGATTATTCAACAGGACCAGCCCCTGCCTAAAATGTCCCTGTACCAATGGGAGGCGCAGAGGGGGCCACTGCTGGAGGCAGAGGATCTTCCCAAAAGACCAGTGTCTATGCCAAGCAGAGCAGCTTCCTGAAGCAACTATCAAGCCAAAATAAACATAAATATCAATGATCCCTATGTAGCTCATACAATGAAGGTTGGGCTAACATATGAAGAAAGACTAGTTGAAGGAAAGAAATATTCTCAGTTTACACCAATTAACCACTACAAAACTTTCATAAATTTCATTTCATTTATTATATTTATATACTGCAGTACACCATTAATATCTATGCGGTTTACATAAAAACCATTTACAATACAATAAAACAATAAAATCATATTAATAAAATCATCATTCAAAAATAACCATTTGTACTCACTTGCAGTAACCATTTCACTACTCTACTCTTTTCCACACCTCTTTTGCACCCAAACTTGCTCCAAATTCCTCTCCCTACTATTTCTCTTTCAATTTATTACCTTCCCCATAGCTGGAAAGGTCATCATCTTCAGAAGCTGGGAACAAATGTGTCTTAGCAGCCTGGGCCAACTATACACACAAAGAAAATGTCAAGAATTCTTAGACCTACAGACTAAATATGATCTTCCCACAACGGATCTTTTCCACTGATCTTCAAGTAAAACGCTTTGTCACAAAATCTGAAGAGAGCTAAGACCCGAAAAAGGGGAAAACCAAATTTGAGAATCTAATAGGAAAATAACTTAAAAGAGGAATAGTCTCCAAAATATACAATTTACTGAACACCAGAGGAGATAAACCTCTCAACTATATGGGAAAATGAGAAGATGATATAGTTAAAATGCTAGTTGAAGACTTATGGGAAAAGATTCTCAGTAAAACAAAAAAATTGCCATATCAAGAAAAATTGTAGAAAATGGTTTCAACATTCTTATGAGATGATATTATACTCTGGATAAACTACAGAAATTCCACAAAGGATTAGAAAACAAATGCTGGAGAGGATGTGGTCTTCGAGGATCCTTCAAGCATATTTAGTGGGAAAGGGATATTCAGATATTTAGATGAAATCACAGAAAGTGAAATTCCCAAAGAGATAGGGGTAGCCCTACTAAACACTAAGGTGCAGGGTCTAGAAAGATGAAAAGACAAACTAATCAGCAGGCTGAATGATCTTAGCAGCCTACTGGAGGAAAACTCCATTCAAAACTTACAAGAAAACTAAGGAGCTATTATGAAATGTATAGACCAGGGGTTCTCAACCCAGTCCTCGGGACACACCTACCCAGTCAGGTTTTCATTATAACCACAATGACTATGCATGAGAGAAATTTGCATGTACTGCCTCCATTGTATTCAAATCTCTCTCATGCATAGTGATTGTGGTTATCCCGAAAACCTGACTGGTTAGGTGTGTCCTGAGGACTGGGTTAAGAACGCCTGGTACAGGCGAACAGTCATGCACAATAGCAAATTAGACCCTATGAAAAACTGTTGTCTTATTTTATTAAAGGGATCAACACACAGAACATGGACACTATCTCATATAGTAAAAGGAAATATCTGTAAGATTATATAGTTGATCCTGAAGGGGGTTGTGTGGGGGGGGGGGGAGGAGTTAAGGGGAATTCTTTCTAAGAAAACTGTGTGCTTTGTAGTAAAGAAGACCGATCAATATTTGTGTGCAACATAAAGCCTTTATTATGCATGTTAGGTTTAAGAAAACTAGAAGAGGTAGAACAACGAATGTTTAGATTACAAAATCCTTTATTATAACAACTCAAAGCAAATGCAATGATGGGTGATTATTTTTGCTTTATAGGGCAGTTTGGCCCCGCCTTGTGCATCCTAGGATGCACTGCACAGGGCCAGGCACTGCCATTTTTTAAGATGGTGGCGCAAGAGCATGTGGGCAATGCTCCCCCCCCCCCCAAGTTGTAAGGTACCAGGAGGGTTTGGGGAAATGGGGTTAGGGTCCACTAGGCCACCAGGCCATTTTCTGGTTTGGGGGTTGTGGGGGTGGGGCTACTGGTCACCAGGTAATTTTCTGGTTTAAGGGTTAGGGAGTATTGGGGCAGCTAGGCACCAGGCCATTTTCTGGTTTAGCAGTGGGACGGGGTTGGGGTCACTGGGCCACCTTGTAATTATTATGGTTCCGGGGGTTGAGACCATTGGACCCCCAAGTAATTTGATACTGCGATTTGGGGGCGGGAGAATTGAGGATCGGGCCCCATTAGAGGGGGGTAGAAGATCGATCCACGATTGGAGGGCCAGATCATCTGAGGTGAAGTGTCAGACTACACCTCAGATGATGTTTTAGCAATCCAGTCCATGCGCACAGGTGTCAGACTTCATGCAAGCCACTATGCACATGTATCTGGCTTGCTCCCCTTTTTTAGTGCTGATTCTTTGTGCTCAGCTGATGTGCATGCAGTTAGCTTACAGCATTAAACTTGCGTTAGCTAACCCTGTGCTAGAGCTTTAAGGCTCTGGTGCAGGTTGTCTGCTTCAGCCACTTTGAGAATTAGTGTAACCTCACAAGTAAAAAGCATGTAAATCTTTGTCTCAATGCGAAAATTGCTACCAAAGGATAGGACAAGAAGAAGGGAAATAGATTTAGCTCACACCTTTTCTCAGAAGTCCAATATGAGCTACCTTGCAGCACAGTATGTATTTTTTTGTCCCCAGAGGGCTTACAATTTAAATTTGCACCTGAGGAAATGGCGAATTAATGGACTTGCTGAAGATCACAGCAGCAGTGGGATTTGAACCCGGCTTCCCTGGGTCTCAGTTCACTGCTGTAATCATTGGGATTAGAGACAGAAGAATCAGATGATAAAGCTGTTTGTAAGTGATTAACTATGGATTAAGGCAATTTGTGAAACTAGGTCAAATACTCTGGAGCAGAAAAGCACAGTTTAGGATAAGAGAATACTTCGAATAGAAATTATTATCCCTTTCAAGCCAACCACTCAGGCAAAATTTCCAGTCGGCTCTAAGTAGTTCTTAAATTGGCATGAAGCTGGCATATTTGTATTCCTCTGTCAAAGCATTTCCCTAGGGTTGCATTTTCAGTATTGTGTTATTGGGTTTTCAAAGGTCTTTATATTCTGTGTTAATTTCTGCTTTCAATTGTGAGTTAAACATTCAAACAAAATTTTTAATCTCTAACTCTGTTAACAAGGTATGTACTTCCAAATTCATCTCTTTTATCCTAGAGGCCTACCTTCACAGGAAAGATATTGATTTCTGGTGAGTGGAATGAATGCAGAACAATCATCTACACACTGTTTTCGGCCTGGGGATGGATATTAGACTGAGCATTAGGCTACGTGAACAAAAAAAAGTATTGGAAATAGAATGCATGGCCATTAATCACTACTGTACAATACCAAAGTTTCATATTGTTTTAAACGTGAAAAGTCATACAAAAACACAGAACTAAGCACATCGGTATTAATAATTAAAGATTTTAATGTATCCAGGGTAGGATTAACCTTTTGGTGAATCCTGTCAAATAGATGCATTGGGCTCCCTACCTTAATATAAATACATTTTTAACCCCTAAATCCCTCTCTATCTTTTGCTCCCATGCCTCTCTTTACTATTTATTTAACAGGTTTTAATACAGCTTTATCATTTCAGTCAAAGTGGTCTATATTGTAACTTAAACTTGGTAATGTACATTAAACAGGGAGATTGATAACTTGGCAATGGAGGGTTAAGTGACTTGCCCAAGGAGTGCTGGTGGGAATTGAACTCTGGTTTCTTGTTTCCCAAACCAGGGCTCCACTCCCACTCTCTCTTTCCCCCTACCCACAAAACTTTCTCTCTCCTCTGCTCCTAAAACTCATCCACTTGCTTTACGTGCCCCAACATCCTAACTCTTCCATTGCGGGCGCCTTATGCCATGGCACGCTCTGAAGCACCTTAGGGTATGGGACTGAGGTGAGGGTGATTTTGGCTGGCAGCACAGATTGCTGAGATGTGACTGACTGTTACAGGCATGAAAAGGACTTGCCTTGGACAGCCTTAACATTATGAGACCACTGAGGGATTGAACCCATGACCTCTGCCTTGCCAGTCATTGTATTAACCAGTGGGCTACACCTCTATAGCTTTTATCACAGCAATGGCTGGCTACAGAAGGACTGCAGGTCACCGCACAAAATGTCTACTGTGGTTGCCAGGATAGGGTAAACCCAAAGTTAAGGCACTTTATAAGGCACCTTAGGTTAGGGCACTGAGGTGAGGGTGTTTTTGGCTGGCAGCACAGATTGTGGAGATGTCTAACTGTTACAGACATGAAAAGGACTTGCCTTGGACAGCCTTACTAAAATGAGACCACTGAGGGCTTGAGCCCATGACCTCTGCCTCACCAGTCATTGTATTAACCAGTGGGCTACACCTCTATAGTTTTTATTACAGCAATGGCTGGCTACAGAAGGACTGCAGGTCACCGCACAAAATGTCTGCTGTGGTTACCAGGATAGGGTAAACCTACCAGTACCCATGCTGCAATGCACATGCAGAACAGCAGTCTACATCTGATCACAGGATGGGGTATGCACCTCTACAGCGCCTCAGCTTGGTAGGGGGAACTGACCGTGTGTGTTACTGGCACAGAGTAGCTACAGATCGTGACATTGTGTGGTTCTGTGCTCACCCTGAGGGTGAGGTGGGGCGCCCAGCACCAGGTCCGCAGTACCCGGGTTGGTTGAGATAGGCTTTGCTGCATGTCCCCATTAGTGCCAGTGTGTGACAGGTATTCCTTGCAGACACACCTAGGATAATCCTGTGTCCAACTGCATTCCTCAGTAACGTCTAGCCCTTGTGGACCATGATGCACCCAGATTAGTGCATATCCAGTGTGGTTGCCATGGTCACGTGTTATAAGAGCAGGAGTGTGTCTGGACTCACATGCAGATTATGTGACACCACCTATCACACCTCCCTCTCTGGGTCAAGGTGTTGGACAGGATCTACCCCCAACAGACCCATACTGTACATCTTTGCAATGGAAGCAGTAGAGGGACATGATGAAGGGTTGTGGGACCAGCAACCCCAGTCCTGCTGGTGAAAGGGCACCATCTAGGGCAGTTGATGCAGATCTGTACTTGTCACAAGGGCATTGGCAGACAGGCAGTAGGCCTGGGAATGCTTAGCTGCCCCCCACCACGATCTGACATTCTCCAGTAGAGGGCACAGTCACTCTGCACCTGCTGCACCCTGGAAGGTATTACAGCCATACACATGCTAACTGCAGACAGTCTGCTAGCCAGTCCATAATGCATGTTCCCAGAGAAACTATTTTCACCCAGAGGTGAGATGTAAGCACAGACACCAAGCAGGTATCTCAGTGATTGGGCCCCAGAACAGGGACCACACAGATATCACTTGAGAGAAACACTGTATAGCACTATGTGGGAACCTAGACATGCCATGGTCACTGCTCAATCAGGGTGAGACTGACCTCCCAGCATGACCTGCCCATGCAGGTGGTGGTAGGGCACTACCACGTCCCAGCCATTGCCCCACACCCTGTGCGGATGCATCCTGCCCAGTCCGCCCTGTCCGGCCCATACCCACAATACCTTGCTCCTCATTATGCCCATTGGCAGGCTAACACTGGAAACAGTGTAAGCATTGTGGGCCCAGTGAGGAGTAGGCAGCCACAAAACAATGGATATACATACACACGAGGGCAACAAACTCCCACTCCTATTTCAGCATTGTGCAAAGATAGGGGTGGTTGGCAGCCCTGCCCGCCACACTAGTCCTGAGCACAGTGCAGGCATTGCTAAGGTATGCAGGTGCTAGTAGTAGTGCTTTGGTGGTAAGTGCTGCTCTGTGCCGGGCCCAACAGCCTGACTCTCCATGAAGCTTTGGACAGTGGAGCCTGTGGGTATGGGTGTTTGTGCACCTGTTGGCCGATGCTCTACGGAGTGCACATGTTTATGTTGTATGTGCCATGTAGGGTAAAATGTAGGGATATGGTCTGCAGGGGCCACAGCTGGGACTTGAACCTGTGACCTTCTGCCCCAGGACACACTGACTGTGTGTACTGCACCATACTGTTGCCACAGAGGTAGGTTGATCCCTGGGGATACCATGACTGTTCATCAGACAGACGTCTGTTGCACTGCATGCCACCCACCTGAACAGGGCTTGGCCTTGGTCTGCTGTGGGCAGCTGCCACTGCCCCCTCCCCCACCAGCACCCCTGCCCCATCATGCTGACATGCCCATATGCTGGTGGTGCGCAGTCCCAGGCCATACAGAGTGCAGATAGGCGGCTGCCTGGGGTGTGGATTCTGGGGTGGGGGTGCCTACATAGACACCCATGCTTCCCCCCGGCACTGCCTGCCAATGTTATGCGACCTTTGGGGTACCTGCTGGGTAATGTCCTCTGGATGGGACACTGTGGGACACAGACTCATGGGCATGTTTGACCTTGGTCAGTTGCTGTCTTGCTGGTTTCCCGTTGCCATGTTCCTATGTGCCACATAGGCATCTGCCTAGTCCACCCTGTGCCCCAGGTGCCCCACTGCATGTCCCTCCTGCAGCCCCCTATGCCCCATTTGCTGCATCGCCATAGTGCCCTTTCATACCTGAGCACTATGATGTTGCTGCACATGTAGCACTACTATCACTGTTTTTGGGCTCCCTGTCTATGCTGTACTTTGCTGACACTGAAATGGTTTCTCTCTCCTGCAAATATGCATCTAACGCCAGGTTTTCACTCGCAGTAATTTTCGGCCCTTCAGTTCACAGCGATAATGCCGCGGTAGCTTCTCCCCGCCCACTCCCCACCCATTAACCCCTTCTCTCCGCCCTCTCTCCACCCTCTGCAGACATAGCGCAGCCGGAGACGTTAACGCGCGCTAACATTGCATCTGGTTACGTTAGCGCGCGATAACGTAGCCGCTCCTGTGTTATCGCTGTTTAGTAAACATACCCCTAAGTCTCAGTGTTGAGCTCAGCCTTACTCTTCTGTGCACGTCTCTGCATCTGCATCGCATAGCTAATTATTTCATTACCATCTATTTTAAATGATTTTAAATGTGCTGTGTGCTGCAGTTAGTGCATGCATCTCTGCTTGTGATAAATCCCTTCCTGCATTACTACTGATCATTTGTATAGTGCCACAAGGCATTCACAGCATTGTACAGACACATGTAAAAGATGGTCCCTGATTATCAGAGCTTACAATCTAATCAAGACAGACAACACAACAGCTGAGGACAAGGCTATATCTAGGGGAATGGCAAGGAAATTCATAGACTAAGCAGATCAGGATCCAAGAGCGGCCTCGAAGAGATGAGTTTTCAGCCTGGATTTGAAAAGGGCTAGAGATAAAACCTGACACACAGACTCAGGTAGTTTGTTGCAGGCATAATTCATTGTGGCTGAGGCGAGAGCGTTTGCAAACTCCTTTTCACCCATGGTTTGGGGTTTTTTTGGCGTGAGCGCCTTGGGCTGGATACCAGAAATGGTTCTTATATTTTCTATTATTTTGGTTTGGATATTGTGGACTTTTGCCTGGGGCATTTTCAAAGATACTACCTTTTTTGTAGGAGAGTGGTAATAGTTTGTGTTCTTCCCTTAGCCGAGCGACGTGTCGGCTCCAGGAGGTGGATATGGTTATATATGTTTCATTTCCTTTCATTATAGTATATTATTTTAGTTTTTATTTTATTCTATTTTTATGGATTTATTGTATTGAATTGTTGTATTGACTTAGTTTATTAATTTTTTTAATGAATATGAGGGGGGCTGATAAGTCTCTGGCCTTGTAATGAAAGCTATGGGCACACTTCAGTTCTTGTGGTCCGAAATCTCTCTGCAGTTTCGTTTTATGTCATACAAAATAAAAAAAAACTGCAGAGAGATCATTCAGACCATTGGAACTGAAGTGTGCCCATAGCTTTCTGTTTTGTTACAAGGCCAGAGACTTATCATCCCCCCTCGTATTATATGTTATTAATGCTTTATGGTTTCATTTTTTATTCTTATCCATGTTGCAGGTTGTACCTTGTACAGTTGCTTTTCTTTTTGTAATATGCCCCTGGTGCAGGCTTTGAGCCGAAACATGTTGGGCTCCTTTTAATTTTTGTATTTGTGCAATTTTATGTGCATTCATGTATCACTGTATTTATGGCCTTATGGTTTTATGATTGCTATGTGTATGAGTTATTAAAATGGCATCATTTGGTTCATACTTTTTTCTGATGTTTTAATCACTAATCTTTATTGTTTGGTTTTATTATTGTGGTGTATAGCACCTCTGTGTGGTTTTGGTTATAGAGAAAGAAGTGAAAGGTTTTATCTATCTGTTGGATATGTGGGGAGAAAGAGAGTGTAGAGTCCAAGATGATCCCAAGGTTGCAAGCTGAGGAAAAGGGAAGAGTATAGTGTTATCCACAGAAATAGAGAAGGGAGGAAGAGGGGAGATGGGTTTAGAGAGAAAGATAAGGAGCAGAGAGACATCCAGGCAGTAATGTTGGATAAGCAGGCAGGGATCCGGGCTTGGATTCCTGGAGAAATTTCCGGCACAGAAAGGTAGATCTGAGAATTGTCAGAATAAAGATGGTACTGAAAATCATAGGAGGAAATAAAGTGCACCAAGGAACTGAGTGTAGAGAGAGAAAAAGAGACGTCCCAATACAGAGTCCTGAGGTACACCTACTGAAAGGGGAATTGTGGTAGATGAAGAAACCCAGGACATACACCAAAAGTGTGATGTGAGAGATAAGAAGAAAGCTAGGACGGAACAGAGCCCCTAAATCCAAGCGAGGAGAAGGTGGTGATCAACCGTATCAAAGGCAGCAGAAAGGTCAAGAAGAATGAGAATCGAGTAGAGGCCTTTGGATTTGGTGAGGAACATGTTACTGGAGACTTTGGCAAGAGCCGTTTCTGTGGAATGTAGAGAACAAAAGCCAGATTGCAGTGGGTCCAGAAGGTCTTGAGAGGAAAGAAAGTCAAGATAGTGGCAGTGAACAACTCATTCAAGTTGTTTTGAAGCAAAGGGGAGGAGAGAGAGAGGTCAATAACTAGAAGGACAAGTAGGATCTAGTGAAGGCTTTTTCAGGAGAGGTGTAACCACAGCATGTTTGAAGGCCACAGGAACAGTTGCAGTGGAAAGTGATGGGTTAAGGATATGACAGATGGAAGGGATGATGGCAGAAGAGATAGAGCTTAGTAGACAAGTGAGGATGGGATTAGAGGAGCAGGTAGTCATTTTGGAGGAGGAGAGAAGATTTGCAGTTTCCTCCTCAGCGATTTCAGAAAAAGAAGAAAGGGTGACCGAAGGTGAGGGAAGGATTTTGGACTGAAGAGGGGGAAGATGAAGTGGAGGTGACCCTGCAGAACATTCAAGGCTAATCTTCTGGACTTTGTCATGGAAGTAGTCAGCCAAGGTCAGGGTAGACAGTGAAAGAGGGATTGGGGGAGGAGGGACCTTGAGGAAAGAGTTGAGCATATCAAAGAGTTGGCGAAGGTCAGAGGCAAGAGAGTTAGATAGACATAGTACTCTTGCTTGGCAAGTGCTATGGCCAACTGGAAAGAGGTTAGCATGAATTTGAAATGTAGATAGCAAGAGTACGTGATTTAAGCCAAAGGTTCTCAGCTGAGTGGGCACAGGAACGTAGGTAGCGGACCATCAAAGACAGCCAGGGTTGAGGTATGGCATGCCTCACATGACATGGAATGGGAGGAGCAAGTTCACCCAGAGCAGAGAAGTTGGAGGAGGATACTACCCCATCAACAGACTCAGATGACATAGTGGAGGAAAGAGGTGATGACAACAGTGGAGAGAGCTGAAGGGTCGACAGTGTGAAGATTCCTAAAATGTTGGTGGAGATTGGGAGAGACCAAGATGGGGATGGTTAAAGGTGAAGCTTAGCATTCTGCGCTTATGTTTTGCCCAGAAAAATTGTGCACGGATCCTGTACAGAGACCTCTGCTAATGGCAGTGCACTTTTCTTCTTTGGCCTGTTAGTTTGCTTATACCTTAATCTGGTCCTGAACCCATGAAAAGAGATCCCTTCTTAAGTGTGACCTATTAAGAGATATCAATATCCTTTATAACTGAGCAATGAGGTAGAAGAGGGAGAGATTAATGGTTCAAAGACACTCCTTTAATTGTACTTGGTCTCCAAAAGTGAGATGGGAACCAAACTCATGAGTCCCCTATACTTTGCGTTCCTTTTTTCACCTCCTGTCAGAGTAGAGCAGTTGGGCCCCAAGGTTTGTTTAGAATTATGCTTGTTTATTTATTATCTTACTATACTGCTCCTCATAACTATATCCAAGAAGTTTACAATGTGCATCAAGGTTGTATGTTAGAGTAAGCATCTAAGACTGTTATCTCATTGTATTTTTTGAGTTACATTTAATAGTTGAATGTTCATTGTTCTAAATCTGTTCTATGTAAAATAATAGTACTCTATTATTAAAGTTTGTTACCTGTAAACCGCCACTGATCGCTGGAAGTGGCGGTATAGAAAAGATGTATAAATAAAATAAATAAATAAAATAAGACAGAGATCATAAAGGCCTTCAGGACATGGGGGATTTCTTGTGGTCCTGGTGGGAACTGCTGAGAGTGAAAGCATCAGAAGATGACCTCATGTGAAGGGGAGATTAAGGCCCAGACTCTTCATCTGCTGTGAGAAATTACTAGGATTTGTGTAAAGAACTGAAGTTCATTTTGGAGTCATACAAAGAACTGCCAGAAGGGAGCATACATAACCCCCTGTTATATTGTAAGTCCAGTGCAGACCTCCTGCACTGGACAGATATGTTACATGTAAACCGCACTGATACTGAAGAGCGCGGTATATAAGAAAGATAAATAAATAAATAAAATAAAACATTGCCTTAAAGTTACTGCAAAGGAGTCCCCAAGACCTTACCCCTGCCAAGAGAGGAGAGTGTCTCTTCTGCACCCAGAATTTGTGAGTACCAACAAGGGGTCAAAAGAGAGTCCCATTGCCCAGGATATTACCTCAGAAGTCAGAGGGTGGTGGAGGAAGAAACCCTTAATTTTTGGTATGTGCAGAGCTTATTTTGATGTTTTTGACTGGGAATTTTGGCTATCTGAACTCTGATTCCTGCATTCGTTTTGCACTAGAAGTGCACCAGACTCAAGAACACCTTCTTTACTGACTTTTGCACGTGCATCAAGTTGCCTGATAAAAGATTTGGGCCCAATATTCAGCGGTGGTGGCTAGTCCTTGTTAAGCGACTTCCCTTTGCCACTGAAGGTTAAACCTGGATATTCAATGCAGGAGCAATATCTAGGGTTGGCTGGATAGCTGTGAAACTAACTGGGCAGCAGTGATATTCAGCTGCTGCCTGGTTAGCTTCTGCAGCAAAAGTTAGGCCAGCCTTTAAGGTGCCTTAGTTCACTGCTTTGGGATAACCGGGCAGTGCCTGAATATCACTAACCATGTTAGTGCCGCTGAATATGCTGGCCGCCGCGATTGACGCTGTTAGCAGGTCTGCTAATCGCATTAATCACTTTGAATATCGGGCCCTTTATTTTTTAATAACCCAAACGCTGTGCATTGTGTGCTTTTCGTTACATTGGGAATTGTGCAGACAGCCTCAGGAGCTTCAGATCATGAAACTGTTTCCTTCCTATTCACAGAGAACCCTCGGAAGCATGGGGACCCAGTGTACCCCTCTGGTCCTGTGTGTTAGCCAGGACAGGTGGGGTTCCTCATTCTGTTAGCCAGTGTGGCTCATTCTATTACTCAGGTGAAAAGAGGCTGCGCATGCTTTCCTGCTACCAGTGTTTTGGTCATACAGAAAAGAGCTTCATCGGGCTGATGAAGCTTCCAATCTAGTTGGAGCCTTCCCTTCATATGCTGGCAATTATGGCAGTATGTATCTGAAATGGAAATGCTATTAGCCTTTGTTTCTGTCCAGGAACAGATTCATCTTAATAGACCTTGTCTTTATTCTCTATAGTCCAGTGATTGTGGCAATGGACCACAGCTGGGAGCTATGGACTGCAGTGTCCTGATGAGCGTAGCACACATGCACCCAGAATCCCACCAATTGTGTGAATGCAGGGCTTCTCTTTCTCAGTTATTGCTACCTCTACAGTGCTTCCATGCTTTGCTGTCCCAGACAGCAGGACCTGAGACTCAAGCTTGCTTCATTAATGACCATTAAGTCAGTTCAAAACTAATTCTGAAAGTGCTACGTTATTCTTTTCCTTTTTGTAATTATGGGGGTTATATAGTAACATAGTATATGACGGCAGATAAAGACCATCATGGTCCATCTAGTCTGCCCAGCAAGGTGGCAAGTGTAGCTGCACTTGCTGTTCCTTGCAGGTCACCCCTCCACATGCCTTTGTTTAGGGATGTATCCACCACTCCGTGCAGGTCACCCCTATTTGTTGAGGTAGCAGAGACAGTTAAGGTTATTTTGTTTCAATCCTGTTGCTATAAAGGGAGCCGTATTGGTGCTTTGAATGTCTGAAAATGGACATAGAGATGTCCAAAGCACAGAGACATCCGCAGAGCCATTTTTGAAGCCAGGTCTGTAGACATCTCCAGTGTGAGGACGTTCAAGACTGAATAGGGATGTGGTGGAGGTGTGGCCAGGGCGTTCCCAAGAACTTGGACAGCCCGACCTGATCTCAGAAACACCCTAGACTTCCAAAGTCATATCTAAAAAATGCTCGTTTTGTCAGGTAAACATTTGGAGAGTGTGGAGAAGGAGGCACTCATATCCTCTTTATTTTACAATATGTCAACAAACGCTGATGGGGAGTGGGAATTTATGGTTTTGAGGAAGATAGATTTCAAAAGAATCTAGCTGGTTGCCCCACTGTTCCATGGCTAAATATAGCATACTATACTTAGCCATATTAAAATATGGGTGTTCTGGGGCACGGGAGGTCAGCAGAGACAACTGCTGTTTGAGCATACATTTAATTTTCTAGAACATCTATGCATAGTTTACAGTAAATGCATGGATTTGCAGTCTTTGCAAATGGTGCAAACCTATGCATTTACTCTCTTCTTGAATCTCAGTCTGTCAAGACAACAACCCCAGCAGCAGCCCCTCCCACCTCCATCCCTAATCTTTTAAGGAAAATACCCTATATCCAGATCTGGTGCAGTGTAACCAATCCTGAGCCCCTCCAGCACTGAGTTTTGAATACCACTGGTAGGGAGTGCACTCATAGAAGGGAGGGTTTGCCACAGGGGTTGGGGGAGATGGGGGAAGAGGAAGGGAAGGAGAGATTGTTGCAGAGGTTGTTGCCCTGACATTTCATTTCATGGGGAAGGCTTGCTGATGTTGCTTTGGTACTCATAAAGATAGCACCAAATCCAACGGCATCCCACTGACTTTCCCATTATTAGACAATGATTGCTACCCTTTGAATTCCATTTTTTTTCTACCAGTTCCTTCTCCAATTAGCACATTTCTTTTCTACTCTTATACTAGCTAACATGGTTGGAATTCTTCTTTTCAGAGCAGTGATAAAGCCCAGGCAAACAATATCCAGTGAACCTGCTGATCTACCACTTTTGCCACTTCATTAAAGAACTTGATCAAGTTTTTCTGATGGGATCTTCCTTTTGTGAAACAGTGTTGTCTAGGCTTTTTTAATTTTGCATGGTTGCCATGGCTTTGCCTGATAGTGAAATTAGACAGATAAGAATCGCCATACTGGGTCAGACTAAAGACCCTTGAGCCAGTATCCTCTTTCCAACAATGGCTAATCCTGATAACAAGTACTTGAAAGGATCCCAGAAAGTAGCTTCCATGCTATTTAGCCCTAGGGACAAGCAGTGGCTTTTTCCAGGTCTACCTTAATAACGGTTTATGGACTTTTTTTCAGGAACTTGTCTAAACCTTTTTTGCTGCTTTTATTGCAGTACATCATCTGGCAATGAGTTCTAGAGCTTAAGTATGTACTTAGTGAAATTATATTTTCTCCTATTTGTTTTAAATGCATTACTTTGTAGCGTCCTGCTTCTTACTCGCACTTTTGTGGAATGAGACTAGATCTGTTGTCCTCTAGTTTCTCAGCATCTCCCCTTTCTCCAAGATTATTTAAACAGAGCTGTGAGGTATTCAGTCAGCGCTTTCTTCACTCTTTCAGTGCCCTGGCTTGTGCTCAAGTTCCCATGGACCTATCAGCTCTCATTTGCATAAGTACTTTAATTACTTCCTTCTCTTCAAATTGGTTTATGATCATTTCACAGTCATTTATGCCATTTCCTATGTTCCCTCTGTTGCCTTCCCAATTTACTGTTTAAGATTTCTGCTGTCTGCTGGTACGTCTTCTCACTAATCTAAGTTTCTCCCTTTATCATAACTATTATGCCTTTTGATTTTGATCTCTTATACAGTATATTTAAAGGATTTATCTCCTTTCATTTATTGAACAGTTTGTTCTTCTCTGTTTGAGTCTTTGCTTATCTAACTGCCCTCTGCCTCTGTTTTTAGCTTATCTTTTAGTCTGTTCTCTGCCTGAGGGCTTTTTTCAGTTTCTATATTCCCTTTGATCTTAACTATTGCTGAGACCTCTTTAGAGAGCTATGTTGATTTATTTTTCATTGTCCAATAACTAACCTGCCTTATACAGAGATTTTCTGCTTATTCATTGCTCCTTCTTATTGCTGTCTATAATTTTGCTATCTCCAGGAACAAGCAGGAATTAGTCTTCACATATGGGTACGTCGGTACCGACGGAGCCCGCGCGGGAACGCTCCCCAGCATCCAATCAGAAAGCTTTTGGGAGCATCCCACAGCGCCTGCGTGCTGCCTTCCCGCCTTTCCAACTGTCTCTCCTCAGTTTTCGTTTTTCCGCGGAGCCGGCAGGACGTCTTCCTGTCACCGCAGAAATTTTTTTCTTTAATTCTTTGTTTCCTTGTGGTCGCGGCTGTTTCCCCGACTCCACCGGTACCGCCGGTGGTTTTTTTCTTTTCTTTTTCCTAACTCAGGGAGTTTTTTTCCCTCAGTTTCAGTTTAAACTTTTGGGCCTGTAAGGCCTCTCCATTATGGAGCCTTCTTCTCCTAATAAGTGCCTTAACTGTGGAAGTACAGTTTTCTTTTTAGACTCCAATACCTGGTGTCTAACCTGTCTGGGTCCTGACCCTTTTCCTCCGGAGCCATCAGGCTACAATTTTATGAGAAGACATTTTCCATTTCGAGTTTCCCTCGATACCGAGTTCCCTTCCACTGTCAGGGCACCGACCATTTCTTCTCTACAGGATCAGGTAACCCACAAACAGTCTGTTAAGACTAGCCAATCCTTGAGTGGTAGGTCTCATGCCAAGCATGATGACGGCTCCGGCCTTGCCCTCAAGACCCTATTGGCTTTAAAACCCCGGCGGGAGTCTTCGGTCTCTAAAGCCTTTCAGGGGTTTCAGGTTGTTCCTGGGGCTCACCCCTCACAGAACATACCTGAGCCATGCTTGGTGGTGGAATCCGCTTCGAGCGGTACCGATACCCCGGCATCGGCACTGGTGTTGAGCGATTCACTCCTCACCAGGGATCGTCATCTGGTGTTCTTGGTACCTTCGGGACTGATCGATACGTCCCAGATTGACTTTCCAGTATCGGCAGCACCGCCGATACGACCACCGACGTCGGTATCCTCTAGACATGCATCGATAGACTCGCTTCCTTCGATGCCAAGTCTGGAATCGATATCTAGTCTGGAAGACTGGGTACCGACGCGTCTCGGAACCGACGCTTACCGATTCCGGTTGCGCGGTACCGAGGGTGATCACCAAGAGGTTTCGGTTACCTCGGTACCGCTTGCGCAGCCTCCGATGACTGCTTCGATGTCGCTATCGCCTTCGATTACGGCTCAGCTTCCGGTATCGGTTTCGGTGCCGGTACCGGCAGTAACATCGGGACCAGCTCCTTCCATGCTTTTTTCACCAGGGTCGCTCCTCTGAGGGTTTCCTCACCTTCTACAGCAACTGATCTTTTGTATCAGGTGCCCCCTTCTCCAGGATTTCAAAAGACTCAACTTCCCCATCATTCTATTGTGGTAGAATCAGCAATGAGGAAGGTGAAAAGTAAGAAGAAGCACTCTTCTTACCCACCAGGTCGTGAGTCTAGAACACTAGATGCCTTTGGACGTCAAACCTTCCAGACATCTATGCTATCAACAAGGATTCTCTCATATATTTTTTATATGAGTCTATCCCTTCAGGAGGTCACAAAGCAGTTGTCTCTTCTAACTCCCTTTCTTTCAGAGCCCAAGACTGCGGACTATTCCTTACTACTTAGTCATAGTCAAAATATCTCTTGGTTTCTTACTCGTGCTTCTCTAGAGACTCTTTTGAGTCTGTTAGCAGGACCTCTGCTATAGCCATAGGAGCACGACATAGAGCCTGGCTCCAAGCTTCAGACTTAAACAGATGGGCACAACAAAGACTGGGTAATACTTCTTGTACTGGAGAAAATCTCTTCAATAAGGAGTCTTTACGTCAGGTTGCTCACTGCTCCTCTGACTTCCCTGTCTCTGTGGCTAAGCCTTCTCCTTCCCCAGGGGGTAGGAAATGCCCTACCAAACCTTCTTTCCCTAAAAGAAGAAGGTTTTATTCTTCTCCTGCCCCTCATACAGATGTTCCCAAACAAGGGAAACCTCGCCCTGGTCTGCAGAATCCAAACTCAAGCCAGGAAAATTAACCCTCAATGGGGTTCTAATTCATCTCTTGTAACATACAGTTCACTTCTTCTCAGCAGACGTTTTTTCACTGTTTTTTCATTTAAAACTCTACACATGGATTCCTGTTTCCAGGACATCCACTTGCTCTTAGGTGAGCTGAGCTGTCAGGAGATTCATGTCTATGGGTCACAGGGTTTTCCTCCTCTTCCTACCATGAAGAGAGGTTTGCCAACTATCTCATGATAGTTTCCCGGTACCACCATGAATTTTTTCCTTCTACAGACTTACCATATAGCAAGTCTCCCTTCAGCTCCTATTTTTCTTTACCCTCTTTTCCAGGGCTTCCCCTGTACGAGTGGTACCATACAACTGGAAGGCTTTCTTAGCCTTTCTAGTCTTCTTTTCCTTTCCAGTGTAGAGTTTTCTCTGGAGTAACCTCCCTTCTTTCTTTGGGCAGCTCATCAGACATGATCAGGATTTTTTCCTCTTGTTCTGTCTGTTCTCTCTGTTAAAAACAGAAAGATTTTCTCTGCTGTTCTATTCAGCAGCTGCCCATGCAGGAGTTCCAGTGATTGGACTACTGGTACTTTCTCAAGTTCCAGTCTTGTCTTCCACTACTTTTTGTCTAGCCTTAGTAGTGCTTCCAAGATAGTGCTTCATCTATCTTCGGTAATCCTTATCACTTCTTTTCTGCCATCTCCAAATCCCTGGAGTTGGCAGCATAGTTGCACTGGCAGCTGGTTTTCTCCAACAGCCAGTTTTATTTCCCATTTCTCCTGCATAATGCTCTCTGCAATCCTGCTGAAAAGCTTTCCACTATGGGCCCTTGCTAGAGAGCATGGGGATTTTTTCTCAAATTACTATCCTATATGGTTGAAAAAGGCTTCCTCAGTCATTCCTCATGACTGTAAGGGTTCTTTACACCCTTCTATTTCCTTTTAATAAAGGACATAAGCCTTCTTTACGTGACGGTCTAAGGAGTTACCCAATTCCTACAGGAAATATGATCTTTTTCTTTGCAGCTTGTCCTCATGGTATCCTAATCCTTCATGGACAGCACATATTTAACTACTACAACGCATGATACCCCCCCCTTGTTCCTCAAGTGGGTCAACCTGGTATCTCATCCTCTGCGTTTTTCTGTCCATTCACCATGTTAGAGTTCTACCGGACTCAGGACTTGCTGTTTACAGACTGATATTATCCTCTGTTTTTCCACGCAACCATCCTGGTTATTTCACTGGGTAACATTCCTGCTCCATCTTAACCAGAAGGAACAGATTCTCTATATCTTCTCAAGTAGGTTCCACCTTCTTATTGTTAGGTGAATCGTTCCTCTTCACATTTCCCCTGTGGAGTTTCCTATAGACCTATCTTTGTCTGCTTAATTGCAGACATTTATCTTTAGACCTATATATTCATATATGTATCTGTATCTATATACATCCCTGTAGATACATATGTCTGTCAGCTGCGTGTGCATATGTTATGCCCCTCTAGATCTCACTTTAGACATATATATATATACATATATATATATATATATATGTGTATCTGTCGAGATCCTTCGTTATAGGTAGATGTGTATTTACATACTTATCTCTCTAACTGTCTATGCTCATAAAGGTTTTTACCTTCCTATATGTTCCAGACAGTGGGCTTTGCACATGTTCTTACTGTTCCACAGTATGCTTGGCGTATTATGCACACAACCACTGCTGTGGTACTGACAGCTCCTACCATAACCCTAGGTTTAGGTATCCCTGAAGCTCCATGCTCCAATATCTTCCTACCTTTCACCAGTTAGGAAAGACATGGTGGATCTTCAGTAGATCTGAGGTTTCAACTCCTCAGACATCTGTCCTTTCTTTGGGAATACGGGGTTTTTCCCATACCCCTTCTTCCCTCAAGGACTAGGCCAGTTTGTCCAAATCGGTCAGTCTTCCTCTTTTGCTCCTAACTGTGAATACCTCTGTAGCCAAAAGAGTTTTCAGCTTTTTCCATAAAGCTTCCCACTAAAGACCTACCATTTTTGTACTACCCCAGTTGAATCCTGGGGTCACCTGTCACTTCCAGATTTTGACCTTCACCTTCACTTCAGTGAGGTCACCTTGAAGATTCCTCTACTGCATCCTCAGTAGACTCCATCAGCCTCTCTACTTCCTGCAATCCAGTAGGTGAGGTCCATATTCTGATTGTTCATTTCAATATATTTCATGATAATTTTCATACATACAAGGACTCCTTGCCTGTAGTCCTATCTTAGGTTAGCTGTTCTCTACAGCTCCTCTCTTTTTCAACTCCTACCCTCCATCCTCAGGATGCCTGGCCATATGAGGTGTAGCATGTTTCAATCTTCAGCATGCTAGGGCTCCAGGCATCTTAGCTTGTGAGTCCCCATATGTGAAGACTCATTCCTGCTTGTTCCTGGAGATAGCACAGTTACTTACCTGTAACAGGTGATCTCTGGGAACAGCAGGAATAAGTCTTCACAACTCACCCACCTCCCCTAGGAGTTGTATCTCTCCATCTATCTTTCCTTTCCTCTCTCTCTCTCTTTGTCTCAGCTATAAAACTCAACTGAGGAGAGACAGTTGGAAAGGTGGGAAGGCAGCATGCAGGCGCTGTGGGATGCTCCCAAAAGCTTTCTGATTGGACGTTGGGGAGCGTTCCCGCGCGGGCTCCATCGGTACCGATGTACCCATATGTGAAGACTTATTCCTGCTGTTCCCAGAGATCACCTGTTACAGGTAAGTAACTGTGCTATATCCATCAGATCCTGCATTACTGGTGTGGCTTCCTCAGTACTATCATTATCTTGAAGCCAGCCATGCTAAGCTTGGTAAAGAAGTCTAGTTTTATTTTTACATTCTTTATGTCAAAATATAAGCCATACATAAATATAGATTTTGTTTTGCTTTTAAACAACATAATAGCATATATTCCTGATACCTAATCTGAAATAATCTTAAATCCAGCTGACCCCACAAAAATGGTCCAAGTTGGGCTCTGCAATTGGCCCTGATGTCAGTACTAGACCTAGTGTAGCTTCTCCTCATATGAGCTCTTTTACTGGTTTTGCAATGTTTTTTTCATCTTCCCCAGTTTTGCAATGTTTTTTCATCTTGATTAGATTGTAAGCTCTGATGAACAGGGACTGTGTCTTACATCTATATGTACAGCGCTACACACACCTTGTAGCACTATACAAATGATTAATAGTAGCAGTAGTACTGGTTGCTCAAGGAATGCTCCTTGCAGTATGCCGCAGTAGGTGGGTTTCAACCCACAAGTGTTTGATTTGATATCAATAGCAAGCAAGAACTCTCATTTCCATATAGCCCTGCTAGACCAGTCCAGAAAAATGGTTGTGCTCCTCTACCAGTAGATGTGGAGACGGAGAAAGCTTCTAGAAAACTCTTATGACATTATCATTCCATTAAGAATCTCAGCCTCTAGAGGCATAAACCAGTAATTGAACTCAAGCATATGGACAAGTATCTCTGACCTTACACAACCTCAGTGACAATATGAAGGTTCAACAGAGGGACAGATCCTGGACTGGTCTAGTAGGACTCAAGGAAAGGATATTATCTGATAAGTAAAATGTCACCTTTTATATCATCCTGCTAGACCAGTCCAGACAAGTGGGACATAGCAAAGCTACACCTCCACTGGGTGGGAAGAAGACACAGCAGCTTTTAAGATCTCTGAGCCAAAGGCCATGTCTGCCCAAGTATGTTTATCCAAGTGGTAGTGTTTGATAAAAGTGGAAAATGATGTCCACGTTGCTGCCTGACAAATGTCTGAGGAGGCGACAGAGATATGCTTCGTCCCCTCTGATGCCCAATGCCAACTTCCTCTTTGCAAAAAGGAAATCAGCATTGGATGTCAGAGAGGGTGGAAGCAAACATCCCTTTGGCACTAATGTTTTCAGGTCAGCACCACGAGGCTGTTTGAGGCCATTGCCGCCACTACAGGTCCCAGAGAGGGACAGCAGTGGTGGCAATGGACTGTCCCTAGACCACTGGCGCTCTAGGTGGCCACCTAGTTTGCCTAATGGTCGCACCAGCCCTGTGCACAACTGAGTACCGTAACGTGTGGCAAAATAACGTGGGTACACCTAACGACACCCATAGAGATGCCATTTGGTGAACCCTGCACTAAGTGCCACATTCTGTGCACTCATGTACTAATGTGTTTGCCAAGCCCAGGCTCCACCTCTAACCCACCCACTGTGCACAGTAGCATGCAAGTATTGGTTAATGTGCATTTTAGCTGTCAGTAGCTGGTATGCTTGTGCATTAGGTCTCACCATAGCCAGTTACCACTTGCGAAAATGCACATTAACTGGTTAGTGGCGTTTAGTAAAAGGGCCCCTAAGTCATCATTAGTTGGGTTATTTGTACTTCAGATCTAGTCTTCATGATATCCAGTTCAGCTCTATTCTGCGTTTCTCTAGTTCACCTGTGGATTTTCTGCCCATCCCTGAATGCCGAGGCAACTAAAAAGCAAATTAACTTCCCTCTCTGCATGATTACTTTCCAGCTCAGTACTTCTTATTGTGCTGTCCTCTGTCAGAATCTGTTTATTTCTCCTTTAGGTTCTCCTGCTATCTCTTTCATAGTCAAGTTAAATATAATTACAATAAATATTTTCAATTCCATTGTATTATTTGCATTTATAAACTGCTTATCATTAGAAATTCTCTTATATGTAAGTATTTAAAAATTACTTGTGTACATGTGTCTTTAGAGCTTCATAGTAGGGCTAGGAGTGCGGGGTTCCTGTGTGAACCAATACAGCTTCTGTAATGGTCTCAAACAACTGAAAATGTTGATGATAATATTAATGACCCCTGTATTGTGCCACAGAATTGCAGTAGGATTGATAAATGTTTTTGATATTCAGTTTTGCCCTGAGCCAGTGCATTAGCATTTATATCCAGCTTGATAAATTGACTTCTTAATGCTGAATTTTTTTCTAAGGAACAGTGCTTTTTCTTTAATGTTTTTTTTTCTTAAATGCCATGTTTTAAAATGGTTTATTTTCAACTTACATGTTTTTCCTTCATAATAATGTATTTCCTTTGGTCCCTCTGTTGAAAGATATGCTACCAGATACATGGAAAATGTATACTGCCCTTCACTTAGGGGTGCTAGCCATTAATATGGGCTTGCTGCATGTTAAGTGTGCTGCATTCATAGCTAAAAATTCCTCGCTAACTGGTTAGCATGTGATGGGGCAGGTTAGGGGAGTAACATGGGCTTTGATGGTGCATCTCAGTTAGGGTGGGCATTTTGGGTGTGCGCTAACTGCGCCTGTTGCCATTTGCACAGGTGCACTTACCACCACCTCAGTGGGTAGCATTGTGTACCCGCATATTGCTTAAAGCGGTGGCACACATTAGCAATACGCTAACAGAAGGAGAACAGATGCACCCTCCCCCCCTCCCCAAAATTAGCATGGGCTATGTCAAGTCACCAGTCAGCACTGGACAGAATATCAAGCTGGATATAATTGCTAATGCATTGGCTCAGGGTAAAAAAGAATATCAAAAACATTTATCAATCCTCTTGAAATTCTGTGGCTCGATACAGTGCCTTTGATACTGTTCCTCATAGGAGGCTTATTAATAAACTCAACAGCTTGGGGATGGGTCCCAAGGTGGTGAACTGGATCAGAAATTGGTTGACTGACAAATGACAGAAGGCGATGGTAAACGGAACTCACTTGGATGAAAGGAAGATGATTAGCGGTGTGACCCAGGGTTCGGTCCTGGGCCCGGCACTGTTCAATGTATTTGTGAGTGATATTGCTGAAGGACTGAATGGAAAAGTCTGTCTTTTTGCAGATGACACAAAAATTTGCAGCAGAGTGGACTCCCCTGAGGGAGTGCTGAACATGAGGAAAGATCTACAAAAGCTGGAAGAATGGTCTAATGCTTGGCAGTTAAGAAGTGCAGTGTCATGCACTTGAGAAGCAGAAATCCAGAAGAATTGTATGCGATAGGGAGCAAGAGGTTGGTGTTGTACATGGACCAGTAGAAGGACCTTGGAGTGATTGTTTCTGAGGATCTGAAGGTGGCGAAACAGTGTGACAAGGCGATGCTGCCTTGCATACAGAGGTGGTGCCTGGTCCCCTCCCTGCAGGAGAAGCATCACTAGATGCACAACTTCCTCCAGCAGACAGAGGGATGATACTGCAGTCTGTAAATCCTATTGGTGGGCAGCACAGATGTCCCAGGAGCTGGAGAAGGATTTTTATTGCCTATAGGGGGTTAGTACAGACATTCCCTCTAGGATGGAAGTGAAAACAGTTACTCCCCATCTAGGAGGTCCCTGCGATGTGATTATTGCCATTGTAGATAGGGCAGAGCTATGCATGACTGGGGAAGCAAGTAGAGAGACAAGACCTTGGTGAGACAGAGTGGTTTGATAAACTCTAAGGAAGTGGTTCTCAAACTTGGGGTGAGAACCCCATATGGGGTCACATCATCAGTGGATAGTGGCACATAAACATGGCCATTTGCCCATCTCTCTGGACTTTTACTGTGACCTATGTCAGGTCACCATTCAGCACGTGGCCTGTGAGCCAGTGACTATCCATAGACCCCTTGCCCCCTCCTGAGTGAGCTTCGTGTTAAGCTGGAAACCCATGCTGAGTACTGGGGTCTGTAAGCACACACTGCACCCTGACACAAGGGACTCTGTGCTGACTGCTGCTGCTGTTGCCACTATTGTTGCTGCTTCCTTCCTGCTTTGGATAAGTGGAGAGAGAGGAGAAGAAGGCTGGAGATCTGTCAGTTTGATTTTGTCATCATCTGTGAATTTTCAGTTAAAAATGGGGTCATATGGGATGAAAGTTTGAAAAGCACTGCTCTAAGGTAATAATGCTTGATTCATTCTGGATGATGATAGAGGCTTTAGAGAAGTATTTGGGATTTCACATGTGTTAGGGCATATCTGGGTAGAAATGTGGATGGAGAGGCAAGGCCCAGGGCAGGTTGGAGAAGTGCAGGAGCCAGGCAGGATCAGGAACTGGAAGATGTAGTAATGACAAGACTGGAACAGGAACCATGCAGTGATCAGGAGCTGGAATTCTTGGCAGTGATTAGGAAGAAGAGGTAGAAAAAAACTTGGAAACAAACACTCCACTAAGAAAGTGAAGGGAACTGGACTAACAGTAGAAGCTGGTCAGGTCCACTGGAAACTGTTGAACTAGAAAGTGTGTAGTTGGTTGGACGTCCTTATATATGATGTACAATAGCACACACCCCTTGCTGGTCCAATGGGCTTCTCTGGGGGCAGACTTCTCCTTCACCCAGCACTAGAATGTCTTTCCTAACTTCAGGCTGAGTGGCTGCAGCCACAAGGTACTGGTCTGTGTTCCCCAAAATCAGAGGCTTAAGTCTAAGCTGACCTAACAGGCAAGAAATATTTGGTGCATTTTGATTTTTCCTAATTTTCAGGGCATTTCACATTTTTTTTGCACATTCATTTTGATAGGGAATTTTTTAGTGTATCCTAAACTGATTTAATACACACCAACTAGTGAAATCAGGTGTGCTAAGTAATTAGCATGCATTAAATCAATTTAGCACGCACTAAACTTTTTAAGTCATACTAATGAACTGAATGTGCACTAATGAATGCACAGCCCTAAGAAATATGGGCCCAATATTCACTTGGCAGGCTATACACTGCTACGGCGCATAGCTGTGCCCGCCGACCTTCAACCCCAGATATTCAGTGCCGGTGTCATATGCCGCATATGCCTCCCAGCCACCATAACTAACTGGGCAGCAGCGATATTGCATGCTTTCCGGTTAGCCCCTGCAGCTAAAAGATAGGCAAGGGTTTTCCTCGCCTATCTTTTAGGCGCAGGTCGTTAACCGGTGTCACAGAGCAGACTCACTAGTGACCCCTATGGAGACAGATGATATTGCAGTTCAAGAAGATAATAACGTTTGGGGAGAGCACATGATAGAAAGTTGCCATGAGCAACGTAAGCAAGTGAGGTCACGAGCTAGGGAAACACACCCAGCCAGTAGAGAAGCCAGGAGATTCTCACCTGATTCTAATCAGCTGGGGGGTGGTGCAGCTAGGAAACGCCTAGATAAGCACAGCTCACAAGCAGTTAGGCAGACCCGGGATAGGACTCAGAACCAGACCCAAGATAGGACTCATTTGAAGAACCAGGGTAGGACCCAGAGAAGGAACTGGATGAATGGAGAGGACGAGAGAAGCTGTGAAGAGAGCAAGTCTAATTACCACTTTGGAAGCCTGAACGGAGGTCTGAGTGAGTCCGGTGAATGCTTGAATGAAAGGTACAGACAGCTTGACACAGAAAGTGAGAGTGAATTTAACAGCCCAGATTGGAACAGAGCCAGAAGGAAAAAGGTACAAGCCAGGAAGTTTTATTCTTGTCCAAAAAGGGGAAGCACAGGGCTTGGCTATAAAGGACAGTTTGTTGAAATCCAGAAGCCATCCAAAGCCAGCTTAAGGGAAGCAGAGAAGCTTCTTTACCCTTATCATACACAAGAGAAAGAGAAAGGCTTTTTACCTTCAGAAGTAAACCACTCTGAGAGATACGTGAGGCACAGAGTTTCAGAAGGGCTGCCGTTAGAAGCTCCAGCTATTTCCAGGGTCCTAAGCAGATCAGAGCCTAGAGCTGAAGTAATTCCTTCTAAAAGCTGGGCAAAGGAATATTTTAACTTGCCTAACAGGTATCAGCAGAGGGGAGGCTCTTACCAGGAAAACCTCAGTAAATGTGGTAACAGCAAACAGTTTTACCCTAGTGAAAGAAAAGTACGTCACAGCCAGGACGAACTGTTTGCCAAGCTTCCACAGGAGGAAGATAAAGAAGTGTCAATTCCTGTTGAGGAACCTATGCAATATGAGACATCTATAACAGAAGATACCATTGAACAAATGGACTGTAGCCTTTCTTTGGCAGACAGACTAGTCTCACTGAGATAGGAAGGAATAAGAAGCCTGACAAGGTGAAGGGAAGGCCTTATTCCTGGCTGCTACAGGTCTGTGTTTTGAATATATTTTGTTTTGTTAAGAAGCTGAAAGAAAGCCATTTTTGTGTTACAGTTTTCTTTCTGTTATACCCAAGAAGGGTTATGTTTCTTTATTTTTGTACATATTGAGATATCCTATTGGGAAAGGGAAATAAAGCCCTATTTAACCTTACATCGGTTTTCCACGACTAATTTGTAACTGGCAGCAACTACAACTACCAGAAGGCCAGTTACACTGTGGCCCAGTGCAGTACCTTGTTTTACCGGCAGGTGCACAGAGAGGGCTCACGACACCGGGCAGCATGCAATATCACTGCTGCCTGGATAGGGACAGTCGCCACCTCTGCTCCTCTCCGGAACACCCCTGACATGCCCCAATGTTAAGCGTTTAGCATCAGGACACGTAAGGGAGAAGATCGGGGATAGTCAGCTCCACTAACCGTGTTAGTGCCGTTGAATATCCCTCTCAGCAGCAGCTACATGGTTTACAGGGCTGTAAACCACGTAACTGCCCTTTCAATATGAGGCCCTATGTTACTAAACACTTTGATGAGGTCTCTGTTTCAACCAAAGACTTCAAGGCAAAATGTGCGCTCTCTCAGGTAAACTAGAAACACTGGAGCAGCATGTCCCTGAAGTTACTAAGATGAATCAAGCCTTGACTAAAGAGAAAATGATCTGGAGAACTAAGACTGAGAAGCTGGAAAATGCTCAAAGAAGATATAAACTGAAAGTACTTAATTATCTTTATAATTCATTGATTTTTGCTCATGAAATATTTTTAAAAGATTTATGAAAGATTTTGGGGTTTTCTAATGAGATGTTGCCTCCTATTGAAAAAAATTTCTATAGTCCCTAGAGGAAATCTGTCAAAAATAAACTGTGCAGCTGGTTAGTCCTTGCAGTTGCTCCACCCACGCACTGCCTCGGCATTGTCTGTATAGTACTTCTGAATATCTTTCTCAGGTGGCTTTATCTGGGTAGCACATGCACTACTCAGATAAATGCTTTTGAACATTGTGCCCTTCGTGTAAGCACACATATTTATAGCTTTGGAGCCTGATGGTTTCTTATGCTCAGAATCAGGCCCTATCATGGTCTAGAAATTTAAGAAATGTGGACTTGGACCACTTTATTGCAGATTGTGAATTCTCAATGGATTTTGCCAACTTACCATTGGAAATGCAGGCATCCTTTTGGCATTCCAACTTAGCAAAAGCTTTGGATAGGGTAGCCCCCATGCAGAAAGTTAGCCCACGAATAGATCATCATCAGCCATGGTATCATATAGGCCTTGGCCTTTTACAAAGGCAAATCCAGAGAGCACAATGGGCATGGAGACTAAGCAGGAATATTATTCCCATAGGATTACAAGTAATGCAGCTCCAACTAGAGAGCTATGTTGAATTGTAGATGAGCTGTCAGAATCAGAGGATCAGTTTTCTGTTGTAGAAACATAGAAACATGATGACAGAAAAAGACCACATGGCCTATCTAGTCTGTCCTTCCATAACAACAACTACAACAGTCCACTTTTTACCTTTAGAGATCCTCTGTGTTGGTCCCATGCTTTTTTGAATTCAGTTACTGTCCTCATCTCTACCACCTCCACTGGGAGACTATTCCATGGATCCACTACTCTTTCTGTAAAGAAATATTTCCGCATATCACTCCTGAATCTATCTCCCTTCACCCTCATCCCATGTCCCCTCGTAGCAGAACTTGCTTTCAATTGAAAGAGGCTCTCTCCCTGAACATTTATGCCACGGAGGTATTTAAACATCTCAGTCATATCACCTCTATCCCGCCTTTCCTCTAAGGTGTACATATTAAGATCCTTAAGTCTGTCCTCATATGCTTTATAATGAAGCCCATTAATCATTTTAGTAGCAACCCTCTGCGCTGACTCCATCCTGTTCACATCCTTTTGAAGGTGCGGTCTCCTGAATTGCACACCATACTCCAAATGAGGTCGCACCAAAGACTTATACAGAGGCATTATCACCTCCTTTTTTCTGCTAGCCATTCCTCTCCGTATGCACCCAAGCATCCTTCTAGCTTTTGCTGTCACCTTTTCTACCTGTTTAGCTACTTTAAGATCATCAGACACAACCACGCCTAGGTCCCGCTCTTCTTTAGTGGACAAAAGTACTTCACCTCCTATACTGTATTGCTCCCTTGGATTGCTGCAGCCCAAATGCATGACCTTACATTTTTTAACATTAAATCCCAGACCATTCTTCAAGCTTAGCTAGATCCCTCCTCATGTTATCTACACCTTCCTGGGTGTCTACTCTATTGCAGATTTTGGTATCATCCGCAAAGAGGCAAACCTTACCCGACAGCCCTTCCGCTATATCACTAACAAAGATGTTAAAAAGAATCAGACCAAGGACAGATCCCTGGGGCACACCACTGGTAACATCCTTCTCCTCAGAGTGAGCTCCATTTACTTGTACTCTTTGTTGCCTCCCACCCAACCAATTTCTAACCCAAGCAGTAACTTTAGGGTCCATCGCTAGGGTGCTCAGTTTGTTTATAAGTTGCCTGTGAGGAACAGTGTCAAAGGCTTTACTGAAATCTAAATACACCACATCTAGAGCTCTCCCTCGGTCCAACTCCCTGGTCACCCAGTCAAAGAAATCAATCAGATTTGTCTGACAAGACCTGCCTCTGGTGAATCCATGCTGCCTCGGATCCTGTAATCCGCTGGACTCCAGAAACCTCACTATTTTCTCTTTCAGCAGCGTTTCCAATAATTTACTCACCACCGAAGTTAAACTAACCGGCCTGTAGTTTTCAACCACATCCTTACTTCCGCTTTTGTGTAAAGGCACCACATGAGCCTCTCTCCAGTCCTTTGGCACCATTCCCGACTCCAACGAGGCATTGAAAAGGTCAGTCAGTGGAGCTGCTAGAATGTCCCCAAGTTCCCTCAGTATTCTAGGGTGTATCCCATCCGGTCCCATCGCTTTGTCTACTTTAAGTTGAGCTAGTTTCTCACGAACACAGTCTTCTGAAAATTGTTCAAGATGTCCCTCGCTTCTGTTCTTATTTGTGGGTGTTTTCTGAGGTCCTGCTCCTGGTTCTTCATCTGTGAACACAGAACAAAAATATTTGTTAAGCAATTCCGCTTTATCCTTATCAGCATCTACATATTCCCCCCCCCTGTACCCTTGAGTCTGACAATACCACTTTTGCCCTTCCTCTTCTCACTAATATATCTGAAAAATGTCTTATCCCCCCATTTTATTGCATTGGCTATTTCCTCCTCCTTTTGAATCTTTGCCTTCTTGACTACTTTGCTAGCTTCTCTAAGTTTTCCAAATACAGATGCCTGTCTTCCTCTCTCTGTGATCTCTTGTATTTCATGAAGGCCTCCCTCTTTTTCTTCACTTTTTCAGCTACTTCCTTCGAAAACCATAGCGGTCTCCTGTTCCTTTTGCCTTTATTTACCATTTTAACAAAAAGGTTGGTTGCCCTTAAAATACCCCCTTTCAGTTTTGCCCACTGTTTTTCTACATCCCCCAGCTGTTCCCATCGAACTAACGACTCCCTGAGGTATTGGCCCATCTTCGCAAAGTTAGTCTTCCTAAAGTCTAAGATCCTCACCTTGGAATGGATTCTAACAGCCCTAGTCCTAATATTGAACCACACCATCTGGTGATCACTGGATGCAAAATGATCTCCCACTACAACATCAGAAACACTTTCACCATTGGTAAGCACCAAGTCCAGTATGGCCCCTTCACGTGTGGGGTCTGTTACCAATTGCCTGAATAGTTCTCCCTGTAGAGAATCCAGGATCTTCGTACTTCTAGATGATACTGCAGCAGGAATGTGCCAAACAACATCTGGCATATTGAAATCTCCTATCAGTAGCACTTCCCCTTTCCTAGCAATGCTGCGTATGTCTTCAATTAACTCTCTGTCCACCTCTTCCTCTTGTGAGGGAGGTCTGTATATCACACCAATGCAAATAGATTTCTCTTTCCCTCTTTCTAGTTTAACCCACAGTGCCTCCTCTCTCTCTTTTAAGCTCTGTAATTCCAAAGCTTTAATAGTAGTTTTTACATATAGTGCCACTTCTCCTCCCCTTCTTCCTACCCTGTCCTTTCTGAATAAAGTATAGCCAGGTATAGTTACATCCCAGTCATGGTTTTCTGTGAACCATGTTTCTGTAACTGCCACTAAATCCAAGTCAGCCACTCCCACCAAAGCTTCAACTTCAGGGATCTTATTTCCCATGCTACGGGCATTAATACACACTGCTTTCCATATGTTACCCATTTCCATAAAGGTATCACCTACCTGGGGGCTTTCACTTACCTGGGGGCTTTCTTCACCCATCCCCAACGAATCTAGTTTAAAGCCCTCTTCAGTAGATTAGCCAGTCTACTACCGAAGATGCGTTGATCTTTCTTGGACAGATGGATGCCATCTCTGCTCTGCAACCCTTGGAACAGCATCCCATGGTCTAGGAAACCAAAACGCTCTCGATGACACCATCCACGCAGCCATGCATTCATCTCCAGGATGCGAGCCTCTCTGCCTTGGCCTTTACCCTCAACAGGGAGGATTGAAGAGAACACCACCTGTGCACCTAACTGCTTCACCCTTTGTCCCAGAGCCATGAAGTCACTTTTGATACGTTCCGAGGTATACCTGGCAGTATCATTTGTTCCAACATGGATTAACAACATTGGGTAATAGTCAGTGGGCTTGATGAGTCTCGGCAAACTCTCCGTAACATCTTGGATTTTGGCACCAGGCAGACAGCATACCTCTCTGGACATCAAGTCTGGTCGGCAGATGGACGCCTCAGTACCCCTCAGAAGAGAGTCTCCAACCACCACTACCCTTCGTTTCCTTCTGGTCACTGATTCTGCAACTTTGGGGTACTTGAACTCTGGTTCTTCCCTTTCTAGGGATGCTTTCACCTCCTCCACTTCCAGGGCTGCATAATGGTTCTTCAGTTCAAGGGCTGGAGAAGTTGGATTGGTGATTTTGCAGGCCCTGGTGACTTGTGTCCAACCATCGACATTCTGTTGGCACCCATCTTCTCCTGTGCTGGAGAGCTTGGTTGCTGCAAGAAGCATCTCATCAATGTACTTCTCACTGTCTTGAATGCTCCTCAGCCTCACCACCTCCTCTCTGAGTTCCTCCACTTGTTTCCTCAGAGCTTCAGCATGCAGGCACCCTGCACATGGAACCGGTCCTTCAACTGGCATTAGGACCTCTGTCTGGACCGAGGCAGAAGCTGTAACGGGGGCAACAGCTTTAGCAATACGATTTTTCCCAGCCATTGTTCTGTTCGTGGAGCTTAGGTATCTGTTAAAGCAAAAGAGAGATCTACCAAGTACCAGCCGATTTCGCAGCTGTCCTTTCAGAGAAAAAGCAGTTAAATCTCTTTAATTATATTCAAAATGTGCTGGTCCAATTCTCTGTGATTTGTTAAAGGGGGAGGTGCCCTATAAAGCAAGACTGCTCACTAGGGGTGGGTGGGAGTCGGGGTGGGTAGGGAGGGAACTAACTCCTGATTAGGTGTTAGCAGTTTCTAAACCTGAGGAGGTTACTGGAGTTCAGCAACCTACTGTGATCAAGGAAAGTTCCCCTAAAACAGCAAAAAGAAAGTAACCTTGCTTTAAAAAATATACAAAAAACCCTTTTAAGAGCTCCCAGTCAGAGAGCTAGCAATGTAATATAATAAAACAAACAAACAAACCCTCAAATCCTTACTGTTGTAGACAATCTTCCAACTAGAGAAGACCTGGCAGATCTTTTCTCAGTGGAGATTGTTAATTTAAGAAATGCCCTGTCACAGACTAGGTCTTCTTCTGTTACTAATGAGAATAACTCTAAAGATCAGTTGCATCTATTCCTTCAGGAGCCTTCATCAGAGTTGCTAAGAGTAGGGCAGAGTGAAGAGGATACCAATTTTTGGGACACCTTTTATCCAGTGTCAGGTGTGACTTTAGAATTCAAGACTTTGCGATACAAGATCATGTTCTCAACTGTTTTTCATAATTTTTCAGGAACACATTTTTCGCGTCCAAACCTGCCATAGCACATTTTCTGCTATTTCAAAGCTGCTCTGTGGTGTTCCCCAAAGTTCAATCCTTTCCCCTGCTCTATTCAACATTCCCCCCCCCCTCTGATACTGATCCAGGATCTCAGTATCAGCTGCTTTTGTTATGCAGATGACATACTTCTGGTTCACTATTCTATGTCTTCATCTTCTCCCGATCGTTTATGTATCGATACGTGTCTGGACTCAGTTGCCACTTGGTTAGCATCACATCATCTCAAGCTAAATCTGAACGAATCCCCAGTTCTTTGAGTTACAAAGAATTCATCATCCCCTTCAGTTAGTCCACAGATCCATGGTACTGTCATTCCTCTGTCAATTGCCTTTCACACTTGGGTATTATTTTGCATACCCAGCTGTCTTTTCATCAAGTAGCTGCTACAATCAGATCCTCATTCTTCCCACTGCGCCATATTCATTCAGTCAAACCATTTCTTTCTTTTCAGGTTTTACATACCCTCATCCATGCCCTAGTCACATCCTGCCTTGGCTACTGTAATTCCATCTATTGCAGTATCTGGTGCACCAGTATAAAATAATTGCAACAGGTTCAGAACTCTGCTGTTCGTTTGACCACTGCATCTAGATACAACTATATCACCCCGCCTTTTCTTCCAACATCATTGGCTTTTGCTTTCATACAGGTTCCATTTCAAAATACTTATGCTTGCTCATAAAGCATTCTCTACTGGGTTTCACATTTATCTTTCAACTTTATTTACCCTCTGTTGTCCTTCCCACACTTTCTTCCCAGAATGCAAATTTACTAATCACCCACCCCCCCTCCTGCTTCTCTTGCCTCGTGTCAATCAGCATTCTATTTTCTGGCCCCTCCTTGTGGAATTCTCTTTCTATGCACATATGCACTGAGTCCTCTTATAAAAAATGTAAGATGTTTTTGAAAACCCACTTTTTCAAAGAAGCTTTTCAGGGCTACCCGGCCTAGGGCCTTCTTTTATGTTTGTTACTTTCCTATTTTAAATTGGTGTTCTTTTCTATTTGTGCAGTTTTTAGTTGATATAAACTGCTCTGGTGCTACCCAGTGTAGGATAGTATAGAAAGTTTTAATAAACATAAACACATTTTTTTTCATCCTAATGTGTTCCTACTTCAGCATTAGACTGTTTCCTCAAAGTCTGTGAAGAATTCTCTTAGTGACTTTCTCCCTATCATTTTGACCTTGGTTGATTTCAGTTTGAAGAAAGGAGAATTCTCCAGGTACAAGCAGGAAATCAGTCCTCACATATGGGCGACGTCGGCACTGACAGAGCCCTCACGAAAGCATCTCCCCAGCTTTCAAAGAAAGCCTTTAGGAGATGCTACCATGCATGCGTGGTCTCCTTCCTGCTCAAAGGTGCCATCTTACTCAATCTCTTTTTTTTCTGCAGAGCCCTTCAGACGCCTGTCTGCTTTCCCCCAGAAAAAGTTGATTTTTTACCTGAGTTTCATACTCTCTCTCTGGTTGTGCACTGGTACTCTTCCCGCCACCCAAGCCCGCTGCTCCAGCATTGAGTCTCGAGTCCGTATCCCATTTTTTTTCCCTTTGGCGCCTTCACATCCTTTTTCCAGCTGGCAGCACCACAGGTCTTCAACCTCCCCGGGGTACTTTTTCCCCCATGGCTGCCAGTAGCTTCAAGAAGTGTGATCAGTGTGCAAAAATTATGTCCTTTTCCGATACGCATGACTGCTGCCTGCGCTGCCTCAGTCTGGACCATGACCCCGCAGCCTGTGGTCTTTGTAAAAAGATGTTCACCAAAGTCCTTAAGAGCCATCAGCAGCAGCACGATATGTTTTTTCCCAGAGTCCCTAGTGCTTCCAAAGGCCATCCGAAGCCTCGGACTCCCGTGGTGCCCCTGTTGACCCCAGTCGATGCCATGGGTCTTCGAAAAGGGGGGTCTCCTTCGAGGGAACACAAGAAGAAGAAACCCTCTATGGCAGCATCTCTGGACCATTCCAACTGGCTGGGTAAGCCCTGAGCCAGGTTCTGCAATCCACGCCACTCGTCTGAGGGCTCAGAGCAGGAGTGGCCTACCAAGGTCGCTCAGAAGAAATCACCCAAAGTTCAGCTCCGGATACCTGAAGCCATCCTTGTTGAGGACTCCCCTTTGGGGGAACCGGCATCGGGTTTGAGTCCCTTGGTGACTGCGATGAGTGCTGCGGAGCCATCTGGACTGGAGACCAGAATGGTGGTCCTGGAGCGCAGCCTGTATGCCTTTATGAACCAGCATTGGGCGTTGATGTCTGGCATGGCTGGTTCCTCTGCCCGGACCACTGGGCCCTCAAAGTCAAGGATGTCCCTGGAGGCCAAGCCGATCCTTGAGACCATACAGCCACAAGTCGATCCTTGGCCAAAGTCTCAGTCTGGGTCCCGTTCTATGGGACCAAGGTCTTCCCTGGCTAGTGCACACGACACCAGCCACGGGGCCTCTGAGGGGTTAAGGCTGGGCTCGGGCCCGGAGTTTCCGGGCTGCCCTTTTCTCGAGTCTTCCACCAACTACTAGGAATGGGAGACCAAGGTCAAGGAATCTCCTGACACCCATCACCACCGTGACATCCTCTCGGACCCGCCCCCCCACCGAGTCTCAGTGTCGGTCCCCACCCGAGGACATGGCGTTCCTCGACTTCATGCAAGGCATGTCAAAGGTGCTAGCTTTCCCAACAGAATCGGAGGAGAACCCTCGAACAGAGGAACTAGAAATCCTCCAATATGAGACCTCACCGAGGGAATAGTTGATAGTATCTATTCCACCCATCCTAGAATGGCTAGTGCTCTACATGTGGGAAACACCGGCGTCGGTGCTTGTCGTGAGCAAGCAGCTCAACTCGATGTATCGGGTCCACTAGAGCTGGGTTTCCAAAAGGCACAAGTGCCGCATAACTCCATAGTGGTGGAGTCGGACATGCGTTGGCTGAAGAGCCAGAAAATGCACGCCTCGATGCCCCTGGGTAGGGAGGCCCGCACCTTAGATGCCCTTGGCAGAAAGTGCTATCAGGGCTCGATGTTCATCGGCTGGATCCAGGCCTACCAGCTATACATGGGCATGTACCTGAGAGACCTGGTGAAGGAGCTCGCCGGGTTATCAGCTGGTCTCTCTGAGGAGCCCCTGCAGCGGTTCAGGAACCTGTCCAGAGCCGTCCATATATGCTCCAAGTTCATGACTCGAGCAGCCTACGACGGCTTTGAGTTGGCGGCTAGAGTAGCTGCGGCAGGCATCAATGCCTGGTGCCAAGCCTGGCTAGAATCTTCCGACCATGAGCAATGGGTTCAGGACAAATTGGTTGATGTCCCATGCCAAGGGGAAAACCTTTTTGGCAAACCCATGATGGAGAAGGCTGCCAAGTTGGAGACCGAACTCGTGATGAGGACCAGGCTCTCCAAAAAGACCGCTACCCTTCCCTGATAGAAGGTCTTAAGTAAAAAGCCCTTTTACCTGAGGAAAGGGGCTGCTTACAAAAACTACACACATTTCTGAGCCTCCCCAGCAAGCTAAGGGACAGGGGCATGATCCTCGTAAGCAGAAGGATCTCAAGCCCCAGGCATCGGCTACGGTCCAGCCTGGGGGGAGCTTTTGACTCCTTGGGCATAGCCTTTCTACCCCAAGGAGGACAACAGCCTACAGGGAGACATCTGATCCACTATGCCCACAGGTGGCCAGCCATCACCACCAATTCCTGCACAATCCAAGTGGTCAGGGAGGGTTAACTTCTCCACCTGGCACAGACACCTCCTCCTTTCTTCCCCGGAGAGCCTCCCCTGGTCTCTTCTTCACTGGGAACTCCTACTGCAGGAACTCGCAGGCCTTCTTGAGGACAAGGCAGTGAAACCAGTACCCCAACATCTCAGGGCAAAGGGTTCTACTCCAGGTATTTCCTTGTGCTAAAAAGGAGAGGGAGCCTACGGCCCATCCTAGACCTGTGGAACCTGAACAACTTTCTGGTGAGGGAGAAGTTCAAGATGCTCTCCCTTGGAACATTGTTGCCTTACCTCCAGCAGGGAGACTGGCTATGCCCCTTGGATCTGAAAGATGCTTATACCCACATCCTTATTCACCCCAGCCACAGGCAGTATCTTCGCTTCATGGTGGGGGGAGGCCACTACCAGTACAGGGTACTACTCTTCAGCCTGGCGTCCGCCCCCAGAGTCTTCACCAAATGCTTGGCAGTAGTGGCCGCCTACCTCCGTCTCCAAGGGGTATTTGTCTTCCCTTACTTGGATGACTGGCTTATAAAAAGAGGAATGGCTGCTGAGGTGCAGCAAGCTACAGCATGCACCATCCATGTCCTGCAACATCTGGGGTTCATGATAAACCGCCTCAAGTCCCACCTCCTCCCGACATAGTGTCTGAAGTTCATAGGGGCAAAACTGGACACTATTCATGCAAGTGCCTTCCTCCCCCTGGATTGGGCTGACCATCTTAGGGAATTGGCCGCAGATGTGCAACACTGTCCCACGGTATCAGCTCTGCTTCTGTTGCACCTACTTGGCCACATGGCCTCCATGGTCCATGTCACTCCAGATGCCATTCTGCACATGAGGATTGCCCAGTGGTGCCTTTGAGACCAGTGGACACAGGCCGCCTCCAAGACAGAGTCTCAGTAACCCACCAGTCCTGTAAGGGTCCTCACAATGGGCACCTGCTGGGATGGGGAGCCCACTGTGAGGAACTTCGCGCACAGGGCTGCTGATCACAGGCCGAGGGCAACCAGCAGATCAACTTCCTGGAGCTCCAGGCAATATACCTAGCCCTCCGAGCCTTTCACCACCATCTGAGGTACCAGCCAGTGCTGATCCAAATGGACAACCAAGTGGCGATGTTATACATGAACAACAAGGGGACACAGGGTCTTGCACCTTTTGCTGCGAGGCAATGATATTCTGCTCCTACGCAATTCGTCAAGGAATGCTCCTGCAGGCAGTATATCTACCAGGCCAAGATAATGCCCTGGCAAACAAACTGAGCAGGCTCCTCCAGCTGCATGAATAGCAGCTGGACCCCAGAGTGGCCACCCAGCTTTTCTGACTCTGTGGGACCCCGCGGGTGGACCTTTTTGCCAGCTCGGACAACTACCAGTAGCGCCGCTTCTGTTTCCATCGGCCGATCCAGGCTGGGTAGCGGCAGATGCGTTCCTCATCCTGTGGTCGGAAGGCCTCATGTATGCCTTCCCACCCACACCATTGATTGCCAAGTCCCTCTTCAATACAAGAACAATGCTGGTCTTCTTGGAGTGGAATATAATCTGAATTCTATGAAAAATCACTCCATACAAACATACAAATAATCAAAGTGGAAAACTATCTTACACTGGGAGAACTGTTAATGAAGCAGTATTTCTTTTATCTCCCAGGAAGTCTCAGAACTCAGCAGCGCTCAAAACTGATAGTTTACTTTTAAGTAAAACATTGGCGCCTGATAGCATCAACGACAAACCTGGGAGTGTTTTTCTTTTACTGTTGCTTTCAAAAAATCACCAGTTCGCTATCACCTGTGTATCAGAAACTATTAAAATTCAAAAACTCTTATCTCAATTGATCTTCCTCTATGCCTCCCTCGGCGCCTCTGTAGCGTTTCCCTCCCAAAAAGGAGTTTCTTCAGGAGGGTCTGGAAATATAGAACAATAAACAACAATAGCTCTGAAACCTCTTCATAATCCCCACTGTGATTCAAATTATGTATATTGATCTTATGAACTCAAAATGTCAAGATATTGTTTGAAAAAATGTGAGAATGCACTTACTTACTAAACAACTGCTGCCCGCGTTCCAAATTAAACTTGTTCATGCTGCTAAAAAACGCCACGCATGCGGACTAGCCACCCCTAGAGCTCTTTATAGATGACATTGACCTATCCCATGACTAATGCCAATCCAGTGATGTTCAACTCTTTCACCCTGATTTCTCAAGGTGTTTATTCATGCTGCTAAAAAACTCCGCACATGCGGACTAGCAACCGTGTACCTTATTCACTACTAGTGTCAATTAATGGTATTCATCTCTCTAACTTTTATATGCCACTTTCATTAAAGGCATACGTTGTTCATTTATTTTATTTATTTATTTATTTAGCTGCATTTATATCCCGCTTTTTCACTGGGTCAAAGCGGTTAGGGGATACATTTAACACGAGGGGATATGAGACATATACACTAATACTTACAGGGAACATGGGCAATGGAGGGTTAAGTGGCTTGTCCAAGACCACAAGGAGCACCTGCGGGACTAGAAACCCCAGTCCTTCCGGCCCAAGATTGCTGTCCTCTAGTGGGATTTGAACCACCGACCTTCCGGCCTGTAGTACCTTGCCCCAACCACTAGGCCACTCCTCCCTCTCCCTTCATAAAATAATAAAATAATAACGTCTCATCTAAAGTTTTGCCTCTCATTGCTGACCAGATTCGGTCTATACAAAAACACCGTAAATGATCAAATTCATGTTGTAACTCCATGCAATGTTGGACTAGCGGTGCTGTCAAGACCTTGCATCGCAGCCGACTCTTATGTTCTAATATTCGAATTTTGAACGGTCTGTTGGTTTTACCAATATACAATTTATTGCACGGGCATTTGATGGCATATATCACTGAGGTGGTGTTACAAGACGTTTGTTTCAGAACATATGTTTTCCCCAAATAAGTAAATTCAGTTACATCCTCTGTGACACTACAAATCATACACTCGCCACATCTCTTATGTCCTCTTGTTTCAGGGATTTCACCTCTAATCATAGGGGATCGTAAAACAGCAGGATTAAGCTGTTCCTTTAAATTAGCGTTGCGTTGCCAGACACATCTTAGTCCTGCTGTTTTACGATCCCCAATCCTCTGGGACCACGCCCAACTCTAAAGAAGCATTGAAAAGGTAGTCAGTGAAGATGCTAGAATGTCCTCAAGTTCCTTCAATATTCTTGGATTTATCCCATCTGGTCCCAAAGCTTTGAGTTTAGCTAGTTCTTCATAACAATATTCCTTGAAATATAAACAACATGTAGGGAGGTTGAATGAGGAGGTTAGGGAAATGATCTTTAAGGTATAAGTGTCAGAAGGGTCATGAACATGAATGTTAAAATCCTCAAGAGTAAGGGAAGGGGACGTTGCATCCGGAAAGGAGGAGAGCCATGGGTTAAAGTCAGTGAGAAAGGTAGAGTTGGACTTGTTAGGATCAATAAATGACAGCTACCCGGAGAGGTAGTGGAGAAAATAGGCAGATGGCATGGACTTCAAAGGAAGCATAGGAATTAGATGGTGGCAGATGGAGGAGCTGGAATTGGCAGCAATGAGAGAGTAGTAACTCAACACCACCACTACGGCCAATGAGGTGAGGCATATGAGAACATAGGTAACCTCCATGACAGAGGGCAGAGACTGAAGCTGAATCTTTACGGAGAAGCCAAGTTTCAGTAAGAGCCAGGAGATGTAGAGTATTAGAGATAAAGAGGTCATGAATGAACGCAAGTTTATTGGAGACAGAATGTGCATTCCACAATGCGCAAGAAAAAAAGAGAAAGAGGGAGAGAGGAGAGGGATATGAACAAGATTGGAAAGATTATGCATGGACCTGCCCTGGGAGTGTGAAAAAGTCTAGGGGGGGGCCAGGGTTGGGGTTGACATCTGCAGATGAGAGAAGGAGAAGGAGTAGGAGAGAATGGGATATTGAGGAGGTAGCATTACAGAAGCGAGGGAGAGATTCTCGGTGAGAGTAGAGATGCTTGAATGAGAGGAAGAAAAAGTTAAAGCTCAAGGGCAGATGATATGGTAAAAGACAAAATGGTAGGGGAGGTTGGGACAGTAAGGAGTGGGTAATAAGCAGTAGGATCATGTAATGAGTGGAAACAATTAGGGAGAATTAAAATCAAGAAAACAAAGTGATGTGGATCCATAGGAGAGGGGGAAGAGTAGAGAATGCAAATCAAAGGAGATAGAGGTGGAGAGGGGAGTAGAAATTCCTGGTGGCTTCAGGTGCACCTGAGTAATTGTGTCAATGAGTAGAGGAAGGCTATGAAAGAGTTTTAGGCCAGGGGTGGGTGGGTATGTAATAAAGTGTTGAGAATGGAGACAGCATGGCAGAGAGCAGGAGCTGGGTAAAGGACAGACAAAAGATAGGACACACACTGGCAAAACAGAAATATATACAGAACAATAAACAACATGCTAGATTCTAAGCAGGCACAGGAATGCTTGAATAGAGCATACAAAGTTAGCTGAGGGTGGCAATGAGAGTGCTCTCCCAAGCAGGAACCAACAGCAAATGGAGGATCAGCAGCTCATGTGCTCACAGAGGAAAGCTTCTGAACACAGCTCCAGCAGGGGGAGGGTGGGGGGGCAGGGGGAGGGGGGAAAGTGGGGAAGGCAGATAAGTGGAAGCCAGTAGATTCCACAGGAAGTGCCCTAGTAAAACTCTGGCAAGGTAAAAAATTTAAGATTTTAAGTACTGTGATAAGGAGAGCGGTGTGGATCGAATGGAATGGGAGAAAAGTGAGGAATACACCTTTAAAAGCAGAGGTAAACAAGGTTCCCATAGAAACCACAAGCTACTGAAGCATGCAGTAGCTAGAGCTAAGCCCTGCCCTAGCAGTGACCTAAGAGCTAGTTTGAGCCCTAACAAATCTCACATGTGCAGCAAGGAGGGTGTGGCTGGAGAGAAGCACCATTTTAAAGCTGCTTCAGAGTTTTGTAGGGGGGGAGCCCGGCAGAGACACAGGTACAGTCTCTGAGCTTACCAGAGACATAGTGGAGAGAGAAGGAGAAGTGGAGACTGCTGATTCTTATTCTCAGAGAGCACTGGAACCAAAGCTGAAGCTTCTGCCAAAGCACCCCAGAGAGGAGAAACTGGAAAGGTTTGACTCCAGGTGGGGAAACAGCTCTGATAGCAAGGGAAGCAATATACGTTGGGAAGGTACGTTTGCTTCAGTTCCTAGTAGGGGCTGTGCTGAGGACGTTGTCAGGGAGCTGAGGTTAAGCGCTGAACAGAGTGCTGGCAGAAACCCAGTGAAAGCAGCTCCAAGAAGAAGTAAAGGGAATTCAAGTAAGTCCAATGAGATACCACTAGAGGCTATGGAAAAGCTGTTGCAAGAGAGAAAGGCTCATTCCCTAAGTAATGTGGGTGCTGACCAGAAAGAACAGTTTTTAGGAAAACTTCAGAAACTTCTGCACAATATTAAGTTTAAACCCTGTGATAAAGGCTCCCAGGAAGACAACACCATTGAACCTTGTGAGGACATGCAAGTAGATGTTTATGAGACATAATTGAAATGGATTGCTTTTTTAAAACAAACAGCTTGAACATGTGCTAGGCTCATGCTGTGAGAAGAAGTTTGCATAGCCTGTGTGTTAAGTTGAAAGGGAAAGAACTGTTGCTGAAAACTTTAAGTTTACCTGATGTAATAACCAGCCGTAGCTGTGAAGGGCATTTATCTAGGAGGAGCCTGAGAACAGCTGCTGTGTAAAGAATACTTCTGAGTTTGTTCCTGATATCTTTTACTTTGGAGAAAGAATCCTTGTCTTGTGTTGCGCTATGAATTTGATGCGAGGGGGAAACCCAGAATAAATATCTTTGTTTGCCTTGAACACCCCGTGTGGTCAAACTACTTTGTCTGAAGAGTGATAGAAACTACAAGTCCCAGCATCCATTTTTGGAAACCAAGTCTTGAGACATTACTTAAAGGCAAATATGGCAGCCCTTTTTGCCTACCAACCCTTGGCCTAGGCAGGGGGTCACGACAGTACATACAAGACAGGCTTTGTAGAGGAACAGGGAGAAGAGGAAGAAAGAAAGAGAATGAAAAAAGTACTCCTAATGTGCAGTCAGATAGTACTAGTCAGAGAACAGAGGCAATAAAGTGTTGAGAAGGGAGACACAGCACTGCAGAGGGCAGGGGATGGGTAAAGGACTGAGAGAGGATAGGACACTGACCAAACAGAAATATATGCAGAACAATAAACAACAAGCTAGATTCTGAACAGACACAGGAAAATAACTGAACAGAGCATACGAAGTTAGCTGAAGCTGGCAATGATGGTGCTCACCCAAGCAGGAACCAACAGCAAGCGTCCACTTGTTTCAAGAAAAATGAACAAAGACTGGCAAGAAAAATGTAAATATTTCCAAAAAATACAGCAAATAAAACACTAAAGATGTTAGTGTTCTATCATTCCTATAGACCACAACTTAGAAGCAGATATGTATGTGGAAAACAATTCAAAGGAGAAATAAATCAAATAAGAAAATAGGTCCTAAGTGATATACAATTTTCACCCATTATCCATCGCATCTAAAGTCCGGGATGAAGAAGTCAAAACTGCCAACTTCTCTAAGTCCAGTAAGGAATGCAAGTCTTCTGGAACAAAGAATATGTATACAACATCCAAATATTTAATTATACACAAGGTTTCCTGATGCATAGCAAGAAACATCTTCTATCTCTCTTGAGTGGGACATGCCCCATCAGGAAATATCCACACTCTTTGCCCATAACAGTAATCATGTGCCTTCCTGCCGTAAAGGCACAGAGCCATAACAAAAACTAAGAAGCAAAACTAACAAGCAACATATCTCTATCATGGACTTCTGTAATGAATGTCTCCAAGAATGCAGAAATATCTAAACTTTCCCTTCGTTCTTCAACTTGACGTCTTACAGCAGGCAGGAAATAAACCTTATTTAAAGGACGTATCATAGTAGCTGTAACATTTAGCACATCAGTCAGATACTTCTTAAAAATATTAAGAAGCAATATACCAGGTACGAAAATTCAGTACCTGCATATTCAAATGCCTAATCTTGTTCTCTATTTGCTCTAATTTATGATGAAGAATTTATTTTTCTTTAACTGGTTTTGAGTATTTAATGTCCTTTTCCAAAGATCCAATTTTCTCAGGATATTCCTTGGCAAGACCTTCTTGAATCAGGGCCAGTTGCTCCTGTTGTATGAACCAGTAAACTTATATTAGAACATTTGGCCACAAAACTATCAAGTTTCAGCAACACACCCCAGATTGTTTGTAGAGTGATCTGAGTATGTCGTCCAGTTCTTAATGTATCTTCGTCCAGAGTCCCCTTTCATCGGAGACTCCTTTTGAGTTAAATTTGACATTCCAACATGGAGGCCAACCCCTGCCACTGTTAGAGCGTCTGCATTAGCTGACCCCCAGCATTGCCACAGAGACTGAAGTAGCCACACCCTCTTGCAGATGTTCGGTGCAGAAGCCCGACACACTCTCTAGCCTCTCAGCTATCTTTAGCATGTGCCAACTCAGATGCATCATCGAGTGATCCCGTGGGCTAAGGGAAACCTCACCCCAGACAGTTCCGAATCTCCACTAGCAGGGTAATTTACTCCCTTGGGGCTGTCTTTCCCAGGAAGTCTTTGAAGCAGGACCATACCAAGGTAGAAATGCTCGCTGTGTGATTTGGGCACCTGGTGCCCCCCCCCCCCCCCCCATCCTACCCAACTGCATGTAGGAACTCAGTCTTCTCAGGCTTTGTGGAACTCCAGTGATGACATTAGTGCCCCTTTCCTTGCTTGTGCCCTGTGCGGCCACACCGCTTGCAAGCACATCCCTTGGTACGGCCCTGCCCTGAAAAAAGCTTTCTAAGTGCTGTTGCTGGGGTCCCAGGTTAGTGACTTTGGAGGGTTTTTTTTAGTTGTAACCTTCCTCTTTTGTTTAGGAGCCATGAAGCAACAAAAATAGGAAAAATAAAATTCCAACAAACTGTTCAGGCTGCTAACTTGGGTTACACTGCCATCTTCACAATCTCCTGATTTTGATTTGACAGCTTTTTTAGAAGTATCTCAAGATGATATCTTTACACATGCTACATTGCTGTTTTTTTTCTTTCTGAACTAGATCAGTATTGAAATACTTTAAAAAAAAATAGAGAGTCCTTTTGTTGTGGTCAGAGAGTTCAGATTTTTCCAGACATGGATAGATTCACTCAGTGTAGAAGGAAACGTTTCCTGCAATTAAAAGAAAAGGATTTGACTTTGGGTGGGACCTTTTTTCTAAAATATCCTCCTTATCAAGGACAAAATTATTCCTTTTTTGATCTGGTACACTTAGAGAGGTTTCTATTTGAAAAGAATAGTAGGAAATGATTGTCTCTATCATTAATTGGGCTAGGCGAGTTGCTTATTGTAGAACTTAATGGATGGGTTCTTGGTAAGTAGGGTATTCCTATCTTGTTTATTTCTGTTTATTGTTCAATGGGGTTTCTCCTCATTATTGTGGGCTAGTGGTAGTATATTAATTTCCTTAGTATTTTTGCTTTTTATGGTTTGGAATATAATATGATTACCTTAATTGTTGTATTTCATTGGGATGTAATATGTATACATTTGGAAATTAGAAAAGAAATAAAAATATCTACCACACATACTTTGAAGCCACTGCACTTCTTTTTCCATGAATGCACTGTGCATCTATGATTCTGTAAATGTGTGTTCCTTGTATTCTGCTTTCTTTTCCCGGGCAGTCTCAACCAATCAGCATTCATAAAATTTAGTTTTCTTTAAAAAATGTGATCTGGTAGGAAGTGATATCTTTAAGTTGGGTCTTCTCGAGAATCGCCCTGGTGAGGGGACACTCATAAACTACAGTGACAGACTACAGCCTAAGGAGTAACAGTGTGGAAACCAATGTCCCTGCTAAACAGATATGAGCTGTGCAGGAGTCCTTCAATGGCATGCCTGCCAGTGGGGACTGGTGCAAATTGATCAGTTACACCACCCCCATCAGCATGAATGCTGTCGGAGGACTCCTGTGCAGTTCAAAGCTGCTTACTGGTGGAGACAGATATTGGATAGGAACCAAGAAACAAGGATGTAGAACCAGGTGTTTTTTCAGGAGTGGAGGTGAGAGGAAGAGTTTCCATGGGACAAACTTTAGGAAGAGTGTCGAAGGAGCCTTGGCTTCCTAGGGTCATGGGTTCAATCTCCATCAAACCTGATCCTAAAACAAGCTGTCCTTTCAGCATGTGTGGAGGGCAATGAATTTGATGTGGCCTCTGCTAAATAGAGTGATTCTGTAGATGCTGGAATAGCCACAACCAGAGATAATTTGAGAAAATGGTTACTTAGGAGCGACTCTTAAATACTATTGCGGAGATGAGAGGAAATAAGGCAGAGTTGAGAAACAGAATTGAGGATTCAAAACTGAAACTTGATGAGTAGCCGGAAACTCTATCAGCTTCACAAGAAAAAATAAATGAATTGGAAAATCGAAGAGAAGAGCTACAGCTGAAAGTAGATGACCTAGAAAACTGGTCAAGAAGAAATAACCTGGGGATTACAGTACATGAATAATAGTCTTCAACAGAGCATACTACTGGAAAGGTCTTTCACCTGACTCGGCATTCAGATGAAGCAGAAAGAGATGTCGCTACAGTTTAAAAAATTGAAAGAGCACGCAGAGTGCTCACAGCACCTCTGAATGAGAAACTCAGGGATGTAATTGTTTGCTTGCTTGAATTCGTGTATAAATAAACAATCTCCACAAAAGCAAGGTAGATGGCTCAAGTCAACTTTGAAGGTCATTTCAACCTTTACGCTGGCAAAAAGTCAGGATATGAGAGCAATTGCAGATGGGCTGAGCAGTGAAAAGATAAAGTAGGACTGTTCCTTTAAAATATGTTTTCAGTGAACGGCATACATGTGCGGGTTCAGCATAAGGCTGACACATGGCATTAAAAAGCAGGACTGGTCTCAGTGGACATTGATGTTAACAGAGCTCCAAACCTGTGAAACGAATGACTTAAAGTGCAGAATAGTGACTCTGGGCAAAAGACTTCCAAAAAAATTCTCACCTCTTCAACATCTTCATGGTGATCACCCCCATATATTCTTCCCTCCATCGCATACGGTTCTTGACTAACAGTCATCTACCTAAACAATTAGAATCTCAACTCGCACTTTACCTCTCCTCACTACCCATCCTCAAACACTAACAGCATTCCTTGTCACTCCCAACTCTTTACCCCTTAGCCAGCCCTGTCCCTCCTTCCAATTAACTAAAATGTAAATTAAGTTACACTGTATCTCCAGGAACAAGCAGGAATGTAGTCCTCACATATGGGTATCGTTGGTACCGACGGAGCCTGCGCGGGAACGCTCCCCAGCGTCCAATAGGAACACTTTTGGGAGCATCCCTCAGCACATGCGTGCTGCCTTCCCACCTTTCCAACTGTCCCTTTTCATTTCTTCGTTTTCCGCAGAGCCGACAGGACCTATTCACTGTCACCGCAGAAAATTCCGTCTTTAAATTTCTTTCTCGTGGTCGCGTTTGCCTACCGCACGACGCCTACCGGTACCGCTGGTTCTTTTCTTTTCATATTAAAAAAAAAACCCTTAAACTTAGACTGTTTCTTTTCAGAAACTTTTCTCTTTGGTGCTAGGTGCCATTTTGGGCATTAGGCCCCATTTTTCCTAAATCATGGAAAAGCCAACTAGAGGTTTTAAAAAATGTACTAAGTGTGGCGGTACCATTTCCGTCACTGACACCCATGATTGGTGTCTAAAATGTTTAGGACCTGATCATTCTCCAACTGAATGTCTCTCCTGCATGGGGATGACCAAAACAGGAAGACAGAACCGGGCCACAAAGCTCAGTACCCTCTTTTCTTCAGATGCCAGATCCATTGCATCGACATAGTCAAGGGCCTCTTCTTCCTCCCATGGATCTCAGGTAACTAAACATAAAAGCCTGTTCTCAAAGGGTAGCTCTCCTGTAAAATAGTTATCTCCAAGTTATAATGCCCTGTTCAATGTAATTTCAGTTTGTTCAATGTAAACCGCACTGATGCAGAATAGCGCGGTATATAAGAGAATGTAAATAAATAAATAAATAAATAAATAAGCATCGAGAGGCCATTGGCATTGCCCTTGAGGGAACCACACCGGCAAAACAGCCCCAGCGGGAGGCTTCAGCTTCCAAAGCATCGAGGGGGCTTCAGGATGTTCTCGAGACCTCAACCTTGCAAGAACTACCTGTGCCATGCTCGGGGGTTCCGGCCGTTCTTACCGGTACCGACACCCAGGCATCGGCAGCGTCGATAGACCAGAGGTTTCTTGCTATCGAGCGCAGTATCGCAGCTCTTCTTTCAGCTGCGGTACCAGTGGTCCCAAGGGCACCGGTGCTGGTACCAACACAGACGATGCCGGTACCATGGTACCAGCCCCGGTGGGAACTCTTCCCATGCCACCTCTGGCTGGAGTGGACAAACCGGTACCGGGACACCTCGGTACCGACTTCGATCGGTACCGGGATCGTGCTTTGCAAGAGCATTGGGGTCAGGAATACTTCGATTCCTCCGATTCCGAAGACTCTGACAAGTCTGCTGGCACTAGAGGTTTTCTCCTAGAAGATCCCTCTTCTCCCCAACGCAGAATTTCACCTCCAGAGGACATGTCATTTCAGGATTTCATCCGTGATATGGCCAAAGGTCTTTCAATCACAGTAGCTCCTGAAGAGGAACCCAGAGCAAAGGAATTGGAAATCCTCCAATATCCTAAAGCTCCTAAGGAGGCAGCTACTCTGCCTATCCATGAAATTCTGCATAGCTTGATGCTCAGAATGTGGGAGACACCTCTGACTACTTCTCCTCACTCTAGGAGACTTGATACTATGTATCGAGTTCCACCATGTCCTGGATTTCAGAAAACTCAGCTGCCACACCATTCAATGGTAGTGGAATCAGCCATGCGTAGGATGAAAAGTGCAAAGAGGCATGCTTCCAATCCTCCAGGTCGTGAATGCAGGACTGTGGATGCTTTTGGATGCAGAACTTTTCAAGCTTCCATGCTCTCAGCTAGGATCAGTTCATATATCCTATATATGGGAATGTTCTTCAAAGAAGTCACAGGAGACTTGGAACTTATGAGCCCATTTCTTCCAGATGATAAGAGACAAGATTTTCTCACTCTAGTTAAGCATGCTCAGGATGTCTCCAAGTTTGTCAATCGTGCAGCCTTTGACTGCTTCGAATGCATCAGCAGAACTTCTGCTATTGCCATTGGCGCACGACGGATTGCCTGGCTACAGGCATCAGACTTGGAGACTTGGGTACAGGACAAGTTAGGCAACATTCCTTGCACGGGAGAGAATCTCTTCGGCAAGAACTGGCAGGAGAAGGCTAACGAGTTAGATGCTGACAGTTCTATCTTAGATAGATTGTCAAAGTCTACAGCCATTCCAGCCAAAAGGAAGCCTTATAAAAAACCCTCTTTTAGCAAAAAGAGGAAGTTTTATCCTTCCTATACCCAGCAGAGTCAGACTCCAGGTCAGGTTGCCCAAAAGGGACAAACTAGACAGCAAAAGAAACCAAAACGCCCGAGAGCCCAACCAGCTCTCCAGGTTCAGCCCCCTCAAGGGCTTTGACTCCTTCCTAGAGAGCTTTGCTTTCCTGCCTCTGAAGGGTCCCCAACTCCCCAATATTCCGGGCAGGTTATGCCACTTTGTCAACAGATGGCATCAGATAACAGCAGAAGATTGGACTTTGTCCATTGTAGGAGAGGGGTACAAACTTAATTTTCACAGCTTACCCCCTCCTACAATTTTAAAGCAATTCAATTCACAAACCTCTGCAGACAATCTGCTAGATCGAGGTCTCCACACTTCTTGCCCAAGGGGCAATAGATGAAGTACCCATTCTTCAACAGGGTGCAGGGTTCTACTCCCCCTATTTTCTTATTCCAAAGAAAACAGGAGGACACAGACCCATTCTAGACTTCAGAGAATTGAACAAATATCTGTTTCGAGAGAAATTCAAAATGATTTCTCTAGGAACTCTTCTGCCATACCTTCAAAGCCAGGACTGGCTTTGCTCTCTAGACTTAAAGGATGCATACACTCACATTCTCATCCATCCAGATCACAGGAAATTTTTATGTTTCCTTTTCAGGGGAAGACATTTCCAGTACAGGGTTCTTCCTTTTGGTCTGGCTTCAGCACCAAGGATATTCACGAAATGCATGGCAGTAGTAGCTGCATTTCTACGAACCCTGGGGATTTTCGTCTTCCCTTACTTAGACAACTGGCTCATTCGAGCCTCTACAGTTGCAGAGGCCAGCACTGCACTGTCCCGTACAATGCAAATCCTCCAATACTTGGGATTGGTAATAAACTTCCCGAAATCTCAACTAGTTTCTTCCCAATGCCTAGAATTCATAGGAGCCTGTCTGGATACCAGACAGGCAAGGGCTTTCCTTTCACAAGCCCGGTGTCTTCACATAATGCAGCTAGCTTCCCAAGTAGCAGGCAGATCCTCCCTCATTGCTCGGGAGCTACTGCAGTTACTGGGACACATGGCATCCACAGTTCATGTAGTCCCATATGCTCGCCTCCACATGCGAGCAGCTCAGTGGACCCTCTCCACACAGTGGACACAGGCCACGGGTCATTTTTCGGACAAAATAAAAATCTCTCAACGACTAATTTTGTCCCTCCAATGGTGGCAATCACTAGAAAATCAATCCCTCTTTCAGGCCACCCTAACAACAGATGCATCCCAGGTGGGTTGGGGAACACACCTGAATCATCTCTCTACCACAGGACGCCACAGGAGGTTGGTTTACACATAAACCTCCTGGAATTAAGAGCAATTTATTTAGCTCTTCGAGTGTTCCACGCCCAGCTCAGCTACAAGACAGTCCTAGTCCAGACGGACAATCAGTCAGCCATGTTCTATGTGAACAAGCAGGGTGGAACAGGCTCTCTGTCGTTATGCAACGAAGCTTTACGACTATGGGCCCTCGCCAGAGAGCATCAAATTCACCTTATAGTGGTATATCTTCCAGGCATTCAAAACCTTTGGGCAGACAAACTCAGTCGAGTACTGCTACCTCATGAGTGGTCACTCCACCTAGACCAGGTGGCAAAGATATTTCAGACATAGACCTCTTTGCAAGTCCACTGAATGCCAGACTTCCCCGGTTCTGTTCCAGGATTCCGGCGCACAACTGTCAGGCAAGGGATACCTTCCTCCTTCACTGGGGTCAGGACTTCCTTTATGCCTTCCCAACCATTCCCCTCATCCCCAAAACACTCTTCAAACATCAGAGAGACAGGGGTCGCATGATTCTCGTAGCACCACGATGGCCACGCCAAACGTGGTATTCCCTGCTTCTGCATCTCTCTCAAGCGGCACCTCTGGAGTTAGGGCATGCTCCAGATCTCCTTTCCCAGGAGAACGGGACGCTATGGCACCCGAATCCCCAGTCCCTGCACCTCACGGCCTGGTTGCTGAAGGCTTAGATCTCCAGGATTTTAACCTGTCCCAGCAGGTAAAAGATATCCTTCAGGCTTCTAGGAAACTTTCCACAAGAAGATCTTATGGTTTCAAGTGGAAACGTTTTACTATATGGTGCTCCAAGAGGGGATTAAACCCCCTGCTCATACCCTTAGAATCGATACTAGAGTATCTCCTTCACTTATCGAATTCTGGGTTAAAGACCAATTCGGTAAGAGTCCATCTTAGTGCAATTGCAGCTTCTTATAAGCCTGTAAATGGACAACCAATTTCCTCTCATCCACTCCTATGAGAGGCCTTTTATTAACTAAACCTCCCATCAAGCCACCACCGGTGGCATGGGATCTAAATCTAGTTCTCGGGCAGCTCATGAAGCCGCCTTTTGAACCTTTGGCCACTACAACCCTTAAGTTTTTAACTTGGAAGGTCATCTTCCTAATTGCAATCACCTCTGTCCGTTGCATTAGTGAATTGCAAGCTTTAGTGGCTGATCCTCCTTATACTAGATTTCATCATGATAAGGTTGTTCTTCGAACTCACCCACACTTTATGCCAAAGGTGGTTTCGCCTTTTCATTTAAACCAATCAATTTATCTTCCTGTATTTTTTCCGCGGCCTCACGCCTCTAATGCAGAAAGAAACCTTCATACTTTGGATTGTAAAAGGGCCTTAGCCTTTTACATACAAAGAACACAGCAACATAGAATGTCCTCGCAACGTTTTGTAGCTTTTGACCCTAGTCATTTGGGACTTACAGTCTCCAAAAGAACTTTATCTAAATGGATTGCCCAATGCATATCCTTTGCTTATGAGAGTTAGGGTCATCCTCTTCATGACCATGTCACAGCTCATAATGTGAGAACCATGGCAGCTTCTATGGCTAATCTCCACTCTGTGTCTATCGATGACATTTGTCGAGCAGCCACCTGGGCTTCGGTACACACCTTCACAGCCCACTATTGCCTAGATAAAGCCTCCCGTCGGGATGCCTTCTTTGGCCAAGCTGTTCTTCAAAATCTCTTTCAAACTTAAACCAACTCCTACCCACCAACCCTGGTGGGATGCCAGAGATCCATGGGAGGAAGGATTCTCACCTTCGATAGTGGCACCTTCCTGGGGCTATCTCCCTGGCATCTTCATCTAGGGAGTCCCCATATGTGAGGACTACATTCCTGCTTGTTCCTGGAGATAGCGTAGTTACTCACCTGTAACAGGTGATCTCTGGGAACAGCAGGAATTTAGTCCTCACAACCCACCCACCTCCCCTAGGAGTTGTCTCTCTCTCTCTCTCTCTCTTTGTCTCTTTCCTCTCTCCCTCTATCCTTTCACTCAACTACAAACTTAACTGAAGAGGGACAGTTGGAAAGGCGGGAAGGCAGCGCGCATGTGCTGAGGGATGCTCCCAAAAGCGTTCCTATTGGACGCTGGGGAGCGTTCCCGCGCAGGCTCCATCAGTACCGACGATACCCATATGTGAGGACTAAATTCCTGCTGTTCCCAGAGATCACCTGTTACAGGTGAGTAACTACGCTTTTTTGAATCTTGTAAATTAGCTGATTTTTGGTTGAGCACCTGTTATATTGTTCCAAATGTAAACTGCTATGATTACCTGAAATAGCGGTATATAAAACTCACAAATAAATAAAGAAATAACCCTGGCATAATTTTACCCAGCTAACTTTATGATAACGTGTTATGTACGGATTCCAAAACCTTAATAAAGGGTGATACAGATGAATATAGGAGAAGGTTCAGCAAAAACTGATTAAAAGGGAGATGACAGAGAAAACAACTTGAAGAATAATGTCTATATGGATGTTTTGATAAGAGGGGTTTGCTGTGATAATTATTTGTCTTCTGATTGTTAGTTTTAATTAAAATGTGTTTATGAATGGCCTCCGAAAAAAGCAAGAAGGAGAAACAATGGGATTTTGGAGGTTTTAGCTTCCATTACATGCATGTTTTATACTTCAGTACTGCAGATGTTCTGAGTTTTCACTGGGGAGTACTGTGTCTGTGTAGCAGGAATCAGATATCATGAATTTGATAACAGGTTGCCTATGTAGGAAATCCAAATAGATGCCTATTTTAGGGCTATTTTATAAAGACACACAGGGGCATTTTTACTAAAGTGTGCTGCCGAAGTAGTGCACAGTTAAGCATGTGGTTTCAGCTCCATGTTAAAGAGTAGTGCTGGGCCCCAAGGTTAAAAACGCCGTGATACTCTTCCAACGTGCATTCCAAGCACACTGGAGCTAGAATGGGCATCAGTGGCCCATGCTAAATGCTCGGCACAGGTAACATAGTAACATAGTATATGACGGCAGATAAAGACCAGTATGGTCCATCTAGTCTGCCCAGCAAGGCGGCAAGAGTAGGTGCACGTGCCGCTCCGTGCAGGTCACCTCGCCCCATGTTTTTGTTTAGGGGTGTACCCACCGCTCCGTGTAGGTCACCCTTATTTGTTCAGGTATAAGAGATAGTTATGTTTATTTTGATTTTATCCTGTTGCTGTAAAGGGATCCACTGTGTCTGTCCCATGCCATTTGGAATTTTGTCACTGTATTTGCCTCCACCACTTCCATCGGGAGGGCATTCCAAGCATCTACCACCCTTTCAGTGAAAAAGTATTTCCTGACATTGCCTTTTAATTTACCACCTTGCAGCTTCGTGTTATGCCCTCTAGTTTTATAGCTTCCCCGTCTTTGGAAGAGGTTTGTTTATTCATCATTTCTCTTTAAGTATTTAAAGGTCTGAATTATATCTCCCCTATCCCTCCTCTCCTCCAAAGTGTACATATTTAGGTCTTCAAGTCTCTTCTCGTAAGTCTTCTGACGCTGGCTCCAAATCATTCTGGTTGCCTTCCTCTGAATCCTTCCAGCCTTTTTATATCCTTTGGGAGATACAGTCTCCAAAACTGAACACAATATTCCAAGTGAGGCCTCACCAGCGACTTGTACAGTGGCATTAGTACCTACTGCCACCTCAGTCGGTGGCCTTACTTTCACCCATAGCCTGGTCTCCCCACTGCCATGCAGCTTTCATGCTCTAAGTGCAGTGGAATGGATATAAACTCAAGCCCTGCATTGATAATGTAGCCCACGTTTGCATTATTGGCATGGGGCTTAGTAAACCTGTTCCACAGTTGGCTATGTGTCTTTATGAAATAGCCTCACAAAACCTGCAGCAGTCATGGTTAGATGTACCTGGGTACATTTGCACTTAATCGGATGTAAAGATGCATGTGCTTTTTAACTCCACCTGTGCTCTGCCCAAACCCCTTCACCAAATCGGTCTACATGAAAGTGGACATGAACATTCACTGCACCTACTTATACATACAGAACCCTCACGGTACTTTTATAAAAGCCCTTTTCCGTGAGTAAAGCACAGTTTACTTGCAGAAGTTGTAGGAAAACTCAAAAGTGTTTGATCATTGGAGTCTTATGAGCTGAGAGGAAAATGATGACAGAAAACTAAAGAATCAGTGAGAAGGATGGTAATATATAAGTTAGGCTAAGTCTATGGATTCAGAAGTACAGTCAAACCTCGGTTTTCATGATTAATCCGTTTGAAAAAGTCTGACTAAAACCGAAACGTATGAAAACTGAAGCAATATTTCCCATAAGAAATAATGTAAATCCAATTAATCCGTTCCAGACACCCAAAAATATTCACAAAAAATACATTTTATAGAGAATAACTATATTTTTACATACAGAAAACAATGAGAAATAAATATAAATGACTAATGAAATGGATAAATGAACATTTAACATCACTGAAAGCAAGCTAAGTACAGTACTGTACAGTACAGTATGTTAACATCTGGCCTTAGCCACCCCTGACAAGCTGCTGTGCCCAGCTCTCTTCGGAATCACATTGAATTCAGTCCATTAAAATACCTTTACATTATCTGCTCAATGCTTCAGAATGGCAGAAAATCTTAATGATATAGCTTCAGACGTACCCTGCAAGAGAAAGAACTGCCTCCCACATTCATGCAACATCTCCTGCTTACGTTGACAGCTTTTCTTCCCTGCTACCGGGACAAAATCTCAGTCAAAAGACGTTGAAAACCGAAGCAATGCATGAAAACCGGGACAAAATCTCAGTCAGAAAAGACGTTGAAAACCGAAGCGTATGAAAACCGGGGCAAATGAAAACCGAGGTTTGACTGTATAGAGTTTTTGACTAAAAGATCTGAGCTGTACTGTGGTTTATCCAGATAGACTTTATATAATGTACTGTAGATGGAAATGCTTTAATATTTGCTAAAGGAGTTAATGTGATTATTACCCTTCCCCCCCAATCCTGCCTCATGAAAATTTTCTTTCCCTGAAGAGATGAGAGGTCTTGTTTCAAGTAGAGGCCATCATTCATCCCCTGAACATGAATGTCTAAAATATTATTTTTGTTTGTTGAAAAAATGTACTTGTAGGCTTCTTACACATGTTTCTTTTGTGAGTGACTGTAGGCTGGAGCATATGTTGCCTGTTGGTAATTATTTTGAGGATGGGGGATGGGGTAGGTTGTGGGGTAAAGTGGATACTCCCTCTGTACGGATACTGATTATTAATTATTTATGGGTTGGGACCTTCTCTACCCTAGTAGAAGTGAGATGGTTTCGGTCTTGGTAATAGATTCATATACTGATTGTTTTGTTAATACTGTATGTCATATATGAAATATATTTTTATTTATTTCAATTTATTTATCATTTCTCACAGGACCTGAAGCAATTTACAACAACATACTAAATACAATTATTCATGCATTATAGAGTACGATAACTGCACCTCTCACTTACACTCCATCCCCCTCCCTGCTCTCTTCATTTAACCCCCATTTCCCATTTCACCCCTGCCTTTATTCCAGTCCACCATCACTGTCTCATCTTTTACCAACTTCAGTTCCTATACTGCCTGCCTAATAACCCTCCTCCTTCCATAGGGAAGCGAACAGTCAAAAATTGATTAGATTTTTTTGTCATGATTTTTTTCAGATTTGTTTTTCTAATTTTTGGTTAGTTTAACACATGCATTTTAATGGGGAATTTTTAGTGCACCCTAAATTAATGTGCATTGTTGATTGGCATGGGTTAAACCAATTTAGTGCAAACTAAATTTTTGAAAGACATGCTAACAAACCAAGTATGCATTTACGAATATGCACCCCTATCCTTCCATCCTATCCACAATATCTGCCCCCAGATATTTCCATTGCTGTCCGACAATGGAAGCGGTGTCAGAGGGGGGTGGAAGCAACATATTGTGAAGAGCTGGAAACCACGACCCAGTGCTAGTGTGTTCGTAAGCACTGTCTCACGATTTGTGGGCATTTGCTGTCACCACAGGTCCCAGAGAGAGGCAGCAATGGGGCAGAGTGGCTTCAGAATGGAAGGCCCGCCTAAGGCACCACCAATCCTTGCACCAGTCCTGGGTGGAAGATTTTTCTCAGAAAATCTGATTACGATGTGGTTTATTTTATATTACCTAGCTTATAGGAAAGAGTGCACATTCAAATGAATGAAATAAAAGATAAAAATAATAAATAGGCTACCTCGGTCCTGTGGTTGCGTTCGAAGCTCCAAGCTGAATGTGCGTAAGAGACATTTGCATTATTGCCTCTAATGTGTGCCAGTGTTTCTCTTGCATATTCATTGTGGATATCCTGAAAGCCCAGCTGACTTGCGGCACTCAAATGTCAGAGTTGCCTACCTCTGGCATATAGCATACCTGGAGACAGACAATTTAAATACAAGAGAAAATAATGTGGTGATGATTCGGCTCTTTGCTATTAGTTCTGCTTGTTATTCCTTAGTGAACTGCATAGTGTTTACGATACCAGTTTAACTGTGCTGCAAACCAAAGTAGAACAGGTACAGTGTGATCAACAATGCTAGTTTCCCTGTGCTACCCTAAAAATGTACCTTAGCCCTGCTCAGGAAGGAGCACCTGTAAAGGTGAGAGGATACTTCACTCTCCATCCCTCTGCAGTCTTTAACCTCTCTTCTGGGCCTGCTAACATTGGTGTCATTTACAGCAAAGTTGTGATGGACTTAATCATTGTGAATATCCTGAAAACCTGTCATCTCCAGGAACAAGCAGGAATGAGTCTTCACATATGGGTATCGTCGGTACCGACGGAGCCTGCGCGGGAACGCTCCCCAGCGTCCAGTAAGAAAGCTTTTGGGAGCATCCCACAGCGCCTGCGCGCTGCCTTCCCGCCTTTCCCAACTGCCTCTCTCCAGTTCTTCTTTTCCGCAGAGCCAGCAGGTCATGTTTCTGTCACTGCAGAAGAAGTTCTTTATTTTTTTATTTTTTTTTCTGTGTCGCTTCTGCCTTCGACGTCAGACCGGTACCGCCGGTCTTTTCTTTTCTTTTCTTTCTTTCTTCAAAAAAAAAAACAACAAAAAACTTTTATTTTCTTCAACTGTGCATTTTCAGTTTGGGCCTTAGGCCTAAATATTTTCTCCTCATGGAGAAGCCCGCTTCCGGGTTTAAAAAGTGCACAAAATGTGGCGGTACTATTTCTGTCACCGACACCCATGATTGGTGTCTTAAATGTTTGGGTCCTGACCATTCCATCACGGATTGTGTGTCCTGCACCATGATGTCTAAAAGAGGACGGCAGAACCGAGCAGCCAAGCTCAGTACCCTGTTTCCCTCTGATGCAGCTTCGGTGGCATCAACGTCTTCCAGGGCTTCTTCTTCCTCCCATGGATCTCAGGTAACCAAACATAAATCTAGCCGGTCCTCGAAGGGCAAATCTCCCTCCAAGCATCGAGATGCCTCCGGGCTTGCCCTCGAGGATTCCGCTCCGGCAAAATTACCCCGGGCGGGAAGTTCCGGCTTCCAAAGCATTACCTATGGGGTCACAGGTTGACATCGATGGCGCGGCCTCGATCGATCACCTGTTGCCGTGTTCTGGGGTACCGGTGGCCTCCACTGGTACTGACATCCAGACTCTGGTGACGTCGATGGATCAGAAAATTCTATCCATACAGCACACCCTCACGGCATTTATGCAGGCTTCGACGCCTTCGGTACCGCAACAATCTCCGTTGCCGGTACCGACTCCGGCATCGGCACCGTTCCCGGTGCCAGTACCGATTGCATCGACATCGGCTTCGGTGTCGGCTGCAACGGTACCCTGTCCTACGATGCCCATCGGTACCGAACCGGTACCGCTTACTCCCTATGTCGATCCCACTTGGTATGAGTATTGGGCTTTACAGGAGCATCCGGACAGGCGATACTTCGATTCCTCTGAAGACTCTGATGAGTCGGAAGTTTCTGTCGATGCACCGGTGCTTCTTCCTCAGGAGTCTGATTCTCCAAAACGAAGAATGTCTCCTCCAGAGGATTTGTCTTTTCAAGACTTCATTAGGGAAGTGGCTAGAGGCCTCTCCATTACAGTGGCCTCTGAGTCAGAGCCTAGAGCCAAGCAATTAGATATTTTGCAATATCCTAAGGCTCCTAAGGAAGCAGCTACCCTACCTATTCATGAGATTCTCTATGATCTCATGTTGGGCATGTGGGAGACTCCTCTCACCACCTCTCCTCATTCTCGCAGGTTAGACACCATGTACCGTGTCCCTCCCTGTCCTGGTTTTCATAAGACTCAGCTTCCTCACCACTCTATTGTGGTTGAGTCTGCTATGAAGAAAATAAAGAGTGCAAAGAGACACTCATCTAACCCTCCAGGACGTGAATGTAGGACTCTAGATGCTTTTGGCCGAAGGATTTTCCAGGCCAATATGCTTGCTGCCAGAATCAACTCCTATAGTCTCTATATGGGGATGTTTCTAAAAGAAGTCACAGATCATCTGCAGACTTTAGCTCCTTTTATTTCAGAAGATAAAAGGCAGGAATTTCTCACTTGGCTCAAACATGCCCAAGATGTTTCCTAATTCTCCAACCGTGTAGCCTTTGACTCTTTTGAGTGTGTAAGCAGAGCCATGGCTATTGCCATAGGTGCACGCAGAATTGCTTGGTTACAAGCCTCTGATTTGGAACTCTGGGTCCAGGATGAGTTGGGGAAACCTTCCTTGTACAGGTGAAAACCTGTTTGGCAGGGATTGGCAAGCAAAGGCCACTCGGATGGATGCTGAGAACTCTGCTTTGGATCGACTTTCAAAGTCTACCTCTGACCCTGTTAAGAAAAGATTGTTCAAAAAGACATCTTTTTCTAAAAAGGGAAGATATTATCCTGCTCATGGGCAGGCATCTTCTGCAGGTCGTTTTGCTGCAAAACGTCAGCAACCACCTAAACAGGCCAAGTCAAAGGCTGCCAAGCCTACCACAGCCCAGCAGCCTCAGCCTCCTCAAGGCCTTTGACTTGCAACTAGAGAACTTAGCCTGTCTAGCTCTGGGAAACCCAGAGCCCCTCACCATTTCAGGAAGGTTGACTTACTTTGCTCCCAGATGGGAGCAAATCACAGCAGAGCAATGGACCCTCTCCATCATAAAGGAGGGGTACAAGCTTCACTTTTTAAACCTTCCTCCTCACACCATGGTGAAACAGTTCAATTCTCCAACATCTCTCCTCAACCTTCTAGGTCAGGAGATTGCTACCCTTCTTGCCCAAGGGGCAATAGAAGAAGTACCTCTTCTTCAACAGGGCTCAGGGTTCTACTCCCCTTATTTTCTTATCCCAAAGAAAACAGGGGGCTACAGACCCATATTAGATCTCAGAGAATTGAACAAGTTTCTATTCAAGGGGAAATTCAAAATGATTTCTCTAGGGGCTCTGCTTCCATACCTTCAAAGTCAGGATTGGCTTTGTTCTCTAGATCTCAAGGATGCATACACCCATGTCCTCATCCATCCCACACACAGAAGGTTCCTTCGGTTCCTTTTTCAAGGAAAGCACTACCAATACAGGGTGCTTCCTTTCGGTCTGGCCTCTGCACCAAGGGTGTTCACGAAATGCATGGCAGTAGTAGCTGCATTTCTCCGCACTCTAGGAATATTCGTATTCCCATATCTGGACGACTGGCTCTTTCGAGCCTCATCCCAGTCAGAGGCCCAGACTTGTCTAACCTGCACAATGCGTATCCTTCAGTATTTGGGACTAGTAATAAACATCCCAAAATCCAATCTCACCCCTACTCAGTCTCTGGAATTCATAGGGGCCTTGCTGGATACCACAACTGCAAGGGCCTATCTTCCTCAGGCCAGTTGCCTACGTCTGGTGCAGTTAGCCACCCAGATTCAGTTAAAGTCCCAATTAACTGCTCGAGAGATGTTACAACTATTAGGCCACATGGCATCCACCGTGCATGTGGTTCCATATGCTCGCCTTCACATGAGGGCAGCTCAATGGACTTTGTCCACCCAATGGACTCAGGCATCAGGTTGCCTGTCAGACAAAATAGCAAACTCCAGTCGTCTATTTTGGTCTCTCCAGTTGTGGAAGTCCTCTCAGAACCTGTTGCTGGGGTCCCCTTTTCAGCAACCGTTACCCCAAGCAACTCTCACAACAGATGCTTCTCCAAAGGGTTGGGGAGCTCATCTGCAAGATCTCTCCACCCAGGGCATCTGGTCTCCACAGGAGACTTCTCTGCATATCAATCTCTTGGAACTCAGAGCAATATTCTTAGCTCTCAGAGTGTTCCATTCCCTGCTCAGCTACAGGACAGTCCTTATCCATACGGACAATCAAGTAGCCATGTTCTATGTAAACAAGCAGGGAGGGGACTGGCTCTCTGTCGCTTTGCAACAAAGCTTTGCGACTGTGGGCCTTCGCCAGAGAGCATCACATCATCTTCTGGCAGTATATCTTCCAGGTATTCAAAACTCTTGGGCGGACAGACTCAGTCGAGTTCTGCTCCCATACAAGTGGTCCCTCCACATGGACCAGGTAGCCAGGATTTTTCGAATTTGGGGAACCCCGGACATAGACCTCTTTGCAGGTCCGTGGAATGCCAAACTTCCCCGATTCTGTTCCAGAATTCCGTGTCAGGGAGTTCAGGCCAAGGATGCCTTCCTCCTTCACTGGGGTCAAGACTTCCTTTATGCCTTTCCACCAATTCCCCTAATTCCCAAAACACTATTCAAGCTTCAGAGAGATTGAGGGACCATGATCCTCATAGCACCACATTAGCCACGCCAAGTGTGGTACCCTCTACTTCTGCATCTCTCTCAAGCTCCTTCCCTGGACTTAGGCTCTGCACCAGACCTTATGTCCCAGGAAGACGGAACATTGTGGCACCCAAACCCCCAGTCGCTCCATCTCAGGGCTTGGTTGCTGAGGGCCTAGACCTTCAAGATTTTCATCTCTCTCAACAAGTCAGAGATGTTATTCATGCCTCTAGGAAGCCTTCTACTCGACGTTCCTATGCTTTCAATTGGAAAAGATTTACCATTTGGTGTTCAGAGAAGGGTCTAAACCCTCTTGCAATACCTCTGAATTCTCTACTAGAGTATCTCCTGCATCTATCCCATGCAGGCCTAAAAACAAATTCAGTAAGAGTCCATTTGAGTGCTATTGCAGCGTCCCTCAAGCCTCTCAATGGACAACTTATCTCCTCTCACCCTCTTATAGCAAGATTCATGAGAGGCCTTCTTTTAACTAAACCTCCCATTAGACCACCTCCAGTGGCATGGGACTTAAACCTGGTTCTTGGCCAGCTTTTGAAGCCACCCTTTGAACCTTTAGCCACCACCTCCTTGAAATTTCTTTCTTGGAAAGTTGTTTTTCTCATTGCAGTCACCTCAGCACACCGCATCAGTGAGCTGCAAGCTTTGGTGGCTAATCCACCTTATACAAGGTTCCATCATGATAAGGTAGTCCTCAGGACCAATCCACACTTTATGCCTAAAGTGGTCTCACCTTTTCATCTGTTCCAGGAAGTATATTTACCTGTCTTTTTTCCAGGACCTCATGCATCAAATGCAGAGAGGAATCTTCATACCTTGGATTGTAAGAGAGCTCTCGCTTTCTACTTACAAAGAACACAGCAACATAGAAAGTCTTCTCAACTCTTTGTTGCTTTTGATCCTTCTCATTTAGGACTTCCAGTCTCTAAGAGAACACTAAGCGGCTGGATTGCTCAGTGTATTTCTTTCGCCTACCAGAGTAAGAACATTTCTCTGGAGGGCCATGTCACAGCTCACAATGTGAGAGCCATGGCAGCCTCAATGGCTCATCTAAACTCGGTGTCCATCGACCAGATCTGTCGAGCGGCCACCTGGGCCTCGGTTCACACCTTCACAGCCCATTACTGTTTGGACAAGGACTCCCGCCGGGATGTCTCGTTTGGTCAGACTGTCCTGAAACACCTATTCCATTCCTAATCAACTCCTACCCACCTACCCTGGTTGGATGCCAGAGATCCATGGGGAGGAAGTGGAGCCCTCTGCAAGGGCACACAACCATGGGGTCTCTCCCTGGCATCTGCAGCTAGGGAGTCCCCATATGTGAAAACTCATTCCTGCTTGTTCCTGGAGATAGCACAGTTACTTACCTGTAACAGGTGATCTCTGGGAACAGCAGGAATAAGTCTTCACAACCCACCCACCTCCCCTAGGAGTTGTATCTCTCTATCTATCTTTCCTTTCCTCTCTCTGTCTTTGTCTCAGCTTTAAAACTCGAACTGGAGAGAGGCGGTTGGGAAAGGCGGGAAGGCAGCGCGCAGGCGCTGTGGGATGCTCCCAAAAGCTTTCTTACTGGATGCTGGGGAGCGTTCCCGCGCAGGCTCCGTCGGTACCGACGATACCCATATGTGAAGACTTATTCCTGCTGTTCCCAGAGATCACCTGTTACAGGTAAGTAACTGTGCTTTCTGGTCTTGGCCCAGATTGATTATTGCAACAGAATTTATATTGGATTACCTATGAAATTATGTTCGAAACTCTGCTTTTAGAAAATCAGATGGCTAAGTTGATAGGGAGAGGCAAAATTCAGACATAATCCTTTTTATTGATGTTACAATGGCTTCCAGTTCAGTCACGAATTTCATTTAAGCTTTGTTGTGTACTTCATAAGATTTTATAATGGGAATATACTTATTCTTTAAAATTCATTGGCGTCAAGTTATCGTCCTTCCGGGGCATTGAGAACTTTAGATAAAGCTTTGTTGTCGATACCATCTCCTAAAGGTTTGGTTTTAAAATCTATTATGAAAAAATCATTTTATTATCAACTTGTGATTTTATGGCACTCTTGACCGAAAATATTGTACATAAGGACATAAGATAAGTTGTACTGGATTCATCAAGCCCAGTATCCTGTTTCCAACAGTGGCCAATACAGGCCACGAGTACCTGCCAGATTTCTAAAGGTTGACAGATTCCGTGCTGCATTTCCCCAGTCCTCTTTCATAATGCTTTATGGATTTTTCCTCCAGGAACTTGTCCAAACCTCTTTTAAACCCAGCTACAATGACAATTTTCACGACATCCTCTGGCAGTGAATTCCAGAGTTTGATTACATGTTGAGTGAAAAATTTTTTTTTTCTGATTAGTCTTAAATATCCTACATTGTAACTTCATTGTGTGTTCCCAGTCTTTCTACTTCATGAAGGAGTAAAATACTGATCTACATTTACTTGTCCCACCCCACTCATTATTTAGTAGTCCTCTATCCTGTCTCCCCTTAGCCATCTCTTTTCCAGACTGAAGATCCCTAGCCTTTTAATATTTTCCTTCCCCTTTATCATTTTGGTCAGTCTTCTCTGTACCTCTTCTAATTCCGTTATACCCTCTTTTAGATATGGTGATCAGAATTGCACACAATATTCGAGGTGCAGTTGCACCATGCAGCAATAAGGAAGCTTTATAATCTCCATTCCTTTCCTTATAATTCCTTGCATTCTATTTGCTTTCTTTGCTGCCGCTGCACATTGGGCAGAGGGTTTCAACATATTATCCACGATAATGCCCAGATCCTTTTCCTTGGTGGTGATTCCTAATGTAGAACCTTGCATCGTGTAACTGTAGTTTGGGTTGTTCTTCCCTAAGGGAGTCATTCTGCGCCACAAATAGTGGGGATGTACATCCCAACTATTCATCCCTCTGCCGCTCCTGATGCAAAGGCTCCCCGTATGAACAGTGCTGTTGTATGGGGAGCCTTAGACGGGGGCGGGAGGGGGCGATCTGGCGACAGAGCAAGGGCAGGGCATGGGCAGGCCATTATCCTGGATGTACAGGGCTGATTCTGAGCTTTAGACGGGGGCCACTGGACGTCGGGGGATGCCGGGGTAGGGGTGCAGAGGGATCCCCACAGCACGACCCTGGCCATGGGAGGCTGGATCGGGGGTCGGGCTGTGGGGAAAGGACATTGGGTCTTGTGGTTGGTGATCACAGCTCCTGAATGGAGCCATGGTGCCATGGCGACAGGATGCCATGGCACTGCGGCTCCATTCAGGAGCCTGGCTGAGTTAGCCGGGAATCTACTGGGCATGCGGCCCATCAGAATTGGGACCTGGCCTGCACGTCCAGGCTGGTAGACCCTATTCTGATCCCGTGGGCACGTCTAGCCCCCACGGGATCAGAAATGGGTGCTACCACAGTATGCCCCAATTCTGAGGGGCCGCACAGGGGCTGGACAGCGAGAATAGAATTGGTCTCTAAGTGCATAACTTTGCACTTGTCCACATTAAATTTAATCTGCTTTTTGGATGCCCACTCTCTCAATTTTTCAAGGTCCTCTTGCAATTTTTCACAATCCTCTTGTGTTTTGACAGCTTTGAATAATTTTGTGTTATCTGCAAATCTGATCATCTCACTTGTTTCCAATATCAGACAATTTATAAATATGTTAAAAAGCAGTGGGCCCAGCACAGATTCCTGAGGTACTCCATTATTCACCTTTCTCTGTTGAGAAAACTGACCATTTAGCCTACTGTTTTCTGTTTTTTAGTCAGTTCTCAAGCCACTATAATCCTATCCTAGGACTTTTTAATTTCCGCAAGAGTCTCATCAGGGACCTTGTCAAAGGTTTCTGAAAATCCAGATACACTATATCAACTGGCTCATCTTTATCTACCTGTTTATTCACACCTTAGAAAGCATATTGAACCCATTCATTTGTTGAAAATATAGTAGAATCTTGAATCTCTGGATATAAATCTGAAGATGACCTTGGCTCTCTGCCAAACATATGGTAAAAGGGTGCATAGCCTGTAGTAGCATGGGTATGACTATTATAAATCATGCAGATCTCAGACAAATATTTGTCACAATTTATTTTCTTCTGAGTAGATAATACTCATAACATATCATGGATAGTTCGATTAAACTGTCCACACGACCATTTCCTTGAGGGTGGTATGGAACGGTATGTGTTTTCTTTACGCTGTACAGCTGACACAGTTCTTATCAGAGACTTAAAAGTCCTTCCTTGATCTGAATTATCTGAGATGGAGCTCTATAATGGGTTATCCAATGCTTTAAAAGTGCTTCTGCCGTAGTTCTTGCCGTCTGATCAAACTTTGGTATTGCAAGTGTATATTTCGTGAATATATCTGTGATTATTAACACATTTTCCAGACGCTTATCACTAGGTTCCACTACCGTGTAGTCTACTGCCAGAATCTTCAAAGGGCATGTGGCAAAGAAACAAGTAAGTGTAGTTTTATCCTCGGAAAATTCTTCTTGGCCAAAATACATCTTTTACAGCTCCTCTCCCATTTCTGTACTGCAGAGCCACAGTCCAGCCCGGTTTTCAGGATGCCCCTGATGAATATTCATGAGATATATTTGCATGCACTGCCCCATTGTATGCAAGTATATCTCATGAATATTCATCACACAAAAAAGAATAGCCGCACTGAGAGTCACACAATCATATCATACAAAACACTCCCAGATTAAGAAAAGTTCTTTAGAACCAATCACTATTAAAAAAATATACTAATCAAGCTGAGACAATTCACATAGACAAGCAAACATTCAAACTCTACAATTAGGGAGAAAAACACCTCAGGACAATGTCTCATCTTCTATTCGGCAACACTTGGCCATAGGGGAATAGAGAGCTCAACATCATAGGCTGTGAAAAAACTCCCCATTGAATATATTTTTATAAATCTCTGAAAAGCACAACTTTATATATACCTATCAACCACTGGGTATTTAAAAGGATCCCTAAACAATACCCAATGCTAAAAGAATATAGAATAAATACTCAGTATCAGAATTAGAATTTAATAAAGTGCAATTTAGTATAGCATAATACAATAATAACAGAGCTCAAGCAAGAACCACCAAATATCTGATGAAGCGAAGAACCTGCAAGTCAAACAACCGGGGTAAGTAGGATATCAAAACATTTACTCCCGCAGCACCCACAACCATTTACTTATTTGAACGCCGAACAGTGAACGTTGTTACACACCGACGCCACAATGTAACTCATCAGGTTACTTTGTACAACTTAATCACAGATCGATATGTTTCCCATGAAATTAAACATGTCTAAATATGTTTATGTTTTATGTTTATGTTTATTTCATTTGCTTGACCGCCCTTCAGTGGTAGTCAGAGCGGTTTACAATGCATAAAGTTAACAAAGTAGGGCACGAGGCTGGAAAATTGAAAAGAAATTTACAATTCTTGATAGGAAAGAGAAAAAAGAACTAGTTGAGAACAGTAGACACAGGGGAAGAGGCTACGGAAAGGGGTTGGAAGGTTGAAGGCTAGGGAGAAGAGGTGGGTCTTTAAGTCGCGTCTAAAAGTGGGGTGATGGGGTTCTAAATGAAGGGAAGTGGGGAGAGAGTTCCAGGGGGCAGGGCCTATGAAAAAGAAAGCTGAGGAGCGGGTGGACTGGAGGTGGGCAAGGGAGGGAGGGGGAAGTGTGAGGCGGTTGAGGTGAAAAGAGCGAGGGGTACGTCTGGGGGTATGGAAGTGGATGAGGTCTGCCAGGTATTGCGGGGTGATAGTGTGAAGTGTTTTGTGGACAAGAGTAAGTAATTTAAACTGGATGCGGAAAGAAATGGGTAACCAGTGGAGGTGAAGAAGAAGGGGGGTTATGTGGTCCCTAGGAGAGGAGTGAGTGACAAGTCGGGCAGCAGTGTTTTGAATCCTTTGAAGTCAGGTCAGTTGAGATTTGGGTAGACCAGTGAATACAGAGTTGGAAAAGTTGACACGTGACATGACAAGTGATAGTAGTAGGGTTGTGAGAGCGGATGGAGAGAGGAAGGGGCGAATTGCACGAATTTGACGAAGGAAAAAGAAAGAGGTCTTAGTGATATGAGCAACATGGGCCTGGAAAGAGAGGTCAGAATCAAAGAGCACACCAAGGTAGCGGAAGGTGGAGACCAGAGATATGGGAGTACCAGAGAAAGATGGGGCTAGTGAGGGGGATGGGTGACCGTGGGGAAACCAAATTGTGGTAGTTTTCGTAAGGTTGATGTGAAGACAATTCTGGGTCAACCAATTAGTGACAGTAGTTAGGCAGGAATTAAGTGGAGTGAGATCAGGGCAGGAGGGGGAGGTGTGATGGAGAAGAAGAATATCATCAGCGTAGTAGAAGACCGAAATTCCAGATTGTTGTATCAACAGAGTAAGGGGGCTAAGAAGAGATTAAAAAGAAGTGGGGCCAGGACAGAACCTTGGGGAACCGCGCAGGAGAGAGGGAATGGGTCTGAGGGAGGAATAGAGGGAGAGGAAGAAAGAACTGCACCGGACCGGGAGGAGAGAAAGGAGTGGAACCACCGATGGACTGTGCTACAAAGGCCGGCATCACGCAAGCAAAGCAGAAGGAGAGAGTAATCCACCAGGTCGAAAGCAGCAGAGAGATCAAGAGCTACCGCCACCGAAATGTCACCACGGTCGTGAGCTACATGCAGTGAATTAGTGAAGGCAAGAAGAATGGTTTCAACACTGTGACCATGCCGGAAACCTGACTGACAGGGGTGGAGAAAGTTGATAGAGTCAAGGTGGTGAGAGAGCTGTGAAAAGACGATCCTTTCAAGGAGTTTGGAAAGGAAGGGGAGGTTAGAAACTGGGCGGTAGTTAGCAGGGTCCAGAGAGTCAAGAGAAGGTTTTTTAAGGATCGGACGAATCAGTGCATGTTTCCAGGAGTGGGGAAACGTCCCGGTGGAAAGACTGGAGTTTAGCATGGAGAGAAGATAGGGAAGGAGTGAAAGAGAAGGAGTGAGTAACCAGGAGGAAGGGATGGGGTCAAGAGAACAGAATGTCTTGTTAGAAGAAGAAATAAGGTGATGGAGCTCGCTCGTGGTGGATAGGGTGAAAGAGGACCATGTGTGCGAGAGCTGGAACAGAGGGGGGGGGGAGAGGGAATGGGAGGGGGACAGGAGGGTAAAGATGCCCTCAAAGTAGAAATTTTGGAGCTGAAGGGAAGAGGCCAGAAGTGAGGGAGCAGGGAGGGGATGAGCAGGCCTGGTAGACATGGGAGGATGGAGAGAGGTGAGAGACTTAAGAGTGGAGTAAAGATGATGAGTCTGGTTGGGAGCGTTAGAGATGGAGTCCGAGATGTATGTGCACTTAGCAAGGTGAACTTGAGAGCGGTAGTGTGAGTGGCGGGCTTTGAAAGAGGATAAAGTGGCTGGTGAGGCTTATTCTGCTCTACAAAGATCTTTGTTTCACCATAAGAATGGTTAGGACAGCCATTATGGTTGGTGATTCGATCATTAGGCATGTAGATAGCTGGGTGGCTGGTGGACGTGAGGATCGCCTGGTAACATGCCTGCCTGGTGAGAAGGTAGCGGACCTCACGCGTCACCTAGATAAGGTCTTAGATAGTGCTGGGGAGGAGTCTGCTGTCTTGGTACATGTCGGTACCAATGACATAGGAAAATGTGGTAGGGAGGTTCTGGAGGCAAAATTTAGGCTTTTAGGTAGGAAGTTGAAATCCAGAACTTCCAGGGTTGCATTCTCCGAAATGCTTCCTGTTCCACGCGCAGGACCCAAAAGGCAGGCAGAGCTCCGGAGTCTCAATGCGTGGATGAGACAATGGTGCAGAGATGAGGGTTTTGGATTTGTTAGGAACTGGGGAACATTCTGGGGAAAGGAGGGGCTCTTCCGAAAGGATGGGCTTCACCTTAACCGGGATGGAACCAGGCTGCTGGCATTAACCTTTAAAAAGGAGATAGAGCAGCTTTTAAACTAGATATTAGGGGAAAGCCGACAGTCGCCCAAGAGCGGATGGTTCGGAAGAATGTATCCTTGAAGGATACTACCAAAAGCAGAGAGGTTCCACAAAAGAGTAAAGTAGCCCAAATGCCCTCAAATATGGAGCAGACACAGCTTAAAGATCCCAAATTACCCATGTCTAACAATAGCCAAATTAATATGAATAAAATACAATCTCTAAAATGCTTGTATGCAAATGCTAGAAGTCTAAAAAATAAGATGGGAGAGTTAGAATATATAGCACTAAATGAAAGGTTAGATATGATTGGAATATCAGAGACATGGTGGAAGGAGGACAACCATTGGGACACTGTGATACCTGGGTACAAACTATATCGTAATGATAGAGCTGATCAAATTGGTGGAGGGGTTGCTCTCTATGTTAGAGAGGGCATTGAGTCAGAAAGGATTAAAGTTTTGCAGGAAACAAAATTTGCTGTAGAATCTATATGGATTGAAATTCCATGTAAAAGGGGGAAGGCAATGGCAGTGGGGGTGTACTATCGAGCGCCTGGCCAGAATGAACAAATGGATAATGAAATGCTCAAAGAAATCAAGGAAGCTAACAAAAGTTACAGCGCAGTAATAATAATGGGTGATTTCAATTACCCCGGTATCGACTGGGTTAGTGTCACGTCAGGACATGCTAGGGAGATAAAGTTCCTAGATTGCTTCTTGGAGCAGCTGGTTCATGAACCAACCAGAGGGGAAGCCATATTAGACCTAGTCCTTAGTGGAACACCAGATCTAGTGCAAGAGATAAGGGTGTTGGGGCCACTTGGCAATAGTGATCATAGCATGATCGCCTTTGATTTAATTAGTGGAGGAGGGACAGTAAGGAAATCCACAGTACTACCTTTTAACTTTCGAATGGGAGACTATGATAAAATGAGGAAAACAGTTAAGAAAAAACTAAAAGGAGCAGTTGCAAAGGTTAAAGACGTACATCAAGCTTGGGTGTTGTTGAAAAATACTATCTTGGAAGCCCAGACCAGCTGTATTCCACGTTTTAAGAAAAGTGGAAGGAAGTCCAAAAAACTGCCAGCATGGTTTAAAGGTGAGGTCAGAGAGGCTGTTGTTGCCAAAAAAGCATCTTTCAGGAAATGGAAAAAAGAGCCAAAACGACGAAACCTGGAAACAGCACAAGCACTGGCAAGTCAAATGCAAGGCATTGATAAGGCAGGCAAAGGGAGAATTTGAGAGGAAGCTTGCTGCAGAAGCAAAAACACGAAATAAAGACCTTTTCAAGTACATTCGTAGCAAAAAACCTGTGAGAGAGTCAGTTGGTCCATTAGATGATAAAAGGGTTAAAGGAGCACTGATAGGCGACAAGGCGATAGCGGAGAAACTGAATGAATTCTTTGCTTCGGTCTTTACTGAGGAAGATGTAGGGATGTTACCCATGACTGAAGTGGTATTTAAAGGTGCGGAAGAATTGAAGGAAATATCGATACATCGGGAAGATGTATTATAACTATTAGATAAACTGAAGAGTAGCAAATCACCTGGGCCGGATGGTATACATCCAAGGGTGTTGAAAGAACTGAAATATGAGATTGCAGACCTGCTATTAGTAATCTGTGAACTATCATTAAAATCATCTCTAATACCTGAAGATTGGAGGATCGCCAATGTAACACCAATTTTTAAAAAGGTTCCAGAGGTGATCCGGGAAACTACAGACCGGTGAGCCTGACATCAGTACCGGGAAAAATGGTAGAAACCATTATAAAGAATAAAATTACTCAGCATGTAGATAGTCATAACCTAATGGGAGACAGCCAACATGGCTTTAGACAAGGAAGATCTTGTCTTACTAATCTGTTATGTTTTTTTGAAGGAGTGAATATACAGGTGGACAAAGGTGAGTCGGTTGATATTGTGTATCTGGACTTTCAGAAAGCCTTTGACAAGGTCCCTCATCAGAGACTTTTGGCAAAACTAAAGTCATGAGATAGGAGGCAGTGTACTATTGTGGATCAGGAACTGGTTAAAAGATAGAAAGCAGAGGGTAGGGCTAAATTGCCAATTTTCCCAATGGAGAAAGGTGAATAGTGGTGTACCCCAGGGATCTGTGCTGGGTCCGCTGCTGTTTGACATATTCATAAATGACCTGGAAAGTGGAATAACGAGTGAGGTTATCAAATTTGCAGATGACACAAAACTATTTAAAGTTGTTAAAACCCAAGAGGATTGTGGAAAATTGCAAGAGGATCTTGATAAATTAGAAGACTGGGCATCGAAATGGCAGATGAAATTTAATGTGGACACGTGCAAGGTTATGCACCTAGGGAAGAACAACCCAAACTATGGTTACACGATGCAAGGTTCCACATTAGGAACCACCACCCAGGAAAAAGATTTAGGCGTCATTGTGGATACCATGTTAAAACCCTCGGCCCAGTGTGCAGCGGCGGCCAAGAGAGCAAATAGAATGCTAGGTATGATAAGGAAAGGAATGGAAAATAAAACAAAAGATATTATAATGCCTCTATATTGTTCCATGGTGAGACCGCACCTTGAATATTGTGTGCAATTCCGGTCGCCGTATCTTAAAAAGGATATAGCGATTTTAGAAAAGGTTCAGAGAAGAGCCACCAAAATGGTAAAGGGGATGGAAGGATACTCCTATGAAGAAAGGCTAAAAAGGTTAGGGCTCTTTAACCTGGAAAAGAGACGGCTGAGGGGAGATATGATAGAAGTCTATAAATTAATGAACGGAGTGGAACGGGTAAACGTAGATCGATTGTTTACCTTATCAGAATATAGAAAGACTAGGGGACATGCAATGAAGCTACAGGGTAAACTATTTAAGACTAATAAAAGAAAATATTTTTTCACTCAACGTGTAATCAAACTCTGGAATTTGTTACCGGAGGATGTAGTAAAGGCTGTTAGTTTAGCTGGGTTTAAAAAAGGTTTGGACAAATTCCTGGAGGAAAGGTCCATAAACCATTATTAAGAAGGGACCTAGGATATCAATGCTTGACCCAGTACAAGCATTGTGGAACCTGTGTCTTTTGGGGAAACTGCTAGGTACTTGTGACCTAGATTGTCCACTGTTGGAAACAGGATACTGGGCTTGATGGACCTTGGTCTGACCCAGTATGGCATATCTTATGTTCTTCAGAAGCAGGAAACTAGGCTGGATTGTGGCCAGTTTGAAAGGCAAAGCTTACACATTAAGTGGCATTTTACAAATGACATCCGAGTACAATCTGAGATGTCCAGGCCAGGATGTCAGAAAAACAAAGCAGGCATGTCCAAGTTCAGGCACAATCTCACAATGTCACTCTTCACACGATCGGGGTGACATTTCGGTGGTGGTTTCTTTGGATCTCTCCGCTATTTTCGATCTAGTTGATCATTCACTCCTACTTGCTCGCCTCAGGGATGCTGGTCTTCATGATATCACTTATTGTTGGTTTCATTCTTTTCTCTCTCTCCGTTCTTTCTCTGTTGTCTCTCCCAACTCACAGCACTCCTCTGACCCTACCCCTCTCCCCTGCGGTGTCCCCCAGGGGTCAGTCCTTGCCCCAGTTTTGTTCAATCTCTTCCTTGCACCCCTTGCCCTTTGCATACAACAATCCGGTTTGTCAGCTTACCTCTATGCTGATGACGTCATCATACTGCATCACACTAATTCACTTAACCCTGATCTCGGTCCTTTGAACTCTTGCCTCGCTGTTGTAGCTGACTGGTTATCTTCGAACTGTCTCCACCTCAATTTAGCAAAAACGTCTTCCACTTGGTTCACCTTTGGGAATCCCTGTCCTTCACTTGCCCCTTCTCTCGGAAACTCTGCAATCCCCATGGTTTCCTCTTTTTGGTATTTGGGGCTTCTTCTTGACACTAATCTCACCTTTCGGGATCACATCTCTCACATTGCCAAGACATCATACTTCTTCCTCCGCCAAATACGTTCAATTCGTCCTTTTCTTTCCTCCTCTGCTCTACCATTACTCTATCTACAGTTATAACTAGTCTAGATTTTTGTAATTTTTTGTAATTCTGTTTTCGCAGGTATCACTTGTACACAATTACACCATCTTCAAGTTATACAAAATACTGCAGCTCGGATCATAACCCACTCCTCACGCAGAGATCACATTACCCCCCTACTTTTCCAACTGCACTGGCTTCCTGTAGAATACCGTATCCAATATAAGATTCTCACCCTTGTGTACCAAGTTACTCACACGCCACAGTACCTAGTAGATCTGCTTCATTTCCATACTCCCTCTCGCAGTCTCCGTTCTCTTCATATAAATCGTCTTCACCTTCCCTCCCCCTTACGTGCTCACTTAGTCTACCCGTCACTCCGCTTTTTTCTTTCACAGCCCTGCCCTTTGGATCCCTCTACCCAGTTCACTCCGTCAGGAACAGATTTACTCCACGTTCAAATCCATTCTGAAGACACATTTATTCTCCATTGCATATAATCTCTCTGACAGCCACCACTGACCTAGTTTATGCATGTTTGTCTCCTCTCTATGTCCAGTCTTTGTCTTCTACTCCTTCCTCTTTCCTGTTATTTTTTGTAGCTCTTTTTCCATTCCCGGGCTATGTGCCAACCTTTAAATGTTATTACTTGTTTGTAAACCGCCCTGATGTAACAAAGGGCGGTATATCAAGAATAAATAAACAAACAAACAATAAACAAACAAACATAGATGTGCCCGATAGGGCCGTCTTCGGGAGCATTGTCATAGACATCCCCGGAATAATATTCTGAACTGTGGCCATCTAGGAATTGTCTAATGGTTCGTGTTATGGTCTTAGAACCAGGGAAGCCAGGGTTTGAATCCCACTGCTGCTATCATTGTGATTATACAGAGTACTGGGGATGGTGGAGTGCCACCTTCTGGATGTTTTATAGAGAAAACAAGCACTTTCCTGATGCCTGTTCATGTCTGAAGCAGGTATAACCAAAGACGCAACTCTGAACATCCAGGACGTTTTTGAGATTAGGCTGTGATGTCTATGTTCTTGGAACACCCCAGCCATGCTCTCCACCATGCCCCCACTTAAGACTTGGACATCATCTTGCTGGGGTCCCAGCTTCTAAAATGCTTCTGGAGATGTCTCTGTACTTTGGACATCTCTATGCTCATTTCCAGACTTCCAAAGCACAAATAGGGCTTCTAAAATAACCCCCATAGGGCCCGATTACCATCGGGACACGTCCAGCCCATCTGTTGTCCAAAAACTGGATAGGCTGGATTTTGGCACCTGATTCCAAAACCGCAGGAGCTATATGTTCCCACGGGATCAGAATTGGGTGCAACAGGTCTTGTTGTGCAGAACATGCCCTGATTATGTGCCGCTACACATCCGGCCCGTTCCCTGTACAACCCAACTAAGGTCCCTCATGGAGCCTCAATGCCGTGGCATCCCATCACCATGGCTCCGGGACATCATGCAAGAGGCCCGATCGGCCGCAGGCATGGTACAATATCTTTTCTCCGCCACCCGGCCCCCAATTGGGCCTGTCAAGGCTGAGATCGAGCGACGGAGCACCCCCTACCCCACTCACCTGGTTGGTGCCGGTCCTGCTGTGCTGTCCTCCAACATTAGGGGGGCTTATCCTACCTCTGAGGTGGAATAAGTCCCTCGTCTAAGAAGGCAACCCCGGTCATACAGGGCTGCAGCTGCAATCGACCCTGTACATCCAGGGTCAAGGTCCCACCTCCGCCTCACCCTCACTCCTCCTCTGGGCCTCCCCCTCTTACTCCCATCCAGGGCTTTCCACACATTGCCGATTGACGTGCAGGGAGCCTGGTGTTCGGCATTCGCTCCCTGCTATTCTCAGTATGCAATGACCCCCATAGGGGGTAATATTGAATCTGCAGCAGGCAGCATTTTTCAAAACTCCGGCCACAGCAAGTAAAAAAAAAAAAAAGCAGATATTCATCAGCAGTATCTGGATAGTGACTGGGTTGAATATCTGGTTAGTGTGGTCAGCATTGTGGCTATTTGGATTGTGCTGATATTGAGCAGCTATCTGGATACCCAATCCACATATACTTAGGACAGCATTTTTCCTATTCTCAGTTATGCAGTTACTTATCTGGATAGCAGTGCTGACAATCATCACTATCTGGATAAGTACCAGCTCCTCTCCAGCTCTGCCTATGGATTACTCTGGCACTATCTTGATAGTGCCATGGCTGTATGGGAAATAGCTGATCGGGCAACTAAGTGCCACGATAGGGCCTCCCCCACTACAATATTATCATGCCCCAGTGCTGCGATCCGGGAGGCATTGGTGTACCCCTCACAGTAAAAAGTATCCCAGCTAGCCAGTCAGGCTAGGCTTCCTCCTTCCCCTCCATATCACAATTGCAATGGTATGGGGCCCCACAGCTCCCTTCCCTCCCTCTCCCACCTCCTGGTACTAAAAACATCTTGGCTAGCCAGCTGGCAAAGGTGGGGCCCTGCGGCCCCCCTGACCCCAGCACATACCTTTAGATCCATGGTGGTCTAGTGGAAAAGGAGGGCAGGAGCAATCCTATTCACTCCTGCCCTGTCTTGCGGCCTAAACAAAATGGCTGCCATCATGAGGTGCTGCCCTGTAGATTCTCCTGGCCATCTTTGTTAGGGTCTATGAGAAGAGCAGTATACCTATTGGGAAACTGAACAAACCAGATTACTACAGATCAATCCTATACAGACATTTAATGCTAACAGAATACCTGGTCTTTCACACATGCAGAACACAGACCCTCACCAAGCATAGAATAAGTATGTTGACAGACATTAAACTGAAACCCCAAGAAGCCTGAATTGGTATGCAGTGTAGCACCAGAGAAATAGAAACGGTGATGTATACTGTACAAAATATAAAGGTAGCAGATGTAAGTTTCAAAAACTGACACAGTTCAGTCATTAAATTAAAAATAAAATTATTTTTACTACCTTTATTTTCCATTTTATTTTTCTAATTGTGTTAGTCCAAGTCTCTAGTTTCTGCTTTCCTCTCTTAACTCTTTCTAAGGCTTCCTGTCTATTTGTAATTTTTTCTCTTCTGCTATCTTCTTCACTTCTTCCCCTATAGCCATCTCTGACATTGGCTTTTTACTTTCAGATTTGTTAATTTTTCTGCCTCTCTGTCTACTCAGAATTCATTCCTTCTTAATATCCATTCTTTAGTCTCCATGTTTTTACTGTACCTACTACAGCTTTCGGTCTTTCTCATACCCTGGCCCTCCCGTCCCCTTTTCTCTCATTCTCCAAACTTTTACTATTTCTCCCCTCTTTCTCCTCTCCCTTCTCTCTGTCACCCTGCTCTCCTTGTGTCCAGCACCTCCCCAGCCTCTATCCTGTTGTTCTACCCTGTACCCAACATCCCCCATCTGTCTCCCTACTCCCCCTCCCCATCTCCATCATCTCCCCACTTCCACCCCTATTTCCTTATCATCTCTCCAGTCCAGTCCTGTACCTCAGGGTAGTCAACCCCCACCAGCAGTTTGGATACTGAGCATGTTTTGTTCTGATGACATCTGTGTACTTAGGCAGCTGGCACCACCCACCAGTCCCAGCAAGCTCAGTTTCCAGGCAGCTGGAGCAGTGATTCCAGAGATCTGGACTCACTGAAGGGACAACTGAGAAGCCTGTTAGATTGTTTTTTCCTTGGGTTTTTCTTTTATTTTCCTTTTCTAATTTTACCCATACCCCTTCATTAGGTGGCACAGATCCCTCTTTTTGGGACAGCTATTGGGGTCCCCTTCTAAGAGGCAATGCTTGGTAAGCCTGAGGGTTATACATTAAGTGTGTTAAAAAAAAAAAAAAAAAAAGCAATCTTATCGGGGGCATCAGGGCAGGGGCTCTTCAACATTGAGAGGCTTCCCGGTGCTATTAGCAAGGCTGCAGTGGCTCTCAAACCCATCATCGTGTGAGGAGCCGGGGGAGAGAGAGAGAAGTGAATCTGCAGCTCCCCTTCACATTCCCACCTTGGTGCTGAAGCCACTAAAGAGCTGAGCGTGAGGCAGGGAGTTCAGCCACGGACAGCCGGTTTGCAGCAGTGCGAGGGAAAGGAGCCAAAGTGCAACCGGTACCTGGAAGGCTTTATTTAAATGCAGAAGACTACAAGTCAGTGTTCGTGAGCAGCCTAAAACTGCATGGTCGGCAGTGAGGTTCTGGCCAGCTGAGCAGGAAACCGTGCCGTTTTTTTTTTATGAGCGGGAAACTCACGTTGCAGGGGGAGGGAGACAAAAACGGGGTTCCTTTCTTCTGTGCTGTTTATTTTTACCCCTTTTTTCTTTTAGTGGGATTGTTAACAGCGAGTGCAGGTTTTGAAAAAAAAAAGAAGGAATAATGGCAAAGGACTTAGAGCACCGAAGGTAGCAACTAAGTCTTGGCTGAGGACTTGGAAGGGACATCGGACCTTCCCTATCCTCTAATTTCATCATACCTGCACAGCCACAATGGCAAGGAGTTGTCGGATTCGCAGTTGCATCTCCTTGACATCCAGCGGGCATTGCAGCGGTATTTGAACAGAACAGCTGCCTTCCGGACGTCAGATTGTCTGTTTATCCTGTTTGGAGGGCTGTATAAGTGGGAGTCAGCAGCGAAGGCCTCCATTTCTAGATGGATTAAAGAAGCGATTGCATCAGCATATGTATTGCGTGGGAAAGTGATTCCGCCGGGGCGCAGGCAGCTTCCTGGGCAGAGTGTGGGTTAGTTCCACCAGAAGATATCTGTCGGGTGGCCACTTGGTCATCCCTTCATACCTTTGTGAAGCATTATAAACTGGATATGCAGGCAGCGGGGGATGCAAGATTCGGGGCGGCAGTGATTCAGGCTGGGCTCACATGACCCCCCCCCAGCGTTAGAATTGCTATGTTACATCCCGGAGGTGCGGGACTGGACTGGAAGGGAGATAAGGAAGGTGAAATTAGACCTTAGCTGCTAATTGGCTTTTCTTGAGGACCTCCAGTCCAGTCGCGGAATCCTCCCATTTACAGTTACTAGCGGTGTTTTGTGACCCCGGATCTGAAGAATCTCAGCCTATTTTGCGAGGTCCAGTGGCTTATTTCTGCGACGCTGTGATATCTGGAGGAGAGCTGTATATTCATGCTTATGTTTATATGGAGCTTATTCCAGCCGTTGTTGGACAGGTAAGCTTCTCTACTCTTAGTGAAGGGGCCCTGATTCTGTGGGAGGACCTGGTTATGGAAGATTAACGGAGATTTTTCCCTTGGAGGGACCCAATATAGTTTATTGTTCAATGTTAACTTCTTATTTGTTGCTCCTATGAGTCTGCTTTGTCAATAGGTACTATAACTGGTGGGTGGTGCCAGCTGCCTAATTATACTGATGTCATCAAAACATGACATGCTCAGTCTCCAAGCTGCTGGTGGGGATTGACTATCCTGAGGAATGGGACTGGACTGGAGGTCCTCAAGGAAAGCCAGTTAGCAGGTAAGGCTTAATTTCACCATATCTAGAATTTCCCCCATCCCCCTACTCTCTCCCAATGTCCAGCATCAATCACCCCTCTGTCACCCTACTCTCCCCCATTTCTGGCATTAACCCTCTGTCTCCCTACTTCCCCCTCATTTTGTGCATCTTTCCATGTCAAGAATCTTCCTAGCACCCTATTCCTCCCCCTCAGCATCCACCTTTGTGTCCCTAGATTTCATTTTCCCACTCCCAAGCCATCATATCCCCTCTCACCGTATTCCTCCTATTTCCCCCCAGCCCAGCCAGGAACCATTATATTCCCTCCATGATCCAGCATCCCCCCTTACTTTCCCCCATCCCAGTCATGCATATTCCTTCCTTCCTTCCCTGCGACCATCCCTTCTGCTGTTGGTGACCTTTGGCAGTGGTGAAAAATAGCTAAAAGGCACGAGGCCATTCAGAATGCAGCACTTCCATGGCTTTTACGTCTCTGCTGGTCCTGCTCTTAGAAATAGGAAGTTCGTGCGAGAAGAGACAGGACTAGCAGAGCTGTCAGCAGCGTGGAAGTGCTGAATACTGAGCAGCCCTGTGCTTTTTTGCTATTTTTTTACCTCTGCTGCAGGTCCCAGGCGGCAGCCATGGTAGTGGTGTCAGCAGCATGGGGGGAGGTGGGAGGAAGGAAACTGCTGGCCAGAACACTAAAGCAGTTCTTTTCTATGCCCCAACTCCATATCAAATTTCCAGGCAGGTAAGTAAGTGGCGCTGCTTGTCAGTCTGACTCAGGATGCAGACGGTTTGGGATGGGAAGGCTTAGTTTCTCCATGTACGGGGCACCTATGAGCACCAAGGGTAAAAAGTAATAGCTTTTTGTAACCAGCTATGGTTTTGTTGTAGGCTAAAAGCTGTTGTAGGCTAAAAGCTTCTAAAAGCTGACAGTGCACCCTGCTACCAGTGGTGGGAAATTGTAGCTTAACAGTCAATGCCACTTGTAAAAGGGGGTGCTTGTTATGAAGGTACCATCACCTTGGCAAGTATGTAAATTAACTGTCTTGCAAAGGATTGTGGTTATTGAAGTCCATTCACACAAAGCTTGCCTTTTAAATAAATGAAGAAACTTGTAGTTGGTTGAGTGTAAGGCAAAATTAGAGTTTATTTATGGGGTGAATATTCCACACACAGATATACTTGGTAACACCATCCGGATAACTTCTCCAGGGTTTATTCAACATAAACAAGGCAACTGAAAAGCTTATGTAAATAAGTATCAAAGACCTTTATGGAACAGAAAGGCTTTCTTACAGCCACTGCTATCAAACTTTGTAGCAGTACTGAGGTGGAAACAAACCAAAAAGGAAAAACTTCTTTATACAAAAAAACCAGCTCTCTTTATTCACACAGAAAAGAACGTTTACATTCCACGTGTGCTTGGCTTGTGCTGTGCTGTGCTCTAGCAACAAGTGACAATCCAAATGCAATTAACAGCTTGTTCTCAGCACACGGGCAAACTTCCCCAAAAGCTTTCTCTCTCTAAGAGAACTTTCTGGGGGAGCCAATAATTAGAATGTTTCCTTTTGATGTTTGCTCTTATTTGGAGGATTTTTCTAAACTAACAACCTACACAAGGAACAGTCCATACAAACATTCTCTTCATCAGACATTAAACCTTGCTCCTGGAATTGCATGGGTTCAATTTCACTGTCTGACTCAGAGGGCTTTATTAGCTGACCTCTATACAGAGAGAAACTGTTTCCCTGCTGTTTGCCATGCTCATAGCTAGAGAAACGTTTACAGTTCATACCTGAATCCAGGCTGGCATCAGGCTGATTCCTTTGGTATTCTGGCCAGTATGCAACAGAGCTTCGGTGTCCTGTCCTCCAGTTGATATCTCTGGACCTCAGGGCCTTTTCTCCATACGTCCTCCAAGAGGTATTTGGACTCCTTTTCTCCTTAGCTGCAGCAGTATTCCTTATAGGTGCTGCTTGAGGGTCCCTGGCTGTGTATCTCCAGACCTCTGTCTTTCTCCAGTCCTCTGAAGGTTGTTTCCCCCAGGAATTTCTCCAGGCATACGTACTTCTCTGAGATCCTCTCTTGGACCGTCTGCTTCCTTGCCCTTGTTCCTTCAGATTCCAGTTGTTCCTGTTCCTCCTGCTCCTGTCCTTGTTCTTGTTCTCGTCCTTCTTCTTGTTCTTCCTTCCTGAAGATTCCTTTCTAGTTTTAAAGGGCTTAGATTGCAACTCCTCCCTTGCATACTTCAGGTGTTGTGGATTAAGCTGTCTCCTAGAAGGTGATTGATTAGGGATGACATAATGGTTTCTCTGATTAGACTCATGCTTTTCCACTTTAGCTCCTCTAGGGGCTTTCTGCAAACTGGTGCATCCTGGAACATGTAGTCTTTTAGGGAAACAAGCTGTCTTATTTCTCTGACCTGCCAGCACAGGTCCCTTGATCAGAGTAAATTCCCCTCTTTTGTCCTTACTCCCTGAGCTTTGATAAGCTTCCTTATCACACACTGTAGATGTTTTTGGGATTGAGTCAAATGCTCAACACACCGGCCTTGTGAGCCATTGATTCTGTCATAGTAACAAGCCTTACTCGAATGTTTGCGTCACCCTTTGAAACTACCACTCGTGTTATTAATAAGATATGTGTTTTATTTTCTTTGTCTATTCAGAAATGAGAAAACGGATGTGAATATTGAAGGATACAGCTTGGAGTTAGAATTTGTGGCATCTTCAGAGCAACCTGCAAGCAAAACAATGATCCCTGAAGTTGTTGAAAAAGTAGGTGCATATCTCATAAGTTTGGTTTGAAAACAAGTTGCATGAGCACAATTATGCTGTTGTTAGTACCGGTGCATTTTTCCTAGCAAAAATAGGTGCCACTACTCATATGCAAGTCTCTTCATTAATGCATGAAGACTATGGGTCAATTTTAGCAGGCAATGAAAAAGGTGCCAGTACTGAGTACCACTGAGTACTCCCTCAAAAAAAGCTCTGGTTAGTGCTATGAAGAGTGCAAACAACTTGTTGTCCTTTCAGACTTTCACTACATCATTTTTCCTACTCACATCCTGCCAAATGTATAATAGAATTGACCAAATGACCTGTACCCCTATTTTCTAAGTGCTCAATATGCAAAAAGAGACCCGTCCTTGATTTTAGATACCTAGGTTAGGTTTTAGTAGCCTAAATGTTGGGCTTAATATAGGTTACTAAGGGGCCGATGGGATGCTATCTGGATAATGGTGCTGAGTGAGATATTCAGCAGCACTATCCGCATAGTGTCACTGAATATCTCAACAGACTATGGTGGCACTGTCTATCTTGTGCACGGTAGTCCATGGAGGGAGCGAGAGCAGTACTGGTGCTATCCGGATAAGTGCTGGCATTTATCGAGAGAGAATGATTGTCAGCTGGAACTTATGAGGACAGCTTAGGCCACATGAAAAGCAGCCTGAATTGTTATCCAGATAAGTGCCGGCTGAGAATTGTGCTGGAGGTCTGGAGAGTATCAGAGGAGGAGGAGCAGAGGAAAGATATAGCGCCTGTGGTAGTGTGGCGTGCACTGGAAAGGGATTTTTGTTAAAAGACAGAACAGGCAGCAGTCAAGAAACAATGTCAGATTTATTATATCCCAGCTGTTAAACCTTCACACCTGGTTCTCCCAGCCCTTCCTGCACCCCAATTAAAGCTCATATCTTCATACAGCTTGCCTGGAAAGGACCTCTGGCTCCACGGGCCTCTCTCCCTCCTGCAGCCTGCTGAGTTTTTAACCTCTTCCTGGGAGTCATGCCCTCCCAGATCTGAACTTTGGGCTGCAGGTTCTCTTAAAGGGGCCTGTTGATAATCCCTCTGGAGAGGGACGGGCAATACTCTATAGACCCCCATCACAGTGCCACAGTGGTATACCTTTGGAGTAGAACATGCACATGTCCCTAAAGTTAGCAGGAGCAGGCTCCTCTTTGGCCTGGGTATTTGTTGCCTTCAAAATATTGTGCTCTAGGTAATTGCCTATGCCTAAATCTGGGCTTGAGTTCTCCGGATAAGTGCCAGCACTTATCTGGATAGCACCACTCAACCCAGATATTCAGCTGCAGCTCCTATCCTGATACTGCTGCTGGAAAATCCTGACAATATTTAAACGCTGCAGCTGACCACTGTGGCATTTGAATATTGCCCCTTTTGAAAATCAGGCCCTCAAACTGAGGCACCTAACACGTCTGAATGGTCGCCTGCTGCTGCTAGTGCTCCAGGATCTTCCACGGCTTCTCATTTTCAGAATGAAAGGTACGTGGTGAGGAAGGTACTAGCTGCCTCCAGTGCTTTCATAATGTGAGTGGAGGGAGACACCCTGCTCCCCTGCATCCTTCTGCATCTCAAGCATACCTTGGCACTCCCTCTTGCCTCTCAAAGTCAGCTCAGTCAGCTTGAGCTTGTTTGGGGTTGGACAGTTAGAATAGACATGCCCCGATTTTCATTTAATCTAAGTGGATAACAGTACATACCTGATTCTGGCATGTCCCTTTTTTACTGCTTTTTTACTGCTTCCCCATGCCTAAACACCCCAGTAGCTCCGCTACTTCCCTCATACTCATGCATCTCTTATAGTCCCTGATTGTGCAGGGAAACGTGTGTTGAGTTTTGACAAGCAGCCCTGATATAATGCTAAGATTTGGGGGTCAAGTTCCTCTTGTGCCTGTAACTTAGGTGATATGCAGAAAAGTTTCAGTGCACACATATGGAGCTTTTAGGCAGGTAGCTGATGTGCAGCAACACAGCTCTGTGATTGGGGGCATGAACAGAAGGAAAACAGGGAACAGATAATTGAGGAGGTGATTTTAGAAGTTTACACTGTAAAAAAAAAAGTACCATGTCATATATAAATTAGCATACACACATAAGTAGGATTTCAGAGAGGCACTTCTTATATGTGTAAGTATCCAGCACTCACAGATTTGAAAGCAGTTTGGCTTGGGTGAGCCTTAAAATTGTATGTGTATTTTCTGTTCCAAGGCATGTGTAACTGTCAGCTAACTGCTCATTTGGACCTGGGGTTGGAGGCATGACAACAGCAAAAGACTTGAGTTTTGGAGCTTGGCTCCTTAATTGGCTCCCCTTGCTTGTACAGTTTTGCAAAATCCAGTACTTACACATGTACGGCTTGATTTTATAACAGGATGCCTATCGGAGAAGTCCAAAAAAGGCATCTATTTAAAGCAACATAGCCACATTGGGCTAGGTCTGGGAATCTATCTTATAAAGGCACGTGGGAGCCTAAGAGCATGCAAATGCTGAGACAGGTGTAAATGCGTGCATGTACTTTACACGTATGCACATCTATTTTATAAAATGCATGCACACATCACAGTTCTGCCTCTGCTCCACCCACGCCATGCTCCTGGGAAAGCCTTCATGCAGATTGTGTAAAGGTAAGCACATTCTTCTCATTCATGCACTTTTATGCATGTACACCATAACGCATTTCATAAACTCCCTTTCTTGGATGTAAAACAAGGTTTACACGTGGAAAATGTTTTATAAAATGATCACATATTTGATAAAATATGCATGTTTATTTATTTATTTACATTCTCTTATATACCGCGCTATTCTGCATCAGTGGGGTTTACATTAAACAAACTGAAATTACATTGAACAGGGCATTATAACTTGGAGATAATTATTTTACAGGGAACATGGGCTATGGAGGGTTAAGTGGCTTGCCCAAGACCACAAGGAGCACCTGTGGGACTAGAAACCCCAGTCCTTCTGGCCCAAGGTTGCTGTCCTCTAGTGGGATTTGAACCACTGACCTTCCGGCCTGAAGTACCTTGCCCCAACCACTAGGCTACTCCTCCACTCCATGTTCATTGCAATTCCATGTTCATTACAATTCCACCTATGCTCTGCCAAAGTTTGCCCCTGGGAACGCCTCCACACTGCACAACGACGAGTATGTGCATGCAAAACAGGCTTTCCATGCAGAAAACCCCTTATAAAATTACCCACGTAGGTAGCAAATTCTACTATTTACTTGTGCAAATGCTGGCACTTATACATGGAAAGGCCTGATTTTTTTTTAAAATGTTTTTGTAAAATGGATGTCCCTTTTCCAATCTAGATGACCTATACAAACTTGTGCTTCACATGCTGGTATCCTGTTGGATGCCAAGTGCAATTGCCTAAGTATAAAGTTATGGGAGATCGATAGGAAAATCTCCTGACCGTAGAAGTGAAAATTCAAAAACAATGTAGGAGTTGAAGAGTGCATGAAAAGATTAGCCACCACTGTGTCAGAACAACTTATATCAGGGAAAGTCAGGTTGCGTCACTCACTGTCTCCTGGGAGTAGATAAAACAAAAAAACAAACAAGCAAACAAGAAAAATAGGCAGAATAATACAAAAGGAAAAGGCAGAAAATACTTAAAAATAAATATTCAGAGTTCAATATTCAGCAGGACAGCAGCCATATAGCTTTATATGGATATTTTATCTGTATAAAGTTATAATTATTATTTGTGCAGTGGCATTTATGCATATAAATTGCATGGATAATGGCTAAATATTGCTGCTATCAATATACGTTTTTGGACAGTCCCAAATCCCCCTCAAATTTAAAATCCCTGGGCCTAGTAATCAATGTGATTAACGTGATTAGCCAGTTTGCTAACTGCATTAATCATGTTGACCGGCACTGGCATAAATTCTGCCCAAGCAGCCCCTGGATTGCGGGAGGGAGGCCTGGGCAGAAATGGGGTGCACACAGTAATGTGACAAACTTACTTTATCAATATTTGCTGTGCTGCTTCACTCTTGTGAGTTTACTGTGAGCCTCTGGCTATTCCCTGCTGGGCTGGAGTCTCACGCTGTGACTGTTATTGCAAGAATTTGGCCCGGTGAGGAACAGCCGTGGGCCCGCGGCAAACTTACAAAAGCAGAGCAACACGGCAAACATGATAAAGTAAGTTTGCCGCGTTGCCGTTGCTGCCGCCGCTACATGGAGGGAGCCACACGGGAGGGGGTGCACCACCGCCGCAACAATGGGGGACCCTCAGCAAAGTTTTGCTTGGGGGCCTCTCATTGTAACTTACGCCACTGATGCCAGGATTTCATTTTGAAATCAGGATGTATTTTTTACCCTGCATACTCTGCATTTGCAAAGTCCTGCAAGCTCATCCTATTGAATACTTTGATTTCTCCAAGTCTTTTCGTAGTCCATCCTGCCATTTAAACAGATAAATGACAATTACTTCTGATTTTAGAAAAAAACTAAAAAAACATCTATTTACTGAGCACTGCGGTCCAACTGCCTAACATCACCTCATCCACTAACCATCCACTGCATCCCACATCACTGGAAGCGGACTGCCGAACGTTCTCAATTCCCATTCCATGAATCCTTTAACTTGAACATAAACCTCACAGTCTACATGTAAATTAGTAAGAACAGCTCCATGTACTATAATTAATCTGTGCTGGTTCACGCATACAGCCTCCTCTGTAAATAGTTACCGTGATTCATTGTATTAAAGTCATTATGTATTGGTTCCATGTATAATGTTGAATTAGATGTAAACCGCTTTGATAACCATGAAAAGAAATGTAAAAGAAATGTTAAATAACTAAATAAATAAAAGGAATGAGAAGACCCTGAGCACAGAGCAGCCTCTCACAGGTTAATTGTAAAAATATATAGATTTGCCAGTGAAAAAGTTCCCCATCTTTCTCCCACCCCGGCAGATGCCTTGATAACTAGCACTGAGAACGGTATTACTGCACTAGAGGAAAGCCAAACAACTAGGAAGCACCCCATTGCTCTGAAAACAGAGCTTGCCATAAAGAAATCTTTTGTGTAGCAGACCATGTTTCACCAAAAGCAGCTTTTTATCAGACTCAGAATATATTGACAATTGACTTTCAGGAAAACATAGCATAAAGTATTATAATATCAGTGGGTGATCACCAGGGATCCCACGCCCAAGGAGGTGTCAAATCACCTCACCAAGGGGTGCCAGTACTCCATGCACAGCTGTGTCTTAGGAGCTTTTGGGAACTATGCCATTGGAAGGGGATCCAACCATTTGGGCACGTCACTTGAGTAGCCTGGCCCTGACCCATGGATTGCCGAAGATGCTGGTATGAACCTGTAGGTTAGATGGTCTCTGGATACAGATCCTGTAATTGATAGGTAGGATATTCTTGAAAGCAATAGGGATTGGCACCCATATATAGCATGGAACTTATGGTGTGCCTCGTATGAAATCTGCCCCTTAGAGGGTAATTTTATTAACTCCTGCGCAGTCAATGCATGTAACAGTGTGCATATTTGGAGTCTTTTTATAAAGTGAAGCACAAGTGTACATTACTTTATAAAGTCAGGATGTAATGATGAGCCTTAACTTAGTCACAGCAGTTATGCCTGTGCTTAGATTGGGCAGAAATGTGTGTAGATCATAGTATTCTAGAACTTGCATATTTAAATTTAGGCCCCACCAATGCTCCACCCCCATACATACCTCAGCTGAAAGTACATGCGATGGGATTTCTGCACACGCTTACAGAATATCCTAAAGCACCCATGTACATGCCCATTCACTTACAAAAGTCCTTTAAAGTAGGGACTTAAGTGTGTTTCTAACGCATAACTGTCCACATCTGCTTTATAGGATCACCCCCTTAATGACGTCTTATAAAATACCAAAAAGTGTAAAAGTACACATAGATTTAATAATCATAAACATGGTATAAACAGAGCCTGTTCTTCAAGAGGTCAATTCGTGTATCAGCCAGAGAGAGAAAGGAGATTGCTCATATTCAGAGTTTTCACAAAGAACTGAATTTCTCAAGTCATGAGAATTTCACAGGTCCCATTTGGTTCCTCTTTCAGAGAAAGCTTAGGGGAATCTCTAAAAGGGCACGTTTCAAAATTATACAGGCAACTGTAAAGTCCCCAGGTGCTCTTATCCAGCAACTTTGCACCACTTCACAAAAGGAAATTACATGGGTATTTTGACTTTGAAAATGACTTAGGGAAATGTACCAACAGAGATTTCCACCTGCTTTTTTTACAGTTATTTTTTCTGTGAAAAAAAACAAAAAACAAATTGTGCTTGGCTAACTCTATCAACCTAACCCACCTTTGAGCACACCTACTGTTCTCATGGTTAAAGTACATGCATTGTTTGATCCAGCGTATACTTTTACCTATGCAAAGAATTGGTAAATTGGCAAACAGCCCCTGTACCTGAATAAATAGAGGCCAATTCAGTGATGTGCATCCCCGGGCTGTCTGGATATCCAGATATCCGGACAGCCCAGGGATGCACCTGTTTCTGCTCCTGCTGGGACTAGATGGCATAAGGCTGGGATGTCCAGGATGTCCCCCGATTCAGGCACCCCAGATTTCCCAACACTTACCAGGCTAGCCCAGCCAGACTCCTATATGGAGCCGTGGTGCCATGTCGTCATGTTGCCCTTGCACCATGGCTCCTTGCAGAAGCTGCAATCCCCAGTGGACCCTGAAAATATGCTTTCCCTGCAGCCCAATCCCTGATTGGGCCTGCCGTGGCCAGGGTTGGGCCGCAAGGAACCCCCTGCACTCCCTCACCTTTCTTTCCTGGCCCGGGACTTCCATCCTCTTCCGTCCAGGGTACTTATTCCACCTCCATGGGGGAACAAGTCCCCCCCCCACCCCCTGTGCAAATGAATGATCTCGGACATACAGGGCCAACCTCAGAATCAGCCCTGTATGTCTGGAGTCAGGTTCCCGCCCACTGCCCGCCCTCGTTCCACCTCCGGCCTGCTCCCTCCCACCCATGAGCAGAGTTCCCTGTACATCTTGCCTGTACGTGTGGGGAGCTCTGTTGGCTGTATCAGCGCCCCAGCATTTAGCGGGTCTGGATGTTGGGATTGGATGTCAAGACCCACTAAACATGAGTAAGAATGATCCCCATAGCTTTCAAAAATAGCTTTTTAAACTAGCCTACAAATGCCAAACATATAAGCACATGATTCAAGAATCAGTAGCCTTCAAGCTCCATTTTGCCTAGGTCATTGAGGTATGAACTGGGATGTCTAGGTTGGGACGTTCAACTAATAATTTACAAAAGGCTTTCCTGAATGTGGGGCCTTTAGTAAATACGTATAAGGCTGCTGGAAAATACACATGTATTTGTGAGCACGTACAGCAGGAGCATTGATTTAAAAACTGTATGTGTGCAGAAAAAGAGCAGCTTCACTCAGCAGCTTCCACATGGAAAAGCCAATTTTCACTCCTTCCATGTATAAATTTGGCAAATATACATATGAGATACTCCAGAGAATTATACATATAGAAAATTGTTCTATAAGGTATATGTGGAACATTACATACTAATAATGCATACAAATCTCTAATTTAAAAGACTTACATGTATGCTATAGGCAGTTGTTAGTCTCATCGTGTGTACTTTAAGTTTGGGTGTGCACAGGGGAGAAAGTTGGGTGGAGAGTAGGTGGGGCCTAAATGTATATGTGTAAGCTATAAAATCTATCACTGAATGTGGGCCTCCAGTGTTGGAGCTCATGGATTGGTGTCCCCTTGTCCAAAGGAGCTCTTTTGATATTCCTTGGTCTGGTGGCCTGTTGTTTCCATAGCAGCTGGGGTGCTTAGCCTGGGGGCTCTGTGGGAGTCACCATCTCCATGTGGTGTGTTCTCAGGGAGCTTGGGGGCCCTCTTTGGCAACCCAATAGGTACTTGTGACCTGGATTGGCCGCTGTTGGAAACAGGATACTGGGCTTGATGGACCCTTGGTCTGACCCAGTTTGGCAGTTCTTATGTTCTTAAATGCTATAATTTACGTGTGCTTCTGAAGGGTCTAGGTGCAGGCATTTACACTTGCCCTAGAGCAGGCTTAACTGCCATAACTAGGTTAAGGCACACCATTGCAGAATGCTGACTCCAGGCGACCCTGGGCTTCCTTTGCAAGGTGTGACCTTGCAAAGCCTTTCTTCCACGCAGTGAATCTATTACCTCCATATTTTATAAAGTAAACTATGCGCATAATTCACGTTATAAAATAGGCCCCACATACATGCCTGGTAAAGTGCGTTAACTACATGGAAGGTTAGAAAATTGCTCTCATTATTGCAGCCAATTAAGAAACAAAGCCCCAAAAGGCACATTTTTACATTTTAAAGCTTATACATAGAACCAGGGGGCTAAATAAAATTGCCTCCTTGGTCACTCATTTCAAGCCCTGGCTGAGATGAGCTGCTTGCAGAAACGCATGCCTGCCACTGAGGAAATGCAAAAGCCAACGGGGAAATTTTTCAAAATACCTGTGTGTTCCCACTGTAACATGGGACATACATATATTATTTTTGTCTCATCCCCAACAACGTCCAAAGCATGCCCCTCACAAATCTGAGCATCCTGGGCCATATACTCTTGTAACTAGCAGCATTCTGAAACCATTCCCACATGTACATGCTCCATGTACACGTACAGAAGCCATGTGAAGCTTCTAAGATGACCTCCTTTTTAAGAGAAAGATGTTTTCTTTTTCCAGATTAATGGGCCTCAATCATAAAGTTGGACCAATGGGTAGAAGATGTTGTTTTTAGGAATTGTCTCACTATAGTATGCAAATTTCTTGTGAAATAACAGACTTTTTTTCACTGTATTATCAGGAGGTGGTGTTTTAGCTCCTTAACAGGAGCAGTTACAAAGACCAAAGGCTTTACGACAGTGCTAGATTCAAAATTCCTAAACAAATTTATCAAAATGTACTATTTTCATAGATAGATAAACCTTTGCCGTAATAACCAATACATTTCTTTGCTCAGGAAACCTCACCAAGGCAAATCTGCAGGCATTTTAATTGTAAATGTTTTTGATTTGCAATTCAAGATCAGCATTTTCAAGCTACTAATTTTACATTATATCTAATGGCTGCACAGTGGTTATTTCTATAATGATGGTAGTCCAAGCAGCATCTTTACACAAAGAGGGCTATTATGTTCATCTGCATTTGGATAACTGACTTATCCAACTTGCAACTTGTTTTCCTCCAGTCCTTTGTGGTGTTATGGATCATTAAGACAGAATTTTATTTTATTGTTATATTTATTTCTCCAGGAACAAGCAGGAAGTCAGTCCTCACATATGGGTGACTTCGGCGCCGACGGAGCCCTCGTGCGGAGCAATTCCCCAGCTTTCAAAGAAAGCCTTTGGGATTGCATCGTGCATGTGCGGTCCCCTTCCCGCCCAAGGGTGCCATCTTGCTCAGTCGTCTTTTTTCCGCGGAGCCCAACGGATGTGGTCCCGTTTTCACCATGGAAAAAGTAGAAAAGTTGAATTATTTCGTTCAGCTTCCCGGTTCGACACCGGTTCCCCTTCCTGCCTTCGGCTCGGTACACCGGTATCGTGTCCGTTCTTATTTTTTGTTTTTGTCCTTTTTGACTAGCATTCGCACTCTCTTTCTTTTTCACTGGCAGCCTGGTCGTTTGACCTTGCAGGGGCCCTTTTTCCCCCCGATGGCTGCCAGCAGGTTTAAAAAGTGTGATCGGTGTAAGAAGTTGATGTCTCTCACCGACACACACGACTGCTGCCTCCGATGCCTCGGCCCTGACCATGACCCGGTGGTCTGTGGGTCGTGTGGTAAGATGTCTTCCAAATCTTTGAAGAGCAGGCAGCATCAGCGTGACAGAATTTTTTCTGAGTCCCCATCCGCCCGGGCCTGGACCTCATCAGAGGCCTTGACATCTCGGGACTCGGAACTCGAGAGTCATGTGTCTTCTGAGCGGGGATCTCCCTCTAGGGAACACCGGAGGAAAAAAAACCTCATGAGGGCGGCATCACTGGACGCCTCTGATCGGCCTGGGCCCTCGGGTTCCAGGCCGCGGAGCCCGGACCACCGCCCCGGGTCCTCGGAGTCAGAGTGGCCGGCTAAACAACCTTGCAAGGAGCTGGAGACGTCGGACATGGTAACTTCTGTTGTCCTCGTAGACTCTCCTCCAGGAGAGCCGGCGTCGGGCCCCAAGCCGGGAGCTGCAGAGCCTTCTGAGCTCGGTCTCAGGTTGGCGGCCCTGGAGAGCAGCATGGCTGCCTTCATAGAGCAGCAGCGGGCGCTGATAGCCGGTCTCGCCGGTTCATCCGCCCCGACCACCGGGACTTTGACGTCGAAGTCGACACCGGAGGCCGAGCCGATCCTCGAGTCAGTCGGGTCTCGAGTCAATCCATGGCCAAGGTCCCCCTCGACCTCCCGTTCGGGACTGAGGTTGTCGATGCCGGTGCCCTCGGCATCGGGGCAGTCGGGCTCAAAGCCCTCAAGTCCTCCTCGGAGGACTCTGCCTGGGAGACAGAGGAGGAAGACTCCCCAGACATCTACCGAACCCGGTGTACCCCTTCGGACTCCCTGGGTTCGGAGCCTCAGAATAGGTCCCCTCCGGAGGACACGGACATGGCCAAGGCTTTGGCATTCCCTGGGGACGCCGAGGAGGAGCCGAGGAGCTCGATGCCCTCCAGTATGACTCTCCTCCGAAGGAGGCCCTTACTGTGCCAGTGCCTACGATGTTGGAACAGCTGATGCTCCGTATATATGAGTCCCCGGCCTCGATGCTGGTGCTCAGCAAGCAGATCGATTCCATCTATCGAGTCCGCAAGAGTCCTGGGTTCCAGAAAGCGCAGCTGCCGCACAACTTTGGTTGTGGAATCGGCCATACAATGGCTGAAAAGCCAGAAGCTGCACTCCTTGATGCCTCCCGGCCGGGAGGCCCGGAACCTGGACGCCCTTGGCAGAAAGTGCTACCAGGGCTCGATGCTGTCATGCCATGTCCAAACCTACCAGCTGTACATGGGCATGTACCTACGAGACCTGGCAAAGGAGATTGCCGGGTTCTCCGCTGGTCTTTCCGAGGAACCCTTGCAGCGCTTCAAAGCCTTGTCCACGGGGATCCGAGACTGCTTGAAGTTCATGTCTCGAGCAGCTTACGACGGCTTCGAGGCTTCGGCCTGAGTAGCCGCGGCCGGCATCGGTGCACCCCATCAGGCCTGGCTCATGTCGTCGGACCTGGAGCCATGGGTGCAGGACAAGTTGGTCAATGCCCCGTGCCGAGGAGACAACCTCTTCGGCAAAACCATGACTGAAAAAGCTGCAGAAATCGAGTCCGAGTACTTGACCCGGACAAGGTTGTCGAAGACGATGTCTGCACCTTCTCACAAGAAGAAGGCCTCGGGGGAAAAAGCCCTTTTTCCCGAGGAAGGGTATGGCTTACAGAAACTACCCCACTTACCAGGCCACCCCAGCTCTCCAACAGGGGCAGCAGGCCAGGGGACAGGGGCATGGCCCACGTAAGCCAAAGACTCCCAAGCCTCCAGCTCCGGCTCCTACCCAGTCGGGAGGGGGTTTGTGACTCCCAGTACATAGCTCCTCTCCCACCAGTGAGCTATGCACTGGGAGTCATAGCTGCACTGGAGGACGGCTGGCCCAGTACGCTCACAGGTGGCCAGCCATTACTATCGACGCCTGGGTGTTGAAAATAGTCCAGCAGGGCTATTTGCTTCATTTCAACCAGGTGCCCACCTCCTTTTTCCCAGGAGAGCCTCTCAGACCCCCTCTTCACAGGAACCTCCTCCTGCAGGAGTTGGCAGGTCTGCTAAAGGATCAGGCGGTGGAACCGGTGCCCCACCACCTGCAGGGGCAAGGCTTCTACTCCAGGTATTTCCTTATACCAAAAAGAAAAGGAGGCCTTCGCCCCATCCTAGACTTGCGAAATCTGAACAAGTTTCTGGTGAGGGAAAAATTCAAGATGCTTTCCCTTGGGATCCTACCGCCTTACCTCCACCAGGGAGACTGGCTATGCTCCTTAGATTTAAAGAATGCTTATACTCGTATCCTCATACACCCAGACCACAGACAATATCTCAGGTTTGTGATCGGAGGAAACCACTTCCAGTACAAGGTGCTTCCCTTTGGCCTAGCTTCCGCTCCCAGAGTATTTACCAAATGCCTAGCAGTGGTGGTGGCCTTCCTCAGAAGCCAGGGAGTCTTCGTCTTTCCATACTTGGATGACTGGCTCATCAGGAGGCAATCGGCACAGGAGGCGCAGCAGGCCACTGCTCGCACAGTCACCCTGCTCCAGCACCTAGGGTTTGTTATAAATCACAAAAAGTCCACTTTACTCCCCACTCAGAACTCGGAGTTCATAGGGGCAAGACTGGACACACTTCAGGCAAGGGCTTCCCTACCACTGGACAGGGCAAGGCGGTTGCTGGACTTGGTACAGCAGGTCCAACACAGACCTCAAATCTCCACAAGGGTCTTCCTCCACCTCCTGGGCCACATGGCCTCCACGGTGCATGTGACTCCATATGCTCGATTCCACATGCGCACAGCTCAATGGAGCCTCAGAGATCAGTGGACACAAGCCACTGGCCGCCTCAGAGACAGGATAGCGATTTCCAAGCTACTGATGACAGCCTTGCAATGGTAGCTTCACCCCCCCCCCCCCAACTTGCTTCAGGGAGTACTATTCCAACCTCCCTCTCACACCAGAGTGCTGATGACAGATGCCTCCTTGCTGGGCTGGGGAGCCCATTGCCAGGGTTCATGCACTCAGGGCCTGTGGTCCTCGCAAGAGGCTGCACTTCAAATCAATCTTCTAGAGCTTCGAGCCATCCGCTTAGCTCTTCAAGCCTTCTATCATATTCTTTCCCATCAGTTGGTGCTGATACAGACAGACAATCAGGTAACGATGTTCTACATCAACAAACAGGGAGGCACAAGATCTCGCATCCTATGCCAGGAAACTCTGGACCTCTGCTCTTTTGCAGTGGCACATCACATGTCCCTGAAGGCAGTTTATCTGCCAGGTCAGGAGAACTTCTTGGCCGACAAGTTGAGCAGGATTCTTCAGCCTCATGAGTGGCAACTGAACCGGGTTGTAGCCCAGCAGATCTTCATCCGCTGGGGTCTCCCATCCATGGATCTCTTTGCCAGTCCGCAAAACCATCAATTGCCCCGGTTCTGCTCGAGGCAGTCGCATCTGCTGAGCGTGGCGGAAGATGCTTTCCTGATCTCGTGGGCACAGGGCCTTCTCTATGCGTTCCCACCCACACCCCTGGCGGCACGCACTCTGTTCAAGATTCTTCGGGACAAGGCCTCTGTCATCCTAGTAGCCCCCAGGTGGCCCAGACAGCCTTGGTTCCCTCTTCTCCTTCAACTGGCAGTCAAAACTCCACTCCCATTGGGGGTGCAGCCTGACCTCTTGACCCAGGAACAAGGTTCCTTGCTACACCCCAATCTCAGATCCCTCAACTTAATGGCATGGCTGCTGAGAGGGTAGTGCTTGCTCCTCTACTCCTTCCCAAGGAGGTCGAGGAGGTGTTGCTGGCCTCCAGGAGGCAATCTACTAGAAAATCCTATGTGTTCAAGTCCCGTAGATTTGAAGGGTGGTGTGCCCAACATAAGGAGAATCCGTTCACTTGCCAAGTATCTCAGGTATTGCAGTACTTGCTTCACCTCTCAGAGTTAGGCCTCAAGTCCAACTCTGTCAGGGTCCACCTGAGTGCACTCTCAGCTAACCACTCTCCAGTGGACGGGCAAGCTCTTTCAGCTCACCCTTTGGTATCTCGATTCCTCAGAGGCCTCCTATTTCTGAAGCCTCCGATTCGCCCACCGGCTACAGAGTGGGACTAAAACGTAGCTTTGCAGCAGCTTACTTCCCCACCTTTTGAACCAATGTCCACCTGTCATCTCTGCTTCCTTTCTTGGAAAGCACTCTTTCTGGTGGCTCTCACCTCTGCTCGTCGTGTGAGCGAGCTGCAAGCTTTGGTATCAGATAGACCGTATATACGGTTTTACAAAAACAGGGTGGTCCTACGTACTCACCCCAAGTTCCTCCCAAAGTGGCTTCCTCGTTTCACCTTAACCAAGAGGTGGTTCTTCCAACCTTCTTCCCCAGGCCACATACCAGCAGGGCAGAAGCGGTTCTGCATACCCTGGACTGTAAGAGGGCGCTCGTCTTTTACCTGGAGCGTACGCGGGGACACCGGAGAGCTTCCCAGCTCTTCGTCTCTTATGACCCTAGTAAACTGGGTCTACCTGTCTCCAAGCGCACGTTATCCACCCGGGTGGCAGACTGCATCACCTGGGCATACAGGGCAGCTGACCTCCAGCTGCAGGGCCGAATCACAGCCCACTCTGTCAGGGCTAAGGCCGCATCAGTGGCTAACCACTGCTCTGTTCCATTGGCAGACATCTGCCGGGCTGCAACTTGGTCTTCAAGCCAGACTTTTGCAGCCCACTACTGCCTTGAGAGAGAGTCCCGACAGGACAGTGTTTTTGGTCAGGCAGTATTCTGTAACCTATTCGAGGTTTAGGTAACTCCTACCCTCCGACCCTTTGGTGTCAGGCTACCGTGGGGGTTGTGTTCTCGGAGAAAAATCCTATCACTGCTGCTGCGGCTCTTCTAGAGGGAGCCATTTTCAGCTATGGGTTCTCGGTAGCCTATAGCTAGGGAGTCCCATATGTGAGGACTGACTTCCTGCTTGTTCCTGGAGAAAGCATATTTACTCGCCTGTAACAGGTGTTCTCCAGGGACAGCAGGAATCAGTCCTCACAACCCTCCCTCCTCCCCTGGAGTTGCAGTCCTCTGATTAATTTTTTCTCATTTTTGCCGTCTTTTTAGCTATGTCATCTGACTGAGCAAGATGGCACCCTTGGGCGGGAAGGGGACTGCGCATGCGCGATGCAATCCCAAAGGCTTTCTTTGAAAGCTGGGGAATTGCTCCGCACGAGGGCTCTGTCGGCGCCGACGTCACCATTCCTGCTGTCCCTGGAGAACACCTGTTACAGGTGAGTAACTACGCTTTTTTTTACCAAGCAAGCCGTCTTCTGCTTCTTTGAGCTTTCAGCTCAGTGAGAATTGAGGTTGGGATCTGGTGCCTCCTGGAAAATCAACCACTATTTTATATCCCTTCCAAACTTACATCAGTCCAATCATGTCAGCAACAGTAATCATCCATGGGCCTTGGACCGAGACTCCTTCCAGAGCCTTTATTCCCACCACTAGGTATCATCACTGTACTATGGCTGTGACGTTTTTTCCCTAAGGGCTGAGAAAGGTGCCCCACAGCATTCACAGCCCCAGACAACCCAGAGAGTAGAGGACCTGAACTATAAATTAAACCCAGAGCCAGCACAGAGAAAACCTTAACACCTCGTCAGTCTTTGCTGCCTCTAGGGAGTTAAAAGCTTTAGAAGTTTGATGAGGCAGGATAGTCCTTGCGTGTCAGAAGGAGCTCGTACCTTTCGCTTTCAGTCCTGTATTGTGTGGAAGTACCAACATCCTGTCTTCAACTGTGGTCTGTCTGGGTCACATGTACCTAGCTGATTCCAAAATGTAGCCTTTGTCCTCCAGTAATCGTGCAACATCTAAGTATATTATATTCCATTTTATATACGTTTTTCACTCCCTGCCTTCCTAGGCTTGGTTTAATGGCAATGTTGATTATGGAGCTTGTTGGTTATATTTGTTTTTCTTTTCTATGTTTAATAACTTTTTTCTCTTTGTAACATTCTCAACACTTTCTTTGACACGTTCTGCACTTTCCAAAGGCAAAAAGAGGCAATGCCCCACATAAGGTCAGCAAAGGGGGTATGAAAAGTGTTACAGTCAGATGCACATGGGAACCGATATTTCACATACCCTGGTTTAGGTGTGAGGTTCATGACTGTCATGCTGTGCACAAAACTAACCCATTTGGAGAAATTGCCCCAAAAGAACCAATAAATAATAAATGGCTCAACACTGTTCCTTCTATTAAATAAGCTTAAAAGAGCATGCTTACTAAGGTGCACTAAGGTTTGGCATTTTAGTAAACCTCTCTGAATGTAATTATTTGCTGTGTCCGACCTGCACTAACTGTTGGGAGCGTTCCTGGCATGTCCCCATGCAGTTGCTGTGGGGAGAAGCACCTCGCCACGCTAAAACTACAATCGCAATTAATGTGGCTGCTCTAAAAACCATGCACTGAGGTGGCGTTAAGTGCACCTGTGCTAATTACGAGTCACATTATTGCAAGCTAGAGACTCCCTTGCTAACTGCTGTGTGCAGGCAATGTCCACTCTCCACCCCTAACCCGCCCAAGACAAGAACTAAATATAATAAAAAAGGATGATAACCAATACAAATTGAAATATTGAAAATAAAATAATGAAACCTCAACTGCTCTTATTGTATCTTTGCCTGGTTAAAAAGCTGGCATTGAAAGAAGGATCCTGTCTTAACAGGCAAAAGCAGTGAATAGAACCTATAGGTCTTTAAGTGCCGGAACTACTGGTGCACTAAGGGGTGCACATAAACATCCATGTCAAAAGCAGAGTCAGCAGCATTTTCCTTTAAAAACAGGCTGCAAAAGGCTGAGCATAGGGCTACTGTATGTAAAAAGAAACCGTCTAAAAACTTGGGCTTTTATTTTCCCGCCATTTGTGTTGTCAATCAAGTGCACAGTCTAATGCAAGAGCTTAAAGCACAACTGACATTAAGAGGCTCCTTTTATTGCTGTGGCTGGTGGCAAGTAGAAAATCGGTGCACCCTTTTCATTTAATTGTTAAGTGTCACACATATCTTAGAAGGGAGCCCATTAAAGGATCTGGGTTGCTCTGTTAGCACCTTTCAACATGACAGCACTTTGAAGTTTGCCACGGTGCTCTTGTGCTCAGTGGCAGCGGCTGTCCCGTGGTTTTTAGACAGTTTCTTTTCATGTACAATAGCACTATGCTCAGTGTTTTGCAGCCCATTTTTAAAGGAAAATGCTGTTATTGACTGTGTTTTTGACCTTCCCTGCAAGGACAGGATCCTTCTTTGAAAGCCATTTTTTGATTCTTTCCAATCTAATGGATGTTAGAAAGAAATTATATATAAGGGTTGAGAATGACAGTCTGGGGGCAAAATAACTCTCCAAAAATTTTATTAAATGGGGCCAAATTTGGTGTAGAGAAAGACACATCAAGTATGAAAAGGAGTCAGATTGAAGTGAGGGCTCCAGAGAAATAAGATCTCTCCAAAAATGACCCAATGTATTTCAATAGGAAGAGCATTTTTAGTTTTTACAGTAGAGAAGCTTTGATATGTTGAAATATAGCAGTTAGAGAATTGTTCTTTTCAAACTGTCTCTCCACTCTTCTCTACCCTCCAAGTCACAGACACACACAGGGCCAATACACATACACATGGATACACTTGCAAAACATACACATACATAGTTCACAGACATACACAATACAAACACATATACAAATACATACATGCACATACACACATATATACATACAGACAACATAGACACAGAAACAGACACACATATGTCCATAGTAAAAAAAAAAATTCCTTATAGGGGTAGATCAAATCCCCAAGCTGCTCCCCCTGTAACAACATGATCATGCAACCAGATTTCTGGTTAAACATATAAGAGCCTTGTTATGGCTGCTTCCATTTGCTGTAATACTTCAATGGAAATGCATCAACGCACGGTGCTTTGTCCTTTGATAATGCTTTCAATGCTGTTTCAATTTCTTTCATCACCGACGCTTCCCGATTGTACAGGTTGAAATGGCTGTTGATTCACTTGATCTTTATGGTATAATGACTTGGTGTATTCTTTCGATGTTTTTTTGATCTTCTCAGCATCATTAAATGTGGATCATTGAGCATCTGTAGCATTCTAATTCAAGGCTGGAATTTTCTCTTTAACTCCTGTAGCTTTAGTAAAGCTGATCTTGTTCTTTAAGTTTCTGATTCTATTTCCTTGCATGGATCATTCTAGTACTTCTCTTTGTTTAACCTCTATGTAGTGACCCACGCTGGCAGCAAATAACACAGTTGCAGGAGAAAAAAGAAACTGCTCTGCCAGGTCTTTACTCCCGCGGCTGTGCAGAAGTGAGTTGGGAAGCCGGGCTTCAGTCCTCAGTGGCTCTCTCTCAAGCCAGCCAGGCCAGCGCGGGGCCCCCTAGAGCGTGGGGCCATATGTATGTATGTATGTGTGAGTGTGTATGTGAGTGAGGGGGAAGGGGGGAGTGGGAGTTGCTGACACTGGGACCACTACTGGGGTTAGAAAACGAAATGGGCTAATGTTGGGGGATAGAGGGACTGGAACTGGAGGAATACTAATACTGGGGGGCTAGGAATGGAAATGGGCTGATACTGGGGGAAGGGGAGCCTAGGATTGGAAGGAAGATATTGCTGGGAGGGATTGGAATGGAGGAGGACGGATACTGGGAGGAGGGGCTAGGACTGGAAATGGGCTGATACTAGAGGATGAGAGGACTGGAAGGCAGCTGATGCTGGGAGGGACTGGGACTGGAGGAGGACTGATACTGGGGGGCTAGGTCTGGAAATGCGCTGATGTTGAGGGATGGGGAGTAGATACTGGGAAGGCTGGAACTGGAAGGGGGTGAGCTTGGGGCTGGGGGGAGCAAAAAAGAAACTGGGGGACTGAGGATTGAGAGGGGAACATATATTTTGTGTGGGAGGGAAGAAAAAAGAATACAGAGGGAAGAGTTGAAAGAGAGGGGCATAAGAGTGAATGCTGGAGTTAGAAGAAGTAAAGGCAGAGTTAATGAATATCTAAGAAGGAAGTAACCGGGTGGTGGAAGGGGAATGAGACTAGCGAAGGTGAGATGAGAAATGGGGGAGCTGGGCTGGAGGTTAGAAGAGTAGATGGAAAGTTGTGAAAAGTCAAAAGGGGATTGAGGACAAAGAGTTGAAAATGAGTAGATGAATGAGTAAAGAAAGAAATGGAGAAAAGAACGAAAAGATCAGTATGTCAGAGGTGGATGTAGACAGAAAATAGAAAAAATATGAGAAGAGAAGAAAGGACATGGGTAGCAGACAATAGAGAGTTAGCAGAAGACATGAAGAACGCAGAAGAGAAAGACTGGGGCACTTGCGACTGAAAAAAAAATGCCCAAACAACAAAAGATAGAAAAAAAGTATTTTATTTTGAATTTATTAACTGGAATATGTCCACTCTGGGATATGTGCTCTGATGACTTTGTGCTTTTGTTCAGGATAAGAGGAAATTAATTTCATAGTTTAATTTTTCCAGTGTCGTGGTGCATTCCACGTTTGACTTTTGGGGTTCGCAATTCAATTATTGTCTTCATATTTTTAAATTGTGATTCCTTGTTCTGTATTTTTTGATGGCCTGCCTGTTTTGCATGTATGACAGAACTGTGCTATTCAGTTTGTCTGGTTTTTGTGTAGTAGACCCACTTATTCTTTTTTCCCTATAAGATGTATAGGTTTAATATTTGTAGCACTACCTTTTGATAAATAGGATTAACTGCTGTGTGAGTCCTGGTAGTGCTGTTATGATATGGCAGGTTTGCTATGGGTTCTAAATGAGCAAGGTTTTGTAGTAATGCACTGGAGGATAGTAATGCAGAAATATGATAGCCTTTCTTTATCCTCACTGTACATGTAAATGGTTTTCAGACACTCATTAAGAGGCATATTTACTAAAGGTTAATGTGCTTTCACAAATTTGTAAGTGAGCTAAGTGCAGCAACTACCATTTATGTCTATGGGTACAGTGGCACTTAACACACATTAATGTTTAGTAAACCTTCCCCTAAGACATTATTAAGACAAACAAGAGGCTTGTGAAGGACTCCTTTGAAAGGCACTTAAAATTTTAGATGGGCAGCATATACATTTTAGAATTATACAAATGAGGTCCAGTGGATGTGCAAATATATATGCAAATGAGGCCCTGCAATTAGACTCCGCTCATGGCCCCGCAACACTCTTGGGCTGCCCCTGATTCCAGAGGATGTTTTCAAGATCATACTTTGCTACAGTCATGAGTGACTTGATCTTTTTCAGCTTTAGCTTGAGTTTGCATACTTGTAACTGGTGATCAGTCAGCTCCAGGTTTTGTCTTTATTGATGTTATTGAGCTTTTCCATCATTGACTTCCACAAATATAGTCAATTTGATTATTGCACAATCCATTGGGCAAAGTCCATGTGTGAAGTTGCCGCTTGTGTTGCTGAAAGAAGGTGTTTAAGGTATTGGTCTTGCAGAATTCTTTAAGTCTTTCTCCAGCTTCTATTCTGTGTTCCCAACTTAAGCTTTCCAGTTGCCCATGACTAATACTGTATCTTCTTTGCAGGTTCTGTCAATTTCAGCTTGTATTTTTCATGGAACTGATCAACTTTGTTCTCTTCTACATCTGTTGTTGGTACATATACCTGAATATTAATTGTATTGATGGGTATTCCTTAAGAATTCATTGATTTCATTGTATTGTATTTCATTATAGTTCTTGCAAGATTTTCCTTAATTACTGTATAAATGCAGCAGTATTTCTTGTTTATCTTTCAATTCTGGCACAGCATACCATGCGATCATCAGATTCAAAGTGCCCAATGCTAGTCCATTTCAGTTCACTGACACCCAACAGATCATGTTCATGCCTTGGTTCATGCTTTTTATGTTACATGTCCTAATATGTAAAACATCATTGCAACTTCTGACTCCCATTTCATGAGCAGATACATCAGCAGGCAGATGCCCCAAGAGCTTTGTTCCAACCGCATCATAAATGCTGGCTTTACTCTGAAGAGTCTTCAGCAACCTTCCAGTAGCTTGTTAAGTGTCTTCTGACCTGGGGGGCTCATTTTCCACCATTATATCACATTTTGTTTTGTTGTAACTATCCACTGGGATTTCATGACAAGATACAGAAGTAGATTGCCATGCCTTTCTTCTGCACAGGTAAGAACATAAGAACCTTGGTCAGACCAAGTTCCATCAAGCCCAGTATCCTGTTTCCAACAATGGCCAATCTAGGTCACAGGTACCTAGCAGTTTCCCCAAAACACACAATGCTTGTACTGGGGCAAGCAGTTGGATATCCCATTTCTCCTTTAATAATGGTTTATGGACCTTTCCTCCAGGAACTTGTCCAAACCTTTTTTAAACCCGGCTGCACTAACAGCTTTTAGAACATCCTCCGGTAACAAATTCTATAGTTGGATTACATGTTGAGTGCAAAAATATTTTCTCTTATTAGTCTTAAATAGGTTACCCTGTAGCTTCATTGCATGTCCCCTAGTCTTTCTATATTTTGATGGCATAAACAAGCGATCTACGTTTACCCGGTCCACTCCATTGATTAATTTATAGACCTCTATCATATCTCCCCTCAGCCGTCTCTTTTCCAGGTTGAAGAGCTCTAATCTTTTTAGCCTCTCTTCATAGGGGTATCCTTCCATCCCCTTTATCATTTTGGTGGCTCTTCTCTGAACCATTTCTAATTCCACTATAACCTTTTTAAAATACGGCAACCAGAATTGCACACAATATTCAAGGTGCGGTCGCACCATGGAACGATACAGAGGCATTATAATATCCTTTGTTTTATTCTCCATTCCTTTCCTTATGATACCTAGCATTCTATTTGCTCTCTTGGCCACCGCTGCACACTGGGCGGAGGGTTTCAACATGTTATCATTTTCCTGAGTGGTAGTTCCTAATGTGGAACCTTGCATCGTGTAATCATAGTTTGGGTTGTTCTTTCCTAGATGCATAAATTTACACTTGTCCACATTAAATTTCGTCTGCCATTTGGATGCCCAGTCTTCCAATTTATCATGGTCCTCTTGCAATTTTCCACAATGCTCATGGGTTCTAACAACTTTGAATGATTTTGTGTCATCTGCAGATTTGATTACCTCACTCATTATTCCCATTTCCAGGTCATTTATGAATATGTTAAAAAGCAGCAGACGCAGCATAGATCCCTGGGATACTCCACTATCACCTTTCTCCATTGGGAAAATTGGCCATTTAGCCCTACCCTCTGCTTTCTATCTACAATAGTACACTGCCTCCTATCCCATGACTTTTTAATTTTGCCAAAAGTCTCTCATGAGGGACCTTGTCAAAGGCTTTCTGAAAATCCAGATACACTATATCAACCGATTCACCTTTGTCTACCTGTTTATTCACACCTTCAAAAAGACATAACAGATTAGTAAGACAAGACTTTCCTTGGCTAAAGCCATGTTGGCTGTCTCCCTTTAAGCCATGACTATCTACAATTCAACCCAGTCCTCGGGAAACCCTAGGCCAGTCAGGTTTTCAGGATTCCCAGAATGATTATGCATGAGAAAGATTTGCATGTTCTGCCTTCATTGTATGCAAATCTATCTTATGCATATTCATTGTGGGAATCCTGAAAACCTGACTGGCCTAGGGTTCCCCAAGGACTGGGTTGAAAACCTATGATCTACATGTTCAGTAATTTTGTTCTTTATAATGGTTTTCATCATTTTTCTCGGTACTGATGTCAGGCTCACCGATCTGTAATTTCCAGGATCACCCCTGGAACCCTTTTTAAAAATTGACGTTACATTGACCATCTTTCAATCTTCAGGTATTACAATGATTTTAATGATAGTTCGCAGATTACTAATAGTAGGTCTGCAATCTCATATGTCAGTTCTTTCAACACCCTTGGATGTATACCAACCAGTCCAGTTGATTTGCTACTCTTCAGTTTATCAATAGTTGTAATACATCTTCCCAGTGTACGATATGTCTTTCTATTCTTCTGCGGCATCACCTTTAAATACCATTTCAGTCATGGGTAACATCCCTACATCTTCCTCAGTAAAGACTAAAGCAAAGAATTAATTCAGTCTTTCCGCCTTGGCCTTGTCCCCTCTTAGTGCCCCTATTATTTTATTTATTTATTTAGTTTTATTTATTTAACAATTTTTCTATACCACTTTTCTTATATTCAAAGCGGTTTACATTGAACTAAAACAATTGAACTTTACATAGAACAAGGATATTAAACTTGGATGTAACCGGGGTACTAACAATATTGGTTACATGGTTATTTAATATATGTTGTGAGGGTTGTTGTTGTTATTTGGTTGGTAGGATATAAATGGGTTTATATTTTATTGAGGTGAGTGCGTTTCGCATGATGTTTCAGGTTCTGGTCCGTAGAACTCCAAGAAGAGATGTGTTTTTAAGGCTTTCCTGAAGTCCCATAGGTTGCTGGTGATTCTTGTGTTTTCAGGAAGTGAGTTCCAGAGTGATGGAGCATAAATTCAAAAAGCTCTACGACAAGTTGTCTGTTCTGCTTTAGTTTTGATCCTTGGTATTATTAATTTTATTGTTTTTCCTTTTTGTCCTGTTTTCAGGGTCTTTGTGGATGATAGTTTGTAGTGTTGGTGGCGCTAGTTGGTGTAGGATTTTGAAAATAGTGAGTATGGCTTTATATTTGGTCCTGGTAATTATAGGGAGCCAGTGGAGTTGTTTCAATGTTGGGGTTAGGTAGCTGGTTCTTGATATCCCAATTATGATGTGGGCCGCTGTGTTTTGGAGTAATTGTAACGGGCAGGTGGATTGGGTAGGTAGCCTCTGGTAGATGATATTGCAATAGTCTAGGATTGGCATTATCAAGATCTGGCAGACTGTGCGGAAGTTATTGAGGTCAAGAAGGGGCTTGAGTCTTTGTATTGTTCTTAGTTTGTTGTATGTAGCTTTTGTAATCTTGCTTATATGAGCTTGAAAGTTTAGGTTTTAGTCGAGATATATCCCCAGGTATTTGACTTCTGTTTTTACTTCTATGATGTTATGTGATATTTGCAGTGATTTTGGTGGAACAAATGATGAGTCCTTTATTATGAAGATTGCTTCTGTTTTCTTGTAGTTTATCAGTAAATTTCATTCTCCAGGACCAAGCAGGAAGTCAGTCCTCACATATGGGTGACATCGGCGTTGACGGGGGGTGCGGAGCATTTCCCCAGCTTTCTAAGAAAGCCTTTGGGAATACTGCACACATGCGCAGTCCCCTTCCCGCCTAAAGGTGCCATCTTGTTCAGTCTTTCTTTTTCCATGGAGCCCAACGGACGTCTGTCCGTGTCACCCGGAAAAGTTGACTTTTTTCTTGCGATTTCTTCGTCCTTCTCCGGTTCGACGCCGGTTCCCCTTCCCGCCGGGTTCGGTACACCGGTATCGAGCCCGTCTTCTATTTTTTGGTTTTTGTCCTTCATGGCTGGCGTTCGCACCCTTTTTTTCTTTTCCCTGGAAGGCTGGTCCTTTGACCTCACGGGGGTTCTTTTTTCCCCGATGGCTTCCAGTGGTTTCAAAAAGTGTGATCGGTGTAAGAAACTGATGTCTCTCACCGACACACACGACTGCTGCCTTCGATGCCTGGGACCGGATCATGATCCTAAGGTCTGTGTCCCGTGTGGCAAAATGTCCACCAAGGCACTTCGAAGCCGCCAGCATCAGAAAGAACGGATTTTTTCTGACACTGCCTCTGGCCGGCCTGGACCTCATCTGAGGCCTCGACATCTCGGGAGTCTGACCCCAAGCACCGCCGGGGTTCCTCGGACAGGTGGTCCCCCGATTGGGAGCGTAAGAGGAAGAAAAGGCTCGTGAGGGCGGCGTCGGAGGAGGTCCCTGGCTCCTCGGGGCCAGGTCTTGGACCCCCGACCGCCCCAGGCCCTTGGAGCAGGAGAAGCCATCCAAGATGCCTTGCATGGAGCTGGAGTCCGCCGGGCACGTAAGTCCTGTTGTCCTCAAGGACTCTCCTCCTAGGAGTCGGTAGCTGCTGAGTCTCCTGAGCTTGGACTCAGGCTGACAGCCTTGGAGTGCAGATTGTCTGCCTTCATGGATCAGCAGTGGGTACTGATGGCCAGCCTCGCTGGTGCATCTGCCTCGACCACCGTGACATCGACGTCTAAGTCGACCCCGGAGACTGAGCCGATACTCGAGACCATGAAGGCTCGAGGTCGTCCTCGGTCGCGGTCACCCTCGACCTCCCGCTCGGGACCGAGGCTTTTATATCAAGGAATAATCAATATGCAGCATTGTTTGGCATTGTCTAGTCTGGTGATTAGGTTGTCCAAGAGTGAATGATGAGAGTTTTCACACTGTGTTTAGGGTTGAACCCGTGCTGGTGGGGGTCTAGAGGGGCATGTGTGTTGAGGTAGTCTTGTAGCTGGAGTTGGACCACTTTCTCAATTAGCTTTGCTGTAAATTGGAGTCTTGAGATGGGTCGGTATGAACTTGGCTCATTTGGGTCCAGGGTATTATTCTTTAAGATTGGTCTTACCATTGATTGTCTGAGTATGGGAGGTATAGTGGCTTGTGTAAGTGAAATTTGTGCTATTTTGAGTAGAATGGGGGCTAGTTGTTCAGTTGTCCTTTTGAGCCAGGATATTGGACATGGATCGAGAGAGGAAGTTGTGGTGTTGAGACTCGTTATAATATTCTTTAGCTCTTTTATGGATGGTATATGAAATATGCTCCATTGGGCGTCTTTTCTTGTTATTGTGTAGGTTTTTGTTGTTATTTGTTGTCTTGTCAAGGTTCTTATTATATTGAATATTTCTCGTGGTTTATTTAGGGAACCCATGATTAGGTTTTTGTGGTATTCCTTCTTGCAGGCATTCATTAGGGACTGGTATTCTTGCATCTTGTTAGTGTAGTTAATTTTGTCTAGTTGATCTTGTGTTCTTCGCCATCTTCGTTCTGCTTTTCGTAAGGTTTGTTTCAAGATGTTGATCTCATTGGAATACTATGGTGCCGTGTTCTTTCTGATTTTCTGTGTCATCTTATGTGGGCAGTGGCTTCTTTGTGGATTGCAGAGTTCCAGTTATTTATTATCCTTTTGAGGTCTGTTGATTCTTGGTTTACTTGTGGTAAGACCTGTTGTATAAACCTCTCTTTGTTAAATTGCTTGGATCTTCTTTGTGTGTTTGTTGCTTCTGTTGAGATGTTCAGCGTAGAGGTGGATATTTGGAGGGTTATGATGTAGTGATCTGACCAAGGTACAGGCATCACTGTTGGAGGTTGTATGGGTTTCTTATCTAGGAGCATGTTCGGTATGAAGATGAGGTCAAGGGTTCCTCCCTTGTTATGGGTTGGGGTGTTTATTATTTGTTTATATTGTAGATCCTCGATTGCTTGTATGAAGGCTTGACCATGTCTGGTAGTAGTAGATGGTATATTTGATGGTTTAATCTGTAGTAGCCTGTTGTGTCTCCTGTATGTAGTGTCTTGATATAGTCGATGGAATGTGTTGTTTCTGGTTGATTGTAGGATTGGTATGTAGCTTATTATGTTATTTTGCGTGTTGTCTGATGCAATAGCTTTTAAGGCTTGTAGTAGTATTATTAGGCAGCAAAGGATTAGTGTGGGCTTTTTTTGTATCCATGATAGGGATATCTTGATAGGAATTTTGGTGGATGTGGGGGGATGCATCTTATTTTGGTTGTATCTGGTAAAGTAGGTAGTTTCAGAGTGTTTTAAGTCGGCTGTAGTGTGAAGTTGTACATGTTGTCCAGGTATTGAATGTGCCTTAGTAGGAGATTGATAGAAGAGGGATGTATTGTACAGCGTGTATTGCAGGGAAACTTGTATTTCTGTAATGATGGCTTCTTGACTGCTGAAGTGAGATATTGTAGTCTATAGGGTCCTGGCATCCCAAGGTGGTATTTGGTGTGTGGAACGCTTCTGTCATCAACAGCAACAGCAGTATATATCAACTGAGTTGGAGAGCACTAATGAAGCAATCTCAGCAGAATTTCCAGGTTGACTATCAAGTTTTAGAGCGTAAGCATGGAACGCTTCTACTGTTGTCAACAACTGTAGTGGTAAATAGCAGCTGTGGTGGAGAGCACTGATGAGGCGGTCATGGCTGAGTTTCAGGGATGAATTTCCAACTTACTAGAATCTATCTGGAGTATATGGCTGTATTGATTGTTTTCAGGTTCAGTGACTATACTTCTTCTTATTGGTTGAGGAGGTTTTCCTTAAAAACATGGCACCTAGTGCCCCCCTATAGTTACATACTGGGTGGCGTCCCTGGTTGGTCTGCTGTGCTGGGAGCAGGAGGGGTCACTTTGCAGTTCTCTGTTCTGGATGCCGATCATGAGCTTGATGTTATTGGCGGCTGCTGATCTCTCGTCACGGTGCAGGGTGTAGTTTAAGGATCTGGATGGTGACCCTAATTTTCGCCCTTAGCCATGAGATCGGCCGGATCTGAAAAGGTATTGTATTTTGATGATTAACTTCTACTTTGGGGAGGAAGTTTTCTCAGTTGTTACTCATATAGTTATTTATAGACAGTCCATTTCTTCAACAGCAGAGAAGGTATATCATGCTCGGTAGGAGATTTATGGATGGTCATGAGTTTAGGTTTAGGTTTCAGTCTGGGTGCGTGTTGGCTAGTCTCCCTCCCTCGTTCCCCACCTAAGAGCCACGGTAAATTGCCCTCTGGAGAGGCCGTCAGGCACAGGCGTGCCTTGCAGCATTTTAAATTTAAAGGGTTCTCTGTGGCAGGAAGGTGCCGTGGCACTATTGGGCCTCTTGGTGGGGAGTGGGGAGGAGCTTACCTGCCTGCTCCCTGCTGGTGGGTCCGATCATCGGCTGGAAGAAGAGACTGGTGCCTTGCAGCTTTTCAAATATAAAGGGTTCTCCGGCGGAAAGGTGCTGCGGCGCGATTGGGCCTGTCGGTGGGGAGTGGGGAGGAGCTTACCTACTCGCTCCCTGCTGGTGGGTCCGATTGTCGGCTGGAAGAAGAGGCTGGTGCCTTGCAGCATTTTAAATTTAAAGGGTTCTCTGGCAGGAAGGTGCTGCGGCGCTATTGGGCCTGTTGATGGGGACTGGGGAGGAGCTTACCTGCCCGCCCCCTGCTGGTGGGTCCAATCGTCTATCATCTAATGGTCCAACTGATTCTGTCACAGCTTTTTGCTACGAATGTACTTGAAAAAGTCTTTATTATGCGTTTTTGCTTCCACAGCAAGCTTCTTCTCAAATTATCTCTTTCCCTGCCTTATCAATGCCTTGCATCTATCATGTCAGTGCTTGTGTTTCCAGTGTTCGTCATTTGGCTCTTTTTTCCATTTCCTAAAAGATGCTTTTTTTGGCAACAGCCTCTCTGATCTCCCCTTTAAACCATGCTGGCAGCTTTTTGGACTTCCATTTTTCTTAAAGTGTGGAATACAGCTTGTCTGGGCTTCCAAAATAGTATTTTTAAACAACACCCATTCTTGATGTAAATCTTTAAGCATTGCAATTTTTCCTTTTAGTTTTTTCTTAACTATTTTTCTCATTTTATCATAGTCTCCCTTTTGAAAGTTAAAAGATAGTACTGTGGGTTTCCTTACCGTCCCTCTTCCATTTATTAAATCAAATGCGATCATGTTATGATTACTATTGCCAAGTGGCCCCAACACCCTTATCTCTTGCACCAGATCTGGTGTTCCACTAAGGACTAGGTCCAAAATGGCTTCCCCTCTGGTCGGTTCATGAACCAGCTGCTCCAAGAAGCAGTCATTTATTTCATCTAGGAACTTTATCTCCCTAGCATGTCCTGCCATGACACTGATGAAGTCGATACCAGGGTAATTGAAATCACTCATTATTATTACTGTGCTGTAACTTCCCTGATTTCTTTGAGCATTTCATCATCAATTTGTTCATTCTGGCCAGGCAGTCGATGGTACACCCCCACTGCCATCGGCTTCTCCTTCCCCTTTTAACATGGAATTTCAATCCATAGAGATTCTACAGTGAATTTTGTTTCCTACAAAACTTTAATCCTTTATGACTCAATGCCCTCTCTAACATGGAGTGCAGCCCCTCCACCAATTTGATCTGCTCTATCATTACAATATAGTTTGTACTCAGGCATCACAGTGTCCCACTGGTTTTCCTCCTTCCACCATGTCTCTGAAATACCAGTCATATCTAACCTCTCATTTAGTGCTATATATTTTAACTCTCCCATCTTATTTTTTAGACTTCTGGCATTTGCATACAAGCATTTTAGAGACTGTATTTTATTCATATTAATCTGGCTATTGGTAGGCAGGGGTAATTTGGAATCTTTAAGCTCTGTTTGCTCTGTACTCAAGGGCATTAGGGCTACTTTTGTCTTTATTGGAACCTCTCTGCTGATATGCCCTAACTTCAATCTTTTGCTAGTATCCTTCAAGGATACATTGTTCTGAACCATGCACTCTTGGGCGACTTTCGGCTCTCCCCTATTACCTAGTCTAAAAGCTGTTCTATCTCCTTTTTGAAGGTTAATGCCAGCAGCCTGGTTCTATCCCAGTTAAGGTAGAGCCCATCCCTCTTGGAAAAGCCCCTTCTTTCCCCAGAATGTTGGCTATTTCTTAACAAATCCAAAACCCTCTTCCTTGCACCATTGTCTCATTAATGCATTGAGACTCCAGAGCTCTGCCTGCCTTTTGGGTCCTGCCCGTGGAATGGGAAGCATTCCGGAGAATGCTACCCTGGAAGTTCTGGATTTCAACTTCCTACCTAAAAGCCTAAAATTGGCCTCCTAAAACTTCCCTACCACACTTTCCTATGTCATTGGTACCAACATGTACCAAAAGAGCAGACTCCTCCCCAGCGCTATCTAAGACCTTGTGAAACAAACAACACATGAAACAAACATTACATGAAACAAAAGGATAGAATGCATTGCACAAGAGAGTAATAGAAACAGTAAGGCCAGAATAGGAAGCAGAGGCTCAACCCAAGTTGAATACATGATTCAATCAGGAGGGAAAGTCTTCTGAAAGAGCCACTGTCTTATCCCCTTTTTGAATTTCACCTATGAACATTTCAGGCAGAAATCTACAGGAATTGAGTTCCAAAGTGTAGGAAATTCCTCCATTGCAAGGTTCAGTCATGTACAGAGCTGACTGCAGTGGGGGAAGTGTGCACCACACCATTTTCAAGCAGCTGTTCTTTTGGTGGGTGTCCGTCTTCACCGCAATCATGACTACAGCTCACACTTTGTCTTCACCTCTTCTTCTGCCTGTGGGGGTTAGGGTCCCTGCTGGCACTGGTTATCAAAATCAAAGCTCTTCAAAGGGGTGGGGGAGGGGGAGCATGGGCAAACAGATGCATAAGGACAGATAAAATCTAGTCAACAAAAAACAATGAACCCTCCATAATAAGTGCTATTGCTTATGTGAAATGTTCCTAATAAACCACTTCTAAAGGCAGAGCTTTGTCCTTTGGCAACCAGCCACTGTACCATGAGGAGGGAGCGAGCGAGCAGTCTAGCATTAAGGGGGCAGCTGCTGGGAGCCAGCACCAGCTCCTTATACCATCCAGGGAGCCACAGGTATAGGAGTAGCAGAGGAAAGAACAGGGGAAAAGGAAGGGGGTCTTGGGCTCATGCCTACATCTTGAACTCATAAGTGACTATGCAAACCTGCCATCTCTCCCCTTGGCTCATCAAGGGAGAAGCCCTAATTGTCTAAAGTATAAGAGAAACACTTACTCGAAGGGAGGAGAGAAGGTTCAAAGAAGTACATCAACATTCCAGCAACAGTGTCAACAGAGACAGGAGCACCTGCAGTGCAGTATTGGGGACCTGTATCTACAGAATCCTCTAGCTCTAAGAAAAAAAGGAATCACAGACGTTCAGTATAGATCAGTGCCACCAGAGCTAGGAGTGACTTCAGGAGCAGTATCGGGGACTTGCACATGTACAAACCACCTGTTCCAGGTACACTGAAAGATATAGTATTAAGAAGAGAGAGAGAGGGTAACTGCAAGAGGTAATACAAGTGGAGTGGTGGATCAGCTCAGCAACAAGAAGAGAGCACTTAAAGTGAATGTTAAAATATAACTAAAAAATAAAGAGAAGTAATCCTTTATTATTTATTTTGAGGGAAGGAAAGAGCAGATAACTGCTTGCAATATACTTCTATTCTTACTGTTCTGCCAGTTCTAATTTTTGCTATTGTTATTGGAGACCCTAACGTTTAAGTAAACGGTTGGTTCAGAACACAAAATCTGGACTGGACTCAGTTATATTGAAAAGGGAAGAGGTGAGAGTGGAGTGCCAACACCTCCCAGTATATACTGATGCCACTCAAAGAACCCTGTAATTAAACTTCAAGAGTAAAGGCTGAAAGACTGTAACACTCTTAGATTGCCATGCAGTAAAAAGGACTACAGTAGGGACTACACACAGACAGGGATGTTACATTAGTATGTTCCCTAAGGAGTATACTGACTTTCTTAGTTATTTAAAATCTTTGGGGGAAAGGAGGGAATAGTGGTCTTCAGCAAGGCCAAAGGAATTCAGATTTAGATGTGTTTAGCATCAATTTTTGTTCTTCAGTCTCTCCAGGTATTGTCACACCCCCTTTCTCAGCGTATAGGCAGGTGCCTTGAAGAGTGGGAAATGTGCCAGATTATCCTTGTAAGTGCTGATGCTTGGTATCCCTGTAGTTGTGGCCCAAACGAAAGACAGCCAAGGTTTTGTGTGATAACAAAAACTTTATTTGTTGCACAGGATTCTGTCATCTATCCTCCCCTAACCAGAAACAAAACGGTGGATACTTTTATATGCCAATATAAAGTCCAACTGAAATACAGTCCAACCTGATCCTTCTCAAGGTTGTCAGATTATGTACAAGGTAAATTCAACTTCTTCTCATCAACGAACAGCTTCAGTAGCAGCTAATCACTTCCATAGCTTTCACCATATTCAGCTGCTTACAGACATTGAGTTTCACTCCAGCAGAACGCTGATTCTCTCAGTGCAAACTCAGTAGCATGAATTACTTATCAGCACTTCTCTTATACAATACTATTAACAGCTTCACTCTTGGCAACACATAGCACAGTCTGCTTCCATGTCAGAATAAGACCTATCTGATTTGGTTGAACCTAACTGCATGGGTTCAACATCTGAGTCAGACGTCTCATGATTCAAATCAGGGTACTGCAGATCAACAGGCTTCCATGGTTCCAAATGGTGTCTAAGCTGTTTCCACTCTCTATTCCTTTCCCTCAGTGGAATATAATTATAACTAGAATCAGCAGCCTCCTTTAAAGTGGTGTTAAAGGAACTCAACTGGCTTGCTCCTCTTCTAGTACGTCTGGGTTGCAAAGGTAGGTAAAAAGACAAGTCTCTGTTCTTGCACTGCTCCTGTTTCACTGGCACAGCGTGAGCTAGCTTCAGCTTCTCTCGTCGAAGCCTATCATCAGCTGATGAATTAAGAACAGCTGAGGTACTTCCTAAGCTTCGGCTAGTATCTGGCTTCCTGCACTTGGAACGCTAAGGCAGCTTATCATACAGAGTTTTATACTTGGTTAAACTCTCACCTCTGTTCACAGCTTCTAGGGAAGAGTCTAGGGAAGATATACTCTCTCTTCTGGATAAGGGTTCCAGCCTCTCCCCATGAGAATAAAAGTATGTTCCCACCTGCTTCTCCTGGCTGTCTGGTTCGCGTTGACCTCTCTCTCTCAGAGGAAGCTTGCTCCCCTGCTGTCTCAGAGACCTCCGTGTCTCACAGCAGTCTGGATGGCAACTCTCCCAGCACCATGTGCTATCCTGGCAATGGCTGCTCCACCCTTTGCTTCTCTCTGCCTCTTGGTCAGAGTCAGGTCCTGAGTCTCCTGCCTGAACACTTCCTGTTCTCCCAGGCACTCCTCCTGCTCCTCCACGAATTCTCCTCAGATCAGAACTCAATCTCCTTCTCCCACACGAGCTCTCACACGATCTTAGTCTCAATCCCGAACTAACTCTCTCTGTTACTTCCTGGTTAAGAGCATTGGGCTGTCCTATCCGGTTTGACTCCGCCCCCTTGCCTCTTACGTCAGCTCCCCTGTTTGTCCTGGAGCTGGGGTGTGGCTCTCTCACTGCCTTTCTGTGCAGAGAGTTTCTCTGGGCTTGTGCTTTAACCCCTTCCTTGCCTGCCTTAATATGTGCATTAGAGGAAAGCTGCAGTTTTAAACCCATTTTCTCCCTGTTTAAAGCCTCTGCATCATCACAGTATGTACTTGTAAATAGTCACCTAATTGTGTAAATAGTGGCCAAACAGCCCCGGTCGCCACTGCTCCTCAGTGGCCCAACTGCGTAACCTGTATATAGTTACCTAAAGGAGCAGCCACACCACCTAGCTGTGTAGCCTGTACATAGTTACCCCAGTCAACCCAAGTTGCAAATCTTGTTCACTGTAAGTACAATTCCGGCTCGACCGGGACTGTACAAATTTTTTGTAATTGTAAATCGAGCTGATTTTAAAAAGCGCGGTATAGAAAAAAAAACTTTAAATAAATTTAATTTGCCTAATGAAGCTGAGCAATGGCTTTGGAAACTGTGGAAGCTTAGTCCAAAAGTTAAAACCCCAGCCCAGAGTAAAGCAGGCTGCCAAGACAGGAAGAGGGAAGGCTTCAGGAATATGCTGGAAAAATGTATGTATGAAAAACATGGTAACCCTCTTTTGAGCCTGCAAGGTAAGCCAGGCACATCTTTTGTTGATGCAAATAAATACTTATTTTTGGCTCTGTGGTCTTGTGGTGTGTGGTGGGAAGCGGTTTTCTTTCAAACAGGCCAGACAGCAGTTCAGGGAAATAAAATCAGTTTTATTCTGTCCCAGCTTGTTAAACCTCCACAAAACAAAACCTAGAACACAAGTAGTTCAAGGAAAACAAAAGCAACTTTACTTCTATCCCAGCCTGTTAAACTTTCACAAGCTGGCTCTCCCTGCCATTTCTCCAGCCCCAGTTAAAGTTCCTACCTCAGACTTCTGGCTCCATGGCCCTCTCTGTCCCTCCTGTAGCCTGCTGGGTTCTTAACCTCTTCCTGTAAGCCACGCCCTCCCAGCCCTGAACTCTGAGCTGAAAACTCTCTTAAAGGGGACTGTTGATACTCCTTTTAGAGAGGGACGGGTAACATTCTATAGACCCCATCACATACCCTCCCCTTCACCTCAGCCATTCCCCATTGAGTGCCTGCCTCACCAAGGACTCCCTTCTGGAAAAGGAAGTCTGTGTTCAGGTGAGTCCGACCAGCCCTATGGCGGACTAGAAACTGGTAGGGTTGGAGACTCAAAAACCACCGCATAATACGGCTGTTGGACTCCTTATGTTGAGCCAGCCACTTAAGAGGTTGGTGGTCCATTACCAGCATAAACAGGTAGTATTTGAAGGTTAAAAGCACACACTTGACAGCCAGGTCTTCCTTCTCCATCACTGCATAATGTTTCTCCTGAGGAAGCAACTTCCTGCTGATGAATACTATGGAATGTTCTTCACCACTGATTTCCTGGGTCAGAATGCCTCTTAGGCCCACTTCTGAGGTGAAGGGGGTCATGGCTGGGGCCATTCCCTCACCTAGGAGGTGACTTTGGGGGTTGGAACAAGGAAGTCATCATCCGTTCTGGCTTCCTCTTCCGTCCTCCTGGGCTGATGGGTGTCTTCATCCCCTTCTCATTGTCCACCTCAGTCACCAGCTGGGCTTCATGATGTCCCTTAGCTATTTCCAGTGCACTCTCCAGTGTAAGCTTGGGGTGCTGACATACCCACCGTTTTATCGGGGCAGTCAAGCCCTCTAAAAACTGCTCCAATAGCCCTAATCATGACTTTCCTGTCTGAAAATGGCCATTCAAACATGGAAATCACATGTATGTCTCCCAAGCCATTTTAAAAAGGTCTAAAGATACACAAGTCCTGCACGATCGCGGTCACATTGCATGGGGGTGTGCTGAAAAAGATGCATGTATGCACCCAATTATAGACCTGCCTTGTATGTGTCATATCCATGGCTATACCTACTCTAGTACCAGAAAGAGCAAGGGTATCCGCAAACTACCAGGAGAACACAAAAGAAGCAGAACCCGGACTGACAACAATAATAAGAAAACCTTGTTTATTGCGCCCCGACGCGTTTCGGCTCTCAGCCTTCTTCAGGGGGTCTTAAAAGGAACACAGCTCAAAAAGAAACAATAAGAATAAGAATAATAATCTTACATGCACATATTAAAAACAGTAAAACAATAAAACAATAAATATAGTTGTTACGTAAAACATATGGATCAGACTGGCGGAATATCTATAGTACTTAACGCATATTATTTCATCAAGTAATATACAACATATATAAATATATTATCATCAAAGAGATCATAAACTTTTTAAATAATGATGTACAAGACAAGAATGTGTCAATAAATATTGATAAAAGTTAAATATAAACAAATAAAAGACAAAAAGAGAAAGGGAGAGAAAGACGAGGAGGACAAAGGGGATCTGATAAATACCTTAATTCTGTCAAATGGAACGCTAAAATCATTAGCCAGACATGTAGGACGCTAGATGCTGATAATAAATAAATAATAATTGAATAAATAAGTATAATATAATATGCCAGAAAACTTGTATAATCAATAAGTAAATGAATACCATATATAAAAAAGAATGTCATAAAGATACCTTAATAGAATGTAATAAACAAAATTAAAGACAAATTGCAAATATAAAAAATACTTTTGCAGCCAGCAATTACCAAATACAGAACATGATGAGATAAAATAATAATGAAAGAACGTCTTAAAAAGACACGATTCAATGTGAAGAAATTATCCCTCCAGATAGTGTTGAAAATTAACCTTTTGTAAGGGCAGAGACGTTCATAAAAATGGTTATTGAAAAAATATATCCATGTATACTGAATAAAACACCATAAGTACTATGATAAACAATTGTGTTATATATTGGATGCAATCCAAAACATCCGAGGAAAATTGTATTAAATGAAACATCACAAAATGATATAATAAATGAATACGTTGTAGATTGGCTGTGACTCAAGAAATAGAAAGATGTTTAAAGTGAGTATTTGCACCACAGCTTAAAAGGGTTTGTTTACGGTCAAAAAATATATATGTGGCATATGTCTTGCTATAAATAAATTGTCATAAACTGAAAAATGCAAAATGCAAAATAGTACATTGTGTCCAAAAAGAGGTAACTTGATTGCCTACTAGAACAAAAGCAATCACAACTGATTTGTGACTTTGACTTCCAAAAAATATATTGTCACGATGTTCTAACAAAAAAACATTTAAATGAAACATAAAACTGAAAACAAAAAATGCTTTATATATCCTGCACAACGATTCTACTTGAAATGACAATGTGGCGTTCAAGTTGAAAAAGGACTTTAGATGTCGGCATTTTACCGCCCATTTGGGTAAAGAATTCACAAAAACCAAAAAGATTATAAAAAAAAAAACTTATATAATTAATTATGTGCATGAGTGCTTAAGATTTATTGTACTCATAAATGTGGAGAACCAAAGGAGGCTGATGAATTGCAACCTATATCTTTGAAAAAGTTCTGAAAGCCAACGGAACATTCAAACCTCAAAAGAGACGAACCATAAAACTATTTTATTTATTTATTTATTACAGTTTCTTATATACCGCGCTATTTAGAATCAGCGCGGTTTACATCATAACAAAAACGACCATAACGACAAACTGTCAGGTTTTACATTGAACAGGAGTACAAACTTGGATAACTGGGTTAACTATATACATAAACTATCTACACTGCAGTGTGAGGGCATTTCTATGATGTAAATCTTTGTAAATGAAGACAAGTACAGTGTAGATAACTGTATAAAACCTTTAGAAAAAACTAAAAATATGGAGGCTTACCATGAGAAACGTTCTGCACAGCGTTGCTGCTCAAAATAACATAGTATTGCCAAATACAAACAAAAGCTTAAATGCCGGCACATTCCCGCTCTTCTAGGTTAAAGGTCATCAAAGCCAATAACTTATAAAATCTAATACTTTTAATGAAAACCTTCAACGAACCTATTACAGAATATGTTTATTGTATTTGTACATGAAAATTAAAAAACCCCAAAAGAAATGCTATTAAGCACCCTGTGCATAGCGATTCTGCTCCTAATGACACGGCAGCGCTCAACACAAAACTAAGATAAAAAATGTCAACGTTATAAGTCGGGAGTCATCATAACCAAATAACTTATTCTAAAGTGTAAGAAAAACATTGCTAAATCATATGTATTGATGTTTAAAAATACGAAGGATTAAGCCAAAATTTTGCCATAAAGACCGTTCAGCACAGTGATTTAGCTCGTAGTGCTTGGTCAAGCATTCCTGTCGTGATCTTCCCTTCTAAGGCGCCAAACAAGTCCAACATCCCTCCCCGTGCCAACACCCCCTCCTGGCCCTGCGGCAGCGAACTCACATAATGACGGGCCTGAAAATAGAAGAATAAATCCCGAGGCCCTAAATTATATCTCTCCCGCAAGGAGGAGAACGAATCCACCTCTGCACTCCCCGCCATACGGAGATGTCCCACATATCACAAACCCTTGGCCGCCCAATCTTTTGCCACCGCGGTCCGCAGGCCCGGAAGGAAATCTGGGTTCCCTCCCAACAGGATACAGTCCATCAAGTTCCCTCGACTGTCACGATAACTGCACAAAGTTTTCCAAGCTATCCGGAGCGCACTCCAAAAACCCGACTGTCGATAGACCACAGGAAGTTGCCCCCGCTCAACATAGGTCATCACCATTCTATGCCGCGGGGCCACCATTTCATCAATGATAGCCAGCGGCAGTACCTATGACGTGCCCTCCAACATGACCCGAAGGACCCTCGTCCAGCACACCATATTATACCGCCGGACCGACAGCAACCCTGCCCCGCCACTCCCCCTGGGCAGCATCAGGGTGCTTAAGGCTATCCTAGCTCTCTGACCCTGCCACAGAAACTGAGACAAATGGCTATCTAGTCGCTCCACATCCTTCCACAGTACCCACACAGGGAGGTGACGGAGAACATAGGCCCACCGGGGGAACTCCACCATGTTAAAGAGCGCAATCCTGCCACTCAATGACAGCGGCAGCTCCTTCCATTTCCGTAAGCGACTGACCAACCCTGTCATCAATACCTGAATATTGGCTGAATACAGCTGACTTAACTGTTCTGGGATCTGAATACCTAAATAGCGTATCTGCCCCTCAGCCCACCTTAGTGGAAAAGTACCACTCCACAACCCCCGGCAGAGCCCACCTACATCCAGTCCTAACGACTTGGCTTTGTTAATTTTCAACCCAGAGAAAGCACCAAACTCCTCAATCACTTGCAAAGCGCGGGTCAATGACACCTGCGGATTCGTCAAGCACAGCAGCATATCATCTGCAAACGCACTCACTTTCAGTTCACCCGCCCCCCCAACCCACACCTGTCACTCCTTCCTGATTCGTCAGTTTCACCAACAGAGGCTCTAAATGCAGTATGAAAAGGAGCGGAGACAAGGGGCACCCCTGCCGTGTCCCCCTCCGCAAACAAAACGGCGCCGAAATCGCTCCTCCAACTGAGATAAAAGCTCACGGTTCAGCGTACAACGCCCGAACCCAATCCACAAACTGCCCTGCGAAGCCAAAGCGCCTCAAAGCTTCAAACATATACGTCCACGAGACCCGATCGAAGGCCTTCTCGGCATCCAAACTAGCCAACAGTAACAGTCTGTTCTGTTGCAGACATCTCTCCATACTCAAGAGAACATGCACAATATTCCGAGCTGCCACTCTCCCCCATAGCAAGAATCGAAGCAAGAATTTTCATATTATAATTAATGAGCGAAATAGGCCTATAGGATGCCGGGTCTTCCGGATCCTTCACAGCCTTGTGTATCAGTGAAATGGAGGCCGTCCGCATGTCCCTCGGAAATTGCCCGGAATCTAAGACTTCCGCATATACCGCTGCCAAGGTAGGCACTACCTGTAGCTCCAATATTTTGCAAAACTCCACGCCATAGCCGTCTGGGCCTGGTGCTTTATGTACTTTCCCCGTTCTGATGACCTTCTGAATTTTCACACCAGAGATAGGCTGATTCAACAGTCCCGCTCCTGCTGCGTCAACTGACGCTGCTCCACACTATCAAGGAAGGCCCGCTCCTTTTCCTGATCCTCCTGCTCTGCGGTGTACAACCTTCGATAAAAATCTTTGAACACTTCCGCTATTTCCGCAGGCTCTATCCTCTGCCCTCCCTTCTCATCGCGAATCCACACTACCAGATTAGTACCATTCCATTCCCGCACTAGTCTCGCCAACAGCTTGCCCGAATGATTCCCAAAGCGAAACAACTGATGTCTATAATACTGTATATCATGGGTTGCCCTCTCTTGGAGGAGGTTGTTAATTTGCCTCTGCAAGTCGATATATTCCTGTAGCCCCTGCCCTCCTCGAGCACGCAGAGACTCCTGCTTCTTCACTTGGAGCACATGCGTCATTCGCATCAACTCTTCATTCACTCGCTTCTTCTCGCGAGCCACAAAGGCAATCACCTGTCTGCGGACTACCGCCTTCCCCGCTTCCCATAAGGTGGCCACAGAAGAGACACTCCCCTCATTGTCCTCTATAAACTCCCATCACTTGGCACACACATATTCCTGAAACTCGCTTCTATGCCATAAGTGCCTAGGGAAAGACCATTTACCTCCCAAGGCGTGGTGCCCTGCCCATGCCATACTCACCATAGCATGATCGGAAACCAAGATTGGACTAATGTCCGCCCTGCGCACCCTACCAAAATCCGCAGGCCTCACTAATATGTAATCAATGCGAGACCACGTCTGGTGGGCCCGCGACAGGTGGGTATAGTCCCTCTCACTCCCATGCAGAATCCTCCATACATCGAGCAGCCCCTCCATCTGACAAAAATAGCTCAGTCCCCGCGTTGCCCCATCTCCTACTCCAGAAGCCGAGGATGACTTATCCAATGCCGGGTCATATGGACAATTAAAATCCCCCGCTAAAATGACTGGCACTTTTGGTAGACTGCCCAACTTCCGGACCAAGGCCTCAAAAAACCCATGGCTATACACATTGGGGGCGTACACATTGCCTAAAACCAATTCTTCCCCATTAATCTTCAGATGTACCCAGAGATAGCGCCCGGAAGGATCACCATCCTCACTCAGTATCTCCACTGTGAGTCGCTTATGAAACAGAAGTGCAACCCCTCTCCTCTGGCCCCCAGCCGCCTCCGCAGCACAAACCCGCCCCACCCATGACCTTTTGAGCTTGGCATGTTCTCGGGCACTTAAATGGGTCTCCTGCAAAAACGCCACCTGAGCGCCTGCTATTTTCAAAGCCTGTAATACTTTGGTGCGTTTTATAGGGGTGCCCAGGCCTCCTACATTCCATGATGTAAAATGTAAATCAGTCCCCATTGGCCCCTATTCCCTCTTTCCACCTAGTACATTTCACATCTAAGGACCTCCGGACCAAGAGCCGCCCAGCTTCGGCTCTCGGATCCCCCCTTCTCTCCCTTCCATCAGGCCACCACGCAACAGATCCCCTGCAAGTGGAGTGAAAAGGCGAATGGAGTAGACTTCAAAAGAGAGGAAGGAGTGAGACTGAGGCAGCAGGAGGGGTTGGAATTGGCAAGAGGGAGAAAGTAGAAGCCCAACACTACCACTGTGGCCAGTGGGACGAGGCGTGTGGGAGAACTGATAGCCCCCGTGGCAGAGAGCAGCAGTAGATGCGGTATCATCTGGGAGGAGCCAGGTCTCAGTTAGGGCAAGATGTAGAGCGTTAGAGATGAAGAGATCATGAATAAAAGCAAGTTTATTAGAGACAGAGTGTGCGTTCCATAAGGCACATGAGAAAGGGAGAGTGGAAGGGGAAAGGAGAGGGATATGGATAAGATTAGACAAGTTACGTGAGGATCTCTTCTTGGAGTGAGACAGAAATCTAGGGGGGCCAGGGTTGGGGTTGATATCTCCGGGTGAGAGAAGGAGAAGGAGTAGCAGAGAACGGGGTAGAGAAGAGACTGTATGGCGGAAGCGAGGGTGAGGTTGCCTTAGAGAGAGAGGGGATGGTTGAATGAGAGGGAGAGAGTGATGAAGCTCAAGAGCTGATGATAGGTTAGAAGACAGAATGGAAGGAGAAGTGAGGATGGTAAAGGGGGAATAGGGAGGGAAGGAATGAGGGTGCTGGTAGGAGGGGAAACAGTTAGGAAGTATGAAGAAAAGAACGACAATGTAATGTGGAGCCATAGAGGAGGAACAGGGAGGGGCTATGCAGCGTATGTTATCTTACAAGCAATGAGGTAGCAGTGGATTATACACGCTATGCAGATATTAAGTTACAAGCAATGAGGTAGCAGTGGGGTCTATAGTCTGTGCGGCAAAGTTATTTACAAGCAATGAGGCAGCAGTGGGGTAGCAGTGAGCAAAGTTATTTGCAGGCAGTGAGGCAGCAATGGAGTCTACAGGCTGTGCAGCATATGTTAGATGCGAGCAATGGGGTAACAGTGAGGTAGCAATGGAGTGGAATGGTAGATGCTTACTTCGTGTAGTTTTCACAGAGTGGTTCGGTTCTGTTTCCTTGTGGATTTGCCTGTGTGGGGTGGGAGCATCCTCGCCGCAGTGCCGCGCCTAAGGCCACGCCAAAGGACCCTCTGGCGAGGCCTGCCAGGCGCAGGTGTGCCCTTGCAGAACCCCGGTTTAAAAGGCTTCAGCTGTGGCCTGATTGGCCTTCGGTGCAGGGAGCAGGGGGAGGTTCCGATCCTGCTCCCTGTGCTGGTTGTCGATCGGGCAGGCTGATGGTGATGTTCGCGCTCTCGAAGAGCCCCGGTTTAAAAGACTTCAGCTGTGGCCTGATTGGCCTTCGGTGCAGGGAGCAGGGGGAGGCTCCGACCCTGCTCCCTGTGCTGGATGTCGATTGGGCGGGCCGATGGTGATGTTCACACCCTTGCAGATCCCCAGTTTAAAAAGCTTCAGCTGTGGCCTAAATGTGGTTCTGAAGGGAATTGTGATCTGTGACCTCATGCCTAGTACTTTTGTTGTAATGATAGAAAGAGGGAGAAGGTTATAAAGTCTGGGAAAAACCCTTGTGGACAGTGTCCTCAAATGGGTTAGTTTGCTTAGAGGAAACTTGTTAGATGCTATGACAAGATCTTCTGTTGTTCCTGAAGTATTGTTTTTCAAACAAAATGCAGTATAGTGTTGGAGAGGATGCTTCATATTTGAAGACTTGCAGTGAAAGTAAAAAAATATATATCCTGTTGAGGTCGATTATATTGGCTGGAACTGTAAGTGTAGTGGTATGCTGCATAAGATACAGGATATGTTTAAACATACATATTTTCTGCATGGTAAAATGTGTTTGTGCCACTTTGATGCATATCTAAATTTCACTGTTGAACTTGCACATTTTTTCCTGTCCCCAACTACTCCCCTTTACTAAATGTATAACTTATACACCTAAAATTATATGTATTAGTGACAAGCTGGTGGGGAATCAAGGGGAGTGTGTGACCACAAGGCCCATGCGTATCTGAAAAGGTCTGGCCTCGACCAGTCTTGCAGTGTCACCAATAAAAATTGTGTAATACTTCTATAAAATTTTCCTTAATATAATTAGGAAGCCCAAGCTGAAAATACTGTGAGAAAAAAGGAAACAGAGATCAACTTATCTGAATCCTCCCGTAGCTTGTTGTCAATTCACAGTTGAGCTTGAACTAACTTTTCTCAAAAATGCTCCTTCAAAAACAGCGTCAAGTAGCTGAAAATAGCCTTGCAGTCCAATTCACAAAAAACGCTCAACTGCACCAAAAGCATTCTGTCAACTGATCAAAAACGCCAGCGCATGCTCAATAACAGTCAGACTGTTATTGAGCATGCGCTGGCGTTTTTGATCACTTGACAGAATGCTTTTGGTGCAGTTGGTTGAGCATTGAAGCAGGGCGAGTGAAAGTTGACCGCCCGAAACACAGTGCTGTGTCCGCTAATTTTTGCCATTTTTTTGTGAATTGGACTGCAAGGTATTACACAATTTTTATTGGTGACACTTTGTTTGTGGTGTTTCACCTAATTTATCGTTAGCTCCGCTGTGAGCTCAATAAAAAAATTTGAGCAAAATGGAAGGTTAGCTTCAAGAGGCGATTATAACACCTCAAGGCTATACTTCTGACATTATTACATACACGTCAGCTTTTAAATATATTTTTTCACACTTCTCTACTTTTGTTTAGGTCATTTAGAACCCATAGCAAACCCGCCGTATCGTAACAGCACTACCAGGACTCACAAAGCACCATACCCTACCTATCAAAAGGCAACACCTCAAATATTAAACCAATACATTTCAGAGAACAACAATACATGACCTACTGGGGAAAGAGAACAAGTGGCAATGTCAAATAGGAACTACATAAACAGAATACCTCAGCTCAGTTACACATGCAGAACATAGACCATCACCAAACAAGGAAGCACAATTTAGAAACAGGAAGACAATAATTAAACTGGGAACCCCAAAAGCCAAACTTGGAATGTACAACAACACTGTAGAAATAAAACTATAAATTAATTTCCTCTTGTACTAAACAAAGTGCAGACGTTAATGATGCACATTTCCCAGAGCTGACATATTCCAGTTAATAAATTCAAAACAAAGAGAGATTTTTCTACCTTTTGTGCATTTAATTTTCAGTTGCAATTGCTCCAGCCACTTTCTTCGGGTTTCTTCGTGTCTTTTACTAACTCTCCATCGTCTGCTCTGCATCTGTCCTTTCTTCTCTCTTCTAGTTTTTTTCCATTCTCTCTCTACATCTACTTTAACATACTAATCTTTCTCCTTTTGCTCTTTCCTCTTTCCTATTTCATCCACTCAAATTTTACCCCTCCATCCTCAATCCGCACTTACTCTCCCAATGCCCAGCCAATTGTAGATTTGTCTTCCCTCCCACACAAAATATTTTCCCCTCTCCATTTCACTCTCCCAGCTCCATCCCATTCTAATCCTCCCCCAACATCAGCTCCCTTCTAGTTCCAGCCCCATCCAGCATCTGCTCCCTTCTAGTCCCACCATCAGCCCATTTCCAGTCCTAGCCCCACCATCAGCCCATTTCCAGTCCTAGCTCCCCCATCCATTTCCAGTCCTATCCTAGCTCCTCCATCAGCCTATTTCCTGTCCTAGCTCCCCCCCACTCAGCCCATTTCCAGTCCTAGCTCCCTTCCCTCACAGCCCATTTCTATTCAAAGCCCCCTCCCCATCAGCTATTTGCAGTTCAAGCCCCCCCTTCCACTCAACCCATCTCCAGTCCTAGCAACCCCCCCAGCCCATTACCAGTCCTAAGCCCCACATAGCCCGTTACCAGTCCTAAGCCCCCCCATCAGCCCACTTCCATTCCTAACCCCCCATCACCCCATTTTCAGTCTTACCCCCCCATCAGCCCACTTCCAGGCTTAGCCCCCCATAGCCCATTACCAGTCCTAACCCCCCCATCAGCCCATTTCCAGTCTTAGCACCCCCCATCAGCCCACTTCCAGTCTTACCCCCCCCCATAGCCCATTACCAGTCCTATCCCCCTCCTCCCCATCAGCCCAGGTAGATTAAAAAAAAACGGCTGCTGCTGCTGCTGCCACGGTCACCATGGCAGCGGCAGAAGCAAGTGTCCCGCGGGGCCCCCCTGCCCAGCAGAGCCTTCCCTGCAGCATCAGCTCCCAAAGCGTGGGCTTTTCAGAGCCGCGAAGGGAGAGTTTCTCTCTCACGGCTCTGTTAAGCCCGCCGGGGCTGATGGGACTTCCTGTTTCCCTTCAGCCCCGGTGGGCTTAACAGAGCCGCGAGAAAGGGAAACTCTCCCTTCGCAGCTCTGAAAAGCCCGCTCTGAGGGAGCTGATGCTGCAGGGAAGGCTCTGCCAGGCAGGGGGGGCCCTGCGGGACACTTGATTCTGCTGCTGCCACGGCTGCAGTGGCAGCAGCAGCCTTTTTTTTTTTTTCTACTTGGGCTGATGAGAATGTTTTTTGCGCGGGGCCCCCTGAAACACGGGGCTCTGTGCAAAAAACATTCTTGCTCAATGGACGGGCCGTCCCTGGTACAAACATCATATCAAAATATGCTTGAGAATTCTTTTTCATCAGGTCAGTAATGGCCAGTACAGTTGGGAACATTGTTCTTTATTTTTCTATCACATTTTCTTAGTCTTGATATTGTTTTTTTGTACTTGTGGAACTTTTGTCTCCACATATTCTACAGAATAATTGCTTAGCGCAGATGTTTCTATTAGCAATGCCATTCTTGTGTTTTCCTCTTTACCAGTATATCCAGTTTTATGTATCAAGCTTTTTATCAGTTGGAATGGGAATGCCTCAGGTCAGAGCAGGGGTCCTCAACTCAGACCCTGGGACACACCTAGCCAGTCCTGTTTTCAGGATAACCAGAATGAGAGATTTGCATGCACTAGAGGCAAGCCTTGTATGTATGTGTGCCCGCTCCCCCAGCAGATAAAAGAATATGATGATTGCCAGTGGCGTTTCTAGCTCCCCGGTCACCCGAGATGGGTGCCCCCCTTTGCACTGCATGCCCTCCCAACCCTGACCAGCCCCATGGAGCAGCATGGCAAACTTACCCTTAAGCTGGTTTGCCACTGTGCCTCATGTTCCAGGGGCTGGTCGCTCTCCTCTCCCGGCCAAAGTGTCGGAGAGCGAAAAGCAATCGGCCCCGGAGCTCAAGGTACAGTGAAAAACCAGCATAAGCATAAGTTTGCTGCGCTGCCTCTGGGGTCGCACCTGGGGTCGGCCACACCCACAGCCTCACCCTTCATACGCCACTGTTGATTATTCTGAGTTTGAGGGCTGTTAGGATCTATTGTTTTCCTTTGATCCCTGCTGCTCTTTGTTGCTCCTCAAAACTTGGCCTAGTGACTGCCTAGTCTTGCTTGATGGTTGGGCTGGCCCTTCTTCTATTGTGAGTCCCAAAATGATTCACAGCAATCACAATGAATACAACCACTCATGAATTATATGACAAAACAACCCCTTCCTTTCTCTCTTCCCCCTCCAACTACCAGTAATACATCCACTCCACCCCCAAAATCCCTCATCTCCATACTCTTTCCATTCTATCCTGTCCTCTTTTTCCACATTCGCCCCACAGAACATAATGGGGTCAATTTTAAAATTTACAGGCAGCTAGTAAATGTATATCTTCTCTGTTCATAGATATTCAAAGACTATATGGCTAGGGCCAAGCAGAAAATACTTCCAAGACCTAAGCACTATCCATATAGTGAGGGGCAGAGGGAGGACAGCAACCAGAAACTTTCTGTAGAGCGGCATGCAGAGAATCTTATTTTCTGAAAAAAAAATATAAAACATTGAACCCCATTGGTTTAAAAATCTCACAGATGTTAAATAAGAGAGAGAGGACTGAGCTGTTCAGCACTCAACAACTTAATTTCCTAAGTGTGACAACCACACAGCAAGTGCTACTCTATATACTCTGTTATTTAGAAATGACCTCCATTTCTGAACTCTTCTTGAACACTCACATATTGTGCGTCATATGCTACAGTTGTTGCAGCAGCAGCTGGTTATTCACTGTTAGATACCGATGTGTAGCGCTCTCCTATAGTTGTTGGACTATCTCCCTCCCAGCCATCTCAATAACTTAACCGTCTCAGGATCATGGGTTCTTCTAAATCCTGTTTAGTAATCTTCTCATACAACTTCTGAATCCAATAAATTCATCAATCGCCTTACCACCACTTTCTGTAACCTTCACCAAATATGGTAGATTTGAGATTGTCTGATAGCTAAAGATTCAATAACCAGCTCCTGCTGATTCACTAGTGGTTTTATGATCACATGCTTAAGGGCTGGTGGGAAAATCCCATCTTATAAAGAAGTATTCACTATGAGAGTTCTACATGTGATAGTACCAATGGCTCCACTTATTTAATCAACCGTATGGGCATGGGTCCTCAAAAAAATACGTCACCTGCACACTTATCAAAACCTTCTGAAAATCATTCATACAGTATTTATCAATTGAAATGCTTCCCAATATCTTTCCTCTACCACCAGAAACTCCACTATCTCTTGCAGCTCTTCCTATCCCCTCCCATATCTTTTTCTGGCAGTTCTAACTCTAAATCCAGCTGCTGTGAAAACTCTTCTCTTGGAAAAACTTGCATAACATAACACTGGTGAGTACCCCCAGTCCCTACTGCTATCTTGATTCCTCATAAGCCCCCGAATAATTTGTGAGGTCAGATGGAATGTAGTTTGCTGATCCGATATCCTTCACCTTCCCCTGGATCTTCAATCTCATTTCCTTCTCCCTCATGGACTGATGAAATAATTTGATTTGATTTCCTTTCTTCCCCCTTTTTGACCTCAATCCACTTTCCATCTCCCTCTGTCTTTGGTGAATCTCTGATTCCTTCCCCCATGCCTTAGGCACAGGCCTACTAGGTCTTTGAGTAAATCTAGGCCTGACTGTATGTTTTTTGCTCTTCTGTAAACAGTTGTGATGCACATAAAAACACAGATGGGACATCATAATAGCAAGAAAAAACACTGTGTACACCACTGACCAGTAGATAAACAAATATGCAATAAATATTACTTATAAGGCAGTTTTCAACTTTATGCACATTAGAGTTTAAAAATTAGTCTTTGAAAAAACTACATATTTATTTATTTATTTAGACAGTTTTGTATACCGCCTTATCCTTCAATCAAAGCGGTCACAACACAATTGGGGGATACATTTAACACATGGGGATATGAGACACATACACTAATACTTACAGGCAATGTTCCCTCTAATTTTCTGTAGGCTGTGTGCGCATAAAATATCAGCTGTGCGGCTTTTGAAGGAAGGTTAAATTTTTTGTGCGCTACATAACGACACTAGGAATTATATACTTTAAAATTTGACTACATATTAGAATACAGTATGTTAATCAAATTAAATGAAAATACATGATTACTAAATGAAGCGGAACATTTCTAGTAATTACAATCACAAATGTGGTATTATTTCAGTTAATTTTTATTGAAAGCCATTGTTATTCCATGTAAATAATTTATGTATGGAAGAAGAGTTCGGTGTCCTACATGGAGTGGTGGGTTCACCCCTAAACAAAGACATGGGGAGAGGTGGCCTGCACAGAGCAACAGGTGCACCTACTCTTGCCATCTTGCTGGGCAGACTAGATGGACCATGCTGGTCTTTATCTGCCGTCACTTACTATGTTCTCAAAATTTCTCTCTTCGATCTTTCAAATGTACCCAGTCTGAATAAATTTTATCAAGGTCTACTGATCCGCCATCTTGAAGATGACTCTTAACACGCATCAGCATTTCCAAATGTTCTAAATGTAAGCGATTCCTTATTTTGGTTTTTAAACTGTTCATCAAGCTGAAACCACGCTCACAATCTGCACTAGAAGCCAAAAATGTTCCACCAATATCGATCAGTTTCGCTAAATCTGCAAACTGAGCATTCTGAAATGCCAAAGTCACCATATCCGGAAAACTGTTTATCAGTTTGCTTTTGATTTTTTCTGCGACTAAAAACTTGAAGTCATTGTACTGCTGAACAACAATATGTTCCTCCATAAGAAATTGTTTGTACTTTAAACAGAGTGATCGGACGTTTTCAATTCCAAATTCATAATCACACTGTGCTATTGCTGTCAAGTCAAAAGCAGACCATTCCTCAATTTCATTTTCAGGAAATCTTTCCCCTAAATGCAGACACAGCATATTAATGAAAGTAAGTGTGGAACCAGTATCCACTGAAACGTCTCCAGGTATCTTGTCGAAGATTTTTAACATTATCAGTCCATTTTACTGTGTCACCCAAGTATTGCATTCGGATTTTGTTCAGCTTACCCTGTGCAAGATGATATGCTTCCAGTGGTGTTAGCCCACGTTTCTGAAATGCCATTGTTAATGAAGCTAGTTCAGATAAAACATCATTCAAAATTTGCAGTGTTATATGGAATTGATGGCTGTTTAGCTTTTTATAACAGTACTTTGCAATGGGATCATCATCCTTCTCTTCTTCAAAGTATTTTAATAACACAGGTACACTACCAAAAAACTGCCTCCAGTTTTGCAACTGATTCCTATAGATTTTGGGGTGCTGAATCCAGGAAAAATAGCCAAAATGTTCCATCACGTCACATTTTCTTGCAAAATTAGATTTCTTACCCATATAAGGAATGTTCACATAATTTCTTTTTAGCCGACTGCAGTTTATTTTCTTGGCCCAAAATAGAGGTTGTAATGGTTAACTAACTAGAAACACTCCCTCATGATATTTTAGAGTGTTTTGTATTCATTTTATACATTAACAGGACAATTGGGAGGCGGAGGGCTAAATCCAGTACTCGCGCTGGCGCATGTTCTTTCCTGTTCGCCTCGCCTCGTTCGATCGCTCAAACACGGTTGTTGCGACATGAACGTTCCTGTCAAATTTCAGTTTCTTGCAAGTTCATTATTACCTTTTGTTTGCTCAGTCGTAATCCAGCTTTATTCCGAAGTTGTTCACTACAGTTGTAGTTTGCAGTGCTGTGTATTTGTGATGGCTCACAGAGCCAGAGGTTGCGTCAACTCTCCGGACAGTTTTTGTTTTATTTGTGGGGAATATACCGTGCAAAAGCGGCAGAGGAACATTTCTGCATTTATTAAAAAAGTATATTTCGCCTATTTCGGTTTGAAGTTAAGCGATCAAGACAAACCGTGGGCTCCTCACAAAGTGTGCAAGACATGTGAGGAAGATCTACGCTTATGGATGAAAGGTAAAAAACAAGCATTTCGTTTCGGAATACCTATGATGTGGCGTGAACAAAGAGACCACAGCAGTGACAGCTATTTTTGCTCTTGCATTGTGAAGGGATACAACTTAAAAAATAAGAACGTAATAAGTTACCCCAACCTTCCCTCAGCAATTAGGCCTATGCCTCATAGCAATGAAGTACCTGTGCCTGAACCACCAAAATCTTTGGATCATATTTGTGTGGACGGTTCTGATCATGATGAGACTCATCAGATGGCTTTTCCCGATGAGTCCAGTACTTCCGAGTTTGAAACTGAACCAGATCCGAAACCTGAACTTTTCTCTCAAGCTGAATTGAATGATTTAGTCCGGGATTTAGGACTCCCAAAAGATGCTGCCCAACTGCTAGGTTCTCGGCTTAAACAGAAAAATCTATTGTCACCAGGAACAACTTTTTATTGGTACCGCAACCGCGAGACACAATTTTTGAAGTATTTCAGCAAAGAGGAAGATTTGGTATTTTGCAACGATATATACGGAGTGATGGAAAAGTTTAAACTCAAGTATGATCCTGCTGAATGGCGGCTGTTCATTGATTCGTCAAAAGACAGCATAAAAGGTGTTCTTCTTCATAATGGCAACACATTCGCTTCAGTTCCTATTGCTCACTCTGTTATTCTCCAAGAAAAATACGAGAATTTGGCCCTGATTCTTCAGAAGATTCGTTATGATGAGCATAAGTGGATGATTTGTGGAGAATTAAAATTCTATCCATGCTATTAGGGCAGCAATCCGGTTTCACCAAATATCCCTGCTTCCTTTGCTTGTGGGATAGCCGGGCCCGCGACCTACACTGGGGGAAAAAAGACTGGCCAATTCGGGAGTATTTGAGACCCGGTGAGAAAAATGTTCTTCATGAGAGCTTGGTACCTCGTGATAAAATTCTATTACCACCTCTCCACATTAAGTTGGGTCTCATTAAGCAATTCATCAAGTCCCTTCCAAAAGATGGTGAGTGCTTTCGGTACCTTTGCTCAAAGTTCCCCCGACTTTCTGAAGCAAAGCTAAAGGAAGGAGTGTTTGTTGGCCCTGATATAAGGAAACTCATTTCAGATGGAGCATTCGCTGAAACGATGTCTGAGAAGGAAAAAGAAGCCTGGGATTCCTTCAAGGATGTTGTTCTCAAATTCTTGGGGAACAGGCGGGATGAGAACTATAAGGATATTGTTGCCAGGATGCTCAATGCCTTCAAAGAACAAGGCTGTAACATGAGCCTGAAAGTCCATTTCTTGCACTCCCATGTGAACTACTTTCCCGAAAACTTGGGGACGTACAGTGAAGAACAAGGTGAAAGGTTTCACCAGGACATCAAGGACGCAGAGAGAAGGTACCAAGGAAGATGGAACACCACTATGATGGCTGATTTCTGCTGGTTGCTGCTGCGGGAAACCGCAGATGAAAAATACGCCAAGCAGCGCACCAAGAGAAGCATTCGGGGGAAGAAGAAACGGGCCCACCAGGAGATTGATTGACCCAAGAATGACTTTAAAATCTAAACTGTGTTGACAAATATCGTGTTTTTACTAAACTTTGAAATAAAAATTTGCTAGTTATTACCACAGTGTCGGATCTCATTTATTAGAATTTTATTTTCACACCATCGGGTGTTTGTCTTCATGTATTGCAATGGTGCGGTTTGCGTTTTCTATTCTTACATACATACCTGTACAACATTTTTTGCACATTTCTTTGCTTTGCTTTGTGTCTAACCTCGCTCTTATATGCTCAATGTTTGTGCACATGTATGTGGCTGTTTTAAGTGCAGACAATTTTGCTACCATCACAGTGTGTTTTGTTGACATTACTCTATTCTTATGTGCTGCCTTGTTACAATTTTCTTTATTCTTATTTGAATAACTACTAAACAATTAGTATAAAGAATTCATCCAAGAAACTTTTATCTCGATCGCACTCAATCTGAAACGTTCACCTCAAACTGCTAACCCAATGTAGCAAAAAATCTGTACGTGATGGAGCAAATTGGTTACCAGATTTGGATTCAGCGCACCAAAAAACGTAAAAATCAATCGAAACAGAGGCAGTTTAAAAAATTTTTTTTTTAGTGTACCTGTGTAATGGTTCATAATTTTGAATAATTGCTTGAAGAGCAAAATGTCTAGATAACCACTGCACTTCGTTCAGAGGTCTAAAAGCAATTGACTCGCATTCAGAAGCATCTGCTAATTCTTTAAATTGTGACCTTTTAGTAGAAGATCGACAAAAGGTTGTGTAAACAGTTCTCATGAAAGTTTCAACTTCTTTCATCAACTTTACTTCCTTCCATGATTCAGAGATCCCCAAATCTTCACCATGGGCAACACAATGCTGCTGCACTAAATGCGAAATACTTTGTTTGAGCTGCGCAGCAACACCATTTATTCTGCCTGACATGACAGAGACACCATCCAAAGTAAACATGACCATTTTGTTAAGGTCAAGCTTGTATTTCCCATAGAATTCCCGGAGTGCACTGACTATTGATGCAGCATCGCATGCTTCCAACTGTAGCATCCCACCAAATGAAGTTTTATACAGACATGAATTTACTGGCCGATATTTGAAATACAGTATTAAGTATTTGTTGACAGAAATGTCTGTGCTTTCATCAATAGTTAATGTATGATATGCTGCTGATGCAACATCTGCCATGAGCTTATCTTGGACATTCATGTTTATAATTTCAAGAAATTCAAACAAATAGTTTTTGCTTCTCCAGCTTTCAGGTATGGTTATGTACTTGGACATGTGTTCATTAATATCTTGAACAGAGAGCATGGAAATATTCATCCGAACAGCCAGCAAAACACTATCAATTAGAATTTTAATTTCTTCTGGTGTAGAACGCTTCCGTTCATTACTAATTTGCCTTTTCTCTTTTTCAGCGGTGCTCTCAAGCAACAAGTTAAATAATCCTCCTCTTAAATTTGGATTTTTAGCTCTAAGTTTCTTAACACTTTCAGTATGAGTCTTAGTAGACAGATGTCGTTTCAAAAAGTCCAGTTTCCACACATCATCCCAAATTTTGCCATTCGAAAACTCTCCGATGGTTTTTGCATCTCGGCAGTATAAACAGACTACTCCGCCATCCTCTTCGTAAGTGAATATTTCACGCAGTTGAACGCACGTTTTATCCCGAGATTTCGGTGTCTCCGTTTCAATAATTTCTTCAAGCCATTCAGGCTTAAAAGCTCTGGCCGTTCTCTTACGTTTTGCACCTCTCATTGCTATTGGTTTCGACATTTTAAAAGTGGTGTGGTGGTCACAGCAGGTGCTTTATTATTCAAAAGAAATGCCCCAATGCATTTCATCCAAAGCCTGATGGGCTTGGAAGTTGGAACTGCAAGCAATATAACAATATTGTTATAGTGGTAACAAAGAGAAAAAGAATACATAGTAAAAAAGAAAGCACAGTATTACTTACATGGATTAACAGTTTAACACAAATCCAGAAAAGTGACTTAAAACTATGGATATAGCCAAGATTAACACACAAAAAACATCTATAAGGTATGTAGTGTTTCAATGCAGTATCCGAATGGCTCCTCTCTCAAAATCTGCGCATCCAACATAAGAAAACAGAGGTCCTATTCATCTCTAGAAATCTTGAGTTTATTCCACCTAACCACTTGAAAGTAGACAACGCCAAGCTGCAAGTAAAATCAGCCATACGATACCTCGGAGTCACATTGGATCAGAACCTCAACATGAAGCAGCACATAGCAAAAACAGTAAGAGCGATCTACTTCAAGATCAGATCCCTCAGACACATACGCCCGCTACTCGAGCTGAGTGACTTCCGTACCATCTACCAAGCCCTCATCATCCCTCATTTTGATTATGCAAACGCCATCCTACAAGGTCTCCCTCAAGCAACCTTACATCCCTTACAACTCGCCATGAACAGCGCTGCGCGAATCCTTTTAGGAGCACCAAGGAGAGAGCACATCACACCCCTCCTGATGCAGCTGCACTGGCTCCCCATCCAAGCCAGGATTAACTTCAAGATCTTAGTGATGACATTCAAGGCCATCAATGGGTTATACTCTTCTTCAATATGTGACCTCATACAACAACCCATGCCCAACAGGATAAGAAGAACTGCTGCAACCAACATGCTAGCAATACCAAAAGCTATGACAAGATGTGCCATATCAACTTCAAATAGAGCCTACAGCCTGAGCGCCCCAAGCCTCTGGAACTCCTTACCACCACACATCAGAGCTATCCCCAATTTGAGCCAGTTCAGGAAGGCCTTAAAACACCTCCTCTTTATTAAATACCTCACAGCCTCCCTCGAACCCCAGCCACCAGGTACGAACAACACACAATGACCCCACCTCACATATATACAGTTACCAATTTCAGTATCCCATTTGTGTACATAGTTTACCAATTTCAGTATCCCATTTATGTACATAGCTTCCCCCGTTATCCAAGTTGATTGCTCCTGTTCATTGTAATGACCTGACTCTTGTTCATTGTCGGATTCTGTTTTGTTTTATGTAAACCGCGCTGATCGTAAATAGTGCGGTATATAAGAAATGTAAAATAAATAAATAAATAAATAAAATAAAATGTAGATGTATAAAAACATACACACACCAAGATTTTATGTAAAGCAACTCAAAAAAAACATATGGCCTAGTGACTTACCAAAAAGTCAAAACATTAAAATAGCTGAACACTAAAAAATCGACGACCGAAGGATAAAAAGCATCAATAACAGGGGGGGGGAGGAAGGGAGATAGGAAAGGGGGGAAGGGGAAGAAAAAGAAACTGACATTGTATTGTAAGAGCTCTATCTGTTTAAAAGAAAAGGGGGGAAACAAATGGGACTAAAAAGTACCACTAATAAAAAAGGTGATGGATGGCATATGTAGTAAAAATAATAAATACTTTTGGCATTCCAGGGTTCCAGTTGGTTGTCCCCTTCCAATGCCTTAGGCATGTGGTTTACTCCTCTGTCTGATACTGTTACAGGGATCTAAGATTATATCTGCTTGGGCTTAATTATATTTCAGTACAAAGAGAAGTTGCTTTATTGTCAGGGCTGGCTCAGCAGGCGAGACTAGGCAGTTGCTTAGGGCAGCAGCTTTCCAGAGGCAGCAAAGAGCAGCAGCAGTCAAATGAAAACAAAAGAATAGATCCTGATAGCTCTAACTCAAAGAGCTCATTATTTTAATTGCTAGGAGAATGGACCTGCACATATATACAGAGCTTAACATTGAAAAGTATGTTGCCTACTTACAGTTCTTACCGGATTGTTGTGGGAGGGATGGTATTGGGATGATCATGCTTGAGTTTAATTATCAGGATCTTGGGGGGGGGGAGGAGTTGAAACGTAAGACTGAAAGTTTGCCTAGCCCTAGAGCACCCAACATTCTGCAAGTTATGAGTTCAGAAGAGGCATTGCTAAATATAATGTTGCTTTGGTAGAGTTTCGCTGACATGCATTTTAAGCTTTAAATGAATGCTCTAATAAAGAAAGAAACAAACAACTAATGATTTTTAGACTAAAGTCACTAAACTAGCAGACACCAGTATTTTTCAGTGATAATTTCCAGACAAAGTTCATTTACTTCTAGTAAATATATTTGGTTTACACCAATAGAACACCCCTGATGATAAAATTGGGTTTTAGTTATAAGCGATAAACTCTGAAATTCGCAGCATTGACCCGAGTAGATTTGCCATCTGTGTTGCTCCTTCCACGCTGCCCCCATTGCAGTGTTTACACTTCCTAAAAATACCATAAAACAATAAATTGCTATTTTTCGGACCCAAAGAATGCACCTAATTGCCTGCGAAGATAAACCTCAAACATTTCAAATGCTACATGCAGTACACGCGCTGCGAACCCCGACAGCACCAGGCGAGGGCGGCGTGTGGCACAAAGAACACCGCGGCCGGAGTTAAGTGGGGGGCACGGAGAAGAGGCCACAGACGCCCAAGATCCCCATCCCCCTCACCACAAATGCCCACTTACTTGCATTACAGCGGCGATGGGGCACTGCTGCTGGTGGCGGGGTGACGGTGTGGGAGGCGGGGCTGGGCGCAGTACAGAGTAGACATACACAGCAAGAAAAACAGCAACAGCCACATAGATATGCACTCACCAGCTCCGCTGCCGATAGCCCGTCCCCAGGCAGCAGTCCCGGAGCACCAGTCTCCTCTTCTTCGCTGGTGCGTGTGTTGCTCTCATCCAAGGCAGCACGTGGCACTGAAGGCTGGCTGAGGGAAGGATCCAAGGAGGTGCGTGGCTGGCAGGCAGGCAGGCACAAGAGCAGAAAGAGGCTGGCTTGCTGGCTGCCCCTCCCTTTTATTTCCCTCTAGCCTGCCATGATTCGTCAATCATCAGTCACGTGAGAGGAGTGAGGGGCAGGGGACTCAGTGCAGACAGATTCGGAAGTGACGAAAATTACAGAATGGCAGTGGTGCAGCCGCGGCCTTAAACCCAAGGTTTGAAAACTCATGAAATTGGTAATTTTTGTGCGCTCCTTTAAAAGTTGTGTGCGCTCGCTCGGCGAGGTGTGTGCGCGCACAGCTTAGAGGGAACAGTGCTTACAGGGAACATGGGCTATGGAGGGTTAAGTGGCTTGCCCAAGACCACAAGGAGCATCTGTGGGACTAGAAACCCCAGTCCTTCCGGCCCAAGGTTGCTGTCCTCTAGTGGGATTTGAACCCCTGACCTTCCGGCCTGAAGTACATTGCTCCAACCACTAGGCTACTCCTCCCTCCTATTGAGACTGAGGAGCACATTTGGTAAAGTGTGGTATGTGTGCGCACTAACTGAACTTTAACTGCAAAAGTTAAGGTGTGGTAAGTATAAACTCAGTGCGATAAATGCAGAGGGCATGCCCAACATCTGCCCTGCATTTACCGCACAGAGTAGACACATACTGCATTGGCCTGCATACCCTGGCTCGGCAACTAGCATGGGAGCAACCACACTATCTGCCAAGGCACAGAATGCAGCCTGGTGCAAAAGATGCAAAAAAAAAAAAAAGTCATGGCTGCAGCCATGCTTACCGTGGCCCCCTCCAATCACGTCTGCCTTTTCAAAAAAACTCCCCCCCCCCACTTCTGATCCTCTCACAAATCACAGATTTAACCCCTCCTTGTCTGATTCTCCCCACGTGCACAGAAGCACCCCCTTAGACAACAAGCTCATTGGAAAGCAGTAAATTGGTAAGGAGAGACTCTCACACCAACCCCCCTCCCCCCCCCCCAAAGAAGATCTGGGCAATCAAGAGGCTCCTCCTGAAAACCAGAACCTCACAATGAGTAAACATCCTCCCTTCAGTCGCCTCACCTGACCTATCCCCCAGAACTTATCTTGAAGATCCTCTGGTGACTAATAGAATGTGACTGAAATGGTCACCCTCCGCTCCTGCTCCAATTGTTGCCGGAGGCGATGTTAAGTGCAACGCGCTATCAGCAGTCATGACAGCTTGCATGCAACAACATGCCAGCTGTCACTGCCTAACATGCCCACTTTCTGCCTTCATCCTGCTCCATCGTGCTCAAAACTGTTAGAGTAGTAATTTTACTGTTCTGGCTTCTTTTTAGGATGTGTTAGTGGTTACCACGGTCCCTTAGCATGCACTAAAACAAACCTTAACAGTGCACCTTTGTAAAAATGGCCCTGAGTCTTCAAAGTGATCTTCATTTAGTATTAGTTACTTGCAATGTAATAAGCCCTTTGACTATATTTTTAAGAAATAATCACAATTTGGATGTTTTTTCATTATTTTAAAATGTTCTTTAACCTTGACACAGGCATAAGACAAAATACGGCCATGTTGTGTTTTATGTGATTGCATATTTATTGTTTTAATTAAAAAATGTATAAAATTATTTAATGCACATTTATTTTGTAGTGTTGCACAATGTTTTTCTTGTTGTTTTTGGTGGTTGCACCTGGCCTCTTTTTCTCTTGTGACGTTATAACAGCCAAAACCTACTTCTGGGTTACAAAATGCCCAGTTCAGAACTCGGTGCATATTATTTCCCCCTTGAGATCATTAATCTTTTATTGAAGTGAAACCATTTTCTTCTTCAATGTTTATATATTTGAGTCACTTGAAAAATTTGAAAGAACAATAGAACACTCAGTTCTCTAGAAGTCGAAAATGAGAACTATTAATGAGGAGCAGTTCTGTTTTATGCTCATTATTAATGCAGACAGTGGCATACACAGGTACAGTAGTAAGGGTTCTAATAGAGACTGTAGCATCTTAATTGTACTCCTAGACCATAATAGTTCAACAGCGCTTGAAAGCATGTGCAAAATACCTACTGGTGAAAAACATATGTATGTTAACCATCACAGTGTGGAGGAATGCACCTGCTAATAGCTAGAGTCTATTTGACTCCAATTACATGCTTTATCTTGGTGCTGAGATATAAGCTCCATGATTGGTGCAAAGTTATTTTAACAACATTCCCATGAGCTTTGGTATGCCCTTAGATACTTCCGTACCAGTGAACTGTTGGGTCATGTCTTTCAATAAGACAAAATTAAAGCTACTCATTGAAATATGCAAGCTGGAGTTTAGTAGGAAAATAGATTTTTTAAAATTTAAAATAATCCACTGAAATTGTGCTATAATATTATAAATATTTATAAAAAAAGCAAATCAGAAAATCAGTGAAAGATGATAAAGGAGAATACCAGTGCATACTGTATGAGCTAACATGAAAAAAATCAACCAATTTGTTACTTAGCAGGTGTTGCATATGTTACAAACCATAAAAGAACTGATGTACTGAAAGAGAGAGAGAGAGGTAATCACCCTATTAGTATAGCATAAAAATACTTGATCATTTCTTGAGAAACTACACACTGGCTTCAATATGAAGTTTAAACTGCAAAGGCAGCAGGACCAGTAAGCTGCAGGATCTTGCACAGTTCAGACTCCAAAGTGAAGGTGGCAGAAAAAAAGTCACTGTTTTCCTGCTGATGGAAGGGGACTGAAAAGAGGGAGAGACAGAGGTTACGAGGAGGATTGTGTCTGAGATGGAAGTCATAAGAGGCTGTTGGTAGTTCTACAACATTAGAAAGAAGGGCATCCCTCATGCATGGTGCCATTTGCAGCCACATAGATCACAGAGCTCGAAAACCATCCCTATTTGGGCCTCACAACCAGAGGATTGGCAAGTTTACAGCAGCGTAACTCCCCCTCTGGGAGTTTTTGTGCCATTTTTGTGTAGAGACTCATTGGATGTCACTGATTTGAGCTGCAGAGACTTCCAGTGGCCCTACTAAATTACTATAATGTAATCTGGAGATGAACCGGTCATTTTCCAGAACAGGGGATGTTACTTCTGCCCAGTTAAATCATGCTGGGAGGAGACGCTTCTGGGAGAGAAAATCCAATTCATTTTTAAACCACTTTCAAAGGCAGTACCCTATCTTTGGAGTAAGATACTGCACTATGAGAAGAGAGTAAGGCTATCTCAATCCCTCACTTCATCTAGACTAGAGGGAGCCAAGAAGCAACCAGGGAGAGAACAGAGGGGTAGGATGATGCCTTGGGCTTAAGTTTATACCAAGAACTTCCTGTGGGACTGTGGAAACCATGCCAGCACCCCCATGAGCTCAGAAGGAGAACAGCTAAGATGGAAGACACCTCCTCCAGGAAGGAGATATAGAGGATAAAAAGCAACTTCTGCAGCTCAGCACTGGAGACCTGTATATATAGAAGTCACCGTGAAACTAAGTAGTACGGAGGAAGGGATCCCCTCTCAGAGTTTCCATAGTAAGCTTGAGGAGAGAGGCTTGGAATAAATTTTCAGCACCAAGAAAGGAGTAACAAAGGTTAAACTGTTTGTAATATACTTGAGGAAGAAGAGAAAGATTAAACTTCTCATTATATACTTAAGGAGGAAGAGGAGTTAACTACTTGCAATATAGCTCTATTTTTGCTTCTGTCAGTTATTGTTACGTGACTCTAAATTCTTTATGTAAACCCTTTGGTTCAGAACACACGTTTTGGCCTGGACTCAGTTATTTTGAGAAGGGAGAAGGAGGGAATAGAGTTTTAAGTGCCAAGGCCTCCCAGTATATACCAGTCCCATTCAAAGAACCCACTAAATTTTCCCAATAGAGATTGAAAGACTGCATTGCTTTTGGATGGCTGTGACCACTGTCTGCCAAGCAGTAGATGCAGACGCTGCAAGGGCGATACCCAGGTAATAACAATAGTTATTAATGTGTAGTGCATACCCAGATGTATACAGCACTAGACATAGACATATGTAGAGTAACTTTATAACAGGTTACCTAGATTGGGAGGTCAAGCAGGTACCTATTTTATAAAGGAATATGGGTGCCTGTGTGCCTTTATAAAATTGCCTCTGAAAATCATCAGAAATTATGGCTACAAGGAAGCTGCATGCATTTCTCCAGGAACAAGCAGGAAGTCAGTCCGCACCCGTGTGGAGCAATTTCCCAGCTTTCAAAGAAAGCCTTTGGGATTGCTGCCATGAATGCGTGGTCCTCTTCCCGCCCAAAGGTGCCATCTTGATCAGTCTCCCTTTTTCCACAGAGCACGTCGGACGCATATCCTCGTCCCTCGGAAAAAGTGTTTTGTTTTCGGCCTCTGGCCTGTGTTTTTTCCGGTAGCACCAGTCTTCTGCCGTTCTAACATGCTGTCACAGCCCCTCCTGGTGGCAGCGTGCTGACGGGTCAGGGCGGACATTTATTGTTTGTTGAAGCCTGGAATTCTAACTTAGACCAGGTGCATTATGGTCCTTGTAGTTCCCTTCTTTATCAAGAATAGTTGTGTGAGCCTTGTGCTGGGTTAAATATAAAGTTTTATTCCCTTGATGCGCTAAGGTTCTCCAAGAAGACAACAGAATTCACCTTGATTCAGGGTTTCTAACAAAGTATTTACAAAGTCCAAACTGTTATAAGAGCTTCACAGTCTTTTCCATTCAAGCAGGATTTTTTAATATAAACAGGTTAAATAAACACAAAAACTTCTTCTTTTCAGCTCAACAAAGCAATGACATTTTAGAGCATGTCTTATGCTATGACTCTGTGAGAGATTCTATCCTCTCAGCTACACAGAGAGTACAGTCCATAGGATATTCAGGTAGCAATGGTTCTGGTTCTACAAGGTCTGTTTGCATATCCTCTTGCTCAGATATGGTGTCTGCTAAGCCTGAGCTTTCCCTAGGCAAAACTGGTTGTACTTCAGTAGTTCTCTCCAAGACTTTCCAGCCTGGCTGGACCTGGTCTGGCAAACAATTAATATGGCTTTTATCTAGGACCTTCTGCACAGGTTTCCAAAGCTTTCCCCAGCTTTGTTTCTCATATCTATGGCTCTCTGGATTACAAGCCTTTCTAGGACCTGGCACACATTCAGGAAAGGAGGTGTGAATGTACCTTTGTTCTCTGAGGCGTGCGTTGCTAGTGTTCCCTCTAACAGGCACTCTCCTGCTTACACTGTCTTCCCTGGAGACTTCTTTCTGGAGCTTTTCAGCATGGGCTTGTCCTTCCTGGAAGTTGTCCCTTCCTTGTAAGGACTGCAAGCTTAACTGCCTTTCCTTCCGTAGTTGGAACTTGCCCCTTTCTCTCTCATTAGTAGCAGGGGTTTCTGTTGCTCTCTGTATTTGTGGTCCTCTCTGCTCCTGTGGTCATCTCTCTATTTGTGGTCCTCTCTGTATTGGTGGTCCTCTCTCTATTCTCCTGACCGAGCACTGCTTATAAAGCCGTTTCTCTAGTGAGCTTTCTGGCCCTCTACTCAGGTGTGTTTGATTAGCTATTGCATCATTACAATCTGGGTGTGTCAGCCTACCTTCTGCAGCCTCATGCCTACTCCCTCTAGCTGCACTTCTTGGTAACTGCATTCTCTGTAAATCTGTTTTTTTAAAAGAAACAGAGTTTTCTCCTAACTCCATAGCTTCAGTAGTGTCAGCTTCATCACAATGCTCTTCTTTTTTCCTTGAGCGAGGGGACATCCTTTTCTGTAAAAGTTTTCCTTTTGCGGGCTTCACGCCCTTTTTTTCCCTCAACCGCTGGCCGCAAAGGTCTTTGACCTAGCGGGGGCTCTTTTTGCCCCAATGGCTACCGGTTTTAAGAAATGTGACATATGCTCCAAAAACATGTCGCTCACTGACACCCATGACTACTGTCTTTGGTGTCTTGGGGCCAACCATGACCTGGAGCTCTGCTCTCTTTGCAAGAAAATGTCCTCCAAAGCCCTGCTAAGTCATAAGCAGAAGTCCGATGAAATTTTCCGGAAGGTGGCCCCGGAATCCCCGGCAATACTCTCGGTCATCCCTCTGCTGGTGGGATCCCCCACTTCAGCGCCACTCCGACGAGGTGTCCCCTGAAGTAGAGAGGTGTAAGAAGAAGAAGAAGACCTCGAAGTCGCTGTCGGGGGTGCCAGACAAGCGTGAGCGCTCCCATGCTTGGTCGCTCAGCCCCCTCCCCTCCCGGCGTTCCCAAGAATCGGAAAGGGAGCGGCCTCAAAAGGTACCTCGTACAGATACGGAGGCCTCTGGTGATGGCGCCCGGTCTCCTAAGGGTCATCCCAGTGAAGACCCCCTCTCCTCTTCCACGCCAGACCCAGTAACCCCAGTGTCGGCGTCGCAGGGATCCATGTCTGAGTGGGAGTCCTGTATGCCGGCACTAGAGCTCAGCGTTTCTGCCTTCTTAGCTGTCCAGCAGGTGCTCATGCCCAGCACAGCTAGCCCGTGCCTCGAGACTGAGGTTTCCTCGAGAGGGACACCAAAACCCTCACTGGAAACCCCCAAAGCCATGGGCCTTGTGAGGGTTCTCGGCGTCGATCTTGCTCGCCTTTCCGGTCCTTGGGAGCGAGATCCTCCAAGGCCTCTGGCTCCAAACGGGCCTCGGCCTCTGGACAGTGCAACCAGCCCGAGTCGGACTCCTTCTCGGACCTCTTGGGCTGGGAGTCGGACGGGGATATTTCCCCGGAGACCCGTGCCCACAGGGACTTCCCTTCAGACCCGTCCCTGCCCACCTCTCAGAGGCCTTCGCTGCCCGAGGACACCTCATTCCTGGTGTTTGTGCAGGACATGACACGGACCCTCAGCCTGGCTACGCAGACTGAAGAGCTTGATATTCTACAGTATGAGTCCCCGCCTCGGGAGTCTGTTACTGTTCCAGTTTCTCCAATTTTGTCAAGGCTGCTCTTCCGCATGTGGGAGACACCTGGTTCGGTCCCCATTATGAGCAAGCACCTCGACGCCATGTACAGGGTCCAAAGTCAGATACCTCGGTCCTCTGGGTGGTCTGAGATGGATACCGTCTCCACCTGGACAGGCGCCCTCCTCCCTTCTCTCCAGCGGAGCCTACTCGGCTCCTTTCGCACCAGACCTTCTTGCAGCAGGAGCTGTTCAACCTCCTCGCCCAACGGGCGGTTGAGAAGGTACCACTGCACCTTTGAGGCCACATGTTCTACTCTTGCTACTTTCTTGTTCCGAAAAAGATGGGAGGCCTACGCCCCATCCTCGATCTCCAGAGCCTAAACAAGTTCCTGTTGTGCGGGAAGTTCAAAATGTTATCACTTGGCATCCTGCTGCCCTTCCTTCAGCAGGGCAGGGCGATTGGCTGTGCTCCTTGGATCTCAAGGACGCTTACCTGCGCTTCGAGGTGCAGGGGGAACACTACCAATATAGAGTGCTCCCCTTCGGGCTCGCGTCTGCACCGCGGGTTTTCACAAAGTGTCTCTCCGTGGCTGCCCCCTCCATCAGGCGGCAGGGCATACCTGTCTATCTCCAGGAACAAGCAGGAATGAGTCTTCACATATGGGTATGTCGGTACCGACGGAGCCTGCGCGGGAACGCTCCCCAGCTTCCCAAAAAGGAAAGCTTTTGGGAGCATCCCACTGCGCCTGCGCGCTGCCTTCCCGCCTTTCCTGACCAGCTCTCCTCAGTTCTTCTTTGCCGCGGAGCCAGCAGGTCGAGCCCTGTCTCCTCTGAAGAAGTTCTTTATTTTATTTTATTTCTTTGGTCGCGTGTCTGCCTTCCCCGACTCCGGACCGGTACCGCCGGTCTTTTCTTTCTTCTTTAAAAAAATAAAATAAAATAATATCTATACTTTTCCCCACTTAGTGTAATTTTTTCTTCTAGGCCTCAGGGCCCAAGAGAAAATTTTCCCTCATGGAAACACCAGCCTCCGGGTTCAAGAAATGCACTAAGTGTAGCGGTACTATTTCTGTTACAGATACCCATGAATGGTGTCTTAAATGTTTGGGTCCTGAACACTCCATTCCGGATTGTCCGTCCTGCTCTCAAATGTCTAAATGGGGTCTACAGAACCGAGCAGCTAAGCTCCATGTCCTGTTTCCCACTGATGCAGCGTCGGTAGCATCGACCTCTTCCCGGTCTTCTTCTCCTGATGGATCTCAGGTAACCAAACATAAGTCTAGCAGGTCCTCGAAGGGTAGATCTTCCTCTAAGCATCGAGATGCCTCCGGGCTTGCCCTCGAGGACCCTGCACCAGCCAAACAACCCCGGCGGGAAGCTCCGGCTTCCAAAGCTCCTCCTATGGGGGTACAGGTTGACATCGATGGCACGGCCTCGACTGATCACCTGTTAGAATGCTCTGGGGTACCGGCACAATCTCCCGGTACCGATCTCCAGGCATTTATGGCGTCGATGGATCAGAATGTTCTGTCCATGCAGCAGGCTATTTCCGCCTTCATTCAAGCTGCGACGCCAGCGGTACCGCAACGATCCCCGTTGTCGGTATCGGCTCCGGTACCGGCACCAGCGCCGATACCGGTACCGACCGCATCGACATCAACTAGGACACCGATTCCTTGTCCAGGGCTGTTTCTCAGTACCGATCCGGTTCCGAAAACGCCCGATGTCGATACCGCTCGATACGCGTATCGAGCGCTGGAAGAGCACCCTGACAGGCGGTACTTCGATTCCTCTGGTGATTCTGATTCATCAGATGAATTACCTGAAGTATCCATAGCCCTTCCTGAAGAGCCTTCTTCTCCAAAAAGAAGAATGTCTCCTCCAGAGGACTTGTCCTTTCAAGACTTCATAAGAGAAGTAGCTAAAGGACTATCTATCTCAGTAGCCTCTGAATCAGAGCCTAGAGCAAAAAAATTGGATATTTTAGGATACCCTAAGGCTCCTAGAGAGGCAGTCACCTTACCAATTCATGAGATTCTTTATGAACACATGATTGATTTATGGGAGACTCCTCTCACTCTCTCTCCTCATTCTCGCAGGTTGGACACTATGTACCGTGTCCCTCCCTGTCCTGGATTTCAAAAAACTCAGCTTCCTCACCATTCCATTGTGGTGCAGTCAGCTATGAAGAGGATAAAGAGTACAAAGAGACACTCTTCTGCTCCTCCAGGAAGAGAATGCAGAACCTTGGATGCTTTTGGTAGGAAAATCTTCCAGGCCAGTATGCTCATTGCCAGAATCAACTCATATAGCCTCTATATGGGTATGTTTCTAAAAGAAGTGGCAGAAAAGTTGCGCACTTTCTTCCCTTTTATTCCAGAAGATAGAAGGGAAGAATTTCTCCTTTGGCTTAAGCATACTCAAGACATTTCAAAGTTTTCCAACAGGGCAGCCTTTGACTCCTTTGAAGGTGCCACCAGAGCCTCAGGCATTGCCATAGCTGCTCGCAGAATTGCTTGGCTCCAGGCTTCTGATTTAGAACCCTGGGTTCAAGATGGCCTAGGAAATCTGCCCTGTACAGGTGAAAATCTATTTGGCAAGGAGTGGCAGATTAAAGCCACTCAAATGGATGCAGAGAACTCTGCTCTGAATAGACTTTCAAAGTCAACCTCCATTCCTGCCAAGAAAAAGACTTTTAAAAAGTCTTTTTTCAAGAAGGGCAGATTCCCTTCCACTTCTGGCCAACAATCTTCTACAGGTCGCTTTACCACTAAGCGTCAGCAACCTAAGCAGGCCAGGACTAAGTCTGCAGGGCCTGCTACAACTCAGCAGTCCCATCCCCCTCAGGGTTTTTGACTTGATGCTAGAGAACTTAGCCTTTCTGGCTTTGAAACAGCCAGAACCGCTCACCATTCCAGGAAGGTTAGCTCTTTTTGCTCCCAGATGGGAGCAAATCACATCAGAGCAGTGGACCCTCTCGATCATAAGAGAGGGCTACAAGCTTCATTTCTCAGACCTTCCTCCACACACCATGGTGAGACACTTTAATTCTCCCACATCTCTTCTCGACCTTCTAGGTCAGGAGATAACTACCCTCCTTGCCCAAGGGGCAATAGAAGAAGTTCCTCTTCTTCAACAAGGGTCAGGGTTCTACTCCCCCTATTTTCTCATTCCAAAGAAGACAGGGGGATACAGACCCATTCTAGATCTCAGAGAATTGAACAAATTTCTATGCAAGGAGAAGTTCAAGATGCTTTCTCTGGGCACTCTCCTTCCATACCTTCAAAGTCAGGATTGTCTTTGTTCTCTAGATCTCAAGGATGCGTACACCCATGTCCTCACCCATCCCTCTCACAGAAGATTCCTACGTTTCCTTTTCCAGGGAAAACATTACCAATACAGAGTGCTTCCTTTCGGTCTGGCCTCTGCCCCAAGAGTGTTCACCAAATGCATGGCAGTAGTTGCTGCATTTCTACGCACTCTGGGAATATTTATCTTTATCTTTATCTTTATTTAAAATTTGATAAACCGCTTTTCGTCGCAACATAAAGCGGTGTACAATAAAAGGTTGGTAGTGCACAAACAGGAAAGGAACGCCAAAGTAAAATAGGAAAGCAAGTATAAAGAATACAGGCATAGACAGGAAAATAACAAAAGGACTAAAAACAATACAGGACGAATTAGAGGGCCCATAATTAAAACATAAATTAACAGAATTTTCTTTAAAAACAAACATATTAAAAAGGCCCAAAAAAGGGAAGACAAAACCAAACCATACTTAAGCAAAAGACACAACTAAACAAAACATATAGACAAAAATGGACAGAGAGACAGGGAACTGCGAGAACATCAGGGAGGACCATCGGGAGAGAGATGGAAGGCTAGCTGAAATAGATGGGTTTTTAGTAACGTTTTAAATTGGGGGTATGAGGGTTCCAGACGGAGAAACGGCGGTAAGGCATTCCAGAGTACTGGACCTAGAAAGAAAAAAGCGGCGTGACGGGTCTGCTCAAGGCGTGCCTGTGACGGGGAAGGAAGGGACAGGCGGTTTGCATGGAGAGAGCGAAGTTGCCGATAGGGAGTGTGGAGGGAGATTCGATCTGCAAGATAGAGAGAGAGGAGTGTTAGTGTGAAGAGCGCGATGGATAAGAATAAGAAACTTATAGTGAAAACGGAAACAAAGAGGTAACCAGTGCAACCGGAGAAGGATAGGTGTAATATGGTCAAAACGGTGTGAAAAGGTGACGAGACGGGCAGCAGTATTTTGGATGCGTTGTAGGCGTAGGAGTTGATACTTTGGAAGGTTAGCGAGAAAGACATTACAATAATCCAAACGACTAACAACTAAGGCCAAGACAAGGGTGACTAGGGAGGAGACGGGGAGAAGGGAGCGGACAGCCCTAATCTGCCGGAGAGTGGCAAAGGACCTACGAATAAGGGAAGTAAGATGTTGGTGAAAAGACAGTGTAGGGTCGAGGATTATACCAAGATAGCGGAAAGATGACACAAGGGGGAGGGGAGTAGAGTCGATCAGAGGGGCCAAGGAAGGGCAAGAACCAGTCAGTGAAACCCACATAGCTGTGGATTTGGATGGATTCAGGTGCAAGAAATTTTGGGACAACCAAGAAGAGATCCGAGAAAGACAGAGATTTAACTGGGTAATGTCTAGTGACAGGGGAGAGGTATGGAACAATAGGATAATATCATCTGCATACATATAGAATGATACAGGGAACTGTTGAATTTCTAAGGATAAAGGAGCCAGAAAGATATTAAACAGAAGAGGAGAAAGAACAGAACCTTGTGGAACACCGCAAGTGAGGGGAAAAGCAACTGAAGACTGAGTACCAACGTGAACCGAAAAAGAGCGAGCCGTCAGAAAAGAACAGAACCATTGCCAAACCGAGCCCTGTAGCCCCATATCCGATAGCCGAGAGAGCAGAGTGCGGTGGTCAATCAAATCAAAAGCTGCAGATAGATCAAGAGACACCAGAAGAGAAATATCACCACGATCATGTGCAACATGCAAATCATTAAGGAGTGCCAAAAGAACTGTTTCTGTGCTATGCCCATGACGAAAGCCAGCCTGGCGAGGGTGAAGGGTATTGGTGGATTCAGTGTAAGAATTAAATTGAGCAAAGACAAGGCGCTCTAAGAGCTTAGCTAGGAAAGGAAGGTTAGAAACAGGACGCCAGTGGGAAAGAACAGAGGGATCAAGAGAAGACTGTTTCAGAAGAGGACGAACAATAGCAGATTTCCATGATGAAGGAAAAGAGCCAGTGGAAAGACTGCTGTTGATAATGGTGGTCTTCCCATACCTGGACGACTGGCTCATCCGAGCTCCATCTCAGTCAGAGGCCCAGATTTCCCTGGACCGCACAAGGCGCATTCTACAGTATCTGGGACTAGTGGTAAACCTCCCAAAGTCTCAGCTTACCCCTACTCAGTCCCTAGAATTCATAGGGGCCTGGTTGGATACCACCACTGCAAGGGCCTACCTTCCTCAGGCCCGTTGCCAACGTCTAGTGCAGTTAGCCTCCCAGATTCAGTCAAGGAGCCACTTAACTGCCCGGGAGATGCTACAACTGCTAGGCCATATGGCTTCCACAGTACATGTGGTACCCTATGCTCGCCTACACATGAGAGCAGCTCAATGGACCTTGTCCACCCAGTGGACTCAGGCATCAGGAGCTCTCTCAGACCAAATAGCAACCTCCAAACGTCTCTTTTGGTCTCTCCAATGGTGGATGTCCACTCAAAATCTGTTGCTGGGGTCCCCCTTCCAACAGTTGTTGCCCCAAGCAACCCTCACAACAGATGCCTCCCAGACAGGTTGGGGAGCTCATCTACAGGACCTCTGCACTCAGGGCACTTGGTCCCTTCAGGAGACCTCTCTTCATATCAACCACTTGGAGCTTCGGGCAGTTTTTCTAGCTCTCAAGGTCTTCCATACCCTCCTCAGCTACAAGACAGTCCTCATTCATACGGACAATCAAGTAGCCATGTTTTACATAAACAAGCAAGGAGGAACTGGCTCTCTGTCGCTTTGCAACGAAGCTCTAAGATTGTGGGCCTTCGCCAGAGAGCATCAGATCCATCTCCTGGCAGTATACCTCCCAGGAGTCCAAAACTCTTGGGCAGACAGACTCAGTCGAGATCTGCTTCCACACGAATGGTCCCTGCACATGGATCAGGTACTCAGAATCTTCCAAGAATGGGGAACCCCGGACATAGACCTCTTTGCAAGTCCGTGGAATGCCAAACTTCCCCGGTTCTGTTCCAGATTTCCGTGTCGGGGAGTTCAGGCCAAGGATGCTTTCCTCCTTCATTGGGGTCAGGGCTTCCTGTATGCCTTTCCACCCATTCCCTTGATTCCAAAGACTCTGTTCAAACTCCAGAGGGATCAAGGATCTATGATCCTCATAGCTCCACGCTGGCCACGCCAAGTGTGGTACCCTCTACTTCTGCATCTCTCTAAAGCCCCCTCCCTGGACTTGAGAGCTGCTCCAGACCTTCTGTCACAGGAGGAAGGGACTTTGTGGCACCCAAACCCCAAGTCCCTTCACCTCAGAGCTTGGTTACTGAAGGCCTAGGCCTTCAAGACTTGAATCTTTCTCAGCAGGTGAAAGATATCCTACATGCCTCTAGAAAACCTTCCACCAGGTGTTCCTATGCTTTTAAATGGAAAAGATTTTCCATTTGGTGTGCTGAAAAGGGTCTTGACCCTCTCGCACTACCTTTGAATTCTCTCTTAGACTATCTCCTGCATCTCTCCAATGCAGGCCTTAAGACGAATTCAGTAAGAGTCCATTTGAGTGCTATTGCAGCATCCCTTAAGCCCATTAATGGACAACCTATTTCCTCTCATCCTCTCATTGCAAGATTGATGAGAGGCCTCACTTTAACTAAACCTCCCATTAGGCCTCCTCCGGTGGCATGGGACTTAAATTTGGTTCTTGGTCAGCTTATGAAGCCACCCTTTGAACCCTTAGCCACTACCTCCTTGAAATTTCTTTCCTGGAAGGTTATTTTCCTCATTGCAGTCACTTCAGCTCGCCGCATCAGTGAACTGCAGGCCTTAGTGGCTAATCCATCTTATACAAGGTTCCATCATGACAAGGTGGTTCTTAGGACAAATCCACACTTTATGCCTAAAGTGGTCTCACCTTTCCATCTTAATCAGGAGGTATATTTACCTGTCTTTTTTCCAGCTCCTCATGCATCCAGTGCAGAGAAGAGCCTTCATACTCTGGATTGTAAAAGAGCTCTTGCTTTTTACTTGCAAAGGACACAGCAACACAGAAAGTCTTCCCAGCTTTTTGTTGCTTTTGATCCTTCCCATTTAGGACTTCCAGTCTCTAAGAGAACACTGTCAAATTGGAGTGCTCAGTGTATTTCTTTCGCCTACCAGAGTAAGAACCTTACTCTGGAGAGCCATGTCACAGCTCATAATGTGAGGGCCATGGCCACCTCTATGGCTCATCTAAACTCTGTGTCCATCGACCAGATCTGTCGAGCAGCCACCTGGGCCTCGGTTCATACCTTCACAGCCCATTACTGCTTGGACAAGGACTCCCGCCAGGATGCCTTGTTTGGTCAGGCTGTCCTCAAACACCTGTTCCATTCTTAAACAACTCCTACCCTCCTTCCCTGGATGGATGCCTGAGATCCATAGGAGGACGTAGGACCCTTCCCAGGGTCTCATATCCTTGGGGATCTCCCAGGCATCTTAGCTAGGGAGTCCCCATATGTGAAGACTCATTCCTGCTTGTTCCTGGAGATAGCACAGTTACTTACCTGTAACAGGTGATCTCTGGGAACAGCAGGAATAAGTCTTCACAACCCTCCCTCCTCCCCAGGAGTTGTACCTTTTTTCTCTCTTTCCTTTCCTCTCTCTCTCTATTGTCTCAGCTTTAAACTCGAACTGAGGAGAGCTGGTCAGGAAAGGCGGGAAGGCAGCGCGCAGGCGCAGTGGGATGCTCCCAAAAGCTTTCCTTTTTGGGAAGCTGGGGAGCGTTCCCGCGCAGGCTCCGTCGGTACCGACGTACCCATATGTGAAGACTTATTCCTGCTGTTCCCAGAGATCACCTGTTACAGGTAAGTAACTGTGCTTTCCCTACCTCGATGACTGGCTCATCACAGGGATCTCGATCAGCGAAGCCCGTCTGGCGGCATCACGCACAATCCTTCTCCCCGAACTCCTCAACTTCTCGGTCAACTATTCCAAGTCCCACCTCGAGCCGGTGCAGACCCTGAAGTTCATCGGCACATGCCTCGACACGGTGCGAGCGACTGCCTTCCTGTCCATGGACTGGGCAGACCGCCTCCAGGCCATGGCAACCCAGGTCCAGAACAGGGCTTGAGTTATGGCTTCTGGCTCTGATGGACTGGAAAGCTGAGTTGTTGGTACAATTCCTGGAACCTGTCTCAGAGGCAGAGCTACTCTCCTTCTGAGACAGTGGATGCTGGCAGGTTTGCAGATAACAACCCTCTGTTCTCTGCGCCTGTGCTGATGCCCTGAGCTTGTTGCTCCCTCTGGATGGTGTGAGGGGCTGTTTACCTTTAGAGCAGATACCTTACTCCCTCCTCATGGTGCAGTGTCTGTATACCAAAGACACAATGGTGGTCATTCTGACCAGTGAATAGCAGTGATGTATGTCCAGTTTGGACATACAACCCCCGCTATTCGCTGGGACCATATTCTGAGCTGCCAGCTCCCCGCACATACAGATGGCTTGTGCAGGGAGCGCTGGATGGGGCGGGAAGGGGAGAGCCAGAGGAGGAGAGTGGGCAGAGTGGGGGAGAGCTGCATAATCCAGACATACAAGGCCTATTCTGGTCAGGGCCCTGTACGTTTGGCTGTCAGAAAATGGACATGGGACTTATTCCACCTCAGAGGTGAAATAAGTCCCTTCAAAGGTGGTAAGCCTGGCATGCAGCCCCCTCCGACCTAAGGGGCAGTGGCAGGTGATCCTCTATTCGATCCTTGCCAAGGCCCAGCCAAAGGTCTGACAGCGGGGAAAAGTCATGGCACCAGCACACCAGAAGGAGCACAGGATGGGATGGCCGGGCAGTAGTTACTGCTTTGGTTAGAAATTGGTTGAATGGGAGGCAACAAAGGGTACAGGTAAATGGAGCTCATTCTAAGGAGAACTAGGTTTCCAGTGGTGTGCCCCAGGGATCTGTCCTTTGTCCGATTCTTTTTAACATCTTTGTTAGTGATATAGCAGAAGGGCTGTCAGGTAAAGTTTGTCTCTATGCAGATGATATCAAAATCTGCAATAGAGTTGACACCCAGGAAGGTGTAGATTACATGAGGAGGGATCTAGCTAAGCTTGAAGAATGGTCTAGAATTTGGCAGCTGAGATTTAGGGGCTTGTTTACAAAGCCGCGGTAGCGGTTTCTGATCGTTATTGGAGCCGCGGCCCCATTGTTTTCAATGGGGCCACGGCTCCGATAACGATCGGAAACCGCTACCGCGGCTTTGTAAACAAGCCCCTTAATGTTAAAAAATGCAAGGTCATGCATTTGGGCTGCAGCAATCCAAGGGAGAAATATAGTATAGGGGGTGAAGTACTTTTGTCCACTAAAGAAGAGCGGGACCTAGGCGTGATTGTGTCTGCTGATCTTAAAGTAGCTAAACAGGTAGAAAAGGCGACAGCAAAAGCTAGAAGGATTCTTGTGTGCATAGGGAGAGGAATGGTCAGCAGAAGAAAGGAAGTGATAGTGCCTCTGTATAAGTCTTTGGTGCGACCTCATTTGGACTATTGCATGCAATTCTGGAGATCGCATCTTCAAAAGGATATAAACAGGCTGGAGTCAATACAGAGGGCGGCTACTAAAATGGTTAGTGGTCTTCATTATAAAGCTTATGAGGACAGACTTAAGGATCTTAATATGTACACCTTAGAGGAAAGGCTGGATAGAGGTGATATGATTGAGACGTTTAAATACCTCCGTGGCATAAATGCACAGGAGGAGAACTTCTTTTGATTGAAAGCAAGCTCTGCTATGAGGGGACAAGGGATGAGGGTGAAAGGGGATGGATTCAGGAGTGATATGCAGAAATATTTCTTTATGGAAAGAGTGGTGGATCCGTAGAATAGTCTCCCAGTGGAGGTGGTAGAGATGAGGACAGTATGTGAATTCAAAGAAGCATGGGACAAACATAGAGGATCTCTAAAGGAAAAAAGTGGACTGTTGTTGTGGTTGATATGGAAGGACAGACTAGATAGGTCATGTGGTCTCTTTCTGTCATCATGTTTCTATGTTTCTATTTCAAATATTCACCCACCCATAGTAAAGGGAAATTGCTCTGGCCCCAGCACGCACAGTGCCTCACTTCGGCATTGCCTCTGACTTTCCCCAGTTGATCTAGAGCCCTAAAAAAAGATCCAAACTGGACAATAGTTGACATAACCTTGCCAATGTCTTTGCTCATGTTATTTTAAAAAAGGAGCATATTGTCGGCATAGAGATTTATCTTAGCCTGCTCTTTCCTGATTCATATCCCTTTCCACTCCACGGTCTGCCGTACCCACTGCGCCAGCTGTTCTAACGTTAATAGGAAGAGCAGGGGTGACAGCGGACAACCTTGGCTTGTTCCCCTATGAAGTGGGAATGCTTCTGAGAGACGTTCATTCGCCAAAATCTGCGCCTTTGGGCCATTATATAGTATACATACCCAATCTAAAAAAGCCACACATATCCTGAAGTGGTCTATCACCTAGAGCAGTGATGGCTAACCTTTTTGAGCCCGAGTGCCCAAACTGCCGCACAAAACCAAAGAATTTCCTCAAAGTGCCAGCACGTCAATTAAACCTTAACAACAAGATTTTAGTATCTAAAAACTCTTTATAAAGTTGCCTGAACTATGTAACATCATTTGTAAAGGTTGGAATCTTTGTATTGTCAGAGAATCAATTTGATTCACAATCCTTTGGTTTTCATTTCAATTTATTGGCAATTTATAATGTTTTAATGATTTCATTCAATTTAGAAACAGGAAGGCAATAATTAAACTGGGAACCCCAAAAGCCAAACTTGGAATGTACAACAACACTGTAGAAATAAAACTATAAATTAATTTCCTCTTGTACCAAACAAAGCACAGACGTTAATGATGCACATTTCCCAGAGGTTTCATATTCCAGTTAATAAATTCAAAATAAAGAGATATTTCTACCTTTTGTACATTTTTTTTCAGTTGCAATTGCTCCAGCCACTTTCTTCTGGTTTCTTCATGTTTTCTGCTAACTGTCCATCGTCTGCTGTCCATTTGTTCTTTCTTCTCTCTCTTCTAGTTTTTTTTCCATTCTCTCTCTCTACATCTGCTTTAACATACTAATCTTTCTCCTTTTGCCCTTTCCTCATTCCTATTTCATCCACACAAATTTTACCCCTCCATCCTCAATCCCCACTTACTCTCCCAATACCAGGCCAATTGTAGATTTTTCATCCCTCCCACACAAAATATTTTTCCCCTCTCCATTTTACTCTCCCAGCCCCATCCCATTCTAATCCTCCCCCAACATCAGCTCCCTTCTAGTTCCAGTCTCACCCAGCATCCATTCCCTTCTAGTCCCTGCATCACCCATTTCCCGTCCTAGCCCACCATCAACCCATTTCCAGTCCTAGCTCCCCCATCCATTTTCAGTCTGAGTCCCTTCATCAGCTCATTTCCAATCCTAGCCCCCCATCAGCCCACTTCTAGTCATTTCCTAGCCCCATCATCAGCCCATGTCAAATCATAGCTCCCCTCCACTCAGTCCAATTCCAGTCCAAGCCCCCCCCCCATGAGCCTACTTTCAGTTCTAGCCCCTCCATGAGTCCATTTCAATTCAAGCCCCCACCACAGCCCATTTCCAATCTTAGCTCCCCCCAACAGCCCATTTCCAGTCCTATCCTAGCTGCTCCATCAGCCCATTTTCAGTCCTAGCTCCCTTCCCTCACAGCCCATTTCCATTCCAAGCTCCCTCCCCATCAGCTATTTGCAATTCAAGCCTACCCTTCCACTCAGCCCATTTCCAGTCATAGCAACCCCCAACCCATTACCAGTCCTAGCCCCCCTCAACCCACTTCCAGTCCTAACCCCCCATCACCCCATTTTCAGTTTAAGCCCCCCCCATAACCCATTACCAGTCCTAACCCCCCCATCAGCCCACTTCCAGTCTTAACCCCATCAGCCCATTGCCAGTCCTAACCCCCCCCCATCAGCCCACAGCCCATTACCAGTCCTAACCACATCAGCCCACCTCAAGTCCTAACCCCTCCCCATCAGCCCATTTCCTGTCCTAGCCCCCCCCATAGCCCATTATCAGTCCTAACCACCCCCCATAGCCCATTAGCAGTTCTAACACCCCCATCACCCCATTTCCAGACAGCCCCCATCAGTCCACAGCCCATTACCAGTCCTAACCCCCCCCAGCCCATTAGCACTCCTAACCCACCCACCCCAGCCCATTAGCAGTCCTAACAGCCCCCCCGCCCATTAGCAGTCCTAACAGCACCCCCCCACCCCACCCCCCAGCCCATTAGCAGTCCTAACAGCCCCCCATAGCCCATTAGCAGTTCTAACCCACCCATCACCCCATTTCCAGACAGCCCCCATCAGTCCACAGCCCATTACCAGTCCTAACCCCCCCCAGCCCATTAGCAGTCCTAAGAGCCCCCCGCCCCAGCCCCAGCCCCAGCCCATTAGCAGTCCTAACAGCCCCCCGCCCCAGCCCCCGCCCATTAGCAGTCCAAAAAAAAAAGCTGGCTCTCTGGCTGCTGCTGCTGCCGCCGCGGCAGAATGCAGTGTCCCGCGGGGCCCCCTCTGCGCCGGCTGAGCCCTCTGCCCGGCTTTCAGATTCACGAAGGGAGAGTGTCTCTCCCTCGCGTCTCTGTTAAGCCCGCAGGGGCTAATGGGAAATTTCCCATCAACCCCTCGCATCTAAAGGGGCTGATGGGAAATTTCCCATTAGCCCCTGCGGGCTTAACAGAGACGCGAGGGAGAGACACTCTCCCTTCGCGAATCTGAAAGCCGGGCAGAGGGCTCAGCCAGCGCAGAGGGGGCCCCGCGGGACACTGCATTCTGCCGCGGCGACAGCGGCAGCAGACAGAGAGCCAGCTTTTTTTTTTAATGTAATTTTGAGGAAAGCAGAATGTTCTTTGCGCGGGGCCCCCTGAAACGCGGGGCCTTGTGCAAAAAACATTCTTGCTCAATGGACGGGCCGGCCCTGGACACCAGCACACTCACCTCCCGCCGCGCCGCATATCTTAATTGCGGACCTTCCCGCGTGCCAGCTGCAAGGCCTTCGCGTGCCACAGCTGGCACGCGTGCCATAGGTTCGCCATCGCTGACCTAGAGCATGTAATCCCAGGATACATTATCAAACGCCTTCTCAGCATAAAGACTCATGATAATCACATCTTCCTTGCGATTCCTCACCAAATACATCACCGCCAGAGCTTTTAGGATATTAGTGGAGTTGTAGCGCCTCGGAACAAAGCCCACCTGGTCCGGATGGATCAGCTTGGGAAAATAGTTGTCTAGGTGCCGGGCTATCATGGTGGCCACCAGCTTCACATCCTTGTTTAAAAATGATATAGGCTGGTAGGAACCTACCAATGCAGAGTCCCTTCCCGGCTTGGTCAGTACCACCATTGTGGCCAGGTTTTGTCACCCTCCTAGATCACTCCATTCGAGTGTCTCCTGGCATTGTGCTAGGAATGGTGCCACCATTGTTTCTCCCAGTATCTTGTAAAACTCCTCCCCCAGCCCATCTGGGCCCAGTGCTTTTGCCAACTTAAGTGCACACACAACCGTCCCTACGATCCGTTGATGTGAAAGGGGCATTAAGCACTTGACTTTCCTTTTCCCCCAGTTCCAGAAGGGCCATATCTTTAAAAAATGTCTCCCATTTAGCCTCATCCCTTTGTCCCTCCCCATATAGTTCACTGTAATACTCGTGGAACTGTTGGAGAATTCCTTTCTCCAGGACCAAGCAGGAAGTCAGTCCTCACTTATGGGTGACGTCGGCGCCGACGGAGCCCTCGCGGAGCAATTTTCCCCAGCTTTCAAAGAAAGCCTTTGGGAATTGCAGCGCGCATGCGCGGTCGTCTTCCCACCCGAAGGTGCCATCTTAGCCAGTCTTCTTTTTTCCGCGGAGCCCTGCAGACGTCCCCGTCTTGTCCCCGCGAAAAAGTTGATGTTCCTCTTTATTTTATACTTTTTTCTTTCGGTTCGACGCCGATCGTTTTCCCGCCCGGACTCGCGACGCCGGTCTCAAGTCCTCTAACGTTTTTTTCGGTTTTTCTGACTTAGTCAGCTTTCGTTTTCGTTTTCCCTGGCAGCCCGGTCCTTTGACCTCGCAGGGGCCCTTTTTCCCCCGATGGCTGCCAGTGGCTTTAAGCGGTGTGGTCGGTGTGACCGAAATATGTCACTAACCGACACACACGACTTTTGCCTCCGCTGCTTGGGCCCGGATCATGAGGAACTGATCTGTGGGCCCTGCAGCAAACTGTCCTCGAAGGCGTTGAGAAGTCGGCGGCATCAGCGCGAGAGAATCTTCGCTGACCCCAGCCGCACCCGGACCTCGTCGGAGGCCTCCGTGTCAAAGGGCTCCAGCTCGGACCGTCGCCGGAGCTCCTCTGACCGGGGTTCTCCCTCCGGGGACCATCGTCGGACGGAAAAACCCGCGAGGGGCGGCGTCGGTGGACGCTCCTGGCTCCGCGAGGGCCAGGTCGCATAGCCCCGACAGCCGCCCCGGGTCCTTGGAGAAGGAACACCTCCCGAAGCGACCTCGCCTGGAGTCGGAGATGCCTGCCCGGGTAAGTCCTGTAGTCCTTCTGGACTCGCCTCCGCGACAGCCGACGTCGGGCCCGACGCCGTCGGGGCCCGAGTCGGGGGCTGCTGGGTCACCTGAGCTCGGACTCAGGTTGACGGCCTTGGAGAGCAGACTGTCTGCCTTCATGGACCAGCAGCGGGCACTGCTCGCTGGCTTCGCTGGCGTCGCTGCCCCGACCGCCGGGACGTCGACGTCCAAGTCGACCCCGGAGACCGAGCCGATCCTCGAGTCGATGAGAACTCGAGTCGATCCTCGGTCGAGGTCGCCCTCGGCCTCCCGTTCGGGACCGAGGTCGCCGACGCCGACTCCCTCGGCGTTGGGGCGGCTGGCGCCGCACCCTGCCCGGGCCGACCCCACCGAGTCCTCGTCGGAGTCGGTCTGGGAGTCTGAGGAGGAAGAGTCACCTGATTCTTTCCGGACTCGGTGTGTCCCATCGGACTCTCCGGAGTCCGAGCCTCGGAAGCAGTCCCCCCCGGAGGATGCCCGGTTCTCGGACTTCGTTAGGGATATGGCCAAGGCTTTGGCCTTCCCTGCGGATCCCGAGGAGGAGCCTCGAGCCGAAGAGCTCGACGCCCTCCAGTATGACTCTCCCGCGAGGGAACACTTTACTGTGCCGGTTCCTCCTATGCTGGAACGACTACTCTTCCGCATGTGGGAGAGTCCGGCCTCCTCGCCGGTCCTGAGCAAGCGGGTCGATTCTATCTATCGAGTCCGCAAGAGCCCTGGCTTTCAAAAGGCACAGTTGCCACACCATTCCATGGTAGTGGAATCGGCCATGCATCGTCTTAAGAGCCAGAAGATGCACTCCTCGGTGCCTCCTGGAAGGGAGGCCCGTAACCTGGATGGCCTTGGCAAGAAGTGCTTCCAGGGCTCTATGCTCGCCTGTCGTGTCCAGACTTACCAGCTATACATGGGCATGTATCTCAGGGATCTGGCTAAAGAGCTAGCCGGATTCTCCGCTGGTCTCTCCGAGGAGCCCTTGCGGAGGTTCCTAGCCTTGTCCACGGGTATTCGGGAATGCTCAAAGTTCATGTCCCGAGCAGCCTATGATGGCTTTGAAGCCTCGGCTCGAGTAGCCGCAGCCGGCATCGGTGCCCGCCGACAGGCTTGGCTTCAGTCGTCCGACCTTGAGCCCTGGGTACAGGACAAGTTGGTCGATGTCCCCTGCCGAGGCGAAAACCTCTTTGGCAAGCCCATGGCGGAAAAGGCTGCACAAATTGAGACTGAGACTCTCACCAGGACCAGGCTTTCTAGGAAGACCTCCGCCCCTTCCCAGAAAAAGAAGGGCTCGGGAAAAAAGTCCTTTTACCCGAGGAAGGCAGCTGCCTACAAACAATACCCCCATTATCTGGCCCCTGCAGCTCCCCAACAGGGCCAGCAGGCCAAGGGACGGGGTAACGGGTCCCGTAGGCAGCAAGCCCCCAAGCCTGCACCACCAGCCCCTGCTCAGCAGGGTGGGGGTTTTTGACTCGCTCAGCATAGCCTCTCCCCCCCCACTGGTTCCCCCCAGCACCGGAGGCCGGCTGGTTCACTTCGCCCACAGGTGGTCCAGCATCACCGCAGATGCCTGGGTGCTTCAGGTCGTGCGAGAGGGCTACCTTCTCCACTTCCATCAGGTCCCTCCCTCCTATTTTCCGGGAGAGCCTCCGCGCCCCCCTCTGCACAGGGAGTTGCTCCTTCAGGAGTTAGCAGGTCTTCTGCAGGATCAGGCGGTGGAACCGGTGCCACACCACCTGAGAGGTCAGGGCTTCTATTCAAGGTATTTTCTGATACCAAAGAGAACAGGAGGCCTCCGACCCATCCTGGACTTGCGCAACCTCAACAAGTTCCTTGTGCGGGAGAAGTTCAAAATGCTTACCCTTGGAATCCTTCTGCCCTACCTCCAGCAGGGAGATTGGCTATGCTCCTTGGATCTAAACGATGCCTACACGCACATCCTCATCCACCCAAGCCACCGCCAATACCTACGGTTTGTGGTGGCAGGAAATCATTACCAGTACAGAGTACTGCCCTTTGGCCTGTCCTCCGCACCGCGAGTCTTCACAAAATGTCTCGCGGTCGTGGCGGCCCATCTCCGGCTTCACGGCCTCTATGTCTTTCCGTACCTCGACGACTGGCTCATCAGAGCAGCGTCCGCTCAGGAGGTCACCAACGCCACGTGCCGCACGGTGACTCTGCTGCAGCACTTGGGCTTTGTCATAAACTTCGCAAAGTCCACTTTGCTCCCCTCACAGGATCTCGAGTTCATCGGCGCAAGGCTGCACACTCCTCAGGCGCGAGCGTACCTACCGCTCGACAGGGCTCAGCGGCTCATGGACCTAGCCGACCGCTTTCGCAGCCAGCCCCTGGTCTCCGCCAGGCGCTTCCTGAGACTGCTCGGCCATATGGCTTCCACCGTCCATGTGACCCCCAATGCCCGCCTGAATATGCGGTCTGCTCAATGGTGTCTCCGCCGGCAGTGGCGACAAGCCACAGGCGGCCTAGCAGACCTATTGCGCGTCTCCGAGCAGCTGGTCTCGTCTATCCGGTGGTGGCTCCGGCAGCCGAACCTGATATTAGGAATGCCTTTCCAGTCACCTCAGCCGACCCGGGTGCTGACCACCGATGCATCCCTCCTGGGCTGGGGAGCACATTGCCAGGAGGCACGTACTCAGGGCCTCTGGACCAAGTGGGAGTCTGCTCAGCAGATCAACTTCCTGGAGCTCAGGGCGATCCGCCTAGCTCTCAAGGCCTTCTCCCACCTGACCTCCCAACAGTCCGTCCTTGTCCAGACGGACAATCAAGTTGCCATGTTCTACGTGAACAAGCAGGGGGGCACGGGCTCCTTCCTCCTCTGCCGGGAGGCACAGAAGCTCTGCTCTTGGGCCGTCAGTCACGGCATTCTCCTCAAGGCAGTTTATCTCCCGGGCCAAGAAAATTGCCTGGCGGACAAACTCAGCAGGGTCCTCCAGCCGCACGAGTGGCGTCTGGATCCCTTGATCGTTCAGAAGCTCTTCCTCAGGTGGGGCCTCCCCATGGTGGATCTCTTTGCCAGTCCTCACAACCGGCAGCTTCCTCGCTTCTGCTCTCGTCAGCCACACCCCCTTCGGGTTGCGGCGGACGCCTTTCTGATCTCATGGTCGGGGAGCCTTCTGTACGCTTTCCCTCCCATCCCGTTAGTCTCTCGGACTCTTTTCAAGGTTCTCCGAGACAAAGCCTTCATGATCCTGGTGGCCCCTCGCTGGCCCAGACAGCCGTGGTTTCCGCTCCTGCTGCAACTGGCGGTGGAGGATCCAATCCCTCTGGGGGTACAACCGGATCTCCTCACTCAGGATCAGGGGTCCCTACTGCACCCCAACCTCAGGTCTCTCAACCTCATGGCCTGGCTGCTGAAAGGGTAGTCCTTGCTCCTCTTCTCTTGCCGGCGGAGGTGGAGGAGGTCGTCTTGGCTTCGCGACGGCCTTCTACCCGCAAATGCTACGCCCTTAAATGGCGTCGCTTTGCAATCTGGTGTTCCCATCAGTCTCAGGATCCCTTCTCCTGCCCGGTGTCGGTGATCTTACAGTACTTGCTACACCTCTCTAATCTGGGACTTAAGTCCAACTCCGTCAAAGTTCACCTCAGTGCTCTTTCAGCACATCATGTGCCGGTGGACGGCAGACCTCTCTCCAACGACCCTCTCGTAGCGAGGTTTCTCCGAGGTCTCCTTCTACTTAAACCACCTCTGCGCCCGCCAGCACCTGACTGGGACCTGAATGTGGTTTTACAGCGGATCACCTGTCCGCCTTTTGAACCTATGGCTACCTGTTCCCTCCGTTTTCTGTCTTGGAAAACACTGTTCTTGATAGCCCTCACTTCCGCTAGGCGCGTAAGTGAATTGCAGGCCCTCGTGTCTGATCCCCCCTACACTCGGTTCTACAAGAATAGGGTAGTCCTACGGACTCACCCAAAGTTTCTGCCTAAAGTGGTCTCCCCTTTTCACATGAATCAGGAGGTGGTACTTCCAACCTTCTTTCCCAGACCACACTCCAGCCGAGCTGAGACGGTCCTCCATACCCTGGACTGTAGAAGGGCATTGAACTTCTACCTTGACCGTACGCGGGAGCACCGTAAAGCTGCTCAGCTTTTTGTGTCTTTTGACCCCAATAAATTGGGACTCCCGGTCTCCAAGCGTACTCTGTCCATCTGGGTTGCGGACTGTATCTCTTGGGCTTATGGGGCAGCCGGACTCGCCTTAGAAAGTCGAGTCACGGCTCATTGCGTTCGGGCAAAGGCCACGTCAGTGGCTTACCTCCGCTCTGTTCCGCTGGCAGACATCTGCCGGGCCGCTACTTGGTCTTCGAGCCAGACTTTTGCGGTCCATTACTGTCTCGAGAGGGAGTCCCGTAGGGACAGTGCTTTCGGACAGGCAGTCCTCCGTAATCTCTTTGAGGTCTGAGCAACTCCTACCCTCCATCCCGGATGTGGGCTACCGGTGGGTGATAAATCAGCGAAGATTCTATCCTTCTGTGCTGCTGAGCTAGAGGGAGCTCATTTTTGTGCTTAGGGTCTCCGGTAGCCTTGAGCTTGGGAGTCCCATAAGTGAGGACTGACTTCCTGCTTGGTCCTGGAGAAAGCGTAGTTACTCACCTGTAACAGGTGTTCTCCAGGAGCAGCAGGAATCAGTCCTCACTACCCTCCCTCCTCCCCTTGGAGTTGCAATCGTCTGCTTATGTTCTTTTTGCAAATTTTTATGCTGTCTTTTTTAGCTATGTCATCTGACTGGCTAAGATGGCACCTTCGGGCGGGAAGACGACCGCGCATGCGCGCTGCAATTCCCAAAGGCTTTCTTTGAAAGCTGGGGAAAATTGCTCCGCGAGGGCTCCGTCGGCGCCGACGTCACCCATAAGTGAGGACTGATTCCTGCTGCTCCTGGAGAACACCTGTTACAGGTGAGTAACTACGCTTTCGCCGAATGGTGTTCCTTCCCCTGAGATCACGTATACAAGTAATCATTCCCTTTCCCTTTGCTGGGCTTACTAGTTTTGCCAGAAGCTTCCCAGTCTCATTGCCCCATTTGTGGAGTTGGTATTTATACATACAAATATCCCCTTCTGCTCTTCGATTGAGCAGTTCATTGAGAGCCTTGCATACCTCTATGTACTGCGCTCTCTCTGTGTCCCCAAGCGTCCGCATATACTGACTCTGGAAATAGTACAGCTGCCTGGAGAGATCCAGAAGCTTTTCATCTCCACATTTTTTCCGATGGGCCATATAGGCTATTATTTATCCCCTCATAGTGGCTTTGGCCTCTTCCCACAGAGTCCTCTTGTCCACCCCCTCAGTCTCATTTGCCTACCAATATTGCTGCTACACTGTTTGGAGGTGGGTATAAAATTCAGGGCCCCCGCACAGTGTCAGATTTATGTGCCATGTTCTTTTCCCGTCTTCCTCCCTCCTGCTCTGCAGCGGGACTGCCATCCGCATAGGGTTGGGATCAGAGAGGCCCGAGTCTTTAATCTCCACTTTGTCTAGCCCTCAAAGCATACTTGCTGGTAGTACCAAATAATCTAAACATGCATAGTTGTTATAAGGCACAGAATAAAACGTGAAATCTAACGACAGGGGGAGTGGCTAACTAAGATGGCTGCCGTGTGTTGCTGCTCATTGGATGCCTAAACGAAAGGAGAAAGTGAGGGTTTTTCCCTCGGAGCCCTTGCCTCCTATCAGCAGTCCTATGGATCGATTTGTTGAAGTCTCCCAAGAGAAAAAGCAGGAGATTTGTACCAGCTTGGTGATGGCTCCAGAGGAAGGAACGCCGCCGCCTTCGGACCTTGAGACCTCTTTGTCTCCTATGCAGAGAGCACCGCCGCAATGTCCAGCTTCCCTGAGCCAAGCCCCGGTGAGTCAAATGCTGCCTTCTATGCTGTCAAGCTTAGGGCTGACATTTTCCATGGGATAGAAGTGGAGGCTTGGCACAGGTGTCCCCTGTGGTGTTTGCGGAGGACTTAGACTGTTTGCAGCAAGCAGATCCTCACCTGACTAGCGAGACCGCGCTTGAGGGAAATTTGCTTCAGTCTTCATCTGCTGCTATTTCCACGCTGGTGTTGTCGTTGCCTCCTCATCCTCAGATGTTTACCTTGGAACTTATCTGGGAAGCTATCGTATCCCTTTCCGAGGCAGTGACCAAGCAAACTTTGGCTCTTTCTTCTAAAATCTAGGAGAACTCGGTTCGAATTGATGCCAATGTCAAGAGTTTGGACAATGTTAATTTACAGATGGATGATTATGGAAGTTGGTTGGTAAGAATATCTGATGTGAATGCTGAACTAGTTAAAGATAATTTGGCTCTCCGATATAAGCTGGAGGTGTTGGATAATGCTGCAAGGACTATTAACCTTCAGGTTTTGAATTTCTCTAAGGTGAAGGGTGTTTCTGCTTTGGATATGTTTAAGCGATATTTAACTGAAGTTTTGAAAGTCCCTCCAGACTTAATTCCACCATCAATCAAGGTATATTATTTACCTATGGGAAAAAAGAGCCAGCGACTTCAAGGGGAAGTTTTGAATGTTTCCGAGCTTCTGGACAGTTCTGCTGTTGGGGAAAATTATATTCCTGCCACGTTGTTGGTTTCCTGTGCTTTGGCTTTGGATAAAGATTGGCTTCTCAAGATGTTCTTCAAGAAACGAAGGGAACATTTTGTGGTCTTACTATTTCTGTGTTTCCAGATATTGTAAAAGAGACTCAGAAAAGGAGGAAGTTGTTTCTTCTTCACAAGCCGAGTGTTTTGCAGATTGGGGGTGCTTTTCATCTAAGATTTCCCTGTAAATGTTTGGTGTTTTATAATTCCGCTAGATATATTTTCTCTCAACCTGCTGATCTTGCTGCATTTCTTAATGCTAAACTATCACATAAATAGTCAGGTTAGATGATTAAGGATAATCTTCTCTAAAGTGCGATAGTCTTGGAGACCACGGTGCCCACCTTAGTTTTCTTTATACTTTGTTATTTTTGATATTTACCTGGGATTTCCGGTTTAGGGGTTTTTTTTCATCTCCCCCCTTCTACTACATGGGCTACAAGAGATCATGGTTATATATATTTCTTTACTTCTTTTTCTTATGTAATTTGGAATTTACGCCATTGTATTCTTTTCTATTTGAGATTGTCTCTTGCTTGATATTTGTAAATTTGTTAAATAGAAAAAAAAAGGTAAAATCTAAGTCACTCGAGTGCAGAGTCCGCCAGGCATCAATAAGCCCTAGCTCCTCCAGGAGAAAATTGACACTCTTGCTCTCTGGATTTTTAACATTTGATCTAGGGGCCTGCAGTCTTCCATAGGGTTATGAGGTAGGTTGAAATCCCCTCCCTCCCCATTATAATCTGATATCCCTCGAATCTTATCAGCTGGGCCATGATCTAGGAGAAAAATCCATGGTAGTAGATATTGGGCGCATATAGATTACAGGTATATAAGCATTGCTAAATAAATAAATAAATAGCATGACTCTCTGTCCCAGAGTTCCCCCCTCCTCCATTATATGAAACTGTCCTTCTGGGTCAGCTACGCTTCTGTGAGTTACAAATGCCAGCCTTTTATGCAATAAGGTTGCTACCCCTCTCTGTCTACTGTTATAGGATGCTGTCCCCAGCTCCTCCACCCATCTTCTGTGCATTTTTTTGTGTTCCCCTTCAGTTGGATGGGTTTCTTGGAGGAATATAATATCCATTTGTTTTTTGCAGAGGTAATTAAGTAATTTGGTCCTCTTAACTGGTGAGTGGATGCTTACAATGTTCAGGGCCAATATTGCCAGTTTTGAGTTATCTAATGCCTGCACATTCTAATGGTTTCCTAGTCAGTGTACAGCTGTTCCCTGCAGGGGCTCGCGGTGCATTCTAGCTGAGTTCCGCCTCCTATTTGCCCTCCTGGGTGGTATTATTTGTGGTATGCAGTGCCCCCTCATACCCCTCCCCCATCTTCCCTAACCTTCCCTAGTCCCTCCCTTCCCCTCTTATCCCTCCCACTGCCCTTTCCTGCACAGTTCCTTCAGTGCACATCCCCTTTACTGTGTCTGTGCTCCCTACTTCAACACCCATCCTCCACATTCAGCCCCCCCATACTTCTCACATTCTTCATTCTCACAGCCTCCTGTCCCATTAATGAGTCTGCCTGCAATAGGGCTGTCCAGTGCAGTGTGTGCTCTCACCTGTTGCCGTCCAGCCATCGCTGCTATGACTGAACTCCTTTATCTGTCCATGCACTGCTCCGCAATCTCCAGGCGTTATTGCTGTCCTTCTGCCAATTACTAAGGCTGTGGAAGAGGGTGTCGCACAAGAACAGAAGCTGGCACAAGTATCCCTCACTGTTGCACTAGCCGCCTGCTTTGTTGGCCAATGCCGCAAGCACGTGTGCATCTCTAAAGTTCCACTTTAGGATAGGTCCAAGTTCACATAGTAACCATGAACTGCAAAACTCCAACTGCCAAAAGGGCTTATTATTCAGTTACTACATTGCACACCATTGCACTCAGCTGGCAAACTGTCCACAGATGCTTTGACCGCTGCTACTGAATCCAACTGCTGGGTCCTATTCTCATAGGTGACCTGGACCCGGGCGGGGAATTGTAGCACAAACCAAATACCTCAGCGTGCCAGGGTAGAGCAGTAGGGGGCCATAGCTCTCCTGCTTTTTGCCACCTTTGCCAAATAATCATTGAAGAGCAGCACTGGCTTCCCCTTGTATTCCAGAGTGTGCCTGTCCCGGTATAAAGTCATTAATTGGTGTTTCTCCACAAAATTAAAGATCTTAGCAATTACCGATCATGGTCTGTTAGCTGCTGGCCTTCGCGCCCCCACACGATGCATGCTCTCTGCCACTATTTTTACCCCATTTAACTGCATGCCCAGCTAGTGCGGTAGCCACACCTTAATTATATTCCAAAGTTTATTTATTATAAATTTTTGTACCACATCTTCCAGCAGATCAAATGCGGTTTACAATAAAACAACCTCATTAATGGGATAACATGAGGAGGGATCTAGCTAAGCTTGAAGAATGGTCTAGAATTTGGCAGCTGGGATTTAATGTTAAAAAATGTAAGGTCATGCATTTGGGCTGCAGCAATCCAAGGGAGCAATACAGTATAGGAGGTGAAGTACTTTTGTCCACTAAAGAAGAGCGGGACCTAGGCGTGGTTGTGTCTGATGATCTTAAAGTAGCTAAACAGGTAGAAAAGGCGACGGCAAAAGCTAGAAGGATGCTTGGGTGCATACGGAGAGGAATGGCTAGCAGAAAAAAGGAGGTGATAATGCCTCTGTATAAGTCTTTGGTGCGACCTCATTTGGAGTATGGTGTGCAATTCTGGAGACCGCACCTTCAAAACGATGTGAACAGGATGGAGTCGGTGCAGAGGGTTGCTACTAAAATGATTAATGGGCTTCATTATAAAGCATATGAGGACAGACTTAAGGATCTTAATATGTACACCTTAGAGGAAAGGCGGGATAGAGGTGATATGATTGAGATGTTTAAATACCTCCATGGCATAAATGTTCAGGGAGAGAGCCTCTTTCAATTGAAAGCAAGTTCTGCTACGAGGGGACATGGGATGAGGGTGAAGGGAGATAGATTCAGGAGTGATATGCGGAAATATTTCTTTACGGAAAGAGTAGTGAATCCGTGGAATAGTCTCCCAGTGGAGGTGGTAGAGATGAGGACAGTAACTGAATTCAAAAAAGCATGGGACCAACACAGAGGATCTCTAAAGGTAAAAAGTGGACTGTTGTAGTTGTTATGGAAGGACAGACTAGATGGGCCTTGTGGTCTTTTTCTGTCATCATGTTTCTATGTTTCTATGTTTCTATGAATTGTAAAATAAAAGGTGCATATTCGTTTACAAAGAACGTGTTAAAAACGATTTACATTAACATTGTTTTAAACAGAGAGAAGTCATTAACATGAAACTATATACAAATTTGGTTGTAAAATAGAAAAGGAGATTGGTTTGAATAGGTTGGCTAGAGAAGGGATGCATTTTGGTGGCATATTTAATTAGAGGGATGGTTGGTGGTGTTACTATTGGGTACAATTTGGGTTCCAAAGTGAAGGATAAATAGGTGTGCTTTAAGTTTTTTGCGGAAGGTGGAGAAGTCATTTATTTCTCTTAGGTAGTGTGGGAAGGAGTTCCAAAGGTTAGGGGCAGTGTGTGAGAATGCTTTATGGTTTGTTATTTTTCTTGATTTCCTGAAATCTAATGGGATGGTGAGTTTGTTTTTATTATTTCTTCTTTATTGTTTCTTCGTCAAGGATCCCCTCCGATACACCTATCAGCCTGATATTGTTGCATCGGCTGTGGTTCTCCAAGTTGTTGACCTTGTCCTCCAGTGCCAGTCTCGTCTGTTCTAAAGTGCTCACCCTGGCTAGCAGTGCCTTCATATTGTGCTCCTGGTGTTTCTATCCAATCTTCCATCTGCTGGATTCAAACTGTTTGTGCCTTGAGGCAGCCTTTTATGTCATCCACCGAGTTCTGCAGTCTGGTGAGTTTGTCTGCTAAGGCTGCAGTTATCATAGTGGTAAGCTCTTGCATTGCTTCGTTGTGGAGTGTTACAATCAGCGCTGCCGCTTCTGCTGCCATTTTGTGCTCTGAGGCCTTCTCCTTTGTGTCTTTGGGTACCTTTGCCGGCATCCCCTCCCAGGGGTTCGAGATTGTACTGCTGCTTGCTGGGTTCCACAAATGTTTCGGCGGAGTTGGGTCAAAAAGAGTTGAAATAACGTGGTTTTTAGCAGTTTTTATTGGGAAGTGGAACAGAGCTCAGCACTGTGGCATCCACTCAGATTGCCATCATCACGTGACCCCCCCCCCCCCAATCATCATATTCTTAATTAGAACAAATAGACATAAAATATTTAGAAAGTACTTTGGTAAATAAGCTGAGACATGCACCCCCTAGCCTAGAGCACAGATTGGCAAAACCTTTTTGATGAACAGAAAGCTTGAAGATTTATCTAGTAAAAGTGGCCTTGAAGAGATGAGATTTTAGGCTGGATTTGAATCTGTCCAGAGAGGGAGGCTGGTGTACAGATTTAAGAAGGCGATATTAAGCATCTGATGCAGCAAGCTGAAAAACGGGATGCTAGGATTTGGCAATGGAGAAAAAAGCCACAGATAGGAATAGCTTGCTTAATGAATTAAGTTAGAGAAGAGGCGTGCATGGAGAAAGACGAGAGGAGAGGTAACGGAGAGCTACAGAATAAGCACACTGATTGGCCAGTATAAGAAGTTTGAATTGTATGTGAAAGCAAATGGAGATTGTTTTGCATAGAGGGGTCACATGATCTTAATGCCATGATCTATAATTAAGCCATGCCACTGAATTTTGAACCATGTAGGAACTACTGATAGTCTCTTTTCACTGATCCGCAGGCTGATGATTCCGTGATGTGTTTCAGCAAGACAGTTGCAATGAACTGAGAAAAACATACCTTGCTAATTGGTTCAGTGGTCCTCGAAAGTGCCTCCTATGAAACCATGCTGGAGAGATTCAGTCATCCTCTCTAATTAGCTCTCTGGCCTTGAGAGAGTCCTCATACCATAATGAGGTGGACCCGGCCACCTAGACAGAACTTGTGCTGGCATCAGCCCCTTCTTTGTTGATGTTACCACATTTGATTGGAGCATAAAGAAAGCTGTCTTATTTGTCTATATGCGCCAATAATCTTTGACATATCCAGTTTAGAACATCTAAAATTAGTTTGCATGTCAAATTGATAACTGAGAAAGAACTTATAAGGTACCCTTATACAAAGAACATGACTACTGCCCTGAAGATCCTGTCTGATTGACTTTCATCTCTTATTCTTTACTGATAGAAAGCGTTCTCTGAACTTAACTATCTGTTTATCTGCTTGCTATGCATAACTCAAACTATCCCAAGCTGGTGTTCTGATGCTGACCGTTGTGCCAAGACTAGAAGAAAGAAGTCTAACCTGCCTGCAGTGTCTGTCTCAGGTTCTTTCTCACTGAGGGATAACTAGAATAAGTGTTTTTACTCTTTCCTAATGAGTGGGAATTAGAGTGATATAAGGATCTATCGTTTTACAGAGAAACCTCTCTTGTAACTAAGTAATTCTTTTTGCTTACAGTGAACAAAGCAGAGGAAAGGTACCGTGAAAAAAGTACAAAACAGAAAAAGGAAACAGTACCAGAAGGTACAAAATTTACAAAAAAAAAAGAACCCTCCCCCAAAACCTACTCTATGGATTTAGAAACTTCCTGAAAAGATTTTTATTGTATGCAAATATACACATATAAAAACTATATCTGCTGCAACAGCCATATTATTCCTAGGTCAATATCAATATGAATAAAAATTACTCCACTCTAAACATTTATGTCAATATAACAAGGGGAAACTCTCCGCTCGCTTCTGGTTTGCACGGAAGTGGTCTCAGACTTATCGACTGCCTTTATAAAGATATAGAGATAACTGGAATATCTTATGGCGCCTGTTAGCATCAATGACACACTATCCAGCTATTTCTTAGCAGTTTCCCTCACCAATATTATTTCACACTCATCTTCTATAGTGATGATATTTTTCTCTCTCAAGATGATAATATACTCAAAAATAAAATAATTTCCCAGGTAGTTTCCCAACGCCTCACATATGACGCCGTAGCTGCGTTTCTCTCAAAATGTCTGAGGTTCTTCAGGGGAGCTTTCTTTTAGTCAGCCAAGTCATTCACTATAGAGAAAACCATAAAAATGTGTGTGAAAATTTGAACATGTGACGACATATAAATTTATCTCTCGTAATATCTAATACTAAACTTAAAATCCTACCCCACTATAGCTGAAGCATGCTGCCAACGTAGTTCTCAAATTATTGTCTCTTCCATTAGTCTTTTGGGAACAGTTGCCATTCTCCTCTCCAAAAAAACGCCGCACATGTGCACATTAGCCATGTTGGACTATCTTATAACTCCTCCCCAGGGAGGGTTCTAGCTCACAAAGGTTAGCTATTAATTACCACTATTCACTCCGGTCACCTATTTGATCATTCACCCCATTCCCTTCAACAAACTCCCCATTCTGTCGCTACATTTAGACCATTAGGAGTGACTGTTTGGAGATTATAGATCCAGCGTTGCTCCCGATAGAGTAGTGTTTGTTCCAAAGACTTGCCATACATGGGCACAGCGATTTGTTCTATACAAAAGCATCGCAGATCTTCAAAAGTATGTTTGTTAACCAGGCAATGTTGAATTAGGGGCGCTGTAATTACCTCATGTTTTAGCCGACTTTTATGTTCCAAAATTCTAATTTTAAAAGGTCTAATCGTTTTCCCTATATACAACAGATCACACGGGCAGATGATCGCATAGACAACATTTTTAGATTCACAAGTGGTATGTGTTCTCAGAACGTACTCTTTATTATGACAGGTGAATCGCTCCCTTTCACTCGTAATGGTACAGATAAGAGCAGTGGCCACATTTCAAATGCCCTGGTTTTGTTGCCTCTGTTGGTTCTACTATCTCAGAACGTATTTTAGCCGGACTTAAATTTTCTTTTAAGTTCTTGTTCCGGCGCCAGACGCAACGTATGGTTTTGTTGGTTAATTCTGGTACTGCACTAAGGATATTGATATGCTTGGAGATAATCTTCTTTATTTTGAAACTCAATGGTGAGTACTGCGTTATTAAATTCACCACCTCTACATCTTCTTTCCTAGCTTTAATAAACTTGTTTAGCAGGGTTGTGCGATCATTATAGAGCGCCCGGTGATATGCTCTTTTTATAACTCGAGGAGGATACCCTCTCTCCTCAAAATTCTTGGCCAGAATGGAAGCTTTATTCTTATAGTCACAAACCTCAGAACAGTTCCTGCGATAGCGAAGAAACTGTGAAAAGGGCAACCCTTCCTTTAACTGTAAAGGGTATGCACTATGGAAATGAAGCAAGGTATTGCGATCTATTGGCTTCCTAAATACTGAAGTTATCCAGTTTGTTGTACCTTTAACTATATTATTTATTTTCCTTTTTTAACTATATTATATTATTCCTAGGAGCACAGTGACAGATAGCGAGTGCTAAGGTTTAATAAATATGGCCCTTCGGCTTTGATCTTGCATGCCATCATTATGATCTCTATAGAATCATAATGAACTAAATGTAGAACTGAGAGACTTATCCTAGGTTGTCTTGATGTAGCCAATAAAGGAAATAGAATGCTAGGAATTATTAGGAAAGGAATAGAGAATATAACAGAGAATATCATAATGCCTCTTTATTACTCTGTGGTGTGACTGCACCTTGAGTTCTGTGTGCACTTCTGGTCACCACATCTTAATAAAGATATAGCAGAATTAGAGAAGGTACAGAAAAGGGCAACCAAAATGATCAAGGTGATGGAACAATATCCCTATGAGGAAAGGCTTAAAAGATTAGGGCTCTTCAGCTTGGAGAAGAGACAGTTGAGACGGCTTATGACAGAGGTCTCTAAAACGATGAGTGGAGTGAAACAGGTAAATGTGAATTCGATGTTTATTCTTTCAAAAAGTAGAAAGATTAGGGGACATGAAATGAAGTTACAAAGTAGTACATGTAAAACAAATCACTGGTTTAAAAGCTGGGTTTAAAAGTCCATCAACCATTATTAGAGTGGAGTGGGGAAATCCACTGCTTACGCATGCAATAAGCAGCATGGAATCTGTCTACTTTTTTGGGATCCTGTCAGGTACTTGTGACCTGGATTGGCCAATGTTGGAAACAGAATATTGGTCTTGATGGACCTTTGGTCTGACGCAGTATGGCAAATTGTATATTCTTATGAGTTCATGCTGGCTGGGATCCTATAAAGTACTTGTTGCAAGTTGCTACACTCTCTTTTCCTTTAGTAGCATTTTCATAGCTTTGCCTATTACCAATAGTAGATGGATGGGTGTCTCCTCTGTATTGCCATTTTTGTTGCATGGGACTACCTCTGCTGTCCTCCAGTGCGCTAGACTCTTCCCCTTCTTGCTTCCTGTCTCCAAAGAAGTGCATGATCAACACTTTTTGAGTTCTTTCAGCAAGTTGTGAAATCCAGAAATATCTTTTCTCATCTCTGTAAGTATTCAAGGATAGAGGTACCCTAGGTGGGCCCTCAGTCCTGCCACCCCCATTGTGTCCCCTCTCCAGCACCTACAGTGGCAGCAATGCCCTTTAAACTGCAACAGAGTGCTTACCCAGTCTCTCTGGCACTGCATTGCACTTTCTGGCCTCTATGATCTGCTGCTTCCGCTCCTCCGACACAGGAAGTCTGCATCAGAGGGGCGGAAGTGGCAAGTCATAGAAGCCAGGAATGGCCTAACCTGTCTTACATAAAAATTGGCTACCTTCTCAGTACTCTCTTTTTTTTTGCTGCTCACAGTTCCTCTGTACTCTTGAGATGCAGGGCCTCTTCAAGGGTATTAAGTGTCCTAGTCAAACATTTCAAGCTCATGTCCCCACAATTAACTTTAAGACCCATAGGCTGCTCCTCACCCAAGATTTTAATAATTAAATTCAGCAGACATGATCACTACAGTACTGGTCCCTCCTAGGACAATCTTACAATCTTGTAAAAATGCATAATCAGACATCAATGTTTTAAATATTAAACTTTGTTTCATATATATATATAAACATAATGGGGACCATTTCCAAAAGTCATTTGCCCAGGTAAATGGCAACTTATCTGAATCATCCACCCTCCCTGTGGTTAAAAGTATGCACTGATTATTCTTCGAGTTGGGTCCAGATAGCCACACTGTCATTTTGCTTTGGTTGCAACTACTCGCTGGCACACCAGCTATCTACCCAGTCTGCCTAATGGTTAAGCCATCCTTGTTTAGATGTTGGATTCCTGTTAGGTCTTCTTCAGCATTGTTAAACAATTGAGACCTTCTGAAGTCCTGGACCCAAGACAGGGGTTTAGTTCAAGCATGAGTCTAATAACAAATCACATAGTACAATAGTTACTTGGCTCTAAATTCTCCCTTATTTTAGGGTCAATAAAATAATCTCCATTTATGTATTCTAGATCAAGGTTAGCTTTCTATCAGATAGGTTCTTCAGCTGAATGAATGAATAACACCCCTTGTAGGACATTCAGGACTTCTCCACTCTAGACTGATGCTTCAGAAGGTATGCTATAGAATTGTAGCCTTCAGTTGGTCCATATTCTCTGGAGAGCGGGGTTCAAAACGTTGGGGAAGCTTTAGTTTAGCCATGTAGACAATCTTTCACTTACCATTATAACCTTTGCTTTGAAACGATTTAGAAAGTTTCTAAATTTTTTTCTTGACTTTTGATGAGTGCCTTGATCCTTTCCTTGTAGCTTCTTTACTTGTCTGCACTTGAAATGTGATAGTGACCGCGATTGTATTTTAACTTATGTGTGGAAACATGGGTAACACTACTTGAATCAGATGACTTCATTGTTAATTATTCTGATAGAAAAGCAGATCAGCTAGTTGAAGACTCATTTTTATGCATCTTGTTTTCTGGATGAGTGTTATAATTTTCCTCATTTTTCTGTGGCTTTTTGTGTACCAGATCATGCAGACTTTTATTTCAGATTCCAATTCAAGTGTGTGGCTTTGAAGTCTGAGAGCCTCTTTGAGTCTGAATCTTCCTCTGTTGAAACCCGTGACTTATTTGCAAATGTCAAGGGAGGAAAATCAGATTTATGGAGACACAGGCTTAAGCTACAAAATATTTCCACCAGAGGTCTTGAAACTATCAGACTGTAGCATAATCTGACAAGCAGCTGCTGATCCAAGCTACAAACTATAACAATATTCATTGTTCCTTTTCTACTCTGTCTTGAGATTTCATTGGTGTTTTGTCTTGTTTATGAAATCAAAGACTGCAATAAAGAAATATTTTGTGAAGTGGTTGGGTTCATATAGAACTAAGGCTTAGTCAGTAATGCATATTTGGCTGCAAAAGTACTAAAACTGAAAACTGAATGGGGCCCATATTGAAAGCCCTTAGCCGGCTGGCCAGTGGGAGGCAGGCCAGCTAAGAGGGCAGAGTGCGATATTCAGTAGCACTGTCCTGATAGTGCCGCTGAATATCTCCACAGACTGCCCTGGTACTGTCCAGTTAGAGCAGGGATGGCCCAGGGGTGGAGCAGGGACAGTACTGATACTGCTACTTGCCCAGTTAGTACGATCTTCAGCAGCCCCTGTCCAGATAACAGGCTGCATGAAAAGCTGACCTAAGTTGCAATCTGTACAAGGGCCAGTTGAAAATCATGCTATCTGGCTACAATAAGTGTCAGAGGTTACCCGGTTAGCACTGCTGAGCCTGGATATTCAGCAGCAGCTCCTATCTGGATACTGTCATTGAATATCCTGCTCATATTTAAGCGCCACTTCTGACTGCTGTGGTCTTTTAATATTAGGATTTGTGAATATTAACCACAGTATGCCTAAGGTGGGTGGGATGGGGAGTAAACACAGCATGTGAGTGTGAGAAGCATGCAATAGAGGGCGAAATGTTGCAGGGTGAAATTGTGGGGGGTGGACATGAGTAAGAGAGGGAGTGGAGGCCAATAGCATTTGGAGCAGTAATTCTTAATGGGGGCAGAAGTTGAGCTGAGGGAGGCGAGAGATTGTCACATACAAATGGATTTTTCTTAAATATTGTTGCTATCCGGTTAGCCTTGGTGGCTCCGGGACATGTGCGGCGATGCTGGATATTAAATGCCATCACTGCGGCGTTAAAGGTCACCAGGCAGAGCTAAGTGCCTTATTGGTGCATAGCCTTGCCCAACTGAATATCGGGTCATTGTGTGCTGTTTACAGGTAGCGGCTGCTTAGCATCTGGCGTGACTAGGTGTCTGGCAGTCTCTAAACAGCAATTGGGGTGGGCGGGTATTAATTAATTCACATGGTGATATTGAGATTTAATGGTATTGGTGTTGCGATAATGGTGTTTAATGGTGTTGTGATAATAATTGAATGACCTACATTAAAAGTGAACAAAGCATTAAGAGTGAATAGTGAACTTTCTCAAATCCAGAGGGTTAGAGGATCCAAGGCAACATGGTTTTACCGAGGGGCGATCTTGCCAGACAAATCTGATTGAGTTCTTTGACTGGGTGACTGGATCAAGGACACGCGATGGATGTCATCTACCTGGATTTCAGCAAGCCTTTGATACTGTCCCTCATAGGAGGCTTATGAATAAACTCAGTAGTTTGGGGATGGGTTCCAAGGTGGTAAACTGGATCAGAAATTGGTTGACTGACAGATGACAGAAGGTGATGGTAAATGGAGCTCACTCGGATGAAAGGAAGGTGATTAGCGGGATGCCGCAGGGTTCGGTCCTGGACCCGGCACTGTTCAATGTATTTGTGAGTGATATTGCTGAAGGACTGAATGGAAAAGTCTGTCTTTTTGCAGATGACACGAAAATTTGCAACAGAGTGGACTCCCCCGAGGGAGTGCTGAACATGAGGAGGGATCTGCAAAAGCTGGAGGAACGGTCTGATGCTTGGCAATTGAGATTTAATGCGAAGAAGTGCAGTGTCATGCACTTGGGTAGCAGAAATCCAAAGGAAATGTACACGATAGGGGGCGAGAGGTTGGTGTGCACGGAGCAGGAGAAAGACCTCGGTGTGATTATTTCTGTAGATCTCAAGGTGGCAAAACAGTGCAACAAAGCGGTGGCAAAAGCCAGGTGGATGTTGGGCTGCATTCAAAGAAGAATTACCAGCAGAAAGGAAGAGGTACTAGTGCCACTGTATAAGTCTCTGGTGAGGCCTCACTTGGACTACTGTGTTCAGTTTTGGAGACCGTATCTTGCAAAGGATGTAAAAAGAATGGAAGCTGTTCAGAGGAAGGCGACTAAAATGATTTGGAGCCTGCGTCAGAAGCCTTATGAGGAGAGACTTGAAGACCTAAATATGTACACTTTGGAGGAGAGGAGGGATAGGGGAGATATGATTCAGACCTTTAAATACTTAAAGAGAAATAATGAACAAACAAACCTCTTCCAGAGACGGGGAAGCTGTAAAACTAGAGGGCATGACATGAAGCTGCAAGTTGGTAAATTGAAAGGCAATGTCAGGAAATACTTTTTTACTGAAAGGGTGGTGTATGCTTGGAATGTCCTCCCGATGGAGGTGGTGGGGGCAAACACAGTGACGGAATTCAAAGTGGCCTGGGACAGACACAGTGGATCACTTTACAGAAACAAGATTAAATCTAAATAAACTGAACCATCTTATTTCTCAACAAATAGGGGGTGTCCTCCATGGAGCAATGGGGGGAGGAGCGGTGGGTTCACCCCTAAACAAACAAAGAAACAAAGATATGGAGAGGGGTGCACCTGCTCCTGGTGGGTGCACCACTAAGCAAAGACATGGGTAGGGGTGCACCTACTCTCTAAAAGACATGGGAAGGGGTGCACCAACTCCTGCCATATTGCTGGGCAGACTAGATGGACCACGCTGGTCTTTATCTGCCGTCATTTACTATGTTACTTGTTTATTATACTTTCTTATCCCTCCCACCATTAATCATGGCTGCGGAAAAGAAGAAGTGTAGGCAGTATCTGGAGGAGTATTTGTCTTATGGCTTTGTTGAAAACCCATTTGATCGAAGACAGCCTATGAGGCACATTCCAAATGGGGTGTCCAAGTGCAGTCTGGGACATCAAAGCCAGAACGTCTGAAAAGAAAGGCAAGCACGTGCAAGTTCAGGAGCTATTCCAGAAATGTGGACGTGCCTGATATGCATGTGTATTAAATGTCTATATAGACATCCCCAGGAAAGCATTTCAGAGCTGAAATGTCCAATAGCATAATGGTTAGAGTAGTAGCTTAAGAGCTAGGTTGGCCAGGGTTCAAATCCGATTGTAGGTCTTTGTATCCTAAAGATAGTCATTTAATTCTACACTCTCTGGATGTTTTCAGGTGAAAACAAACTTCTTCTTGATGAGTATTCGTGCCTGGAGCGGGAATAACCATGCACGTGCCTGCAGACTGCTCCATACTGGAGACATCTTTGTGAAATGGTTACAGAGACATGCCTGTGATTTTGACGTCCAAGTGCATGTCTGCAGAGGTCTAAATCATGACTAAACCTTTGAGAATGACTCTCTATGTGTCTTATATGTCACAGCTCATTTTCAAAGAATTTTAGAGCATTTAAAAAGAAAACATCCTGATAAAATTGACAAACCCATTGATTATTTCAAAAATTTGAAAAAGAATGTTGAACAATGAAAAACTATTCCTTCTTTATTTACAAAAAGTACACAAAGAAATACAAATGAAATGAATGTGTCTTATGAAATTGCACAAATGATTGCAAATACTGGAAGTGCGCATACAGTTGCTGTAAAAATGTGACCTGCCTTTGAAACTCTTATGAAAACTGTGTTGCAACAATATTCATCAAGTGTTTAAAAGCATAACCATTGAGCATTGATTTGATTCAGAGAAGAATTGATGAAATATCATCTGATGTAGAAATCCAGCTTGTTGAAAACTTAAAAAGCAGAAAATTCTCAATTCAAATTGATGAATCAATGGTTAGTGATAGTAGAGCTATTATTATGGCATATATCCATTTTATAGATGAAGACTACAAACTATGTGAAGAAAAGTTGTTCCTGAAGTCTTTGGAAACCGACACAACTGGATCATCCATTTTTGAGGCTTTGAGATCTTGGTTTGATGAAAAACAAGTACCCTTTGAAAACTTAATATCCTGCGCAACTGATGACGCTTCATCCATGGTGGGAAAACATAAGGGATTTAAACTTAAAAAATGTGTGTCCTTTGATTCTTACAGTGCATTGTGTCGTATACTGCCATCATTTAGTTGCCAAAAATATTAGTCCAGTTCTTCATGAATCACTGGCAATAGTAATTAAAACAGTTAATAATATTAAATCTCACAACAAGCATGACCAACATTCTAGAAAGTTTTGCAGACTTATTTTGCACACAGAGGTTCAATGGCTTTCCAGAAGGAAATTGCTTAGCAAGATTTGCAAGCCTATTTAATACAATAGTTAGTTTCTTGGAAAGTGAAGGGGAGATAGATTTGGCAGAGGAAATAAAGAACCACAAATGTGACGTCTACTTTTTGGCCTAGATTTTTCAAAAGCTCAATGAAGTTTCACTTCAGCTTCAAGGCAAATTGAATGCGTTGTTAGACTGTAAACGTGTTCTGAAAGCTTTTACTGCAAAATTAGGTATTTTTTCGAACCAGTTTACAGAAGAAGCACTTCAACAGAATGCCTGAGTTAACAGAAATAATTGAACATCTCTCAGATCAAACTTAAAAATTACGCAGAATATTCATTGTCATTGAAAGAAGAACTGAATAGTTGATTTCCAGATTTATTTTCTTTTGAAGTCAAGCCATGGATGCTGGATCCTTTTGACTGTGATATAGAATCGGTCAGTGAAAATATCCAAGAGGAACTTATTGAACTAAAATGCAATGATAAATGCAAATACAAATTTTAAAAAGCTGGAATGACTGCATTGTGGCTGTCAAATACAACTAAACAGCTCTATCCAAACGTGCGGTCTGAAATGGCTAAAGTACTGTTGTGCTTTCCAACTTCTTATTTGGTTGAATGTGGCTTTAGTGCAGTCAATAAAATATTGACAAAGGAAAGAAGTAGAACTGATAAATGCATGTGAGGAGACATAAGACTACAACTCACAAATATCAGGCCAAACATTGAGAATCTAGCAGCAAAGCATCAAGCACAAGGGTCACATTGAATAAACCATGTAGGCAAAATGTCATTTTAGTTTCATTAAGAATCGGGGGGGGGGGGGGGGAGGGGAAGGGGGAGGGGATTGCTTTAAAAAATAAGCAAGTGGGTGATAGAGAAAAAAAAGATTGAGAAACCTTGATTTGGAGAAACAATCCCATAATTTAAATTGGAAATGAACATTTTAACTACTCATGATATAAATCTTTCCCACATGCTTCAAAATCTCTCTTTTCAAGGTTATCCACTTTCAGGCCAGCAAACACATAGGAGTATGTTTACTAAACCGTGGTAAAGTCCCAGGTGGTAATGGCAGTGTTAAGGTGCCTGAAGACATATAAGGCAGTGGTAGGTAGGGGGCATCCGAGCATTAGGGCGTCTTGGGCCATTTAATGTGAACTAACAGGACCAAGTTTGGTAAGGTGACAAAGCGTCCTAAGGAGAGACAAGGTGCCCTAAGGGAAGACAAGGCATCCTAAGGAGAGACAAGGTGTCCTAAGGGGAGACAAGGCCTCCTAAGGGGAGACAAGGTGCCCTAAGGAGAGACAAGGTGCCCTAAGGGGAGACAAGGCGCCCTAAGGGGAGACAAGGCATCCTAAGGAGAGACAAGATGCCCTGAGACAAGGCATCCTAAGGAGAGACAAGGTGCCCTAAGGGGAGACAAGGTGCCCTAATATGAAAGGTGCCCTAAGGGGATACAAGGTGCCCTATATGTGACAGCCCTAAGGTGGAAAGCATGCACCTTAAGACATGAAAACGGCTGTAACCCAAACGCTGGATAGAGCACCAAGGAATGCCAATGTAAATGTGATGGAAGGAAGAACAGGTGGAAGTTGATGGACCTGCCATATTGGTGGGCACCCTAAGGGGCAGCCAGCAAAGCAGATGAGCTTTTGGGAGGCAGATGTACCAATGCACAGGGTGGTGCCATTGTAAAGTGCTGCAATGTCAGTGTATGGCATAGGATGGGGAAGACATGTCCCTCAGAGGAGGCAGAAGCGGCAGGATGTTTGCAGCGACAGGCAGATAGAGTAGTGGTGACATGCAGATCAGGCACAGAAGATGTGAGCGTGAAGAGCCAAAATGCGGAGAAAAGTACCAGTGTAAGCCATGGTGTAGCAGCTTGCACAAGAAGACATGACTGCACATAGCGGACAGAAGCAGATGGATGGGCTGAAGGAAGGATGGTGGTAGAGGAGAGGGTGATATGGGCTGCCAGCACTGATGTGCAGAGCCCTGACTGTTACAGGCATGAAAATGATATGAGTAGCGCAGTCACAAAAAAGAGCAAGCAGGAATTGAACCCCTGTCCCCTGCTTATGGTGACATTGCACTAACCAGTAGGTTACACTACCATACCTTGCTGCACAGTAATGGCTGAATACAAAGAGACTGCGGGTCATTGCCTAAACTGTCTGCTGTATGTGCCAGCAAAGGGTAACCCCACCAGTACCCATGATGCAGTGCACATGCAGAACAGCAGTCTACAGCTGATTACCAACTGGAGAATGCACTTATCCATCACCTCAGCTCAATAAGATGCATTGACAGTGTGTGCTACAAGCACAGAGCAGCTACAAACCGTGCCACTGAGCAGTTTCAGCAGTGACCCTGAGGATGAAGATGGGCACCCAGGTCCCCCATACCTGCAATGCTAGAAATGGTCTCTGCTGCAGATTCCCCATCACCACCAGTGTGTGGTAGGTATTGTCTACAGTGTGTTATGCTAGTCACCTTGTGTCCTGCAGAATGGCAGCATGCTGTATGTGCCAGTCGCATCTGGCCCTGTGCTCTGCCCTTGTTGGACACGGACCCACCTAGAACAGTGCATATCAATACCTAGTGTTACATTGCTAATGCCATGGCCACCAACTACCGGTGTGGTGGGGGGAGGTGCATCTATAACTTGCATGGGGGTGTTGCTAGGGTCCTGCTGACCCTACCAGTACCACTGGAAATAGGCCTGGAACACCTCACATCCCAACCATCTGTGTCTAACATTCATCCACAACAAGCACAGTCTAACTGCACCTGCTGCCCATCACTGGGTTTTCCAGCCATGCACATACAAACTGCAGACAATCCACTGGTCAGTACACATTTCATGGACACCCAGTACTTGGTGCAGTGATCGGGTCCCCAGAACAGGACATGCACCCACATCACTAGAACCAGACACTATATAGCATTATGTGGATACATAGCCATGCCATGGTCACTGCTCAGTCAGAGTGAGAGTGCCCTCCCAGTATGACATGCTGTGGCCACCCGGTCCATGCAAGTGACAGTCGGGCACTACGATATCCTAGCCATTGACCCTACCCCCGATGCAGACACATCTTGGCCAGTCCAACCTTTTTCAGTCCATACCCACAATACTTTGCCCCTCATCATGCACATTTGCAGACTAATGCTGGAAACAGCTTAGGCACTGCGAGGTTCAGTGAGGTGTAGAAAGCCACAAAACAATGGATAAACATACACACACACATATACATACACACTCTTATATCGACGCACTGTGCAAAAATGGGGATGGTTGGCATTTCTGCCTGCCACTGTGGTCCCATTCTCAGCTCAAGCACTTTTAAGGTGTGCTTATTGTGCAGGAGCTAGTAGTGCACTCTGATGTTAACACACACTCAGTGTGCTAGTGCTGTCAGCCTAACTCTCTATCCAGCTGAAGATAGTGGAGCCTGTCTGTATGGGTGTTTGTACCCTTGTTGGCTGAATCATTAGGGTTGCACATGTTGGTGTTGTACCTGCACTGTGGGCAAAATATTAGCCACAGGGACATGAACCGCAGCCAGGACTTGAACCTGTAACCCTCTGCTCATTTATACACCAACTGTGTGTAGTGCACCACAGTGTAACAGTGGTACTTGGGGATTACTTGCATGGAACACTGAACCAGGGCATGGTTTTGGTCTGCTGCAGGCAGGTGCCACTGCCTCCTCCGCCAACACCCCTAATTTCATGCTGACATGCCCATGGTGGTACACAGTTCCAGGCCAGCCAACATGCGGGTTGGCGGGTGCCTAGGGCGCAGTGTCTGGAGGGGGGGCGAAGGCATACATGGATGGCCACAAAATCCCCACACACCCATCTGCCTCTCCAGGGACCCCATTGCCACCTGCCAATGTTTTGTCTCTTCAACCTGGGGAAGAGATGGCTGAGGGGTGTTATGTTAGAGGTCTATAAAATATTGCCTGGAGTGTATTGGGTAAACGTAGATTGATTGTTTATGCCATCAAAATCTAGTGGGACTAGGGGACATGCAATGTGGCTACAGTGTAACCCATTCAGGACTACTGGGAGAAAATGGTTTCTCAATCAACCCATATTCACACTCTGGGATTCATTTCCGGAGGATGTTGTAAAGGCAGTTAATGTAGCTGGGTTTCAGAAATGTTTGGACAGGTTCCTGGGGAACGGTCCATAAACCCACTACTAACGAGGAGCCCAGAATATCCCATGCTTGCTCACTACACAAACTGTGGATCCTGTGTGTCTTTTAGGGAAACTGCTAGGTACCTGTGACCTCAAATAGCCACTGTTGGACACAGGATACTGGGCATGATGGACCTTGGTCTGTCACAGCCAGGCATATTTTCATGTCTTATGTTCTTATGTGCCACCTAGACAATAGCCTGTTCCTTAGCGTCCCTCTAGTCCAGTCCCGGAACCATAGAGTTGTCAACCTCCTCCAGCAGCCTTGGAGACTGAAATACATCAGCGCTTTGCTGGCACCAGTATAAGTAGGCAAGGACCGCCCCCTCTCACCAGTACTTTCAGTCTCCAAGCAGCTGAAGGAGATTCTGAGCCTAGTTCTGGGCTCAGTTAGGGATATAGGCAGAGCTAAATAGAATACATTTACCTTAAAATTTGACTTTATTTTTATTGATTTGCCCTTCTGGGTTTTGATTGCAGGAGCTGTGCTGGGGCAGGAGATTTCTTCCTCTGGCTCCATCTGCCCCCCTTTCCCCTCCCCCCCTTACCTCTTACTTTTACTTTTACTTCTTTCCTTTCCCTGCCCCACTGCTTAGACGAGCACTGTGGGGTTAAGTCAGCACAAGGGTATTTCTGTGCCTCCCTGCTCCCGAACCCGCGTTAAAGGGTGAGGAGCAGGTTGCAGGCTGACAGCAGTGGCCCGGAGTTGGCAGGGCAGCTGAGAAACTGCTGCTGGTGTTGGAGCTGAAGCCACAGTCAGGCTGAGCTCCAGCGAGGCTGCTGCATCTCTCCCTCTCTCCTTCACCCCATCTGGCAGTGGTGAGTAAGAGGGGTTTAATTTTCTGCTTTTTGGGGGCCCCTTAAGGTTTAACGGGGGGGGGGGAGACTTAGTTTGGTTTTCTATTCCTCTCGGGGTGGTCTGTCGCATTGTTTTTTCGGCGGGAATCTGCTGCGGCGGCATTTTGAAAAAATCCCGATTTGCTTTTTTCCATTAAATTAGCTTTTTCTGGGCTTTCTAACCCTCGTTTTGGCTGCAGACCTTCTGGGTTTGACTTGGGGGTGCTCTGGGGTCATAGTGTGTGAAGAATGTAAAAAAAAAAACAAATAAAACCCTTTATTGTTAATCGGGGGTTTCTTAAGTCTGCCTCACAAGCCTCTTTTTTGCTAGGCTGTGCTGCTGGCCCACGGACAGTGGGTGGCAGGAGAGCTTCCCACTGAGTATGCCTGCGAAGCCACGCTGTGTGGTTTGTGGAGCTAAGCGGGGTTTACTGACAGGGTCCAGTGTGTGTGGGTCCTGCACTCTGGATTCCAACGTTATGGAGGTTACAGCTCCTTCTCTGGCTGTCGCCGCTGAGGGGCTTCCGCTAGGTGCGGTGCCGGCTTTACCTCCGACTCTGGATTTTCAGGGGCCGGAGTCTTCCCCTGGGGAGGGGTCCTCGGGTTCGCAGGGTCAGAATTCGGTGGCCTTAGCTCCGGGGATTCTGCCAGATTTCTTCTCTCTCATGCAGCAAGCGTTTGGCTCCTGCAACCCGGGGTAGTCTCTCCGGCTCGTGCCTCGGAGGGGCAAAAGCGTCCGGGGTCCCTGATTCGGATGGAAGACGGCGCTCCTGCTGCGAAAGTGGCCAAGGGGTCGGCAGAGGAGGATTCTCCGTCTCATTTGGGGGAAAACCTCGGGACGGAGGATGTGGACCTGGATAACACCTCCGGTGAGGAGCTCGAGGAGGGAGAGTTACCTGACACGGAGCAGCATAGTCGGCTCATCAGGGTGTTTCTTAGGGAAGAGCTTCCGGTCTTGATTGCCGAGACTCTCAAAACGTTGAATATGCCGGCGGAGGCGACGGTGCCGGATGATGCTCTGGAGGATCCTCTGCTCCAGGCGGTGCGCAAGTCCCAGCGGGTCTTTCCCCTGCACAGAGTCTTTAGAGGGATGATTCAGGAGGAGTGGGACTCGCCAGAATCGGCGCTAAGGGGCTCTCGGGCCTTGTTGCGCCTTTATCCATTGTCGGATCAGGATAGGGAGCTTTTTCGGTCTCCCAAGGTTGTTGCGGCGGTGTCAGCAGTCACAAAGAAGACTACGATCCCGGTTGAGGGCGCCGCAGCGTTGAAGGATGTGCAGGATAGGAAGTTGGATATGCTATTGAAGCAGGTTTTTGATGTATGTGCCCTCTCTATGCAAGCCGCCGTGGCGGGGGCTTGGGTTGCGAGAGGTTGCTTGCGCTGGTCCCAACGATTACAGGGGGATGTCGGGACAGCGCAGGTGGAGGATGCGGCACGTTTGGAATCTGGGGCCGCCTATTTGTCGGACATTCATTATGATCTCATCCGTAGTGGAGCTAAGTCTATGGCCTCTGTGGTAGCGGCGCGGCGGTATTTGTGGTTGCGCAATTGGGCGGCCGATAGTTCCTCCAAGGCTCGTCTCGGTAAACTTCCCTTTCGGGGTAAGTTGTTATTCGGTGAGGATTTGGAAAAGCTGGTCAAGGATCTCGGTGAATCTAAAGGGGGTCGTCTTCCGGAGGATAAACCGAAGCCGGTCAGGACTGCCTCTGGGTCTCGAGGTGCTCCTAGGGATTTTCGCCGTTTTCGGGCGGCTCGTTTTGGTCAGCCCCAGCGTGGTCGGTTCCCAACTCGAAGCCAGGGGTTTCGTAGCTTCAGAGGAGCCGGCAGAGGTTTCTCTGCCTTTCCCTCCGCCTCTGGTAAAAAGCCCCAATGAGATGAGGCGGGCTCAGGTGGATGTAGTTCCCGTGGGGGGGCGGTTGCGGGAATTCTACCCTGCCTGGGTCCAATTTACGTCAGATCAGTGGGTTCTGGAGGTAATTCGGGAGGGCTACGCTCTCGAACTTCATTGTCCCGTGTTAGATTCCTTTGTTCTCTCGCCATGCAGTGCTCCGCTCAAGCGGAGGGCCATCTTCGACACATTGCAGAGATTGTTGCACCTCAGGGCCATCGTCCCGGTGCCAGGGGACCAGTGCGGTTCCGGTCGGTACTCCATCTATTTCGTGGTGCTGAAAAAGGAGGGATCCTTTCGCCCTATCCTAGATTTAAAAAGGGTCAATCTGTGTCTCCGGGTAACTCACTTTCGCATGGAGACTCTTCGATTCGTCATAGCGGCTGTCAGGCAGGGAGAGTTTCTGACTTCGCTCGACCTCACGGAGGCTTACCTGCATATCCCGGTTCAGCGGGAGCATCAGCGCTACCTGCGGTTTGCGGTTCCCATGGGACATTTTCAGTTTCAGGCGTTACCCTTCGGCCTGGCAACGGCGCCACGCACGTTCACAAAGGTCATGGTGGTTGTAGCAGCGGTTCTTCGCAAGGAGGGGGTGCTCGTGCATCCTTATCTAGACGATTGGTTAATTCGGGCAAAGTCTCGGGCGGAGAGTGCGGAGGCCACCGCCAAGGTGCTGCGGTTGCTAGAGAGTCTGGGCTGGGTGGTCAACTTTACGAAGAGCAAGTTGACTCCCTCGCAGTCGTTGGAATACCTGGGGGCGCGCTTCGAGACGCTTCAAGCGGCAGTGTTCTTGCCGGATCAGCGGGCGCAGGCCTTGCGGAGGCTGGTGCGGTACTTTCTCCGGCAGACAGCGCCCACGGCGTGGCAGTATCTCCAGTTGCTCGGCACGATGGCGGCAACGATAGAGGTGGTGCCCTGGGCCAGAGCGCATATGCGGAAACTTCAGAGCGCGCTCCTCCGGCGTTGGTCTCATCAGCGCGATGCGTTATCTCGACGATTGATCTGTCCCCAGGAGGTCCGCCTGGATCTTCGCTGGTGGTTACGCCCGGAGAATCTAGCCGCGGGCATGCCCTTGGAGCCTCCATCCTGGAAGCTGCTGACCACGGATGCCAGTCTTCTGGGGTGGGGGGCGTGTTGCGGGGACGCGTTTGCCCAGGGCCTGTGGTCGGTGGCAGAGAAGGAATGGTCCATCAATCGGTTGGAGATGCGAGCGGTGTTTCTGGCTCTACAAGCGTTTCAGGGGACTCTTGCTCGGCAGGCGGTTCGGGTTCTCTCGGACAATGCGGCCACCGTCGCTTACATAAATCGGCAGGGCGGCACAGGCAGCGTGGCGCTAGAGCAGGAGGCGGCTCAGTTGCTAGCTTGGGCTGAATCGCATCTGAAGTGTCTGTCGGCACAGCATGTGGCAGGCGTAGAGAATGTAGCGGCGGATTTTCTGAGTCGCCGAAGGGTGGACCCGGGAGAGTGGGTCCTTCACCCCGAAGTCTTCGCGCTTCTGGTATGGCGCTGGGGTGTTCCCCTAATGGATCTCATGGCGACCTTCCAATCGGATCAGGTGGAGCGCTTTTTCAGCAGACGGCGAGAACGGATGTCAGAGGGGCTCGACGCACTGGCGCAGCCCTGGCCGCAAGAGATGCTGCTCTATGTCTTCCCACCTTGGGCTCTGATAGGCCGGGTGGTGCAGCGCATAGAGCGTCATCGGGGCCTCGTGGTGCTGGTGGCGCCCGATTGGCCCAGGCGGCCGTGGTACGCAGATTTGGTGCGACTGTTAGCCGATCGCCCGTGGAGGCTCCCTCAACGGAGCGATCTCTTGTGTCAGGGTCCGTTGCGCATGCCTCAGGTAGCTTGGTTCTCGCTTACGGCATGGCTCTTGAGAGGGCTCGGATGACCGCTAAGGGGTATTCGGCGGCGGTCGTTTCGACCTTGCTGAGGGCGCGTAGATGTTCAACATCTTTGGCGTACATTCGCGTCTGGCGCAACTTTGAGGCTTGGTGTTCGGAGCATACTGTGCGTCCGTTGGGAGCTTCCGTGTCGCAGATCCTTTCGTTCTTGCAGGATGGTGTGGACAAGGGTTTGGCGGCTAGTTCGTTGCGAGTGCAGCTGGCTGCCCTTTCCTGCTACCATGGGAAAGTGCAGGGTCAGTCTCTCGGTGCCCACGCGGATGTCCTGAGGTTTTTGAGGGCGGTGTTGCTCATGCGGCCGCCACGGCGATGTACTGTTTCTCCGTGGGATTTGAATTTGGTGTTGGAAGCCTTGCTGGCTCCTCCGTTTGAGCCGTTGTCCACTGCTTCGCTAAAAGATCTCACATTGAAGACAGTTTTCTTGGTGGCGATTTGTTCGGCTAGGAGGATCTCGGAGCTACAGGCCTTGTCTTGTAGGGAGCCCTATCTCTCTTTTACCGACCACAAGGTGGTTCTCCGTACTGTTCCGGCGTTCTTACCCAAGGTGGTGTCCGCTTTTCATGTTAACCAGGTGGTCTCTCTTCCGGTGTTCTCCGATCGTGATGGGGCCGGATCTGGGGATCAGTTGCGGCTGTTGGACGCCCGCAGGGTTCTCAAGAAGTATCTCTCCCGGACGGCGTCCTTTAGGCGGTCGGATCGACTTTTTGTGGCGTTCGGGGGACCGCGTAAGGGGGAAGCGGCGGCGAAGTCATCTATTTCCCGCTGGTTGAAGGAAGCTATTGCATCGGCCTACGTCTTGAAAGGCAAGTTGGTTCCGCAGGGTCTTCGGGCTCATTCCACTCGGGCGCAGGCGGCGTCTTGGGCAGAGTTCAGTCTGGTCCCAGTGGGCGACATCTGTAGGGCGGCGACTTGGTCGTCCTTGCATTCTTTTGCCAAGCATTACCGCTTGGATGTTTTGTCAGCGGAGGATGGGCGTTTCGGCTCAGCGGTGCTTCAGGCTGGGCTTGCTTGTCCCTCCCGTTGATGTTCACTGCTCTGTTACATCCTCTATGGTTCCGGGACTGGACTAGAGGGACGCTAAGGAAGGGTAAATTAGACTTACCTGCTAATTATTGTTCCTTGCGGAACTCTAGTCCAGTCCCGGATCCCTCCCTTGGTTTGAAGAGTTGCCAGCCTGATTGTTTCGGCTCCCGCGGGTACTCTGCATTGTCTTTGCTTCCGGGGGGTGCGGGATGAAGCCATTGGAGGACCCTCTTGCGTGGCGCTCTTGCCTGCCCATCCTCTTAGGAGGTGGTGTGGTAGGGCGCTTCTGTGTTGTCAGACGATATTCTTATGCAGACACAGTCGATGAATGCAATTACTTTATTTAAAAAAAATAATAAAAAATAGAACTAATCATTTTTCTTGAAGTGAAACGTGGAATATTCTATTCCGTATATATATATATTGCTCTGTTGAATGTATTCTGGTTAATTCTCCTTATGTGTTGTTCTGCTCAGTGTGCTTTGTCAATAGGTACTGGTGAGAGGGGGCGGTCCTTGCCTACTTATACTGGTGCCAGCAAAGCGCTGATGTATTTCAGTCTCCAAGGCTGCTGGAGGAGGTTGACAACTCTATGGTTCCGGGACTGGACTAGAGTTCCGCAAGGAACAATAATTAGCAGGTAAGTCTAATTTACCCGTCCATCCTATGCACCAGCGGCCCCCACTGCATGACCCACATGCACCCTCCTTTGCCCCATTTGCACCATCAGCATAGTGCCTTTCATACTTGGGCACTATTCTATTGCTGCTAATGGAGCACTACTATCACTCTCTTGGGCTCCCCTGTCTGTGCATCACATTGCAGACATTAAAATAGGCTCTCTCTCCTCAAAATACACCCTTTCCATGAGGTTTTGATTTGTGTTAAGGTATGACACTGTTGATCTCCATCTTCTCGATACCCTGTCCTCACTTGGATTTAGGGGCTCTGTTCTGCCCTGGTTTTCTTCTTATTTATTTAATTTATTTATTTATTACCCTCCAATTCCCCACTTCCTCATCTACATCCCCCCTCCCCAATTCTCCCCCCCCCCAATACTTCCACTGCTACCCTCTCCTTCCCTACGATCTCCGAAGAGGAAACCACAGTCCTTCTTTCCTCCTCCAAACCCACCACCTGTTCCTCTGACCCTATCCCCACCCATCTCCTACACTCCTTCTCCCCCACCGTTGTCCCCTCCATCTCTCATATTCTAAACCTTTCACTCTCCACTGCAACTGTCCCTGTAGACTTCAAACATGCTGTTGTCACACCTCTCCTCAAGAAACCCTCACTCGATCCCACCTGTCCTTCTAACTATCGACCCATCTACCTCCTTCCCTTCACATCTAAACTACTAGAACGAGCAGTCCACCGCCGCTGCCTCAACTTCCTCACCTCCCAGGCCCTCCTGGACCCACTACAATATGGCTTCCGTCCCCTCCACTCCACTGAAACGGCTCTTACAAAAGTCTCCAGTGACTTGTTCCTGGCTAAATCTAAGGGCCTCTACTCAGTCCTCATCCTTCTCGACCTCTCCGCTGCCTTTGACACTGTTGACCACAATCTTCTCCTTACCACCCTCTCCTCTCTTGGTTTCAAGGGCTTTGTACTATCCTGGTTCTCCTCCAACCTCTCCCATCGCTCCTTTAGTGTATGCTCTGGTGGCTCCTCCTCCTCTCCCACCCCGCTCCATGTTGGGGTACCCCAAGGATCTGTCTTGGGCCCCCTCCTTTTCTATCTCTATACCCAATCCCTTGGTGCACTTATCTCCTCCCATGACTTTCTGTACCCTCTCTATGCCGACGACTCCCAAATCTACCTCTCTACACCTAATATCTCTCCAGCAATCCAGACCAGGATCTCTGCCTGCCTCTCTGACATCGCTGCCTGGATGTCCCATTGCCGCTTGAAGTTGAACATGGCCAAGACTGAACTCCTTGTCTTCCCCCCCAACTCCTCCCCTCCTCTTCTCCCCTTCTCAGCCTCCGTGGATGGATCTACAATCCTTCCTGTTCCCTCAGCCCGCAATCTGGGGGTTATCTTTGACTCCTCTCTCTCCTTCTCCACATATATCCAACTCGTAGCTAAGACCTGCCGCTTCTTTCTCTACAACATTAGCAAAATCTGCCCCTTCCTTTCTGAACACACTACCAAAACCCTAATCCACTCATTAATCTCCTCTCGCCTCGACTACTGCAACCTACTCCTTGCTGGTCTCCCCTTGAACCATCTCCTTCCCCTTCAATCTATACAAAATTATGCTGCTCGACTAATCTTCCGCCAGTCTCACCAGGCTCACATTACTCCTCTTCTCAAGTCGCTTCACTGGCTCCCTATCCAAGTCCGCATTCAATTCAAACTTCTCCTGCTGACCTATAAATGCATTCACTCTATGGCCCCTCAATACCTCTCATCTCTAATCTCTCCTTACATCCCCTCTCGGGAACTTCGCTCCGCTAACAAATTACTTCTATCTAGGCCTTTCACTTGCACTGCTAACTCCCGACTTTGCTCCTTTCACCTTGCTGCACCTTACGCCTGGAACAGCTTACCTGTGTCTATACTCTGGGCTCGCTCCCTGGCCCTCTTCAAATCTAGATTGAAGACCCACCTCTTCACTGTCGCTTTCAGATCCTGACTTCTATCCTTTATCTCAACCTGACTCCCGTCAATTTTCATGACCGAATTGTAATGACCATATTGTGCTCCGCACCGTATTGACTAATGCTCTGTATTGTCTCAACTAGATTGTAAGCTGAGATGAGCATGACTCTGTCGAGCAGGGACTGTCTCGTGTATATATGCCTGCACAGCGCTGCGTGCGTGGCGCTATATAAGTGCTAAATAGTAGTAGTAGTATTGTTTTCTATACCGCCATATCATTAAATCATAGCAGTTTACATAAAACAACTGAGTTACATCGAACAAAATGGAAGTTACATGTGCAAAGAGAACTTTTAGATAATTACATGATCCCATCGCACTTTTAGTGTCTGTTCTGGTAGTTCCTCCTCTACTGCCGTCCCCCTCTCAGTTGGTATATCTCAGGGCTCTGTCTTGGGACCTCTCCTTTTCTCTCTCTACACTCGGTCTCTTGGTGCGCTTATTTCCGCCCACAGTTTTCAGTACTGTTTATGCTGATGACTCTCAAATCTACCTTTACGTGCCTGAAATCCCTCCAGGAAACCAGGCCCAGATCTCTGCCTGCTTATCCAACATTGCTGCCTGGATGTTTAACTGCCATCTGAAACTGAACATGGCCAAAACTGAGCTCTTTATCTTTCCCTCTAAGCCCACCTTCCCCCCCCCCCTCTTTATTGCTACACTCTTCCTTGTTTCCTCAGCTCGCAACCTACTACTGCTACTATTTATCACTTATAAAGCGCCACGCATGCAGCGCTGTACAGCCAACCAACAAGAGTTAGCCAGAATGCAAGAGACAGTCCCTGCCTGTCAGAGTCATGCCCGTCAGAATCATGCTCATCGGAGCTTACAATCTAGTCAGATCATTACAGGGTAAAGGTCAGATTAGTGCAAGGCACAGTAAGGTCAATACAAGGCACAGTAAGGTTAATACCATATGGTCATGAGAGTTGACGGGTTTAAGATAAGGATAGAAGTCGGGATCTGAAAGCGACGGTGAAGAGGTGAGTCTTCAACCTGGATTTGAAGAGGGCCAGGGAGGGTGCCTGACGTATAGACACAGGTAGACTGTTCCATCAGTGAGGTGCAGCAAGGTGAAAGGAGCGAAGTCGGGAGTTAGCGGTGCGGGTGAACGGCATAGATAGAAGTGTTTGCTAGCGGAGCGCAGGTTCCGAGAGGGGATGTAGGAAGAGATAAGAAATGAGAGGTACTGAGGGGCCGCCGAGTGAATGCATTTATAGGTCAGTAGGAGGCGTTTGAATTGGATGCGGAACTGGACAGGGAGCCAGTGAAGCGACTTGAGAAGAGGAGTAATGTGGGCGTGGCGAGGCTGGCGGAAGATTATTCGAGCAGCGTGATTTTGTATAGATTGAAGGGGAAGGAGGTGGCTGATGGGGAGACCAGCAAGGAGTAGGTTGCAATAATCGAGGCGAGGAGAGATTAAGGAGTGGATAAGGGTTTTGGTGGTGTGTTCAGAGAGGAAGGGGTGGATTTTGCCAATGTTGTAGAGGAAGAAACGGCAGGTCTTGGCTACATGCTGGATATGTGCGGAAAAGGAGAGAGAGGTAGTCACTAGCGCTAGTCACACCGCACTTCGATTATACCAATATAATACTTCATGGTCTCCCGAAAACCACCCTCAACCCTCTACAGCTAGCCATGAATGCCGCAGCCCGTGTACTTTGTGAAGCCTCAAGGACTGACCACATCTCCCCCATTTTAAAAGAACTTTACTGGCTCCCAGTATGTTCCAGAATCCTATACAAGGCCCTCCTCACTACCTTCAAGGACTTTAACAAAATGTCACCTGCATCTATCTCCGACCTCATCATACACACTGCAAACAACAGACCTAGGAGACCACTGGCTGCAGACACGCTACTCATACCAAGTGAATCTACAAAGCTCAACCAGACCACCATCAATAGGGCATTCTTGAATTATGCCTCTAGATGTTGGAACAAGCTCCCTCCCAGCATTAGAGCAATCAAGGACCTTAGGCTGTTCAGAAAAGCCCTCAAACACCACCTTTTCCTCACATATTTTACACATCTGGATATTCCCCCCCCCTCACCCTTCCCCACCCTCCCAACCCCAAACCGCAGCTATATGAGTCCAATAACCTACAGCAAAATTAGTTCTAAATGTATTTGTACTAAGTAATGTAAATAGCTTCCCCCAAGTTACCTCCATGTTAAATCCCTGTTCTATGTAGACGATGGTCTAATTTAATTGACCAAGTGTTATATTGTTCAATGTAAACCGCACTGATGACAAGTAGCGCGGTATATAAGAAATGTAAAATAAAATAAATAAAATAGGTGTCAAAGATAACCCCTAGGTTGCGGGCCGAGGGAACAGGAAGGATAATAGCTCCGTCCACATAGACTGAGAAAGGGGGAAGAGGAGGGGAGGAGTTGTGGGGAAAGACAAGGAGTTCAGTCTTAGCCATGTTCAGTTTCAATTGGCGAAGAGACATCCAGCCGGCAATGTCAGAGAGGCAGGCAGAGATCTAGGACTGGGTTGCTGGAGAAATAGTAGGTGTAGAGAGGTAGATTTGGGAGTCATCGGCATAGAGATGGTACTGAAAGCCATGGGAGGAGATAAGTGCACCAAGGGCTTGGGTGTAGAGGGAGAAAAGGAGGGGGCCCAAGACGGATCCCTGGGATACACCTACGTGGAGCGGGGTAGGGGAGGAGGAGGAGCCGCCAGAGCATACACTGAATGAGCGATGGGAGTGGTAGGAGGAGAACCAGGACAGTACCAGGTCCTTGAAGCCAAGGGAGGACAGGGTGGTGAGGAGAAGATTGTGGTCAACGGTGTCAAAGGCAGCAGAAAGGTCAAGAAGAATGAGGATAGAGTAGAGGCTCTTGGATTTAGCCAGGAATAAGTCACTGGAGACTCTTGCGAGCGCCATTTCAGTGGAATGTAAGGGACGGAAGCCGGATTGTAGTGGGTCCAGGAGGGCTTGGGAGGTGATGAAGTCGAGGCAGCGGCGGTGGACTGCACATTCTAGTAGTTTAGATATGAAGGGAAGGAGGGAGATGGGTCGATAGTTAGAAGGGCATGTGGGATCGAGTGAGGGTTTCTTACGGAGAGGTGTGACAACACATGCTTGAAGTCAACAGGGACAGTTGCAGTAGAGAGTGAGAGGTTGAGGATGTAAGAGATGGTGGGTACAATAGTGGAGGAGATGGGTGGAGATAGGGTCAGATGAACATGTGGTGGGTTTGGAGGAAGTAAGAAGGAGTGTGGTTTCTTCTTCAGAGATCGGAGGGAAGGAGGAGAGGGTGGGGGGGGGAGAATTGGGAAGGGGGGAAGGTAGATGAGGGGGTGGGGAATTGGAGAATAATCTTGTTGATTTTATCATAGAAGTAGTCAGCTAGGGTTTGGGCAGAAAGGGAGGGCGGGACTGGGGGTGGGGGGACTTTGAGGAGAGAATTGAGGGTATTAAAGAGACGACGAGGATCAGATGCAAGGGAGTTGGTCAGGTGAATGTAGTAGTCTTGTTTGGCAAGTGCTATGGCTGACTGGAAGGAGCCAAGCATGAATTTGAAGTGTAGAAGTTCCTCCGATGAGCGGGATTTGGACCAAGCATGCTCAGCAGAACATGCACAGGTGCGGAGATAATGGGTTGTGGGCGAAAGCCAGGGCTGGGGAGTAGATTGTTTGACTGGACATGGGGTGGATGGGGCAAGAGTGTCGAGAGCTGAGGAGAGTATAGCATTGTAGGAGGATAGTGCCTCATCGACGGACTTGGAGGATATAATGGAGGAGAGAGATGGAGAAATAGTGGAGGAGAGAGTCAGGGGATCAATATTATGGATGTTTCTAAATAGGTTGGACGAGACAGGATGAGGTTGAGATGGTGGGAGCTGAAGAGTAAAGGTTAAAAGGTGATGGTAAGATGAGGTAAAGATTGAGTTGTGGAAGTTAGAGGGAGAGGAATTGGAGAAGAGTATTAGGTCAAGGCAGTGGCCATGTATGTGGGTGGGGGCGGTGGAGCAGAGTTGGAGGTCGAACGAGGAGATGAGAGCAAGGAATTTTGAGGCGTGGGGGTCAGAGGGGTTGTCGACGTGAATGTTAAAGTCGCCGAGAATAAGAGTGGGGGAAGAGGGATCAAGAAAAGCAGAAAGCCAGGAATCGAAGTCGGTGAGGAAGGTTGATTGGGATTTGTCGGGTGATCGATAAATAACAGCAATTCGGAGGGGAAGTGGTAGGAGGAGGCGAATGGAGTGGACTTCAAAGGAGAGGGGGGAGGTGGACTGAGGTAGCAGGAGAGGTTGGAATTGATAGGAGGGAGAGAGTAGGAGACCAACACCACCACCACGACCAGTAGATCGAGGTGTATGGGAGAACTGGTATCCCCCATAGCAGAGGTTATCTTTGACTCTATTGTCTTTTTCTCTGCACACATGCAACAGACAGCTAAAACCTGTTGCTTCTTTCTCTACAACATTGGCAAAATTCATCCCTTCCTTTCTACACACTCTACTAAGATACTTATCCACTCTTTAGTCACCTCCCATCTAGCCTGTTGCAACCTCCTCCTTGCAGGTCTCTGTCTGAATCATCTTTCTCCCTTTCAATCTGTTCAAAATTCAGCTGTGCAGCTAATCTTCCGCCAGCCTTGATATGCACATATAACCCCTCTTCTCAAGTCACTTCACTGAGTCCCTATTTGTTTCTGTATACAGTTCAAACTTCTCCTACTCACCTATAAGTGCATTCATTCTGCTGCTCTTCGCTACCTTTCCTCTCTGGTCTCTCCCTACACCCTTTCCTGGGAACTCCTCTCTTCTGGCAGATCCCTTTTATCTGTGCCCTTCTCTTCCCTGCCAACTCCAGACTTCGCTCCTTTCACTTTGCTTCTCCTTATGCCTGGAACAAACTACCTGAGTCTGTGAGTCAGGTTTCATCTCTGGCCCTTTACAAATCCAGGCTGAAAACTCACCTTTTCAAGGACGCGTTTGGATCCTGATCCACTTAGTCTCCTATGTGTTTCTTTACCATGCCCCCAGATTTATCCTTGCCCTCAGCTATTGCGTTGTCTGTCTTGACTAGATTTAAATTCTGATGAGCAGGGACCGTCTCTTACGTGTGTCTGTATAGCGCTGTGTACTACTTGTAGCGCTATACAAATGATAAGTAGTAGTAGTAGTAGAATTGACAAACTGGGATCAACATGAGTAGAGAATACAATGGTCAGATCAAAAAGATAGAAAAATGAACTTTATTTTCAATTTAGCGAGTGGAGTATGTCAGTCTGTGGAATTGGCATAATCTGTCTTTGTATTTCGCACAGTGCAGGGACAGTTGCATCTCTTCTAGTTTCGCTGGTGTTGTACTGCATGCTGAATCTGGCTTCTTTGCGCCTTGATGTATGATCACCTTGCATTTCCTTTGTCTTTTGCAGAATGTATTTTTTACATTTCATGTTGTGCAGTGTGCATTGTCAAACATGACAACCACATGACAACCACATGACAACATGACAACCACAAACAGGGCTTTCAGCTTTTACGTACCCAAATGCTGGAATGCTCTACCCCCTGACATTAGGGCCATAGCCAACCTATATCAGTTCAGAAAGGCCCTCAAAACCCACTTGTTCCTCCAACACTTACCTGACAGCAATTGATCCTAGATATACCTTCCAGGAATTGACCCAATTTAGTTAGAAAAGACCTACATGCATCATCTGACTTTTATCTATCCTTCCAATGTAAATAGATTATGTATATAGTTAACCCTGTTTTCCAAGTTTATACTCCTGTTCGATGTAAACCTGACAGCTTGTTGTTATGGTCGTTAAGTTATAATGTAAACCGCACTGATGCTAAATAGCGCGGTATATAAGAAATTGTAATAAATAAATAAATAAATAAAATAAATAAAAGTCGGTCTGTTTTATATTAGATTCCCAGGCCACAATTTTTGCTGCATATAAACAACATGGCAAAGTTTTGTAAAAATGATACCATCTGGGAATATGTTGTTTTATTCTTGGGGCAACCCGTTGAGTGGTGTTCTGAGTGAGAGGCCCCCTTGTTCTCTGATTAGCCCTCTGAGATCCCTCCATTCTGGGTGCTGGAGGGGGCCCCAGCTCATCTCTCACCTCAGGCAGCAGATTGTCTTGCGCTGCTGCTCACATGTAGAGTAGGCACGATCAAGGAAAGAGTTTGGGCGGAGCATGGGCAGAGTAACAATTTATGTGCATATTTTCTAAAATGTGCACATAGGCATGCACTTTTAGGTGGAATTTTAGAAGTCCCGTTCATGCTTTAGACATCTGAAAACAGGCTTAGAGATATCCAAAACACCAAGATATCTCCAGAGCCATTTTAGAAACCGGCTCTTGGGAGGAGTGGTCTAGTGGTTAGGACAAGGTACTTCAGGCCGGAGGGACTGGGATTTCTAGTCCTACAGGCACTCCTTGTGGTCTTGGGCAAGCCACTTAACCCTCCATTGCCCATGTTCCCTGTAAGTATTAGCGTATGTGTCTCATATCCCCTCGTGTTAAATGTATCCCCCAATTGACCGCTTTGACCCGGTGAAAAGCGGGATATAAATACAGCTAAATAAATAAAATAAAATAAGAGAGGCCAGGCCCAGCCCACCAGTGATGGAGGAGCAGGCCGGCAGAGCCACAATCATGACCACAGAACTAGGACCTGCAGCCTGCAGAGCTCAAGTGAATGAGGGGAAGAGGAAGAGGTGGGGGAAGTGAGAGAGTGGCAGGGAAGGGATGAAGAGTGAGTGCAAGGGTTGGTAGTAAGAAAAGGAGGAGTTTGCAAAAGGGTAGGAAGAATAGGGAGGGTACAGTATGCAGGGAAAGGAAAAAATCATACATGCTGACTACACACCTGCTCTCTCAGCACACACGCACTTCTCTGACACAGTGTCACCAACACCCATTCTCTCTGAGACACGCACCTGATGCAGCCTCGTCCATGCCTCCCAACACACCCTCACATACTGCCATCCACAGCAGAACGCACACACACGTTTACTAAGCCACACACCAGTGGCACGTGTGCGGGTTGTATTACCAGTGCCCATATTCACACGTGCAAATCATGAGTAGAGCTTCTAAAATAACCCCCTTAATGGTCACATCCATGGATTTACAGCAGCAGTATCTGCATAGTGCTGCTGAAAATCTCTCTAACTGCTGCAGCACTATACCAATAGTATGGCAGAGCAAGGGAAGAATGCACAGCACTATGGATAGTGGTGATATTCACCCACTTTCTGTCCTAAAAAACCCCCCAGCTGTCCTAAATTAAATAGCATAGCTATACATGTGAAGGCTAATTTGAGTTAGGATGTGGAACAGGTAATTCCCCTTCAGGTCTCCAATAGAGAGCCTCTTGTAAAATACGTGTAAGGATATGCAGGACTAAGAACATAAGATATGCCATACTGGGTCAGAACAAGGGTCCATCAAGCCCAGTATCCTGTTTCCAAAAGTGGCCAATCCAGGACACAAGTACCTGGCAGGTTCCCAAAAAGGTACACAGGTTCCATAATGCTTGTCCCGAGGTAAGCAGTGGATTTCCTGGGTCCTTGTTAATAATGGTTTATGGATCTTGTATCCAGGAACTTGTCCAAACCTTTTTTAAACCCAGCTACACTAACAACTTTTACTGCATCCTCTGGTAACAAATTCCAGAGTTTGATTATGCGTTGAGTGAAAAAATATTTTCTCTTATTAGTCTTAAACGGGTTACATTGTGTGTCCCCTAGTCTGCATGTCGATGTCTTTTCATGTCCAGCGAGAGCAACAATTTTAAAATTGTGGGGAAAAAATACATGCAGCTTTACTCCACGTGTGTGGAAGCAGCTTTTTAAAATCGATGCTTGTGATATCCACACAATCCTCTATCCCCTCCCACCTACAACCCAAATCCCCCTACCCTAGATTATACCCCAACATCAATCCCACATCCAAAATCCCACCACCAGTTCCTCCCGCAACATCTCCCCAGCATCTGATCCTCCTCCCGATTACACTCTGATATCAATTACCCAACCTACAACACCCCAACATCCAGCACTCCCCATTATAGCCTTCCCTCAAAACATTGAGACCCCAAGGTGAACTCCTTGAACCCTCTACTCCTGCCCCCAATTCTATCCATGGTTCTTACCAAGTTCTCTGGTATCTAGTGTGAGTAGGAGCAATCCCCCATTGCTCCTGCTCATAGCAGCCCTGGGTTTCAAAATGGCACCTATGTCCCTAGCAATAATCTCATGGTACTACCACTAGGGGTCAGGCTTCCAACTAAGGGCATTTTGCTTACCTATGAATGTGATGTAGAAAAGAAAAATTGACTGTGCAGCTGGCTGTCCCCAACTGGGAGGTGGTCATGGGTGGAGTTATGAGGTCATTAAGGGCCCGATATTCAGCTGAACTGGCATTGAATATCTGGGTCAGCTTTATGGTCAGGAAGCTAACTAGGGAGTGGCAATATCCAACTGCTACATAGAAACATAAGGACAGAAAAAGACCACATGGCCTATCTAGTCTGTCCTTCCATATCAACCACTACAACAGTCCCCTTTTTTCCTTTAGAGATCCTCTGTGTTGGTCCCATGCTTCTTTGAATTCAGATACTGTCCTCATCTCTACCACCTCCTTTGGGAGACTATTCCACGGATCCACCACTCTTTCCGTAAAGAAATATTTCCACATATCACTCATGAATCTATCCCCCTTCACCCTCATCCCATGTCCCCTTTCTTTGTATATAGTTCTAGGTTATGGCACGTTTTTTGCTGCATTCCTAATTTTACTCTGTTGCTTAATCTGGGTTAAACATCAAAAATGTTCTTCAATTGTTATATGTTAAATAGTTCTCTATTATTAAGTTATTTGTCAAAAAATGTTCTTCAATTGTTATATATAAAATAATAGTTCTCTATTATTAAGTTTTATGTTCATTGTAAACCGCCACTGATCTCTGGAAGAGGCGGTATAGAAAATTGTATAAATAAATAAATTGAAAGAGGTTCTCCCCCTGTACATTTATGCCACGGAGGTATTTAAATATCTCCATCATATCACCTCTATCTTGCCTTTCCTCTAAGGTGTACATATTAAGATCTTTAAGTCTGTCCTCATATGCTTTATAATGAAGACCACTAACCATTTTAGTAGCCATCCTTTGTACTGACTCCAGCTTGTTTATATCCTTTTGAAGGTGTGGTCTCCAGAATTGCACACAATACTCCAAAAGAGGTCGCACCAAAGACTTATACAGAGGTACTATCACCTCCTTTCTTCTGCTGGCCATTTCTCTCCCTATGCACCCAAGCATCCTTTTAGCTTTTGCTGTCACCTTTTCTACCTGTTTAGATCATCAGACACAATCACACCTAGGTCCTGCTCTTCTTTAGTGGACAGAAGTACTTCACTCCCTATACTATATTGCTCCCTTGGATTGTTGCAGCCCAAATGCATGACCTTACATTTTTTAACATTAAATCTCAGCTGCCAAATTCTAGACCATCCTTCAAACTTAGCCAGATCCCTCCTCATGTTATCTATTCTTTCCTGGATGTCTGCTCTATTGCAGATTTTGGTATCATCCGCAAAGAGCCAAACCTTACTTGACAGCCCTTCAGCTATATCACTAACAAAGATGTTAAAAAGAATCGGACCAAGGACAGATCCCTGGGGCACACCACTGGTAACATCCTTCTCCTCAGAGTGAGCTCCATTTACCTGTACCCTTTGTCGCCTCCCACTCAACCAATTTCCAACCCAAGCAGTAACTTTAGGGTCCATCACTAGGGTGCTCAGTTTGTTTATATGTCACCTGTGAGGAACAGTGTCAAAGGCTTTACTGAAATCTAAATACACCAGCCTTTACTGTGCCTGACTTTCACCACTGAGGGATAAGCAGGCAGCAGTGGAATATTGCTGCTGACCAGTTAGCCCCAGAATCCCCCGAAGCTCGCCAGAAAACCACGTTAGTGCCACTGAATATCCTGGTCAGTGCGATTAATGCAGTTAGAAGGTCTAACCAACCGTGTTAATTGCTTTCAATATCGGGCCCGAAGTGAATAAATAAGAGTTTTGGAAGGAAGAGAGTCTCCATTGTGCCCTGCTGAACCATGACATCAGAGAGAGAGGGAGAAAAAAGAAACATAGTATCATGGTAACATAGTAAATGATGGCAGATAAACACCAGTATGGTCCATCTAGTCTGCCCGGTAAGGTGGCAAGAGTTGGTGTAAGCGCCATTTAACATAGTAACATAGTAAATGACGGCAGATAAAGACCCGTATGGTCCATCTAGTCTGCCCAGTAAGATGGCAAGAGTAGGTGCACCTGCCGCTCCGTGCAGGCCACCCCTCCCTGTGTCTTTGTTATAGAGGAGAATGACCTGCATGGCATGGCGCTTACACCTACTCTTGCCACCTTACCGGGCAGACTAGATGGACCAGACTAGAGATAGTTAAGTTTGTTTTCATTTCATCCTCTTGCTATCCACTGTGTCTGTCCCATGCCATTTTGAATTCCGTCACTGTATTTGCCCCCACCACCTCCATCGGAAGGGCATTCCAAGCATCTACCACTCTTTCAGTGATAAAGTATTTCCTGACATTGCTTTTAAGTTTGCCTCCTTGCAGTTTCATTCTATTTCCTCTAGTTTTACAGCTTCCCCTTCTTTGAAAAAGTTTGTTCAACAAGGCACAAACGAACATCTTGCCTCATTTCCCTAGAGCAAGAGTGCTCAACCCAGTCCTTTTGGGAAAACCACAGTGAATATGCATGAGATAGATTTGCATGCACTGCCTTCATTCTATGCAAATCTCTCATAAATATTCATTGTGGCTTTCCTGAAATCCTGACTGGCTAGGTGTGCGTACTGAGGGCTGAGTTGAGAACCTCTGTCCTAGAGAATAGAGGGAGTGTTTGTGCTCAGGAGGGGCATTTTCAGTGGCAGCGACCAACACATTTAAAGTGTCTGCCATTATTGCTTTAATTTAAACCTGGATATTCAATGACAGGGCCATATCTGGCCACCAGCATTGGATATCCAGGTTGCCCAGTTAGCCAATTAGCTAATTGATCAACAGCGATATTTAGTCCTATGTACAGCACATTCTAGTAATCTATTGGACCACCATTCTCAATGCGCTTGTTCTAGATATGGTTTTAAGTTGCCACACAATTTCCTCCTTCCATGGCATTTCATATCGTCAATCATCCTTAATGCAGATTTTTCCATTTCCCTGAAAAGCAGATGCATTGTCTTGTCCACATTCAGCACTAGCGTACACTCTACTATCCATTCCATTGCTATCCCTAAGCATCTATTTAAAACAACTACTGTAATGGTTTCCTCTTCATTATCCAGCATAGGCACCAGCTCTATATCTGTTTATTTTATTGTAGTATTTATATCACCAATCAGTCGCAGCAATGGCGGTGAACCACATGTTCAAGTAGTTTAGAAATGAAGGGGAGGAGGGAGATGGGTCTATAGTGAGAAGAACAGGTAGGGTCAAGTGAGGGTTTCTCGAGGAGAGGAGTGACCACAGCATGCTTGAAGGCTGCAGGGAAAGTTGCAGTGGAGAGCGATAGCTTGAGACCTGTCTAAAATTGGCAACAACAACATTCCCATTGCACTCCCCACTTAAAGCCAGTCTGCCCTACATCCAAAAGCAAGTAATCTTCTAGAAATCAGCTAGCTGTCTTGATTTTCATTCTCCCTTGACAAATTTTGCGAACAAAGGTAAAATTTGATATAGGCCTATATTTCTGACAAATTATTCTGTTAGCTCCTTCCTTTTTCAGTATTGGGATCATAACTGTTGTTGTTGTTTCGGCTGCCTTTGTTGTCCTTAAGGTCTTCTCTAAGCAACATTGCTACATGGTAATTACCACTCTGTGATACTAAGTTATCATCTCTATTTATGCTACAGTGTATTCCTTCAAGCACTATGTAAGGCCTTTATTGTTTCTTCCTTTCTGTTTCTTCATCACACGCTGCCTCCACCGTCATTTGTCCCAATTGGCAGCACGTCCTCTTGCAAACTATCTAACTTTAGTACAAATAAGTTGCTCCTCTATTCTCACACCTCAAGACCACGCAACAGCCACCAAGCCACCATGGCCCTCCCACTACTTACCCTCTCCACCATAGTCCTCCTAGCAAACACCTTACAATGCTCAATAGCCCTCTCAGCCGGGCAGTACCACATAACAACTCTACCCCACCTGGACAAGAAGAATCATTCTAACCCCTTTCACTCTGCTACCAATCCCCCACACCACGCTCGACACTCACACCTACTGTACGTGGCCCTCAATCATCCGAACAACCCCCAACAGAAACCAGAAGCACAACTTTTCCTGAAATGTGCCCTTGTAAACTCACGCTCAGTATGTAAGAAATGGCCGGTCATCCCCAACCTGATAGCTGTTCATGGCCTGGATCTCCTCATGGTGACAGAATCATGGCTCAAAGATACTGATACAGCCCTCATAAACCAACTAATCCCTCCCAACTTCTCCATTCACACCTGCCACAGGGCCAACCGAAAAGGGGGCGGTGTCTTCATCCTTGCAAGAACCGAACTCGGATTTCAACTACTCACAGCCAAGAGCACCATACACGCAGACATAATCACCATTGCCAACAAAGATATCACCATAAACCTCATTTATAGATCCCCCTCATCTCCACCTGAGGTCATCTCTACCTTCATTGATTTAGCCTGCAACCCAGCTAACCCTCGCAACCCCAACTGGCTGCTTGGAGACTTCAACTTACCCTCCCTGCAGTCCACCCAAGCAGACGTCTTCCTAGAAGCTATGCAAACACTTGGGTTTGAGCAAATAGTGAACACCTCCACCCATCTTAAAGGAAACCCTCTGGACCTAATTTTCGCTCCCCACTCTGCTGCCAGCCAGAAGGCCAACCTAAACATGGATATCACCCCCATCCCTTGGTCGGACCACAAGCTAATCACGTTCCAGATACCCGCTCATCTTAATCATTTCCCCTCCAATGACTCCAGAACAGAATCCAGAACTACTTCTCACTTCCGACCACTTGATAAAGAAGAGTTCATTAAACACGCCTTACCTAAGCTCAATCTAATGTCTCCTGACCTGGATGAAGCAATCACCAAACGGAACGTCACACTGAAAACATTTGCCCAACTACCAGCCATAGACAAACCATTAGCCCCCAAGAGCTCTAAAAGAAGAAGACCTTCAGCCCCATGGTTTACAGCAGATCTTCGGACATCTCTCCTCTCCCTTAGGAAACTTGAAAGGAAATGGAGAAGATCCCGCTCCGAAACTGACAAAGCTTCATACTTAAACTACCTTAAACTCCACCGCGAAACTATATACCTCAGAATGAGCGAATACCATTCCAAGCTCCTTCTCCGCTCTCTAAACAAACCCAGAGACCTCTTAAACCTAGCAAAATCCCTAACTAAGGAACCTTCACCTACCCAACTCGATCCTATTTCCCCCCAGTCATATGCTGACTATCTCCAATCCAAAACATCCATAATTGACACAGTTTCAATTACCACCCCCTGCCACGCTCACATCTCATTTCCACCTATCACAATGTTCACCACTCCAACTGAGAAAAACATCCAAGATCTCATCGCCATCATCAACACTTCCACAGCTCCAAGTGATCCCTGTCCAGCGTACTGGGTCAGAACTCTTCGAGTTGAACTTAGTCCAATCCTAAGCAACATCATTGGACTTTCCTCTGCAACAGGCTCCTTCCCCGCATTCCTCAAACAAACATCAATAAGACCACTTCTGAAGAATAACAGACTTGACCCACTAAAGTCTGACTCCTACCGCCCAATCTCGAGTATACCTCTTTTAGCCAAGATAATAGAAAAGGTTGTTCAGAGGCAGATTCAACACCACATTGATGTAGCGTCACCTCTTGACCCCTCTCAACACGGATTCAGGGAATCTCACGGTGTAGAAACTCTCACCACCCTAACCAACGCTTTGAATAGAGGATTGGACAAGGTCGAAAACGGCTTCGCTCTCATTTTCCTAGATATCTCCGCTGCCTTTGACTCTGTTAATCACAATCAACTTCTCACTCGTCTCCAAGAGAAGGGCATCTGCGGCCTCGCCTGGGAATGGTGTAGGTCATATCTATTGGACCGTTGGCAGCATGTAAGAGTCGGTTCCACCACATCCGCACCTTTCCACCAACATCAAGGTGTGCCGCAGGGCTCCTCTTTATCCGCGCTGCTGTTCAATGTCTACATGCAGCCGATATGTGACATCATACACTCCTTCAATATCTCCACCCTAATCTATGCGGATGACGTCCTGCTGTTTACACCATTTAAAGTCAAACAACCAGACTTCACCAACCTTATCAATTGTTTCAACACCATCACTGACTGGTTACTATCTCAAAATCTCCGCATAAACTTCAAGAAGACTGAAGTTCTGTTCATATCAAGGAACAAAGATTTCTCCCCTCCATCCTCCCTAAGAGTAAGAGATGCGGAACTCCCTAGTAAACCCTCCATTCGCTACCTAGGGATTACGCTGGACCAGCATTTTGACTTTAAGGAGCACATACGAAACACCACCAGATCTGTCTACAATAAAATTAGAACGCTAAGGCACCTCAGGCCCATGTTACCTCATAATGACTTCCGGACCATTTTCCAGGCCCTCATCGTACCACACTTTGATTACGCAAACATTGCCCTGCATGGACTCCCTAAGAACACCTTTAATCCACTGCAACTCGCTATGAATGCAGCTGCGTGTGTGCTCTGTGGCTTAGCAAGATCAGACCATATCACCCCGATACTTAAGGAACTCCACTGGCTACCAATTCATTGTAGGTTAACATACAAAATCCTTCTCATCATCTTCAAGATCATCAATAACCTAGCCCCCACGACGCTCGGTGACCTTATCACCCTCACTCCGAAAAACAGAATCAGAAGGTCAGTAACCGACAACACCTTGATCATCCCTAAGGAGTCCATCAAGTGCACCCAGACGACCAAGAAAAGAACCTTCGCCTTCTACGCCCCAAAATGCTGGAACGAACTTCCACTAGAAATTAGATCCATCAAAGACCTTATTCAGTTCCGTAAGGCAATCAAACACCACATCTTCCTACTTCACTTTGCTCAAGCATCCCCCTCGCCTCTGCTCACCCACACACCAATGCCCACAAACCTTTCATGATCTACATAAATAACCTGTCACAAGTATTTTGAGCTCGCCTTTGCCCCTTCTTGAATATTTCAACCCAATCTAATTGTGTTATTGTACATATGTCTATAGTTACCCTATTGTTCTTGTACATATGTTTATAGTTACCCTGTTGCTCCAAGTTTAAACTCCTGTTCAATGTAAGCACAGAACAGTCTTCTGACTGTGCAACCTTTGTTATATGTAAACCGCACTGATAACAAATAGCGCGGTATATAAAAGTTGTTAAATAAATAAATAAATAAACTGCCTCCTTGAGACAGCTGGGCATATGCCCCTGAGACAGAGAGCCCATTCATTAGATCCATCCATTCTAATGTTATTTCGGAGCAATCCTTAAACAACCAACTGGAGCAGGATCTAATGTTGAGTAGGTTGGCATTAAATCTCCAAAGTTATAATGTAGTGACTGGAACAAAGAACTCCATTCTCAATTCTCTCTCCGCATACCTTCTGCCCCTTTCAAATATCCACTTCTCTTCAACCTCTTTCAACGCCCACATCTTTTTCTTTTTTCTTTATTTGTTTTTAATTTGTTTATTGTACACCACTCTGCTGGTATGAAGGGCAGTATATCAAATTTTAATAAACCATAAACCATAAACCATCTTTGTGATAAAAAATACTGCATCTTGAATTTAACACCATGGGGGGTCATTTTAAAAGTCGTGATTTGGATGTCTGAAGATGAATTATGTGAATGGCTTTTAAAGACAGTATGGGGGTTGTCCAAGTAGGCAGGGGGTATGGCGAAGGTGTGTCTGGGGAGGTGCATTGGACTTACATGTCCCCGTTCAATTTCAGAAACGTTGGGGATGTCTGCAGGCATGTCCATGTTTAGACCTGCTCCAGACACAAATAGGCATCAGGAAAGTGCTTGTTTTAGCCATAAAACATCCCGAGAGTGTAGAGAAGATGGAGAGTTAAGTAACTAGCCTAAGATCAAAAAGGCCCACGTTAGGATTTGAACCCTGACTACCCTGCTTCTAACCCACTACTTTAATTATTAATGCTATTAGACATCCCCTTTCTGAAATGCTGGTCAGGGGATGTCTATGTAGATGTGTCCATAGATGTCCATATCGGGCACGTCCATGATTGTGAAATTGTGCCTGAACTTGCATGCACCTCCTTTTTTTTCAGACATTCTGATGTCCCAGATTGCACTTGAATGTCCTTTGTAAACTGTGTCTTCACATCTCTATCAGAGGTATACACAAAATCAGCAATGAAAGTATTTTGTATATATAGATATATATGTTTCTTTAGGAGATGTTTCCTACAAATTCTGCTTGAAGATGTCAGACCATTCATGTTGCCTTCTTCCCCAGATATCTTTCTCACAAAGCTCAGAATATAATAAGCTCTTGAAATAGTAAGCAGCTTGTCAAAAGATTATTTCAAAAGCTCCACCAAATAAGTTTTAAGCAGTGGCGGCCTATGGGGGATGCAGGGCTATGTGTAGAGACACATTGTGGGGCCTCATTTGCATAAATATTTGCATAAGTCAGTAGGGGCTAAAAAGCAGAGCCCTGTGTGAAAAACGTAGCCGCTCATGCCTAGGGCTGACTTTAGTTTTTAAGCAGAAATCAAATGATTATAGGGAAAGTTAATAACATGTAAATTCTTACATTTCACTACATTCTCCAAATTTTCAGTCGTAACCTCAGAATAACTAGCCCTTTTAAACTTGTGTTGGCAGCCTCAAGTGAAGCCATTCCAATCCCTTAGTCGTGTACTTTCCCATAACAATCTTATGGTTTCCAGATTTACAGCTAGAGATGGTATCTATGGAAATGTTACATAGTTGCATTAAACAGACAGTCAATGTTGTTTCCATCCATCAAATTCCACAACTCAGGATTATAAACTTCTTTTGGTATACTGGGTAGGCCTGTGATCCTCAGGGGTCCTCCCTTAAATCGAACTGCTTGCAGAGGTTTAAACACAGGAGGATCAGAAAAAATTATATCAAGATATTAACCACCTACCAGGGATAGGTCCCACGTTTCCTTACCTGATAACACACTCACTTCCGGTACCATCACTCGGCCTATCAAAGGAGTGATCTTCTCATCTAAGATGGTTATATCATGACCAACCTCCTTACTGCCACCAGAATCCAGTACCGCTGGTAATGTTAAAGGATTTGGGGCATTCACTGGGAGATATGTTTTCATGGGAAGTTTCCTGAAAGGAATCTCTCTGAGTCTAAGGAACCCTTAGACCTAGAGGCAAGATGTGCTATGAGTTCCAAGGTCTAGTGAAGAACACTTTTTTAAATATGATTTTCAATAACTTATAAACAATAAGAGAAAAAAACTAAAGCAATGATCTCCTGGCACAAAGCTTACTGTACAGTACAATGAAATAAGACAAAATTTAAGGAAGCCTTGAAACCTTTTTTTTTAATATAGCTTTTGATCTAGAGGAATAATGAGGGAATTGTAGTGGATCTATGTGGAAGGGATATTGTAATTTTAAGATTATTTTTTAAATACTGTTTTTTTTTTTCATTTTATTTATAAATATACCGTAACACCCTCCCTATCACTACAGTTCAGAGCGAGGTACAACAAAAATTTATTTTGTTTTTATATTGTACACCACCCTGGTGTGATAAGTGAAGGGTGGCTAGCCAAATTCAGTAAACAATGTCTGGAGGAGGTAACAGAAGGTATCAAATTTACATGGTAGAGGAGGCAATATATGGGATTCTGGGCTTTAGGTGCTGGATCTCAAAAAGAAGATCCAGTAGTACTTATCTGAGGTAGAGTTTCTACATCACTATCTTCCTCCCTAATAGTAACAAAGGCATCTGTCTATTGGGCCTAAGATTGGTTAGGCTTGTCACTGCATCTGAACTTTGACTAACTGTTCTATTTCACCATCATATAACAATCAGCACACAAGTATTGAAAACCAGAAAAATTTCAGCACCTATACGGTCCCCTCTCATTCCCTTGAGGCTCCTAAGAGGAACACCTCTTTAGTACTCACAGTAGATGGAAACACTGTTCAGGAACAAGGCATGATATTTCTCATATCTCCATGGGCATCTGCTAAATTTCTCATCATGAAGAATGTCTTAAAGATAAGCAGAAGGATTATAAAGAGAAGTCTCAGAAAAGACATTTGTGGAAGACAGGTGACAAGGAAGTAAAGAGAGAACTCTAGCAGTAAAGCTTTGCCAGAACAACCCTGTGTTTAATTTTCTGTCTTTTGGTCACTCTTTATTAACGGACTTTGATTTTGTTTTACCCATTAAGAAGTATTTTTACATGATAGAATTTTATAATAGATATTGGATTTCTTGGGTGGTTGTCAGCATTGATGTTAAGGGTGAGAGATGCAGAAAAAGTTAAAAAAGCATCTAGTGGGCTAGGGTCTTAGAGTGAAAAGCTTCCCGCCACACCTCAGGACCCAAGCGGAGGTAAAGAAAGAATTCTCCTTCCATATATCTGCTAGCCCTCGGATCTGCACTGCACACAGCCCCATCTTAGAGAAATTCGTTTTTGCACAACTGTCACATCACCTTGATTCCACTAACTTCCTTCACCCTCGTCAATCGGGTTTCCGTCAGGGTCACAGTGTTGAAACTATCCTTCTTGCCTTTACTGATGCACTGCATGTAGCTCATGATCGCGGTGATATTTCGGTGGCGGTTGCACTTGATCTTTCAGCTGCTTTTGATTTAGTTGATCACTCCCTCCTTCGTCTCTTCGTCTGCGGGAAGCGGGTCTTTGCAGTACTGTTCACCGGTGGTTTCACTCTTTTCTCTCCTCCCGTTCATGTGCAGTCCTGCCACCTCCCTCCTCCTCTGCCCCTCCCTCGTATTCCTTTCCTCTTTCTTGTGGGGTCCCTCAGGGTTCTGTCCTGGCTCCCCTCCTTTTTAACCTTTTCTTAGCCCCCCTAGCCCTCTTAATTCAACAATCTGGAATATCTGCCTTTCTCTACGCTGACGACATTTTACTACTTCATCACACCTCCCCATCCTGTCCTGATATCTCCACTCTTAATTCTTGTCTTTCCACTGTGGCTGATTGGTTGACTCGTAATTGCCTTCACCTTAATCTCACCAAGACTGTTGCTATCTGGTTCTCTCACAACAACCCTCCCCCCACACTGGCCCCCTCCTTCTCTGGCTCCCCGGTTCCCTTGGTCTCTTCCTCTCGTTATCTTGGGGTTCACTTCGAATCTGACCTTTCTTTCCAGGCTCATGTATCTCATATCACCAAGTCCTCTTTCTTTTTTCTTCGACAAATCCGTGCAGTCCGTCCCTTTCTATCCCCATCCGCTCTCACCACTTTGTTGCTATCCCTGGTCATGTCCCGAGTAGATTTCGCAAACTCACTTTTTGTCGGTCTTTCCAAGAAGCAACAGTCCCGGTTAGAACGTATTCAGAATACTGCCGCACGCTTAGTCACCAATTCCTCCCCCCGTGATCACATAACACCCCTACTGTTTCATCTTCACTGGTTGCCCTTCCCCCACCGTGCTCATTTCAAGCTGCTCATCCTGGTTCATAAAGCTCTTCATACAGGCACCCCCCAATACCTAACGGACCTTCTTTCCTTTCACTCCCCCAGGTACACCCCTCGCTCCTTCCATCTTAACCGCCTCACTCTTCCCTCCCCTTCCCGCGCCCACTTACAATCTACTCGTTCCTCTGCTTTCTTTTTCGCTGGCCCTGCCCTCTGGAACTCCCTTCCCTCTTCACTCCGTCTGGACCCTCACCACCCCACATTTAAACAAAACCTCAAAACCCACCTCTTTTCCCTTGCGTTTGATGTCCCCTCCCCGTTCGTGTGAATCCCATTTGTATTATCCTGTGTTCTCTTTGTGATTTGTCTTTGTTTATGGTTAGCTTTGTCTCTCCTGTTTTTATTGCTTTTCTGTCCAGAAAGTGTATTTCCTTTCTTTTTATTGGCCTTGGCCTTTTTTAAAAATTTTTGGTTTTATTGTACACTGCTTTGCCTGCCAATGAAAGGCGGTTTTTATCAAGTGAAATAAAACATAAACATAAACATATCTCTCCTCCACTCTCCTGGGGACCTGCTCTGTGTGTTTAATGTTAACATTTTGTCAGCTGCCTCTTTAGTTGGTTAGCTGCATTTGAATATCTGTAGAATTTAAATCTGATATGTAAAATTAATTTATTAACTTCACCGCTAAATAGCTCTTTGAATATTTACTCTGCCACCTGTTTTCAGAAGCTTTCCAGTGATTTCCATTGTGTCCTTAAGAGAAAATTTGGAAGATGTGATTTCTTGCAGTATTGTGCAATAGCTAATAATTTAAAATCTGTCTTAATTTCTGTAGGTTTTAAAGAGTTCTCAAAACTAAGTAGGGAAATCATAATTAATTTTCCTAGAAATGGGAATTAATATTATATTGCTAAGTCAGTTTTCAAATAGAATATAAAGTCACCTTCAAGCAGATAAACAGATTGAAAAGTGCACGCTTGCAGGGTTGCAGGGAGACTCAGTAGTGTGGTTCCCCTTCCTTCATGTCTGTGTGGGGAACTGGGGTGGGGGGGGGGCGGGTATGACACACTATAGCTATCATACACCAGCTCCACCAGTGTGTGTATTTCTGTCTGACGAGACTGGATTTGTTTGGAAAATTCTGTTTTTTAATTTAATTAAAACAGCAAAACTAGTTCCCACCTTGCTTTAGAGGGTTTTTTAAAATTCTATATTTATTGGCATATAAAATATAAAACAAGAATAATTCCCTTGTACAAGAAACAATAACTGAAAATGGTACAAAAGAAGATCATAGTAGCAATACAAGTGAAAAAAAAACAAACAACGTATTCAGTTAGCTTTAGAGCACAAACATTAGAAAGGGGAGGAGGGAATATAGGTGGAAGAAAGAAGAAGAAAAAGATATTATCAAATCATGAGAAAGACATTAGGCTCTATTCGCTCTGGAGCACACAGAGAGAAAGCGGGCACAGCAAGCTTTTTAAAATCAGGAAAAGAACAAAGCTTATCCAATCAAAAAACATAACAAATATTTATATACTTAACTATGAATTTATAACGATAACATATAAAAAAAAGTTGCCACGAACAAACGTTTCTCACCTCATAGCCAGAAATAAATTTACATCGTTCCTGCATTACCCACGCCACATCTGGGTAAATCCATAATCTCTGGCCGAAAAAGAGTTCTGTGCTTCATCTAATATAAAATTGCAAGATCATATTTAAATCTTGAAAGAAAGATCTGCAACAAGGGGGCATGGGATGAAGGCAAAGGGGGATAGACTCTGGAATAATTTGAGGAAGAGTGGTAGATGTATGGAATAGTCTCCTAGTGGAGGTGCTAGAGACGAGGACTGTACCTGAATTCCAGAAATCATGGGACAAACACAGAAGATCTCTAATGGATAAAAAGGGACTGTAAAGCTTAGTAGTTGATATGGAAGGGCAGACTGAATAGGATGGTATATCTTTAGCTGCTGTCATGTTCTTATCAAAACCAGTAAAGTCAATCTTCCCTGAACTTTCAGTGCTGATGTTTCTAATAGTGCAGATATATCCCAAGCCCCATCTGATATTAAACTACCATATGAATGGGTAGGAAGGAAATACGCATTCTTAATGTAACCTGATGATAAAATACATTAAAATACCTGAAGCTTTGAGGTGTTGGGGAGCTGCAATCAGCCTTTTGGTGGCTCCTGCAGCTGCAAAGGGATGGCTGGAGCGGAAGCAGTGTTTAAAAAAAAAAGGAAAAGAACTCCACAGCTGCTGGCGGGGGGGAGGGCGTTCCAGGTCTTTTTCTATCAGCAGAGGTCGTTTGGGCTCTGGTGGCCAGGGCTGCTGGCAAAGATATGCTGGCTGGATCGGATTTGGATGGCAGAAGTACTGACCCTAGTAATAAGTGGCAGAGACCAGTATCAGCCCTTCCATTGATTTCTGTGACACAGTATCTTGCAGAGCCCATCAAGACCACAGCCACAGAGTTGTTAGCATATTGGGCACATGTCCACAATCTGGCCAACTTAGCTAAAGTTGCCTATAAATTCCTTCCTGCCCTCAAACCAGTGAATGAATTGATATTCTCTATGGCAGAGGATATTCTGAGTCCACATCACTCACAGCTCATGCCAGACTTGGTGGAAAAGCTGGTGTTTCTAAACCTTTGATTGGCTTCCCTCAATTTCCATGTGAATGGGAGGAGGATGGGGTACATAGTTCCACCAGTGTAATGCATGCCACACTGTTTGCCCGCAATGTCTTGCTGTGGTTTTGCAAGTTGCCACTCTAGTTGCAGTTGTCTGGTCTCCTTTTTCCAAAAGGTTCTGTTAGTCCCACATACCAAAACAGGGAAAAAAAAGAGAGAGAAACCTCTTCTTTGCCGCTGCCTCCTGCTGTGTAACCTAGTGGTTACAGCAGTGGCCTGATGACCAAGAGACCAGAGTGCACCAATATAAGTGCGACAGACTAGCTTATTTTAGCCGAGTGTTTTCAAGATAGACATCGGGCAGTGGAATGCAGCTTTAAAAAAATCATGTTTCTGATGCCGAAAGACACAGACAGAATTCTTTGTTTACGTATGCGATTGCAAGCTATTAAATGTGCTTGCACAGATAACTGTTGCAGAAGAAGTTAAAAAAGGCTTGAAAGGGATATCATTGATAGAACATTAAAGTCAATGATTGTAGCTACTGTATAGTTACTATATGCTTTGGTTTTACTTGGACAGCAAGTATTATGTTGCTTGCCTGCATCATGCTGACATTACTGGGAGGTTCCTGGTATAAAGCTTCTACTGCACTCTTATCTATTCTCTGACATAGCTGCATCTTCCTAACATTCCTTACACATGACAGAAGTGATCCTCATTCTAATCCTACCAACTGTGCCTCGACATCAGTGCCTATGTACATACTGGTGTCAGTCTTCCTAATGTGCCTACTTTGCACCTCTCTCAGTGCCTTGAATCTTCATTTTGCTGTAGTTGGTGCCACCTTACCCTTTCTGCTGTGCCTTGGGGTCTTTTTCCCTCCACAGTACAGAAAGGAAATGATTGCTGTTCCTGCTATCCCCAATTACCTATAGCATTTTAGGTGAACACATTTTGTGCATCCATCTATCTCAGGAGAACTTGAATACTAATGCCACTTACGATGCTGCCTTGTCCATTAAATCCCACTGGTCAAATTTTTGGGAGATAACGTTCCCACCCTTTGAACAACAATGCCCAAACATTTCAGCTTCATTGCCTTTGGATCTTCAAGTCAATATCAGTGATGCTTTGCCCCTCTCATGGTGTCTTGAGTTCCTCCAACCAGTGTTGGTGCCACTTTACTATTCTCCTATCAGTTTGGGGTCTTCATACCAATTTTGATACCATTTTATTCCTCTCCAAATGCTTTTGAGGTTTTCATGTCATGTCTTTTTATTGATTTCTTATATTAGAATGCCATTGTTCCTGAAATTGTGTTTGGTTCTGGTCAATAGTAAGTCACTTTGTAACAAGCTGTATTCCAATTTTACTTTCAAAAGTAGAGGCATTGAGTGCTTTTATGTGATCTTTACTGCAGTGTGACAGAAAGTGGTCTTTTGCCATCAAAATATCTGGAGGGGGCTACCTTTTGGCCAATTTCTTAGACTCCGGCAGATTTGTTCCACAATGGAAGAATTTAAGAAGCATGCTTGCGATTTACGAGCTCGCCTTCTGGCTCGTGGTTACCCGAGAAAAGTTATTTGGAATGCCTATGTCCGGGCACGGTTTTCCCTCCATGAATGGCTACTCAGGGATTTGTCTGTGGAACCAGAGACATTTTCAGAGAAAACCATCAATGATCGTGTTGTAGGGGTATTACCTTTCATGAGCCATACATCGGCCGTGACTAAGTTGTTAAAGAAATACTGGCATGTGCTCCACCTTCATCCTTGCTTTCAAAAACCACTTTCGTTAGCTTACACACGGGGTACGAACCTTAGGGACCGGTTGGTACATTCCACGTTACCGGTTGATAGTCTCTTAAGATCACAGACCAATCAGGGGCACTACGCCTGCCAACACTGTAGTTTTTGCCGGAATACTCTAGAGGGCATTGTGTGGCAACATCCTGGAACAGGACAGACTCATCGTTTTTTGGAGTCCACCACATGCCTGTCTAGTTATGTCGTATATCTGCTTCAGTACCCCTGGTCTCTACTATATATTGGCAGGACCATTAGACCTGTAAAGATTTGCTTGTATGAACATGCATCTCACATTAGGTCATCTGTTCTCTCAGCCCCGGTTGTTGAACATTGTATTCAGACAGGTATTTTGGGACCTGAAGTGGTGTGTGATTGATTTTGTCCCCATGGACCCCAGGGGAGGCAACCGGTTGCTTAGTTTACAATGGTTGGAACAACAGTGGATTTTTCGCCTTGACACTGTGATACCGGGAGGTTTAAATCTTGAACAGGAGTGGTGGAGTCTGCTATAAACATCCTTTTATGATTTCTTAATAATGGATAAACGTTTCCTCACTTTTACCTCTAACAACAAAAAAATGGCGGAGTTTGCTTTCTTATGGAACACCTCTTCACACATATTCATACATATTTACCACATTTACCATCTGAGCCACCTCTAGCGCGTTACAATCGATGATGTCATTTGAACAGCCATTCAGCTTCCAGGGCTTGCCATTTAAAGAACCGTTGGAACTTTATGGATTCCCGGCGTTTACACTTTCATTTCTTTAGCACTTGAAGCAGGGTCTTCTGGGACCCTAAACATGCATGTCGTGCATTTATAAGCCAGCTTACTTTAGAACGGCTTGGGATCACCGTGGACTCAGACAACAGATAAGTCTTTCAAGTTTATAAAGATAACTTAAAAAAAAGGGCTTTACGGACCTTTGTGCAGAGAGGTTTTTTCTTTCGCTGCTCCAGTCCGTTCGGCCCGACATTCATTGAGGTTTTGGTAGCAGAGCTATTTTTGACTGATGACTTGATTTATTAGTATCAAAATATCCCAGGCATATCCATGTATGGAGACAGATACTCCTTCATGTACTTCAAAATGGCTCAGTTTCCAACAAAGAACCCTCTTGGTGCTTCTTTGCCCCATTCCCAAGTGTGTTGGGGCCTTCTAGTCTATCTAGGTGCTGCAGTGGCCCTCTTCAGGTGTTCTGGGCTCTTCCAGGCAATAGTGCTGTCGCTTTACCCCACCTCTGCTACTTGTGGGCCTTCATGAGAACAGATCATCTGTTATCTGTCTAAATCCTACAGGATCTTATCTAAGCTGTTGATCAATGCATCTTGTTCCCCCATCCGAGAGGGCTGTTTACAGATTTCCGTATTGGGACAAAAGTCCCCAGTGTCAAGAATATGACTTGAAGGCATACAGCTCTGCTGTCCTCACCCTACTGCTGCCTGGACTTTTTCATCCTATCTTGTTGCTATGTTGGCCCTTTTCTGGTGTTCTAGACTCTTCCAGCCAATAATGCTTCTGCTTTATCACATTCCTACTGTCCTGGAAATTTTCTGCCAATGTTGGTGCTGTTTTGCCCCTCTTCCAGTACTTTGGGGTCTTCATTTTGCTGTTTGTACTGCTTTGTCCTTCTGATAGTGGCTTGGTATCTTCATGCTACTATTAGTATCTTTTGCTTGTCCATTCGTGCCAAAGGGTCTTTGTGCTACTCTTGATGTCCTGTAGTGATGTTGCCTCAAGTTTCAGTGAAAATGGATGGAAAGCCCCAGAGGTACAGTACAAATTACTTGCCCTATTGACATTAATGGAAATGGATGAAATGAAGACTATGAATGATTTGGTATTCAAAGATGAAATGCATGGTTCTGGAACTAAATATGAACTGAACTGAAAAATGTTTGCTGTTCACATCCCTAGCCACAATGTTGACGCACTATTTTGTTACTACAGGATCCTTAGATGTGATAACATTGAGGTCTCTCACTTTTTCAGTACAGATCAATACCCTATTCTTATTGAGCCTGATCCCCGAAGGGGCACGTCCAGGCCTTCTGGGCACCCCCAGGCAGGAAAGGCCTGTTAGGACCCGATTATGCACCGTGGGAGCAAGATGGCCCCGTGGGTGCAGGATCGGGCCCTGCATCGCCTGGGGACATTCTCCCTGTGGCACAATCTGCCTGCTGCCCTTCCCCTTCCCCTGATTCCCTGCTGCCTGACTCAGACAGAGGCCGCTGCGGCCTGGTTTGGGAGGCGGGGACTCATTGTGAGTGTCCTGTTGCTCCAGTGGGGGGGCTGCTGGACTTGGGGGGGCTCTCAGCCAGGATCGGAGGGGTACCCTGCTCTTATTTCATCTTGGAGGTGGAATAAGCAGAGCGTCCCCCCCCCCCCCGGTGATCCCTGGATGTACAGGGCCATCACTGGAATCGGCCCTGTATGTCCGGGGGTTGGTCCCACCCACTCTTTGCCCCATGCCGCCCCCATTCCCCATAGCATGCACAGTGGCTCTGTATGTGCAGCGGGGCCAGGAGGCAGCATAGGCTGAGGGCAGATAGCGGAGCTGGACGTCCCATCGGAACATCCGGACCCTCTATTTGCCTTTGTGGATTGGGCCCATTGTGTATTGTTCCATTATATTTTTACATCCCAGATGCATGAATCTGCACTATTTTGCACTGAAAATTAGCTGCCAAGCATTCTTCAGTCTCTTAGATTTCTCTTCATGCTATCTACTGTCAAACGGCTGCCTAGGGTGAGAACTTACACAATCTTGACGATGCATATATTCATATGATTCTTGCAAGATATTGTGGGTATTGTAGTTCATTCACTCCCAAACACAGCTGATGACAATAATTTGAGTTGTGAAACCAAGTGGTAAGATCAATAAAATACTTCTTTTATTGATGGGGTTTAATTCACCCAGCACATGTATGCTTGATAGCACTATAAATGAGGTTACTTGCTTGCAGTGTTTAAATATGGATAACAAAAAGTCACAAAGTAAACCAGAAACAACCTTCAGCTTGTCAGGCAATTAGCTAATGTTTTCTTAGCAAATAATTACCAAATACAAAGGCACAAAGTAAAGAATAAACTTTGCTGGTTAGGTTAACTTCTGCTTATTTTCCACGCCGATCTCAGCAGTGATTCTCCCTTGCTCACCCACACAATCAGGTGCAGCCCTAATTACTATCAATGGACCAGCTGAAAGCCTTTAGCTGGCTGGCTGCTACTGTGTGAGCCCAAATCCTGCTTTAAGAGCTGTTTGCAGTGGAAATAAAGAACAAAGTTAGGTTTCTTTGTGATGGCTGATGTGTTTGCTCAGAGAAAGCTAGTAATAGCATTTAGATAGAGAACAGTCCATATAAACTGTACTTTCATCTGCTGTATCAATCAGCATAGGGTCATTATCATACATTGGCACAGACGAGTCTTTCATTAAGGCACTATCATGAGAATGCTTATTCCCTTGCTGCCATTCTCTATTATAGATAGGGTCTGGATCAGTGTTCATACCTGAGCCTCTCCTGCTATCATTATTCCTCTCTGTATAGCCTGGCCAATATGTAATCCAATTCTGATGTCCAGCCTTCCAATCTTGATCCCTGGACACTGGATCTTCTCTCACATACCTTCTGGCCTTGGTCTGAAAGTCCCTTCCACATGCAGTCTTCTCTCTTCCAGGTAGCCACTGGTGATTCCTATCTCTGCCACTCCATTCCTCTGGCTGAATCCAGTCCAATGGACTCTGCTGGCTTTTGGAATACCTCCCAGTATGAGTACTGCCTTGGAATCTCCCAGACCTTCCAATGGCCTTTCTTCTCTTCCTTCCAGAGAGTTTCCTTCTCTCTCTATCTGCGTGGCTTTTGCTGAAGCTGTTCTTCCAACTGTTGCTGAAACTGTTTCCTGAAGAATAAGCTCTACTCTTATCCTGTTCTAATGTGTGCTGCTCCCTAACACAGCGCAGCTGTCTTGAATCAGGCCCTGCCCTTTGAGATGAGTGCTTAGGGATTACCTCATAGCTCTCTTGATTGCACACACATTTTCTCACTTCAGCCCCTCTCATGGCTGCTGGAAACCTGGTGCATTCTGGGACTGGTAGTCTTTTATGTGAAAACTCTGTTTTCTCACTTCTACCAGAACTGACAGGTTGCTTGTTCAGAGTCACATCATCTTTTCTATAGCTCCTACCTGAGCTATGATAAGCTTCCTTATCACACTACTCACTCAGAATGTTTACTGTGTCGCAGATCTTAGTATCATCTACAGCAGTGTTTCTCAACCCAGTTCTCAGGGACCATTTGACTGGTCATGTTTTTAGGATAATGCATAAGAAATATGCATAAGATCTGCATGCAAATCCCTCATGCATATTCATTGTGATATCCTGAAAATCTGTCAGCCAAGTAGTCCTTGAGGACTGTGTTTAGAACCATTGTCTTTCCAAGGGCACACTTTTCCACTGTTCTTCAGTATTTCTCATGAAATTATGAAAAAGAACCAGCCAAAGCTAGATTCCTAAGACATACCACTAGTTGCTCTTCTTTTCATAGAGTGAATTCTATTTAATACTACCTTCTCTTGTATATTACTCAGTTTATAATCCAATGAAACACCTTGAAGCTCACCTCCTAGGCTGCTCAATTTATTTATACATTTTCTAAGCAATGACTATACATTTATGGCTGCATTCAGTTTCAAAGCAGCTGTGATCAAACTTTTTTAAATTGATTTTTTTATTCACAGTAAATCATGAACAATTAACATGCTTGTCAGAAAAGTATAACTATAGATTTCTTACACCAGTAGCACAGCTTTTTCTGAAAAAAAGCATCCGTGAACTAATCTCTCTTGCCATATCCCATTTTTCCAAGAATCTCCAAAGGGGTTCCTTGTATTTTCCGAACATTCTCTTTACTGTAAACTTAGTCAAATGTATTGACCTTATGCTCATATTCCCACAGTAAAACATGTCCATTTCAAATACAAGGAGAGAATAATATGAAAAGGAAATTATGTTAGGGATGTGTCAGTGTGCTAACTGAAATATAAGCTGTGCAGTGGGAAGAAAAACCAATAGACACAATGTTTCAGCTTCCTGCTGTGTAACATCCATGTTCTGTTTTACAGCCCCTGGTTGATGAAAGAAACATGATGGCCAGAGCATTATCAAATGTTATTTACTGCTGTAATTGCTTACAGATGACTTTCTTTAATTGATCATTTTTGATAAAACTCTATCTTCCGCAGGACACTTTTCTTACCACTGTTCTGTGCATGTTTGTAAGTTCAACCATAGTACAAATATTTACATTTCTATTTTTATTGAAATGTTCAGAATTTGTTCAGTTTACATAAGCAAATTAGATAAACTGAAGAAGAAAAATAACTACAGCACATCTCCAAAAAATTAATGCCAAGAGAGAGGAAAGGTGAAATAAACAACTTATTCTACAACAATCTCAGCATGAATTGGAGATATAATTTCAGATCAGAATAAAAATAACTCTAATAATTAAGAAAGTACCCCCATGTTCTAATTGCCTTTGAAACATACCAGCTAAACTGATGAGGCAGAAACACTAGGGAGGATCAATATCCATGCCTTTTACCTCTGAAGACCTACTCGGTAAAAGACGTTTTAACTGTAATGGATCCACAAAATAAATGACTTTGCTCAATTGCGAAAAGCATTGACTGTATGAACTTAAGAACATAAGATATGTCATACTGGGTCAGACCAAGGTCCATCAAGCCCAGGTTCCAGTTTCCAACAGTGGCCAATCTAGGTCACAACTACATAGCAGTTTCCCCAAAAGACACAGGTTCCACAGTGCCTGTATTGGGGCAAACAGTGGATTTCCTGGGTCCTCTTTAATAATGGTTTATGGACCTTTCCTAACCTTTTTTAAACCCAGTTACACTAACAGCTTTAAAACATCCTCCGGTAACCAATTCCAGAGTTTGATTACGTGTTGAGTGAAAAAATATTTTCTCTTATTAGTCTTAAGTGGGTTACATTGTAACTTCATTGCATGCCCCCTAGTCTTTCTACTTTTTAATGGTATAAACAATTGATCTACATTTACTCGTTCCACTCCATTCATTAATTTATAGCTCTCTGTCATATCTCCTCTCAGCCGTCTCTTTTCCAAGTTGAAGAGCCCTAACCTTTTAAGCCTTTCATCATTGGGGTATCCTTCCATCCCTTTTACCATTTGGTGGCTTTTCTCTGTATCTTTTCTAATTCTGCTATATCCTTTTTTTTTTGTATAATCTGTTTATTGAATAAAACATACAGTATAAAACAACCAACAGGTTCACAAAACAACAGTAAATTTACATTACAGAACCCCTCCAGGCGTGGTTGTGTCTGATCCATCGCCGGAGGCTAAGAACCTCAAACAAGGCAAAACAAACCGGTTAAATACTATCCCTAATATTCCCCCCCCCCAACCCCTAACCCCAGCTAAAGACTAACCAGGAGCATCTCTATCCAACCTTAAGCACCTCGCTGCGGGCAATAGGGCCCAAATTCTGAATATAGGGCATCCAGACCAACAGAAACTGGGCCCAGCGCCGGGGGAACCCCAGTGCACGGCGGCGTTCGAAAAGCATGAGCTGGTGGAAGCAGTTACGCCATTCACAAAATGTAGGGGCCGCCGCCTCTCGCCATCTACGGAGAATAGGTCCTTTCCCTACCAGACAAGCCTTACGCACCAGAAAACGCTCCCACCGCCCCTTAGGGTGGAGTGGTCCCAAGCAATCCAGCACCACTAGTAACCCTGTCCAAGTGACCCGCTGTCGCAGTAGACCACCAAGATAATCTCCTATGCGCTGCCAGTAAGATTGTATCACGGGGCAATTCCACCACATATGACCTAGATCAGCCAACGAACACCTAGGACAACCTCTGGATTCGGCAAGGTGGCTGCGCAATGCCCTCCTTGGGGAATAATGTGCACGAAGGATAGATTTGTATTGCACCTCCCGCCACCGAGCCCCCTCCGCCAAATATCGAATCTGACGTAAAGCGTTCAACACGGAGCCCGGGTCAACCGCCCGGCCCAGGTCTCGTGCCCATGCTAGTTCCAGAGCTGAAAAATCCGTGGTGTGTTCAAGGCCATCTAAGCGCTTCTTCAGGTCGGAAATTGTTGGAGGACTCTCCGCTCCCAAGCTCAGAAATTCCAAAATCTGTGTCGAATGCTCCACCCGGAGCTCCGATTGGGGCAGAGAGCCTACATAATGAGACAGTTGGGCGTAAGCAAAACTGGAAGTCGACCGATTCAAGCCATACTCCGCACCAAGCTCCGCCAATGTCTTACATTTTCCTGCCATATCAACTACGTGCCCTAAACGGCCGATACCGGCTCTCTCCCAGTGCCGAAAGGCGGACGAGTTGGAACCAGGGGTAAACTGAACATTGCCCCGTAATGGTAGCCAGGACGACACGGTGGGATTACTGCCCCAACATTTATTAAGCTGCTGCCAAGTACGTCGCGTCGCCTGCAGTAAAACACTATTGGTCAACCGAAGCGGTAGTTGCGCCCCGGGTAACTGCAAAGCCGCTTCCAAGGCATGTGGCGCCATGAAGGCTCGGTCTAACTCACGGGGGGTGTACACTTCGGTGTCCCCCAACCAATCGCTAAGATGGCGTGCTTGGCAAGCCAGTGCATATTTCCAAAAATCCGGAACTCCCACCCCTCCGGTCCTCCAACCCCCCCGCAGCCGAGAGAGCGGTATGCGCGCTCGGGCCCCTTTCCATAAAAAACGTCGGACTTCCCGTTCTATACGTAGCACGTCTCGCCGCAACAACCACACTGGGAGGGTTTGAATCCAGTAAAGTATGCGTGGAAGTATAACCATCCGTACGGCCGCCACCCGACCCAGCAGAGACAGAGGCAACGGCGTCCAGGCCCGCAGTTGCGTCTGGAGTTTCAGAAACACCCGATCAAAGTTTGTTTTATACAGCGATGCAGGCACCCTAGTCAACACTATACCTAAATAAACAAAGGCCTCTTCCGCCCAACGTAGGGGAAAGTTGCCCAACCAGTGAGCCCGCAACGAACCCCCCACATCTAGGGCCTCAGATTTCTCTGTGTTAATACATAACCCTGCAAATCTACCGTATGCTGAAAAGGCTTCCAACAACTGTGGCAAGGAACGCTGGGGAGACGTAAGGTGAACCAAGATATCGTCCGCAAAGGCGGCCACCTTGAAACCCGTTGCCCCAATTTGCACCCCCTGAATGTTCGTGGATTCCTCCATGGTCCGTATCAGTGGATCTAAGGAAAGAACAAAAAGTAGAGGCGAAAGCGGGCACCCCTGACGTGTACCCCGTTCTAGACGGAAGGGATCGGAGAGCAGTCCATTGCAAAGTATGCCCGCTGTCGGATCGGCATATAACAGCGTCACAAAACTGCAAAACATATCTCCCAGTCCGTAATATGGCAATAAACCCTTCAAATAGTCCCAGTGCACCTGATCAAAGGCTTTCTCAGCATCAAAGCTGATCAGTAGGGAAGGCAGCTCCCGTGTCCGGACCCATTCTAAAGATGCCAAAATCTTCCGCAAATTACGGACAGCGTATTGTCCTCGAACAAAACCCACTTGTGACTCGTGAATCAGGCCACCTAGCACCGAGGCCAATCTATCTGCCAACACTTTTGCCAATATCTTCATATCAAAATTCAACAGCGAGATAGGGCGATAGGAAGCCGCCTGAGTAGGATCTTTCCCGGGTTTGGGTATTAAAGTAATATAGGCATGGTTGGATCGCCAAGTGAATCACCCAGCTTGCGCTCTACGACCGTACAAGCCCACGAGAACCGGAGAGACCACGTCCCCGAGCAGCTTGTAAAACTCAGCCCCAAAACCATCAGGCCCGGGCGCCTTACAACACTGCGCTCGCTGGATAACACCGCTAACCTCCTCCACAGTGATTGGGGCGTCCAAATTAGTCCGCTGCGCTGTTGTCAGTTTTGGTAAAGTCAGTTTCCGCAAGTAAGCCTGCATCGTGGACAGGGACCCCTCCCGTCGCGCATAAAGTTGTTGGAAAAAGGAGCGGAACTGCCCCACAATAGTCCGGTTATCCTTATACAAGTGACCTGTCTCATCCCGTAAGGCGGCTACCGATCTATTACCACGACTACCGCGTAAGCAGCGAGCCAGTAGACGGCCAGGTTTGTCCCCAAACTGATATAGACAATATCGGTAATAAAAATGGGATTTTTTCGTCCGCTGATGTATAAGTTCATTAAGCGATGTTTGCATTTCCCAGTAACGTTTGCGGTTAACCCCTGAGGGGTCTCCGGCACATCGACGGCGTGCCTTGACCACCTGTTTTTCCAATTGCACAATTTGCCGCGCCAGACGTCGACGCTTTCGCACCGCGTATTCGATAATGTTACCCCTCAGCACCACCTTAGCAGTCTCCCAGAGCAATTCCGGGTCGGCAGCGTGCACTTCGTGATGGATCATGAAATCTTCCCAGCAACACCTCAGATGGGCTTGGAATTCCAAATCCCGGTCAAGACCTGCGGGGAACCGCCAGATGCGCGTCATATCAGCTACCACTCCCCACGCTAAATCCACCCAGATCGGAGCATGGTCCGATACCGCAGTGGGACCGATCTGCGCGTCATCCACTTGTGAAAATATCCCTTCCGAGACCAAGATGTAATCAATGCGGGCACTAGACCCGTGAGCCCACGATTGGTGAGTGAAGTCCCTCTCGAGGGGGTGTAACAAACGCCACGGATCCACGACACCCAAGCGCCGACATAGCTCCCGAAGCGTTGCCGTAGTGGGGGCCCGACCTCTTTCGCCCCCTGCCCCAACAGTGTCCACAGCTATATCTAGGACCCCATTCAGGTCACCGGCTAATATCAAGGGAACATCCGGAAGCTGCTCCACCTGGGACGCCAAGCGGGCATAAAATGCGCGATCCACCATGTTGGGACCATAAAGGTTCCCAAGAACTATCGGCTTGCCATCTAAATGACCATGCAGCAAGAGGTAGCGGCCTTCTGGGTCCACAAACTCTTTAATCAACTCAAACCGTGTCTTTTTACTAATAAGTGTGACCACTCCACCCTTTCGACCTTTGGCCGGGGCTCCCTTACTCTGCCCCACCCACGCTCTTTGCAATTTTACATGTTCGTCAGCTGTCTGGTGAGTTTCTTGTAGCAAGGCGACATCGCATTTCAATCGCGCCAGAACTTGTAACACTTTTGATCTTTTAATAGGGTTACCTATCCCGCAGACATTCCAAGAGATAATCTTCAGGTTGGATAGTAGACCCTCAACAGGTACAACACAAATCGGCTAGTATAGTGGGGGCAAACCTCCCCAGCCTGAGGTCCCTCCCTGGATAGAAGAATGCTCCTTGTTAACCGTACCCGCACACCCCCCTTCCTCCCTTCCCCTGCCTGAGCCAACCCCCCCTCTCTACCCTCCCCTATCCCCCCTTGCCCACGCCCCACCATCCCCTTCCCCCAACCAAATAAACTCCTCTCCCTACCCGTAGGAGACCTTAAGGATGTGAGTAGGACCCCCTCCCCACCTTTAAACCAGACTACCCCCAGCCATCCACCCCCATCTGAAATCCTATATCCAGCCCATCCCAATCCACCCTCTCCCATCCCCTACCGCCCACACCAAGTACCCTAGTGAAACAACGACAAAACAACAACAGAAACAATCACGGGGGGTGGGGGAACAGGGGTAAAATACCTTGCAAAGCCAATCGCTGCAGCAACACAGTCCTGCGGGCAGAGGGTGGATGGGCAGCACTCCAAAGCAGCAGCTAACCAACTAGCCAACAGGAAGGAAGAAAGAAAAAAAACCCACAGGCCACCCCGAGGGGCCGCGGACTAATCGCTGCAGCGGTCAACCCAGGCAGACGCAGCATGGAGTGCTCCCCCCCCCACGCACTCGCAACCCTGGGTCCAGGGGCCCCCAGTCTCCGGCACTGGTCCACTTGCTTGAGGGTCCAAATAAGGAGGGCCACGGGGGGCAGCGCAGGGCCAACCGTACACTCCCTAGGGTCATATAGAGTACAGTGTTGGCATCGCGGGCAGGGGGGGCCTCCACCGCCCCTGAGAGCATCCTGGTCAGGATGATCTCAGAGGACTGCGGATATCCGCTGAGATATTCGGTGACCTAACTGCTCCCCGTGGTCCCATACACACAGACCCCTCCACTTCCGGAAGATGACCAATGAGCAGAATCGAGAGGCCTGAGCAAAGCCTCCTGCCTGCCAAACGCATAGCAGCTACTTTCTTGCAGTAAATGTTACCATAAAGGAGAGTACTGCTATATCCTTTTTAAGATACTTCGACCAGAATTGCACACAATATTCAAGGTATGGTCGCACCATAGAACAATACAAAGGCATTATAATATCCTTGGTGTTATTCTCCATTCTTTTCCTTATGATTCCTAGCATTCTATTTGCTTTTTTGACTGCTGCTGTATACTGGGTGGAGGGTTTCAACATGTTATACACGATGATGCCTAAATCTTTTTCCTAGGTGGCGATTCTTAATGTGGAGGCTTGCATTGTGTAAACATAGTTTGGGTTGTTCTTTCCTAGGTGCATAACTTTGCACTTGTCCATATTAAATTTCATAGTAACATTTGGATGTCTACCATTTGAATGTCCTGCCTTCCAATTTATCAACGTCCTCTTGCAATTTTTCACAAACCTTGTTTTAACAACTTTGAACAATTTTCTGTCATCTGCAAATTTGATCACCTCACTTGTTGTTTCCATTTCCAGGTCATTTATGAATATGTTAAAAAGCAGTGGACCAAGCAGAGATTCCTGGGATACTCCACTATTCACCTTTCTCCATTGAGAAAGTTGACCATTTAGCCCTACCCTCTGCTTTCTATCTTTTAACCAGTTCCAGGTCCACAATAGTACACTGCCTCCTATCCCATGTCTTTTAATTTCGCCAAGAGTTTCTCATGAGGGACCTTGTCAAGGGCCTTCTGAAAATCCAGATACATTATATCAACCAGCTCACCTTTGTCTACCTGTTTATTCACACCTTCAAAAAAATATAACACATTAGTAAGATAAGACTTTCCTTGGCTAAATCCATGTTGGCTTTTTCCCATTAAACCATGACTGTCTATATGTTCAGTAATTTTGTTCTTTATAATGGTTTCTACCATTTTGCTTGGTACTGATGTCAGGCTCACTGATCTGTAGTTTCCCGGATCACCCCTGGAACTGTTTTTAAAAATTGGCGTTACATTGGCCATTTGCCAATCTTCAGGTACTACAGATGATTTTAATGATAGTTCACAGATTACAGTACTAATAGCAAGTCTGCAATCTCATATTTCAGTTCTTTCAACACCCTCAGATATATACCATCCGGTCCAGGTGATTTGCCATTCTTCAGTTTTTCAAATAGTTGTAATACATCTTCCTGGTTTATCAATATTTCTTTCAATTCTTACGATAAATCACCTTTAAATACCACTTCAGTAATGGGTAACTTCTCTACATCTTCAGTAAAGACCGAAGCAAAGAATTCTTTCAATCTCTCCACTATGGCCTTGTCCCTTCTTAGTGCCTCTTTTACCCCTCTATCATCTAATGGTCCAACTGACTCTCACAGGTTTTTTTTTTTTTTACTATGAATGTACTTGAAAAAGTTTTTATTATGCATTTTTGCTTCCATGGCAAGATTTTTTTTTCAAATTCTCTCTTTGCCTACCTTATCAATGCCTTGTGTCTAACTTGCCAGTGCTTATGTTGTTTCCAGTTTTTGTCCATTGATTTCCTGAAAGATTTTTTTTTTTGCTACAATAGCCCATCTGACCTCACCTTTAAACCATGCTTACAGTTTTTTGGCCCTCCTTCCATTTTTCTTAGAGCATGGAATACTTCTAGTCTGCACTTCCAAGATAGTATTTTTAAACAATGCTCATGCTTGATGTAAATCTTTAACTTTTGCAGCTGCTACTTTTATTTTTTCTTAACTATTTTCCTTAGTTTATCATAGTTTCCCTTTTGAACATTAAAAGGTAGTACTGTGGATTTCCTTGCCCTCCTTCCTCCATTTATTAAATAAAATGTGATCATACTATGATCACTATTGCCAAGTGGCCCCTTGCACCAGAACCTGTGTTCCACTAAGGACTAGGTCCAAAATAGCTTTCCCTGTTGTTGGTTTATGAACCAACTGCTCCAAGAACCAGTCATTTATTTCATCTAGAAACTTTAACTTCGTAGCATGTCCTGCTGTGACACTGGACCAGTCAATACCAGGGTAATTGAAATCATCCATTGTTATTACTGTGCTGTAACGTTTGTTAGCTTCCTTGGTTTCTTTTAGAATTTCATCATGCATTTGTTCATTCTGGCCAGGCAGGCAATAGTTGTTCCCCACTGCTATCGCTGTCCCCTTTTTACATGGAATTTCTATCCATAGAGATTCTACAGTGTGTTTTGTTTCCTACAAAACTTTAATCCTGTGTGACTCAATGTCCTCTCTAACCGAGAGTGCAAACCCTCCAGCAATTTGATCTACTCTATCATTGCGATATAGTTTGTCCCATCGGTTGTCCTCCTTGCACTAGATCTCTGAGATACCAATCATATCTAACCTACTACTACTACTACTAGTATTTAGCATTTATATAGCACTACGCAGAAATATAAGCAAAAAGACAGTCCCTGCTCGTCAGAGCTTACAATCTAGTCAAGACAACACAGAACAATAGACATTATAACTTCTCATTTAGTGCTAAGTCTCCCATCTTATTTTTTAGACTAATTCTGCCATCTTATTTTTTAGACTTCTTGCATTTGCATACAGGCATTTTAGAAGTTGTGTTTTATTTATATTAGTCTGGTTATCAGTAGACAGGGGTAATTTGGAATCTTTCAGCTCTGTCTGCTCTGCACATCCTCAGCCCTTGTCCTTAGTTCTGATGTTGGGAATTTGTTACCTATCCTGAGAATGTGGGGTGATTTGCTAACAGCATGCATTAAATGTTATTTATCACAGGACCCATTGCATAAAATGGAACCAGCAGTAAATAACAAATTTTTTAATGGTGTTAGTGTGTTAGTAAACTACCTCTTTAGCACAGGAAATTAGTTACAGCAATTTAGTCATATAATTACACACTAGAAATATAACATACAGTACTTGAAGCTAGCAAAGATGGAGCACAAGCTGCTAGTTTTTGTTTTCAAGTTTTTAAAGTAAGTTCAAGGACTTCCGGTGGCATGGTGAGCTGAGTGGGACGTATACCTCCTAGCTCCGGAGCCCGTTCTCTTTCCCCCGTTCAGCTTAATGATCTAACTGCTCCATTTCTGCTTAAAAGTGGGGGAATCTTATTTCTACCAACCGGTGCTCATCCTAGCTGCGTACCCAGGCTGGGGAGCAGACTTGCATGGCAGCGAAAACCCCCAGGCGGGAGAAGCCGCGCGGCGGGGAAGTCAAAATGGCGGAGGCCACCGCTGAGATGGTGGCCGAGGTTTCTAAGGCGGTGGTGTCTGCCCTGGAAGTTCGCCTGGGTGGGCTGGCTACGCAAATTTCCGCAGTGGCTCAAGCGGTGTCTGAGTTCGCGAGCCGGGTAGAACAAGCGGAACACCGCATCGGCGCCCTGGAAGACACGCGTGTTCAGGACGAGGCACGTATTAAAAAGCTGGAAGAGGCCCTAGTAAAGCACCAAGACAAACTGGAAGACTTGGAAAACCGAAGTAGGCGCAACAACCTACGATTTATTGGAATCGCCGAGTCAGTGCCAGATAAGGACCTACGAATCTATCTGGAGAAATGGATACCGGCGCATTTACCCCTGGAAGACGGCATTGGCGGCATCGTCTTGGAAAGGGCGCATTGGCTGGGACCCCCTCGAGCCGGTGAAAACAGGCCCCGAGCTGTGATTGCTTGTTTCTTGAATGCGGCGCAAAAGGAGGGAGTGCTGCGCGCCTCGAGGCAGGCGAGACGATCGGGAGCGAATGCCTGCCGGATCCTGATCTTTCAAGATTACTCAGCTGGGGTCTCGCTACGCCGGAAGGCTTTCAAGGAGGCCTGCGGGCGTCTGGTGACGAAGGGCATCCGCTTTACCTTGGCCTACCCTGCACTGCTACGAATGGACTGCGACGGTGGTCGTCGGGTGTTCCCCTCCCCGGCAGAAGCGTTGGCATACTGCGATAGCCTTGGCTGATTGCTGCTGGGGATGAATGTGGAGAGCGAGGAGCCTTTTGGTTGCAGTGGCTCACGAGACCTGGGCTCATTGGTCCATATCATTTCTTGCTATGGTACTCCTTTTGGGTAGGGACTGCGGCCTTCTGGCTGGGGTCCGACTTACTGCCCGTATAGTCGGATGGGTGTGAGCGGCACTCCCTGGGCCTGGAGACGGTCCCTCTCCTTGTCGGAGCGGAGTCCCTCGGTCTGCCTAGAAGCGAGCCGAACCCTCAGTGTGGACATTGACTGTTTCCGACCTAAGTTGAGATTTTGAGTTTTGTACTAACGGTACTTTTGTTATGCGTTATTACATGTGTTTAAATATCAACCTTAAAAATAGCACTAAAGTTCGCTATTATTTCCTGGGCCCTTTCTGCTTGCGGTTGCTGGACTGAGACTGCGCCGGTTCTTTCTAGGGAATTTTCCTTTTCTTTTTCTTCCCCCTCCTTTTCTCCCCTTCTTTCTCCATTTTTCTTTTCTTTCCTTTCCTTTCCTTTTTCTTTTTCTTTTTCTCTTCCTTTTCTCTTTTCTTTTCTCTTGCGGGGGATGGGGGGATGCAAAATAATTGTTTTACTTATGTAAAAGAATTGTTTTACTTATTGATATTCCTTGACGATTTGCCTTCCTTAATCTTCGCGCCCTTCTAACCTGGTCTACCTCTGTCTTCTCCATCCCTCCCAACCCCGTACCCGTTGCTCTGCCCCATCCCCCCCCCTTTGTTTTTGTTTTTATTTTTATTTTATTTTTATCCTTTATTTTATTTTTATCTTTTATTTTTTATCTTAATTTATATATTTTTTTCTTATTATTTTACTTTTATTTTCTGAATGACCATATCTTTGCCCTCTTCCTTAACTTATTTAATTTATTTAAGATATTCCAAGTCTTATGTTAATATAAGTCACCTTAGTTTTATTTACCTTAAGCTATTTGACTTTAATTTAATTTTCTCTCACCTTATTTACTTAAGTGGTCCATTTGTACTTGTTTGGGTTGTGAGGTACGGTGCTCTTTACTGTGCCAACGATCCCTGGCCTGGGACTGCAATGCACCCGGGCTGTTACACTGTTGTTTGCCCAGTTTGCTTAAGTGTTGGGCAGGGTGGAAAGGGCTGCAGGTGGATGGGAGAGGGGGGGGATTTTTCATTTCATTTTGCTCCTCTGTTTATCTGCACCTGGAGCTCGGGGGCTGCTTCCGGTATGACCCAGGGCGTCTGAGGCAGAGGCAGGCGCTGGAGGCATGGCTCTGGGTTGGCGGAGGGGCCTGGGGCTCTTAGGGGTAGTAGGGGACACTGGTAGTTGGTTGCCTGAGGGGAAGGGGGGGGGCCAGGGGCTTGCTCCTAAAGTTAGGGAAGCTGAAGGATGGGGTGGTTGGTTTGGACTGGTGGTTGGAAAAGGGGGGGGGGTGGGCTCCTCATGCTTAAGAAGTCGAGGTGGGGCCAGAGCGTAAAGCTCGGCGGTTAGTGGAGGACGGGGCGGTCGGGGGGGGAGTGCAGGGTGGGGTGGGGGGGTAGACAGGGTAGGAGGGGGGGCGGGGTAAATAAAATTCCAGGAGTACCGCAGGGACACGTTTGGGAATATGGGTGGGAGGGCTCTTTACAAAGTCAACGGGGTTTGCATGTGGGCGTGGTTAGATCTTTGCTGGGTGGCAGGTGTAAGGAGGTGGCGGGTGGGAGCCCCAGGCTGGGGGGGCTTCCGCCTTCTAGACTGGCGGTTTACTGTTCTTTGGATGCTCCATTGGGTCTCTGATCCTGGGTGATAGCACTAGAATAGCCTCTTGGAATGTTTGTGGACTGGGGTCCCCGATGAAGCGTTATAAAGTGATGCAACATTTGAATCGCCAGCGGTTGAGTGTTATTATGTTACAGGAGACGCATCAGTCTGCGGTGGAGCATGCGAAGCTGGGAAAGGGCCGCATTTCTCATGTGTATGGGGCACCGGCTGTTGGGAGAAAGCGGGGAGTAGCTATTTTAATTACTAAATCTGCTAGCTGGGTCGAAGAGAGAGTGGCAGCGGACACGGAGGGCCGATATGTCTGCGTGTGGGGGTTGCTCAATGGTAAAAAAGTGGCTATGTGCTCAGTCTATGGACCCAATGTTTACGAAGCCGGGTTTTATTTAGCTCTTACGCGTTTTTTGGCAGATACGGGTGGATACCAGGTTATTGTGGGCGGGGACTTTAATGAGGTTTTCAAGGCGGACGTGGATCGCTCTGGCTCGGTGGGGAGCGGTAACCGGAGGGCTCGACGGAGACTTGGGGGGGATCTGTGAGGCGCATAAACTCCTGGACATCTGGCGGGTCCTGCACCCTGGCGAACGGGATTATACTCACCTGTCTCGGGCCCATGGCACGTGGTCCCGAATTGATTTTTTCCTAGTCTCTTTAGCACTGTTTAGTTGGGTCTCTAAAGCGGAGATTGGGCCCGTAGTTTTGTCGGATCACGCAATGGTACTCCTGGAGCTTCGTAGCAGCAGCTCCTGTCGGAATTGTCTCTGGCGATATCCGTTGGATCTCAGCGGGGATGCGCTGTTCGAATCATACATTAGGGAGCGTTGGAAGGAATACGTGACCTTTAACGATCGGCCGGAGATCTCTCCCACCCTCTTTTGGGAAGCGGGTAAGGCTGTCCTTTGCGGCGAGATCATACGTTACCACAGCCAGAGGCGTAGGCAGCTCAATCAGCAGATCCTGCAGTTGGAACGCGACCTGGGTAAGGCGCGGAGGGTGATGGCTGGCCATCAAACCGTCGGGAATCAGCGCAAGCTGCGAGAACTTCAGACTGAATTGGAGATGCTTCTCCATCGGAGGGCCCAAAAATTGATGTTGTACTACCGATATCGACTATATCAGCATGGCAATAAGGCTGGCAGGTTGCTGTCTTCCTTGATGAAGCCTGCGGGGGGGCCCCCGCATATTGGGGCCATAAGACACCCAGATGGGACCCTTCGCAGAAGCGCTGGGGACATTGAAAGTGTCTTTACTGATTTTTTCCGGCAGTTGTACGCAAGTGAGGGTGACAGAGAGGGGGAGGGGAGTAATTTTTTGGCCCGCTGTGCCCTGCCGAAGCTTAGTGAAGAACATCTTCAGGTTCTAAATCAGCCTATCTCGGGGCGGGAGGTGCAGGCGGGCATTCGGAATCTCAAAAATGGCCGGGCCGCTGGCGTAGATGGGTACCGCAGCGAGTTTTATAAAATTTTGGGACCTGCCGTGGTGTCCCCCCTGGTAGGTTATTTTGAAGACTTAGTGCAGAGGGGGATGTTCCCCTTTGAGGCCAACAAGGCCCTGGTTACTATCCTACCTAAGCCGGGGCGAGATCCTCTTCTCCCTGGCTCGTATCGCCCTATTTCGCTCCTAAATGTCGACATTAAGCTTCTGGCTAAAATTATGGCTGATCACTTAGCCAACTATCTGCCGACCCTGGTTCACCGGGACCAAGTAGGCTTTGTCCGTGGTCGCCATGTGGTGTATAGTCTCCAACGGATTTTGCTTTCCCTATGCGCTGCGAGGGAGGCGGGGTTGCGCTCATTGCTCATAAGTTTTGACGCTGAAAAAGCATTTGATAGAGTCAATTGGAGCTTCATGTATCAAGTTTTGGACGCGATGGGCTTTACTGGTTTCTTTGTTGATGTGGTCCGCCTCTTATACGCCAACCCGATTGGGGCTTTGTTGGTGAATGGGGCCATGACCGTGGACTTCGCGATTCAGAAGGGGACTCGTCAGGGCTGCCCGCTGTCTCCTCTTCTTTTTGTTTTGACTTTAGAACCCCTTTTGATTAGGATTCGCTCAGCAGAACAGTTTCATGGGGTCTCGGTGGGGGCGGAGGAGTTCCGAGTGGCGGCCTTTGCCGATGATCTTCTGGTCCACCTGGAGGAGCCCCGTATGGGGCTGCCAGAGCTGTTACAATTGATTCAGGAATATGGGCAGTCTTCGGGGTTCCGCCTTAATCTTGATAAATCCGAGGCTATGTTGATCGGGGAGGATGGACAGCGCGGTTGGCAGGGCGCCTTCCCCCTCCGGTGGGCGGCAGGGCATTTCAAGTATCTGGATATATACTTGCCGGCGAACCCGAGTGACCTCTACCATTTGAATGTCTCCAAGTTACTCCAGGCGGTGACGACTTGTGTAGACAAATGGCGTGATTTGCTGTTATCCCTGGGGGGCCGCGTCGCCCTGTGCAAGATGGCCATCTTTCCTAAGGTCTTATATACGCTTCAGACCCTTCCGCTGTTTCTTAAACGTTTGGATCTTAAATGCCTGGAGCGTTTGTGGAATCGGTTTCTGTGGCGGGGGCGTCGGCCCCGGGTACGTCTTGAGGTGCTTCGCCAGCCCCGGTCGCTGGGTGGGATGGGCTTCCCGGATATACGGAAATATAACACCGTCTGTTTGTTACGTTTTGCCCGTGACTGGATGTGGGACTTGGATGATTTCTCCCCCCTGGGGATGCTTTGGGCTGTGGCACGACCCTTTCATTTGCGGTATCTTTTACACGCTACTCCGCCTAGGGGGTTGGCGGCTTCCTTTTTACAGGTGATGTTGGATCCCGTGCGGAAAGCGTGGCGGCAATTCTGCCTAGGGCGGAGGGTCTCAGCGTCCTGCTCACCCTATCTCCCTCTTAGGGGTAATGCTGACTTTTTACCGGGCATGGGTGGGCCGTGCTTTGTACGTTGGGAGCAGCTGGGGCTAGTGAATTTGGAGCATGTGGTAACCCCGACGGGCGGGGTGGAGTGCTTTCCAGTCCTTCGCCAAAGGTACCCGTTAGGAGATCGAGACGTCTTCCCCTATTTGCAACTTTGTAGCTATATCCGCACGCTTCCTGGGGGACATTTGAGGGGGGAGATTTGTTCCGACCTCGAGTTGGCGTTATTGGGAGGCGAGTCTGGGACACGGGTATCGTGGCTTTATAAAATGTTGTGGGACGCGGTTTTGCCTCTCGATATAGATCCGTTGGCTGCGGCCTGGTCGGCGGAACTAGAAGAAGTGGTCACGACTGAGGGGCTCTTGCGCGGTTTAGCTGATATCCCCTCCTTGAGTGTGATGGTGCTTCACAGAGACACTCAATATAAAATTACCCGGCGCCTGTATTTTGCTCCTGTCCGGGCGTGGCGTGCTGGAGTGGGTGATTCCCATTGTTGCCCCCGGTGCGGGGAGCCTCGAGCGTCATTGGGACATATGTTCTGGGGCTGCCCACGGGTCCAGGCCTTTTGGCGGCGGATACAGGCTTATTTGACACGCTGTTTTCAGCGAACCGTTCCTCTAACTGCTGGAAACCTGGTGTTGGATGTTTGGGATGTTTCGTGGGAGACAGACCTCAGACTCGTGGGGTTGCGTTGGTTGCGTTTAGTGCTGGTGACCGCTCGCATGACGGTGTTGCAACAGTGGCTGGCGGGTCAGGGACCGAAATACGGACTCTGGAGAGTACATTTACACAGGGTCCTGCTCATGGAAAAATTGCGTGCTAGTGGGGTAGCGCGACGTTGGCAATGTTTTTTGGACTGTTGGGGGCCTCATCTCCAAGCTTTACCTCCGAATGAGCGCAGCCGGATCCTGAGCATGCCTTGAGGCTCCGATCTTTTGCTATATTTTATCTTATCTTATTTTAATTCATGTTATTAAATTTATCTGTGTCGGTCTTATTGGGATATCCCTGCTGGGGTCCCGTTGATTTATCGTTTTCTCTCACAGACAGCCTGGTATGTGCTTGTCTTCTTTACCATAAGCCGCATGTCAAACCCTGTTAACAGGAATGCTTTGCAGCATAAGTGGGGGGGAGGGGAGGCGGGTGGGTGGTGTGGTAGGTCTGGGTAGGGAGGGGAGGACTCTAGGGGGCTCACCTGGGTGCCTGTTTAGTAGTAGGCGGGACTGGGAGCAGAACCCACCCCAGGCCTGTCGGTATTCTTTTTGGACCCCTGGGGTATGGTTTGGTTTCCCGGGTTGTGCACCCCAGTTGGCTTGATTATTTGCCTGTTTGCTTGTTCTGGGGGGGAGGGGTAGGGACGGCTGTCTTACAGTCTTGAACACGTTTTGCTACTTGGGACCCTTGGTGTTGAGGGGGCCCTTTGGCATATGTGGCTCTCTCTTGCGCTACTTTTGCTTTTTACTATGTAGTTCTGTCTTTTCCGGAAATATCATGTACCTTCTGCTGTTTTCTATTTGTAGATAGAGTGGGCTACTGGGCCTACATGCTGTTACTCTTTTTGTTGTGCCACAATGGTTGATATTTGGATTGCTAGCTGTCTGGGATATTTCTATGCCAATAAAACAGATTGAAACATAAAGTAAGTTCAATAAAATGTTGGATGCATTAGCAGAAGACACCTAGAAGCCATGTTTCCTAAATGAAAACTTCTATTTGAAGATGTTCATCTCTCAGGAGATAAGAGGTGTGCTGTCCTCATGAGTTATTCCTCGATACAGGCAGTGGATCTGAGTGGAGTGGAATGGGTAAATGTGAACCAATTGTTTACTCTTTTAAAAACAAGAAAGACTGGAGGGCATGCTATGAAGTTACAAACTAGTACATTTAAAACAAATAGTGTAATTGGGTTTAAAAAAGGTTTGGGCAAGTTGCTGGAGGAAAAGTCCATAAATAGTTATTAAGTTAAATTTGGGAAAGCCAATGCTTATCCCCGAGAGTAGGTAGCCTGGCAACTATCTACTTTTTGGGATCTTGCTAGGTACTAGTGACCTAGATTGGCTACTGTTGAAAACAGCATACTGGGCTTGATGGACCTCTGGTCTGACCCTATATGCCATTTCTTACTTCTTATGTATGTTATGCCTAAATGCTGTTGACAGTCTTGCAGATATGTTTAGATGGCAGAGACATAACAGATAGAGTTCCTTTGATGTTGAGAGTTTTCCTTTGATCTTAAAATTGATGTAAATCTCTGAATTAAATGAGCGGCTGATTCAGGGTCAGACTGTTTTTTAGACCAGAGTGGAGATGGGTGATTGTGGCCCCCTTTTTTTTAAACTGGCAATGGGCAGTGCTGTGTTACCAGACTGCTGGTAGTAAGTCTGAACTTAATGCCACCTTTTAATGCCATTTGAGAGAGATTTGCATACAATGGAAGTGCTATGCATGGAAATTTATCTGATACATATTAATTACAGATATCCTGAAAACCTGACCCTTTGATGGCCTTTGAAGGTTGGGAGTGAATATTGTTGACTTATCAGCTTGTTGCTATGCACTGCTCATACCCTGAAGCTGACTTTATGATACTTCAATTTCTATGGGATTAAATTTACTTTAAAATTTAACATAGTAACACAGAATTTTTTTTGTTGCTGTACTTATTCACAATAGTAAATAGATTAATACAGTCTTCACCAATATAGAAAAATGATGGCAACATGTACTGTGACTTTAAAATACCAGTCCTTGTTCTCAGAGCAACCTCACTACAGCAAGAAGAGCTGCGAGGCAACAGCGCTTTGCTAGGACAAGAGCACTCCATGAAGAATTGAAGTACAAGTTGTTAGAGTAATCGCATGCCATCACTCTCAGGGCAAGACAAAGAAAGTGAGAGAACTCCCCCTTCAAAAACATTCCAAAATTATAATGCAAAATAGATTGAAATGAGAAAATCACATGAACTACCTAAAATATATGCTGGTAGCTAAAAGTCTTATGGTAGTCCTCGGTTGCTCAAAGATGATGGCTTCTCTAATGTAGTCGATTTACCCTAGTGATTAGCGTTTCTAGCAGAAGAGTCTTAATAGTGCATTCCTTTCATTAAAAATGGCATTGTTTTGCTGTTGAATAATGGGCTGTTGCATAATTCATCAGTGATTACTGCAAAGATAAGCAGATTTGTTTCCCATGAAATAATTAGGTAGCATGTTGCGAGAAGCCCAGAAGCTGTGACAGCACATTCAGAACCCAAGTGCTGGGCTAATATCTTCCAAAGAATCAAGAATAGGTGATCTTGGGGACTTGCATGAAAAAAAAATTACATATAAGTAGCATAGTATCATTCTGAATCCTGTAAAGACTTTTTAGGCTTGTTGTATCCAAGAATGTTTGCAGCAGTCCTTGGAGGATTATTAAGTCCATGATTTTTATGTTCTGCCTTTGCTCTAGAATTTTTGCAAGCTTGTGCAAGCCATGTGGTAGAAAAGCATCCCCTCCTCCAGAAGCAACAGGGCTCGTGGGCATGGAGCATAAATGCATCTTCTCTATACTTCACTGAGTTGTAGCACATTTATGTCATGCACCCTGGAGCTATGGCAGCAGTTTCCTTGCTCAGGGGGCAATGCATTTCTTGCAATGCACACTGCGGTACTATAACACAGGTACACTAAAAAAAAATTTTTTTAAACTGCCTCTAATGTTTCGATTGATTTTTACGTTTTTTGGTGCGCTGAATCCAAATCTGGTAACCAATTTGCTCCATCACGTACAGATTTTTTGCTGCATTGGTTTAGCAGTTTGAGGTGAACGTTTCAGATTGAGTGCGATCGAGATAAAAGTTTCTTGGATGAATTCTTTATACTAATTGTTTAGTAGTTATTCAAATAAGAATAAAGAAAATTGTAACAAGGCAGCACATAAGAATAGAGTAATGTCAACAAAACACACTGTGATGGTAGCAAAATTGTCTGCACTTAAAACAGCCACATACATGTGCACAAACATTGAGCATATAAGAGCGAGGTTAGACACAAAGCAAAGCAAAGAAATGTGCAAAAAATGTTGTACAGGTATGTATGTAAGAATAGAAAACGCAAACCGCACCATTGCAATACATGAAGACAAACACCCGATGGTGTGAAAATAAAATTCGAATAAATGAGATCCGACACTGTGGTAATAACTAGCAAATTTTTATTTCAAAGTTTAGTAAAAACACGATATTTGTCAACACAGTTTAGATTTTAAAGTCATTCTTGGGTCAATCAATCTCCTGGTGGGCCCGTTTCTTCTTCCCCCGAATGCTTCTCTTGGTGCGCTGCTTGGCCTGTTCTAGCCCCGCGGATCAGAATCGCGATATCCTTTGTATGTCTGGCTCAGCTCGGACAAGGAGATCTACATCCAGGACAGAATCAGGTGCAAAGTGATTAGCACAGTTAGCAGAGCTTCTAACCACATTAATGACGGTGAGTGGGATATTTAGTGGCACTAACATGGTTAGTGCTGCTGAATATCCACAGCTGCCTGCTGTACATGCCACAATGCTAACAGCTTAGCATCAAGGCATTCTGAGGTGGAGCGGAGGCAGTGCTAATCGGTAACTGGGCAGCAGTGATATTGAACTACTGCCCAATTAGCGATATGCAGTGAAAGACAGATTCAGGTAACCCTGGCCTAACTTCCGCTGCATGTCCCTAATCGGCCAGCGGTTCAATATTGGCACTGCCCAGTTACCAATCAGCCCTTGGCATTGAATAGAAACATAGAAACATAGAAATATGATGACAGAAAAAGACCGCATGGCCTATCTAGTCTGCCCTTCCATATCAACAACTACAACAGTCCCCTTTTTTCCTTTAGAGATCCTCTGTGTTTGTCCCATGCTTTTTTGAATTCAGATACTGTCCTCATCTCTAACACATCACTGGGAGACTATTCCACGCATCTACCACTCTTTCCATAAAGAAATATTTCCGCATATTACTCCTGAGTCTATTGTCTTTCACCCTCATCCTATGTCCCTTCGTAGCAGAGCTTGCTCTCAAGCAAATGAGGCTCTCCTCCTGTGAATTTATGCCACAGAAGTATTTAAACGTCTCAATCATATCACCTCTATCTCGCCTTTCCTCTAACGTATACATATTAAGATCCTTAAGTCTGTCTTCATATGCTTTATAACAAAGACCACTAAACATTTTAGTAGCCACCCTCTGATTCCAAATGAGGTTGCACCAAATACTTATACAGAGGCACTATCACCTCCTTTCTTCTGCTGGCCATTCCTCTCCCTATACACCCAAGCATCCTTCTAGCTTTTACCATAGCCTTTTATACCTGTTTAGCTACTTTAAGATCATCAGACACAATCATGCCTAGGTCCCGCTCTTCTTTTGTGGACAGAAGTACTTCACCCCTTATATTGTACCGCTCCCTTGGATTGCTGCAGCCCATATGCATGACCTTGCATTTTTTAGCATTAAATCTCAGCTGCCAAATTCTAGACCATTCATCAAGCTTAGCTAGATCCGTCCTCATGTTCTCTCCTCCTTCTTGGGTGTTTATTCTATTGCAGATTTTGGTATCATCTGCAAAGAGGGAAACCTTACCCGACAGTCCCTCCGCAATATCACTAACAAAGATGTTAAAAAGAATCAGATCAAGGACAGATCCCTGCGGCACTCCACTGGTAACCTCCTTCTCCTCAGAAGCTCCATTTACCTGTACCCTTTGTCGCCTCCCACTCAACCAATTTCTAACCGAAAAAGTAATTTTAGTGTCCATCCCTAGGGTGTTCAGTGTGTTTATAAGTCACCTGTCTGGAGCGGTGTCAAAGGCTTTACTGAAATCCAAGTGCACAAAATCTAGGGCTGTCCCTCGTTCCAACTCCCTGGTCACCCAGTCAAAAATATCGATCAGATTTGTCAAAAAAATCAATCAGATTTGTCTGACAAGACCTGCCACTGGTAAATCCATGCTGCCTCAGATCCTGTAATCCATTGGACTCCTGAAACCTCACTATTTTATCTTTCAGCAGTGTTTCCAATAATTTACTCACTACTGAGGTTAAACTAACCGGCTTGTAGTATTCAACCACATCCTTACTTCCGCTTTTGTGTAAAGGGACCACTTCTGCCTCTCTCCAGTCCTCTGGCACCACCCCTGACTCCAAAAAGGCATTGAAAAGGACAGTCAGTGGAACTGCTGGAATGTCCTCAAGTTCTCTCGGTATTCTCAGATGTATCCCATCTGGTCCCATCGCTTTGTCTATTTTCAGTTTGGCTAGTTCCTCACCAACACAGTCTTCTGAAAATTGTTCAAGATGTCCCTCGCTTCTGTTCCTGTTTGTGGGTTTAATATTCAGCTCTGGCGGCTAGCCACGTTAGCAGTTCTAGCCACTGGTGCTGAATATTGGGCCTTACATGCATAAATTTGCAATCCATCCACATCCAAGTTCTGCCCATGTGCACACCCACTGTGAAAGTATGCACAATCAGCCCAAATGCATGTTCTTTCAAATAGCAGCTGCTTAAATTCCAGGCATAAGTGCCCATTGGTTCATGGAAACCACTAAAATACAGTGATTTATGTGTGTAAATAATATGCAATATTCCACAGCTCCTTATAAAATTATCCTGTTAGTTTCCACTTCAGAAACCAGGCTCCTTTTCTGCCGTACAGGTCCTACTTTTCTGGGCTTCCATCCACCTTACTCTAGTTCCTGCCATAGGTAGCAGCACAGCATAGTTTCCACAGTTCTTTTAAGCCTTTTTCCTTCTGACTACGTGGCTCCTTGGAGGCTTGCTGCTCTCCTGTACCTATGATCTGCTGCTGCAAATGCCCTGGGTCTGCATTCTCTATTTCTTCCTCCTTCTTCTGGTGCTGCAGTTTCAATCTTGGCCATTCTTCTGCTGCTCTCTCGACTCTACTACTCCCTCTACTGGTGATGAGAGTAGGGAGGCAACAGAGGGTAGTAGTAAATATAGTTCACTCTGAAGATATGAGCATTACCAGTGACTTGCCTCAAGGGCTTGGTCCTAGGTCCTGTTCTTTTTAACATTTATGTAAGCAATATTATGGAAGGTCTGTTTATTTAATTATTTTATTTAACAAATTTTGATATACCATTTTTCTACAGTCAAAATGGTTTCCAAGGAGCTGCAATATTACAATGAACAGAGAAAGATATGCTGTTGGGAAAGATATGCTTCTTTGTCGATAATACCAAAATATGCAACAAGATAGCTATCCTGGAAGGTATGGATAAGATGAGGAAGATCTATCAAAGCTTGAAGAGTAGTCAAGAATTTGGCAGCTAAGATTTAATGCTTTAAAATGCAAGGTCATGCATGTCAGCTGTAAAACTCAAGGGAGTGAAAAGCATTTCAATGCATGAAACAAGAGCAGGAGATAGGGGTCATTGTATTGGATGATCTTAAAGCGGTCAAAAAGGTAGAAAAGGTGATAGCAAAAGCCAGAGGGATGTTTGGGTGCATAGGTGGGTGCATAGGTAGAGGAATGTCTCTAGTGAGACCTCATTTGCAGTTCTGGAGACTTCACCTTCAGAAGAATATAAAGAGGATGGAGTTGGTCCAGAGGGCAGTTACTAAAATGGTCAGTGATCATCATAAGGCATATGGGGACAGGCTTAAAGATCTCAGTCTGTATACTCTGGAGGAAAGGCAGGATGGATGATAATAATGCACAGGAGGTGGTCTTCTTTCAGTTGAAAGGAAGCTGTGGAACCAGGAGTCATAGAATGTAGGTGAAAGGGGCTAGACTCAGGAGTAATCTGAGGAAATATTTCTTTATAGGCAGGGTGGTAGATGTGTAGAATAGCCTTCCATTGGAGCTAGTGGAGATAAGAATTGTATCTGAATTCAAAAAAGCATGGGATGAATACAGAGGATCTCTGAGGCAGAGGAAGAGATTGTAGAACTTAATAGTTTTTCTGGATGGACAGACTGGATAAGCCGTATGGTCTTTATCTACCATTGTTTTTTCTGTATTTCTGATTCCCTCTTCCCCACTTTTTTCCTCTTCCCATTTTCTTCTTTTTTTCTCTTTTTCCTCCCCTCTTCCTTATCCCCCTCCTTCTCCTTTTTTGACTATGATAGCTAAAGGTGTGCATGCAAAACTTTTTAAATTCAGTTCATTGTTGGATCAATCATCCATTCATTTCATTTGCAAATATGAAATAATTTGTTTCATTCATTTCCATAAATGAATGGGGCGAGAAATGTTTATATTGTAACAGTGGGGTTTTTATCCATTCTCGATGAAATTTGAGGAGCAGTCTACTGGCTCGGGCAGGAGACTAAGAAACAGGGAAGTGAGCATTCAGATCCCACTGATGTATTGCTCTCAGGCTCACACATTTTTTATTCTCATATTTGATATATCACCTAGCATTTTACATAATTACAGTCCAAGCATAACCACATTATAAAACCACTCTGTAAGAAAAATATTAAATAACCTTCTAAACAAATAAACCTACCCCATTAATTAAAAGCCTATAAAAACATCCAGATTCTAAAATTACTGGCAGGCACCTGTAACAGACACAAGCGTACTACAAGATATCAAGAGGAGAGCTTCCAAGTTACTCAGTTTCTGGTAGATTTAAGGCTAGTCTTAGATTTCTAACAACCCTGTCATGATGCATCATTCATCTGCAGCATTGATTTCAATCAGTTGAATAAGGAATTACAAATACCACCCTGCTTTAGGATGTAAATTCAAAACCAGTACTGGCCAAAAACTCTCCCTCCTGCAACTGGGTAACTTGGCAGCTCTGCAGGAGTCATAAGAAGACCTTATGGCACCAAAAGAGGGGCAAAGGGCACTAACAGTTGCATGAAGACTCTAAGCCACCATGAGGAAGTCAAAGCAACACCAAAAGTAATGAGGACCCTAAATAACCAGGATAGGAGCACAGCAGCAAAACATTTGGCAGTAAGATGCCAAAGCACCAGCTGAGGGATAAAGGGGCATCAACGCTGGCAGTGCTCTTTTCAGTTTATTTTCTATCAAGCTTCTCCTTATGGAGTCTGTCTGTTGTGCACCAAAGAACCTGACTTTTCTCTGACACACAAAAGGGGTTATTTTAGAAGCTTTATTTATGTTTTGGGTGTCTGAAAATGAGCACTCAGATGTTCAAATCACAAGGGTGTCCCCGGACCCATTTTAGAAAGTGGGTATATGGACATGGCTGGTGCGAGGATGACCAAGTAGATCAGGGGCACGCTGGAGAAATGGCCTGGGCGGAGCAATGAAGATGCACATTACGGTACAATTTCAGAATAGCACAGGCACGTCTGGCCCTGGGTATGGAGGCATCCATGCCTATGCCAGCTCCTGACTTCAAACAGGGTGCAAAAAGTGCTCATTTATGGCTATAAATGCTTCCAGCATGTAAATCCACACTCCAGACATATTAGTGGGCCAACACTGCATGTCTAAGTGTCTGAAATGGTTGGCTAGGACTTGCATGTCACTGAAGATAGACACCTTCTTAAATAAGCCAGCCAGGATATCCAAGAACCTGTTTCTGTGGCCATCCAATTCAGGGACATCCACATTTCTAAAATGGCCTACAGTTGTGCATAGACCTGGCTTTCCTAGCTGCACAGGCCCCCCACCAGACCTGGCTGCTGGTACATCAATCTTTTCTGCCTCCCTAGACGTCCCTTTTAAAATGCCACTTTGCCTCGGTCAGTGCCTTATCTCCTTATGTGTCCTGTGTGTGCTCTTTGTTTTCCCTCTGTCTCTAAGTCCGATGACTGAAGCTTACACTTTCCTAATACAAGTTTCTCTTCTTCTGAAAGCCAAGAGAGAAATGTCTAGAAAATGGTGCTGATCTCAGATTCATGATGGCATCATCAGTCATAGAATTTAGAAGTGAGGCTGGGATAGGGGTCTTGTCAAATTTTCAGCATGAAAGATCAAGTGATTCTGCTGCTTCTTTGTCCCTTGACAAGGAAGTTCTACTCTGTCTGTCAAAGGAGCAGAGGCTAGAGATTTATAGCTGAAGCTACAGAAGCTATACTGTTAAGGCGGAAGCTAGTAAATAGTTATGTTCTGGGTAGCAGAAAGCAAGACATGCCCCCAAGTGAGCCATTGGAATGGCACAGGGTGTGCGCTTGGTTAAAGACCAAGCCTGTCTAAATGGCTCTTCTGAGAGCTGGTCATTCCTTCTACTGCCCAGAGGATTATGCATTGTCTATCTCGACTGTGTAACTCCTGTGGTTTCAGCTGAAAGTTTGCGGTTTCCTAAATTTGATTCCCAGAGAGAAAGTGTGCCCTTTCCCTGGAACCATAGACTATAATAAGTACTGAAAAAAAATAGATAATTTAGGGCCCAAGCCCATGGCTAACTGATTCTCCAGAACCAATCAGCCATAGTATATAAGCAGTAATAGGCACTCAGATTTCCTCATACTCTAGACCTTCTATTCTCTTCCTCCACTTACCAGCTGCACCCAACTCTCCACTAGTTCTTCTTCTCATGGCCTTGAGGGGTAAGCCTGCTCTTTTTCCACCGCTCTCCTCCTGCCCTCTACTGGCCTAGGTCATGGTGAGCCAATTTAAGATTAGAAGCTTTAGTTATCAGATCATCCTCAAGTGGAGGGAGGCTCCAAACTGATCGTTTCATATTAAATTTGTAAATGATGACAATACTGCAGACATACCAGTCAGTAGAGCCACGCAGTAGACGAGAACATCAGTCTCCTGTTGGTAAAGGCAGGAGAGACACTCCTTTTCTACATATGGTGACAGCTGTGGCAGGACTGGGACAAGCACATTACTGGTACTTCTGCGCTAAAGGAAATTGAAATTTTAGATCGGTAAGGTAATTCTAAATGTGTTACTTTTCCATTCAGTGTGGGAAACTTGGCAGATGGGTCAGAAAATACAATGCAAAGATCAGGATCCAACGAAATTGATCAGAGCCAAATGGCATGGAACAGGCTAGATATCCATGGATCTAGATTCTTCCAGTCCATCTCTGCTACTCGCTCATGTTCATCTCATGCGCCTCTTTAGCTGTATCTGACCTTTGGGCAGGACATCTGCTACATACCATACAGTCTCATGCCACTTCCTGGGGATCTAGGCTCCGGTTCCTGCTTTTGTGCTCTTTAGATCTTTTTTTTTTTCAGAGAAGAAAATGATAATAGAGTTAAAAGAGGAAGTTCTCTTTGATGACTAGATACCATCTGTAGATTGTGTGTACAGTAGTGTGCATGCCAGGAAGTGAGAGAGTCACAGTGTGCTACGAAACTTAAACACAGGCTGTCATTGCAGAGTTATCAATTTATTTATTTATTATTTATTTTATTTAACAATTCTTATATACCGCACTATTTATGATCAGCGCGGTTTACATATAACAACAACATCCGACACTATACAAATGTCTGGTCATTACATTGAACAGGGAATGAAACTTGGAGAGAGGGGGCAACTATATACATACGAAGTTAATAGGGGAGGAACCTGTTTGGTGTTTACAGGCTGTCAATGCAGGTAAGGAGTACTAAACTAAGATTTGGTCATGCACTACAACTCTCCCTGCTCCTGCCCAGTTCAAAAGGAAGTTCAAGAGATAAAAAAAGACATAAAATATAAAATTGAGTTGACACAATAAACTGTCCCATGGCCTCTGTGCTGGCTGCAGAAGAACTGACAAGAATAACTATGATAGCTACAACTTTATTGTGATTATTAATAAATCATTTATTATTTGCCTATCATAAATTCCTAAATGAATTACAATAAAACACTTTTGAAACCCTAAACCGTAAAATCTCCCCGTTCAACAAAGTAAAACCATTATGGGTATAAATCAAACCTAACTCATCCAATCAACCTAATTTCCAAATGCTATATTAAATACTTAGGGCCCTGAACTACCGCTGGAAAGGCGGGAGCTAAATATACAGGAAATAAATAAATACATAAGTTTTCATTTTCTTTCTAAAATGTGGACAAAATTATTCAGCCCTAACCAGTCCAGGGGGTTCGTTCCCAGCCACAGGCCTAGCAAATGGAGAAACCCCTAGTACGGGTCACTTTAACTGACGCCACCCTTAATAAAGCCAATGAACCCAGTCTCAGATCGTGACCGAAGCCATGGTCCTGCAGTGCAGACGTCGGTTTTACCACTCCTGCTTTACTCATGCATTTCCAAATCAAAGAATCTTAGGGGGTAATATTCAACCAAATGTGAATAAAAAAATCCAGTTATTCAGTGGGAAATACCATGATAGCAGTTGCTGCTGAATATGTGGATTAGGTGGGCACGAGCTAGACAGTGGTGATCGTCAGCCAGTATCCAGATAACTTACCGGGACAGCACTTGGGACAGCTTATTTCCTGAAAAATTACTGCTTTCCAGATAAGTCAGGTTCCACCCCGGTACTATCCGGATAGTGCCAAGATGGTCCGTCATGATCCTCAGTGGAAAGAGCCATACCTTCCTGCCGAATTCCTAGCTCAGCAGCATTTATCTGAGTTGCAGGTGTTGCTGCCCGGATAAATGCTTTTAAATATTGACTCCTTCAATTTGATTTGCAGTAGCACTGCTAACCAGTGTCACGCTGAAGAGTAAAAGCAGGGAGTGCTGTCTAAAACTGGTTTGAAATTATTTTGTGGCAGAGCACCATCAGACTGTCACGCAGGAGGGGGGAGTCCATGGAAAATCCTGTCCGTCATGCAGGAGGACGGAGGAGGCTAACTAGGAAGGAGCTACGCGGGGAGGCCTTGTAGGAAGAAGATAACAGAAAAGATAACAAAAGAAATTTGTGTTTGACACGTTTTAATGAAGCGTGCCCTTTAGTTTGCTTCCAGCCCACATGTGGCATTTTCCATATAATCCCTGTTCCAGTTACAGAACCCAGCCAGCAATTTCATTTGTCAGTTCTGCAAAATTAGTTTTGACAATTTGATCATGACATCCTCTTTTCAGCTTGTAACATCCAGTATGTTAGCCTTGATCTCATATTTTGTACCTCTCAAGCATAATGGATGTGTTTTATCTAGAAAATTATACTTTGCAAATACCAATTTAAGTTCTATGGAAAGGTGAATTTTAGGAGCTGTTTTCCCCCCTTGATTTCACTGTAAGTATCTCTCTTTGACTTGCAGATAAAAGGTGCAGCAGGCCGGGGCTTGAAGTTTGTTGGAATTATACATCAGTCCAGTTCTCAAGTGAACCATAATACCATCACCAATGAAGGAACTGCCCACAATTGCTCTGCAGAAGTGAAAGATGTTGGTGATTCATCAAAGATTCCAGAAGATCATGTTTCACTGGGCAGCAAGAAATCATCCGATGGCACTAATGGATTCCCTGGACCAACACCAAGTGAGGTGGTTGCTGAGCAGGCTACAGAACTTGGTGAGGAATTGAAAGGCGACGGAGAGGATACTCAACAACCAGACTTGGGTCCGGGAAGGGGAGAAAATGAAGAACAGGTTCAGCAGGAGAACACAAGTATTTCAGCAGGGTTGGCAGGAACTGCAAACAAAAAGGGAATCATACCTCAGGGAGACATCCCAAGCTCATGTGCTGAAGGGACTCTTGGAAGTAAGTAATTTAATTTAATTTAGTAATGGCATTTGTATTCCACTTTTTCTTATAGAAGGCCCAAGTTATATTACCAAAAAAATGATTATACAACATACTGTAATAAATTAATAAAAAAAAATTCAATACAATTTATCCAAATTCAATACACATATTCAGGGTTGGCGCTACCATTAGATGAATCAGGCAGTCACCTAGAGCGCCAGGGATGCGAGGGAAACTCATTGCTGCTGCTGCTGTTTCTCTCTGGGACATGCAGCAGCGGCAATACTTTTAAAATGGCACCACAGCGTTTACCATCATACAGTGCTGCAGAGCGGTTCCTGCCTCTGCCCCCTCCAATTCCACTTCCTTTTGCATTGGGGGACAGGAGGGGGTGAAAGCGGCTGTTTCAGCTGCTTCTGCCCCCATGCAAAAGGAAGTGGAATTGGAGGGGACAGAAACATTGAAGTAGGAAAAGCACTGCAATGAGGTGATGGTAAGTGCTGTGGTGCCAGTGCTGCTGCTGGGGCATGTCCCAGAGAGAGGTAGCAGTGGGGCAGGGGGCACTAGGAATGAGGTTTGTTCCAGGTGCTGAATATCTTTGCACCAGCCCTGCACACATACACTTGACAGATCATTTCAGATGATAGTGAAAAATCTAGTACAAAAAGTGTCAATTTGCTCAAGAATCAACCAATGAAAATAATCAAGTTTTCATGAATTTTGTAAATTTACTGGGATGAATTTTCAGCAGTGGCAATGACTGTGGTAATTGAAATGTAGGTACCAGCATTTAAATGATTACATATATTCAGTGCTGTTACATGTAGAGTCAGCGGCACTGAATACGCATGCAGTGTCATCAGTCGCAGGCCTAAACACAAAGGGGCTGATATTCAGAACCTTTAGTTGGTCGGCCAACGGGAGGCGGGATGGCTAAGGTGCTGACTTCGCTGTCCCGCAGCACACTCTGCCCAAGGGCTGCTCCAGTACTATCTGGTTAGTGCTGGGGTGTTGGTGGCTGATGTCAGAGTGGCAGCGCCTATCCAGTTAGCACCTATCTGGCCGATTTATGCTGCATGTAAAGCCGGCGTAAGTTGCTGTCTGGATAAGTTCCAACTGCAATTCTGTTAACCAGATAGGTGATGGCACTTATCCAGTTAGTGCCGCTCAGCCCAATATTCAGCATTAGCTGCTATGCAGGTGCTGCTGCTAAATATCCTGCTCATTCCTAAGCATCATGGCATTTGAATATCAGCCCCATAGCTTAACCGGATAGTGGCAAATTTCAGCAGCTGTTTGGATGATTTTGCAACTCTGCCTCTTCACTGTGTCAGGCAGGTTAGCAGGACATTTGAGCTGTATAGGGAAAGTGTAGTTACCTACCGGTACAGGGTTGCTCTGTGGACAGCAGAGTGAGTCAGTCAGCCAGCCATGCATAGGTGTCATCATCCAATGGCGCCAGGAATGGAGTAGCTTTCCCCTAGCTCAGAGGAGCTCTTTTTTTTTTTTTAAGAGCCCCTCTGAGCATGCTCCAACCCCCACCATCCCCAGTGCATAACACTTTCTGCCTCAAACCTAGCGGGTTCATCCGAAGGGGATGGAGGGTGGGTTGACATGGCTGACTCACCCTGCTGTCCACGGAGAACTCCCATTACCAGTAAGTAACTACGCTTTCTCCATAGACAAGCAGGCTGAGTGAGCCTCGCATAGGTGACTCCCGAGCTTGGGGATGTGGAGGGGGCCCCTGCCAGGGGCACGAGGCTCAAACACCCATGCAAACCCCAGCCTAAGTCTGGCTGAAAAGAGGGCACAAATTTAGGAGACTAAATTTAGGTGCTCAGCTTTTTTTGAATATTGGGCCCCACTGTCCCTTCATCTGCAGTACAGCTGAGCCACACTCTGCTGCTTTGGGTAGCACAGAGATATTGCCTCTTTTTTATAGGTTGCCAAATGGAGCAGTGAAATGCGAAGTGCAAATCTGTGCCATTTCCTTTTTACAGAGTCCGTATGGCTGAGAGGGGATGTGTGTCAGGAAAGGCTGGGATCAGGCACTTTGCTGAAACTACACAATTTTTAGCTCCTAGTTCTCCTTTAGGATTAGAGTCAGGCTCAAAGTCTTTAAAGCATGTTTAAAGAATGACTGAATAATCCTTTAGGTTTCGCAGGCTTATTCAAAAGGTTTTATGTCTTCTTCCAAATATTTTTCTCAGCAAAGGGAATATGTTAGGCAGTTTCTTCAAAATATATTTCTAGGATAATTACCCCAAGGTCAAAGCTGCTTTACAGCTAACACACTAATTTTCAGAACTTTCCAAAACATATCAAATGTATTTGAGGGTTTGATATCAGTACAGTACAGTGTAAAAATATTCTAGCATTTTGAGTTAAGGTGGTGAATTTCTGCTACCTGCAGTACCCAGCAGTTGTTAATTGCAGTGGCCACTAATACATGCATTACTGATCCAGACAGTCCTGAGACTAAGATCAGCCAACAGGCACCATGCTGCATTATGGTTTTGTCTGTTGAAAAGGAACCAATGGACTATAGTAATTTGCCTATTACACAAGTATGAGTGTTAGTGCTGCTGTAATAAGGTTATGGGGGGAAATTCCTCAGATGGCATTTGAGAAAGACTTTCATTATGGGATGGGAGCAAATGTCCTCTTGTGGACTGATAACTGGTTAAAGAACAGGAAATAAAGATTATGGGTTCGATATTCAGCAGTGGTAGCTAGCGCAAGTACAGCGCCTAGTTGTCACCACTGAAGAGTTAACCTGGATATTCAAAGCTGGGGCCAGTGGCATGGAATATCCGGGTTTGCCGCACAGCCACAGATGGCACAGAAGCTAACCGGGAAGTAGCGATATTCAGCAGCTGCTCAGTTAGCTTCGTCGGCAAAAGTTAGGACAGCTTTTGCTGCGCATAACTTTCGCTGCTGAGGGATATCTGAATATTACCACTGACCAGTTATCCCCAGCTACCGTCCCCGAAACGTCCCCAACATGCCCAATGCTAAGTGGTTAGCATCAAGGCGTATAGCAGCATTACTCAGGGATATTCAGCAGCATCAACCATGTTGATGCCACTGAATATCCTGCTTAGGGGCATTTACTGTACACGGTGTACAGCTCTGTAAATGGTGTAAATGCCTTGCAATATCGGGCCCTATGACTAAATCATGAGAGTTCCCAGTGGAGGGAGGTGACTAATGGAGTGCCCAGGGTTCTACACTGGGACCAGTGTTTAACATATTCATTAATGATCTACAAAAGGGAGCAATTAGCAAATTAATCAAATTTGTTGAAGACACACAGTTATTCAAGGTAGGTTGGCTGTAAGGAGTTGCAGGAAGATGTTGCAAGACTGGGGAACTGGACATCTAAATAGCAAGTGAATTTTAACGTGCACAAGATGGTTAAATAAAAAGAGAAACAAAAAGGAAAAGAAAGTGATACCTTTTTATTGGACTAGCTTAATACATTTGTGGATGCTGTCACAGCCCCTCCCGGTGGCAGCGTGCTGAAGGGTCAGGGTGGACATTTATTGTTTGTTGAAGCCGGGAAGTCTAACTTAGACCAGGTGCATTATGGTCCTTGTAGTTCCCTTCTTTATAAAGAATAGTTGTGTGAGCCTTGTGCTGGGTTAAGTATAAGGTTTTATTCCCTTGATGCGCAAAGGTTCTCCAAGAAGACAACAGAATTCACCTTGATTCAGGGTTTCTACCAAAGTATTTACAAAGTCCAAAACTGTTATAAGAGCTTCACAGTCTTTTCTATTCACGCAGGATTTTTCAATATCAACAAACAGGTTAAATAAACACAAAAACTTCTTTTCAGCTCAACATAGCAATGACATTTTAGAGCATGTCTTATGCTATGACTCTGTGAGAGATTCTATACTCTCAGCTACACAGAGAGTACAGTCCATAGGATATTCAGATAGCAATGATTCTGATTCTACAAGGTCTGTTTGCATATCCTCTTGCTCAGATATGGTGTCTGCTAAGCCTTTGCTTTCCCTAGGCAAAACTGGATGTACTTCAGTAGTTCTCTCCAAGACTTTCCAGCCTGGCTGGACTTGGTCTGGCAAACAATTAATATGGCTTTTATCTAGGACCTTCTGCACAGGTTTCCAAAGCTTTCCCCAGCTTTGTTTCTCATATCTATGGCTCTCTGGTTTACAAGCCTTTCTAGGACCTGGCACACATTCAAGAAAGGAGGTGTGAATGTACCTTTGTTCTCTGAGACGTGCGTTGCCGGTATTCCCTCTACCAGGCACTCTCCTGCTTACTCTGTCTTCCCTGGAGACTTCTTTCTGAAGCTTTTCAGCATGGGCTTGTCCTTCTTGGAAGTTGTCCCTTCCTTGTAAGGACTGCAAGCTTAACTGCCTTTCCTTCCATAGTTGGAGCTTTCCCCTTTCTCTCTCCTTAGTAGCAGGGGTTTCTGTTGCTCTCTGTATTTGTGGTCCTCTCTGCTCCTGTGGTCGTCTCTGTATTTGTGGTCCTCTCTGCTCCTGTGGTCGTCTCTCTATTCTCCTGACCAAGCACTGCTTATAAAGCCGTTTCTCTAGTGAGCTTTCTGGCCCTCTACTCAGGTGTGTTTGATTAGCTATTGCATCATTACAATCTGGGTGTGTCAGCCTATCTTCTGCAGCCTCATGCCTACTCCCTCTAGCTGCACTTCTTGGTAACTGCATTCTCTGTAAATCAGTTTCTTTAAAAGAAACAGTGTTTTCTCCTAACTCCATAGCTTCAGTAGTGTCAGCTTCATCACAATGCATACAGGAAAACCAATCCTGTTGTTGTTAAGTGCCGTCGAGTTGGTGTTGACTCATGGTGACCCTCTGGATAGTTGTCCTAAACTGCGTTTGGTCTTCAGTCAGGTGGCTCGTTGTTGATAGAGTGGCACCTATAGCTGCTGAGATCCATCTCATTGCTGGTCTTCCTCTTTTGCATTGATCTTCAACCTTGCCAAGCATTATGTCTTTCTCTAATGATCTGTCTCTTTGCATGATGTGTCCAAAGTATGAAAGTCAAAGTCTTGTCATCTGAGCTTCTAAAGAAAGCTTAGGTTTGATCTCTTCTAGTACTGACTGGTTTGTTGTTCGTGCAGTCCATGGTATAAACAGTATTCATTGCCAGCACCATAATTCAAAGGCATCGATTTTCTTCCTGTCTATCATTTTCACTGTCCGACTTTCACATTAGTATGAAATTATTGAAAATACCATGGCTTGGACAAGTCGAATCTTTGTATGGAGAGAGACATCTCTGCTCTTGAGAATCTTGTCTAGGTCCTTCATGTCCATTCTGCTAAGAGCAATGTATCATCAATTTTTTTTACTGCTTGTTGTTTCCTTATTGATTATTGATCCTATATGTACACAATAATATGGATAAGCACAGACAAAAAAAATGTGGTTGGTTTTCAGTTTTAAAATTTTCCAGTATTTTTTATTTAGTTTTATACATTTGTTTTAATAGGAAATTTGTAATGCATGCTAAATTGATTTACAGTAACATGCATTAACTGACAAATTAAGGCACACTAAGTCAATTAGTGCATATTAAACAATTAGGGCACTCTAAAGTGATTATCTCCAGGAACAAGCAGGAATGAGTCTTCACATATGGGAGACGTCGCCGACGGAACCCGCACGGGAATGCTCCCCAGCATCCAATCAGAAAGCCTTTGGGAGCATCCCCCGCGCCTGCGCGGTGGCTTCCCGCCCTTCCTACTGCCTCTCCCCAGTTTTTCGTTTTCTGCGGAGCAGGCAGGACGTCCCTCCTGCCACCGCAGAAATTTATTTTTCTTTTTGTTTCCTGTGGTCGCGGCCTTTCTTCCCGCCGATGACGGCACCTTCCGTGCCCCTCTTTTTTTCTTCTTCTTCTTCTTAATTTTCGTCACCTAGAGGGAACCCTTTCTTTCCCTCGGATCGTTGAGGCTTACCAGGCTTACAGCATGGAGCCTTCTTCTCCCCAGAAGTGCACTCACTGCGGAGACTTAGTTTTCCACTTAGACTCCAACGCCTGGTGCCTCTCCTGTTTGGATCCTGACCCTTTCCTCCCGGGTCCTCCGGGCTACAGTATCGGGAGAAGACCTTCCCTTTTCCAGGTATCCCTCGATGACATCTTCCCGCCCAAGGCGCGGTCATCGGGTTTTTCTTCTCTACAGGATCAGGTAACCACACAACAGTCTGTTAAGACTAGCCAAGTCTTGAGGGGCAAGTCTCATGCGCAGCATGGCGACGGCTCCGGCCAACCCCTCAAGCCCCCTTGGCCAATATACCCCGGCGGGAGTCTTCGGGCTCCAAACCATCCACGGGGTTTCGGGTTGTTCCTGGGGTTCGCTCCTCACAGAACATTCCCGAGCCATGCTCGAGGGCGGTATCCGCTTCGAGCGGTGCCGATTCCCCGGCATCGGCGCCGGCGTCGAGTGTCCCACTCTTTGCCAGGGATCGTCAGTTGGTGTCCTCGGCACTCCGGGGCCGATCGACTCTACCCAGTCTGGCTTCCCTACATCCCAGCCATGCGCGGAGGTGGTATCCGCTTCGGGCGGTACCGACCCCCCGGCATCGGCGTCGGTGTCGAGCGTCCCGCTCCTCACCGGGGATCGTCAGCTGCTGTCCTCGGCACCTCCGGGGCCGATCGACTCAACCCAGTCTGGCGTTCCGTCCTCCCTGCCATGCGCGGAGGTGGTACCCGCTTCGGGCGGTACCTATTCCTCGGCATCGGCATCGGCGTCGAGTGTCCCACTCCCCGCCGAGGATCGTCATCTGTTGTGCTCGGCACCTCCGGGGCCGATCGACTCAACCCCGTCTGGCGTTCCTACGTCCCTGCCACGCGTGGGGGTGGTATCCGCTTCGGGCGGTACCGACCCCTCTGCATCGGCGTCGGTGTCGGGCATTCCGCTCCTCACCGGGGATCGTCGGCTGCGGTCCTCGGCGCCTCCGGGGCCAATCGACTCGATCCAGTATGGCGTTCTGACGTCCCGGCCATGCGCAAGGGTGGTATCCGCTTCAGGCGGTACCGACCCCTCGGCGTCGGGGTAGAGCGTTCCGCTCCTCACCGGGGATCGTCAGCGGCTGTCCTCGGCACCTCCGGGGCCGATCGACTCGACCAAGTCTGGTGGTCCCACATTCATGCCATGCGCGGAGGTGGTACCCGCTTCGGGCGGCACCTCGGCATCGACGTCGGCGTCGAGGATTCCACTCTTCACCAGGGATTGGCATCTGGTGCCCTCGCTTCCTTCGGGTCCAATTGCTTCGACCCACGCTGGTTTGCCGGTATCCTCGCCCTGCGCGGGGGTGGTGCCGGATTTGGGCGGCGCCGCTACCCCAGAGCCGGCAGGGGCGTCGAGCGCCCCACTCATCTCCAGGGACCGCCGTCGGCCTTCCCCGGTGTCCTCGGGGTATGTCGATCAATCCCAGACGGGCGATCCCCCGGCATCGATGTGGACGGCGAGGGCCCCGCCCATTGCTCGAAGGGGGACCCCGGTGTCTTCGATCGCTTCGATCCAGCCTGGGTTCCCGTCGTCCCTGCCTACCAGGGGGGTAGTCCCAGCGTCAAGAGGTGCCGGTGCCCCGGCGTCGGCGCCGGAGTTTTGCGCTTCCCTCCCCGCGGGCTCTCGTCGCCGGGTTGCCTGGGTACCCTCGGGGATGGGTCGTCTGCCCCGGAAGGATTTCCCTCTGGGCAAGACGGGTTCGAGAGGGGGCCCGGCGTCTGGCAGTGCCTGCCGCCCGACATCGGCGCCGGTGTTGGATGACCCCCTCTTCACTGAGCGTCGTTCTCGGGGGCCCTCTATGCCCGCGACGCCGATCGACGCAGTTCCGGTTCGCTCCCCGGGGTCAGCATTGCCTGCACGGCCGCCGCCGGAGCCCCCTAGGAGGGAGTCGATCTCCTCGCTCGGTTCGATGCCCAGCCTAGAGTCGGTATCCAGCCTCGAAGGCTTGGCTACGACACGCTTCGGGACCGGGCCCTGTCCCTTCCCGCAACGCAGAGCAGAGGTTACTAACCACTGCCCTCCGGATGCCGCGGAACCGCTTCAATCGCCGGGGGCAGTGCCGCACCCGGGGTCGGGGCCAAGGCCGATTCCTGCAGTCCCATCGGTGCCATCGACCCCTATGATGCCTAGCTTGGAATCAATTCCAGGTACCGACGACGCCATGCTGACTGCCCCGATCCGGAACTGTTGGTACCCTCCTCGGCCCAGCGGACATCAGTCCGATAGGCCTTTTGGTGCCCTGGCGGCCCCTCCCGCCATCGCCTCTCATGGCATAGCCCCTCTGGGAGAGCCGTCTTTTCAGGATTTTCTTCTTGACATGACGGACCTGCTTGCTATTCCCATCCAGGGTCCTTCCCTAAGTCCAGGTCCTGCGGAACAGGAGGCTGTAATGCTGCCTCTATATCCTTCCCTGCAGGATCTTCTACAGGAGGCATGGCGGTCGCCTTTGAGGGTTCCTGCACCGTCGACAGCGATGCATGCTCTGTATCGGGTGCCCCCCACCCCGGGGTTTCAGCAGCACCAGCTTCCACATCATTCCATCGTGGTGGAATCGGCGCTGAGGAAGGTGGGAAGCAAGAAGAAGCATTCTTCTCGCCCTCCAGGTCGCGCCTCGAAAACGCTGGATACCCTGGGGCGTCAAACCTTCCAAACGTCCATGCTGGCTTCCAGAATTCTTTCATATATTTTTTATATGAGCCTGACACTCCGGGAGGTCACCGAGAGATTATCTCGGTTGTCTCCCTTTTTGTCTGCAACCAAGGTCTCTGAATGTTCCTTGCTTCTTTATCACTGCAGGAATATCTCTGGGTTCCTTTCTCGTGCTTCTCTAGACTCCTTCCTGGCGGTCAGCAGATCCTCTGCTATTGCCATCAGAGCACATCGTACAGCATGGTTTACAGGCATCAGATTTGTGCAGACGGGCACAACATACCTTGGGTAATTCTCCTTGTGCGGGAGACCACCTCTTCAATAGTGAAGCCTTACGTCAGGTTGCTCAGTGCTTCGCTAACCCTCCCAGCGTTAGAAGCCGTCCTAGGTCCCGTCCTTCCCCCGAGGGTGGGAAATGCCTCTCTACACCTTCCTTCCCTAGGAAGAGGAAAGGTCATCCCTCCGCCCACCCGCCAGGGGCGCCCAAGCAAGGGACCTCTCACTCTGGTTTGAAGTTCCCGGGCCCGCGCCAGGATACTCATACCAGGTAGTTTTAGGCTCCTGTAGGCGGCTGCCTGCAATTAACCTTCTCTCACCAGAAGTTGAAAATTGAGCTCTACTCTGGGGCAAATGGCTCGAATGTTTATCCAGGGGTTCAGGTATTCTCCTTCCGTTGGAAGAGGGAGATCACCTCTATTCCATGTTAGCTCTGGCCCATGGACTTCCTACCCCTCAACTTACTTACCCTTAGGTACGTTCCCCGAACCCTTCTCTGCCAGGGTTCCCCTGCTGTTTGATACTGTACTGGTTTGTCTGCTGTCCCTCGCAGCATGTTTGGAACAATTCCTCAACAAGGCCGGATCAGCCCTGTTCACCTTGTCTGGTTCTCTCTGTTCAGGCTGGAGAACCCACCCGGCTATAGTCCCCCAATGCTCACCAAGGACTATACCCTCTGTCCTTCACGCTACCGTGCTGTCAGTTCGCCGATCTGCCCCTGCTCCACTGGAATAGATCCCTCCCCCCGGACGGATCTTGACGCCTCCCCCCAGGGGGACGTTTCTGTGGATCAATGGCAGGTCCGCCTTATCAGTGTTATGCTCAGGGAGGTAGGTTCCTCGGCATACCTGCGTCAGTGCCTGGGTGGGCGTTCTCCATGCCCAACTACCTAGATATATCAGATATTACCTGTTCAGTAGGCGCATACTGGGAGGTGTTCACAGTGCCTGTGCCCTACCGTTTTTTCCCCTATGGCCGGTACTCACGCCCCCCCCCCCCTCCGAGGTCCGGCCAGTCCGCCTGCCTATTTTGCTTGGATCGGCCCTCGGACTGGTTGTACTCTGCATACTGCTGTGAGGTCCACAGCTTCTACTTTTAGTTATGCCCTCCTCCCGGAGGTTCAGACCCCTGTCTCCCTATCCCTTAGCTAGGGAAGACTGTGTACTCCTCCTGCTCCGGGGTACACCCCTACCCTTCTCCGGACTAGGCTATCCAGATCGGCCAGTCTTCTACTGTTAGTCCTCTGAGTTATGGACCCTGCTCCTAAGGGAGTGCTCAGCTTTTGCATAAAGCTTCCTTGAAGACCTGCCGTCCTTCTCCTGACCCAGTTGACACCTGGATCTCCTGTCCTTCCGGATTTGGAACTTCCTCCTCGCTGCTGTGAAGTTCCCTTGAAGACCTCGCTACTGCATCTACAGTACCTTCATCATAGCTCCACTCCTACAACCCAGTAGGTAAGCTCTACATGGTACTAGGTCATTAATTCATTAAATGCTTAATGATACTTCTCATGCATTCTAAAGGCTACTCTCCCTGTAGCCTTTGGGTTTTTGCTGTTCTCTCTCTCAACTCCTACCCTCCATCCCTCGGGGGATGCCGGGGATCCAGGTTGGGGAAGTGCCATCCTGGCCTGGGCTGTGCTGATGAGATCTCCCCGGGCATCCTCAGCTAGGGAGTCCCCATATGTGAAGACTCATTCCTGCTTGTTCCTGGAGATAGCACAGTTACTTACCTGTAACAGGTGATCTCCGGAACAGCAGGAATTAGTCTTCACAACCCGCCCACCTCCCCTAGGAGTTGTGTCTCTATCTCTCTATTCCTTCCTCTCCTCTCCTTCCGGCTCAGCTATAAAACTTAACTGGGGAGAGGCAGTAGGAAGGGCGGGAAGCCACCGCGCAGGCGCGGGGGATGCTCCCAAAGGCTTTCTGATTGGATGCTGGGGAGCATTCCCGTGCAGGCTCCGTCGGCGACGTCTCCCATATGTGAAGACTAATTCCTGCTGTTCCAGAGATCACCTGTTACAGGTAAGTAACTGTGCTTAAGGTGCACTAATGAACCAAATGCGCACTATTTAATTCACACGCCTACACTATAATGAATTGCACATTAGAAGTTATTATTCAAGAAAAAATTTTTAGAGTCATTGTGAAAAACACATTGAAATCTTCAGCTCAATGTGCAGTAGCAGCAGCTAAAAAGACAAAGGGCCCGAATATTTAGTTGTGATGGCTGTGCGCCTGTAAAACGCATAGCTGTTGCTGCTTTAGAGTTAACACGGATATTCACTGAGGGTCATATGTGGCCATGGCATTGAATATCTGGGGTCGCTGCACAGCCTTTGCTGCCGCAGAAGCTAATCGGGCAGCAGCAATGTTGAGCCACGGCCCAGTTAGCTGCCATGGATAAAGATAGGCCAGCTTTTCTTGTGCCTCTCTTTACCCGCAGGTCGCTAACTGGGCAGTGGTGCAATATCGCTGCTGACAGGTAAGTGAATGATGCCCCCTCCCCTTTCCCTGGAATGCCCCCAACACACCCCGATGCTAAGTGGTTAGCGGCATTAATCGGGGCTATTCAGCAGCAGTAACCGTGTTAGTGCCACTGAATATCCTGCCAAGCAGCATCTACAGGTCTGTAAACTGTGTGAATGCCTTTGAATATCAGGCCCAAAGAGAATAGGCACCTTTCAAAAAGGAATGGAAAACAAAACAAGGAATTATTCAATGTCTCTGTTCAGATGCGACTACAGCTTGAATATTTTATTTATTTATTTATTTATGGATTCATTCATTTATTTATTCATCCAGAGTGCTTGCTATACTGTCAAGAGACCAGAGGCCATTGTGGCAGTTTCCAAAATGTGACTTTGGGTTGAAGAAGGAAACTTATAGCAGACCAGAGAGGGGAAAAGGAATGGCATAGGGGTTATAATGTTGCAGGATAAAAAGAGGGAAGGCAAAAAGAGAGCAGACCTGGCCTGACAGAGGAGGAATGGGTAGGAAAAATGAGAGAGGCGGAGGAGACTCAAAGGGAGGAAGGGGAGCGGTATGGGTCAAGTCAGGTGGAGGAGGCCTGCGGGAAGGCATTTTGGAAGAGCTAGGCTTTGAATTGTTTCTTGAAGTTGGGGAAGGAGGGTTCCTTATGAAGGAGTACAGAAAGGGAGTTCCAAAGATGAGGTCCTATGTATGCAAAAGAGGAATGCCTAGCGACTTCCAAGCGAAGAGAGGACGGAGGAGGAAGAGTCAGCAAGGAGGCATAAGAGGAGCGCAGTGAGCAAGAAGAAGTGTACCGGAGATGAGGAAAGCCAGTTAGGGCAGAGAAGAAGTGTAGAGGTTACAGTGGAGTAAGATTAGTATCCATTTTCTCCCACCTGCAGAATCACTTTCATTGTTTCCCTTACCCCTTTCTCCTCACAAGAACCCTCACTCATGGCCATTCTCTCTGGACTGCACTCCTATCAATTTACGTCTTGTGAAATAGCTTGAAGCAGAAGAGCAGCCTGCTGGCTGGAGAGTGCCCTGGGGGCCAGGAATGCCAGAGTTCAAGTCCCATGTCTCCCCTTGATGCTCCCTGTGACTGTGGGTGGGTCATTGTCACTCTCTGTTGCCTCAGATGCAAGCTAAGGCCTCGTTTTACTAAGAGGCATTAGGATGCCTGGTCCTTTTGAAATACAGACTAATACCCCATTTCTTTGAGATTGTTCTTGGATCCTGACCCCCCTTATTCTCCTGTTTACTCCCCATGTGTGGTTATAACCATTTCCCCTTAATTTTACCCTAATCCCCTGTCTATTACGTTTGTGTGTCTTGTGTAGATTGTGAGCTCTCTTGAGCAGGTCTGTTTCTTGAGTTTGTGTCCACTGCTGCGTAGGCCTTGTAGCATTATGCAAAGTATAAGTAGTAGTAGCTATCTTGTAGTGGAGGCAACTGGACACAGGAAGCCAGTAAAGGGAGATTAGAAGTGAGGTAGTGTGGTTTAAATGGCAAAATTTGGCAGCTGTGGATTGGACCAGCTGTAGGTGCTTAATGGAGTAGGAAAGAAGACTGTTGTAAAGGGCATTGCAGTAGTCCAGTTTTGAGATGACAAGAGAAACAGTAAGAAAAGGAGGAAAGGCAAGAACAGAGCAGGCATTCTGATCATCCCATCTCATAAAAATGTATAGGAGAACTTTAAAAGAGTTAAGTGCACTTCCACAGATACAGTTAACTCTCCTGCCTTTAGTGGCCCATGTTAATTCTTGGATGTTGCATCCTGCACTGAAGAATTGATGAGCCCATTATAACAAGTACTTTTTTCCTCTATTTGCATGTGCTTTAGCATTGATTTTGGGAAACTGGCAGCAACGCTAGGGTGCACACAGTTAACGTGCATTAAAGCGCTTAGAACCAACAGTAGGAGTTTACAGACACCTGCATACAGCATGATTTTTATTTTTATTTATTTAACATTTTTTATATACCGCACTATTCATCATCAGCGCGGTTTACATTGAACAACAACATACCTGTCAATACATGACTGATCTAGGTTTACAGATAACAGGGAAAATCAACTGGGTGTGAACTGGGAAATAACTATCTAAATAATTATACATAATTATATATATATTGAATAGGTTACAACAAGATTTGATATTTGATAAGAATACAGTGTTTTCACATTTTGATCTTTTGTTCTGGGTTGTTGTTATGTGTAGTAGTTTTCTGATGATAAGCCGGGGGGACGGGGTGGGCGGGCGTGGAGGGAAACCTCCCAGGGTAACTGAATTAACAGCTGGCTCTGATTCAGCTTGAAGTCCAAATGAGTAGGAAGCTGCCAGACCCCCAAAAAGGTGTTATCCACACATAGAAATGAAAAGTTGTAACTTGAGAGTTTAGGGAGAAAGATTGAGGTGCATCTCTATAGAGCAATGTTCACCGAACTGAAAGAGGCACAGTTCTATTAGTCTTACTGTAACCAGGCTTGGCGTCCATTCACGAGTAACTCTGGTCCGATATTTAAAGGGAGTTATTCAGATAGCAACACTTGGTACCCAGATAAGTCCTGCTGAGAGAGATATTCAGCACCACTATTCGCTGAAAATCTTAACAGACTGCCTTGGCGCTATCCAGATAGTTCCAGATTAGTCCAGAGTGGAGACAGGAATTATTGCGATAGTGGCAGTTTTCAGCACTGCTATCTGGATAATTATCCAGAGCAAAAAAAAGCTGTCTTAAATACTATCCAGATAAGCTATGCAACTGGTGGCTCAGAATCACTATTCTCCAGATAGTGCTACCCACCCATCACTGCAGTAGCCAGATATTCTGCACCGCCCCCTGTCCGGATACTGGCATTGAATATCCAGATATTTTTAACCCTCTGTGTTTAAAAACAACCACTGACCATGGCAGACTTAACATCTGCCAGTAGTATAATGGGTACACTACTTGTCAAACGGATTGAGGGGGGAGATAAGGAACATGCCAGCCAATCAATGTTCACTTCCAGGTTATGACCCACCCATACCCCAACCTATACCTCATCCCTCTCATAGAAATGAATGGGGTTAGCGCCTCCCAAGCCCTGCATCACATCCCACCCCACCATACTCACATTCTGCCCCTGACATGCCCACACCACACCCCGCCATACCCCTAAGGATGACATCAGCCAATCAGTGCTCACTTCCGGGTTAGGCCAAGTCCACACCCACCCCCTCACAGGCTGTCATTGGAAATGGACCAGGTCGCTTGATCTCATCAGAGATATTAATACCAGTAGAAAGCCAGGGCATCTAATCAATATTTTGCATAGATCTGTGAGAGCTAGTGGAAAGTTTAATCTGTGATAGAGATTACAAATAATCTTGCATTAGACTCCTCTGAAGAATCAGAACCACAGAGCTATGTTCAGTTTGTGAAAAGGTGGGATCGTAAATTAGACAAGTTTAATAGTGTAATTTATTCAAAAGAATTTTGGTTTATTAATTTAGACAGCGTAACTTCATTACCTGAGGCTCAAAATGCTATTTGACAAGGCATTCAACATATTCTGGATGAGGTTAGCAGTTTCACCTGATGATTATATACAGGTGCATCCATATTCATCTCTTTTTCACAATTCCTTGTATTCTGAAAAGTTAAACTCAAAAGCATTGGATGCTGATGATTTCTTGGACCAGATTGCTAAACTCCTTTGGAGTAACAGAGAAATCCAGGTCTGAGATATATTCCGTGTTGTTGTACTTGTCATAAAAAATTGGGTGGTGTGGCCCATAGGGTCTTAAAGACTATACCATTTAGCCAAATCATTCATAAGAAAAGGATGTATTTGATGGACCTGAATAATGCAGATAATAGCCTGTGTTTTGCAGGTAGCCTCATAGTACTCATGTCATGAAAACTGACAGATTTCGAACTGTTAGAAAGTGCTAAAAATCTACATAATGAGTTGGGGGTGGTCAGTACATAGAAAAATCATGCTCGATGATCTCGCAATATTTAAAAAGCATTTAAAGATAAACATGTGCATTGTGCTTTATGCAAATTCATGGGGTTAAGAACCTAAGAACATAAGATATGCCATACTGGGTCAGGACAAGGTCCATCAAGCCCAGTATCCTGTTTCCAACAGTGGCCAATCCAGGTCACAAGTACCCAGCAAGTTCCCAAAAAGGTACATAGGTTCCACAATGCTTGTCCTGAGGCAAGAAGTGGATTTCCCGGGTCCTCTTTAATAATAGTTTATGGACCTTTCCTCCAGGAACTTGTCCAAACCTTTTTTAAACCCAGCTACACTAACAGCTTTTATTACATCCTCCGGTAACGAATTCCAGAGTTTGATTACCCATTGAGTGAAAAAATATTTTCTCTTATTAGTCTTAAACAGGCTACACTGTAGCTTCATTGCATGTCCCCTAATCTTTTTACTTTTTGCTAGCATAATCAGTCTACGTTTACCCGTTCCACTCCATTCATTAATTTATAGACCTCTATCATATCTCCCCTCAGCCGTCTCCTTTCCAGGTTGAAGAGCTCTAACCTATTAAGCCTCTCCTCATAGGGATATCCTTCCATCTCCTTTACCATTTTGGCAGCTCTTCTCTATACCTTTTCTTATACTGTTATGTCTTTTTTAAGATATGGCAATCAGAATTGCACACAATATTCATGGTGCAGTCGCACCATGGAACAATACAGAGGCATTATAATATCCTTTGTTTTATACTCCATTCCTTTTCTTATGATTCTTAGAATTCTATTTGCTTTCTTGGCTGCCACTGCACACTGGGCGGAGAGTTTCAACATGCTATCCACTATGAAACCTAAATCTTTTTCCTGGGTGGTGCTTCCTAATGTGGAACCTTGCATCATGTAATCATAATTTTGGTTGTTCTTTCCTAACTTTGCACATGTCCACATTAAAATTCATCTGCCATTTGAATGTCTAGTCTTCCAATTTATCAAGGTGCTCTTGCAATTTTTCACAATCCTCTTGGGTTTTAACAACTTTGAATAATTTTGTGTCATCTGCAAATTTGATTATCTCACTTGCTATTCCCATTTCCAGGTCATTTACGAATATGTTAAAAAGCAGTGGACCCATCACTGATCCCTGGGGTACTCCTCTATTTACCTTTCTCCATTGGGAAAATTGGTTATTTAGCCCTACCCTCTGTTTTCTATCTTTTAAGCAGTTCCTGATCCACAATAGTACACACTGCCTCCTATCCTATGACTCTTCAATTTCGCCAAAAGTCTCTCATGAGGGACCTTGTCAAAGGCTTTCTCAAAATCCAGATATACTATATTAACTAACTCATCTTTGTCTACCTGTTTATTCACACCTTCAAAAAAACATAACAGATTAGTAAGACAAGACCTTCCTTGGCTAAAGCCATGTTGGCTGTCTCCCATTAAGCCATGACTATCTACAGTACATGTTCAGTAATTTTGTTCTTTATAATGTTTTCTACCATTTTTCCTGGTACTGACGTTAGGCTCACTGGTCTGTAGTTTCCTGGATCACCCCTGGAACCCTTTTTAAAAAATTGGCATTACATTGGTTATTTTCCAGTCTTCAGGTATTTACAGATGGTTTTAATGATAGTTCACAGATTACTAATAGTAGATCTGCAATCTCATATTTCAGTTCTCTCAACACCCTCGGATGTAGCCTAGTGGTTGGGGCAAGGTACTTCAGGCCGGAAGGTTGGGGGTCGTGGGTTCAAATCCCACTAGAGGACAGCAACCTTGGGCTGGAAGGACTGGGGTTTCTAGTCCCACAGATGCTCCTTGTGGTCTTGGGCAAGCCACTTAACCCTCCACTGCCCATGTTCCCTGTAAGTATTAGTGTATGTGTCTCATATCCCCGCGTGTTAAAATGTATCCCCCAATTGTGTTGTGACCGCTTTGATTGAAGGATAAGGCGGTATACAAAACTGTCTAAATAAATAATAAAAATAAATACCATCCAGTCCAGATGATTTGCTACTCTTTTTGCTACTTTCAATTCTTCTGATGCATCACCTTGTTTTAAAACATCAAACTGACCCTTATCCTCTAAAACTGTTTTCTTGTTTCTACATGATGACCATTTCCATGGTATAACCAATGTCAAAAAATTCTACAGGGAGCGTAACTTCTGTAATTTGTGGGAGGACCAAATTTGTCATAAATGATTTGTGGATGACCTATGTGATATTGTGATATTGTGGATGACCTATGTGATATTCCTTTGTTTTATTGACAAAAGGTTATAGACTAGTAAAATTATAGTATTGAATTTTCCCCAGGTTTCGTTTTGTAGTACAGACAAACAGCATTTGTTCTACCCCCAAAAGGGGCATCTTGTGGCATCAAAGGTGTGGTAATGCTGAGCCAGCCAGGAAATCTGCACAGTCCCTGTCATTTTCTTTTACCATCCGCTTCCACTCATGCTCCCATAGACTTACCACCTTGAACCCCTGGCGTTCCAGGAATGCTGCCTTTAGCTGTGTTTTGTAATAAAAAAAAAACAAAGGTCGTTGCTGTTACAAGGTTCGGGTCTTTATCATTATAATAACTCAGACATCCATGATAAAAACAATCATTAAATTCAAAAGCTGTTTCTACCCCATCGATCACTGTATAACCATCAGGAAAATAAGAACCCACTTTTTTTTCACCTCCTTTCAGAGCACGTGCAATCTGTATTTTCTTTATATACATGAGCCATTGAATAGAGGGAAATGAATATCTCTTTGTCTGCCTGTGATAGTTATCTGGTGGGATGAGTGCCACAGTCTTGGGTTCTAAAAACATTAACTTAACATAACCCTTGCATCTGTATGTATGGCTATGTACTGGAACGGTCTAAACATCTTGTTAGAATTTTTGATCCATCATCCTACTCTAGAACCATTTCTTTCTTTGTCATTTTCATGATGTCATCTCGGTAGAGGACACAGGCCTGTTGCAAAATAGATACATCTTGTTGGCAGTAATAAGCCAACTCTTTTTGCAAATTAAAAGTTTTATGCTGATTGTCCTTGCACCATTGTAAAAATTCCTCTTTTTTTTTTCTTCAGGCAGGATGTTTCTAACACCATAATGCTCAACATTTGTCATAGGGCCCATATAATTTTGATTTTCACGAATATTAAAAAAATGTGGAAAGTACCCCTTACGGCCTGTAAAAACCCATAGCTTGTGGAAGTTTGCTAAGTTTTATAGGCAGGAAATTTAGAGTCTATAAAACAAATAGTCAAAGGTTCAACAGTAATTTGTAAAGGTTGACCACCTTGAACCAGCAGACTTGTACTCATGTTTTCCTTTAACAGTTGTTTAAGAACAAAATATCCGTCATAACCTTTGGAATTATGAGCTATGAAGGTATAGCCTTTAAATGTTTTGTCACAAAAAATCTGTATAAAGTCAGAAATAGATCCAAGGCCCTTGAATTCCCAGTTTCTTTCATCGAAGTCCATCGCATATATGTAATTAGGGACGTACATTCACAATCATAAAAAATATATTTTTCAGATGCTTCATGTTTACCAATAGGGGGTCATAAAACATAAGTGGTTATTTTTATTTATTTATTTATTTACATTCTCTTATATACCGCGCTATTCTGCATCAGTGCGGTTTACATTGAACAAACTGAAATTACATTGAACAGGGCATTATAACTTGGAGATAACTATTTTACAGGGAACATGGGCTATGGAGGGTTAAGTGGCTTGCCCAAGACCACAAGGAGCACCTGTGGGACTAGAAACCCCAGTCCTTCCGGCCCAAGGTTGCTGTCCTCTAGTGGGATTTGAACCTCCGACCTTCCGGCCTGAAGTACCTTGCCCCAACCACTAGGCCACTCCTCCACTAGACCAACCACTAGGCCACTCCTCCACTAGGCCACTCCTCCACTGCTGTCTCCGGTTAAAGGTTCATTGCATAGCTTACAATGTCTACACTTGCATTTATGTTTCTTGTGCACATAAGACTCACATTTCTGGCACAGTGTCTTAGATAAATACTCCACTTCTTTTTTCAGTGCCAACTGCATCTATCTATCTAAACACTCTTTAGAATGACAACACAGTTAACAATTAGGATATTTATTTATTTAACCAGTTTTGTATACTACTTTCTCCTTCAAGCAAAGTGGTTGACAAGACAACAAAGGCTTACATACTGAGGGTATGGGAAAGCAAAAACGATACATTACAATATAAATACAAAACAAAACAGTATGTTATAATACTTTATCATAGTGAAATTAAATATACATAATGGTAAATTATAATAGTTATCTCTGTTGTACACCAGCATAGTTCACACACGTCAATGTCAAACAAAGACGACACCATAATGTGCAATTATGATCATGACTGTACGTTTTCTGGCAAAAACAACAGAAGCTACGCTCTGTAGAATTTTTTGACATCAGTTATACCAATGTCATTATATAGCAACAAGAAAACAGTTTTAGGGAACACGGATCGTTCTGATGTTTTAAAACAACCCCATGAGTTTGTGTAAAGCACAACACGTATGTTTATCTTTAAATGCTGTTCAAATATTGCTACATCATTGAGCATGTTTTTATGTACCGACCACCCCAACTCATTATGTAGTTTAGCACCTTCTAACAGCTCGACATCTGTCAGTTTTACCAGAGACATGAGTGCTGTGAGGCTACATGCAAAACACAGGCTATTATCTGTGTTATTCATGTCTATCAAATACATCCTTTTCTTATGAATGATTTGGCTAAATGGTATAGTCTTTAAGACCCTATCATCAGCATCCAATGCTTCTGGGTTTAACTTTTCAGAATACAATGAATTGTGAAAAAGAGATGAATGTAGATGCACCTGTACATAATCACCAGGTGAAACTCTGCTGCTAACCTCATCCAGAATATGTTAGATGCCTGGTCAAATGCCATTTTGAGCCTCAGGTAACGAAGTTACACTGTCTAAATTAATAAACCGAAATTCTTCTGAATAAATTACGCCATTAAAGTTGTCCAATTTACGATCCCACCTTTTCACAAACTGAACATAGCTTGCCAGTTCTAATTCTTCAGAGGGGTCTAATGCACGATTTTTTCTTCTGTCCTCTGAAACACTGTTCTTATATACAAGGCTTTCACCATACTCTCCGTATTCTGTACCGGTGTGTGCAGATTCACTGTTTGGAAGGCTTTCGCTGTATGATCTTTTTCTGTTAGACTTCTCTCTCGGATTCATGGTGGCTGACTGATTTTCTAACATTTTCTTGGTCTAAAAAGAAAACATAGGGGGCTAAAAACACTTTTTTTATTTTTTCAATGATCTTAAAAACTAGTAGGGGTAAAACCAGAATACTTACTGTTTTGTTTATCTTTTGGCTTCCTATAAGAAACTGGCTGTTGTTTAGAATCTGTAGACTGGGTGACCTGTTTTGTAAGTGATTGCTCTTCTGTACCGGAGTGTGTAGATTCACTGTACCTTCTTTTCCTGTTAGACTTTTCTCTTGGATGCATGGTGGCTGACTGATTTTCTAACATTTTCTTGTTCTAAAAAGGAAACATAGAGGGGGCTAATACATTTTTTTCTTTTACAATAGTCTTAAAAATTAGGACGAGTAAAACCAGAATACTTACTATTTTGTTTATCTTTTGGCTTCTGGTAAGGAACTGGCTGTTGGTTAGAATCTGCAGACTGGGCGACTTGTTTTGTAACAGCTTCTTGGTCTAACATAAAAAGAATAAGGGTGATACACATTTTAAAAGCATATTTGATAGAAAAAAAAACAATACTTAACGTTTTAACTTTCTCTCTTGTCTTTGTCTCATAACAGAACCTTATTTGTAAATCCTGATTTCTGTGCATTTGTAAAGACAATCATAAAGAGACAGAAATATTACATAACCAACATTTAAAAAAAAATAAGATCCACGTCTACTCACAATGTAATTGGTTGAAGCAACTGGTTCTGATATGACCTCCTTACTGTCTATAGACTGAATGACTTGCTTTGTAGCAGTTTCTTAATCTGCTGTAACATAAAAAGAATAAGGGTGAGACACATTTGAAAAGCATACGTGTTGGAAAATAAAAAACATTACTTATCTTTTAACTTTCTCTGTTGTCTTTGTCCAGTAAGAGAAAACTTATTTGTAAATCCTGGCTCCTGTGCCTGTTTTTTAAAAGACAATCATAAATTTGGAGACAGAAACATTACATAACCAATATTTTTTAAAGATAATAGCCACATCTACTTACCATGTTAATGGCGAAAGAGGCCCAATGTAACTTTCTTACAATCTATGTAGACTGCGTGATCTTTTCTGTCATGGCTGACTACTGCAATGTACTGTGTATTTTATAGCCACCCAACTCCCTACTAAATTATTTGAGTTTTACATTCCCAAACTCTTTAACTGAAATAACTCTGCTCCTCATAATCTTATCATATAGTCTATTTTATAATGTGTATGTATCCCCCAGCTAATCCACATTGCCCTATGTTTTCCCAGACAAGTACATTGTAGGAGATGCTTTATAATGTGTATCTGGCCCTAGATGGCTAATCCACATTGACCCATTCCCAGATGCTTTAAGTGAATTTAGCATTGTACAGTAGAGCTCTGCCCCTCATAATCTTATCATATTTAGATTTTTTTTATATAAAAGCATATATTTTATTTTTGTCCATCTTCATCTGCATGTTCACATTCAGCTAATAGATGCTGAAAATGTAAACATATTCATAAAAAGACATTTTTTGCAGCACTCTGTTTTTTTTTTAAAGAACGATCTGCAATCTCTGTCACAGATGAAACCTTCCACTAGCTCTACATGGCTATCTCTCACAGATCTAAGCAAAATATTGAGCAGATGCCCTGGATTTCTACTGGTATTAATATCTCTGATGAGATCAAGCAAAAAATTAACATTTTTACCACATAAGTCGAGTGTTTTCATTTACAATAGGTTCTAGGCACAACCTGATACGAGTTTTCTTGAGTTTCTGCTGTATTTCCTCATACCCCCACCTCAGGCAATCATGATGTCTTTGCCCTAGAGCCTTTATTGCACAGGCTGCACAGTCTTCTTCTTCCATCACCCCATGCAAGCATTTCTTGATAATACAGTATACTGTTGCCCGTATAACCAATTTAAATGTGTTTATTCAGTAAAGACTGCGCACTGGTGGGGTTTTAGAAAGTCCTATGTCGGGTGTCCTTTTGGTTAACTACAGTGTGACTTCAATCACTTCCCTTTGACATGGACAGACAAAGCACAAGGAGGATAGATTGCTGGTATGTCATAAGAACATAAGATATGCCATACTGGGTCAGACCAAGGTCCATCAAGCCCAGTATTCTGTTTCCAACAGTGGCCAATCTAGGTCATATGTACCTAGCAGTTTCCCCAAGGGACACAGGTTCCACAATGCTTGTATTGGTTCAAGCATTGATATCCTGGGTCCCTTCTTAATAATGGCTTATGGACCTTTCCTCCAGGAATTTGTCCAAACCTTTTTTAAACCCAGCTACACTAACAGCCTTTACTACATCCTCCGGTAACAAATTCCAGAGTTTGATTACACGTTGAGTGAAAAAATATTTTCTTTTATTAGTCTTAAATAGTTTACCCTGTAGCTTCATTGCATGTCCCCTAGTCTTTCTATATTCTGATAAGGTAAACAATCGATCTACGTTTACCCGTTCCACTCCGCTCATTAATTTATAGACTTCTATCATATCTCCCCTCAGCCGTCTCTTTTCCAGGTTAAAGAGCCCTAACCTTTTTAGCCTTTCTTCATAGGAGTATCCTTCCATCCCCTTTACCATTTTGGTGGCTCTTCTCTGAACCTTTTCTAATAACTCTATATCCTTTTTAAGATACGGCGACCAGAATTGCACACAATATTCAAGGTGCGGTCTCACCATGGAACGATATAGAGGCATTATAATATCCTTTGTTTTATTTTCCATTCCTTTCCTTATCATACCTAGCATTCTATTTGCTCTCTTGGCCGCCGCTGCACACTGGGCCGAGGGTTTTAACATGGTATCCACAATGACGCCTAAATCTTTTTCCTGGGTGGTGGTTCCTAATGTGGAACCTTGCATCGTGTAACCATAGTTTGGGTTGTTCTTCCCTAGGTGCATAACCTTGCACTTGTCCACATTAAATTTCATCTGCCATTTTGATGCCCAGTCTTCCAATTTATCAAGATCCTCTTGCAATTTTCCACAATCCTCTTGGGTTTTAACAACTTTAAATAGTTTTGTGTCATCTGCAAATTTGATAACCTCACTCGTTATTCCACTTTCCAGGTCATTTATGAATATGTCAAAAAGCAGCGGACCCAGCACAGATCCCTGGGGTACACCACTATTCACCTTTCTCCATTGGGAAAATTGGCCATTTAGCCCTACCCTCTGCTTTCTATCTTTTAACCAGTTCCTGATCCACAATAGTACACTGCCTCCTATCCCATGACTCTTTAGTTTTGCCAAAAGTCTCTCATGAGGGACCTTGTCAAAGGCTTTCTGAAAGTCCAGATACACAATATCAACCGACTCATCTTTGTCCACCTGATTATTCACTCCTTCAAAAAAACATAACAGATTAGTAAGACAAGATCTTCCTTGTCTAAAGCCATGTTGGCTGTCTCCCATTAACTAGCTTTTGTGGTGGTGAAGATCCATCACTTCCCTACAAAGAAAAACCCTGTGCCAATGTGAAATGAATTACCTCTTCTATAACACTTTTTAAAATACATGGACAACACAAGCCTTATAAAAACTTCTGCAACAAAAATAAAAAGACCTCCCTCTTATCTCTGTGGATCCTTGTTCTTCCAGCAAAAAAGTTGCTTCAGCATCAGCCGCTGCCTAATATAATTCCATGTCTGTTGGATCCACAGTGTTGTCATCTGGTAAGTCAAAGGCTGCATTTTCAATTTCAATGCCTGAATCACAAAGTTCTTGAGAATCAAATAATTTTTGTGTATCTGGGAACTCTTTATTCTTTTCAGTTTCAGAGTCTGTTAATTCATGTTTATTGTGTTCTCTGGTATCTGTTGGACTTTCCAGTTGTTCAAACAGATTTTCTGTAGGTGGATAACCTTCCATCCCTGCATCACAATTTTTAAGAAAGTAATTGATATTATGCAAACCATTAGAAAGATTCTTTATTTTTCCTTTTTTAATCTCTGTGTTAGAGTTTTTTCTACACAGGCTGTATAGATTTACACAATGCTATCTCCAGACACATGAGCATGCTCAGATATGCCTCTTTTTTCTTCTCTGGAGTGGCTTTTTCAAAAGCCAATCACATGTTGCCACGTCATTTCCTTTTCTACAATCACCATGACAATGGAGCATGCCTAGACATGCCTCTTTTTTTCTCTGTACTGGCTTTTTCAAAGCCACTAAAGAAAATAGCTGAAGTGGGATTTAAACCCAAGTATCTCTGTGTTTCAGGCTGATGTGCTAACTACTCAGCTATCACATACTGAAAATACTTCTATCTTTAACAGTGAAGTCTTAAAGGCAAATTCTTTAACATAGACAGCACTGTTCTCTCTCTCTCTCTCTCTTTCTCTGTAACAATGAGGTACTAATTGAGTTAAACACACATGCTGAAAGAAAAGTCTGTTTTAAAATTATTCTACCAAATGTTGTGTACCAGCACCACATTTTAAAAGCTTAATTTTCAAGCTGTATTCTTGTATTTTACTAAAGAATATACATTTAACTAAAGCCCTTGTCAGTTCCTGTCACTGCCAAATGTTTATTTTTAATGATCAATTCTAAATAGATTGCAATATACACCTTTCACTAAAAGCAATGAGGCACTGCTTTGTGAGGAAAAAAAAGCTCAGGCAGGGGAAAAAAACATTTTTGTTTTCTGTTTGCCAGGTTCTTGACAGACTAATAATGCAAAAAAGCCTTCAACATGCTCAAGATTATCAATAAGAAACTTAAAGACTTCTTTTTAGTTATCTCCTGTGGCCTCTCTAAACATTCAAATTCAATTTTGCTGAAGGTCTCGGACTTTTATGGCATTCATTTACGGACTTGCTATGCGTCCAACATTAGTGCCTGATAGCATCAACGACCTTCCAACGAAAATACCCAGTGACTTCAGAAAGCGAATAGAGCTGTTCCCTTATTCCTCTTTTCACGAGAAATAATACTATTATTGATTTTTAAAATAATCTCACAAATAGTTCAAGGTCCAGCTTTTGAAGAATACTTAGCTTCTTGTTATAAATTTCTTCTTCATATTCCCTCTCGCTTTCAAATCCCAACACCTTCCCCAGACGTCTCACTAGCGTTTCACTATTAATGTTTCATCAGGGGATCACTGTTTTCTGTTCTTTCACTATAAAATAAAATTAAATTAAACCCGTTTCAAAAACCACAAAAATCGTCTAAGTTCCAGACTACATTACTAATTAATCTTACCAACTATATACACCTGTTGATGTTGTTGTTAAGTGCCGTCGAGTCGGAGTCGACTCATGGCGACCCTCTGGATAGCTATCCTAAATTGTGTTCGGTCTTCAGTCAGGCAGCTCATTGTTGACAGACTGGTACCCGTAGCTGCTGTTATTGTATCGATCCATCTCATTGCTGGCCTTCCTCTTTTGCGTTGACCTTCTATCTTGCCAAGCATGATGTCTTTCTCTAATGATCTCTCTCTCCGCATGATGTGTCCAAAGTATGAAAGTCAAAGTCTTGTCATCTGAGCTTCTAAAGAAAGCTTAGGTTTGATCTCCTCTAGTACAGACTGGTTTGTTCTTCGGGCAGTCCATGGTATACACAGTATTCGCCGCCAGCACCATAATTCAAAGGCATCAATTTTCTTCCTGTCTATCTTTTTCACTGTCCAGCTTTCACATCCATATGATGTTGTTGAAAATACCATGGCTTGAACAAGTCGAATCTTTGTATGGAGAGAGACATCTCTGCTCTTGAGAATCTTATCTAGGTCTTTCATAGCCATTCTGCCAAGAGCAATGCGTCGTCTGATTTCTTGACTGCTTGTTGCTTCTTTATTGATAGTTGATCCATGATTGATAGTTGAACCTGTTGATTATGCCAGTTGTCATGATCTTTGTGTTCTTTACATTAAGGTGCAGGCCCATTTTGAGACTATGTTCTTTGATTGTGAGAAGCAAATGTTTCAGATCATCTTCACTTTCTGCCAGTAATGTGGTATCATCAGCATAGCGAAGGTTGTTGATGAGTCTTCCACCAATCTTCACACCTACCTATATACCTACCTATATACACACCTACCTATATACACCTACCACATACAAAAACAATGCTGCACACGTTTCCTAATAAATTCATCTTAAACTCATCCGATGAATCACAAGTCCATTCATCGCACTCGGAAAAAAACACTGCGCATGCGGACTACAAATCACGTCTATTAATTTAAAGACCTCTCATTACTCCCCTATTGGTGATATCCAAGCCCATCTCCAGACTTCAGCACTAACACCAGGGATCCTCAAAAAATTCCATCAGTATCACAATAACGCCCACAGAATCCAACTATCCAATAGCAGATTTGTTATTGCCGCTCACCGTATTTTTAACAACCCCTATTTTCCTTTACTCTATTACATACAAGAGGACCAGTCAATAGTGGCATTAAGCCCTATCAGTGTTACAGATTTTAAATTAAAAATCCACTTCTGTTCTCGGATCAAAAGAAGCCAGAAGCAAACACTTGCATTTCTGGGGTCAGACACTCTGTTTCCAGTGATGCATTGAAAAGTGATATGGTCCAATTCTGATGACACCCTGTTTCTGATGATGTGCGGGGTGTGGATGTGGCCTAACCCGGAAGTGAGCGCTGATTGACTAATGTCATCTTTAGGGGCATATCATGGCAGGATGTGGGTGTGTTAGGGGGTGGGGTATAGGCATATTAGGGGATGGGAGGTGGGCGTGGTGGGTGGGATGTGGGGTGGGGCTTGGGAGGAGCTAATCCCATTCATTTCTATGGAAGGGGGGCATGGGCAGGGCATAACCTGGAGGGGAGTGCTGATTAGCTGACTTCATGCTTATCTCACCTGCCAATCAGGTAGACAAGTAGTGTACCCATTATACTATTTCTGCCTGTCTGTTTTAAGAGAACACATTTGGTAAATTAGATTGTTATCTAAGTAGATTGAATTGTTGCCCCAAAAATACTAGCAGAAGTACACATTACTGTCTCTTCATAACATATAAAAAATTAAAATTTTGATATCGAACCCTCAATGAGCATAAGCAATACAGTATTTACAATGTTGCCATGCAAATGTTTTTCAGAAACAGAGATCTTTGCCATCTTCAACAAACCAAAAGCCCAGCAGAGATGCAGCAAATACTTTACGGTCCACATCCCGATGAAGGTCTACAAAAATGGGCAAACCACCAACAGCTTGGAAGCAAACTGGCTGGAACATATGACAGACCACTTTAAAAGAGGTGGTTCATTGGTGAACGCCGCCTTCTATCTTGGAATGGTAAATGGTATGGAATTTGCAGAGTATTACTGTAGGATTTAAATAACAAGAGGTCTTTCCAGTATGATTTTGATATGTTAAATCTTATGAAGCCTATGTATATGATCCTTAGCTCCGAGAAGAGATAGACATCTAGGGTGTAATTTTATAGGAAGGTTCCTATTATAAAATATGATTTATGTCTGAACTTGCAAAATGTGGCCATTTATACCAGCTCTTGGGCTGGTGTATGTGATCATGTCTTAATTTAAGGTGCAAATTCTGTCACTTATGGTAGGATTTTATAAAGAAACGTAGTAGCCTACTTTTCTTTATAAAACACCCAGGTAGATGCTTACTTTCATGCTTAAAGAAGGTGTCTCATAAAATTTTCCTCAGAAGGGATAATTTTATAGTTTGTATGCATGCATAGGGGTATGTTTACTAAGCAGTCTTAACGTGCGCCCGGCGATAGTGTGCAGGATGCCATAAAAGGAGTGGGCGTTCCGGTCTAAACATAGCAAACCGGGATTATTGTGTGATAATGTGCTCTGCGCACGTAATCGCATGAGAGGGAGCTGTGCACGTTAACGCGCGTTAATCTTAAGTAGGCGTGCTGACTTGCAAACAGAGCAGCAGAGGTGTAGTACAATGGTTAATACACTGACTGATGGTACGGTGTTATGAGTTCGATCCCCCAGTGTGCCTAATGAATAAGGCTGTCTGAGGCATCACCCTTTACTTTTAAGCAGTGCTGTTTGAGGCATTTAATTTTTATTTTAAATTAGTGCTGCCAGAAAACACACACTCACAGTGCCGTAACCTAAGGTGCCGCATAAGGCGCCCTATAAGGCACTCCAGAGGGCAACATATAAAGTGCACTGTCTGCCAAGGCACCCTATAAAGTCCCCTATAGGATGCCTTATAAGGCGCCTTATAAGGCACCTTATAAGGCACTTTATGGGGCGCCTTATGAGGCACCTTAAGGTTACAGCACTGTGAGGGTGTTTTTGCTGGCAGCACTAATTTAAATTAAAAATAGAGAATGCCTCAGACAGCCCTATCAAATAACCCCACTGTGGGATCAAACCCATGACCTCTGGCTCTACAGGCAGTGAAGTAACCAGTGGGCTACAGCTCTATAGCTACTAACAAGCCCCTGGCTGGCTACAGAAGGACTGCACGTCACCACACAAACTGTCTGCTGGTAGTTACCAGGATAGGGTTAACTCACCCATACCCATGATGCACTGCACATGCAAATCAGCAGTCCACAGGTGATCACAGGATGGGGTATGCACCCCCACAGCACCTAGGCCTGGTAGGGGGAACTGACCATGTGCACCCCCACAGCACCTCAGCCTGGTAGGGGGTACTGACCGGGTGTGTTACTGGCACAGAGTAGCTACAGACCGTCACATTGTGTGGGTACTGTGCTCACCCTCAGGGTGAGGTGGGGCACCCAGCACCAGGTTCGCAGCACCTTTCATGGCTGAAATAGGCCATGCTGCAGGTACCCATCAGTTTCAGTGTGTGTGATAGGTAGTTCCTGCAGACACACCTAGGATACATCTGTGTCCATCTGTATTTCTCAATCAAGTCTAGCCTGTATGTGCTATGATGCACCCAGAATAGTGCATATTCTATGTTGGTGCCATGGTCATATGATGTAAGTGAAGGGGGGCGTTCCTTATCGTTCCTCCAGTTCAGTCCTCTACCTCTGGATTGTCAACCTCCTCCTGCAGCTTGGAGACTGGCATGTCAAAATCATGACATCACTGGATATAGCCTGCCAGATACTCCCATCAGCCCCAGTGTGACCAGTCTCCATGCAGCAGGAGGACATCATGAGCCCAGACTAGGGCTCACTAGAGGAACAGATAAGGAGCCTAGAGAATAGAGTAGATTAGTTTTGAGAGAAATTAATTGTTTTTAATTGGTTTGGTATTAGGGTTCTTGTGCCTTTAAAAAAACAAAACAACAAAAAAACGAAGTGAGGAAGTGTTTCTTTACTGCTCCCTGCTCAGCTGTCCTAAGTTCAGGATTGCCCGATTCTCTTTCCTGCAGATCTCTCCTCCCAGACCTTTCGGGGGAGAGCTCTTTAATTGCCAGCGTTGATCCGCCGGTCCCGAGAAAGCAGCAGAGGTAAGTGCTGTGGGGGGGCCGGTCAGAGGACAGCGGGGAAGCATGCATGCTTCTGCCGGCGGCACTTCCTGACTGGTCGGAGTGCTGCGCGGCACAAGAAACGCTGCTTCGGGCTGAACAGAGCCAGCCGAGGTACACGGAGCCGGAGACACCTCTCTTCACGGTAGCGGGTGAGCCCAATCAGTGAGTCTCGGTAAAAAGGGTACTTTGGCGCCCTTTTTGCTCCGTTGGAGTTATGGTGGCCATTTTGAGAGCCACAAGGGAGCCACGTGGCTGCCGCTTGCCGTGTACAAGCAGGGGAGCTGCGGTGAAACAGAAGTGGTGGAGTTCTTCCGTTATTTACTTTATTTGTTTAGTTTGTTTGTGGATTTCTTTGATTTTTCTCAGTTTTTTTGGGGGGCGGGCAGCAAATCCCTTGGGGGGGGGGGTGTTTCTTCCTGCAGCCTCTTCAGTGCTTTCAACTGCAGTATTCCTGTCAGAGCAGTTTAGGCTTTAGGATTTTTATATTTTTCCACGTTTGTTTAACAAAAAAAAAAAACAGAGGCAAAAATGGCTCTGGGACAGAGGGTGAAGCAGTTAGGTGCACAGGTGGTCTTCTCTTCAATCCTCCCTGTTGAGGGTAAAGGCCAAGGCAGAGAGGCTCGCATCCTGGAGATGAATGCATGGCTGCGTGGATGGTGTCATCGAGAGCGTTTTGGTTTCCTAGACCATGGGATGCTGTTCCAAGGGTTGCAGAGCAGAGATGTCATCCATCTGTCAAAGAAAGGTCAACGTGTCTTCAGTAGTAGACTGGCTAATCTACTGAAGAGGGCTTTCAACTAGATTCGTTGGGGATGGGTGAAGAAAGCCCCCAGGTAAGTAAAAGCCCCCAGGTAGGTGATACCCATTTCCATAAAGTTATTTAATGTAACAGGGGTAACATATGGAAAGCAGTGTGTATAAATGCCCGTAGCATGGGAAATAAGATCCCTGATGTTGAAGCTTTGGTGGGAGTGGCTGACTTGGATTTAGTGGCAGTTACAGAAACATGGTTCACAGAAAACCATGATTGGGATGTAACTGTACCTGGCTATACTTTATTCAGAAAGGACAGGGTAGGAAGTAGGGGAGGAGGAGTGGCTCTATACGTAAAAACTACTATCAAAGCTTTGGAATTACAGAGATTAAAAGGGAGAGGGGAGGCATTGTGGGTTAAACTAGACAGAGGGAAAGAGAAATCCATTTACATTGGTGTGATATACAGACCTCCTTCACAAGAGGAAGAGGTTGACAGAGAGTTAATTGAAGACATGCGCAGCATTGCTAGGAAAGGGGAAGTGCTACTGATAGGAGATTTCAATATGCCAGATGTTGATTGGCACATTCCTGCTGCAGTATCATCTAGAAGTAAGGAGATCCTGAATTCTCTACAGGGAGAACTATTCAGGCAATTGGTAACAGACCCCACACGTGAAGGGGCCATACTGGACTTGGTGCTTACCAATGGTGAAAGTGTTTCTGATGTTGTAGTGGGAGATCATTTTGCATCCAGTGATCACCAGATGGTGTGGTTCAGTATTAGGACTAGGGCTGTTAGAATCCATTCAAAGGCGAGGATCTTAGACTTTAGGAAGACTAACTTTGCAAAGATGGGCCAATACCTCAGGGAGTCGTTAGTGGGATGGGAGCAGCTGAGGGATGTAGAAAAACAGTGGGAAAAACTGAAAGGGGATATTTTAAGGGCAACCAACCTTTTTGTTAAAATAGTAAATAAAGGTAAAAGGAAAAGGAGACCGTTATGGTTTTCAAAAGAAGTAGCTGAAAAAGTGAAGAAAAAGAGGGAGGCCTTCATGAAATACAAGAGATCACAGAGAGAGGAAGACAGGCATCTGTATTTGGAAAAACTTAGAGAAGCTAGCAAAGTAGTCAAGAAGGCAAAGATTCAAAAGGAGGAGGAAATAGCCAGTGCAATAAAATGGGGGGGGGGATAAGACATTTTTCAGATATATTAGTGAGCAGAGGAAGGGCAAGAGTGGTATTGTCAGACTCAAGGGTGCAGGGGAGGAATATGTAGAAGCTGATAAGGATAAAGCGGAATTGCTTAACAAATATTTTTGTTCTCCAGGACCAAGCAGGAAGTCAGTCCTCACATATGGGTGACGTCGGCGCCGACGGAGCCCTCGCGGAGCAATTTTCCCCAGCTTTCAAAGAAAGCCTTTGGGAATTGCAGCGCGCATGCGCGGTCGCCTTCCCGCCCAAGGGTGCCATCTTAGCCAGTCTTCTTTTTTCCGCGGAGCCCTACAGACGTACCCGTCGTGTCCCCGCGAAAAAGTTGATTTTATTCGTAATTTTCTCTTTTTTTCTTCGGTTCGACGCCGGTCTTTTTCCCGCCCGGACTCGCGACGCCGGTCACGAGTCCTCTTCTTCTTTTTCGGTTTTTCCCTGGCAACCCGGTCCTTTGACCTCGCAGGGGCCCTTTTTCCCCCGATGGCTGCCAGTGGTTTCAAGCGGTGTGGTCAGTGTGACCGAAATATGTCACTAACTGACACACACGACAATTGCCTCCGCTGCCTGGGCCCGGATCATGAAGAAATGATCTGTGGGGCCTGCGGCAAAATGTCCTCCAAAGCGTTGAGAAGTCGGCGGCATCAGCGGGATAGGATCTTCGCTGACCCCAGCCGTACCCGGACCTCGTCGGAGGCCTCCGCGTCCAGAGGTTCCAGCTCGGACCGTCGCCGGAGTTCCTCCGACAGGGGTTCTCCCTCCGGGGACCATCGACGGAAGGTGAAACCCGCGAGGGCGGCGTCGGTGGACGCTCCTGGCTCCGCGAGGGCCAGGTCGCATAGCCCCGATAGCCGTCCCGGGTCCTTGGAGAAGGAGCACCTCTCGAAGCGACCTCGCCTGGAGTCGGAGCTGCCTGCTCGGGTAAGTCCTGTGGTCCTCCTGGACTCGCCTCCGAGACCGCCGACGTCGGGCCCGACGCCGTCGGGGCCCGAGTCGGGGGCTGCTGGGTCACCTGAGGTCGGACTCAGGTTGACGGCCTTGGAGAGCAGACTGTCTGCCTTCATGGACCAGCAGCGGGCACTGCTCGCTAGCCTCGCTGGCGCCGCTGCCCCGACCGCCGGGACGTCGACGTCTAAGTCGACCCCGGAGACCGAGCCGATCCTCGAGTCCATGCGAACTCGAGTCGATCCTCGGTCGAGGTCACCCTCGGCCTCCCGTTCGGGACCAAGGTCGCCGACGCCGACTCCCTCGGCGTCGGGGCGGCAGGCACCGCGGCCTGCCCGGGCCGACCCCACCGATTCCTCGTCGGAGTCGGTCTGGGAGTCTGAAGAGGAAGAGTCACCTGATTCTTTTCGGACTCGGTGTGTCCCCTCGGACTCACCTGAGTCCGAACCTCGGAAGCAGTCCCCCCCGGAGGATGCCCGGTTCTCGGACTTCGTCAGGGATATGGCCAAGGCTTTGGCCTTCCCTGCGGATCCCGAGGAGGAGCCTCGAGCCGAAGAGCTCGACGCCCTCCAGTATGATCTCCCGCCAGGGAACACTTTACTGTACCGGTTCCTCCCATGCTGGAACGACTACTCTTCCGCATGTGGGAGAGTCCGGTCTCCTCGCCGGTCCTGAGCAAGCGGGTCGATTCTATCTATCGAGTCCGCAAGAGCCCTGGCTTCCAAAAAGCACAGCTACCACACCATTCCATGGTAGTGGAATCGGCCATGCATCGTCTTAAGAGCCAGAAGATGCACTCCTCGGTGCCTCCTGGCAGGGAGGCCCGTAACCTGGATGGCCTTGGTAAGAAGTGTTTCCAGGGCTCTATGCTTGCGTGTCGTGTCCAGACCTACCAGCTATACATGGGCATGTATCTCCGAGACCTGGCTAAAGAGCTAGCCGGATTCTCCGCTGGTTTGTCCGAGGAACCTTTGCGGAGGTTCCTGGCCTTGTCCACTGGCATTCGGGAATGCTCAAAATTCATATCCCGAGCAGCCTATGATGGCTTTGAAGCATCGGCTCGAGTGGCCGCAGCCGGCATCGGTGCCCGCCGACAGGCTTGGCTTCAGTCGTCTGACCTTGAGCCCTGGGTGCAGGACAAGTTGGTCGATGTCCCCTGCCGAGGTGAAAACCTCTTTGGCAAGCCCATGACTGAAAAGGCTGCACAAATCGAGACGGAGACTCTCACCAGGACTAGGCTTTCTAGGAAGACCTCCGCCCCTTCCCAGAAAAAGAAGGGCTCGGGAAAGAAGTCCTTTTACCCGAGAAAGGCGGCTGCCTACAAACACTACCCCCAATATCAGGCCCCTGCAGCTCCCCAACAGGGCCAGCAGGCCAAGGGACGGGGTAACGGGTCCTGTAGGCAGCAAGCCCCCAAGCCTGCACCACCAGCCCCTGCTCAGCAGGGTGGGGGCTTTTGACTCCTTAATCATAGCCTCTCCCCCTCCGCTGGCTCCTCCCAGCACCGGAGGCCGGCTGGTTCACTTCGCCCACAGGTGGTCCAGCATCACTTCAGATGCCTGGGTGCTTCAAGTCGTAAGAGAAGGCTATCTTCTCCACTTCCACCAGGTCCCTCCCTCCTATTTCCCGGGAGAACCTCCACGACTCCCTCTGCACAGGGACTTACTCCTTCAGGAGTTAGCAGGTCTTCTACAGGAACAGGCGGTGGAACCGGTCCCCCACCACCTGAGAGGTCAAGGCTTTTATTCCAGGTACTTTCTAGTACCAAAAAGGACAGGAGGCCTCAGACCCATCCTGGACTTGCGCAACCTCAACAGGTTCCTCGTGCGGGAAAAGTTCAAAATGCTTACCCTTGGAATCCTTCTGCCCTACCTCCAGCAGGGAGATTGGCTATGCTCCTTGGATCTAAAGGATGCCTACACGCACATCCTCATCCACCCAAGCCACCGCCAATACCTAAGGTTTGTGGTGGCAGGAAATCATTACCAGTACAGAGTACTGCCCTTTGGCCTGTCCTCCGCACCGCGAGTCTTCACAAAATGTCTCGCGGTGGTGGCGGCCCATCTCCGGCTTCACGGCCTCTATGTCTTTCCGTACCTCGACGACTGGCTCATCAGAGCAGCGTCCGCTCCGGAGGTCACCAACGCCACACGCCGCACGGTGACTCTTCTGCAGTACTTGGGCTTTGTTATAAACTTCGCAAAGTCCACTTTGCTCCCCTCACAGGATCTCGAGTTCATCGGCGCAAGGCTGCACACTCCTCAGGCACGAGCATTCCTACCGCTCGACAGGGCTCAACGGCTCATGGACCTAGCCGACCGTTTTCGCAGCCAGCCCCTGGTCTCCGCCAGGCGCTTCCTGAGACTACTCGGCCATATGGCTTCCACCGTCCATGTGACCCCCATTGCCCGCCTGAATATGCGGCCTGCTCAATGGTGTCTTCGCAAGCAGTGGCAACAAGCCACAGGCGGCCTAGCAGACCTAGTGCGCGTCTCCGAGCCGCTGGCCTCGTCTCTCCAGTGGTGGCTTCATCGGCCGAACCTGGTACTCGGCATGCCTTTTCAGTCACCTCAGCCGGCCCAGGTGCTGACGACAGATGCATCCCTCCTGGGCTGGGGAGCACATTGCCAAGGGGCACGTACTCAGGGCCTCTGGACCACGTGGGAGTCTGCTCAGCAGATCAACTTCCTGGAGCTCAGAGCGATCCGCCTGGCTCTCAAGGCCTTCTCCCACCTGACCTCTCACCAGTCCATCCTTGTCCAGACGGACAATCAAGTTGCCATGTTCTACGTGAACAAGCAGGGGGCACGGGCTCCTTCCTTCTCTGTCGGGAAGCACAGAAGCTCTGCTCTTGGGCCGTCAGTCACGGCGTTCTTCTCAAGGCAGTTTATCTCCCGGGCCAAGAAAATTGCCTGGCGGACAAACTCAGCAGGATCCTCCAGCCGCACGAGTGGCGCCTGGATCCCTTGGTAGTTCAGAAGCTCTTTCTAAAGTGGGGCCTCCCCACGATGGATCTCTTTGCCAGCCCTCTCAACCGGCAACTTCCTCGCTTCTGCTCTCGTCAGCCACATCCCCTTCGAGTTGCGGCAGACGCTTTTCTACTCTCATGGTCGGAGAGCCTTCTGTATGCTTTTCCTCCCATCCCGCTAGTCTCTCGAACTCTTTTCAAGGTTCTCCGAGACAAAGCTTTCATGATCCTGGTGGCCCCTCACTGGCCCAGACAGCCGTGGTTTCCACTCCTGCTGCAATTAGCGGTAGAGGATCCATTCCCTCTGGGGTTACAACCGGATCTCCTCACTCAGGATCAGGGGTCTCTGCTACACCCCAACCTCAGATCTTTCAATCTAATGGCCTGGCTGCTGAGAGGGTAGTCCTTGCTCCCCTGCCGGCAGAGGTGGAAGAGGTCGTCCTAGCTTCTCGGCGACCTTCTACCCGCAAATGCTACGCCCTTAAATGGCGTCGCTTTTCCATTTGGTGTACCCAACAGTCTCAGGATCCCTTCTCCTGCCCGGTGTCGGTGATCCTGCAGTACTTGCTATACCTCTCTAATCTGGGACTTAAGTCCAACTCCGTCAAAGTTCACCTCAGTGCTCTTTCAGCACATCATGTGCCGGTGGACGGCAGACCTCTTTCCAGCGACCCTCTTGTAGCGAGGTTTCTCCGAGGTCTCCTTCTGCTTAAACCACCTCTGCGCCCGCCAGCGCCTGACTGGGATCTGAATGTGGTTTTACAGCGGATCACCTGTCCGCCTTTTGAACCTATGGCTACCTGTTCTCTCCGTTTTCTTTCTTGGAAAACATTGTTCTTGATAGCCCTCACTTCCGCTAGACGCGTAAGTGAATTGCAGGCCCTCGTGTCTGATCCCCCTTACACTCGGTTCTACAAAAATAGGGTAGTCCTACGGACTCACCCAAAATTTCTTCCAAAAGTGGTCTCCCCTTTTCACATCAATCAGGAGGTGGTACTTCCGACCTTCTTTCCCAGACCACACTCCAACCGAGCTGAAACGGTCCTCCATACCCTGGACTGTAGAAGGGCATTGAACTTCTACCTTGACCGTACGCGGGAGCACCGTAAAGCTGCTCAGCTTTTTGTGTCTTTTGACCCCAATAAATTGGGGCTCCCGGTCTCCAAGCGTACTCTGTCCATCTGGGTTGCGGACTGTATCACTTGGGCTTATGGGGCAGCCGGACTCTCCTTGGAAGGTCGAGTCACGGCTCATTGCGTTCGGGCAAAGGCTACGTCAGTGGCTTACCTCCGCTCTGTTCCGCTGGCAGACATCTGCCGGGCCGCTACTTGGTCTTCGAGCCAGACTTTTGCGGTCCATTACTGTCTCGAGAGGGAGTCCCGCAGGGACAGTGCTTTCGGACAGGCAGTCCTCCGTAATCTCTTTGAGGTTTGAGCAACTCCTACCCTCCATCCCGGATGTGGGCTACCGGTGGGTAATAATTCAGCGAAGATTCCTTCCTTCTGTGCTGCTGAGCTAGAGGGAGCTCATTTTTGTGCTTAGGGTCTCCGGTAGCCTTAAGCTTGGGAGTCCCATATGTGAGGACTGACTTCCTGCTTGGTCCTGGAGAAAGCGTAGTTACTCACCTGTAACAGGTGTTCTCCAGGAGCAGCAGGAATCAGTCCTCACAACCCTCCCTCCTCCCCGTGGAGTTGCAATCATCTGCTTAAGTTTTTTTGCAAATTTTTATGCTGTCTTTTTTAGCTATGTCATCTGACTGGCTAAGATGGCACCCTTGGGCGGGAAGGCGACCGCGCATGCGCGCTGCAATTCCCAAAGGCTTTCTTTGGGAGGACTGATTCCTGCTGCTCCTGGAGAACACCTGTTACAGGTGAGTAACTACGCTTTCTGTGTTCACAGATGAAGAACCAGGAGCAGGACCTCAGAAAACGACCACAAATAGGAACAGAAGCAAAGGACATCTTGAACAATTTTCAAAAGACTGTGTTCGTGAGAAACTATCTCATCTTAAAGTAGACAAAGCGATGGGACTGGATGGGATACACCTGAGAATACTGAGGGAACTTGGGGACGTTCTAGCAGCTCCACTGACTGACCTTTTTAATGCTTCGTTGGAGTTGGGAGTGGTGCCAAAGGACTGGAGAGAGGCTCATTTGGTGCCTTTACACAAAAGCAGAAGTAAGGATGTGGTTGAAAACTACAGGCCGGTTAGTTTAACTTCAGTGGTGAGTAAATTATTGGAAACGCTGCTGAAAGAGAAAATAGTGAGGTTTCTGAAGTCCAGCAGATTACAGGATCCGAGGCAGCATGGATTCACCAGAGGCAGGTCTTGTCAGACAAATCTGATTGATTTCTTTGACTGGGTGACCAGGGAGTTGGACCGAGGGAGAGCCCTAGATGTGGTGTATTTAGATTTCAGTAAAGCCTTTGACACTGTTCCTCACAGGCGACCTATACACAAACTGAGCACCCTAGGGATGGACCCTAAAATTACTGCTTGGGTTAGAAATTGGTTGGGTGGGAGGCGACAAAGAGTACAAGTAAATGGAGCTCACTCTGAGGAGAAGGATGTTATCAGTGGTGTGCCCCAGGGATCTGTCCTTGGTCCGATTCTTTTTAACATCTTTGTTAGTGATATAGCGGAAGGGCTTTCAGGTAAGGTTTGCCTCTTTGCGGATGATACCAAAATCTGCAATAGAGTAGACACCCAGGAAGGGGTAGATAACATGAGGAGGGATCTAGCTAAGCTTGAAGAATGGTCTAGAATTTGGCAGCTGGGATTTAATGTTAAAAAATGTAAGGTCATGCATTTGCGCTGCAGCAATCCAAGGGAGCAGTATAGTATAGGGGGTGAAGTACTTTTGTCCACTAAAGAAGAGCGGGACCTAGGCATGGTTGTGTCTGATGATCTTAAAGTAGCTAAACAGGTAGAAAAGGCGACGGCAAAAGCTAGAAGGATGCTTGGGTGCATACGGAGAGGAATGGCTAGCAGAAAAAAGGAGGTGATAATGCCTCTGTATAAGTCTTTGGTGTGACCTCATTTGGAGTTTAGTGCGCAATTCTGGAGACCTCACCTTCAAAAGGATGTGAACAGGATGGAGTCGGTGCAGAGGGTGGCTACTAAAATGATTAGTGGTCTTCATCATAAAGCATATGAGGACAGACTGAAGGATCTTAATATGTAAACCTTAGAGGAAAGGCGGGATAGAGGTGATATGATTGAGATGTTTAAATATCTCTGTGGCATAAATGTTCAGGGAGAGAGCCTCTTTCAATTGAAAACAAGTTCTGCTACGAGGGGACATGGGATGAGGGTGAAGGGAGATAGATTCAGGAGTGATATGCGGAAATATTTCTTTACGGAAAGAGTAGTGGATCCGTGGAATAGTCTCCCAGTGGAGGTGGTAGAGATGAGGACAGTAACTGAATTCGAGAAAGCATGGGACAAACACAGAGGATCTCTAAAGGTAAAAAGGGGACTGTTGTAGTTGTTATGGAAGGACAGACTAGATAGGCCATGTGGTCTTTTTCTGTCGTCATATTTCTGTGTTTCTATGTAAAATTGATTTAAGTGTTACCCAGAAGGGTATAATTAACATTCTGTCAGGCTCATGTCAGCATGACCTCAGTGTGTTGTGTGCGGCGCCAGGAGAGGCACGGTTGCCGATTCAGGGGTCTGCCGCGGCTGTGCGATGCTGTCCTCCACGGTCGAGCTACAGATGGAGGCAAAAGAGCTCCCAGAGGTTCAGGGGGCATCCGGGGACAGCTTGCCTGAGTTTTTGCACGTGGCCGGGCAAGTGTCCAAGTTGGAGGACACAGCAGGTACTTCGGGGGCTCTGTCTGCACAGGGGTCGGCAGAGTTTGTAGAGTTTTGCCCTGATTTCATTGTAATGATGCACCAGGTCTTTTGCTTGAGGCGTCAGTGCAAGATGCCCGTAGCGGTGCCGCTTCCTAGTCTCCCTCAGCCGTTGGAGGTGGTTGAGGGGCTGGGTGCGGAGCCACCGGCGCCCAAGAGGGCTAGGACTCGGGCACTTTCGTCCATGGTGGACGATTGACCGGAGGTTGAGGATCACGAATGGGGGCCGGAGGATGAATTGGAGGGTCTGGAAGAGGGGGAGATCCCAGAACCCGAGGATCAGGCTAAGATTATTAGAGTCTTCCGTAGAGAAGAGCTGGCCGCGTTAATCACTGAATCTATGCAGATGGTGAATCTTGCTACTCAGCCCATAAGTGAGGAGGAGGTCGAGGACCCGGTTATTCATGCGGGTTGACAGGATGATCCAGGAGGAATGGGATCACCCAGAAGCGGGGCTCAGGGGTATGCGGACGATGAATAGGCTTTATCCCCTAGCCGATAAAGATGAGAGATTCCGATCGTCTCGGGTGGATGCAGCGGTGGCGGCAGTTACAAAGAAAACCACTATCCTGGTGGAAGGCAGTGTGGCCTTGAAGGATGATCAGGACCGTAAAGTCGACAGCTTACTGAAACAGACGTTTGAGGCGGATGCGCTTTCTTTGCAAGCCTCAATTTGTGGGGCTTGGGTGGCTCGCACGTGCTTGCGCTGGGTTCAGCGGCTACGTCTTTCCAAGACCAAGAGGAACTCAAGGAGTTGGGTCGCCTAGAATCCGGGACGGCGTATTTAGCAGACGTCCATTATGACTTGATCAGGGCTCTTGTGACTAGTACCGCTTCAGTGGTGGCGGCCCGCAGGTCAGTATGGTTGCACAATTTGGCAACAGATGGTTCATCCAAGTCCCGCCTCAGTAAATTGCCCTTTAAGGGTAAATTGCTATTTGGGGATGACCTGGATAAATTGGTGAAAGATCTCGGAGAGTCCAAGACGGGCAGGCTTCCAGAGGACAAGGCGAAACAGGGGAAGTCCGGGCTAAGTTTCCGGGGCCAGTTTCGGGATTTCCAGAGATTTCGCTCGACGCGTTTTAGTGGCTACCAGAGAGGGCGGTTTCCTTCGCGGGGCCAGGGATTTCATGGATTTCGAGGAGCGAATAGAGGTTTCTCCTCCAACTCCTCTTCAGCAACTCGGAAGCCACAATGAGATGAGGCGGGTCCCTGCAGGAGGTGCTCTGATAGGCGGGAGGCTTCGGGAGTTTTTTCCTGCTTGGGCCCTGATCACGTCGGATCAGTGGGTGTTAGAGATAGTTCGTCAGTGGTATGCACTGGAGCTGGTGCGTTCCGTGCGAGATTCTTTCGTCATGTCACCCTGCAGGGGACAAAGGAAAACGTTGGTGATTCGCAGTACCTTATGCCGGCTGCTACAATTAGGAGCGGTCGTGGAGGTGCCACAGACAGAGTACGGCGTGGGTCGATACTCTATTTATTTTGTGGTGCCAAAGAAGGGCAGGGCGCCGCGCTGCGGCCCATTTTAGATCTGAAGGGGGTAAATCGTTGCCTTCGGGTGCTGCACTTCCGGATGGTAACCTTGCAGTCCGTCATAGTGGCAGTGCGGCAAGGAGAGTTTTTGACATCACTCGACCTCACGGAAGCATACTTACACATCCCCATACATTCAGCACATTAAAAGTTTCTGAGGTTCGCCTTTCCTTGGGGGCACTATCAGTTCCAAGCGTTGCCCTTCGGTCTGGCGACAGCACCACGAACGTTCACCAAGATCATGGTGGTGGTGGCGGCGGCGGCGCTGTACAAAGAAGGAATCTTAGTGCATCCGTACCTCGACGATTGGTTCATTTGGGCCAAGTCCGAGGCAGAGAGCGTTCAGCTAACAGACAGAGTAGTCAAGTTTCTTCAGAGTCTGGGTTGGGTAGTCAATCCAGACAAAAGCCATTTGAAGCCTTCTCAGAACCTAGAGTATCTGGGTGTGCAGTTCGATACGAGGAGCAGAAAGGTGTTTTTACCAGAGAGGTGAGCACAAGTTCTCAGGCACCTAGTTCACAAATTCAGGGCCTCGCCCGCGCCGTCGGCATGGTCTTATCTTCGCCACTGGGGGACCATGGTGGCGACTCTGGAAGTGGTGCCTTGGGCCAAGGTGCACATGAGGCCTCTGCAGAGGTCTCTCCTCCGTCAGTGGTCGCATCAGAAGGATTCCTTGAGCAAGCGGCTGCTGTGCCCCTTAAAGGTCAGACAGTCTCTTCGGTGGTGGTTACTTCCGGCGTCCTTGGCAACCGGGATGCTGCTGGAGCAGCCGGAATGGATTCCGTTGCTAACGGATGCCAGCCTCAGCGGCTGGGGTGCCCACTGCGAGAGCAGGTTCGCGCAGGGGTTTTGGTCTCCTCGGGAATGTTCTTGGTCGATCAATCATCTGGAGCTCCGAGCGATCTTCCGGGCACTTCAAGCATTCGAGGCGTCAGTGCGGGGTCGGTCGGTTCAAGTACTTTCCGACAACTCGGCGGTGGTAGCCTACATCAATCGCCAAGGCGGCACGGGGAGTGCAGCCATGGAAGAAGAGGCTGACTTGCTGTTCACTTGGGCGGAGAGTCGGTTGTCGGCGATTTCGGCGGCTCACATCGCCGGAAAGGACAACGTGATGGCCGATTTCCTGAGCAGGGTCCGGGTGGATGCAGGGGAGTGGGAGCTGCATCCGGACATCTTTGCACAAATAGTTTGTCATTGGGGGAGTCCGGTGATGGACTTAATGGTGACCTTTCAGTCGGCGAAGGCAAGTCATTTTTACATCAGAAGGTGGGAAAGAATGTCAGAGGGCATAGACGCGCTGTTGCATCCGTGGCCCTCCTCAGGCCTTCTGTATGTCTTTCCTCCATGGGCTCTGATCGGCAGGGTGATTCAACGGATAGGAGCTCATCTAGGAAGGGTGCTTCTAGTGGCCCCCGACTGGCCGAGGCGTTCATGGTTCGCAGACCTCGTCCGCCTTCTAGACGGAGAACCGTGGCAGTTACCATTGAGGGCGGACCTGTTGTTACAAGGCCCTCTCTTCATGCCTCAAGTGGATCGATTCTCGCTTACGGTATGGCCATTGAAAGGGCCAGGATGAAAAAGAAAGGCTATTTGGTGTCGGTCATCGCTATGTTGCTTAGAGCTAGGAAACAGTCCACTTCTCTAGCGTATGTTCGCATTTGGCGTATATTTGAGGATTGGTGCTCCCAGAGACAGATACGGGCAGCTACGGTATCCATTCCATTGATATTAAGTTTTTTTACAGGATGGCTTTGATAAGGGCCTTGCTGCCAGTTCTTTGCTGGTGCAATTGGCGGCTCTTTCCTGTTATCGTGGCAGGATACAGGGCGTTGCTCTTGGCACTCACTCTGATGTGTTACGTTTTCTCAAAGCAATTTCTAGGTTACGCCCGTCATGTAGGGTGATGGTTCCTTCCTGGGACCTCAATTTGGTGTTAGCGGCGTTAGCAAAACCACCTTTTGAGCCATTGCCTCGGGCGACTGTGAAGGACTTGACTTTGAAGACGGTGTTTCTGGTGGCGATTTGTTCATCTCGGCGCATCTCGGCGTTACAAGCTCTGTCATGTAGAGAACCCTTCTTGTCCTTTTCTAAAGAGAAGGTGGTGCTGCGTCCAGTTCCGTCTTTTCTACCTAAGGTGGTTTCGCCCTTTCATCTGAATCAGACGGTGTCCTTACCAGCCCTCGGTGCATTGGAAGGGGGCGACCTGGACCGCAGTCTACGCTGCTTGGATGTGACGAGGGCGTTGAGGCAGTATTTGAAAGTGACGCAGCTATTTCGCAAGTCGGACCGATTGTTCGTGTATTTGGTGGTGTGCGCAAAGAGGAAGCGTCAGCGAAGGCTTCCATTGCAAGATGGATTCGGGAGGCGATTGCTTCCGCCGATCTTCTTCAAGGTCGGTCTGTACCCGCAGGGTTACGAGCTCATTCCACTAGGGCGCAAGTGTCGTCTTGGGCAGAACACAGTTTGGTTCCTCCAGCGGAGATATGTCAAGCGGCGACGTGGTCGTCCTTGCATACTTTCAGTAGGCATCACTGTCTTGATGTGGCAGCTGCGCATGATGCCTGTTTCGGGTCGGCGGTGTTACATGCCGGCTGGAAGGGTCCCTCCCAATGATTACTGCTCTGGTACATCTCAGAGGTAGAGGACTGAACTGGAGGAACGATAAGGAAATGATAATTACACTTACCTGGTAATTGTAGTTCATTGAGTGACGACAGTTCAGTCCTCAATCCCGCTTGGGGTTCCTGCATAAGTGGTTTCCAATCAGTATCGCGGGGGTGGACGAAACAAATTACAGGTAGGTCAGAAGTCAGACTTGTTTGTTACCTCGTTTCCCTTTGTCTTCTTGTGGGACTAGCAGGGAAGAGTATAAGAAAGTTTTCCTTAGATACATAAGAGGTTGGCTTAGTTTAGCCTTTGTTGATTTTGTTTATAGCTACTTATTTGTTACTCCTTTGAGTCTGCTTTGTTAATAGTTCACACTGGGGCTGATGGGAGTATCCGACAGGCTATATCCAGTGATGTCATGATTTTGACATGCCAGTCTCCAAGCTGCAGGAGGAGGTTGACAACCCAGAGGTAGAGGACTGAACTGTCGTCACTCAAGGAACTACAATTACCAGGTAAGTGTAATTATCATTTTGGACCCATAGGCAGATTATGTACCACCACCTAACCCGCCCTCTGTGGCTCAGGGTGGGGAACAGGATCTCCCACCAACAGATCCACATTCTACCTCCCTGCCATGGTGGCAGTAGAGGGGACCATCAACCCCAGTCCTGCTGGGGAACAGACACCATACAGGGCAGTTCATGCAGATCTGTACGCATCCATAAGGCAATGGCAGACAGACAGTAGGCCTGGAAATGCTCAGCTGCCCCCCACCACTATCTGACATTCTCCAGCAGCGAGCACAGTGAGTCTCCAGCTGCTGCACCCTGCAAGGTGTTCCAGCCATACGCATATAACTGCAGACAGTCTGCTAGTTAGTCCACAGTGCACGTTCCTGGAGGAGATGTGTGCACCCAAAACTGGGATGTGAGCACACCCACCAAGCAGATAAGTCAGTGATTGGGCCCCAGAAAAGAGAACCCATACATTTAATTTGAGAGAAATACTATATAGCACCATGGGGGAACCTAGCCATGTCGTGGTCACTGCTCAGTCAAGGTGAGAGTGACCTCCCAGCAGGACATGCTGTGGTCACCCTGTCCGTGCAGGTTGTGGCCGGGCACTACAATGTCCCAGCCATTGCCCTATGCCCTGTGCTGATGCATGCTGCCCAGGCCACCCTGTCTGGGCTATACCCACAGTACCTTGCTCCTCATTATGCACATTGGCAGGCTAACACTGGAAACAGTGCAAGCAGTGAGGGATGAGTAAGGTGTTGGCAGCCACCACACACTGGATATACAGTCACACACTCCCACACCTCTGCCAGCATTGTGCAAATATAGAGGCTTTTGGCAGCCCTGGCCACCGCACCAGTCCTGGGCACAGTGCAGGCATGGCTATGGTACGCAATACTGTTGGGGTCACTCCCCGGGGTGGTAGACACTGTCAGACACCAGACCTGAAACACACTCCACAGACATCAGAAAGGTTGCTATGGTACAGCTCAATGAGCAGATTGTGCTTAACTTAGGAATTGCTATCTGCCATTTATCATAGCAACCTTGTGATATATGTGTAACGTATTCCCAGGTTTAGGGCGGCAGTGCTAAGGTATGCAAGTGCTAGTATTGGGAGATGCTGCTGCACGCAGGGCCCAACATCCTGCCTCTCCATGAGGCTTTGGATAATGGAGCCTGTGGGTGCGGGTGTATCTCCAGGAACAAGCAGGAATAAGTCCTCACATATGGGTACGTCGGAACCGACAGAGCCCGCGCGGGAAAGCTCCCCAGCTTCCCAGGAAGGAAGCTTTTGGGGCCTCCCACTGCACATGCGCGCTGCCTTCCCGCCTTCCTGACCAGCTCTCCTCAGTTTCTCTTTTTCCACAGAGCCAGCAGGTCATGTTCCTGTCACCGCTGAAGAAATTCTTATTTTAGTTTGTTTCTTTAGACCGCGTACCTGCCTTCCCCATACCGAAACCGGTACCGCCGGTCTCTCTTTTCTTTTCTTTCAAAAAAAAACTAAAAAACTTTTATTTAGCACAACTTGGTGACTTCGGTTAGGCCTCAGGCCTACACAAATTCTCCTCATGGAGAAACCAGCCCCTGGTTTCAAAAAGTGTACCAAGTGTAGTGCTGTTATTTCTGTTACAGACACCCATGACTGGTGTCTTAAATGTTTGGGGCCTGACCACTCCATTCCGGACTGCCCATCCTGCTCCCAGATGTCTAAACGTGGGTTGCAGAACCGGGCCAACAAATTCCATGTGCTGTTTGCTTCAGATAATCCAGCATCACAGTCATCCAGGTCTTCCTCTCCGGATGGATCTCAGGTAACCAAACCTTCTTCGGGCAGGTCCTCAAAAGGCAAATCTCCTTCAAAGTATCGAGAGGCTCTCAATCTTGAGTCAGAGGACCCTGCCCCAGCCAAACAACCCCGGCGGGAAGCTCTGGCTTCCAAAGCACCATCTATGGGGTTACAGGTTGACATCGATGGCACGGCCTCGACTGATCACCTGTTAGACTGCTCTGGGGTACCGGCCCATGCCGGTACCGACATCCAGGCAGCAGTGGCGTCTATGGGCAATACTGTCCAGACCATGCAGCAGGCCGTTCTGGCTTTCATTAAAGCTGCGACGCCCTCGGTACCGCATCTAGCGGTTCCGGGTCCGGTTCCGGTACTGTCTTCCATACCGGAACCGAGACCATCGTCTTCCAAACGCAGATCGGTTCCGCATGCCGGATCCGGGTTTTCACCCGATACCGATCCCATACCCGGTACGCCCGATGTCAATACCGATCGGTATGCGTATCGTGCGTTGGAAGCAAATAGAGGATACTCTGATTCTTCTGAGGATTTTGACTCCTCTGATGACTCTGATGAGCTGTCTCTAGTTCTTCCTGAAGAGCCTTCTTCACCAAAGAGGAGAATGTCTCCACCAGAGGATTTGTCCTTTCAAGACTTCATTATAGAAGTAGCTAAAGGACTTTCTATTACCACATCCTCTGAAAAAGAACCTAGATCAAAGAAATTGGATATTTTAGGATACCCTAAGGTTCCTAAAGAGGCAGTCACCCTGCCTATCCAGGAAATCCTTCAAGAACACTTGATGGACTTATGGGAGGCTCCTCTAACGTTGTCTCCTCATTCCCGTAGGTTGGACACCATGTACCGGGTCCCTCCTTCTCCTGGTTTTCAAAAAACTCAGTTGCCTCACCATTCCATTGTGGTAAAGTCTGCGCTGAAAAAGATTAAGAGTACCAAAAGGCACTCTTCTACCCCTCCAGGGCGGGAATGTAAGACCCTAGACTCTTTTGGTAGGAAAATCTTCCAGGCTAGTATGCTTATAGCCAGGATTAATTCATATAGTCTGTATATGGGCATGTTTCTAAGGGAACTTGCCCTAAAGGTACGGCATTTTGCCCCCTTTATCCCTGAGGATAGAAAGGAGGAGTTTATTTCTCTGGTGAAACAGCTTCTAGATGTTTCTAAGTTCTCCAACAGAGCAGCCTTTGATTCCTTTGAAGGTGCCGGTAGAGCTTCGGGCATTGCCATTGCAGCCCGACGACTTGCTTGGCTCCAGGCCTCTGAACCCTGGGTCCTGGATGGCTTAAGGAATCTGCCCTGTACAGGTGAGAACTTATTTGGTAAAGACTGGCAAATTAAAGCCACTCAAATGGACGCAGAAAATGCTACATTAGATAGACTTTCTAAGTCTACCTCTACTCCTGCCAAGAAAAAGCCTTTCAAGAGGCCTTACTACAAGAAGGCCAGATTTTCCACAAATGCTGGCCAACAATCTTCTCAGCCTCACTTTGCTGTTAAACGTCAGCAACCTAAACAGGCAAGGTCAAAGCCTGCAGCGTCTGCCACTCCTCAGCAGGCTCAACCCCCTCAGGGGTTTTGACTTGCCCCTAGAGAACTTAACATTTCTGGCTCTAGAACAACCAGAGCCCCTCACCATTCCCGGAAGGTTAGCTCACTTTGCTCCCAGATGGGGGCAAATTACATCAGAGCACTGGACCCTCTCTATCATCAGAGAGGGCTACAAACTTCATTTTTCCAACCTTCCTCCACATACCATGGTGAGGCACTTCAATTCTCCCCCATCTCTCCTGGCCCTGTTGGGTCAGGAGGTCTCTTCCCTCCTTGCCCAAGGGGCAATAGAAGAGGTTCCTCTTCTCCAACAAGGGACAGGTTTCTACTCCCCTTATTTTCTCATACCAAAGAAGACAGGGGGATTCAGACCTATCCTAGATCTGAGAGAATTGAACAAATTTCTATACAAGGAGAAATTCAAAATGCTTTCTCTGGGCATTCTCCTTCCATACCTTCAGAGTCAGGATTGGCCTTGTTCTCTAGATCTCAAGGATGCGTACACACATATACTCATCCACCCATCCCACAGAAAATATCTACGATTTCTGTTCCAGGGAAAACATTTCCAGTACAGAGTACTTCCCTTCGGTCTAGCCTCTGCTCCAAGAGTATTCACCAAATGCATGGCAGTTGTAGCCGCATTTCTAAGAGGTCTGGGAATTTTTGTATTCCCATATCTGGACGACTGGCTCATCCGAGCTCCATCTCAGTCAGAGGCCCAGATTTCCCTGGACCGCACAAAGCACATTCTGCAGTATCTGGGACTGGTGGTAAACCTTCCCAAGTCTCAACTCATCCCTACTCAGTCTCTGGAATTCATAGGGGCCCAGTTGGACACCACCACTGCAAGGGCCTACCTACCTCAAGTCCGGGGCCAACGTCTGGTGTGCTTGGCCTCCCAAGCTCAGTCCAGCAGTCACTTGACAGCCAGAGAAATGCTGCGACTTCTGGGCCACATGGCCTCCACGGTACACGTGGTGCCCTATGCTCGTCTTCATTTGAGAGCAGCTCAATGGACCTTGGCCACCCAGTGGACTCAAGCATCAGGAGCGCTCTCCGACCAAATACTCACCTCAAAGCGTCTGTTTTGGTCCTTCCAATGGTGGATATCCACCAAGAATCTGTTGTTGGGGGCCCCCTTCCAACCTTTGTTGCCCCAAGCAACCCTCACAACAGATGCCTCCCAAACAGGGTGGGGAGCCCATCTACAACACCTCTCCACTCAGGGTACTTGGTCTCCACAGGAGACCACCCTTCACATCAACCTCCTGGAACTGTGAGCAATCTTCTTTGCCCTCAAAGTCTTCCATACCCTCCTTGTCAACCTGACTGTCCTAGTTCAAGCAGACAATCAGGTGGCCATGTTCTACGTAAACAAACAAGGAGGGACAGGCTCTCTGTCGCTTTGCAACGAAGCTCTCAGATTATGGGCCTTCGCCAGAGAGCATCAAATTCATCTTCTGGCAGTATATCTTCCAGGGGTTCAAAACTCTCGGGCAGACAGACTCAGTCGAGTTCTGCTTCCACACGAATGGTCCCTACATATGGACCAGATACGCAGAATCTTTCAGGAATGGGGAACCCCAGACATAGACCTCTTTGCAAGTCCGTGCAATGCCAAACTTCCCTGGTTCTGTTCCAGGACTCCGTGTCAGGGAGCTCAGGCCTACGACGCCTTTCTCCTGCATTGGGGTCAGGACTTCCTATATGCCTTTCCACCCATTCCTTTGATTCCCAAGACTCTGTTCAAACTCCAGAGGGATCACGGATCGATGATCCTCATAGCTCCACGCTGGCCACGCCAAGTGTGGTTCCCTCTACTTCTGCATCTTTCCCAGGGACCCTCCCTGGACCTGGGAGCTGCGCCAGACCTTCTGTCTCAGGAGGAGGGGACTTTGTGGCACCCAAACCCCAAGTCCCTACACCTCAGAGCTTGGTTACTGAAGGCCTAAGCCTTCATGACTTCAATCTTTCTCAACCAGTGCAAGATATCCTTCATGCCTCTAGGAAACCCTCCACGAGGCGTTCCTATGCTTTCAAATGGAAACGCTTTTCCATTTGGTGTGCTCAACAGGGTCTTGACCCTCTAGCACTTCCTTTGAATTCTCTACTAGACTATCTCCTGCATCTTTCTAATGCAGGCCTTAAGACGAATTCAGTCAGAGTCCATTTAAGTGCTATTGCAGCATCCTTAAAACCTATAAATGGACAACCTGTCTCCTCTCATCCTCTTATTGCAAGGTTCATGAGAGGCCTGACTCTAACTAAGCCTCCCATCCGACCTCCTCCGGTAGCATGGGATTTGAACCTAGTTCTAGGTCAGCTTATGAAGCCACCTTTTGAACCGTTGGTTTCTACCTCCTTGAAATTTCTTTCCTGGAAGGTCCTTTTCCTTATTGCAGTCACTTCGGCACGCCGCATCAGTGAACTACAGGCTTTAGTGGCTCATCCACCTTATACTAGGTTTCATCATGATAAGGTGGTCCTCAGGACGAATCCCCACTTTATGCCCAAAGTGGTCTCACCTTTTCATCTTAATCAAGAGGTATATCTACCTGTCTTTTTTCCGGCTCCTCATGCATCCAGTGCAGAGAGGAACCTTCATACTCTAGATTGTAAAAGAGCTCTTGCCTTTTACCTCAACTGGACTCAGCCACATCGAAAGTCTTCCCAACTTTTTGTGGCTTTTGATCCTTCTCATTTGGGACTTCCAGTCTCCAAACGTACACTTTCCAATTGGATTGCTCAGTGTATTTCCTTTGCTTACCAGAGTAAAAACATTTCTCTGGAAGGCCATGTCACAGCTCACAATGTGAGAGCCATGGCCACTTCTATGGCTCATCTTCACTCTGTATCCATAGATCAGATCTGTCGAGCCGCCACCTGGGCCTCGGTTCATACCTTCACAGCCCATTACTGTTTGGACAAGGACTCCCGCCGGGATGCCTTGTTTGGTCAGGCTGTCCTCAAACACCTGTTCCATACTTGAACAACTCCTGCCCACCTTCCCAGGATGGATGCCTGAGATCCATACGAAGATGGCGAACCCTTGGAAGGGGATCTCCCAGGCATCTTAGCTAGGGAGTCCCCATATGTGAGGACTTATTCCTGCTTGTTCCTGGAGATAGCACAGTTACTTACCTGTAACAGGTGATCTCTGGGAACAGCAGGAATTAGTCCTCACAACCCACCCACCTCCCCTAGGAGTTGTATCTTCTATCTATCTTCCTTTACTCTCTCTATTGTCTCAGCTATAAACTCGAACTGAGGAGAGCTGGTCAGGAAGGTGGGAAGGCAGCGCGCATGTGCAGTGGGAGGCCCCAAAAGCTTCCTTCCTGGGAAGCTGGGGAGCTTTCCCGCGCGGGCTCCGTCAGTTCCGACGTACCCATATGTGAGGACTAATTCCTGCTGTTCCCAGAGATCACCTGTTACAGGTAAGTAACTGTGCTTTCTGCCCCTGTTGGCCGCTGCTCTAGGGCAGAGGTTCCCAACTCCAGTCCTGGTGGGCCAAACACTGTTCGGGTTTTCATGCTGTCCCTAATGAATATGCATGAGATACATTTGCATACCATGGGGGCGGCGCATAGAAATGCAGCACAGGCATCTTTATTAGAGACAGCATGAAACCTGAATGGTGTTTGGCCCTCCAGGACTGCATTTGGGAAACTCTGCTCTAGGTATTGCGCATGTTTATGATGTCTGTGTTCTGTAGGGTAAAATATAGGTGTTTCAGGCATGTTTATGTTATCTGCAATACAAGTTCCGTCTTTATTACCACGGTTTAGTACTGGGTAAAATATGGGGACTGGGTTGGCAGGAACCACAGCTGGGACCTGAACCTGTGACCTTCTCCTCCTGAACACACTGGCTGTGTGTACTGCACCACACTGTTGCCACAGGGACAGTTCATTCCCTGGGGATACCATGACTGTTCGTCAGACAGAGCCTGTCTGTTGCAGTGCACGGCACCCACCTAAACAGGGCTAGGCCATGGTCTGCTGTGGGCAGCTGCCACTGCCCGCTCCACCACCAGCACCCCTCCGCCACCATGCTGACATGCCCTTATGCTGGTGGTGTTGGTGGTGCGCAGTCTCAGGCCATCCACTGTGCTGGTAGACGGCTGCCTATGGTGCGGGATCTGGGGTAGGGGTGCCTGCATGACGTCCACGGTCCCCCCCCCCCCCACCACCGCCTGCCAATGTTCTGTGCCCTTGGGGGTACCTGCTGGGTACTATCCCCTGTGAAACTGTGAGAAACACACTCGTGCCCATGTTGGGCCTTCATCAGTTGCTGTCTGGCTGCTGTACAGTTTCAGCATTCCTATGTGCCACCTAGGCATCTGCCTAGTCCTCACTGTGCCCCAGCTGCACCACAGCATGTGCCGCCTGCAGCCCTCTATCCCATTTTCCAGCATCTGTACAGTTGCCCTTTCCGACATGCCCACTCTGCTGTTGCGGCACATGTGCACGCCATAAGAAACCTTTCCAATAAAAAGGGAAAACCCTGATCAGTGCTATTTCAATGTGAGATCATTCACCTTGTAGGGGGACAGAGCATAGACCCTTCCAAAATTTATATATATTTTTTGGTGCTTTCTCGGTAGTGTTTTTTTACTTTTTCCCATTAATATCAATATTGGCCAGCTTGGTTCTGGTGATTTTACATTTTGTTCAGGTCATTTTCAATGTTTATTTGCCCTTTTGTTCCATGCATATGTATCACAACTATCACTTTTTTTAGGTTTCCCTGCCTTTGCTGTACATTGCTGACGGAAATGGTTACTCTTTCCTTCAAATGTGCCTTAACTTGAGGGTTTCACTGGCGTTAGTTTTCAGCCCCGGATTCCACAGCATTAGTGTGCCTGGAGCCTCTCCCCTCCCACTCTCCACCCATTGACCCTCTCTCTCCGTTCCTGGGGAGCCTTCCTCCGCCCTCCGGGGAGCCTTTCTCCACCCTCAGCGCTCGTGTGTGCCGCTGCACGCGTTATTGTGCGATAAGTGATGTCTTCGCCCGGTAAAGCACCATTATGGTGCGATAACGTGCCTTATCGCGTGATAATGTCACAGCAGCGCAAATAGCGCCCTTTAGTAAACATACCCCATAGTTCTTTCAGGGCAATCTCTCCAAATGGGTTAATTTTGCACATAAAAATCACAACCAAACCCTTAGCTTCATAAATACATTAACTACATATAAATATATCACACTCCCAAACTCATTACAGACTTAGAACTATGTCTCTTATATGGAGAAAAGACCTCAGGGGATTAGTCTTCATGCATCATTGTTCCCAAAAACTCCCCTATATACTGCTTAATACACGTACAAAAAAAGTACTTTTTTACACTTTTTTTCTTAAATTACATATATAATACAAAAGTTTTATCTATCTTCACAAGAAGCTCATATTCCTTTAAATTACACACCACATCAGAAGGTAACGCAGCACCGTATTTTGAAAAGAACACAAAGTTTCATAGTCAAATCACTTTTCCTTTACAGCCATAGCTAAAATATGCTACTTATCTTTAAATTGTCAAGCTTCAGCGCTGCCCTCCTCAACTTCAGTGTTCAGTGCTGCTCCTCTAAACTTCAACAGCAATCCTTAAACTTCAACAGCTTCTTCTTCAACTCCCTCTAACCACACTGCTGCCTGAAGTTAATCATTAACCCAACAAAGATCTTCGTTTCTCCTTGAAGAAGGCTCCATCAGGGGTAAGCTTAAATCTCAGATGACAACAGCTCAGGCTTTCCTGAGCGTCTGACGTCAAGCTATTTTTAAAGCAATCTACACCCAATTAAAACCTCTCACCCACACCTCACTTCAAAAGGAGTGTGGCAAAATTACCAATGTTAAATCAACATCACTGAAAGCTTAAAGGGATTGAAGGGATAGGAACTACAGAGCTCCAAAGCCTAACACAAGCACAAGCAGTCACAAAGATCAAAACACAGAAAAATAGAGTCCATTCAATCTTATCATTCAGTCCATTAGGCTCTAATGAACCAAGGCAGAATCTCCATCGTTGTTCTCGTTGTAACAGTAATTTTCCCCGATCCCCTCGTCGTATATTAAAGGGAACTTGATCAATAACTTGGCAACAGAGATCTTCAAACTTATGATGAAAAGTTAAACAATGCTTAACTAACGGCATTTCCACTCATACTTTAGTAAGGCTTTGAGAGGTTTTGATTGGGTGTAGATTTCTTTAAAAATAGCTTGACGTCAGACGCTCAGGAAAGCCTGAGCTGTTGTCATCTGAGATTTAAGCTTTCCCCTGACAGAGCCTTTTTCAAGGAGAAACAAAGATCTTAATAGTCTGTTACTTATAACTCTATTTGTCTAACTGTCCTGTTCTTCCTCTCTTCTCTGTTCTATCATATATTGTAGTTCTATTTTTCCTTTTTCTATAATTGTTATTAATTTTGTCTTTGTAAACCGCCCCGATGTTATGGGGGGCGGTATAACAAGTGTGAAATAAACAATAAACAATCTTTGTTGGGTTAATGATTAGCTTCAGGCGGCAATGTGATTAGAGGGAGTTGAAGAAGCTGTTGAAGTTTAAGGATTAATTTAAAGGAATATAAAGCTTCTTGTGAAGATAGATAAAACTTTTGTATTATATATGTAATTTAAGAAAAAAAGTGTAAAAAAGTACTTTTTTTGTATGTGTATTAAGCAGTATATAGGGGAGTTTTTGGGACCGATGATGCATGAAGCTCTAATCCCCTATGGTGATTTGTTTTGCCACATAGTGGGAGGTAATGCATTAGTCTAAGGTCTTTTCTCCCATATAAGAGACATAGTTTTAAGTCTGTAATGAGTTTGGGAGTGTGATATATTTATATGTAGTTAATGTATTTATGAGGTGTGGTTGTGATTTAATTGTAAAACCCCTAAGTGCAGTACTATAGTTTATATGTTTTTTTATTTAATATTTATAAATTTCTACATACATATCAAGAATACATCTTGAAACAGAAACTGAGAAATGTAAGGAAAACAATCACATAGAACTAAGCAGTCCCAACAATACAACATGTGGTAAAAAAAAAAAATCAAATACCCAACCCACTCTAGCCCCCAAGAAGGGAAGGATACAATAAGAAAGAAAATTATAACAACCCCTACATCTGAAAGGAAATTAAAGGTGTACTAAACAGTTGATACCCATTATGCTCAGATAGAAGCAGAGGGGGGAGCATCTACCTCCGCAGGATTTCGGGCGTTTATAAAGTCCAGCAATTGGGAAGGCTCATAAAAAATAAAGGAATCAGACTGATACTTGATCAGACACTTACATAGAAATTTTAGAAAAAAGAGCCCTCCCAATTGCTGAACTCCGGGACGTAAAAGGAGAAAATCCCGCCGCCTTTTCTGGGTCTCCCTGAAGAGATCTGGAAACATACGACCAGTTAACCCCTTAAATAACATATGCCGCTTCTTGAAAAACAACTTCATAAGCCATTTCTTATCAGAAAGCAATGCCAACGTAAACAATAAAGTAAAGGGCACCACTTGCGATGATTCCAACATTGCTGTTATATTTAGAACATCCACATTTGATATTCCTCTAACCACTCCCGAACCCTCATCTTTTTCCCAGAGGGTAAATAATACATTTTAGCAATAGGAGGATGAGATTCAGGAGGAATACCCAAATTTTCCACCAAATAAGTCCGGAACATATCCCTCGCAGAAATCAATGGTACCCTAAGAAAGTTAACCACACGAAGATTCATAGCTCTAGAAGTGTTTTCCAACATCTCTAACTTGAATCTCATAGGTAATACACTTTTCTTAAGGCTTTCCACTTCCTTCTCAAGAGTCAAAGTTTTAGTTTGGCCATCTGAGACAACCGCCTGAAGATTGGAAATCTTTACCACGTTTTCCTGGATAAGCACTTCATACCAGCAACCTGAGACGCCAGGCTAGTCATCCGCGGCACCATCTCTTCCCATAGCTGCATAATAGAAGCCCATATAGTTTCCAGCGTTATCACCTCCAGGGTTCCCAAAGACGCTGCTGGGAAAGACTCCACCACTACAGGTAACAATCTGCCCGGCAGCGGAGTTGATGCAGACAGTCCAATCACAAGACCGTCACCTCCCTCTGCCATCCTGGCTCCAACCTCTGCCCTCTGACGTCGATCTTGGGGGCCTGCAGCGTCTGAACCTTGCTCCGAGGCCAGTCGCCGCCTTCCGGGGGAGTCCGACGACTCAACACCCTCCACCAAATTCACCAAGCCGCTGATATCCTGACGAGGGACTTTCGAGGTCCGAACTGAGCCTGGGGAGCAAAGATCACCGCCCATCGCAGATGACGAGGAATCCACCTCCGGCAGCTTCAAAGCCGAGCCATGCTCCCCTTCTTCACTCAACTGTCTTGGCTTGGAGAAGAAGTAAGAGTCCAAAGGACCAATGACAGCAGCAGGTAATGGCAAAGAGACCTGAGGGGCAGTAGAAGGCTGTTTAGCTCCTCTGGTCTTCCGCTTCTTCCCCATACAAAACGCCGTGCACACCTCACCAAACGCCATCTTAGATTCCCCCCCCCCCCCCCGAGCCCTAACCTCTGCAGTACTAAAATATAATTTGTGTTAATTTTGCACATACCATGGTAGTAATGAACCACATACAGTGGCTTAGGAGTGAGGAATATGATCTCAGTTTCTTAGATTACTCCATAGACAAGAAAGATGTACAGTAAGTCCTCACGTATGAGTGACATCCCCCCGATGGAGTCCCGCATGGGAATGCTCCCCAACTTCTAATGGAAGCTTTTGGAAGGCTCCATCACCCATGCACTCCTGCTTTCCTGCCTGCCATGGTGCCATCTTCTCCAGCCTTCTTTTTCCGTGGAGCCCCTAGGACGTGTCCTTGCACCATCGGAAAAAGGTTTTTGCCTTTACCCCCTTTGTCTAAATTTCACCGCCTGTCATCGGTAGTGCCTGCCCTGGTGCTGTTGCTTCAGTATTTCGTGTTTTTGGCCTTTTTTTTCTTCTTCTTCTTGTTTTCCAATGGCTAGCACCATCAAGCCAATTGACCTTGACATGGCTGTATTCCTGGACATGTCCCAGAAGCCTGCAAGCGAGTTTAAAAAGTGCACCAAGTGTGCCTGGACCATCTCGGTCGTGGATTAGCACAATTGGTGCCTTCAATGCCTGGGCCCCGACTGCCAGCCTGCCTCTTGTAACCTGTGCTTGCTGATGACAGAAGGGGCCTGAAGGGTCAGGGAAAGCAGTGGGAATCCCTCCTCGGGCCAGCAGATTCTGCATATTTGACCACAGCATCAACCCCGGTGTCCTCAGGCACCGCAGAGGAATTGGCATCGAGAAGAGCCCGAGCGAACTCTGAGCCAAGAGGCCGCAGTGCCCTGTAGTGAAGGATCTCTGTTGATCCTTGTCCAGAATCAACTTCATCAACCCCATTGTCGTCAAAGGGGAAGTCCGAGTACCGGGACAAGGGAGCTGCTGGGGTTCATGGTCAACTGCCCCATGTCTCACCACCTGCCCTCTCAACAGCTGGAGTTCATAGGGGCCCCCCTGGACAACACTCATGCTTGGGCCTTTCTCCCGATGGATTGCCTGCAGAGGCTGACGGCCTTGGTCCATGATACCCGGCAGCATTGTCATAAGACAGCCTGGAAGATGCTGAAGGAGCTTGGCCATATGGCCTTGACTGTGCATGTAACTCCCCTGGCCCGTCTGTCGATGAGACAAGCTCCCTGGACTCTGAGGACACAATGGAAGCAAGCTACTGGCTGCCTCTGAGAGCAGGTGGCAGTCATCGTGCCTCTGGTCTGGCTCCTGCGCTGGTGGTTGGAACCACAGAACTTTCTCAGGGGTCTTCTATTTCAGGTGTCATCCCTCCAGAAGATGGATGCATCCAAGCTCAGCTGGGAGGCTCATCTGGACATCCTGCGCATGCAGGTCCTGTGGCCCAAGCAGGAGAACCTGCACAAAATCAGTTTCTTGGAACTCCGGGCCATAGTAAATGCCCTCCAAGCATTCCAGATTTATTTGGCCAACCAATTTATGCTGATTCAGACAGACTACCAGGTGGCAATGTATTACATCAACAAGCAGGGCGCTACAGAGTCGTACCTCCTGTGCTGTGGCATCTCTTTGGGAATTAGGTTCCAACTCCTTTTTACTGGCCCTTCAGTCCATCCAAGCCCCCAAAAAGTGTATTTCTCAGTGATGCTGTATGCTGAAGATGCTGAATCAGTCAAGTCCCCTAGAGGGACTACCCACGCTGTTTCTGTTATTCTCCGGTTCCGTTGCCCCTGTTGGGTTTTTGGCCTGTAGCTTGGGAGTTCCATACATGAGGACTTACTTCCTGCTTGTCCACAGAGAAAGCATAGCTCCTCACCTGTAACAGGTGTTCTCCGTGAACAGCAGGAATAAGTTCTTACAACCCTTCCACCTCCCCAAGTAGTTGTTTTTTGGGCTACAGCTTTTGTATTCTGCTGGAGAAGATAGTGCCAAGATAGGCAGGAAGGCAGGCGCGCAAGTGCGATGGAGTCTACCATACGTTTCCATTGGAAGATGGGGAGCGTTCACATGTGGGGCTCCATTGGGGACGCCATATGTTCGTGAGGACTTATTCCTGTTGTCCGCGGAGAACATCTTCTACAAGTGAGTAACTAGGCTTTACTGATGATGCCTGCATGGTGCCAAAAAGAGCTTCCTTCTGAAGTACATAGGATGTAATATGTATAGACAATGTATCAAGGTGTGCCCAGAAATTGCTTTTAATTAGGCCTGTGTCAACCAGCATGGTGGGAAATATTTCCATATCTTTCTTCCAAATTTCTTGGTCTCACTGCATTTTTTGGTATTTGCTGGATTTTCAAAGGAGAAGTAACTGTGTAACTTTGCTTAGAAAATTAGCCCAGGAAAACTACTTCCCCACATCTACATTTACTATTTAATGCACATAATTTTCTGTGACATGTTACACAGATATGTTTGAATTTCAAAACTATTTGTGTAAGGGCAATCCACCCCCTAGATATACCTCTGCTTTCTGCAGGTGAAAGTCTGCTCAGACAGGCTGTTTTTTTTTAAGTGCCATCAAGTCAGTGCTGACCTAGCAACCCCTGGGTTTTCTTAGCAAGGCATGACGAAGTAGATTGCCAAGCCTTTTCTTCTAAGGTAATGGAGGGTAAAGTGACTTGCCCAAGGTCACAAGGCATGCCAGTGGGAATTGAACCCTGATCTCTTGGGCACTAGGCTGTTACTTTAGCCACCAGACTACTCCTTCATTCTCAGACAGGTTGTATGTGCACACTTTTACCTGTACATCATAATTTGTAAAAGCCCATTTTCACAGATACAGCACTGCATTTCCTGTATAAACAGCTTTGAAAGTTACCCTTTTACGGGGCAATTTTATAAAATATTTTTTTTATGCATACACCTTCTTTTACATGCATACAGGGACGTGTTCACCAAAGTGCGCTAACAGCACAGGGTTAACCATTGCCATGTGCTAAAAATGCCAATGGATTAAGAATCCCACACTAGCCGCATAGTGCATGATGGGGTGGAAAATGGGCAGGTTAGGGGCAGAGAGTGGGTGTTGACTGCACATTGCAGTTAGCGCAGGGGGGAATCAATGTGCACTAAGCATCAATGCTGTAGTTAGCATGGGTGGCAGTAAGTGTACCTGCATTAAATGTGCTTATCTCTGTGGCGTGCTGGGGTATTTCTTACATTGCTAACTGCCGGGGAACATGCTGGGGAAGCTCTCGACAGCTAGTGTGGGCCTGTCTTGTGTCCTGTGCTAATTTTTCACCCATAATGCAAGTACCATAGGGCAAGTTAGTAAACATGCCCCAAAACTCCTCTTATAAAATTACCACACAGTGCATTATTTATTTATTTATTTATGCTTATTTCTATACCGCTTTTTCCAAAGATCAAAGGCGGTTTACAGGTAACATTTAGTGAACATGGTTTTACATAGAACATCGTTTTTTTCATAACTATGTACAGTTAACATGATAAACGATAACATGGAACATTGTTACAGAACTAAATACAGTTTAACATGGATTATTGTTACAGAACTATTTACATTTTAACATTAGCTAGTAATGCTTTGTCTATTTACATTGATTCTTTGCTAAATTAAGCTTTGTTTCTTAAATGTAGTGAGTGTTGAGGCTTGTTGAGCTGTAGTTAAGGAGGATTGTTATGGTTGTGTGGTGTGTTGGGTGGATAGGATTCATTTAAATTTGTGAAGTGTTCTTTAAATAGAAATGTCTTCAGTTCTTTTCGAAATGTTTGAAGATCTTTTATTTTGCGGAGTTCTAGCGGGAGTTTATTCCATAGGGTGGGGGCTGCATAAGAGAAGGCTCTTGAGCTTGTGGTCTTCTTTGTTTTCCGGATGGATTTTTTTATTTCTAGTGAGTAGGTTGCGTTTTGTCTGCGGGCTGCGGGCTGCATGCCTGTAAAAGTATACGGCGGGACAAGAAGGGGCATAGTTTGGGGAAGTGCAGGCAATCACAAAGTACTCATATTGGTTATAAATTCTGTGCCTATGCGCGTACTTCGGCCATGTACATTTATACCTGTTCACGAGCAGGTGAAATGTACGTAGCTGAATTTTATACATAATTGCTACTGGTTTTGTGAGGCTTCTTTAGAAAGATACAAAGGGACATATTTACTGAAGTGTGGTAAGTTTTGCACTTACTGCACATAATGTGCAAATGTTACCATACAGTAAGCGCAACGTCTTCGCAATAAATGTAGGGGGCACGCCCAGCATCTATTCTGCATTTACTGCACACAGCAGACAAGGGCCTACTTTTCCTGCCTTTGCAGATAGGGTGGGAGCAAGGCAGGAAACACAGGCCTGATGCCAAAAATGTTTTAAAAAAGCCCTGCACCCAGGAACTTGCACTTGTTGGGCGTTCTGGAAGCCCAGTGATGGCATTGGTACCCCTTCTGTATTTGCATCCTGTGTGGCCGCACCGCTCGCATACCCCATAAGAACATATAAGATATGCCATACTAGGTCAGACCAAGGTCCATCAAGCCCAGTATCCTGTTTCCAACAGTGGCCAATCTAGGTCATACGTACTGTCATGCAGCAGACCCTCTTGAAAGAAAAGAAAATGTTTTAAACAGAGAAAAAGACGTGCACAAGCTGCATTATTCGTAGGAACCAGCTAGAGGGAGCCAGAGCGACTTCAGAGACATTGAGGAGCCACGCCCCGCTAGTCACAAGGTAATGCCAGCCAGCTTCCAATCCTCGAAGGCAGGAGTGCTTCTTAAGGAGAGTGTGGAAGACTGGAGACAGTTGGGCAAGAAGGAGTTCGGCAGGAGACAGGTCGGCAAGGTGGTCAGCAGGAAGGAGAGGGAGAAGAGCAGCAGTGGAGAAAGAGAAGCAGGCCAAGGAGGCAAGTCCAGCAGAAGCAAGGGAAGGATCACTTGCAGCGCAGAGAGAAAGAGGTTAGAATGGAAACCTGATTACTCTACCGCTAGCAAACCACCCCGTGTGGAAGGCGATTTCCCTGGAGCGGATGAAGGACCTGGGAAGGTCTCAGCTCAAACAAGAGTGAGAGCTGTTTGTCCAGAGAGGCGAAAGCATTGTTGCAACTGTAGTCTAAAGTCAAATGAGAGACAGCTGGAGAACCTAAGCCGTGCTGCACAGGCAAGCCAGAAGCTAAGCCGGTACAGGCCCAGACCTTCACTTGGAGAAGGGACTCCAACCTCACAAGGTAAACCGTACTTTCCTGGAAAAAGATTTCAGAAAGCTGCTGTATGGGAAAGACAGGCAGTAGAAGAAAACCGTTTGTCTGAAGGTTCCTATGATACAAGGTATGAAAAATGTTTACCTAAGAAGAAAGTTCTGAATGAAAAATGTTTATATAGAGCTGCTATAAAACCTCTGAATAAAGAGGAATCCTTTCAGTATAAAACAGCACATAGCCGACGCCCTAGGCTTAGCCCAGAACATTGGGAGGTGATACAGGAGCTGTATAAAAAGCCTGAATATATTTTACCTGAAAGCAGGGACACAGATTCAGAGGCTTCAGAAGAGGAGCCAATGCAAGTGGAACTAGCAGGGGATATTTCAGATCCCGAAATGGATTGTACATACTGTGTTACAGGAAGCCTAGAATCCTTGTCAGGCTTGTGAACTGTGTGACTTGTTGAATTGAACATTCTTGTTTTGTGTAAATAGCACCAGTCCTGTGAAAGTAACAGTTTTTGCTTTAAACCTGAGTTTTTCTTTTCCTCACCTGAAGTAAGGACATTTTGCTTTATAGTTGTATTCCAATCATTTGAACCATTGCGAAGAAGGGAAATAAAAAGCTTTTATTTTTCCCACCACTCTGAGCAGTTGTTTTCATTGAAGATTGGTATCAAGGAAACTACTAGGACCAAAAGTCAATTGGGCCTTTGGAATACTTGCCAATCTCAACTTTATAATTTTTGTTTCTGACCTGCCCTGACCTCTACTAGCCACCAGGGTAGCCCTCACGACAGTACCTAGCAGTTTCCCCAAAAGACACAGGTTCCACAATGCTTGTATTGGGTCAAACAGTGATATCCTGGGTCCTTTTTAATAATGGTTTATGGACCTTTCCTACAAGGACTTGTCCAAACCTTTTTTAAACCCAGCTACACTAACAGCTTTTACTACATACTCCGGTAACAAATTCCAGAGTTTGATTACACGTTGAGTGAAAAAATATTTTTTCTTATTCGTCTTAAATAGGCTACCCTGTAGCTTCATTGCATGTCCTGTAGTCTTTCTATATTCTGATGATGTAAACAATCGATCTACGTTTACCCATTCCACTCCATTCATTAAATTATAGACCTCTATTATATCTCCCCTCAGCCGTCTTTTTTCCAGGTTGAAGAGCCCTAACCTTTTTAGCCTCTCAGGAGTATCCTTCCATCCCCTTTACCATTTTGGTAGCTTTTCTCTGTACCTTTTCTAATAAAGCTATACCCTTTTTAAGATACAGCGACCAGAATTGCACACAATAATCAAGGTGCGGTCACACCATGGAACGATATAGAGGCATTATAATATTCTTTGTTTAATTTTCCATTCCTTTCCTTATGATACCTAGCATTCTATTTCTTCTCTTAACCGTCGCTGCACACTGGGCAGAGGATTTTAACATGTTATCCATGATGACGCCTAAATCTTTTCTGGGTGGTAGTTCCTAATGTGGAACCTTGTATCATGTAACCATAGTTTGGGTTGTTCTTTCCTAGGTGCATAACTTTGCACTTGTCCACAGTAAATTTCATCTGCCATTTGGATGCCCAGTCTTCCAATTTATCAAGGTCCTCTTGGAATTTTCTACAATCCTCTTGGGTTTTAACAACTTTAAATAGTTTTGTGTCATCTGCAAATTTGATAACTTCACTCGTTATTCTCTTTTCCAGGTCATTTATGAATGTCAAAAAGCAGCGGACCCAGCATAGATCCCTGGGGTACTCCACTATTCAACTTTCACCATTGGGAAAAATGGCCATTAAACCCTACCCTCTGCTTTTCTATCTTTTAACCAGTTCCTGATCCACAATACTACACTAGCCTCCAATCCCATGACTTTTTAATTTTTCGAAAAGTCACTAATGAGTGATCTTGTCAAAGGCTATCTTCAGGAACAAGCAGGAATGAGTCTTCACATATGGATATCGTCGGTACCGACGGAGCCTGCACGGGAACGCTCCCCAGCGTCCAAAAGGAAAGCTTTTGGGAGCATTCCACAGCGCCTGCGCGCTGCCTTACCGCCTTTCCCAACCGTCTCTCTTCAGTTCTTCTTTTCCGCGGAGCCAGCAGGTCGTGTTTCCTGTCACTGCTGAAGAATTTCTTATTTTCTTATTCTTATTTTCTTTAGTCGCGTGTCTGCCTTCTCGAGGACCGGTACCGCCGGTCTTTCTTCTCTTTCTTTACAAAAAAAAAAAAAAAAAATTCTGTTTCAGTACTTTTTCTTCTGTGGCCCTAGGCCTACAGTCTTTTTCCTCATGGAAAAGCCCGCCTCCGGGTTTAAAAAGTGCACAAAGTGCAGTGACACTATTTCTGTCACAGACACCCATGACTGGTGTCTAAAATGTTTAGGTCCTGACCATTCCATCGCGGATTGTGAGTCCTGCTCCATGATGTCTAAAAGAGGGTTACAGAATCGGGCAGCCAAGCTCAGTACCCTGTTTCCCTCCGATGCAGCTTCGGTGGCATCGACGTCTTCCAGGGCTTCTTCTTCATCCCATGGATCTCAGGTAACAAAACTTAAGTCCGGTCGGTCCTCAAAGGGTACATCTCCCTCTAAGTATCGAGATGTTCCCGACATTACTATTGAGGAATCCACACCAGCAAAATTACCTCGGCGGGAGGCTCCGGCTTCCAAAGCATTATCTATGGGGTCACAGGTTGACATCGATGGCACGGCCTCGACCGATCACCTGTTACAATGTTCTGGGGTACCGGCGGTTCCCGGTACCGACATCCAGACATTGGTGGCGTCGATGGATCAGAATATTCTGACCATGCAGCGTGCCATTATGGCCTTCATACAAGCTGCGACGCCCTCGGTACAACAACAAACCCCGTTGTCGATACCGATTCCGGTTCCGGATCCAGCTCCGGTTCCGATACCAGTACTGCTAGCATCGACGTCAGCATCAAAAGCAGCGATACGGTATCCAGTGATGCCTGTTAGTACCGATTCGGTACCAATGACTCCCGATGTCGATACCCCTCGGTACTCGTATCGGGCTCTGCGAGAGCATACAGACAGTCGATACTTCGATTCCTCTGATGAATCTGATGCATCAGAGGTTTCCATCGAAGCATCGGAGATTCGTCCTCAGGAACCCTCTTCTCCAAAAAGGAGAATGTCTCCTCCTGAGGTCTTTCCAGTACTTCATCAGGGAGGTGGCCAGAGGCCTGTCCATTGCAGTAGCCTCTGAAACTGAGCCCAGAGCTAAAAAATTGGATATTCTTCAATATCCTAAGGCTTCTAAAGAGTCAGCCATTTTACCAATACATGAGATTCTTTATGACCACATGTTAGGTATATGGGAAACTCCTCTTACCACCTCTCCCTTTTCTCGTAGGTTGGACACTATGTATCGTGTTCCTCCTTGTCCTGGATTTCATAAGACTCAGCTTCCTCACCACTCTATTGTGGTAGAGTCTGCTATGAAAAAAATCAAAAGCACAAAAAGGCACTTCTCTGCTCCTCCAGGAAGAGAATGCAGAACCTTAGATGCTTTTGGCAGGAAAATCTTCCAGGCCAGTATGCTTGTAGCCAGAATCAACTCCTATAGTCTCTATATGGGGATGTTTCTAAAAGAGGTTACAGACCATCTACACACCTTATCTCCTTTTATGTCAGAAGATAAGAGAGAAGAATATATTACCTGGCTTAAACATGCACAGGATGTTTCCAAGTTTTCCAATCGTGCAGCCTTTGACTCCTTTGAGGGTGCCAGTAGAGCTTCGGCTATTGCCATAGGTGCACGCAGAGTAGCTTGGTTACAAGCCTCTGATTTGGAATCCTGGGTACAGGATGGTCTGGGCAACCTTCCCTGTACAGGGGAAAACCTGTTTGGCAAAGATTGGCAAGCAAAAGCCACCCAGATGGATGCTGAAAATTCTGCTTTAGATAGACTTTCAAAGTCTACTACTACTCCTTTCAAGAAGAGGTTATTCAAGAAAGGATCTTTCCCAAAAAAAGGGAAATTTTCTTCTGGTTATGCTCATGCCTCTTCTCAGGGTCATTTTGCTACAAAGAGACAGCAACAATCAAAACAGGCCAAGCCTCAGGCTGCGAGGACTGCTACGGCCCAACAGCCTCAGCCTCCTCAGGGCCTTTGACTTTCCACTAGAGAATTTAGCATTTCTGGCTCTAGAACATCCAGAGCCTCTCACCATCCCAGGAAGGTTAGCTCATTTTGCTCCCAGATGGGAACAAATCACAGCAGAGCACTGGACCCTCTCCATTATAAGGGAGGGATACAAGCTACATTTCTTAAACCTTCCTCCTCACACCATGGTGAAACATTTCAACTCTCCAACATCTCTTCTCGACCTTCTAGGTCAGGAGATTGCTACCCTTCTTGCCCAAGGGGCAATAGAAGAAGTACCCCTTCTTCAACAGGGCTCAGGGTTCTACACCCCCTATTTTCTCCTCCCAAAGAAAACAGTGTGAGACAGACCCATCCTAGATCTCAGAGAGTTGAACAAGTTTCTATGCAAGGAGAAATTCAAGATGATTTCTCTTGGTACTCTCCTTCCATACCTCCAGAGTCAGGACTGGCTTTGTTCTCTAGACCTCAAGGATGCGTACACCCATGTCCTCATCCATCCAACACACAGAAGGTTCCTTCGGCTCCTTTACCAAGGAAAGCACTACCAATACAGAGTGCTTCCTTTCGGTCTGGCCTCTGCTCCAAGAGTGTTCACAAAATGCATGGCAGTGGTAGCTGCATTTTTACGCACTCTAGGGATATTCGTATTCCCATATCTGGACGACTGGCTCATTCGAGCTCCATCCCAGTCAGAGGCCCAGACTTCCCTGGCCTGCACAAGGCGTGTTCTTCAGTATCTGGGATTGGTAATCAGCATTTCAAAATCCCATCTCACCCCTACTCAGTCTCTAGAGTTCATAGGGGCCTTACTGGATATCACAACTGCAAGGGCCTATCTTCCCCAGGCCCGTTGCCTACGCCTAGTGCAGTTAGCCTCTCAGATTCAGTTAAAATCCCATTTAACTGCTCGAGAGATGTTACAACTCTTAGGCCACATGGCTTCCACAGTGCATGTGGTTCCTTATGCTCGCCTTCACATGAGGGCAGCTCAGTGGACTCTATCCTCCCAGTGGACCCAGGCATCAGGTTGCCTGTCAGACAAAATAGCAACCTCCAGTCGCCTCTTTTGGTCCCTCCACTGGTGGAAGTCCACTCAAAATCTGTTGTTGGGATCCCCCTTTCAACAGGTGCTACCCCAAGCAACCCTTACAACAGATGCCTCTCCAAAGGGTTGGGGAGCTCATCTCCAAGACCTCTCCACTCAGGGCATCTGGTCTCCACAGGAGACATCTCTTCATATCAACCTCTTAGAGCTCAGAGCAATCTTCTTGGCTCTCAGAGTATTTCACACCCTGCTCAGCTACAAGACAGTCCTCATCCATACGGACAATCAGGTAGCCATGTTCTATGTGAACAAGCAGGGGGGGACAGGCTCTCTGTCGCTCTGCAACGAAGCTCTGAGATTGTGGGCCTTCGCCAGAGAGCATCAAATCCATCTCATGGCAGTGTATCTTTCAGGGGTTCAAAACTCTTGGGCAGACAGACTCAGTCGAGTTCTGCTTCCACACGAATGGTCCCTCCATGGGGACCAGGTAGCCAAGATCTTCCGGATTTGGGGTACCCCAGACATAGACCTATTTGCAAGTCCATGGAATGCCAAACTTCCCCGGTTTTGTTCCAGGATTCCATGTCAGGGAGTTCAGGCCAGGGATGCCTTCCTCCTTCACTGGGGGCAAGACTTCCTCTATGCTTTTCCACCTATTCCCCTAATCCCCAAGACTCTATTCAAGCTTCAGAGAGACAAGGGGTCTATGATCCTCATAGCACCACATTGGCCATGCCAAGTGTGCTACCCTCTACTTCTGCATCTCTCTCAAGCTCCTTCCCTGGACCTGGGGTCTGCTCCAGATCTCCTCTCCCAAGAGGAGGGAACCCTGTGGCATCCAAATCCTCAGTCTCTTCATCTCAGGGCCTGGTTGTTGAAGGCCTAGACCTTCAAGATTTACACCTTTCTCAGCAAGTGAAGGATATCCTTCATGCTTCCAGAAAGCCTTCTACCAGACGCTCTTATGCTTTTAAATGGAAAAGGTTTTCCATTTGGTGTGCAGAAAATGGTCTTAAACCTTCTGCAATACCTTTGAATTCATTACTGGACTATTTGCTGCATTTATCCCATGCAGCCCTTAAAACAAATTCAATCAGGGTCCATTTGAGTGCTATTGCAGCATCCCTGAAGCCTCTTAATGGACAACCTATTTCCTCTCATCTTCTTATAGCAAGATTCATGAGAGGCCTCCTTTTAACTAAACCTCCCATTAGACCACCCCCAGTGGCATGGGACTTAAATCTGGTTCTTGGCCAGCTTATGAAGCCACCCTTTGAACCCTTAGCCACTACCTCCTTGAAATTCCTTTCCTGGAAGGTTCTTTTTCTCATTGCACTCACTTCAGCTCGCCGTATTAGTGAGTTGCAAGCTCTAGTGGCTAATCCTCCTTATACAAGGTTCCATCATGACAGGGTAGTTCTCAGAACTAATCCACACTTTATGCCTAAAGTGGTCTCACCTTTTCATCTGAACCAGCTGGTATATTTACCTGTCTTCTTTCCAGGACCTCATGCATCAAGTGCAGAGAGGAGTCTTCATACCCTGGATTGCAAAAGGGCACTTGCTTTCTATTTACAAAGAACACAGCAACATAGAAAGTCCTCTCAACTTTTTGTTGGTTTTGATCCTTCCCATTTAGGACTTCCAGTCTCTAAGAGAACTCTGTCCAATTGGATTGCTCAGTGTATTTCCTTCGCCTACCAGAGTAGGAACCTTTCTCTGGAAGGCCATGTCACAGCTCACAATGTGAGGCCCATGGCAGCCTCAATGGCTCATCTAAACTCTGTGTCCATCGACCAAATCTGTCGAGCAGCCACCTGGGCCTTGGTTCATACCTTCACAGCCCATTACTGCTTGGACAAGGATTCCCGCCGGGATGCCTTGTTTGGTCAGGCTGTTCTCAAACACCTGTTCCATACCTAATCAACTCCTGCCCTCCATCCCTGACTGGATGCCTGAGATTCATAGGTGGAGATGGAGCCCTCTGGGGACTCACAATCTGAGTGATCTCCCAGGCATCTCTAGCTGGGGAGTCCCCATATGTGAAGACTCATTCCTGCTTGTTCCTGGAGATAGCACAGTTACTTACCTGTAACAGGTGATCTCTGGGAACAGCAGGAATTTAGTCTTCACAACCCACCCACCTCCCCTAGGAGTTGTATCTCTCTATCTATCTTTCCTTTCCTCTCTCTCTCTTTGTCTCAGCTTTAAAACTCGAACTGGAGAGAGACAGTTGGGAAAGGCGCTGTGGAATGCTCCCAAAAGCTTTCCTTTTGGATGCTGGGGAGCGTTCCCGCGCAGGCTCCGTCGGTACCGACGATACCCATATGTGAAGACTAATTCCTGCTGTTCCCAGAGATCACCTGTTACAGGTAAGTAACTGTGCTTTCTGAAAATCCAGATACACTATATCAACCAACTCACCTTTGTCTATCTGTTTATTCACACCTTCAAAAAAACATAACAGATTAGTAAGACAAGATCTTCCTTGTCTAAAGCCATGGTATGGCCCTGCCAGGACTGGCCCCCTTTCGAGGGCCTTTGGGGGGGGGGGTGTTGCTGTCCATAAGGGAGGATGCTGAAAGGGGAGGGAGCATGTTGGGGTGAGGGATTGGATCGGGGAGGTTACTTAGGTGTGGGGTGGATTGGTAGGGGCAGTTATTGGTCCAAGAGGCAGTTTTATTTATTGCAATTTTGGGCTGCGCTACTGGACTGTTGGTAGGGTAGCTGCACCTCTTGAGATGAAATTATGTGCATCCGCACTCTCAATAGTCGTGACAGCTACCACATGGCACCATCCTTCACCCTAGCTATCGCCAGTCACCATGCCCGCTCTCTGCCCTGATTCCAGCCACATCCGTGTTAAGCTGTGTGGTGTTTTACTGTAGTGGTGATTTTGCCACCTAGTAACCATTAGTATGGGCCCACCCCGACAGCTAGCACACAGTAAAACCCATGGTAAGTGCTTACTGCATTTTAGTAAACATGCCCCAAAGGCACCTACGTGTCTTTATAAACTAACCTCAGAATAGGTGCCTATCTGGACTCCCAACCAATATTCCCGCTAAGCTGAGCAGACTCCTCCGCTAGCATTCCTGCTAGTGGGGGGGAGGTGCAAAGCAATCATGAAAGCGATCACGCTTAGGATCGCGCCGCATAGGCAGGTCCCGAGGGCCTGCTGATGCTGTGTGATCCTAAGTGGGATTGCTTTGCACCTCCCCCTATTGGCAGTAATGCTGGCGGAGGAGTCGGTGCAGCTTAGTGGGAACATTGCTTCCAACATAGGAATCTTTATAAAATTACCTTCTTAGAGGACAATTTTCAATGATTTTAACCATGTAATTATTGATAGCTAGTAAAATGTGAAGATGAAAGTTGCTGCCTCCCACATACGGGGAAGTGCTCAGGCTATTTCACAGCATGGTACATTTATCTGTATCAAAAAGGGTCAGTTCTTGGGGAAGGATGGAGCCAACTAAACAAGCATGGGGATTTCAAAATGCATGGCTACAGCTGTGGGCTGTCTCTACTGCGAAGTCCTCTGCTTGTAAAGTCCTTGGGTACTGAGGTATCCATGCTGCAAGGGAAACCCCATAGGGAGTGCTTTGAAGCCTCATGAAGCTGCAAGCTCCTTCCTGGTTTGCCTGTGCTTTTCAATTAGGCTGCCTTATTGCATGCGGAGAAATCAGTAAAAATTATTTTCAAAAATCATAAGCTCTTTTGATAAGCTGTTAGCAAATAAGATTGCGTTCAGAAGAAAGCCTTGTAAATTAATTCAGATGTTTCTACTTTTAGCTGTGAGTTGATTGTGTAGGGGATTATTTACAAGTACATGTAGGGGTGAAAAGTATCCATGTATTTACATATATAGAGTGAACGTTCAAGTGTCCTTTCATTTGGAAAATTACTCCAGAAAAAGCACCTACACACATTTACACCTGCATGAACACCCCGGAGAGGGAAAACACATGCACACTTTTGAAAATGTAAAGTTTGGTGCGTAAGTGCATCTTTTCAAAATGTAGATGAACATATAGGCATTATGCACATAAGTTTACCCACACATAGGGTGTGCAATTTTGTAAAAGCCCATTTTTGTGCATAAATCGCTATTACCTACGGAAATGGCTTTGAAAATGATCCTCAGTCCCTTATATAGTGTGAGAAAAGTAGCATGGTTGCTTTGTTAGTCCACTTTAAAGTTTAATGCATTAAAACAAAACAACCCCTAAAAATCCAGACTATATAAGGTGATATCTTTTTATTAAACCAACAATACATTTTTTTAATAGTTTTCAGAAGGGAGGGGATTTTAACTCCTCAAAGCCAGTCAAAAAATGTATTAACTAAGTCCATAAAAAGTATCACCTTGATATTCTTTTTCCTTTCTTTTGGTTTTCTTTTTTTAGTAACCTTATTCTTTTTGATAAATGCATGTCTCTCTGTAAAGATGGCACTATGCTGAAGTATATGAGGTAACAGAATGAGAATAAGAGAAAAATGTCTTAAAACTGAATGAATAAGGCAGCTTTGAGCCTAGTACTCTATGGCCTATTCTAGGATGGCTTTTTAACTTTAGGCCAATAGAAACAGGCTGAGACAGTCTAACTGCTTAGATCTAGACTGAAATATAGGTAGTTGCATCCATGCTAATTGCAACATTGTCAGCATGCGATATGTCCCTCTCATGCTTACTGCACTGTACTCACCACTTTCACTCTCCTCCCCTAACTTGCCCATTCGGCACCCTAACACGCAATTGACAGGGCAAAAGTTGGCATGTGTTAATTGTCCTGCCCCCCCCCCAGTAACTTACCATGGGTTGAGCGTGCAGTTAATGGGTGCCAAATCACATTTTAAATGCATAGTGCAGTTTAGTAAAAGGACCTCAATATTACATAATGGTTGTAGAGCTTTTTATTTACAAATAGCTTATACTAAAAACAAGAAAAGTGAAATAAAAACAAAATAAATGTAAAAACAAATTGAAAGCTCATGCTTTAAGCATTGCGCAGAGACACCTTTCACTGATGGAGTGTGTGTTGGGGGACGTGTTTCTGTACGAGTGATTACATGTGGAGTTAACAGTAACTGGGGAGGGGGATTATGAGTGGGCAGCAGGGCTGAGCAGGTGAGCTGATGAAGGGCTGAAAGAGTGGGTGAGATGACAAGTGGTGGTGGGGAGGGGGGTGGGGTCTGGGGGCGGACTGAGTGAGTGGAAGGAAAGATGACAAGTACCAGGGGTGCTGAGTGGATGAGGGATTATGACTGTGGGAGGCTGCTGTGACTGCTGGGAGGGGGAGCTAAGTGGGTGATTGAGTGAAGAGGGAGCATTATTTTACTTCAAAAATTTAAATAATTATAAACCCCCAGCTTGTGCTGTTTCCCTCGCCATAGCCCAAAAAATGAATAAGAAGGTGGAGCTCACACGTTGCCAGTTCAGGTTTCTAAACCTAAGCAGCCTGAACCCTGCAAAATGTGAGCTCCACCTTCTTATTCAATTTTTGAGCTTTGGCTAAGGGACAAACAAGTTATGGGTTTATTAACTATTCAAAGAAAAAGTGCTAAAAGATTGAGTGTTAGAAGAAGTGAAATAATGTGAATGTATACAATAGGAGGAATAAAAGAATATATGAGTTTAAGATAAAATATATTTGCTGCAAATTGTTTACTTTATGAGAATTGATGTTTGTTAGCATATATTGACTTTATTGTTTTGGGGGAGCATTATGACACATAACTTAGATGTTGTATTTATTTTGTTGGTGTCCCTGTCTATACTGTCCTCAATCAGTAAAATTTATCATGCCTCACGTCAACATTACATTTTTATAGGCTCCGATGCTAAAACATTATTAGCTTGAATCATTGCATAGGACCCTATATTTTTGTGGGAGTGCTACCTTATAGTCTAATGAATGGAGGAATCCAGTGATTAGAGCTGATGGGTGAGAACCATGCTACAATTCCCATTGATGCAGCTTGTACCTTTGGGAAGTCATTTCACTCTTTTTGCCTCATTTCATTTCATTTATTACATTACAGGCAATGTACAACATACAAAGCATTAGAATATGAAAATACAAAACATCACAAAATATGATCAACCATCATACAAACAAATAAGCTTTCACTTAATTTAAAAAAAAATCAAGTAATTAGATTGCTGGCGAAGAAACAAAGGTATTGTGTTCCAACTTTAGATGGACCAATAATCAAGGCAGCCTGTGTGAGACAGAGAGGCAGAAGAGACATCAAGAAGCCCTAGCTGACTCGACCACAGGGTGCGATCAGATACATACCGATGAAGCAAAAAAACAGACCAGTGAAAAAGGCATGCAGTGAGCAATGGACCGATCAGCAGCATTATAAATAAACTCCATGGGGCAAGGAAAACCTTCCTATAACTATGCATAACTCAAACTGATTTACAAGTAAAAAAGTGTGAACTAAATATAGATTTAAGAATTAACAGGTTGATATTCAAAAGGACTTACCCATGTGGAGCACGATTCCATAACATGCACGTCCTGCCCGCGGACACATCTAAATCAAAGACAGGCCCCCTTTGAACCTAATTCTGCATCCACAGGTCTGGACGTGCCCATGGGTCTGGAATTGGGGAGATAAGAGTGGAGGAGTGGCCTAGTGGTTGGGGCAAGGTACTTCAGGCCGGAAGGTCGGTGGTTCAAATCCCACTAGAGGACAGCAACCTTGGGCCGGAAGGACTGGGGTTTCTAGTCCCACAGGTGCTCCTTGTGGTCTTGGACAAGCCAATTAACCCTTCATAGCCCATGTTCCCTGTAAAATAGTTATCTCCAAGTTATAATGCCCTGTTCAATGTAATTTCAGTTTGTTCAATGTAAACCGCACTGATGCAGAATAGCGCGGTATATAAGAGAATGTAAATAAATTGTGTTCGGCGCAGCAAGTGCAAGTGCTATTCAGCTGGCCCCATGCCTCAGATATGGGTAAACATTTTGGACATCCCCCTGCCCACCGTATTCTGAAAATTTACACGTTTCGGATCCTGTCCATCCCCGCAATGCACCCGTGGATGCCATGCCTCTCGGGAAAAATGTGCATCTCCTAAGCTGCTCATCACAGACAGTAGTTTGCTGATGCACACTAGACATAAATATCAATGAAAATGACAACTGCTGCAACCTAGACCATATACCAGTCCCCATTATGCCCTGAAAAGTGCTAGGTAAGTCCAGTGGATCCCAATATGGTAAACGAGAATGTAAATTTGAATGTGTATGTTAGGACAAACCTTGCATCAAATGATACGTCCATTAGGAACCGGCCCCAATGATTCCTGCTCTGGTCGTCTGTACAAACATGCCTTAAACTGCTAGGGATGTACCCTTACCAAGTGCACCTTGCAGGTCCCCAAAGAATATATAATATTGCTGAGCAACAAATGTATGCCCTTTTTGTGCCTGTGGCCTATAGGTGCACTCATTCTGCTGCTGCACACTACCATTCCCCTCTTATCTCTCCCTATACCCCTCCCCGTGAACTCCGCTCTTCTGTCAGATTGCTTTTATCTGTGCCCTTCTCTTCTACTGCCAAATCCAGATGTCGCTCCTTTCACCTTGCTGTTCCCTATGCATGGAACAAATTACCTGAGTCTGTACATCAGGCTTTGTCTCTGGCCCCTCTGAAATCCAAACTGAGCGCTCACCTCATCATTGCCACTGTTGGATCTGATCCATTTAAGCTCCCTTGTGTTTCCTGACCATTCCCGCTGTCCACAGCTGCTATGTTGTCTGTCTAGACTAGATTGTAAGTTCCACTGAGCAGGGACCATCCTTTATGTGTGTCTGTGCAGTGCTGCGTATATCTTGTAATGCTATACAAATCATCAGTAGTAGTAGTAGTTGTTCTAGTAGGGCCGTCTGGCTATGGCATCTGAGGCCCATCTATCTGGGTACTAGAATTTCTCACAGAAGCTACACCTTACCCATTGTGGCGTATGTTTGTCTGTATACATCCGCTACATGTGGGGCAACAGTGTCTGCCTTCCCACAGCCAGCTTTTTGGCACTGCTACCCTGGACAGGGCTGTGTGGGTATGAGAGGCGCCACCCCTGTGCCATCACGCCAAGTAACTTGACTCCCAATATATCACCATTTTTGCATCTCTCGTTGAGCCTGGGCTGGGTAGGGACATAGGCTGTATAGGACAATCTGGGGAATGTTGGCACTACATCAGTTGTGTCTTCCAGTGCCAGGTACAGTGGATGTATGACTGCCCTATCACACTGCTAATAATATCTGATCTTATTAGAGTAGCCTATGTAAAATAATCCAGAAGGAACCTGCATAGGTTCCCTATGGATAAATGTCAAAATGTATGCCTGTCAATAATAGGGACCCTCAGAATAAGAGAATTTAGCTGTGCAAACAGCACTAATATATGCTCAACAGCAACACCATTGGTCCCACAAAATGTGCATTATGGGCATGCATTAGTGCTGTTTTCACTGTTGAGTGCCCTTATTCCGAGGGTCCCTCATTATTGACAGGGATATGTTTTGACATTTAGCTATAGTGAACCCTCTCTGATTTTGACTGACAAATCACACTGGCATCCGGTGACACTGCAGTCATCCATACGGTCCAGGTACTGGCCAGGCTTTCATGCCCCCCTGCATTGCAAATGAGCACACCAGATCCCTCCATGCACCCCTCGAACCACACACACACACACACACACACTTTCTGTCACAAAAACACGATTCTGTCAAAATGATGCCCTGAATCTATGGCTAACAGCTAAGATATAACATAATTGCATGGGTTACCAGGACTACAAATATGATCTCCATTTCTCACTCAAAAAACAATCCTTTCCCTGCTCACACCCATACTATCCCTGCATCTGCAGTCCCATTTCAGAACTTGGGAATTGATGATGTTGTTGTTAAGTGCCGTTGAGTCGGTGTCGACTTCTGGCGACCCTCTGAATAGTTGACCTAAACTTTGGTCTTCAGCCAAGCGGCTCATTGTTGATAGAGTGGTGTCCATAGCTGCTGTTATTCTATCGATCCGTCTTATTGCCGGCCTTCTTCTTCTATGGTGATCTTCTACCTTGACAAGCATGACGTCTTTTGCCAATGATCTCTTTCTTCGCATGATGTGTCCAAAGTATGAAAATTGAAGTTTTGTCATCTGAGCTTCTAAGAAAAGCTTAGGTTTGATCTCCTTTAGTACTGACACATGGTAGTCCATGGTATACACAGTATTCGTCATCAGCACTATAATTCAGAGGCATCAGATTTCTTCCTGTCTATCTTTTTCACTGCCCAACTTTCGCATCCATATGACGTTATTGAAAATACCATGGCCTGGACAAGTTGAATCTTTGTATGCAGAGACATCTCTGCTCTTGAGAATCTTCCTAGGTCCTTCATAGCCATTCTACCAAGAGCAATACATCGTCAGATTTCTTGACTGCTAGTCCTTTCTTTATTGATTGGTGTTCCAAGTAAGTTAAAGCTGCCCAGGCAAAACTTGAGTTGACATTGGGTTTGGCAGTGGCATTAGTTCGGAGGCTTGGGATCTTCTGAGGACAAAAGCTAAGTTTTTCAAATATTTTAAATGCATTTAAAAATTGTAAAAGCAGATCCAAAGGCCTATGAATGAGAACGAGGGTGCATGATAAGTTTGCATTGCAGTGGCAAGTTCTAACCTCAAGTGCAGCCCCTTGCCCTGTTACTGAGGCCATTCCCTTCCCTTTTTGAGTGATTGTGTTGAAGGTATTAAAACAACTGCTAAAAATACTTTATGACATTGGGCAAACTAAGGATATATTACCCATTGTTCCCCTTGGGTTTACCTCATGTAGCAGTTACTCTAACTCTTGTGTTTATTGTAGTACCCAGATATTCAGCACTGGAGATAATCTGGATTGCAGTGCTGAATCTCTGGTTTCAGTTTTGCCTGCGACAGCCAGGAGCTTTAAAGGCACTGACCACCATGGGCTGAATATCGGGCCCAAAAGGTTTCTAGATGAAAAATCAATGTCTGCTTTATGGAGTAGGTGGTTGAGGAACCAACACAAGGAGGAGCTATTTTGGATCTAGTCCTTGAGAGACACTCCAATCTGGCTTTTCTCCTCTGTATTCTACAGAAACAGCCCTTGCCAAAGTCTCCAGTGACCTTTACTCAGTTCTCATCCTACTTGACCTATCTGGTGCTTTTGACACTGTTGTTTGCCACCTTCTTCTTGATACTCTGTTCTCACTTGGATTAAGGGACCCTATTCTATCCTAGTTTTATTCCTATTTCTCCCATTGCACTTTTTTGCACTGGTGTTTCCTCTTCCACCGCTATCCTACTTTTAGTTTGTGTATCTCAGAACTCTATCTTGGGACCTCTTCTCTCTCTACACTGGTTCCCTTGGTGCCCTGGTCTCCTCACATGGCTTCCAGTACTATCTTTATGTTGATGACTCTTAGATTTACCTATCTACACTAGAAATCTCTCCAGGCATCCAAGCCTGAATCTCAGCCTGCTTGTCTGACATTGTTGCCTGGATGTCCCACTGCTGACTAAAACTGAACATGGCCATGACAGAGCTTCATATCTTTCCCCCTAAACCTACCTTCCTCCTTTCTCTATTTCTGTGGATAACAGTCATCCTTCCTGTCTCCTCATCTTGCAACCTTGGAGTCATCTTTGACTCCTTTCTCTTTCTCTGCACATATCTAACAGATAGGTAAAGATGGTTGTTTCTTAAACAAAATTTGTCTCTTCCTTTCTGAACACACTATCAATACCCTTATCCACTCTCTCATCACCTCCTATTTAGACTGTTGCAACCTTATCTCTCCTTACAACCCCCCTCGGGAACTCCGCTCTTCTGGCAAACTGCTTCTATCTGCACCCTTCTCTTCTACTGCTAACTCCAGACTTCGCTCCTTTCATCTTGCTGCACCTTACGCCTGGAACAAACTACCTGTGTCTGTACACCAGGCACCTTCTCTGACCCTTTTCAAATCCAGGCTGAAATCTCACCTCTTTGCTGCTGCTTTTGGATCTTGACTCACCTGATCTCCTTGTTTCTTTACCTTTCCCCCTCGTTTTATCCCTGTCTACACCTTCTGTGTTGTCTCTCTTGACTAGATTGCAAGCTCTGATGAACAGGGACTGTCTCTTACATGTCTGTGCAGCAGTACGTACGACTTGTAGCGCTATACAAATGCTCAGTAGTAGTAGTAGTTGCTCCTTGCTGGTCTCCCATTGAATTCTCTCTCTCACCTTCAATTTTTTCAAAAAGAGGACACGGCTAATCTCCTGCCAGTGTCGCTACACTCACACAGCGCCTCATCGGCTCCCTAGCCATTTCTTCATCCAGTTCAAACTTCTCCTATAGACCTTAATTCTGTAGCTACTCATTACCACCTTTCGCTTATCTCTCCCTACTCTACTCATAGAAAACTCTGCTCATCAGGCAAGATGTTTTTCTGCCCTTCTCTTCTACTGCCAACTCCAGAGTTTTTTCATTCCACCTTGCTGTGTCAGATGCCTGGAATAAACTACCTGAATCAGTACACAAGGCTCTATCTCTGGTCCTGTTCAAATCCAGGCTAAAAGCCCATCTCTTTGAGGCTACTTTAGGATCCTGACCCCTGATTCCATTTAACAGCCACATGTGGGTTTTAATCATTTCTCTTAAGTGTAACTGGGTTTAAAAAAGATTTGGACAAATTCCTGGAGAAGCCCATAAACCATTATTAAGGTAGTCCAAAAGAAAACTACTGCTTATCCCGGGGGATAAGTAGCTTAGAACTGGCTACTTTTGGGATATATCAGTGACCTGGATTGACCACTGTTAGAAACAGGATACTGGGCTTGATGGACCTGGGTCTGATCCACTATGGCAGTTCTTATATACTCTGGTCCCCTGTTTGTTCTGTTTAGCCTGTCTTGAACAGATTGTAAGCTTAATGGAGCAGAGATTGACTCTTATATGCATGTGTATAGTGCTACGTATGTCTAGTAGTACTGTGTAAATGCTAAGTAGTAGTAGGAGTAGTAGTTTTGTATTGCTGTTACTTGATGATACTAAAATATGAATATATTTTTCTATGGCAAGCTGTAAGGGTAAACATCCTAGCTCCTCTCTGTATAGACTCAAAAATCGGTAAAAAAAAAAATCTTGCTGCTGATAGTAAGTTTAGGGTAAAGCTGTCTATCATTCAACCCAATTTTGAAAAACTGTGCAGCTCATCAGTCTCAGATTTCTCACTGAGAAAGTGAACAAAGATTAAAACCTTTCTGAAAAAAAGAAAAATTCAATAACTTTGATTTCAATAATAGTTTATAAAAAAATAAATTCTGTTAAGGATAGTTTATTTTTCATTTGCATCACCCACCCCTGGGATAATCATAGCTTTATAGGTACTTACACATCTTAAAAGACAGGAGGTGCTTTCAGGTGAAGCTCATTACCCAAATCAGTCATACACTAAGGACCTGAGATTAATTAAGCTTCAGGTGAACAAGGTATATTAAACGTATTAGGTACAGTTTTATTGGTATAAATACCCATAGCAACCCCTAGTAAGTAAGAACTTAAAGATCGAGACACAAACTTAAAACTAAGATGCAGACAGCAGTCCAGCAGCGGGATGGGGGCTTTCCAGTCTTTTGCATTGAGTGTCACATGTATGATTTTCTCCCAGTTGGTGAGAGGTCTTACATGTGCACTAGGTGCAAGGAGCTCTTTGCTCTCAGGGAACAAGTCCGTTCTCTAGAGGCTAAAGTAGCAGACTTGGAAAACATAAGACAGACAGAGAGGTACATAGACGAGACCTACAGGGATATAGTCCTGAAGTCCCACCTCCAGTCTGGCAGCACCCCTGTTGCCATGGAGGAGAGAGGTCACGTGACAGGAGAGCATCACCCTGGTGTGGCAGGAAGTGATCCTGTAACTAGGACCTGTCCTCCAGGTGATGTAAAACCCTCTCGCACCGAGGAATGTTCTCCAGGGCCATGTGCCCATGAGGGAAGGGTTAGGACAGCCGTTATAGTTGGTGATTCGATCATTAGGCATGTAGATAGCTGGGTGGCTGGTGGACGTGAGGATCGCCTGGTAACATGCCTGCCTGGTGCGAAGGTAGCGGACCTCACGCGCCAGCTAGATAAGGTCTTAGATAGTGCTGGGGAGGAGTCTGCTGTCTTGGTACATGTCGGTACCAATGACATAGGAAAATGTGGTAGGGAGGTTCTGGAGGCAAAATTTAGGCTTTTAGGTAGGAAGTTGAAATGCAGAACTTCCATGGTAGCATTCTCCGAAATGCTTCCTGTTCCACGCGCAGGACCCAAAAGGCAGGCAGAGCTCCGGAGTCTCAACGCGTGGATGAGACAATGGTGCAGAGATGAGGGTTTTGGATTTGTTAGGAACTGGGGAACATTCTGGGGAAAGGAGGGGCTCTTCCGAAGGGATGGGCTTCACCTTAACCGGGATGGAACCAGGCTGCTGGCATTAACCTTTAAAAAGGAGATAGAGCAGCTTTTAAACTAGATATTAGGGAAAAGCCGAGAGTCGCCCAAGAGCGGATGGTTCGGAAGAATGTATCCTTGAAGGATACTACCAAAAGCAGAGAGGTTCCACAAAAGAGTAAAGTAGCCCAAATGCCCTCAAGTATGGAGCAGACAGAGCTTAAAGATCCCAATTTACCCATGTCTAACAATAGCCAAATTAACATGAATAAAATACATTCTCTAAAATGCTTGTATGCAAATGCTAGAAGTCTAAAGAATAAGATGGGAGAGTTAGAATATATAGCACTAAATGAAAGGTTAGATATGATTGGAATATCAGAGACATGGTGGAAGGAGGACAACCAGTGGGACACTGTGATACCTGGGTACAAACTATATCGTAATGATAGAGCTGATCAAATTGGTGGAGGGGTTGCGCTCTATGTTAGAGAGGGCATTGACTCAGAAAGGATTAAAGTTTTGCAGGAAACAAAATCTGCTGTAGAATCTATATGGATTGAAATTCCATATAAAAGGGGGAAGGCAATGGCAGTGGGGGGTGTACTATCGAGCACCTGGCCAGAATGACCAAATGGATGATGAAATGCTCAAAGAAATCAAGGAAGCTAACAAAAGTTACAGCGCAGTAATAACAATGGGTGATTTCAATTACCCCGGTATCGACTGGGTCAGTGTCACGTCAGGACATGCTAGGGAGATAAAGTTCCTAGATGAAATAAATGACTGCTTCTTGGAGCAGCTGGTTCATGAACCAACCAGAGGGGAAGCCATATTGGACCTAGTCCTTAGTGGAACACCAGATCTAGTGCAAGAGATAAGGGTGTTGGGGCCACTTGGCAATAGTGATCATAGCATGATCGCCTATGATTTAATTAGTGGAGGAGGGATAGTAAGGAAATCCACAGTACTACCTTTTAACTTTCGAAAGGGAGACTATGATAAAATGAGGAAAACAGTTAAGAAAAAACTAAAAGGAGCAGTTGCAAAGGTTAAAGACGTACATCAAGCTTGGGTGTTGTTGAAAATTACTATCTTGGAAGCCCAGACCAGCTGTATTTCACGCTTTAAGAAAAGTGGAAGGAAGTCCAAAAAACTGCCAGCATGGTTTAAAGGTGAGGTCAGAGAGGCTGTTGTTGCCAAAAAAGCATCTTTCAGGAAATGGAAAAAAGAGCCAAACGACGAAACCTGGAAACAGCACAAGCACTGGCAAGTCAAATGCAAGGCATTGATAAGGCAGGCAAAGAGAGAATTTGAGAAGAAGCTTGCTGCGGAAGCAAAAACGCAAAATAAAGACCCTTTCAAGTACATTCGTAGCAAAAAACCTGTGAGAGAGTCAGTTGGTCCATTAGATGATAAAGGGGTTAAAGGAGCACGAGGAGGCGACAAGGCGATAGCGGAGAGACTGAATGAATTCTTTGCTTCGGTCTTTACTGAGGAAGATGTAGGGATGTTACCCATGACTGAAGTGGTATTTAAAGGTGCGGAAGAATTGAAGGAAATATCGATACATCGGGAAGATGTCTTACAACTATTAGATAAACTGAAGAGTAGCAAATCACCTGGGCCATATGGTATACATCCAAGGGTGTTGAAAGAACTGAAATATGAGATTGCAGACCTGCTATCAGTAATCTGTGAACTATCATTAAAATCATCTCTAATACCTGAAGATTGGAGGATCGCCAATGTAACACCAATTTTTAAAAAGGGTTCCAGGGGTGATCCGGGAAACTACAGACCGGTGAGCCTGATGTCAGTACCAGGAAAAATGGTAGAAACCATCATAAAGAATAAAATTACTCAGCATGTAGATAGTCACAACCTAATGGGAGACAACCAACATGGCTTTAGACAAGGAAGATCTTGTCTTACTAATCTGTTATGTTTTTTTGAAGGAGTGAATAAACAGGTGGACAAAGGTGAGTCGGTTGATATTGTGTATCTGGACTTTCAGAAAGCCTTTGACAAGGTCCCTCATCAGAGACATTTGGCAAAACTAAAGAGTCATGGGATAGGAGGCAGTGTACTATTGTGGATCAGGAACTGGTTAAAAGATAGAAAGCAGAGGGTAGGGCTAAATGGCCAATTTTCCCAATGGAGAAAGGTGAATAGTGGTGTACCCCAGGGATCTGTGCTGGGTCCGCTGCTTTTTGACATATTCATAAATGACCTGGAAAGTGGAATAACGAGTGAGGTTATCAAATTTGCAGATGACACAAAACTATTTAAAGTTGTTAAAACCCAAGAGGATTATGAAACATTGCAAGAGGATCTTGATAAATTGGAAGACTGGGCATCAAAATGCCAGATGAAATTTAATGTGGACAAGTACAAGGTTATGCACCTAGGGAAGAACAACCCAAACTATGGTTACATTATGCAAGGTTCCACATTAGGAACCACCACCCAGGAAAAAGATTTAGGCGTCATTGTGGGTACCATGTTAAAACCCTCGGCCCAGTGTGCAGCGGCGGCCAAGAGAGCAAATAGAATGCTAGGTATGATAAGGAAAGGAATGGAAAATAAAACAAAAGATATTATAATGCCTCTATATTGTTCCATGGTGAGACCGCACCTTGAATATTGTGTGCAATTCTGGTCGCCGTATCTTAAAAAGGATATAGCGATTTTAGAAAAGGTTCAGAGAAGAGCCACCAAAATGGTAAAGGGGATGGGAGGATACTCCTATGAAGAAAGGCTAAAAAGGTTAGGGCTCTTTAACCTGGAAAAGAGACGGCTGAGGGGAGATGATAGAAGTCTATAAATTAATGAACGGAGTGGAACGGGTAAACGTAGATCGATTGTTTACATTATCAGAATATAGAAAGACTAGGGGACATGCAATGAAGCTACAGGGTAAACTATTTAAGACTAATAAAAGAAAATATTTTTTCACTCAACGTGTAATCAAACTCTGGAATTTGTTACCGGATGATGTAGTAAAGGCTGTTAGTGTAGCTGGGTTTAAAAAAGGTTTGGACAAGTTCCTGGAGGAAAGGTCCATAAACCATTATTAAGAAGTGACCGAAGATATCAATGCTTGACCCAGTACAAGCATTGCAGAACCTGTGTCTTTTGGGGAAACTGCTAGGTACATATGACCTAGATTGGCCACTGTTGGAAACAGAATACTGGGCTTGATGGACCTTGGTCTGACCCAGTATGGCATATCTTATGTTCTTATCATTTTTAACGGCAACAAAATATTTAGGCTTTTTTTGTTCATTCACAGATCATAGTGTTAGTGTGTCATGCATATGGACGCGGTCTGTCAGGTTTGTCACAACAGAAGAAAGGTTAAGAAGTGTTGGCCTACAGAGAGACAGTTTTGTATCCTGAAATGTAAAGACCATGCAAACTTGTCATTTTACTTTTAGTAATTTTCATCTTTTAGCTTGCCTCTAAAATGCACAGTTGCTGTTTTTATGAGACAAGAAATGGGAAAACAGTGGAGTCAATGTGACAAGAAGGAGAAAAGCAATGGGGTCAATATTCAAAAGTGTCTATGCAGTTTGCAGGTCCTGCAAACTTCATAAACCCCAACGGCCCTGATATTCAGTGTCAAAGCTGTCAGTTTGAAAACTGCTGTCTGTATTCAAACTACAAAAACAACCTGGCTCTATGGTTTCCATTCTGGTTTGTTGTTTTGATTTTAGTAATGCTTTATCAAATGTTTACATTACCTTTTCCCCAGAACCAAGTGTTTTACAAAACAGGGTACTACACTATCTATCATTTGTGTACGCACAGTCTAGTCAAGACAGACAACACAACAACTGGGGACCAGGATATATTTAGGGGACTGGTAAGAAATCACATAGGAGGTGAACAGGAGACTAAGGGGATCAGCATCCAAAACCAGTCTCAAAGAGGTGAGATTTTAGCCAGGATTTGAATAGAGCCAGAGATAGAGCCTGACATACTTACTCAGGTAGTTTGTTCCAGGCATAAAGAGCAGCAAGGTGGAAAGATCAAAGCCTGGAGTTGGCAGTGGAAGGGAAGGGCACAGATAAAAGGGATTTGCCAGAAAAGCGGAGTTTCTGGGGGGAGGGGGGCAGTGTAGGGAGAAAGAAGAGAGGAAAGGTAGTGATGAGCAGCTGAATGAGGGCACTTGTAGGTCAGTAGTAGAAATTTGAATGGGATGTGGAAACTGATAGGGGGCCAATGAAGTGACTTGAGAAGAGGGGTGACGTGAGCATAACGAAACTGGCAGAAGATTAGCTGTGCAGCTGAGCTTTGTTAAAGGTACTTGTTAAAGGATGAAAACTGAACTGCTGCCTCTCAGTCAGCACGTTTCTGTGGCTGACATTCCTGTACTACAGAAAATCTAACATACGTGGTGTCTTGCCAGACTGAACAGTTTGACAAGTCTTTGGTGTGACCTCATTTGGAGTATAGTGTGCATTTCTGGAGACCGCACCTTCAAAAGGATGTGACCAGGATGGAGTCAGTGCAAAGGGTGGCTACTAAAATGATTAGTGATCTTCATTATAAAGCTTATGAGGACAGACTTAAGGATCTTAATATGTACACCTTAGAGGAAAGGCGGGATAGAGGTGATATGATTGAGATGTTTAAATACCTCCGTGGCATAAATGTTCAGGGAGAGAGCCTCTTTCAATTGAAAGCAAGTTCTGCTACGAGGGGACATGGGATGAGGGTGAAGGGAGATAGATTCAGGAGTGATTTGTGGAAATATTTCTTTACGGAAAGAGTGGTGGATCCGTGGAATAGTCTCCCAGTGGAGGTGGTAGAGATGAGGACAGTAACTGAATTCAAAAAAGCATGTGACAAACACAGAGGATCTCTAAAGGTAAAAAGGGGACTGTTGTAGTTGTTGATATGGAAGGACAGACTAGATAGGCCATATGGTCTTTTTCTGTTGTCATATTTCTATGTTTCCATGTTTCTAAATATGAACTGTGGCCCTCTTATTGGCTGACAGGCATGAAGAATCTTGATGAAAGCCTGAGGAGCATACTTTATTGCATGGTTTGAGGCAGGGCCGGCCCGTCCATTGAGCGAGAATGTTTTTTGCACAGGGCCCCGCGTTTCAGGGGGCCCCGCGCAAAAAACATTCTGATCCTACTAAAGTAAAATTAAAAAACAAAACAAAACTGTCTTCTCCGCTGCCGGGGCCGCCGCGGCAGAATCGAGTGTGCCGCGGGGCCCCCCCTGCCCAGCACAGCCTGCCCTCCCCCTCTATCCGTTCTCTCGTTCAGCTCACAGTCACCCCGCGCCGGCTTTCAGAGCGCGAGGGAAGAGTTTCTCCCTCGCTGCTCTGTTGAGCCCGCGGGGGCTGATGGGAAGTTCCCATCAGCCCCCGCGGGCTTAACAGAGCCGCGAAAGGGAAACTAGTCCCTTCGCGCTCTGAACGCCGGCGCGGGGTGACTGTGAGCTGAACGAGAGAACGGATAGAGGGGGAGGGCAGGCTGTGCTGGGCAGGGGGGGCCCCGCGGCACACTCGATTCTGCCGCGGCGGCCCCGGCAGCGGAGAAGACAGCTTTAAAAAGAAAAAAAATTCCCTCTGCTGGACTGGGCTGGGGGCTTAGGAATGCTGATGGGCGGGGGGCTGGGGGGGTTAGGAATGCTGATGGGCTGGGGGGGTTAGGAATGCTGATGGGCTATGGGGGGGCTGGGGGGGGTAGGAATGCTGATGGGCTGGGGGGGTTAGGAGTGCTGATGGGCTATGGGGGGGCTGGGGGGTTAGGAGTGCTGATGGGCGGGGGGGGGGGTTAGGAGTGCTGATGGGCGGGGGGGGGTTAGGAGTGCTGATGGGCTATGGGGGGCTGGGGGAGGTTAAGACTGGCAAGGAGGGGGGTTACGACTGGCGCTGGGCTGGGCGGGGCTGGGGGGGGGTTAAGACTGGCAATGGGCTGGGCTGGGCTGGGCTGGGGGGGTTACGACTGGCGCTGGGCTGGGCTGGGCTGGGGGGGGTTAAGACTGGCAATGGGCTGGGCTGGGCTGGGCTGGGCTGGGCTGGGGGGGGGGTTATGAGTGGCGCTGGGCTGGGCTGGGCTGGGGGGGTTAAGACTGGCAATGGGCTGGGCTGGGCTGGGGCGGGGGGGGGTTAAGACTGCAATGGGCTGGGCTGGGCTGGGCTGGGGGGGGTTAAGACTGGCAATGGGCTGGGCTGGGCTGGGCTGGGCTGGGCTGGGGGGGGGTTAAGACTGGCACTGGGCTGGGCTGGGCTGGGGGCTGTCTGGAAATGGGGCTATGGGGGGTTAGGACTGATAATGGGCTATGGGGGGGGGCTAGGACAGGAAATGGGCTGATGGGGAGGGGTTAGGACGTAATGGGCAGTGGGCTGCTGGGGGGGGTTAAGATGGTAATGACATGTGGGCTCATGGGGGCTGACTGGAAATCAGCTGAGGGGGTGTTAGGACTGCTAATGGGCTATGGGGGGGGTTAGGACTGATAATGGGCTATGGGGGGCTAGGACAGGAAATGGGCTGATGGGGAGGGGTTAGGATTTGAGGTGGACTGATGTGGTTAGGACTGGTAATGGGCTGTGGGCTGATGGGGGGGTTAGGACTGGCAATGAGCTATGGGGGGCTGACTGGAAATGGGCTGATGGGGTTTAAGACGGGAAGTGGGCTGATGGGGGGTTAGGACTGGTAATGGGTTATAGGGGGGCTTAAACTGAAAATGGAGTGATGGGGGGTTAGGACTGGAAGTGGGTTGATGGGGGGCTAGGACTGGTAATGGGTTGGGGGGTTGCTATGACTGGAAATGGGCTGAGTGGAAGGGGAGGCTTGAACTGCAAATAGCTGATGGGGAGGGAGCTTGGAATGGAAATGGGCTGTGAGGGAAGGGAGCTAGGACTGAAAATGGGCTGATGGAGCAGCTAGAACTGGAAGTAGGCTCATGGGGGGCTTGGACTGGAATTGGGCTGAGTGGAGGGGAGCTAGGATTTGACATGGGCTGATGGTGGGGCTAGGAAATGACTAGAAATGGGCTGATGGGGGCTAGGATTGGAAATGAGCTGATGAAGGGACTCAGACTGAAAATGGATGGGGGAGCTAGGACTGGAAATGGGTTGATGGGGGGCTAGGACTGGAAATGGGCTGATGCAGGGACTAGAAGGGAATGGATGCTGGGTGAGACTGGAACTAGAAGGGAGCTGATGTTGGGGGAGGATTAGAATGGGATGGGGCTGGGAGAGTAAAATGGAGAGGGGAAAAATATTTTGTGTGGGAGGGATGAAAAATCTACAATTGGCCGGGTATTGGGAGAGTAAGTGGGGATTGAGGATGGAGGGGTAAAATTTGTGTGGATGAAATAGGAATGAGGAAAGAGCAAAAGGAGAAAGATTAGTATGTTAAAGCAGATGTAGAGAGAGAGAATGGAAAAAAAAGCTAGAAGAGAGAAGAAAGAACAAATGGACAGCAGATGATGGACAGTTAGCAGAAAACATGAAGAAACCAGAAAAAAGTGGCTGGAGCAATTGCAACTGAAAAAAATGCACAAAAGGTAGAAAGATATCTCTTTATTTTGAATTTATTAACTGGAATATGAAAGCTCTGGGAAATGTGCATCATTAACGTTTGCGCTTTGTTTGGTACAAGAGGAAATTAATTTATAGTTTTATTTCTACAGTGTTGTTGTACATTCTAAGTTTGGCTTTTGGGGTTCCCAGTTTAATTAATGCCTTCCTGTTTCTAAATTGTGATTCCTTGTTTGGTGATGGTCTATGTTCTGCATGTGTAACTGAGCTGAGGTATTCTGTTTATGTAATTCCTATTTGACGTTGCCACTTGTTCTCTTTCCCCAGTATTCTCTGAAATGTATTGGTTTAATATTTGCAGTGTTGCCTTTTGATAGGTAGGGTATGGTGCTTTGTGAGTCCTGGTAATGCTGTCAGGATACGGAGGGTTTGCTATGGGTTCTAAATGGGCAGCGTTTGTAGTAGTTCCTAATGTGCCTGGCGGTTGGCACTGGATTATAGTAATGTAGAAATCTTTTAGTCTTTCTTTATCCATACACTCATTAAGAGACATGTTTACTAAAAGTTAGTGTATGGTAACATTATGCAAATATTTATGCAAATAAGGCCACTTATGCAAATGAGGCCCCGCACCGAGTCTCCGCACATGGCCCCGCACCCCCCTTGGGCCGCCCCTGGTTTGAGGGAGCAGTTCTCAGTGTAATTAAACCAGAATATTCTATTGATTTATTTTCTTTAGATTTTCATTTTCATTTAGAAACTGATTTATAGTATGTTAATGCAATCAGCAGAGTTTCCTGCAGTTGTTTAAAAGACGCGCCACATGCAGCACACTGGGCCTAAAATTGCACTTGCACAGGATGCCCTGTCTAAACAGTTAGGCATCCTCCTCTTGAATATATTAACATTTAGAATCAGGGTGCTGAGGCAACGACACCTTTCAGTGAATTTACTACTGTTTATTCCTTCCTGCTAAATTCACCAGCAGATCACCCATGAGCTCATGTCATCAGGGCGCTTTAGTCATTCACTTTTGTTAGTAATACTAGCTAACACCTCTAAAACACATTTTAGAAAGGCCATGATGTGGTTGCAGCAGAGTGCAAGTGAACACATCTGCAACCCTATGACGCTTGTAGTGGAGAGGGCGGGCACATGAAAGTCCAATGTAGAATTGACATATCTCCGCCCCTCACCGTGATATGCATTACAAATCAAAGAAGGGAGCACAGAGATGCACAGGTCTGCGCACCCACATGCAGCAGGGGGAGTCATTTTACAAAGATACGTGTGGGACAAATCAACGGTGGAAACCCAGTCACGTATACAAGTAAGCGCCAGCATTTCATAACCAAACACCCGCACATGTCAGCACTTGCATGTATATCTTTGTCATTTTGCACATCAGGACCTGTAGATGCTGCTAATGAATTATGGAGACCTTTCTCTTCCCCTTGTTGCGATTTAGAAAAGGAAGTAAACATTGGGGCATAAAGGAGGATATTCCCCTTAATCCCTCTTTAAAAGGGAAAGACCAAAGGAACACTTTCATCCCCTTATTCTTGTTGGGGTGCAAGTTTTACTACAGACGTGAACAATTTTAGTCTTATGCGTGCGACTCCTATATGAAATTGTCAGTTCATCTGTAGATATTGATGCCAACCTGGCCATATCCCCGACACGCTCCTGAGCAACGGGGATATGATATGGCCATCCATGAGTTAAATAGGCCCTGTCTAAAATAGCCTTTTACTTGTGGATGTGATTTACTCATGTAAGTGGTCATTTTTACATGTGCAAATAGCAAATAAGCTATCTAAAATAACTGCTACTGCTACTAAGTATCATTTGTATAGCACTACAAGGCATACACAGCACTGTACATATAGATATGACACAGTCCGTGTTCATCAGAGCTTACAATCTAATCAAGATAAAGAACATCACTAGAGTATAGTAAGATACACATTAGTGAATAAGAGAGTGAGCAACATCAGGATTCCCACTTGTTCATTAACACGCTTAAAAGAGATTTAACTGCTTTTTCTCTGAAAGGACAGCTGGGAAACTGGTTGGTACTTTGGTAGGTCTCTCTCTCTTTTGCTTTAACAGATACCTAAGCTCCACCAACTGAAGAATAGCTGGGAAAAATCATATCGCCAAAGCTGTCGCCCCTGTCACAGCTTCTGCCTCTGTCCAGACAGAGGTCCCAATGCCATTTGAAGGACCAGTTCCATGTGCAGGATGTCTGCATGCTAAAGCTTTCAAAAAACAATTGGTGGAACTCAAAGAGGAGGTGGTGAGGCTGAGGAGCATTCAAGACAGTGAGAAGTGTATTGATGAGATGCTTCTTGCAATATCCAAGCTTTCCAGCAGAGAAGATGGGAGCCTACAGAATGATGAAGGTTGGACACAAGTCACCAGGGCCTGCAGAATCACCAATCTAACTTCTCCAGCCCTTGAAATGAAGGACCATTATGCAGCCCTGGAAGTGGAGGAGGTGAAAGCATCCCTGGAAAGGGAAGAACCAGAGCTTGAGCACCCCAGAATCAATGACCAAAAGAAAGCAAAGGGTAGTGGTGCTTGGTGACTCTCTTCTGAGGGGTACTGAAGCTTCCATCTGCCGACCAGACTTGATGTCCAGAGAGGTATGCTGTCTGCCAGGTGCCAAAATCTGAGATGCTACGGAGAGTTTGTCGAGACTCATCAAGCCCACTGACTATTACCCAATGTTGCTAATCCATGTCGGCACAAATGATACTGCGAGGTATCCCTCTGAGCATATCAAAGGTGACTTCATGGCTCTGGGACAGAGGGTGAATCAGATAGGGGCGCAGGTGGTGTTCTCTTCAATCCTCTGGATTGAGGGTAAAGGCCAAGGCAGAGAAGCTTGCATCCTGGAGATGAATGCATGGCTGCGTAGATGGTGTAATCGAGAGCGTTTTGGTTTCCTGGACCATGGGATGCTGTTCCAAGGGTTGCAGAGCAGAGAGATGGTGTCCATCTCTCCAAGAAAGGTCAACGTGTCTTCAGTAGCAGACTGGCTAATTTACTGAAGAGGGCTTTAAATGAGATTCGTTGGGGATGGATGAAGAAAGCCCCCAGGTAAGTTAAACATTAAAATACCTTTATGGAAATGTGTAAAAGGGTCAACATATGGAAAGCGGTGTGTATAAATGACTGTAGCACAGGAAATAAGATCCCAGATGTTGAAGCTTTAATGGGAGAGGCTGACTTGGATTTAGTGGCAGTTATAGAAACATGGTTCACAAAAAAACCATTACTGGGATGTAACTATACCAGTCTATACTTTATTCAGAAAGGACAGGGTAGGAAGAAGGGGAGGAGGAGTGGCACTATATGTAAAAATATAATATTAAAGCTTTAGAACTACAACATTTTAAAGGGAGAGAGGTGGCACTGTGGGTTAAACTAGAAAGAGGGAAAGAGAAATCTATTTGCATTGGTGTTATATACACACCTCCCTCACAGGAGGAAGAGGTGGATGGAGAGTTAATTGAAGACATATACAGCATTGCTTGGAAGGGGAAAGTGCTACTGATAGGGGATTTCAATGTGCCAGATGTTGATTGGCATATTCCTGCTACAGTATCATCTAGAATTAAGGAAATCCTGAATTCTCTACAGGGAGAGCTATTAAAGCAACTGGTAACAGAACCCACACGAGAAGGGGGCCATACTGGACTTGGTGCTTAACAATGGTGAAAGTGTTTCTGATGATATAGTGGGAGATCATTTTGCACCCAGAGATCACCAGATGGTGTGGTTCAGTACTAGGACTAGGGCTGTTAAAATCTATTCAAAAACAAGGTTCTTAGACTTTAGGAAAACTAACTTTGCCAAGATGGGCCAATACCTCAGGGAGTCATTAGCAGGATGGGAACAGCTGGGGGATGTATAAAACCAGTGGGCAAAATGGAAAGGGGATATTTTAAGGGCAACCAACCTTTTTTGTTAAAATGGTAAATAAAGGTAAAAGGAAAAGGAGACCGCTATGGTTTTCGAAAGAAGTAGCTGAAAAGGTGAAGAAAAAGCAGGAGGCCTTCATGAAATACAAGAGATCACAGAGAGGAAGACAGGCATCTATATTTGGAAAAACTTAGAGAAGCTAGCAAAGTAGTCAGGAAATCAAAGTTTCAAAAAGAGGAGGACATAGCCAATGCAATAAAATGGGGGGATAAGACATTTTTCAGATGTGTTAGTGAGAAGAGGAAGGGTAAAAGTGGTATTGTCAGACTCAAGGGTGAAGGGGAGGAATATGTAGAGGTTGATGAGGATAAAGCAAAAGTGCTCAACAAATATTTCTGTTCTGTGTTCACAGATGAATAACCAGGAGCAGGACCTCAGAAAACACCCACAAACAGGAACAGAAGTGAGGGGCATATTGAACAATTTTCAGAAGACTGTGTTCATGAGAAACTAGCTAAACTTACAGTAGACAAAGCAAGGAGACCAGTACAACTAGCTTCCCAAGCAGTGATCAAACCTTGTCTCACTGTTCGGGAAATGCTACAATTGCTAGGCCACATGGCATCCACCGTGCATGTGGTTCACTATGCTCGCCTCCATATGCTCGCAGCCCAGTGGACTTTATCCACTCAATGGACACAAGCCTCAGGTTGCCTGTCGGACAAAATAACAAACTCAGACCGTCTTATTTCATCCCTCCAAAGGTAGCAATCACCCAGAAACCTTCTGGTGGGGTCTCCTTTCCAGCAACCCCTATCCCAAGCCACCCTAACAACAGATGCTTCACAGGTGGGATGGGGAGCACACCTGCATGATCTCTCTACCCAGGATACCTGGACTCCACAGGAGGCCTGTCTTCACATTAACCTCCTGGAGCTCAAAGCAATCTTCCTTGCTCTTCAAGTATTTCATGCCCAACTCAGCTACAAGACAGTCCTAGTTCAAACGGACAATCAGGTAGCCATGTTCTATGTGAACAAGCAGGGCAGAACAGGCTCTCTGACGCTATGCAACGAAGCTTTGCGACTATGGGCCCTTGCCAGAGAGCATCAGATTCATCTCCTTGCAGTGTATCTTCCAGGCATTCAAAATTCTTGGGCAGACAAACTCAGTCGAGTTCTGCTTCCACACGAATGATCTCTCCATGCAGACCAGGTTGCCCAAATATTTCAGATTTGGGGAACCCCGGACATAGACCTCTTTGCAAGTCCGCTGAATGCCAAACTTCCCCGGTTCTGTTCCAGAATTCCGGCTCAATGTTGTCAGGCAGGGGACGCCTTCCTCCTTCACTGGGGTCAGGACTTCCTATATGCCTTCCACCCATTCCCCTCATACCCAAAACCCTATTCAAGCTTCAGAGACAGAGGTCATATGATCCTCATAGCTCCACGTTGGCCACGGCAAACGTGGTACCCTCTGCTCCTACATCTCTCTCAAGCTCCGCCTCTGGAGTTGAATCCGCTCCAGATCTTCTCTCCCAAGAGGACGGGATGCTGTGGCATCCCAATCCCCAGTCTCTGCATCTCAGGGCCTGGTTGCTGAACACCTAGAACTTCAGGATCTTAATCTTTCCCAAAAGGTAAAGGATATCCTTCATGCTTCTAGGAAACCCTCCACAAGACGCTCGTATGCCTTTAAGTGGAAAAGGTTTACCATATGGTGCTCGCAGAAGGGTCTTAATCCTCTTGCCATACCTCTGGAATCGATACTGGAGTATCTCCTTCATTTGTCAAATGCGGGTCTCAAGACAAGTTCAGTAAGAGTCCATCTTAGTGCTATTGCAGCTTCTTACAAGCCTCTAAGTGGACAATCTATTTCCTCGCATCCTCTCATAGCGAGATTTATGAGAGGCCTTCTTTTTTTTTTTTTTTTTATACTTTATTTAATACACACCAGTAACAACAGCCAACAAACAGTAAACGATAACAAACAAAGTGGGGTGGAGTCTGATCCACAACCGGGAGTACAATCACATTTACAGGTGCATTTTAACCCAGTAAGAGTTAACCCCCTCCCCCCTCCACCCCCCCACCCCCCTCCCCTATAGTCACATCCAATCCCATAGAGAATGCCCTCAGAACCTCACAGCAATACGATCATCTGGCTGGCAATACCACACCCAAGCCTAGACACCCAATTGTAGCACTTCATTCCGACTGCGAGGAGCCAAATTCTGGATATAAGGATCCCATAATAGCTGAAACAGCGGCCAGCGCCTGACGCTCCCCGGGGCACCCCGGGCCTCCCACAGCATCAACTGATGAAAGGCGTTACGCCACTCCCAAAAGGAGGGTGGGTTTTGTTCCCGCCATCTGCGCAGAAGGGGGCCTTTGCCCACCAGACAGGCCTTAGGGAGCAACAACCGCGCCCATTTACCTTTGGGCTGCGTGGGGCGCAGCTGGTCCAATATGACTAAGTAAATGACCCAACCCACCCGTTGACCCAGTAACCCCTCCATAAAGGAGCTAATTTTTGTCCAGTAGGGGCGAATTAACCGACACCCCCACCACATATGCAGTAGGGTCGCTAAAGGTTCCCGGCATCTCGGGCAACTACCATCTGTGGTTAAGTGCGAACGGAGGGCCCGTCGGGGGGAAAAATGAGCCCTGGTAAGACTTTTGAATTGCATTTCTCTCCATCTTGCTCCCCCTGCCAGTTCCCGTATTCTCCGCACGGCTGCGAGAAGGGTACCTGAAGAGATCGCCCGTCCCATCTCCCCAGCCCACGCCTGTTCCACCGGGCGGTAATCCGGAGAGGGTCGAGAGAGGCCTTCTTTTAACAAAGTCTCCCATTAAGCCAACTCCGGTGGCATGGGACTTAAATATGGTGCTTGGGCAGCTCATGAAACCGCCCTTTGAACCATTAGCCACTACATCTTTGAAATTCCTTTCCTGTAAAGTCATCTTCCTCATTGCAATCACATCAGCACATCGCATCAGTGAATTGCAAGCGTTAGTGGCTAATCCTCCTTATACAAGGTTGCACCATGATAAGGTAGTTCTTAGGACTCATCCACACTTTATGCCAAAGGTGGTTTCGCCTTTCCATTTAAACCAAGCGGTTTACCTTCCTGTATTCTTTCCGAGTCCTCATGCCTCCAGTGCAGAAAGGAACCTTCATACCTTGGACGGTAAAAGAGCTTTGGCCTTTTACTTGCAAAGGACACAGCAACATAGAAAATCTTCTCAACTCTTAGTTGCTTTTGATCCTAGTCATTTGGGACTTCCAGTTTCCAAAAGAACACTATCCAGCTGGATCGCACAGTGCATATCCTTTGCCTATGAGAGTAAGAACCTTCCCCTTGAAGGCCATGTCACCGCTCACAATGTGAGAGCCATGGCAGCCTCAATGGCTCATCTTCACTCTGTGTCTATCGACGACATCTGTCGAGCAGCTACTTGGGCTTTGGTACATACCTTCACAGCCCACTACTGCTTAGACAAGGACTCCCGCTTCGATGCCTTGTTTGGCCAAGCTGTTCTTGAACACCTTTTTCAGACTTAATAAACTCCTACCCACCATCCCTGGTAGGATGCCATAGATCCATGGGGGGACGTGGGGGGACGTGGGGTCCTTGTACAACTTCCTGGGGCCGTCTCCCTGGCATCTGCAGCTAGGGAGTCCCCATATGTGAAGACTACATTCCTGCTTGTTCCTGGAGTTAGCGTAGGTACTCACCTGTAACAGGTGATCTCCGGGAACAGCAGGAATTTAGTCTTCACAACCCACCCACCTCCCCTAGGAGTTGTATCTCTCTCTCTCTCTCCCTCTCTCTTTTGTCTCAGCTATAAACTCAACTGGAGAGGGACAGTTGGGAAGGTGGGAAGGCAGCACGCAGGCGCTGTGGGATGCTCCCAAAGGCTTTCCTATTGGACATTGGGGAGCGTTCCCGTGCGGGCTCCGTCGGTACCGACGATACCCATATGTTAAGACTAAATTCCTGCTGTTCCTGGAGATCACCTGTTACAGGTGAGTAACTACGCTGTTTCTGAACAATCTAGGTGTGGGTATTTACGCTTGCTCTAGAGCAGGTGGAACTGTTGCGACTAGATAGAGGTGCAATTTTACACCCCTATTTTATAAAGCGAAGGAAGTGCGCACTTCACTTTATAAAATAGGCATTGAAGTATCTGCTCAGGGAGATGGACTGGACCTCTGCCAAGGAGGGTCTGCTCAAATGTGCAGGATCAACCTTATTTTCTTCTTTACAGCAAACAGAATACCCTTGCACCATTCTATGCTCATCTGACATGTCAACTACATGCCCATTTTTGGCTTGTTATAGATTCTCAGGTTGAATTCTTAACCAGTCATACCCTCACTAGAAACTACCTTTGATGGTGATGATTTGGAGCAGCTAAAGCAAATCACTGTAAATGTAGAAGATGCAGTAAATCAAATTGATAAACCAAAGAATACGAAATCCCAGGTCTGGATGATATTCACTCCAGAGTTCTGAAAGAGCTCAAACATGAAACTGCTAACCTGTTGCTAGTAATCTGTAGCCTATCATTTAAAATGGCCCAAGTTACCAAGACTGGAAGGTGGCCAATATAACACCAGCTTTTAAATAAGCCAGATATTGATGCTGGGCAAAATGGTAAAAGCTGTCAAAAAAGCCCTAAGATATAGATAGACATGGCTTAATGCGAATGTGTCAGTATGGGTTTAGTAAAGGCACTCCTTACCTTACCAATGTGTTGAAAGTGTAAACAAACCTGTGGATAAAGGTGAGCCAACTGAAGTTGCATATTTGGATTTTCAGAAGGCATTTGACAAAGCCCCTTATGAGAGATTCCTCAGGAAATTAAATCATGGGTTAGGAGGTACTGGTAGATATTTGGGATTCTGCATTATTAAAATCAGGTTATATCAGTATATTGATACCGACATCTATGTCAGGAAAAAGAAAGCATAAAGCTCCATGGTTCTCTACTGATCTAGGGGATTTGTGTTCAATCTTTTTTATTATTATTTATTATCAGCAAATATAAACATCAATGGATACAGTCCATAAAAAGAACATCAGAATGATAGCAACAAAATACTGCCTCACTCCACTCCCTGACCCATCAAACTAACCGAATTGCATTAGCCAATTCACTCCAACATTGCAGAGTTAATGTCATCAAAAAGGGATGCTACATTGCCAAAAAGTGCTTATGTTTCTTCAGGTTCACCCCTAAAACAGTCAATGACTCCGTACGCACCAACATGTGCATTTACAGTCTCCAAAGTTCGATTGTAGGGGCCTCGCCACCAATTTGATTCACAGCCTTACAACCAAACAAGTTTTCTGCAAAAGCAATATCTCAATGTTACTCTCCAAAGGGAAATGATCATGCAAATCCAGCAAGCATGCTCCACCATCAAATTCTAAATATGCTCCCAACACCACTGACAACAATTGAAGCACACTGCATCAAAAAGAGCCAATAAGGGGACCAGGGCCAGCACAAGGAGATGAGGTACCCGAGGTGAACCTCATCTCTTACACCCCCAGCCCCCTCTGCAGCACCCATTGCCGCCGCCCCTCTCCAGGAACTGCAGCAGCAGCAATGGCCGCAAACATCCTCATGACACTTACCAACTCACCCCTTCCCCCTTGTTCTCCACAGAAATTCTTCTGTGATTGTTTAAGTTTTATTGTTATTATTGTTTTTACATGCAAGTTTTCTGTAAAAGTTGAAGTTTAATGTAAACCGCCTTGATTAAATTATAAGGCGGTATAGAAAAAATGTTAAATAAATAAAATACTTAAATCTTCACACACTAAACATACTCACTCATACAAGTTGCAGAACATAGAATCTAAAACCATACAGCTGAAGAAATGCAGAGAGACATCAGATATTTAGCTTAAGGACTCAACAAGCAGGACACGCCTACTAACAAAAAGCCCCAGCTTTTTCATTCATTGGTCTCATCCGCATAAACTGAACAATCCATAGTAAAGCATATGACATACAAAACTACAAACTTAATACACCAAATAATATAAAATCACTTACTGTAGTGGGACAATATCTTATCAATGAAACCTGACATGACATCATGTTTCAAGCCATCATAAGCCTTGCATCAGGGGATTAATTTAGATCACATCCAGCCAACATTACATTCTGAACAAACAGCCAACATTACATTCTGAACAACATTACATTCTGAACAAATAGCTGTTGTCTAAACTGGAACTTGCGTCAGAATTTAAAGGGCTTCCCATCTCAAGTGCTCAAACAGCAGTCAATCAATAAGCTACATGACAACCTACTTAGCCATCAAATGGAAACCCACAATAATGAATTTAATGCTAGAGAGGTCCACCTGATCACATTATTAAGACCCACAGGTTCCAAGGAGTCTAAATGAACAATCCATTTCTGTTCAAGGAAATTCAATCTGTGCTGAATATCAGCCCATGCCAATCAGTAGTCACCTGATCATTCACTCACCAAAGAAATTGTGAAGCTTCATGCTTACAATCAACAAAATGAGAGACCATCGAGGCAGATAGAATACCATTAGCAATTCTACAAAAATGTTCATTCAAGCACTTGCAGACCAGTCAAATAGTATGACCAACTTATATTTTAGGACACGGACAGATAATAATGTATACAACATTACACGAAATGTAAGGTGTCCGAAAACGAGAGCTGACCTGCTCATGTGTGGCAGGATGAGCCCAATGTGGTCCTGCCAACATATTGGCACACCATTGACATTTGCCACAGGTATTATGGGTCTCTTCCGCAGGTAATGGGGCTCATGCTTATAAATAATTATTAATATTCTTGCCACGTTTATAGACAAAACACAGGGAAAGCTCCAAACAACTCTCCAATACCCGCAGGGCCAAGATTTGCCACCACACTAGTGTTCGTAGTTTTATGTTCTGTGAGTGATGTGAGGAAGTCGTGTGTGAGTGCTTATATTATTAGCCCAGTGCAGCTGGATGATTTTATTTTTGCAGACAGCAGCAAGGAAAATTAAGAAATGCCATGCTGTAAGAGCACATGCTAAGTGCTGTTCAGGCCAATGATTCACATTTATTGAAAGCGTTCACGTTTACTGAAGGGACAGCTCCATCCACTTTGCTTGTATAATTCAGACATTGTAGTGAGAATTGCTGCCTACTCGGCAGCAGAATGTGAAATCTTTATTTAAATTTTCCATGCCCTTTTTGTACGTCAAGAACTGGAGTAGTAAAACTGCTTTTTCCAACAGAGCCACATCAAAAATTTATACACATTAGTGCACATAGCTCTTTGAGCACAGTAGGGGAGCCTCTTTGCCTTAAGGAAAAATGCAATGATAATGGACGTTTTCAAAGAAGGCATGATGGTTTAACCTTTATGGTTTTGTGAAAATGCTCAAATATGTTGAAGGTGTGTGAGTTCAAACGATAATAGGAGATAGCATTCAGTTCTGGACAATATCAAAATGCGTCTATTATAGACAGAAATTTGTTATTATAAGGAATGCAAACTCTGGCCAGAGCTGCAGGATTTGGCAAACCCAGAAGGAAGGATTTGAAGGGGATTCCTGCCGTCTATCATCTCCTGCCACCTGGAATAATCTCAGTTTTAACTACATAGAACATCCTAGGTACATTCAATATCGTAAATGAATACAAGCGCAAGTCTGGCCCAAGCAGCAGTAATGGAACTATCTTCCTGCCAGCCAGCAGGTGAGAGGAAGGCTCAGCAGACCCAGAGAGTGTGGGAGGAGGGAGGGAGAGAGAGAGAGAGTGAAAGTACGTGGAGGAATGGAATGGATAAAGAAAAGAAGAGGATGGAGAGGAAAGAAGGGAGAGAGAAAATAAGGAGGAAGAAAGGACCGAGAATGAGGATGAGGAGTGAAGGGAAAAATTAGAAAGGATGGGGAATAAGAGGGATAGGGAAGGGAAAGAGGGAAGGTAATGAGAGAGGGAAGGAGGATGGGAAGATTGAGAATGGACTGGAGATGAGGATCAGAGATTGGGGCAGAAAAGGAATGAATGGGGAAAAAGAAGTGAGAAGTTGGAGGGGTGAAGTTAGGAGAGGACAGGGGGATGAGAGGGTGGGAGAGATGAGTGTGGGATATGGGTGAGGGGTCAGGTAGAGATTCAGAGGTGAGGCAGCATGAGAGAGATTGCAGGGATTGGACCTGGGAGACAAAGGAATGAGAGGAAACTACAGGAGGGATCAAACAAGAATAAAGAGGGAAGGGTCCTGGAAGAAGGGCAGACAAGAGAAGTCACATTTAGGAGGGAAAAGAGCTGGAATGAGAGAAGTGTGATATATGAGGAGAGGAGACGACAGAGAAAAAGGTAACAGGGATAAAGGAAAGAAAGACAAGAGAGCTAAAAACTGAAATGGAGAGAGAAAAGAAAGAACCGAAAAGAGCAAATAATCCAGACCTTCAAGAAAGATTACATTATTTGTGTAATATAGATTTGATTATTGAAAAATGCATATTTGGGGACACTTTTAAGTAGATCATGTAAGTAGTTGCGAAGTGTGTGGGTACTTCTACTGAATGTACTTCATAACTAATCTTCAGAGAGTACCCATGTTATTTTTTGAAAAGTAATCAACATAAAGTACACATGCTCAAAATCCCCTCAGACTGTGCAACTCCTATTTGTGTGAATGATAGAGGTTGGTGACAAAATAGATTGCTTAGTAGTTGGTGTGGATGGGCATACTGAACAGGCCATATGGTCTTATCTGCCATCATGTCCTATATTTCTATGAAAATTCCGTGGTTGCACTCTGTTTCCTACATCTCCAAACTAAGCACTTTCCCCGGAACACTTCTTTTTCACCCCGCTAAAAAGATGCGTGCTGTTGAAGCCTGTATGAACTTTTAGCCAGATAGAGGAAGGTCATTTTCAGACATTGGCCTTGAAAACGACTTGAAACTTGCCCTCTTTAGGTAAACGAAAATGAATGCAACTGTGTTGTAGAATTTTCTATCTCATTTGAATTTATCCTTGAACAACAACAGGAAACTGAGAGATAATCCCTGTCTGTCATTTAGAGTTTGCTAATTCTATGCTTGAGAAATGTAAGTGAAGGCATTGAACTCACTTTATTTTTATTAAGAATTTCTATTTAATACAACAGAAACATATACAAAGAATATGCGAAATACATCAAAGAAGGAAAAAACAAGGGGAACCATATCCTCAAAGGATTACCAAAAATAAAAAAATATGTACTGCAATTAGACCACATCCAGGAGCGCAGAGAGTAACAGTGACCTAGGGCAAATTACTTTGTCAAGCTCTAAATTCCCAAATCCCAATAACAAAACAAAATCACATATAATATACATGAGAAAACTACCCATTAGGTACCACTACGTACCCCATCTTCCCTGCTCTTCAAAAGACCCTCTTAACTGTTGAGGGTCCATATAAACATAATGGACATCCAACAGAGATTCCACACATTTGCAAGGAAATCTCAAATAAAAAGTAGCGAACTCACTTTTAATAGATTTGCCGAGATGTTTGGCAGTAAATTAGTGGGTGGATCTGTAAGGAGCTGTGGGTGTGATTGGATTTCTTTTTAAATTATTATTTTAACTCATATTTGTATGTTCTTTGCTTAATTATGGGATTCATAGCTTTGCCCGTCTTTAGTGAGAATGGGACAGGGCTGAGCTATCATGCTAAATATTTTGTTGTATTTATTATACTTGATGCATCTATTAATTTTATTGATGTATTTTGATTATTTATTGATTATTTACATTAAGAGGGGATTGTAATACATGAAAATAACAGCAGTACTAGGCCTTCCTCTGCTAAAGTTACTCTAACAGCCAAAAATTCAGCTCCACGTGTAAAGTTATATAGTTTTATGTCTGGTAAGTCTTGTGATCAACTTTAGTGGGAATGTTCTATACAAATGAATAAGTAAAGTATCTGAAAATAACTTCCCTTTAAGGGAAGCATCTCTGGAAGAATCCATGGATTTACTGTACGTGAAAAAATGTATTTTCACTTTAAATGAAATGTTCACTGGCACCTTCCTATGGTAATAACTAACCTGGGTTTACAAAGAAGTGTAAATTATCTAACTATATGAGCAAAGGATTAACTTCTCCCAATTTTCCTCCCATGTGTTTGTTCTCCTTCTACACCTACTCCCGAGTGTTCATTCTCTCTCCATATCCCTCAGATGCACTCACCCATAAACCTCTCATACACTCATTCACTTTTCATAGCACTTCCACACTCTCTTATACCCTCATATACCTTTACATACCCTTCCCTTTGGGTCTACTGAAAGGGACAGGTGAGAAGGGCAACTCCCTAGGGTGCTAGCACATTGTTCTGCCATAGCTGCAATAGAGGTGTAAGCTCTCATATGACCTCATCATGAGAAGGGGGCCTACCTCCTTCCTCCCCCCTCCTCCGCCGATGTTAGCCAGAAGATGACCTCACCCCAGACTGCTCAGGGCTCCAGTTAGCCTACCATCTACACCCATCATCAATTTTTTATTACTTATTTTCCTCTCATTCACTTCTAGTCACTTTGCCATCTCTCACTCCCATTACCCCTTCAGCTCTCCATCTTATCCTCTGTTTCTTCTTCTCCCAGCTTCCCTCCTCTCCATCTCTTACCTTTTAACTCCTCATTACCCTAATCCTAGCTATCCTCTTCCACAATTTCTTTCTCCACCTTACCCTATCCCACCTCTCTGATCTCTGTAGCTCACATGCCTTTATCTTTAAATTCTCTTTCTGTTACCTTCCTCGCGACCCCTCCCTTTTTTTCTAACCCCTCCTCATTCCACCATGCTCTTTTTCTGAGACTCTGTAACTCTTCTATGGTGGCTGTGTAGCTCCTCCATGGGTGATCCAGTCAGTCTAGAGCAGTGGTTCTCAACCCAGTCCTTGGGTATCCCCAGGCCAGTCAGGTTTTCAAGGTATCCACAGTGAATATGCATGAGATAGATCTGCATACAATGGAAGCAGTGCATGAAGATCTATCTGATGCATATTCATTGTGGATATCCTGAACCACTGATCTAGAGGTACCACAGTTCCAGTGGCAATCTTTTACAGGTAGCTCCTCTTTTGTTGGCAGGACTGGAACCAATTAACTAATTTCTCAGTCATCAGTTACAGTCCAGCAAGGCCCAAATAGTGTCTTCATTTGAAATTAAGGTTGCCAACTGGCTCCAGATGCACCAGACAGGCTTGATCCAGTCCTGGGTTTACCTCATTATTTATTTATTTATTTTTTATTTATTTGCATTTCTTATATACCGCGCTATTATAATCAGTGCGGTTTACATTTAAACAAAATATACAACAATGTAACAGATTACACTGAGTTTACAATCAACAGGGGATACAAAACTGGATGAACAGGGGGATGAACTATGTACAGTGCTATGTAAGTAAAATTTTAAAGATCATACAAGAGAAAAGGTTAGGCATTGTAATGTGTAAAGCGGGTATGTAAAAGGAGGAGTGTCGAGCTAACCATTTTCTAGAAGGGGTTGTGTTACATGTGGGTTTTGGTGATGATGTCTAGTATGTTGAGATTGACTGGGGGGAATGGGATTGGGGTAGTATTTTAGGAACAGATGATGTTTGATAGCCTTTCTGAACGCAATGATGTTTGTAATGGAACGAATTTCAGGGGGGAGAGCATTCCAAGCTCCTGGTACAAATAGTGAGAAGGCTCTACTGGAAGTTGTCTTTGCACATGTATGTTGTCTTTGCACATGTATGCAGGAACTTGTAGTTTTACTTTTCTTATGGAGTGCAATAGAGAAATCAGAACTATATATCCCTGCATGCAATGGGGTAAACCCAGGACTGGATCAAGTCTGTCAGGCGCATCTGGAGCCAGTTGGCAACCCTATTTGAAAGCTGGCAGGGAGGAGGGAACCACAGTGACTTGTTCACTTGTCAGGCAGGGGAGACACTGGCTGATTCAACATCCCTAGCTGCTTTTTCTTATTAGTACTGAAAGAGAGGGGCAGGGCAAGGCGGTCGACATTTTGCAGGCTGTGTTGTACATATGTTGGCTGTGAGACAGAGAGCAGTAGGAGTCCTCCTGGTTTGGTGGGCTTCTGGCAGGATTTAGAATTTCTACTAGAATTTCTCTTGTTCTTCAACTGGTAGGGCCCAGAAGTGCCTGCTAGCCTCACTATTGCATCAGCCCACACCATCTTTGCCAGTGTTCAGTGCTCTGAAGTGTAGGGCTGCTTCAGTCGGGGGTGGGACCCATTCAGTCAAATCATTTGCAATAGCCTAAACACTGTCTTGTTTATCATCTAGAAGGGTATTTATCCAGATAGTACAGAAAGAGATTGATAGGTATGAGCTTATGTAGTGTACATTATTCTTACATGTATTTATAGTACTTAATTACACACCTGCTCAGAGAAGTTTGAGTTGTGATACAATAACAGGTAAATCATCCCATTTCACATAATCCACCCCTATTACATAACACCAACAACCCTCATCCACCCAACCAGACCTACCTCCCTTAGCCCACCCAATGCTCTCTCACACTCAGAGGACCCAAAAGCCCGTACAAACAGCCGAGCCTTTACCCTTTTTCAAAAAAGGAGAAAATCCTTCTCCTGCCTAAATTCCAATGGAAAGGTATTCCATAAATTGGGTGTCACACAAGAAAAAGCATGGCGGCGCATTACCTCTAGCTGATATAAACTCAGCACTTGCAAAAGAGCCTACTGGGAGGCCAAAGAGCCATGACCAGAACATAAGAAGATAAAATATTTTAAAGATACCTTGGCCCTTCCATATATAGAGCTTTATAAACCAAGCAGAGAATCTTGAACTGAGCCCAACAAGACACGGGTAATCATGCAATAAAAACTAAAGGCAGTGTTACATGATCGTACTTCCTCTTATCCCAGATAAGCTGCACTCCTTTGTTATATACCAGTATAAAGGTCATTACAGTAATCAATCTTAGCACTCACAAAAACATGAGCTAGAAACACTAGATCCTTTGGCTTTAAGAATAGCCTTTCCTCAGACGGAGGGGCGGTCCAAGGGTGTTGCCGGGCCATGTGCGGATACTAATTGCGGGGCCTTATTTGCATATATATTTGCATATCCTCTGGGCTTCATTTGTATAAATCACATTTATTTTATTTTAAAATGTATATGCTGCCCATCTAAAATTTTAAGCGACTTTAAAAGGAACCCTTCACAAGCCTCTTTTTTGTCCTAACAATGACTTAGGGGCATGTTTACTAAACGTTAATGTGTGTTAAGTGCCACTGTACCTATAGACATAAATGGTTGTTGCTGCACTTAGCACATATTCAAATTTGTGAAAGCACATTAACCTTTAGTAAACATGCCTCTTAATGAGTGTCTGAAAACCATTTGCTTGTACAGTGAGGATAAAGAAAGGCTACCATATTTCTGCATTACTGTCCTCAAGTGCCAAATGCCAGGTGCATTACTACAAACCCTGCTCATTTAGAACCCAAAGCAAACCTGCCATATCATAACAGCACTATCAAGATTCACACAGCACCTAACCCTATTTATCAAAATGTAGTATACAAATATTAAACCAATGCATCTATTAATGGGAAAAGAGAGCAAGTGGGTCTACTATACAGAAACTAGACAAATAGAATAGCACAGTTCTGTCTTACATGCAAAACAGAAAGACTGTCACCAAATACAGAACAGTGTATCACGATTTAGAAATATGAAGACAATAATTGAACTAGGAACCCCAAAAGCCAAACTTTGAATGCACCACAACACTGGAATTCAAAATGGCATGGGACAGACACAGTGGATCCCTTTACAGCAACAGGATAAAATCAAAATAAACTTAACTATCTAATTTCTCAACAAACAGGGGTGTCCTACATGGAGCGATGGCTTCACCCCTAAACATGGGGAGGGGTGGCCTGCACGGAGCGGCATGTGCACCTACTCTTGCCATTATACTGGGCAGACTAGATGGACCATACTGGTCTTTATCTGCTGTCATTTACTATGTTACTATGGAAAAATTAAATTCTGAAATTAATTTCCTCTTATACTGAGCACAGCGCAAAGACATTAGCGCACATTTCCCAAAGCGGACATATTCCATTTAATAAATTCAAAATAAAATACTTTTTTTCTACCTTTTGTTGTTTGGGCATTTTATTTTTCAGTCGCAATTGCTTTGGTCTTTCTCTTTTGCGTTCTTCATGTCTACTGCTAACTCTCCATTGTCTGCTGTCCATTTGTCCTCTCTTCTCTTTTTTTTTCCATTTTCTGTCTACATCTGCCTCTGACATATTGATCTTTTGCTTTTTGTTCTTTTCTCCATTTCTTTCTTTACTCATTCATCTACTCAATTTAACCCTTCATCCTCAATCCCCTTGTAACTTTTGCCTTAGCAACTTTCCAGCTACTCTTCTAACCTCCAACTCAGCTCCCCCATTTCTCATCTCACTCCTTTGGTCATCTCTTATTCTCCTCTGTCTTTTACCCACTCCCCATTACCACATTTCAACCCTCTGTAATCATCATCCTCCTCTCACTCATCTCCTTGCCAGGTTCCCATGGCTTCTCTCGTATAGTTCCATCATGCCCAGCATTTCCCCCCTCTCTCTCTCACCACCCCAATTCAGCATCTCCCAATCTCCTCACCCTTCTGCTTTACCACCAAAGTCTAGCATCTCATGCTTTCTCTTCCACCTCCCCAGCCCTTTCTCCTCACCATAGACCATCCCCCCATAGACCATCAGCTTTCTATCCCCTTTCCCTTCTCCATTCTCTCCTCTGCAGTGGTCCTGCATCTCTTCTTTCTCCCTTCCTTGCCCAGCAACTTCTCTCTCTCCCCTGTTCCTCTCTATTCCAGGCCATTATATCCCTTCTCTTTCATAACTTAAAATCCACCTCTCTCTCAATATATATATATATATATATATGTACACACACACATTCAGCATGTCCTGTCTCTTTTTTTCTCCCTCTCTCTGTCCTCCTATCTAGAAAAAATATTGTGCAACACAATCCCTGGCATTTTCTTTCTTTTTCTGAGTCAGCGACAGAAAGATCTCATAGCATCATCCCCAGCTTTATCTTTCTTTCTCTGAGTCAGCATGCAGCAGCCAGTGCTGCCTGTAGCATTCACTTCTGGTGAATGGCCCTCTGCACTGGAAGTGAATGTTACAGGCAGCACTGGCTGCTATTGCTGACTCAGAGAAAGAAAGATCAAACCACATGATTCCAGAGCTGCATGCACAGTGAATTGTGCCAGCTCTTTTGTCCACCATCTGAGTCCCCACTTACTCTCCCAATACCCAGCCAATCTTAGATTCTGCCGCCTTCTTTTCTTGCACCCAATTTTAAAGTCTCCACCTAAGTCCCAGTCTCTGCTCTCCCCATCTCCCTGTCCCAAGTACTGCCTCCTGCATCCCTTCCACACACCCACCCAGTTAATTTCATCTCTGATATTCATTAACTCTCCCGCTGCTCCTCCTTACCCCAGCGTTCATTCTTATGCCCCTCTCTTTCAACTCTTCCCTCTGTAGGACCTTTTTTCTTCCCTCCCACACAAAATATCTGTTCCCCTCTCTATCCTCACTCCCCCAATTTCTTTTTTTCTCCCTCCAGCCCCACCCCTTTCCAGTCCTCCCCCAGCATCAGCTCCCTTTGAGTTCCAGCCCTTCCCAGCATCCGCTCCCTTCCAGTCCCATTCTCTCCATTCCCCAGCATCAGCCCATTTCCAGTAGTAGTCTCCCAGGATCAGTCCTTCTCCAGTCCCAGTCTCTCCGAGCATCATCTTCCTTCCAATCCCATTCTCCCCATCCCCCAGCATCAGCCCATTTCCAGTCCTAGCCCTCCCAGTATCAGTCCTCCTCCAGTTCCAGTCCCTTCCAGTTCCTCTATCCACCAGCATCAGCCCTTTTCCAGTCTTAGCCCCCTCAGTATCCATCCCCCTCCAGTCCCAATCCCTCCCAGCATCATCTCCTTTCCAATCCCAGGCTCCTCATCCCCTAGCATCAGCTTATTTCCAGTCCTAGCCCCCCAGTATCAATATTTCTCCAGTTCCAGTCCCTCCCAGCATCAGCTTCCTTCCAGTCCCTCCATCCCCCAGCATCAGACATTTTCCAGTCCTGTTCCCCTAGTATCAGTCCCTCTCCAGTTCCACTGCCTCCCAGCCCCTTCCAGCATTGTCTTTCTTTCAATTGCATTCTCCCCATCCCCCAACATTAGCCCATTCCCCTTTCTAGCCCCAAGTAGCAGTCATTTTCCAATGCCAGCAACTCTTCCCCCCCTCCCCTCACACACACACACACACATGGCCCCACAACATGAGAGACCCCATGCATACCTGACCAGCTTAAGAGGGAGCCGGTGAGGCCTGAAGCCCGAATCCCAGACTCACCTCTGCACAGTCGCAGGAGTAAACAACAGTTGGAGCATTTTCCTTTTTCTCTTACGGCTGTGCTAAGTTATTAGCCATTGGCATCGCTCACTTTGTAAAAGTTAAATAGGGGCACTTCCTGTCTCTTGAGCAGGAGATAGGAAGTGCTTCTGTTTAACCTCTACATACTGAGCAGCGGCTGAGAATTAGCACAGCCATCAGAGAAAAAGGGAAATGCTCCCGCAGCTGTTTACTCCCATGACTTTGCAGAGGTGAGTCGGGGAGCCGGGCTTTGGGCCTCACCGGCTCCCTCTTAAACCAGTCAGGCATGTGCAAGACCCCTCGAGGTGCGGGGCCAGATGTGGGCAACATTCTCGCACATGCCTCGGGCTGGCTCTACTCAGACGATACAATGCCCTAAAAGTATCCAATAAGAGTTAAATAACAGAACGATATGACTATAATTTCCCAGTGATCTTGGAAGTTTTTTCATTATTGGACTAACCTCATACATTTCAAGAGCTGTGCTCTCTTATTTTGGGACAGTGCAAACTGAACAAAAGGTGATATTGGCTGCATCTAGAAGTGATTTTTGGATTAATTCCATGATAGAGAGGGTGATTTTTAAACTATATGGTTTGGGACAAACATAGTATATGAGGGTAGATAAAGACCAGTATGATTCATCTAGTCTACCCAGCAAGGCAGCAAGAGAAGGTGCACCTGCCGCTCCATGCAGGTCACCCCTCTCCATGCCTTTGCTTAGGGGTGTACCCACCACTCTGTGCATACTTTATAATCAATGTGCCTTGTACTGATTTTTCATGTGATTCCAGCATCCTTTTCTTTGAAGCTTACTGTATCATAGGTTTAAAGTATGTGCAATCATTTGCACCTTCTTTTTCTACAGGTACATTTCTGCTGGAAGAGTGCACATAAAGAGCTGAAAATGCTTTCTTAGGGGCATGTTTGCTAGCAATGTGGATTTGGGCCACATTACTCCTGTGGGGCACTGTGCTAGATGCAGGGGGTCAGGGACAACCATCCCCCTGAATTTAGCACGGCTTGCCATGTTAACACCGCCATGGGGAGCGACTACTACCACCCATTGTGCTGAAGGTAGTTGCTCTCTGCCTAGCGCCGGCAGTGCATGCTTTCAAGGCCTGCTCTACTGGCACTTCATCGGGAATGCCCGTGTCCTGCTCAGGTGCCTCCCATACACATGCTAACTGGGTAACATGGGTTTTTTAACACAGGGCATCATATTACTTTATAGCATGGTGCCAAGAACATGCACTAATCCTGTACTACCCAGGTAGCACACTTTAATAAACATGCCCTTATGTGTGCACTTTTTATCTCCCAGTCTAAACTCACTCCCCTGGGCAAGACTGGTCTAAGACATGAGCCAGTGAGGCACAGGCTCATGATGCACCCACAAGGGCAAAATCTAGCCCCATTCAGAAAAACCTTGAAATCTAGCCCCATTCAGAAAAGCCTTGAAACACCACCTATTTACAAAATTCCGGAGACAATCCGAGGTGAACACTCAATTGACAAACTACCTCCCAGCCGCCCTAACACCCTAACACAAACAGATAATGGTTAGCCTACTCATAAGTCCCTCCGCTAACCATCACACGTGTACTATCCTTCCACAAACACACATGTATCAGCTAGATGAGTTAGAGAAGTGTACATAGTATAAAGTTAGCTTATATATAGTTTCCCGGTTTTTCTCCATGTTTAATATCCTGTTTCACTGTAAACTCAATGTTGCCTGTATGCATTGTAGTATGTTTTGTTCGATGTACACCGCACTGATTATAATAGCGCGGTATAGAAGAAATGTTAAATAAATAAATAAAATAAATAAATAAATAAACAAGGGGTGCAGGAAGCATGCCTCACTAGCTCGCTTCCAGCCTGCCCTCTTCCTTCCCCTGCCGCGGCTGTATTAAACATTAACACAGCCAGGGGAGAATTTGCTCCGATGGCTGTGTTGCTGCAAGGAAGGGGGAGGGATGGCTGATACTGGGGCTGTAGGGGGAGGCAGGAACTAGTCTAGGAGGCTGGAAATGTATTGATACTGGAACTGAGGAGCCTGAGCCTGGGACTGGGACTGAGTGAGGAGGCTGGAACAGGCAGTGGGCTGAAATTGAGGCTGGGGGGCTGATACAGGGGCTAGGGACTGATAATGGCAATGGGCTGATATTGGGGATGGGGGTACTGGAAATGGGCTCTTACAGGGGTTTAAGGACTGGTTAATACTGGCAATAGACTGATACTGGGAATGGGAGCTAGGACTGGAAATGAGCTGATTCTGGTGCTCTGGGGATGCTACTGGAAATGAACTGATATTGAGGCTGGTGGGACTGGAAATGGACTGATACAGGGGCTGGTGGCTGGTATTGGAAATGGGCTGATTCTGGGGCTGGGGGAATGGTACCGGAAGTGAACTTATATTAGGGCTGGGGGGACTGGAAATGGGCTGATGTTGGGGCTAGGGGGACAGGAAATGAGCTGATAGAGAGGCTGAAGGGATGGTACAGGAAATGGGCTGATGTTGGGGCTAGGGGGACTGGAAATGAGCTAATAGAGAGGCTGAGGGGATGGTGCTGGAAATGGGCTGATACTGGGACTGGGGGGAGGTACTGGAAATGAATTGATATTGGGCTGGGAGGACTGAAATGGGCTGATACAGGGGTTGAAGGCTGGTACTGGAAATAGGCTGATACTGCAGCTAGGTGGGATGTGGTATTGGAAATGGACTGATGTTGGGGTGGGGGGGGGACTGGAAATTGGCTAACAGGACCTGGGGGCTGGTATGGAAATGGGCTGATACTGGGGTTGGGAGGATGGTACTGGAAATAGGCTGATACTGGGGCTGGGGGGCTGGTGCTGATACTGGAAATGGACTGATATTTGGGCTGGGAGGACTGGAAATGGGCTGATACTAGGTCTGGGGAGATGGGACTGGAAAAGGGCTGGGACTGGAAGGGAGCTAATTCTAGGGCTGGGGTCCTGGAATTGAAAGGGGGCTAATTATGGCAAATGCTAGGGTTGGAGTAGGAAAAAGAGGGAGATGCAGGGGGAGTGAGAAGGAAGAGGACAGATGTTTTGGGGAGTGGGGAAAGAAGCAAGTCAGCCAAGGGAAGGTTGAGAGGGATGGGTATAAGAACACATGCTGTGGTAGAAAAGAGGAAAGACAAGGTTAATGAATACTGGAGAAGGAAGTAAATGGGTAGGTGCTGGGGAAGGGGAGTAGGAGGAAGGAGGGCAGGTACTAGGGACATAGGATGTGGGAAAACAAGGATTCTGACAGGTGAAGACAAAGAATGGGTGAGAAAACCGAAGAAAAACTCTAAGATAAGCTGGATATTGGGATTTTAGGTGAGGACTTGGGGCTTGGATGGGATTATGAGTGGGAACTTGGAGTTGCTTTTGAGGATAGTGGAGACCAGAGATTAAGAGAATAGTGGGGGCAAGGCGATTAGGTGAGGGGTATGAGTAAGGCTGTGAGACCAAGTACCCATCCATATGGGGAGAGGAGAAGGTTTGAAGGAACTGGAGGATTTGGGGAGGGGTTGGGGCAGTTGAAAAGGACAGAGTGCTATGGAGTGGAAGAGAGCCACAAGAAGGGACAGGTCTTCCTTGAAGCAGGTGAAAGAGGGTAGAAATAGGAGAAATGTTATTTATTGACCCCCTGACAAGTCCACCTCTACCTTTCTCACTGACACTTGACTCATGACTTTCCTTCTTTCTGGAGTCATCTTCTCCCTCCCTTATATTTGGGGTTTTAACATTCACGTTAATAACCCCTCTGACCCTTATGTCTCAAAGCTCCTTTCTCTTACCTCCTCATTCAATCTCCAGCTTTGCTCTACTGCCTCCACTCACCAGTATGACCACTGCCTCAACTGTGTCTTCTTCTCTAATTGCTTACCCTCAAACTTCTGTACCTCAGTTCTTTCATTATCTGACCATCACATGCTAAGCTTCATTCTTTATCACCCCCCCCCCCACCTCAATCTCACCCAGTCTTCTCCAACCTCTTTAGAAATCTTCATGCTATCAACCTACTGGCTCTTTCTGCTACTGTCTCATCACCTCTTTCCTCCACTATGTCATCTGAGTCTGTTGATGAGGCTTTAGCTTCCTATAACACTGCACTCTCTTCTGCTCAGGATGCTCTTGTTCCACCCATGCCATGTCCTGTGAGGCAAACTGTGCCTCAGTCCTGACTGTCTTCGACCACTCGCTATCTACGTTCCTGTGTTCGCTCAGCTGAGCGCATTTGGCTCAAATCCAATACCCTTGTGGACTTTCTACACTTCAAATTCATGCTTTCCTCTTTCCAGTTATCTATAGCACTTGTGAAACAAGGCTATTATGTCCACCTGACTAACTCTCTTGCCTCTGACCCTCGCCATCTCTTTACAGCTCTCAACTCTCTCCTCAAGGTGCTTTCACCTCCCATCTCTCCTTCCCTTTCTGCCCAAACCTTGGCCAACTATTTCCATGACAAAGTCCACAAGATTACACTCCAGTTCCCCACAAGGTCAGCTCCATCCTCTATTCCCCTTCATCACTCCCAACTCTTCCCCTCAACCTCTGCTACCCTATCTTCCTTTTCTATGATCTCTGAGGAGGAAACCACACATTTTCTTTCCTCCTCCAAACTCACTACCTTCTCCTCTGACCCTAATCCCACCTGTCTCCTAAGCTTTATTTCCTCCACTATCATCCCTTCCATCTCTCATATTCTTAACCTATTGCTCTCCACTGCAACTGTTTCTGCAGCTTTCAATCATGCTGTGGTCACACCTCTCCTCAAGAAACTCACAAGACCCTACCAGTCCTTCTAATTATTGACCAATCTCCCTCCTCCTCTTCATTTCAAAACTGTTTGAATGTGCAATTCACTGCGATTGCCTTGATTTTCTCTCCATTCAAGACCTTCTGGATCCTTTGCAATCTGGCTTTCATCCTTTGCATTCTACTGAAACAGCTCTTGCCAAAATCTCCAGAGACCTTTTCCTGGCAAAATCCAAGGGCCTTTATTTGATCCTCATTCTTCTTGACCTTTCTGTAGCTTTTGACACTGTTGACCACCACCTTCTCCTTGATACCTTGCCCTCACTTGGTTTTAAGGACTCTGTGCTATTCTGGTTCTCTTCTTACCTCTCCCATCGTACTTTCAGTGTTTGTTCTGGTGGATCCTGCTCTCAGTTGATGTACCGCAAGGGTCTGTCTTGGGCCCACTCCTGTTCTCTCTATATACCCAGTCACTTGACTCTCAGATCTAACTCTGTACACCTGAAATCTCTCTGGTAATCCAGGCCCAGATTTCTGCCTACCTATCTGACATTGCTGCTTGGATGTCTCTCTGCCGTTTGAAATTGAACATGATCAAGACGGAGCTTCTTATTTTTCCCACTAAATCCACCTCCCCCCTTCCTCCTTTCTCAGTTTCTGTGGATAATGCTCTACTCCTCCCTGTTTCCTTGGCTCGCAACTTTGGAGTCGTCTTTAAGTCCTTCTCCACACACATCCAACTGATAGCTAAAACCTGTTGTTTCTTTCTTTATAACATCAGCAAAATTTACCCATTCCTTTCAAAACACACTACCAAGACACTTAACCACATTTTAGATACCTCCTGTCTAGAGTGTTGCAACCACCCCGTTTAATCTCCTATGTGTTTCCTTATCATTCCCCTAGATGTATCCTTGTCCATAACTGCTGTGTTTATTTGTCTTGACTAGATTGTAAGCTCTGATGAGCAGGGATCATCTTTTATATGTGTCTATACAGTGCTGCATACACCTGGTAGTTCTACACAAATAATCACTAGCAGTAGTAGTAATAGTAGTAGTAGTAGATATGAAAGAGGAAATGGAACCTGGATGGAGGTAAGACATAAGAAAGAACCTGGAGGTGGAGAGATAAGTGTCAGGGAATAAGCTGGGGCTGGTAAAGGGATGTGAAACAGAAGGTGGTAAATGAGACTGGGGAGGAGATGAGTACAGAGGGAGGAAATGGCAGATTGGAAATTGGGTGAAAGACGGGGGGAAGAATGAGACAGATATGGAAGGACTAGGGAAGTAAAATTAGGAAATGGAAAGCTGGTAAGTAGGTGAACAGTGTAAAGAGGAAGACTAAAGACTGTAGGAAGGAGAGAGGAATGGAATGAAGTTATAGTTAAGTAAAAGACAAATGAGAGAAACAGAAGGATCAATGTCAGAGAAAGATGTAGCGAAGGAAAGGACGAAGAAAACGGGAAGTGTGAAGAAACAGAAAATGGAAATGAGATCTTGGAAAAGGACATAGATAAAAACCAACAAGTAGAAAAGAGAGACTGGGACCAACCCAACTGGAAAAATAAGATGATCTGACGAGAAAGGTACAAAAGACTGTCAGTTTGTAGAGAATTAAATGTCAGCTTGGAAAATGTGCATTTGTCTTAGTTCCTTACAGGAGGAAATGCATTTCTCTTTCTTCCACAGCTTGGTGTCTGATTTGGGGTTTTCCATTTCACTTTTGTATTTTGTAGTTTCTTAGGGCCCGATATTCATCTGGGCAGGTTATGCGCTGCTACAGTGCATAGCCCTGCCCACTGACTCCTAACCCCGGATATTCAATGCCACAGCAGCGGCATTGAATATCTGGGTTTAGCGCATAGAGGAAAGAGCCACGGAGCCTAACTGGGTAGTAGTGATATTGCACCACTACCCGGTTAGCGATCTGTGGCTAAAACTAGGCGAGCCAATAGCTGGCCTAGTTTTAGCCATGGATCGCTAACCAGGTAGCAGTGCAATATCGCCGCTATCGGTTAATGGCAGCCTCCGTCTTCGCTCTACCCTGGAACGCCCCCAACACGCCGCGATGCTAACCAGATAGCATCAAGGTGCATAGGGGTGTTAGAAAGGGATATTCAATGATACTAACCATGTACAGTAAGTGCCATTGAATATCCCCATTTAAGGCATTTACATAGTTTACTGGGATGTAAACCATGTAAATGCCTTTCAAAAATTGGGCCCGTATTCTTTAATTGGTGATAGTCTATGTTTGCCATGTGCAGCTGAGATAAGGGATTCTGTTAACATATAGGATTTCTCTAGGAATCTGTAGTAGTTCATCTTGTTCTCTTTGCCAATTGGGGGTTGCTGGTGTTCTAGAATGTTTGCAGTGCTGATTTGCCATAGGTAGGGTTGGTGCAGTTTGAGTTCTCGATATTGGTGTCAGTGTGCATTTGCAGGGGGTTTTTGTTATAATGCACAATGTCTAGCTGTGGAGGGAGTTAGTGGTGTTGTCTCTGAAGTGAGACTAGAATTTGAATATAATTTTTTTATATGTTGAGATGTAGAGTGAAACACTCTGCTTCTGCTCTGCATCTGTTGTTGGGAGCATTTTATTGGTGAGTCTGGGAATGTTCCATTTTAATGAATAATTATGCCCTAGCAGACTGATATTCAAAGGCAGTTAGGCATTCACTGGCAAATACATAATTAGCCTAACTGTGTATTTTCAAATAATATGTAGATAATATCAGGCTTTTAAATTGCAGAATGGCCAGATATTATCTGTATATTTGTGGGGCATGTTAGGGAAGGAGCAAGGGTCGGCCAGAAAATTCTAGATAGTGGCAATATTCAGTCACCCTTTAAAGTAAGCTAAAGATTTAGTTTAGGTCTGTGGAATATCAGGCCTAGCCTAAACAGATAATACAATGACCACGCCATCACTCTCTGTATATTCAGTGCACTATCTATATGGATAGTGACACAGAATACACAGATTAAGTTAAATGGGAGAGTGGTATTTAACAAGCCAGTGAGCTGAAAATTTACCCCATTTGTGCAGCTTGCACTGCAAGATGGACCCAAGGGGGGTTGCAAAAACAAAAGTTGTCTCAGGGTGCTGAAACCCCTTGAACTGGCCCTGCCTCCAGGAGATCCTTTACTCATTGTAGCTAAAAGTACAACATGTAGACTTTTAGCCACTTTTTTAGCCACTTTGAGAGGCAGCATTTTTCAGACAGCTGATTAGCACAGGTAAAAGACTCGGGGCCCGACATTCAATGCCAGGGCCATATCCGAGCTCCCTGGATTGAATATCCGAGCTCCCTGGATTGAATATCCGAGCTCCCTGGATTGCCACGAAGCTAACCGGGCAGTGGAAATATTCAGCAGCTGTTTATGTTTATTGATACTTATTACACACCCATCATACAATTGCAGAGCGAATACCAATATATAACATTCATAATAAATATAACATTTAAAACAATTTTTTAAACATGACATACAACAGCCATTTTCAAATCCCAACAATCCTAAATAACCAACTTATCAACTTAAAGCTTCTGCGGTGATGGTTAGGCCAGAGTTTCCTGCACCTGATTTTTCACCTTGTATCACTAACCGGACAGCAGTTCAATATTGCTGCTGCCTGGTTAATGATGGGTGCCTCCCTGAAATTCCCTCGGTATGCCCTGATGCTAACTATGTAGCATCAGGGCGTGTAGCTGCGGCACCCATAGATATTCAGTGGCACTAATCATGTTAGTGTCACTGAATATCATGCAGAGCAGCATTTACATGGTTTCCAGGTTTGCAAACCACGTAAATGCCTTTGAATATCAGGCCCTTAGTCCTTAGAATATATACAAAGTAAATTAGTAAATGTATTTGATTGCTCAAAAATACATGGGGGTCATTCTGAGGCACAAATAGCTATTCGTGCCTCTCCCCGGTCCCGTTTTCCTTCCCCATATCTTGTACGGGGAAGGTAGATGGGGCGGAAAAGGGGCGGATTGGGGTGGCATTAGGGCGGGCACTGGGCGGTCGTCAGCCCCGGACATACAGGGACGATTCTAATGTTGGCCCTGTACGTCCGAAGCCAGCAACCTGCACGAGGAATTTATTCCACTTCCGAGGTGGAATACGTTCCCCTTGTCGCCAGGGATTGGCGGGCCCAGGGCGCGTATGGGGCAGGGGGCAGCTGAGGACATTCCCCTCAGCCTGACCCTGGCCGTAGGGAAATCACTGCTAGAGCCGGCAGCTGGGGATCGTGGCTCTTCAATGAAGTCATGGTGCCATGGCAACCGGATGCCAAGGCGCCGCAGCTCCATTAAAGAGCCTTGACTCAGTTAGCCAGGGAAGGCCTGTACGTGCAGGCCGGATGAAATCTGGCTCCCGGCCTGCATGTACAGGCCTGTTTGTGATTCGAATCCCGCGGGCCGTGACGTGCCCCGTGGGATCAGAATCGTGACTCCCCCTGTGCATCGAGTTCCGGCCGGACGCACGCACAGAGGACCTGGACATGCAGGATGGAATTAGGCCCATTGTGTTTAGTACTCCAATAGGAACTAAAAAAGCCAAAGTAGATATGTACATATACATATATGTGTCCCCTGTTAAATAGATATTCTTGGTAGACTGATTTCTCACAAATGTATAACTCATCATATAAAAATGAGATGTGCAATAATACTGGCTGCATAGGTTCTAACAGCCCCTTCTTTTGTGTAGATTCTTCACAGGGCTCTACAGATGGAGTTTTCATTTTTGAAGAATTTTCTGAAGACAACAACAGGACTGCTCATGGCTATGATGCAATTGTAGTGGAGCAATGGACCATCCTTGAAGTAAGTGTACAATCTTTTTCTGAATCAACCTGACAGAGTGGGACTCTATGTATTTATTCATTTAGTTTTTGCTTGCACTTTTTGTTGATAGTTCAAGATGCTTTACATTCAGGTACAGTAAGTATTTCCCTATCCCCAAGGGGTTTGCCATCAGAGCATCTCATTTACTAAAGTACATTAACCAGTTAATGTCCATTAAATGCATAGTTAAGAATAATAGGGCTTGTGCTATTTAACATACTGTACATCACAGTTGAGGCCTTAAGTCTGTACCTGAGGCAACGGAGCATTAAGTGACTTTCCTAGGTCGCAAGGAATATCAGTGGAATTTGAACCCTGGCTTCCCAGCTTGCTATTTTAAACACTAGACTACTCCACTCAGCTGTGAGGGCACATACATTCAACTAATGAAATGGCATGATAGTCACTCCTTATTTTTGTTTTTTTGAGGGGATGATAAATTTGGGCCACTAGGCATAAACATTCTAGTTTTACTTCAAGAGCTGACTGGGGCTTAGATCAGGGCAATAATATATTTACCATCACAGACAAGTAAAAAGAATCACCAGGGCCAGTGCAAGGACTGTAGGAGCCCTAGGCAGGCCCCCCATTCTGCCGATCCCCCACTGCCCCTCTCGCATCCATGGCCGCAGCTGGCATTCCCCTCTAGGGCCAACAGCGGTGGCAATTGCCCCTGAAACCGCAACATAGCACTTACTCTATGTCTTTGGGGCTGTGTTGCGGTTTCATTCTGCATAATCTGCCGCTGCCCAGTTAACTCTTTGTTGAATCCTATATGGTCCCTTTAAATAGGTCTACTACATTCCCCTTATGGTAGTTCTACCCAGTGTAACCCTGCAGGAATCACAAACAGCTTCTTATTAACTGACGGAAAAGGGATTTGCACTGCTACCATTGCTAGACAACCCCACATTCCTCCTGTTGGTCCTCAAGAATCAAGACTCTGGGAAAGTCCTCCTGCCAACTTTGGTAAGTATTAGTGTATTTTCACATATCCTTGTGTGTGTTCAGTTTAGGGTTCTCATACATTGTTGATATGGCCGGTGCATGTTGCAAGGGTGAGAATTAACAGTAAGTATGAAATTTGTTGTACTTTGTGGTGACCTTGAGCAGCTGCAATCTAAATGCTGTTTCTCTTTGTGTGTTCAGATTGACATGTGCCATGCCAACACCTTGTTGCTGGTCTAAGGGTCCAAACAGGCAATTGTCAGGAGGACTAGTACATAGACTTGCAAGTAGTCCAGTGGCAGCCATAGGACAAAGAAGAGTACAAACAGAGAAACATAACGGCAGATAAAGACCATTCAGCCTATTCATTCTGCCCTTCCGTTTGAACCATTGAGCTCTACAGTACCTTTTTTCTTTGTCCCATGCTTTCTTGAATTCAGATACAGTTTTTGTCTCTACTACCTCCACTGGAAGACTATTTCATGCATCTTCCACTCTTTCCGTAAAGAAATATTTCCGCAAATTACTCCAGAGTCTATCTCCTTTCATCTTCATCCTATGCCCCCCTCATTGCAGAGCTTTTTTTCAATTGAAAGAGACTCTCCTCTTGTGTATTTTTGCCACAGAGGTATTTAACTGTCTCTATCATATCTCCCCTCTCCCATCTTTCTTCAAAAGGGTACATATTGAAATCTTTTAAGTGCATCTCCATATGCCTTATGGCGTAGCCCACAGACAATTTTGATAGCCACCTTCTGCAGTGACTTCATTCTGTTTATATCCTTTTAAAGGTGTGGTCTCAAGAATTGCACACAATACTCTAAATTAAGTCTCACCAAAGACTTATACAGAGGCACTATCAGCTTCTTTTTCCTGCTAGCCATTCCCCTCCCTATGCACCCAAGCATCCTTCTGGTTTTCACCATCGCCTTTTCTACCTGTTTAGCCACCTTAAGATCTTCAGAAATAATCACCCCTAGATCCCGCTCATCTTTCATGAACAGAAGCACTTTGTCCCCCTATACTGTACCGCTCCCTTGAATTTTTGCAGCCTAAATGCATGACTTTGCATTTTTTAGCATTAAATCTCAGCTACCAAATTCTTGACCATTCTTCAAGCTTCGCTATATCACTCTTCATGTTATCTATACCTTCCTGGGTATCTACTCCATTGCAGATTTTGGTTTCATCCACAAAGATGCAAACCTTACCCAATAACCCTTCTGCAATATCACTTACAAAAATGTTAAAAAGAATCGGACCAAGGACAGACCTCTCCGGCACACCACTGGTAACATCTTTCTCCTCAGAATGAGCTCTATTTATCTGTACTCTTTGTCGCCTTCTACTCAACTAATTTCTAACCCAGTCAGTCACTTTAGGGTCCATCTCTAGGGCATTCAATTTATTTATAAGTCACCTGTGTGGAACAATGTCAAAGGCTTTACTGAAATCTAAGTACACCACATCAAGAGTTCTCCGTTAATCTAACTCTTGTTACCCAGTCAAAGAAATTAATGAGATTTGTCTGTCTCTCCTAAAAACATACTGCCTTAGTCCTGCAATTCATTGGATTCCAGAAATCTCACTATCCTTTGTTTTAGCAGCCTTTCTATTAGTTTACTCACCACAGAGGTCAAACTAACAGGCCTGTAGTTCCCAACCTCATCCTTAGTTCCACTTTTGTGTAAAGGAACCACATGCACCTTTCTCCAGTCTTCTGGGAACACGCCAGATTCTAAAGAAGCATTGAAAAGATCAGACAGTGGAGCCACTAGAACCTCTACAAGGGGTAAAGTGACCAGCTGTGGCCCATCCACAATGACCACCTTGTGAGTACATCTATTTTCCTTTAGAGACATGTTGCTGTACAGAATGACAGGATGCATGTGTCATGTGGTTGTTGGCCTGTGCACACCACTGTTCAAGCTTATATATATTGCATATCTACTAATTGTCCTGTTTATTTGATTATTGCTTAGTTTTGTATCCTATTTTTCTGATTTACAATATTACTTAATGCAATAATTAATTTTCCAACTCAACATTACATGTCATATAAATTCAACATAAATAGTAACATCTTAACATAGAAAATGACAGGAGATAAAAACCAGCATAGTCCAATTAGTCTGCCCAGTAAGGTGGCTAGAGTTGTATCTGCTGCTCCATGCAAGTTCCCCCCATCTATGCAGGGCCGGCCCATCCACTAGGTGAACTAGGTGGCCGTATAGGAAGGCTGGCCCAGGTGGATGGTGGCAGCAGCACACTTGGATGGCCGCGCCGCCCCTCCCCAGCTGCTGCTAATTCCGTTTCGGAGGTGGAGGTGGGCAGCTGGGGGGGGGGGGTTAGTGAGGCTGAGGTTTCTGCCTAGGGTGGCAGAAACCCTTGGGTCAGCCCTACATCTATGCCTTTGTTTGGTAACATAGTAACATAGTATATGATGGCACATAAATACCAGTATGGTCCATCTAGTCTGCCCAGCAAGGCAGCAAGAATAGGTGCACTTGCCACTCTGTGTAGGTCACCCCTCCCCATGCCTTTGCTTAGGAGTGTACCCACCGCTCCATGTAGGTCACCCCTATTTGTTGAGATATTTGTTTAGGGTTGTATCTGTCTGTGAAAATATGAAACAGTTCTACATATAGCACAATAGTGACATATGAGGTGTGACAAAAAAGAAACGAGACTGTCCCATAAATGTTTTATTACAAATTCTACAGAGAAATTATGCATTGTCCCCGTCAAAGTAATCACCCCTAGAGTTAATGCATTTATGCATTTGCTTCTGCCACGTATGGAAGCACTTGGTATAAAGTCCTCCTCTTTGAGGTCCCTCAGGTCCCTTATCACAGTGGTCTTGATCTCTTCTACAAAGGCGAAATGAGTTCCTTTGAGCACAGTCTTCAGCCTGGGAAGAGCCAGAAGTCACACGGTGCAAGATCTGGGGAATAAGGAGGGTGGTCGAGAGCTGTGATCTGTTTGTTGGCCAAGAACTGCCTCACTTTGAGTGCGGTGTGTGCAGGCACGTTGTCGTGGTGGAACAGCCATGACTTGTCTCTCCACAGAGCCCGCCTGCTGCGCCGAACCCAGTCATAGAGGTGAATGAGGACCTGCTGGAAGAAGTGCTGGTTTACTGTCTGACCCTCAGGCACAACTCATGATGGACCACTCCCTTCTGGTCGAAGAATGCGATCAGCATGACCTTGATCCTTGATTTGGACATGCGCGCCTTCTTGGGTCTGGGTGACAGTCGAGTCTTCCATTGCAGGCTCTGTCTCTTGTTTTCAGGGTTGTACTGGAAGACCCAAGTCTCGTCTCCTATGATGACTCAGCCAACGAACTCTGGATCTTCTACGATCTTCTCTAGCAAGGCTCGACAAACATTGACCCGGTGCTTCTTCTGGTCATCCGATAAAAGCCTGGGCACCATCTTGGCGCACATCTTCCGCATCCCCAGCCCTTTACCAAGATGGTCCACACTGACTCCTTGTTCAGGCAGAGCTCCTCAGCTATCATCTGCACCATCAATCTGCGATCACTCCGCACCAGCTGGTTCACTCTGTCAATGTTCTCAGCCATCTTTGTCGTAGAAGGCCTTCCTGACTTGGGGTCATCCTCCACCTCCTCTTGAAGCATTTGTGCCACTCGAAGACTCGCGGCCTTGACATTGCATCTTCTCCATAAGCCTTTTGGAGAAGTTGGAGACACTCAGTTGGACCCTTCTCCAACTTAACCAGAAATTTCAAGTTGATTCTTTGCTCCATATTTCTGCCACCTCCAGTTGCGTGACAAAGCAATGGAGCAGTTTGCTACAAAAAAAACTTGAAAAAGAAAAACAGAGTGAGAGAGATGAAAAATATTATAGCAGAATAGTGGTGAGATGTTGCACAACACAGTGACATAAGCAGTTAGCCAATTGGCATTGAGTCATGGGCGTGACTGCCACAGTCTCGTTTTTTTTTGTCACACCTCGTATATTAACACGTTATATAAATTCATAAGTATATATTCCATAGATCACATAAATGTACCGATATCACATATACTTGAATATACATTACTTAAAACGTATTATATCCTGAAAATTAGGCCCCTAAATAAACTTCACTAACTGCAGGCTGTTACCTAAAGTTCAGAGCAGAACAGTAAAACTTAGGATATAGAAATCTAAAATATCCCTATAATGCACTGGCTTGTAGGCTTGAAAATATAATGGTTTAAAATCTTCTGTCTAGAGGAGGCATCCAACAATCTTTAGTGATAAGAACCAATTTTCCTCCAACTGATAAAGTTGCATGATCATATAATGTGGCTACCATCCTCCCTGCATACTCTCCTATCTCCAGTATAGACCAGCACAGTAATTAAAAACTTGTCCCCAAATGTAACCTCCACCCCCATCATAAACCAATATGATAACTAAAACTGCTATCCAGGAGCACCTCAGTTTCACTTAAAGCTATATAATAGTAATAATCAGATTAAGAAATCCATCCCACAGTTGGTTTTCCTAAAATAACCAAAGGCCCAGTATTCACAGGCATTATGAAATGGAACGTGTACAACTTGATCTGCTGGGTGTCAGCGAACTGAAATGGACTGGCATCGGGCATTTTGCATCTGATGATCACATGGTCTACTATGCTGGAAATGAGACAAAGAAGAAATAGTGTTGCATTTATAATAAAGAATAAAACTTGCAAGAACTGTAATGAAATACAATGCAGTCAGTGAATGCTTAATCTCTATACAAGGAATGCCTATCAACACAACTATAATTCAAGTATATGCCCCAACAACAGCTGCAGAAGAGGATGAAACTGAAGAGTTCTATGAACAAGTTCAAGCTGAAATTGACAGAACATGCAAACAGGATATCCTGATAGTCATGGGTGACTGGAACGCAAAGGTTGGCAACAAAGAAGAAAGCAAAGTGGTTGGAAAATATGGACTTGGCAACAGACATGAAGATGGAGAAAGACTGATAGAATTCTGCAAGACCAACGATCTATTCATCTCAAACACCTTCTTCCAGCAACACAAGCAGCGACTGTACATATGGACTTCACCCATTGGATTGTACAAAAATCAAATTGACTACATCTGTGGAAGTCGACGATGGAAAAGCTCTATAACATCAACAAAGACAAAACCTGGAGCTGACTGTGGTACAGATCATCAACTACTAGTATGCAAACTCAAGCTAAAGTTGAAAAAGAGCAAACCACTCATGAATGCAGCAAAATATGACCTTGAGAATATACCACTGGAATTTAAAGACTGCCTGCAAAATTGATTTGCTGCTTTAGATACAAATGACAGAGCTCCAGAAGAGTTATGAAATGACATCAAGAAGGTAGTGTTGGAAGAAAGCGAGAAGTCTCTACAAAAGGTGAAAAAGCAAAAACGGCCAAAATGGATGACGGAAGAAACTCTGAAAATTGTCCAGAAATGCAGAGAAGCTAAAGCCAGAGGAGAAAGAAAGACAATCGCAGAACTCGGAGATTTCCAACGTGCAGCAAGACAGGACAAGGAAAAGTACTACAATAACACATGCAAGGAAATAGAAGCAGAAACTATTAGATGAAGAACAAGATTGGCTTTCCTAAAGCTACGAGAGTTAAAGAAAAAATTCCAGCCTCGAATTGGAATGTTACAAGATGCTCAAAGTTCTATGTTGAATGATGCTGAGAAGATCAAGAAAAGGTGGAAAGAATATACAGAGTTTACATATGATAAAGATCAAGTGGATCAACAACCATTTCAACCTGTACCTTATGATCTGGAACCATTGGTGATGAAAGAAGTTGAAGCAGCATTGAAAGCCTTATCAAAGAACAAAGCACCAGGCATTGATGGCATTCCCATAGAAGTATTACAGCAATCTGATGCAGCTGTTACCGTACTTACAAGGCTCTGCCAAGAAATTTAGAAGACAACATCATGGCCAACTGACTGGAAAAGATCTGTGTTTATAGCAATACTAAAGAAAGGTGATCCAACTGACTGTGGAAATTATCGCACAATCGTTCTGATCCCACATGCCAGCAAGATTCTACTGAAGATTATTCAACAGAGACTAGAACCATACCTGGAACAAGAACTTCCTGAAGTGCATGCATGGTTCAGGAAAGGGCGAGGAACAAAAGACTTCATCACGGGTGTGAGTTGGATCCTTGAAAAGACTAAAGAATACCAAAAGGATATCTATTTGTGCTTTATCGACTATAGCAAGGCTTTTGACTGTGTACACATGAGAACCTCTGGGCCACATAAAGAAGCATGGATATACCAGAACACCCGATCGTTCTCTTGCACAATCTGTACATTGATCAAGAAGCAACAATTCGAACGGAACAAGGAGAAACAGAATGGTTTAAAATATGCAAAAGTGTAAGACTGGGCTGCATACTTTCCCCCTACCTCTTTAATTTTTATGCAGAACAAATCATCAAAGAAGCAGGACTGTATGAAGACAACGGAGGTGTGAAGATTGGTGGGAGACTCATCAACAACCTTCGCTATGCTGTTGATACCATATTACTGGCTGAAAGTGAAGATGATCTGAAACATTTGCTTCTCATGATCAAGGAACATAGTCTTAAAATGGGCCTGCACCTTAATGTAAAGAAGACAAAGATCATGACAACTGGCAAAATCAATAAGTTCATTGTTGAAGGACAAGAAATTGAAATTGTGGACAACTTTAACCTACTTGGATCAATTATCAATAAAGAAGCAACAAGCAGTCAAGAAATCAGATGACGCATTTCTCTTGGCAGAATGGCTAGACAAGATTCTCAAGAGCAGAGATGTCTCTCTTCATACAAAGATTCGACTTGTTCAAACCATGGTATTTTCAATAACATCATATGGATGTGAAAGCTGGACAGTGAAAAAGATAGGAAGAAAATTGATGCCTTTGAATTATGGTGCTGGCGGCGAATACTTCGTATACCATGGACTGCCCGAAGAGCAAACCAGTCAGTAGTAGAGGAGATCAAACCTAAGCTTTCTTTAGAAGCTCAGATGACAAGACTTTGACTTTCATACTTTGTACACATCATGTGAAGAGAAAGATCATTAGAGAAAGACATCCTGCTTGGTAAGATAGAAGGTCAACGCAAAAGATGAAGGCCAGCAATGAGATGGATCGATACATTAACAGCAGGTACGGGTACCAGTCTGTCAACAATGAGCCGCCTGACTGAAAACCGAACACAATTTAGGACGACTATCCATAGGGTCGCCATGAGTCGACACCGACTTGACGGCACTTAACAACAACAACAAACCATGTACTTGGTTTGTTGTTTACCATTTTGCTGGCTCTTCTCTGTACCTTTTCTAATAATGCTATATCCTTTTTAAGATATGGCGACCAGAATTGAACACAATATTCAAGATGCAGTTGCACCACAGAGTGATACAGAGCACTCCCACCAGAACTGAGAGCCATAACCAGCCTAACACAATTCAGAAAAAGTCTCAAACACCACCTCTTCTTAAGCTATTTCCCAATTTAGTTTTGCACAAGAGAAATACTACATCCATACTCAGGTCAAGACAACTTCAACTGTGACTAATGTGTATAGACTACTGTATATAGTTACATAATGTACATAGTTTCCCTTTATTACCAAGTTCAAATTCCTGTTACTTGTAAAATGCACTACAGTTTTTCTGTATGTATATGTTTGGTTCCATGTAAACCGCGCTGATGATAATAGTGCGGTATATAAGAGATGTTAAATAAATAAAAAAAATAAATAAATTATAATATCCTTTGTTTTATTCTCCATTCCTTTCCTTATGATTCCTAGCAATCTATTTGCTCTCTTGGCTGCCACTGCACACTAGGCGGAGGGTTTCAACACGTTATCTACGATGACACCCAAATCTTTTTCCTGGGTGGTGCGTCCTAATGTGGAACCTTGCATCGTGTAACTATAGTTTGCGTTGTTCTTTCCTAGGTGCATAATTTTTTCACTTGTCCACATTAAATGTCATATACCATTTGGATGCCCAGTCTTCCAGTTTATCAAGGTCCTCTTGCAATTTTTCACAATCCTCATGGGTTTTAACAACTTTGAATAATTTTGTGTCATCTGCAACTTTAATCCCGGATATTCAATGCCAGGAGTCATATGCGTCCCTAGCATTGAATATCTGTGATCACTGCATTGCCAAAGACGCAGCAGAAGCTAACTGGGCAGTAGCGATATTGAGCCACTGCCCAATTAACTCCCACAGGTCAAGATAGGTGCAGCAAAAGCTAGCCTATCTTTATCAGTTTGTCACTAACTGGGCAGTGGTGCAAGATCACTACTGCCTGATTAGCAACTGGTGCCGCCTCCACTCTGCCCCCAACACACTGCGGTGCTAAGCGGTTAGCATCAGGGTGTGCAGCGGCATTAATCTGGGATATTCAGCAGCACTAACCATAGGTGAAAGGGTTGAGGTTGGGCCTTGTTTCCAGTAAGGCTGTTCTAGGGCTCTCAAATAAGCATGGCTTGTTCCTATGCCCTTACGTCCTGGCTTATAAAACTCTGGCCTGCTTCTTTTCCTTTCAAACTGGATATCTGCTTTACAAGAGCTTCTAGGAGCTGAGCTTCTCTTTATGAATAAAGTGTCACCATACCTTGGCTTCCTGTAGCCGGTATAACTGGAGTTTTCCTTATCAGGCACTTCTCTCAGGACACAGTCTCTTTGACAGACTTTCTCTTGGAAGCTTCTAGGCACTGCTTGACCTTTCTGTAGCCTAGGAAAACCTGGTGAGGAATCCAGACTTCCTTGCTTCCTGGTATAGATAACTCTGCTATCAGTACCTTTCCTTTTGGAGCCTTTCAATCCTGTTTCAGGGTCTTCCGAAGGAATGGGCTTCACCTTAACTGGGATGGAACCAGGCTGCTGGCATTAACCTTTAAAAAGGAGATAGAGCAGCTTTTAAACTAGATATTAGGGGAAAGCCGACAGTCGCCCAAGAGCGGATGGTTCAGAAGAATGTATCCTTGAAGGATACTACCAAAAGCAGAGAGGTTCCACAAAAGAGTAAAGTAGCCCAAATGCCCTCAAGTATGGAGCAGACAGAGCTTAAAGATCCCAATTTACCCATGTCTAACAATAGCCAAATTAACATGAATAAAATACATTCTCTAAAATGCTTGTATGCAAATGCTAGAAGTCTAAAGAATAAGATGGGAGAGTTAGAATATATAGCACTAAATGAAAGGTTAGATATGATTGGAATATCAGAGACATGGTGGAAGGAGGACAACCAGTGGGACACTGTGATACCTGGGTACAAACTATATCGTAATGATAGAGCTGATCAAATTGGTGGAGGGGTTGAGCTCTGTGTTAGAGAGGACATTGACTCAGAAAGGATTAAAGTTTTGCAGGAAGCAAAATCTGTTGTAGAATCTATATGGATTGAAATTCCATATAAAAGGGGGAAGGCAATGGCAGTGGGGGTGTACTATCGAGCACCTGGCCAGAATGACCAAATGGATGATGAAATGCTCAAAGAAATCAAGGAAGCTAACAAAAGTTACAGCGCAGTAATAATAATGGGTGATTTCAATTACCCCAGTATCGACTGGGTCAGTGTCACATCAGGACATGCTAGGGAGATAAAGTTCCTAGATGAAATAAATGACTGCTTCTTGGAGCAGCTGGTTCATGAACCGACCAGAAGGGAAGCCATATTAGACCTAGTCCTTAGTGGAACACCAGATCTAGTGCAAGAGATAAGGGTGTTGGGGCCACTTGGCAATAGTGATCATAGCATGATCGCCTTTGATTTAATTAGTGGAGGAGGGATAGTAAGGAAATCCACAGTACTACCTTTTAACTTTTGAAAGGGAGACTATGATAAAATGAGGAAAACAGTTAAGAAAAAACTAAAAGGAGCAGTTGCAAAGGTTAAAGACGTACATCAAGCTTGGGTGTTGTTGAAAAATACTATCTTGGAAGCCCAGACCAGCTGTATTCCATGCTTTAAGAAAAGTGGAAGGAAGTCCAAAAACTGCCAGCATGGTTTAAAGGTGAGGTCAGAGAGGCTGTTGTTGCCAAAAAAGCATCTTTCAGGAAATGGAAAAAAGAGCCAAACGACGAAACCTGGAAACAGCACAAGCACTGGCAAGTCAAATGCAAGGCATTGATAAGGCAGGCAAAGAGAGAATTTGAGAAGAAGCTTGCTGCGGAAGCAAAAACGCGAAATAAAGTCCTTTTCAAGTACATTCGTAGCAAAAAACCTGTGAGAGAGTCAGTTGGTCCATTAGATGATAAAGGGGTTAAAGGAGCACTAAGAGGCGACAAGGCGATAGCGGAGAGACTGAATGAATTCTTTGCTTCGGTCTTTACTGAGGAAGATGTAGGGATGTTACCCATGACTGAAGTGGTATTTAAAGGTGCGGAAGAATTGAAGGAAATATCGATACATCGGGAAGATGTCTTACAACTATTAGATAAACTGAAGAGTAGCAAATCACCTGGGCCGGATGTTATACATCCAAAGGTGTTGAAAGAACTGAAATATGAGATTGCAGACCTGCTATCAGTAATCTGTGAACTATCATTAAAATCATCTCTAATACCTGAAGATTGGAGGATCGCCAATGTAACACCAATTTTTAAAAAGGGTTCCAGGGTGATCCGGGAAACTACAGACCGGTGAGCCTGACGTCAGTACCAGGAAAAATGGTAGAAACCATCATAAAGAATAAAATTACTCAGCATGTAGATAGTCACAACCTAATGGGAGACAGCCAACATGGCTTTAGACAAGGAAGATCTTGTCTTACTAATCTGTTATGTTTTTTTGAAGGAGTGAATAAACAGGTGGACAAAGGTGAGTCGGTTGATATTGTGTATATGGACTTTCAGAAAGCGTTTGACAAGGTCCCTCATCAGAGACATTTGGCAAAACTAAAGAGTCATGGGATAGGAGGCAGTGTACTATTGTGGATCAGGAACTGGTTAAAAGATAGAAAGCAGAGGGTAGGGCTAAATGGCCAATTTTCCCAATGGAGAAAGATGAATAGTGGTGTACCCCAGGGATCTGTGCTGGGTCCGCTGCTTTTTGACATATTCATAAATGACCTGGAAAGTGGAATAACGAGTGAGGTTATCAAATTTGCAGATGACACAAAACTATTTAAAGTTGTTAAAACCCAAGAGGATTGTGAAAAATTGCAAGAGGATCTTGATAAATTGGAAGACTGGGCATCAAAATGGCAGATGAAATTTAATGTGGACAAGTGCAAGGTTATGCACCTAGGGAAGAACAACCCAAACTATGGTTACACGATGCAAGGTTCCACATTAGGAACCACCACCCAGGAAAAAGATTTAGGCGTCATTGTGGATACCATGTTAAAACCCTCGGCCCAGTGTGCAGCGGCGGCCAAGAGAGCAAATAGAATGCTAGGTATGATAAGGAAAGGAATGGAAAATAAAACAAAAGATATTATAATGCCCCTATATCGTTCCATGGTGAGACCGCACCTTGAATATTGTGTGCAATTCTGGTCGCCGTATCTTAAAAAGGATATAGTGATTTTAGAAAAGGTTCAGAGAAGAGCCACCAAAATGGTAAAGGGGATGGAAGGATACTCCTATGAAGAAAGGCTAAAAAGGTTAGGGCTCTTTAACCTGGAAAAGAGACGGCTGAGGGGAGATATGATAGAAGTCTATAAATTAATGAACGGAGTGGAACGGGTAAACGTAGATAGATTGTTTACGTTATCAGAATATAGAAAGACTAGGGGACATGCAATGAAGCTACAGGGTAAACTATTTAAGACTAATAAAAGAAAATATTTTTTCACTCAACGTGTAATCAAACTCTGGAATTTGTTACCGGAGGATGTAGTAAAGGCTGTTAGTGTAGCTGGGTTTAAAAAAGGTTTGGACAAGTTCCTGGAGTAAAGGTCCATAAACCATTATTAAGAAGTGACCGAAGATATCAATGCTTGACCCAGTACAAGCATTGTGGAACTTGTGTCTCTTGGGGAAACTGCTAGGTACATATCACCTAGATTGGCCACTGTTGGAAACAGAATACTGGGCTTGATGGACCTTGGTCTGACCCAGTATGGCATATCTTATGTTCTTATGCCTTCTGGTGAGCGTAGGCCTCTCTCCAGGTATGGCTCTCTCCTTCTGAGCTCTTTACCTCTGAGGTCTCCTGCTACCCTCTCCGGACTGACTCTCCACGGCCCGTCTTTCTCTCTGGTTCTTTCTGCTCCTCTTCCAGCTCCTGCTGTCCTTGTCGTGCTGCTTGTCTTGGCTGCACTGCTTGACCGGGCTGGGCTGCTGTTCCTGGCTGTCTCAGCTCCCCTTCTTCTCCTTCTCTCCTCTCCTGCACTAGCTTTCTGCTTATAAAGGCATTCCACGTTTGAGTTCCCCGGGCTACCTTTCAGGTGCAGCTGATTAACTTCTGCAGAATCATCAGCCGGGTGTGTTAACTCAGCCTCTGTAAGTTTTCTCCTGTTCCCTCTAGCTGCGCTGCAGGGCAATTGCATCTTCTGCACATCATTTGTTTTGTGAAAGACAGCGTTCCTTTGCGTCCCTCTAGTCCAGTCCCGGAACCTTAGAGTCTAGAACACCTTCCAGCAGCCTTGGAGACTGAATGATGTCATCTTTTTCTGATGTCACTGATACAAGTAGGCTAACACCGCCCCCTTTCACCATTTCAGTCTCCAAGCAGCTTGTGAGACGTCTGAGCCTGGGACTGGGCTCATTTGTAACAAACAAGTAGAGCTGGATTATTTATTTAGTTTTATTTGGCTTGGATCAAATTTTTGATTAGATTTTTGTTTTTCTCTTTTTGCTTTAGGAGTGCTGCTGCTGCTGAAGCTTCCTGCTGGGCTATTGTAATTCATTTTGTTTTGTCCCCTCCCTCTCTGTTTAGAGGTTTTTTGTTTTTTCCCCATCTTCTAAACGAGCAGAGGCTTGAAAGATTTAGCGGGGATAGATCCTCCCTGCTCCCGAACCCGGTAAGAGGGGTGAGGAGCAGGTGGAGGGAAAGAAAAAGAGAAAGATAAAGAAAAAGATAAATGCTACGCAGAGGCCTTAACTGAGAAAGGCTTGCAGGGCATTTTTTGTTGTGTCCGACGTCGGAGCTGAAGCCGCTGAACGGCTGAGCTCCGAGGCAGTGAACTACCCCCATTTCCCTGCGTTGGACTTTAAGGTATGTGGGGAAAGAGCTGGCGGTTAATTAGATGGTTTTGAAAGCGGCCTTGTTACCGTTAGTAGTTTTGAACGCGACTGAACGGCGCGCGGCAAACTCTGCAGTTTTTTCAGCTTATGCAGCTTAGTTGTTTTTGCAGGCGTGTGAAACGGTGCGCAGCAGCCTCGTGTGTTCGATAAGGCAGGTTGATTGTTGCACGCACGTGAACGGCGCGTGTCAGCCTCAAGAGACTTTGGCTTAAGCAGGAATCAATAGAGCAGAGCGGAAGCTAAAGACCACGGCTAACACAAAGGAGTGGTGTAAAACAATCTTTATTAACAGACCCTGTTAATAAAGGTTATTTTACACCACTCCTTTGTGTTGGCCGTGGTCTTTAGCTTCCGCTCTGCTCTATTGGTAATCTTGCGGAAGATCCTCTTCTCCTCCTTTACCCTTTAAGCAGGAATCAAGCAACAGTCATTTTAATTGTGTTTTTTATTAACGGTTTTTAATTTATGGTTTAATAATAGTTTTAGTTTGGGCACCTAATCTTTTTATATTACAGTCTTAGGTTTTAAAAAAAAAAAATTTAAGATAGTAAACTTGCTTATTATTGCAACTGTTGCTGGAAATTTGTTTAATATTAGTCATAATCTTCACTATTTATTATAGAATGCTGGCTAAGCCACGATGTTTAGTTTGTGGCTCGCGGCGTGGAGAAGTAATGGATTCGGTTGTGTAAGTCATGCACTTTGGAACCTGATGGTGCAATCAAGGCCCAAGGAAGTTCCTCGGGTTCTCATGTTGGTTTAACAGGGGAACTGGGTAATTCTCTGTCACCTGCTTTAAGTCCTGTGCAGACAGGGCATGGGTCATCTACTGAAGTTGATGCTCTGGTGCTTCCATCTATGAGCACAGGAGATGTTCCTCATTCTATTCCTCCTAATTTCTATTCGCTGATGTCTCAGGCCTTGGAGCTTCTGCAGCCTATGTTGGGGGTTTCTTCACAAACTTCAAAGGGTAAGAAACGTACTGGGTCTGTTTGTCTACCCGAGGAGGACTCCGGGTTAGCAAAGATCAGTAAGCAGGCAGTAAATGATAGTCTTCTCGAAGAAGTGTTGGAAGGTGCGGACGATGTAGATCAGTCCTCAGAGATGGAGTTAGAGGAAGGAGAGTTGCCAGAAGAAGAACAAAGTAGTAGGGTTGTCAGAGTATTTCGTAAAGAGGAGTTGCCTGCTTTGATTTCTGAGACTCTCAGGTCTCTTAATATGCCTGCGGGGGATTCTGTAGCGGAGGAATCTTTGGAAGATCTGCTTTTGCAGGCGGTGCGGAAGTCCCAGCGGGTTTTTCCAGTTCATAGAGTTTTTAAGTCTATGATTCAAGAAGAGTGGGACTGTCCTGAGGCAGCTCTTCGAGGTTCTAGATTTTTAACTCGTCTTTACCCTCTTTCAGATCAAGATAAGGAGCTTTTTCGATCTCCGAAAGTGGATGCTGTGGTTTCAGCTGTAACCAAGAAAACTATGATTCCGGTTGAAGGAGCCGCTGCATTAAAGGATGTTCAGGACCGGAAATTAGACACTTTGCTTAAGCAGGTGTTTTATGTTAGCTCCCTTTCCTTGCATGCCTCGATAGCGGGGGCATGGGTCGCGAGAGGATGTTTACGATGGTCACAAAAGTTGCAGATAGATCAGGTAAATGAGCAGTTAGAGGAGGTAACTCGGTTGGAGTCGGGCGCTACTTATTTATCGGACATTCATTATGATCTTATCAAAGCTCTGGCTAAAAGTATGGCCTCAGTTGTGGCGGCCCGAAGATACCTTTGGGTACGTAATTGGTCAGCGGACGCTTCGTCTAAGGCTCGTCTTAGTAAGTTACCATTTAGGGGTAAACCTTTGTTTGGTGAGGATTTGGAAAAGTTGGTTAAAGAACTCGGGGAGTCCAAAGGTGGTCGTTTGCCGGAGGATAAGCCGAGGCAGAGTCGAGGTGCTGGGGGCTCACGAGGAAATTCTAGAGAGTTTCGTAGATTTCGGATGCCTCGTTTTAGCCAGCCACAACGGGGAAGGTTCTCAGTACGGGGTCAGGGATTTCGGAATTTCCGGGGAGCCGGCAGGGGGTTTTCTCAGTTTCAGGCCCCAAATCTTAAGAAATCCCAATGAGATGAGACAGGCTCAGGCAGGGTTTTTTCCCGTGGGAGGAAGGTTGAGGAATTTTTACCCTGCCTGGGTCAAGATTACCACAGATCAGTGGGTTTTAGAGATCATTCGAGAAGGTTATGCTCTAGAGCTCCTTCGGCCCGTGTCAGACTCCTTTGCTCAATCTCCTTGCAGCACTCCACAAAGAGTGAACGCAGTCACAGAGACGCTGCAGCGTTTACTACAGCTTCAGGCGGTAATACCCGTTCCTGCGGAGCAGTGCGGTCTCGGTCGGTACTCCATCTATTTCGTAGTGCCAAAGAAAGAGGGCACTTTTCGGCCGATTTTAGATTTAAAAAGGGTAAATCGTTGTCTTCAGATTACCCATTTCAGAATGGAGTCGCTACGCTCGGTCATCATGGCTGTGAAGGCAGACGAATTCCTAACCTCATTAGATCTGACAGAAGCGTATTTATATATCCCCGTGCGGAAAGATCATCAACGATTTCTGAGATTCGCTCTGCCCATGGGGCATTTTCAATTTCAGGCGATGCCTTTCGGATTGGCTACAGCTCCGCGAACGTTTACCAAGGTTATGGTAGTGGTAGCGGCTGCACTACGCAAGGAAGGTGTACGAGTGCATCCTTATTTAGACGACTGGCTGATTCGAGCAAAGTCAAGGCAGGAGAGTCTAATGGCCACTGCGCGGGTAGTACAGTTGATGGAGAGTCTTGGTTGGGTAGTCAATTTTGCAAAGAGCAAGTTGGATCCAGCACAGTCTCTAGAATATTTAGGAGCACGTTTCGAAACAGCGAAAGTTGCAGTTTTTCTCCCAAGTCACAGAGTTCAAGGGTTGAGGGAGATGGTGAGTCAGTTTCTAGCAAGACAGGCGCCGACAGCGTGGCATTATCTACAATTACTGGGTACAATGGCGGGCACGATCGAAGTGGTACCGTGGGCCAGAGCTCATATGCGAGCATTGCAGGGGGCACTTCTGCAACGATGGTCTCACCAGAAAGATGCGTTGACTCGGCGCCTAATCTGTCCGCCAGAGGTTCGTCAGGATCTTCTCTGGTGGTTAGCGGAGGAGCATCTGGAGGCGGGTATGCCTCTAGAGCCTCCATCCTGAGTTTTGCTAATGACGGATGCAAGCCTCACAGGTTGGGGGGCTCATTTCCAAGGCAGGTTTGTCCAAGGTCTCTGGTCACCGGAGGAACAGACTTGGTCCATCAACCGTCTAGAGATGAGAGCTGTGAGTTTGGCGTTGCAGGAATTGCAGAAATCTCTGAATCATGCAGCAGTAAGGGTGTTCTCCGACAATGCGACAACAGTCACATACATCAATCGTCAAGGAGGAACCGGCAGTCTGGCTCTGCAAGCGGAGGCGAGTCTGCTTTTGAAGTGGGCAGAGCGCAATCTGTTGGCTCTTTCCACTCAGCATGTCGCAGGAGTAGAAAATGTGGAAGCGGATTTTCTAAGTCGTCACAGAGTAGACCCAGGAGAGTGGCAGCTTCACCTGGAAGTGTTTGCATTGTTGGTACAACGATGGGGGATTCCCCTAATGGACCTGATGGCAAATTTCGAGTCGGCGCAGGTGTCGCGATTTTTCAGCAGAAGACGGGAACGAATGTCCGAAGGCCTCGATGCCTTAGCACAGAAATGGTCGGAAGGCGGTCTCCTTTACGTGTTTCTGCCGTGGACTCTGATAGGGCGTGTACTTCAACGGGTGGAGCGACATCGAGGTCGGGTGTTACTAATAGCGCCCGATTGGCCTCGAAGACCTTGGTATGCGGACCTAGTGCGTCTGCTAGTGGACATGCCATGGAGGATTCCGTTTCGAGAGGATCTTTTACAGCAAGGTCCATTACGCATGCCCCAGGTGGCTCGATTCTCGCTTACGGCATGGCTCTTGAAAGGGCTAGGATGACTGCCAAGGGCTATTCGTCGGCGGTCATCTCTACTTTGCTTAAGGCACGTAGACGTTCAACCTCGCTGGCGTACATACGGGTTTGGAGAATTTTTGAAGCATGGTGTGCGGAACGGAATCTAAGGCCGTTAGGGGCCTCGGTGCCGCAGATTCTTTCTTTTTTACAAGATGGTGTGGAAAGGGGTCTGGCGGCTAGTTCTTTGAGAGTGCAGCTGGCAGCTATCTCATGTTATCGTGGTAGGATTCAGGGTCAGCTATTGGGTTCTCATGTAGATATTCGTAGATTTTTAAGAGCCGTATTGCTTATGCGGCCTCCTAAGCGTAATTTAATGCCTTTATGGGATTTAAATTTGGTTTTAGAGTCTGAGTCCACCTTTTGAGCCATTGGGAGTTTCCTCATTGAAGGATTTAATGTTGAAAATGGTGTTTCTAGTGGCGATCTGTTCCGCTAGAAGAATTTCGGAGTTGCAGGCTTTATCTTGTAAAGAGCCATATTTATCATTTTTTAATCACAAGGTCGTATTACGTACAGTGCCAGCATTCTTACCGAAAGTGGTTTCCGTGTTTCATGTCAATCAGGTGGTCTCACTGCCTGTATTTTCAAAGAGTCAGAAAGATAAGTCAGGTCGTAGATTGCATCTTCTGGATGTTCGTAGAGTGCTGAAGTGGTATCTCCGCAGAACCGCTCCTTTCAGGAAATCCGATAGATTGTTTGTGACCTTTGGAGGTCCTCGTAAAGGAGAAGCGGCGGCAAAGTCTTCTATTTCTAGATGGTTGAAAGAAGCGATAGCATCGGCATACCTTCTTAAAGGAAAGGCGGTTCCGGTGGGTCTTCGAGCCCACTCAACCAGAGTGCACGCAGCGTCTTGGGCGGAGGTTAGTTTAGTTCCGGTAGGAGATATCTGTAGAGCGGCTACATGGTCGTCTTTACATTCTTTTGCTAAGCACTATCGGTTAGATGTGCAGGAAGCAGAAGATGGGCGTTTTGGTTCAGCGGTTCTTCAGGCTGGCCTTGCGGGTCCCTCCCATTAAGATTAACTGCTCTGTTACATCCTCTAAGGTTCCGGGACTGGACTAGAGGGACGCAAAGGAAGACGAAATTAGACTTACCTGCTAATTGTTGTTCCTTAAGGAACTCTAGTCCAGTCCCGGATCCCTCCCAATGTAGTTAAATGGGATTTTTTCAGCCTGAGTTTTATACACTTTTAGAGTTTTGCAGACATTTCGATATAGTTCAGTGTTTTAGGATACTTTGTGACAGCAGTACTTTCTAAGCATGCGAAAAAAAAAAAAAGAAAATTTATTATATATTTACAGTTTAATGTTTGAAGGTATTTTTTGCCGATTAATATATTTTATTATCTACTTATTTGTTGCTCTGCTGAGTCTGCTTTGTCAATAGGTACTGGTGAAAGGGGGCGGTGTTAGCCTACTTGTATCAGTGGCATCAGAAAAAGATGACATCATTCAGTCTCCAAGGCTGCTGGAAGGGGTTCTAGACTCTAAGGTTCCGGGACTGGACTAGAGTTCCTTAAGGAACAACAATTATCAGGTAAGTCTAATTTCGTCTTTTTTTCTAAGTCTTCACTTTCATTAGCATCCGCTCTATGACAATATTCCAAAACTTTTCGTCGGACTATGTTCATCAAAGCCGCTATCACAAGCTGCTTCTAGCTTAATAGTCCATTTTCTCTTTTTTTAGTCAGCTTTAAATTTCTCAACTTTTTGATTTTCTTTTTATTTGATTAACTTTTTAATGCATCAACTTTATAATATTTCATTCTAAATGTGGTTCATAAAATTCAGTATCATTTTCTTTAAGAGCAATGTCTTTCAGGCTTCCACACTTCTACAAATTCTCTTTTCACCTTTAGTTGTTGTTAAGTGCCATCGACTCATGGCGACCCTTTGGATAGTTTACCTAAACTTTGTTCGGTCTTCAGCCAAGTGGCTCACTATTGATAGAGTGGTATCCATAGCTGCTGTTATTGTATCAATCCATCTCATTGCCGGTCTTCCTCTTTTAAAGAGATCTTCTACCTTGCCAAGAATTATATATTTCTCCAATGATCTCTCTCTTCTCATGATGTGTCCAAAGTATGAAAGTCGAAGTCTTGTCATCTGAGCTTTTAAGGAAAGCTTAGGTTTGATCTTCTCTAGTACTGACTGGTTTGTTGTTTGGGCAGTCCTGGGCAGTCCATGATATACCTACCCGGATTTTGTCACCAGCACCATAATTCAAAGGCATCAATTTTCTTCCTGTCCATCTTTTTCACTGTCCAACTTTTGCATCCATATGAGATTATTGAAAATACCATGGCCTATACAAGTTGAATCTTTGTATGGAGAAAGACATCTCTGCTCTTGAGAATCTTGTCTAGGTCTTTCATAGCCATTCTACCAAGAGCAATACATCATCAGATTTCTTGACTGCTAGTCTTTCCTTTATTGATTGTTGATCCAAGAAGTACATAGGTGCCTACATTGACTTTATAAAATATTGATTAAATAAGTGTCTTGTTTACATTGTTTTAGGCATCTTGTTCTAAAATCACACTCGTCATGGATGATGAACTTATTGATTTTGCCAGTTGTCAGGATCTTTGTCTTCTTAACATTAACGTGCAGGCCCATTTTAAGACTATATTCCTTGATCTTGAGAAGCAAATGTTTCAAATAGTCTTTGCTTTCTGTCAGTAATGTGGTATCATCAGCATAGCAAAGGTTGTTGATGAGTCTTCCACCAATCTTCATACCTCGGTTGTCTTCATACATTCCTGCTTTTCTGATGATTTGTTCTGCATATAAATTAAAGAGGTAGAGGGAAAGTATGCAGCCTTTTCATACACCTTTGCTGATTTTAAACCATTTTGTTTCTCCTTAAGGAAAACAATACTGAATTTTATGCACCACATTTAGAATGAAATATTATAAAGTTGATGCATAAAGAAGTTGATCAAAGAAAAAGAAAATCAAAAAGTTGAGAAATTTAAAGCTGACCAAAAAAAGAGAAAAAGGGACTATTAAACTAGAAGCAGCTTGCGATAGCGGGTTTAATGAACATAGTCCGACGAAAAGTTTTGGAATATGCAGTGAGCAAATGTTAGTGGGGTAAAAATTTCAGTCATATGTGACATGGTGTTAACCCTGCACAGATTCCAGTTTGTGTCATGCCCCAAACAATGGCAAGGTTAAAACAGTATTCTCAGGCAGCTAACCACGTCCCTTTGCACGTGCTGCCCTTGGATCTGACTCCCATTTGATCTTAACCTGCCAAAGTTATATAATTCCCTCTTTATATCTCTCCTACCTCCCAGCAGGACTCCTTTGCCCAGCCTGGTTTAAAAGGGTTTTCTGTTTCCAAAGCCTCTCACTCTCTCTCTCTTGCACCCATCTGGATTCTTAATCCCTCTGTCTGGGTCATGCCCTCCTTGCCCTGAATTCAGAGCTGTAGACCTTTTTAAAGTGGGCTGCTGACAATCCCTTTGGAGAGGGACAGGTAATTTCTATATACCCAATCACAACCACGTTGTTGCAGAGGGCTACCGTTATGAGGGTCCAACAAAGTTCAGAGAGGGTAATATACCACCTGTGTGAAGGCTATTTCAAAAAAGTAGGTCTTCAGATTTGTTTTAAATGTCCTAATAGAGGAATCTTCCCTTAAATAAAGAGGGAGACAGTTCCACATTTGTGGGGTAAGGACATAAAAGGCCAAGGTTCTAGTAGATTCTGAGCAGGTGGTACGCCTATTTGGAACTACTAATAAGCGTGCATTAAGAGAGCGTAGTACCCAATTAAGTGTGTAAGGAATCAAATGACGGGATAGATACACTAGGATACAGGAGTAAAATGCTTTATGAGCTAGTAGCAGAACCTTGAATTTTAAACGATAAGTTAAAGGAAGCCAGAGACTCTTAAAGAGCAAAGGAGTTGCATGAACAAATTGAGAAGCATTGTGAAGTAGCTTTATGGCCATGTTCTGAAGGTGCTGCAACTTATGTTGATTGGCCTCAGAGGTACCATGTAGGAGGCTATTGCAATAGTCTCTGCACAACATTACTAGAGTAATAAGCATATGAATAGTTGAAGGAGTAAGAACATTTTTGATAAATTGGAGCTTGCAAAGAGTACAAAAAGTGCTTTTTGTTAAAGCTGCTACATGTTGTTTAAAGGTTAATTCAGAGTCTATATGACTGCCCAGAATTTTCAGGGACTTTACAATCAGTATGGGCTGATTGTTTATAATGGGTGCTAGGGTTGGGCTCAAGGGGGGGGGGGGGGGAGTGGCCTAGTGATTAGGGCAAGTTATCTCAGGCTAGAGGGCCAGGGGTTTGAATCCCACTAGAGGACAGCAACCTTGGGCCGGAAGGACTGGTGGGGCTTCTAGTCCCACAGGTGCTCCCTGTGGCCTTGGGCATGCCACTTAAACCTCCATTGGCTCAGGTACAAATACATAGATTGTGAGTCCTTCAAGGACAAGGGAAATATATATATATTCAGTACCTGGTAGAAAAAAGCAGTATATAAGGCTAGTTAAATAAATAAAGTTAACAGAGCCTCTGTCTTATCCTGATTTAGTTTAAGCTGCTGTGCGGTCAGCCAGTGGGATGCAGCTGCGAGACAGGAATTAACATGTGTAAGGTCTGGGTGCAATATGCAATTATCTGAATGTCATTGGCATAATAATAACCTATAAGTCCAGTATCCTGAATAAGCGTAGCTAATAGACCAAGAAATATATTGATGAGAGTCGGGAGCCCTGTGGGATCAGTAGTACTTCTTTGTGAGAGGCTACGAAGAGTAGATATGATTGAAAGGGAAGGACATCTGTGGTAAATGTTAGAGCTAGGTTAGGTTGCATAGGATACAGGCATGGTGTTTCTGGAAAGAGTTGCTCTTTATCATAAGAAAATAGACAGAAAAGTTTAGGCCAAAGCAGGTTTTATCACCTTTCCCTCTCATGGCATGTGAAAAAATGGAACATATTCTAAGGACCTAGTGTGAGCTGAATCCAAGGAAATGCGATAAGTGTAATAGAGCACAGTTTCTTCAAGCTGTGTTTGCCGACTTGGCCATAAGAGGAAAAGAAAATAAGTGATCAAATCACTCCCATAGACTTTAATGGGAGTGGCACAACTGTGGTAAGAGGCCTTTTGGTGATATGACTGCCTTGGGCAGGAGTAAGTATATTCAGAGTTGAGGGCTTTAGGAGGCAAGTAAAAATGATGGGCCCGATATTCTGTGGCGGCGGCTAGCTAATCTAAAGGGGCTGGCCATCGCTGCTGAAACTGAGAGCCGGATGTGCAGTGCCAGGGCCACATTCAGTCACAAGCATTGAGTATTCAGGTTGGATGGATAGCGGCAAAGCTGAGCAAGCAGCAGCGCTATTCAGCCACTGCTCAGCTTTACCTTTACTGTGGCTGCCTTTCCCTATACAGCAATCACTGGGCAGCAGCTCAATGTCGCCGCTGTCTGTCTATCACTGGGTGCCGCCCCCGGAACCCCCTAATGCCAGCTAGTTAGCATTGGGGCATGCAGTGGCGGCACCCGTGGATATTCAGCGGTACTAACGATGTTAGCGCTGCTGCATATCTCGGCTAAGGCGATAAATGTGGCCAGCAGTTCTGCTAACTATGTTAATCGGTTTGAATATCTCTCCTCCCTGATGTGTCTAGATGAATATTATGGACTGGTGAATAGGCAAAATGGAGGTGATTCACGGAGCACTTGTGGGGCCTCCTAGTCCAGCATGCCGCGCGTTGTTTTGATTTGTGCTGAATATTTCTTGTGCATCTGAATTCCCAGAGAGAATACTGGGGCCGAGCTGGACCCATAGTGTTGCAATAGTGAGAAGTAAGCAACTGCAGACACCAGTAAAATCATTAACGCTGTGACAACAAACTGCCCTGGGCGTAGTGTAAGGCTGTAGGCAGCTGAATTAAAAGTAAAGTAGTTCTGAGGACAGGTTTACCCCTGGAAAGAAATTTAGCCAGCTAGTTCTAATTTCCTAAGCCAGCAAATAGCGGGCAGCCGGGTATTACTTTGTTTGGTCCCATTATGACCAGCGAGATCTCAGTGAATTTCCAACCACAGACTAACCAGCCACATTTCAGTGATATGTTTCCTTAAATGTAGCTGATCGTCTTGCTGAGTGGCTAATGAAAATTCTCCCCCAATGTTCATTAGGTTTCTGGCTACTCTTATTTGTGCTATTTAATGAAGCAGATGCATGTGATACTATGCCCTGGCGAATTTTATTCACACTGCTTTCACCTGCCAAACCATGAATTGTTGCACCATGCCACTCTTCCAGCAGAGGGGAAGGTTTGCCGCCTTCTCCAGAATTCATAGCTCTTGGAGGATAGGGTCAAATTAATTTCAGTAATTAGATAAAAAGATACATATTCCATGCTGGAAAACATTACAGGACAGTATCATGGGAAGTGATTATGTGGAGTCAGAAAACTATAAAGCCTTTGGATTTTCAAATGGCAATGATTTGTTTTTATGAATGTGCAGCCAGTTAAACGAATTCTATTGTTTATGTTTTATTGGACTTGAAAGACCACTCTTGACTTAACGCAGCAGGATGGTGTACAAATTAAAAACAAATTAAATGAAAAATTGAAAGGGAAAAGGAACGCCAGTTTATTGACAGGAAAGGATAGAGCATTCATACCAGAATGGAAAAGAAAGGGAGGGGAGGAACAGAGGTGAGACAGAAACAGTTGTTATGGTCATGTAGGGGGCAGGTCATATGCAGTTTGAAAGAGATGAGTCTTTAGAAGAGCTTTGAATTTAGAATAGGAGGGTTCAAGCCGGAGGGCGGGGGGAGTGCATTCCAAGAGGTAGGACCAATGAAATAAAAAACTGAGGAGCAAGTGGATTCTAGCAGGGTCTGAGAAACAGAGGGAAGGTTTGCATGGATGTTGTGGAAAACATGATGTGAAGAGTGGAGGAGCAAAGCATCGGAGAGATAATGAGGGGAACTTGTATGAAGTGCATGGTGAACAAAAGCGAGAAGCTTATTTTGAAGGCAGTGTTTGAGAGGAAGTCAGTAGTAGTGAACAAATAGAGGAATGATGTGTTCGAAGTGAGTGGTGTGTGCAAGGATACAATGTTTTGAACAAGTTGGAGACAGTGAAGCTGATATTGGGGAAGACCTGGGAAAACAATATTGCAATAGTCAAGCCTTGATATCACGAATGTGAGCAGAAGGATGGTCAGAGAGGAAGAAGAAAGAAAGGGACGAACAGCACAAATCTGATGCAGTGCAAGAAAAGACAAGCAAACCAGAGAAGCAAGGTGTGTGTGAAAGGATAGTGAAGAATCCAGTATGACTTCCAGATACCAAATTGAGTCAACCAATGGGATAGAAGAACCAGGGAGAGTAGGAACTAGTGACGGAGAAGAGCTGCTGAAGGGAGGATTTAGTGGGGTTTAGGTGAAGGAAGTTGTCAGACATTCATCTAGAGATACTGGAAAGGCAAGTGTTGAGTGGTGGGAGATCAGGGACAACTGGGTCAGTGTGGTGGAGCAGGATAATATCATCAGCTTAATAATAAGTTGAAATGTCATGCTGCTGAACTAGAAGAGTGAGGGGAGTCAGAAAGATATTGACTAAAAGGGGAGCTAACACCGAACCTGGGGGAACCCCACAAAGAAGAGGAAGAAAGGAAGAGGAAAAAGCATCAACAGAATCAGAGAAAGACCTGTGAGAAAGGTGAGAAAGGAAAGAATGAAACCAATGGAGGACCATGCTACAGAGACCAAAATCGCGAAGACTTGAGAGAAGGGTGACATGATGTACAAGATCGAAAGCAGAAGAGAGATCTTGGGAAACTGTGATAGAGATGTAACTGTGATCATGGGATTAGTGTATTTCTCTTAGAAAGGAAAGAAGAATAGTCTCTGTGCTGTGCCTAGGGCAGAAACCAGATTGGCGGGGATGAAGGGTGTGAGTAGAGTTAAATTGTGTGCAGAAAGCTGAGCGAAGGCCAATTTTTCAACTACCTTAGGGAGAGAAGAAACTGGATGGTAATGTGCAGGAACAGAGGTGTCCAAGGATGGATTCTTCAAGATGGGACAAAATAGGCCATGCTTCCAAAGGGCCAGAAGGGTACCAGAAGACAAGCTATTAAGAATCAATAGGATCGGGGTAGCAGGGCCAGAGAGGGGTAGAAGGCCAAGATGAAGGATGGGATCAGCAGAGCAAGTGGTTTTATGGGATGATGTAATAACCTTGAGGAGTTCAATGGGAGTAATTGGATGGAAGGAAGACCATGTGTGAGAGACAGAAGGGCTGGTGAGAGGAACTTATCACATAAGTCAACTAATGTAGAAGAAGAGGATGCTGGAAAACAGGCAGAGAATGGAGGTGGGGGGGGGGGGGCAGTTTGCAAAAGAGGACCAGAGAGAGAGAGAACTTTATTCTGGAAGTAGTTAGCAAGGAGTTGAGGAGTGGGACAAACATTTGAGTCGGCAAGCCGATTAGCAGTAGTTGCCCTGGAGAGGGTTTCCAGAACCAAATAAAGTCGAAGGTAGAATTTGTGGAGGAAGAAATAAAATCAGAATAGTAAGTTTTCTTAGCTGTGTGAATCATACAACAATGATGGTGAAGGTGCTTGAAATATTGAAGGAAAGCTGGGGAGTGATGCTTCCGCTAGAGACGTTCTGCCCGGAAGAGATGATGACACTGGAGGTGGAACCAAGGATGACTATGCTTGGATGGCTGGTGGGAGCGAAGAGGCAAAATGCTATTGAGAGTGGTAGATAGTGTAGAGTACCAGAACGTAGCCTGAGTATCAACTGGAAGGGAGTGAAAGTCCTATGGGAAATTGTTACTGGGGGGGGGGAGTTTGAGGGTACAAGAGGAGATATTGTGATAAGGGATAAGTGGGAGGTTCCAGGGGAAAGGGGTAGAAGAGGATGACGCAGCAGTAGGACAGTATTGATAAGTGAAAAGAGTGCAATGATGAGCAGATCAGAGGACCCGGACAGATGTGAATGAAGAGAGAGCCGAGTGCAGGGGAGAGGCGGGGGGGGGGGGGGGGGGAGAGAGAGGATGAGGTCAAGGATGTGCCCAGCAGTATGGGTGGGTAAAGTTATATGCTGTAAGAGCATAAGATTTGAGAAAAATTGAAGAGTTTTTTACAGGCCTTAAGTGGGCAAGTGTAATGTGCATTAAAATCACCCAGAACCAGGAGGTGAGGGTAGAAAAGTAAAGCTTCAAAGAGAGTATGAAGAAGGGAATCCCAAAGATAGGTGTGAAGTATCGGGGGAGAGTAGATTAGATTAATAAGAAGTACAGAGGCGAAGAGTCATCAAGCTCTGGAGCAGGAGGAAATTGGGGTACTGGAGATCTGGAGATGAGATTTCAGAGACAGGAAAATCCGAGTGAAAAAGAGCCGCAACACCACCACCGCTTGGACCAATCCTGGATGTAGAGAAAGCTACGAACCCTAGTGAGAGGCAACGGTTGAGGAGCGGCTCCTCCCCCTCCCTCAACCAGGTCTTCGTGAGGAAGATGGCATCAAGATAGTGCTGGGAGAGAAGCTCTTGAATAAGGATAGTCTTTGTGCAAAGACACCTGCAATTTAGCAGTGTGGTGCACAAGGAAGAGTGAAGTGAGAGGGGGCCACATGAGTAAGGAAAGGGTCAGCAGTTACATGTGTAGACAAACTACACGTGTAAAGCCAGGTGAGAATGTGGGCCAAGAGTAAGTGGGGCTCCTGCCCCAGTGAACAGAAATAACGCACATAGTGAGAAAACCAGAAAGCAGAGGCAGCGGTGCAAGAACCAGTATAAAATAGAGAAGATACTCACAGTGGAAACTGTGGAACTGCAGTAGAGGCATGTAGGCAGGGGGATCAATAATGGCCAGGTCACCAGAGTCGCCCCAAGGAGCTCACCCTTAGGAGGTCTTTTGGGATCTATTCAGTAAAACTTGTGCTGAGCCTAATCAGTGTGGTATACTTGTATTATTTAACTTCCCCTTCCTTAGGAAGCATTATGCTCAGATTAGTAAGCTAACAGTCTGGGGTGGGTCTTAAGTAGCATTCATTTAGCAAGTGCTCACTAAATAGTGTGGAGATTGACCCCTCATCTACATAGGGCATTCCTTCATATACATGTGGGGCGCACAGATTTTTACAGGCTTATTCAGATGTTTTTCTGGACCACTTTAATATGCACAGTAAGGTCTGCCTGCATCACTTGCTAATTCTAGCCTACAAGCCAAGGACGTTAACGTGCATGCTTAAGTTTATTCATATGCCCCTTTGTCTCTTGAATTATTATTGGGCAATAAGTATGCCTGTAGGTCTGATAGAATATAACAAGCAAAGCACGCTGATGTTCTGTGTTTGTGAAAAATGTCAGTTTGCAGAGGATGTAAGCCTTGCAGGTGTCACACTATGTGGTCCCGCCGCCGAGTATCAGACAGGAAGCGACAGCTCCATGGTATTTAACCATTTCCACTGAGTGAAGAGATGTGGGCTTATTGCTTGCAAATGATCAGAATAATCTAAATGAGAAAATACTATCATTTAGAGCCTGGAAATATCAGGCCACATTATTTTCACCATGATCTCTGAGTTCTAGCATTAAGATGTTCTTGGTGGCTTTAATGCTGCTTGTGTAGGTAAATATCTGGATAGACCGCGTCAAGCAGTGAATGGCTGGTATAATAAATACAGCTTTTCTGCCAGGAGTAATGCTTTGTCTATATTAGGGATGGTGCATTTGTTACTGCATATTCAGTTTGTTGATGTTATGTGCACAGAAAAGTATCTGCAACATTGAACCAATGTGTGTTAACCTACAGCCAATTTTTGTATGTAAAAAGGTTTTTATCCATGTCAAAAAAATTTAAACAAAATAGTTTGTAACAAACCAAAAATGTATGAAAATTGGCCCAAAAGTTCAAAAATGAACAACCTTTTTTCCTTGCATATAATCTATATTTCCACTCTGCTAGGACATCTTTCAGGTTATTTTTATTTATTTAACAGCTCTTTTATACCACTGTATCTACCAGTCCCGGCAGTGTACATGAAAGTGAACTTTATATGGAACAATTTGTTGAACTGACTAATAAGCTAAACAATCGATAACTCTGGAACACTATAGTCAAAAAGAAATTATTAACATAGTAGGTAGTTGTTTCTAACAGTGTATATATGTCTGCAAGATGTTATGGTGGCTGTGTGTCTGAGCCAAAGTATTCCTGAAACAGCAGTGTCTTTAGCCTTTAGCCAGTTGTCTGTTTTTAGCCACAGGGTTGATTGTGTTTGGTATTGCTGAGGGTCTTGTGATGTATTATGATTGCAGAGCTTATGTTTATGTTTGTTTATTGTTGCTTGATTTACCACCCTCCATGAGTAAAATTAAAAGAAAGAATAGAAAAGTATCTACAGTCTTAAAAGGAAAGTTGAAATGATAGTGAGCAAAATCATTCATATGGCTTTACCTGTTCAGAGAATCTGATACGGAAATATTTTTCTTCCTTCCCTCTCTCCCCTCCTCCCTCACGCTTAAATTGTGAATTATTTTGCCATTTCCGCAGGCTTTCTTCCATGTTTGGCCATGAGTTTAGATCTAGGAAAGCATAATGACACTACTTACATTGCACGGATACTGTTCTTCGGATGCATTTAAATTAGACCGAGGCACTTAGAGGTTATAGTTATAAGCAACTGCAGCATTTTACATACTCATATAAGCTGCTGCCCTGAATAAGCTTGGGTTTGGCTCATATCTGAAGTTAAGCAGGGTTAGTCCTGGCTAGTAGATCTTGGATGGGAGACAACCTTGGAATACCAGGTGCTGTAGAGCTACTGTGTGGAAGAAAAGCTTGGCAATCTATGTACTTCCACTAAACCCAGGGGCTGGGTCAGCTGTGACTTGACAGCACTTATTTTCATGTGCTTACAAAATTGCCCTGGTGACTGTATAGGAGCACATAAAAGTAGGTGCTCAGAAAACATAGCTGTGCTTTTATTCAATATGGGGGTTATTCTGAGCCACAAATAGCGGGGATGGACAGCCTGATGGGATATCCATCTCCGCTATTTATGGCTTCACCTGCCCCCGAATAACTTCCCCGCTGGTTGTGCGGGGAAGTTAGATAGGGGTGGGGAATGGGCGGCACAGGGGCGGAGAGTGGGCGGTCGCTGGCCGTGGACGTGCAGGGTCGATTCTAATGTCAGCCCTGGACGTACAGGGCCGATTTTAATGTCATGCTTGTACATCTGAGGCTGGCGAAATGTCCAGGGAAGTTATAACTTCCCTGGACGTTTCATTTTGGAAGCCCTGGAGCACGGATGGGGAAGGGGGGGCCAGGGTTTATTCCCTGCAGCCCAACCCTAGCCTTAGGAGGCCAGATCGGGTATCGGGCTGTGGGACATAAACTCTTGTTCCTGGCGGCCAGCATCACAGCTTTTAAATGGAGCCGCGGTGCCATGGCAACAGGATGCTATGGCGCCACAGCTGCATTTAAAAGTCCCGACTGAGTTAGCCGGGTGCAGTCCTGCACGTGCAGGCCGGACAGAATCGCTGTCCTGGCCTGTACATGCAGGACTGTTCGCGATTCTGATCCCACAGGGCTAGACGTGCCCACGGGATCAGAATCACGATCCCCTCTGTGCATCCGGTTCAGACCGGACGCACAGAGGGGATCTACGTCCGGGACAGAATCGAGCCCTATTCAAGTAATTTTATTAATGTTTTTCTATGCGCGAAGCTGGTTTGGTGCATGGAAAAGGCCTTTTATAAAATTGCATGGCCATTTATGCACATAGTATAGCACCTGCAAATCTTGCCGAAGCATTCCTGGGGACAAAGTCAGAGAACACGGAGGTGGGGTAGTAATGCAAATGCCCATCTTATAAAATATGAATGGACGTGTAGAGTATATGCATATATTTACGTGCATCAGCATTTGTGTGCTATTGGGGCTGGTTCTGGGAGCCGATTTTATAAAGGCCTTTTGGTACTTGTACATGAATATGACCTTATGAAATCGCCCTCTATACATGGAGGCATTCCTGGGGGCAGAGAGTGGGAGGAGCAGAGGCAGGATTGGCACTGATAGTAGGTGGACTGTACCTTTGTGCTGCAGCTTTTCAGTAGGCTATTTGCAAGGGCACATAGATACAAAAATCGCCTTGATAAAACAGGTACATCCTGTGCCTTTCCCTCTCTTAGCACCGTGTTATAAACATTAGGATTCCTCTAGAGTCTAGACCCTTCAGTAGCTCAGTACTCACCTGGCAGCAGAACAATGCTATAAACCATTTTGCTGTTGCATCCCCATCTGGAATTGCTTTGCAATGGTTCTTGTTAAATCTATATAAGTCAGACTCCTAGGTGGCGGTGGGGATTTGCTGTGGATTGTCTGTGGGAGAAGCAGTGTATTTCTTTTGTCTCAGCTTGAGCCTGTAGTTTGTGTGTCTTTTGTGAATGTCCTTTAAGTTTGAAGTTATGTTCTTCATGAACTGTATGGGTGAATACAGAGGTTTTACCACTCTGTGCTGACTATAAGGAAGGAGTAAGCTGCGACTTTAAGGAGACTTTAACTTGGACTACAAACAAAAGGGTAAAGGAATATGAGAGCCCACAATCCAAACTAACAAAAGGAGAAAGGTACTGTGTACAAAAATCCCAATTAGTCTTTGAGCTGAAAAGGACCATAATTTGGAGGGGAAAAATCTTAGAATATATTAAAGGCAAAAACCCAGCAATTCAAACACCCGAAATCCAAAAGAACTCTAGAGAGTATAAGAGATCACAGACACAGATGAAGGAACAGTGCATTATTTAGATTAGGAGATAGGGCCCAATATTGAGTTGTGATGGCTATACGTCTCTAAGGCGCATAGCCGTTGCTGCTGAACTTTAACCCTAGATATTCAATCCAGGGCCATATCCGGGCATCAGAATTGAATATCTGGGTCTGCCGCAATGAGCCTCATGGCACGGAAGCTAACCAGGCAGCAGCGATATTGAGTCGCTGCTCAGCTGCCATGGGTAAAGATAGTCGAGGTTTTCCCATGCCTATCTTTACCTGTGGGTCGCTAACTGGGCAATGGTTCAATATCGCTGCTGCCCGGTTAGCAAATGCCACCTCCACTCCACCCCAGAATGCCAACTATATCCGTGATCCTGCACAGATAGCATTGGGGCATGTAGCGGCAGAACCAGGGGATATCCAGCGGTCCTGCCTCAAAGTGATTTTCTATTTTGCACAAGTCTGGAGTCACGTTTAGTTGAAGCATTGCAAAAATCTTAAGATTAGGCACCTTGGGCCCGATTTTTGAAGGCATTTACACGGGTAACTGCCCTAGTTACCCGTGTAAATGCCTTATCTGGGATTTTCCAAAGGCACCTACACGGCAAGTGCCCTTCGAAAATCCTGGATAAGTCCCTAACGTGGCCAGATGTTATGCGGTTAGCATCGAGGCATATTAGGGGCATTTCTGGAGCAGAGCGGGGGTGGAGGAAAGGGCTAACCGGGGAGCACCAATTTTCAATGCTACCCGCTTAGCCCTCTGCGCCTTAAAGATAGTGTTGACATTTACATACGCCGGATTAAAATGCTGGAACTTACACGTGTAAGTTGGTGGGTTTCCAAGTCTAGTTTCACACATGTATCTTTATAAACTGGCTCCTACCACTGCATGTGGATGGCCATCCCCGTGCATTCCTGCGCTTCTTTCTTTGATATAAAACAAACGTCCACGGTGAAGGGTGGAGATACGTCGATTTTACATCAGACTTAGATGTGCTCATACTCTCTTCTTAAATTAACATAGATTTTCATTTGGACATTGTGGCAACCCCACATAAACAGCCCTTCTAAAATGTGCCTTCACAAGCATGCACTTGTCAGCTTGTCATCTTTATGTTTGGCCTATATGTCAAATATTCCTCCTTTATCTGAAGCATTAACAAGCTGGATGTTATTTCTATTAATATTAAGACAAGCAAAGTTATGTTGTTCAGTAGCTCACATTGCCCTGAGTCCCCTGCAACATTTGATTATTATTGCCATCAGTTTGGGAGCAGCGCTAGTCCTTCCATTAGGCGACTAGGCAGTTGGCTAGAGCACCGACATTCTGGGGTCACATTACTGTCAGTGCTGTGGCCTCTCTCTGGGACCTGCGCGGCAGCGATGGCATTGAAACTGAGACACGTTGCTTACCTGAACTCTCTGGTGCTGCATCGCAGCTCCTGCCCTTTATGACCTGCCACTTCTGACTCCTTTGACACACACTTCCGGTTTGCATGTCCCCATGTTTACTAAAGAGCACTCAGCTTTTCCAGCTAACGCTGGGCGGTAGTTGCAAAAGCGCTTCATTAGCTGCAAAAGCCCCACAGTATCTATTACGGACGTGTACAGCATTCCCCCAGCAGATAATACAGTGAAAATTCAGGGATCATTGTCATACTGCTCTGTAGATGCAGCTATCGCCAGCCATTGAGGTGGCATTAGGTGCACCTGCGGTGTCTTCAACTTTGGCGATTACTGCAGTGTTCATCCATGGTAATCGCGTGTTGCAGGCACACCCTCTTCTACCCTAGTCCTGTCCACTTCCTGCCAAAATGCAGACATCGCAGAAAATTGCTACAATACCTGGATTTGGCCTGCATTAGCTGCTACCGCAGTGCGTTTGTCCCACGCTATCGTGCTCTAGTAGATGATCTCCTAAGACTAAGAAATGTTTAAAACCAATTTCTGCAGGCATATAATAACTAATACAGTTTGACGAGTGACAGTTCTTTTGATCTGACTGTACATGATACCTAAGAATGTGATAATTGCAGGGTATTCTTCTTTAATGGAACATTGTTGTAAGCGCATTTTTGATAGGACATGATAAAGAAAGGTCAATGTCGTTCTTTTAGGGAAGCAGATGTTTGTCATATTGTTCATATTATATACGTTTTATTGTAAATCGCTCAGATGAGTTGATGAGCGATTTATACATTCTATTAAATAAATAGATAACAGTTAAGCACCTACATTAAGATGAATTTTCATAGAAAATTTAGGCTCCCACATTTGGCTGAAAATAGCGCACAAATTTAGGAGCTAAGCTTTTATTGAATATCAGGCTCCTTCCCCCTGGAGGCAAAAGCATATGCTATTCAGTGATAGTGGAACAAGCACTAGGGAAAATAAGTATTGTTTCTGCGTATCCCTTGGACCTAATATGGTGTCCCTGGACAAAGAATTACACAAAATTCCCCTCTTAGAGGACTATTTACTATCTCTTCATAACATTATTACAGTCATAGGTACAAATGAATAGAAAGCAGTCTAATAGTTCATCTTTTTCAAAGGTGCAGTGAATGAGCATGGACATTTTTGTGTTGGGCAACAATAGATGCCAAGGGTCACTTTCATTTGGTCAAAATGGATGATTGCCCTCAATCCAGTGAGTGCATGGGCCACGGAAAACTGGCTGGCTGGGTTCATGGAGGGCTTGAAGTGCTCACTAGGCATCTTTAAAAGTGCTCAGGACTTGACACCAAAATGCAGACTTCTACTATGTTAAATTCAATACAACATGCTATGAGCATCCAGTTTAGAGTACATTATAAATATAAACAGCCTTTCATTGTAATTTTATTGAGAAAGAGTTGGCATGCAAACTATATCTAACACTGTATTAAAAAAGAATCTACTCTGTGATATGGGCTGGAAGATACAGTATGAGCCAATCGTATTAACTGGGTAATAGTAACAGTATGGAAAATGTAAAAAACGGGAGAAAGACTGGACAGTGAAGAGTACCATATTAGGAATTATTCTCTTCTATTGGCAATAACACACCATAGCAGTCAAAGCATGTGTATTCTTGTAGCCTTTGCTATTTTTCTGAAATCTTGAGATCATGGTCTATTAATGAGTCATCCCAATTTTTGGTTTTCAGACAGAAAACATTGACTAACAAATTAAACGTGGCTCATGCTGCCACCATGAAATGCATTTACTCCTAATTCCAGGCAAATAATTCATTATAAGTGAGCTTTACCTAGTATTTAAAAAGCAGGAATAGTCTGTAATATCTTTTCTTCAATTATAATTCTTCAAGGAGAAAATGTATTTGTGTCCACTCTATCATTTACTGTCGCCATCCAATGCTTAGCTTTATTTTGCATAACACAGGAGAACTTATTCTCTTTTCTCATCAGGGTATCTTGGATGACCTTTCTTCATTGACACTTAACAGTTTACTGAGTCAACGAATTTGGCATTTCCCAAGGGGGTCTTCAAGATAATGTCATTGCATCCTCCTCTTTGGATGTTGCTAATTTGTAGAGAGACTGATATCAATACAACAGCTTCAGAACTTCATCCCCTGCTTGAAAAACTTAGGGGCGTGTTTACTAAGTGGTGTTATCTGTTAACGTGACAGATAGCGTAAGCTATCTGGGCATGTTAACAGATAATGCAGGGAAATTGCAGATAACGCAGTGATTCTCCAGGACCAAGCAGGAAGTCAGTCCTCACTTATGGGTAACGTCACCGATGGAGCCCTCGCGGAGCAATTTCCCCAGCTTTCGCAGAAAGCCTTTGGGAATTGCAGCGCGCATGCGCGGTCCCCTTCCTGCCCAGGGATGCCATCTTGCTCAGTCTTCTTTTTTCCGCGGAGCCCTACAGACGTGTCTGTTAACGCCGCTGAAAAGTTGATTTCTTTGATTTGTTTTGTTAAATAATTTTTTCACGGTTCGTGTGTTCCTTTTCCCGCCGGGCCCGATATCCTTTTTGGGCCCGTTTACGTTTAGTTTTTTCCAACTGGCGTTCCCGCCACTTTTTTCCTTCATCCCTGGCAGCGCGGTCCTTCGACCTTGCGGGGGCCCTTTTCACCCCGATGGCTGCCAGCGGTTTTAAAAAGTGTGATCGCTGTGTCAGGCTCATGTCTCTTACTGACACGCATGACTGCTGCCTCCGCTGCCTTGGGGCCGAGCATGACCCTATGAGCTGCGGCCCCTGCAGCAAGATGTCCTCGAAGGTGCTGCGGAGTCGGCAGTCACAGAGGGATCGGATTTTCTCTGACTCCGCGCGGACCTCGTCAGAGGTCTCTACACCTCGTGGCTCCGGTTCGGAGCATCGTAGGAGTTCTTCTGAACGGGGCTCCCCCAGCTGGAAGCACCGGCAGGAGAAGCGGCCCGCGAGGGCAGAACCAGGCGGCGAGCCTGGTCCTTCTAGGGCCAGGTCGCTTAGCCCGGTCCGACAACCCGGGCCCTCGGAGGAGGAAAGGCCCTCGAAGATTCCTCGTCTCGGAGTGGAGTCGCCTGGACACGTGAGTGATATAGTCCTCCTGGACTCCCCCACGGATGAGCCGATGTCGGGCCCGACGCCGTCGGGGCCCGAGTCGACAGCTGCTGGGTCCTCTGAGCTTGATCTCAGACTGACGACCTTGGAGCGCAGTATATCTGCCTTCATGGACCAGCAGCGGGCATGGATCACCGGCCTCGCCAGTGCATCTGCCCCGACCACCGGGACGTCGACGCTCAAGTTGACCCCGGAGGCTGAGCCGATCCTCGAGTCCATACGAGCTCGAGTCGATCCTCGGCCTAGGTCTCCCTCGGCTTCCCGTTCGGGACCGAGGTCCTCGACGCCGGCCTCGGCGTCGGGGCGGAGGTCCCCGGGCCCCGCCCGCACGGAGCCGCTCGATTCCTCCTCGGAGGAGTCGGGCTGGGACACGGAGGAGGACGAGTCACCCGGTTCTTTTCAGACGCGGTGCGTCCCCTCCGACTCGCCCGAGTCGGAGCCTCGGAGGCGGTCCCCCCCGGAGGATACCCGGTTCTCCGATTTCGTGAGGGATATGGCCAAAGCTTTGGCCTTCCCTGCGGATCCGGAGGAGGAGCCCCGAGCCGAAGAGCTCGAGGCCCTCCAATACGACTTCCCCCCGAGGGAGGCCTTCACCGTACCGGTTCCCCCGATGCTGGAGCGGCTTCTCTTCCGCATGTGGGAGAGCCCAGCCTCGACGCCAGTGTTGAGCAAGCGGATCGATTCCATGTATCGAGTCCGCAAGAGCCCCGGGTTCCAGAAGGCGCAACTTCCACACCACTCCATGGTGGTGGAGTCGGCCATGCATCGACTTAAGAGTCAGAAGATGCACTCCTCGATGCCCTCGGGGAAGGAGGCCCGGAGTCTGGATGCCCTCGGTAGGAAGTGCTTCCAGGGCTCTATGCTTGCTTGTCGGGTCCAGACATATCAGCTGTACATGGGTATGTACCTCCGGGACCTGGCGAAGGAACTTCAGGGTTTCTCTGCCGGTCTCTCCGAGGAACCCCTGCAGCGGTTCCAAGCCTTGTCCTCTGGGATTCGAGAGTGTTCGAAGTTCATTTCTCGAGCGGCCTATGATGGCTTCGAGGCCTCGGCTCGAGTAGCCGGAGCCGGCATCGGGGCTCGCCGCCAGGCTTGGCTTCAGTCCTCCGACCTCGAGCCCTGGGTGCAGGACAAGTTGGTCGATGTCCCCTGCAGGGGAGAAAACCTCTTCGGCAAACCCATGGTCGAAAAGGCGGCGGAGACTCTCACCAGGACCCGCCTTTCTAGGAAGTCCTCTACCCCTTCACAGAAGAAGAAGGGCTTGGGGAAAAAGCCTTTTTACCCGAGGAAGGTGTTTGCTTATACACATCACCAACCTCAATACCCGGCCACAACCCCCCTTCAGGGGCAGCGGCCTAGGGGACAGGGTAACGGACCCCGGAAGCAGAAAGCCCCCAAGCCCACCATGCAGGCCCCGGCCCAGCAGGGCGGGGTTTTTTGACTATGCCAGCATAGCCCCTCCCCCTCAAGGACCTTCATCCGGTACGGGGGGTCGGCTGACCCACTTTGCTCACAGGTGGTCAGCCATAACTTCCGAGGCCTGGGTACTGCAGATAGTTTGAGAGGGCTACCTCCTGCATTTTCACCAGGTGCCTCCCCCCCTACTTCCCAGGGGAGCCTCCGAGACCCCCTCTGCACAGGGACTTACTCCTTCAGGAGCTGCAAAGTCTGCTTCAGGAACGGGCGGTGGAGCCCGTGCCCCAACACTTGTGGGGCCACGGGTTTTACTCGTGGTACTTCCTGGTTCCAAAGAGAACAGGAGGCCTCAGGCCCATTCTAGACCTACGCAACCTCAACAAGTTCCTGCAGCGGGAAAAGTTTAAGATGCTTACCCTTGGAACCCTGCTGCCCTACCTTCAGCGGGGAGATTGGCTATGCTCCTTGGATCTAAAGGATGCTTATACCCACATCCTTATCCACCCGACCACCGACAATACCTAAGGTTTGTGGTGGCGGGGAATCATTATCAGTACCGGGTACTGCCCTTTGGCCTGTCCTCCGCGCCCAGGATGTTCACGAAGTGCATGGCGGTGGTCGCCGCCTTCCTAAGGCTTCATGGCCTCTTCGTCTTCCCATACCTGGACGATTGGCTCATCCGGGCATCGTCTGCTCCAGGGGTCGCCCGAGCCACCCAGTGTGCGGTGGCCCTGCTTCAGCACTTGGGCTTCGTCATAAACTTCGAGAAGTCCGCTTTGCTCCCCTCCCAGGACCTCGAGTTCATAGGGGCGCGGCTGGACACTCGGCAGGCTCGTGCCTTCTTGCCTCTGGAAAGGGCCAACAGGCTCGCGGCTCTAGCCGGCAGGTTCAGCGGCAGGTCGCCGGCCTCGGCCAGACAGTTCCTGCAGCTATTCGGACACATGGCCTCCACGGTCCATGTCACTCCGAACGCCCGTCTACATATGTGGCATGCTCAGTGGAGCCTTCGCACTCAGTGGTGTCAGGCCACAGGGAGGCTGTCGGACCTGGTACAGATTTCCGACCGTCTGGCCTCCTCCCTGCACTGGTGGCTTCACCTGCCCAATCTAGTGCTCGGCATGCTTTTTCAGTCTCCCCCACCGTCCCGGGTGCTCACGACAGATGCCTCCCTCCTGGGATGGGGGGCGCACTGTCGAGGGACATGCACTCAGGGCCTTGGGAGGCCGCCCAGCAGATAAACTTCCTGGAGCTCCGGGCTATCCGCCTAGCTCTGCGGTCCTTCTCTCACCTGACGTTCAGCCAGTCCGTACTGGTACAGATGGACAATCAGGTTGCAATGTTCTACGTGAACAAACAGGGGGGCACGGGCTCCCTCCTTCTATGTCGGGAAGCCCGGAGGCTGTGCTCTTGGGCTGTCGATCACGACATCCTCCTCAAAGCGGTTTACCTACCAGGGCAGGACAACTGCCTGGCGGACAAGCTGAGTCGGATGCTGCTACCGCACGAGTGGAAACTGAACCCCGAGGTGGTCCAGCAGATCTTCCTCCGGTGGGGCTCTCCAACTGTGGATCTTTTTGCCAGTCCCCTGAACAGGCAGCTCCCCAGATTCTGCTCCCGGCACCCCCATCCTTCTCGGGAGGCACCGGATGCTTTCCTCATCCCGTGGTCCACGGGTCTGCTGTATGCATTCCCTCCTACGCCACTGGTGGCCCGGACATTGTTCAAAGTTGTCCAGGACAGGGCCTCCATGATCCTGGTGGCTCCTCGGTGGCCGAGGCAGCCGTGGTTTCCGCTACTACTACAGCTAGCGGTGGACGCCCCTCTTCCTCTGGGGTTCCAGCCCGACCTCCTGACCCAGGATCGGGGCACTCTTTTGCACCCCAACCTCCGGGCCCTACAGCTGACGGCCTGGCTGCTGAAAGGGTAGTCCTAGCCTCGCTACGGCTAGCCCCGGCGGTGGAAGCCGTCGTCCTAGCTTCTCGGCATCCCTCCACCCGGAAGTCGTATGCCCTCAAATGGCGTCGCTTCTCGGTCTGGTGTTCTCAGCGGTCTGAGGACCCCTTCGCCTGCTTAGTATCGGTGGTGCTGCAATATTTGCTTCACCTTTCCGATCTCGGTCTCAAATCCAACTCTGTCAGGGTCCACCTCAGTGCTCTCTCTGCACATCATTCACCGGTCGAGGGCCGGCCTCTCTCCTCGCACCCCTTGGTGGCGCGTTTCCTCAGAGGCCTCCTCCTGCTTAAACCTCCATTGCGTCCCCCAGCCCCTGACTGGGACCTCAACGTGGTTCTGCAAAGGCTTACCTGTCTGCCTTTTGAGCCCATGGCTACCTGCCCTCTCCGTTTTCTCTCCTGGAAAACTCTCTTCTTGGTGGCCCTCACTTCCGCGAGGCGCGTGAGTGAGCTACAAGCCCTAGTGTCGGAGCCTCCGTACACTAGGTTCTACAAGAATAGGGTGGTACTGCGGACCCACCCCAAGTTTCTCCCAAAGGTGGTCTCCCCCTTTCACGTCAACCAGGAGGTGGTTCTTCCGACCTTCTTTCCCAGGCCGCATGCCAGCCGAGCAGAAACTGTGCTGCACACCCTGGACTGTAGAAGAGCCTTATCCTTCTACCTTGACCGTACGTGAGAGCATAGAAAGGCCGTCCAGCTTTTCGTATCTTTTGACCCCAATCGGTTGGGGGTACCTGTCTCTAAGCGTACTCTTTCCTCCTGGATAGCCGACTGTATCGCCTGGACTTACGGGGCGGCCGGCCTCTCCTTGGAAAGTCGTGTCACGGTTCATCGAGTCAGGGCGAAGGCCGCGTCTGTGGCTCATCTCCGCTCTGTTCCATTGGCAGACATTTGCCGGGCCGCTACTTGGTCTTCAGGCCAGACCTTTGCGGCTCACTACTGCCTTGAAAGGGAGTCCCGCAGGGACAGCGCTTTCGGTCAGGCAGTCCTCCACAATCTCTTTGAGGTTTAGGCAACTCCTCCCTCCGGCCCTAGTGTTGGGCTACCGGCCGGATTCGTATTCAGAGAAGATTTCTTCCCTCTGTACTGTTGAGCTTGAGGGAGCTCTTTTGGCTTGAGGTCTCCGGTAGCCTTAAGCTCGGGAGTCCCATAAGTGAGGGCTGACTTCCTGCTTGGTCCTGGAGAAAGAGTAGTTACTCACCTGTAACAGGTGTTCTCCAGGAGCAGCAGGAATCAGTCCTCACTACCCTCCCTCCTCCCCTTGGAGTTGCAGTACTTCTTATTGCATTTTCTGCTAACTTTTGCTGTCTTTCCGCTATGTCATCAGACTGAGCAAGATGGCATCCCTGGGCGGGAAGGGGACCGCGCATGCGCGCTGCAATTCCCAAAGGCTTTCTGCGAAAGCTGGGGAAATTGCTCCGCGAGGGCTCCATCGGCGACGTCACCCATAAGTGAGGACTGATTCCTGCTGCTCCTGGAGAACACCTGTTACAGGTGAGTAACTACTCTTTTTCTGCATGAGTGGATGGGAAATGGGCAAAGAGTGGTCATGTCTGCAATGCGTGGTTATTGCGGGCATCAACAGCATGTTTCTACCATCAAAGTTGCAGACAGTGCTGGTGCTCATAACACCGTCTCAGTGGGTAGCATTATTTGCATCCACAATGCTTCTGGACTGCACTCTCTGTAATTTTGACGTGTTATGTGCTGTGGAAATGCTGTGCACGCCTTCATTATATAACTTAATGGCTTTTGTAGCCAACGCCGAACTAGCTGCATTTTTTTGACATGTTAGCTACAAAAGCCTAACATGCTTTAGTAAAGAGACCCCTAAGTGCTGGGTCAAATCAGATTTAAAATCACATTCTAACCTAAATATAGGGGCAACATTTACTTATGCTGGAATTCTGCACACACAATTAAAAATTCAGTGTCAAAAGGTCTGAATTCTGCAAACCTCTGCATGCTTTGTTGAAATAGCAAAGCATGTTGAGGGGGATATTGGAAGGCATTTACATGGTCTGCAAACCGTGTAAATGCCACTGAGCTGGTTCTTCAATGGATGCTGCGATTACACGCCCTGATGTTAAGCGGTTAGCGTCGGGACGTCCTGGTGCGGGGTGGAGCGGAGGTGGCACCAATCACTAGCTGAGCAGCGGCGACACTGAGTCGCTGCCTGGTTAGCAATACGCAGTGAAAGCCAGGAGCAGGAAACCCTGGCCTATCTTATGCTTTCGCATATTTTTAAAATGCAAATGATTTGCCTTTCAGTTTTAATCTGATGTAAATGAACTGTGTCAGAGGGTATGATGCACCTAAATGCTACTCTTCAAATTTTAATTTTCCTTCCTTAGGGAGTTAAAGTGAACACAGATTATATTCCTTTGCTGAATTCTCTTGCTGCATATGGCTGGCAACTCACCTGCGTACTTCCTACTCCAATTGTGAAGACAAACAGGTATTTGGGATTTTCTCAACCTTTTTTATTTTGTGAAATACTTTCAAGTTTTGCTAATTGTCAAGACAACTGAGCTAAATTTAATATGATTGTCAGCCCCTCCTTTGCACCGACAGGAAAGCAGCTGCACTTTTTTACCGGAATGTGTCTCATTCTGCTGACTTCAATCTGATAACTGAATATAAGGGGCCAGCAGGTCCTGCAACATTATAGGGCCCCTTACGTTCAGACATTATATTGAAAGCAACAGAGGTGGTATACACAGGTAGGAAGCACGGCTCTCCTCCTGCAAGAGGAAACAAAGGAGGGGGGTTAGGCTGCCAGATTTCTGGTGGGTGAGTCTGGGACACTTGTTCCCAGTAGAGTTCATTTTAGTTGAGGAGAAAGGGAGAGTCTGGGAGACTGCCCCATGGAACATTGTAGCAATCTACTCTGAAAATAAACCTGAAAGCACACTAAGCTTTGCTATCACAAAGTATTTTATGGCCTGATAGAAAAGCCTCAGTGTCAGTGTGTAAAAAAATTCAAATGAGCCACAGATGTCAACTATTCCTATCCCGTAAATTCTGTATGGGAGACATATCCAGGTTACAGATTTTGAACAGGCTCCCTAGATATTTTATAAATATTGGGCACAATTTTTGAAGCCCAAAGCATCTGCTACACGTGTAAAAGATGGCTTTACCCATGTAACGGTCCAACTAAGAGCAAACAGTCACGTCAGAAACAGTCCACAGTGGAGGAACGTGATGTGTCCAAGGAAAGAACAAAATAATCATATAATATTGAAAGAGGCTTTATTCACAATACCAATGGATGATGCCCACCCGACACAGGCCGTGTTTCGTTTAATAAAACTTCATCGCGGCACAAATCGTGGCAGAAATAGTGGCACTGAAAACGTGAAACTGCATATTACTCCATGCGTTTCATCGCATAACTCAAGTTTTGGCATTACTTGAGTTATGTGATGAAACGCATGAAGTAATACGCAGTTTCACGTTTTCAGTGCCGCTATTTCTGCCGCGATTTGTGCCGCGATTTGTACAGCCCCGTTAGGCTTGTAAAATTGTGTTAAAGAAGAGACAATTACAGCTTTGAACAATGAGTTGCCCTGTACCCCTGATGAAGTTTTATTAAACGAAACACGGCCTGTGTCGGGTGGGCATCATCCATTGGTATTGTGAATAAAGCCTCTTTCAATATTATATGATTATTTTGTTCTTTCCTTGGACACATTTACCCATGTAACACCACCATAGCCATGTAAACCAGATATTCAACACGGCGGCTTGAATCAGAGAGGCACAGCTACCCACACAGTGCCATGCGCCGAGGCCTAAGGGTGGAACGGGAGTGTGTTGTCCTAAAACCTGCGTAAAGTGGATTTCCAATTCATTCTGCTAGACCAGTCCAGACAAACGGGTTGTGTCCCCCTGCCAGCAGATCCTGGAGACAGAGAATTCTACCAGCGCTCTAATAGGCTGGACTCTGGTGATGCGGTTGAGGATATGTGACTGTACCCCCAGGGGTCTCCCTCAGTATTTCTCTTGGGGAGCGCTTTGTGGATCTCACACGGCACAGGGACTCTGGTCGCCTCGGGAGGCTCGCTGGTCCATCAATCGCCTCGAGGCGAGGGCTGTCCGATTAGCATTGCGGCAGTTTCAACCTCTGCTGCATCGTCAAGCAGTGTGAGTTCTCTCCGACAATGCCACGACGGTGGCATATCTCAACCAACAAGGGGGCACAAAATTTCCGGGGGTCTCCAGAGAAATGACGCTTCTCTTCCCTTGGGCGGAGAGGCATCTCCAGGCCATTTCAGCTCAACACATTGCGGGAAAGAGCAACATCGCAGTGGATTTCCTAAGCCGCCATACGCTGGATCCCGGCGAATGGGCTCTTGCGGCAGATCCGTTTCAGCTAATTGTTCGTCGATGGGGACAGCCGGCGATGGACCTCATGGTGACGTGCGAAAATGTCAGAGCACCGATCTTCTTCAGCCGGTGGAGAGACAACCAGTCACACAGGATAGATGCGTTGTCACAGCCATGGCCGACCCACCTACTGCTGTATGTCTTCCCTCCGTGGTCCATGGTCGGCAAGATTCTTCAGCGGATCAGGGAACATCAAGGGCCGGTGATTCTGGTAGCTCCGGATTGGCCTCGCCGGCCGTGGTATGCAGATCTTGTCCGGCTGTCTCGTGCGTCTCCTCTTCCGCTTCAGGGATTCCCAGTGCTCCTGCAGCAGGGGCTGATCGTCATGGAGGACCCGGCTCCTTACTCACTTACGGCTTGGCTCTTGAACGCCGCAGATTAGCTCGTAAAGGATATTCGGCTAGCGTGGTGTCAACGTTGCTAAAGGCGTGACGGTCTTCAACGTCCTTAGCCTATGCTCGAGTGTGGCACCTCTTCGAAACTTGGTGCTCGCAGCACAAGGTGTCTCCCTGGCATAGCGGCATTCTGGATATTCTTGCCTTTCTCCAGGCCGGCCTGGAAACAGGCTTGGCCCTCGGAACCCAGCTATAACCTGCTTTTTGCGGTCCAGTTTTGGGGCGTTCTGTCGCCTCGCATGTGGACGTCTCGTGTTTTCTTAAGTCCGTGCGGCCTCCATCCCGTCTGATGTTACCTTCCTGGGACCTCGCTCTCTTTCTCCGAGCCTTAGTGGCTTCACCTTTCAAGCCGTTACGAGCCTCTTCGCTCAAGGATCTAACCCTGAAAACGGTGTTCCTAGTGGCCATAACCTCGGCATGCCGAATCTCCGAGCTTCAGGCTCTCTCTTGTCGAGATCCCTATCTTTCCTTTTCGTCGGAGGGCGTATGTCTTCGGACGGTTCCATCTTTCTTGCCTAAGGTGGTTACACTGTTTCATGTCAATCAGCCTCTTTTCTTGCCATCATTATCGCAAGATCAATGCGTGGGTCATCATCGGCACTTGCGCGCTGTGGACCTCAAAAGAGTTCTCTGTCGGTATCTAAAGGTCATAAACTCCTTTCGTCTGACGGATCATCTTTTTGTCCTTTTTGCAGGTTCTCAACGCGGATCTGCAGCCTCTAAGGCTACTATCGCTAGATGGTTGCGAGGAGCTATTGAGACAGCCTATATTCTTCAGCGAAAGGCTGTGCCTGTAGGGCTCCAGGCACATTCCACGCAAGCTCAAGCGGCGTCTTGGGCAGAGCGTTCTCTCGTGACGCCTCTTGATATTTGCCGTGCGGCAACTTGGTCATCGTTATCGACTTTTGTCCATCACTATTGGTTGGACATCCAGGCTCGAGAGGAGGGGTGCTTTGGAGCTGCAGTGCTTTCGGCAGCTTTGGGCCCACCCTAGTGGTCGGTAGCTTGGGTACTGCCCATTTGTCTGGACTGGTCTAGCAGTATGAATTGGAAGGAGAAATTTCACTTACCGTTAATTTCCTTTCCTAGAATACTGCTAGACCAGTCCAGGACCCGCCCTGCTGTCAGTCACAGTCCTGCTAGTGCAGTGGAGCCGCCGTTGTCTTCTTCTTCTTATGTTGGAGGCCTGACCAAGTACGCCGCTGGCTGCTTCTGCTGAGCAGTTCCGGTTTCTGGGGATGTTTTCAGCACCATGTGTACATAGTTGAATCTGAAGCTGCCTTAGTTGACTGTGTTTTGTTAGTTTATAGTTGGGTTCAGCTTGTAAATGATACTGAGGGAGACCCCTGGGGGTACAGTCACATATCCTCAACCGCATCACCAGAGTCCAGCCTATTAGAGCTCTGGTAGAATTCTCTGTCTCCAGGATCTGCTGGCAGGGGGACACAACCCGTTTGTCTGGACTGGTCTAACAGTATTCTAGGAAAGGAAATTAACGGTAAGTGAAATTTCTCCTTCCAAAAGCCATGTGCGCCGCATTGGATGTCACTAACCGCAGAGGCCTAAGCGATGTTTCCCGGCACATATGATTGCTGATGGTGTGCGGCGAACCCGTATAGTGGCTTTACAATGCATAGTACAGTGAGGAGAGTATGTGCAGGCCTGTACCCTAACCGTGCAGAGGTAAAGCATTGCTGGACCAGCCATGAAGCCATGTGGGCCACGTACACAGTATTCCAAAGGTGGAGACATGCCTGCCATGCCCGGGCACAGGGGAGGATATGGCAGGTGGTGTGTATCCATCAGCAGGTAGTAGCCCAGCACCCGAGATATAGGTATCGTGCCCCACGTGTACACAGGCAGAGGGTGAGCTACCTTCAACAGATGGAAGAGGAGGTCTACCAGAGATACAGACTGAATGGGGCAATGATAACTGTGTTGTGCAGCTTACTCAGTATTGACCTGGAGCCCTCCACTTCAGAAGCCAGGCCCTGCCAGTGGCTATGATGGTGACCACTGCCCTGGGATATCTGGCAACTGGTAGTTTCCAGCATGTGATAGGGGCGACTGTTGGAATCACTTAGTCTACTGCTAGCCATTACATAAGTGCCTTCACCAGGGCCCTGTTGCGGAGGATGTGCCGCCTCATAACCTTCCCCCGGACACAGCAGATGTGGCAAGAGACCATGCAGGCATTCTACAATGTTGCTGGATGCCCATCGGTGCTTGGAAGTATAGACTACACCTACATTACACTGCAGGAATCACAGCTGGAGCAGACTGCACCTACATTGCACTGTGGGAACCGCGGCTGGAGCAGGTTGTTGTGGATGCCAACATGACCTTCACTGATGTGTGTCCCCACTACCTGGGGTCCTGCCATGATGCATTTGCCCTTGCCCAGTCCAGCCTGGGACAGACATCAGCCAGGGATTAGCTCAGAGATGCATGGCTGCTAGACGAGTGCACACATATGTCAGTAACAGGACAAGCCCAGAACAGTTGCTGTAGTATGAAGCTGTGTGTAATGCAAACAGGTGGGGATATATGTGTTACATATGTATTGAGTGGAGGAGTAGCCTAGTGGTTAGAGCAACAGCCTACTATCCAAGAAACCTGGGTTTGAGTCCCACTGGCACTCCTTGTGACCTTGGACAAAGTCACTTTACCCTCCATTGACTTGGAAAAAAAAGGCCTGGCAATCTGCTTCCAGTTATACCTTGCCAAGAAAACCCAGGGGCTGCTGGGTCAGCACTGACTTGATGGTGCTTAAAAAAAAAAGGTTTGGAGTGGAGAAGTAGCCTAGTGTTTAGAGCAACTGCCTAGTACCCAGAAGATCAAGGGTTTGATTTCCACTGCCACTCCTTGTGACCTTGGGCAAGTCACTTTACCCTCCATTGCCTCAGAAGAAAAGACATGGCAGTCTACTTTCAGTGATACATTGCCAAGAAAACCCAGAAGCAGCTGTTTCGCCATGAGTCAGCACTGACTTGATGGCACAAAAAAAAATGTATTGCAACACATGATGACCACTGTGTGCACATGTGCTGCTGTTCTGCAGATCCGTGCACCCAGTAGGCTATGTCGCATATTATGGAGACAACAGGGGAAGCCCCATGGCCAAGAGTAGACAGCATGTACCAACATTTGGCATGTGGTAGGGCGCAGGCTGGCACCATGTAGTGCAGCCACATGGCAGCAGCCTATGTAGGGCACATCCATGTCTGCCCCCATTCCAGCCAGCAGACCCCCAACCACATCTCCATGCCATGCCCCTGCCCCCCTTTTCCAACAGGCTAACCTATGTCACCATCCCCCATTGCCCTGCCCCAAATGCCTGACTGCCACACAAGTCATATGTTGGTGTCCTCTCACTGCCACAGTGTCTCTGAATGTTACATATTGCACTCTGCCCTGCTAGCAGATGGTGTGTTGTATGCAGTCCGTAACAGTCCATAGACTGTAACCAACACTTGTCCCATGCTTATGTGCACATCTCACATTGCCCCCAAAAGGCAACCGTGGATATCCCCTGAGGGCCTGGCTTCTGACCCCTCTACACCACCCCATGAGCTGGCAGGAGGAGTGGTACAATGCAGCCCATCAGCATACCTGGGCAGTTGTGAAGTGAGCAATAGAGTTGCTGAAGAGCCGAATTCAGTGCCTCGACAGGAGTGGTGGGAAACACCTCTACAGCCCGGAGTGTGTATGCCAGATATTTTCATCATGCTGCATACTCAACAACCTTGCATGGATGCGGGGATTGCCTGACCCAGATCCCACGCCTGCAGAGCAGTGAGAGGCCATGGAGGCAGCAGATGGTGATGGCACGGAGGTCGGGAGCCAGCAGCAGGCCTGGGCACTGGCCCACTGTGCACGGCTTATACAAGACAATTTCTGAGATGACTGCCCCATACCATCACCAGGATAGGATACACACATTCCCTAATAAAATGCCTGCAATGGTGTTACATGTGTAGAGTGTTTATTTCGCCCCACGTATGTCCCCTGCCCCCAGTCATGGATGCTTGCTGACAGGTGAACTGCGGCACAGTGGAGCAATGTCTGATGACTTGCTGGCAGCATCATCACCCTCCCCAGCAAGGCAGGCCACTGCACATGGCTAAGGGCTACCAGGTGGCTGTGCTGGTGTGCTGTCAACCCCAGTATCCACCCCCTGGGCCCGCAGGAGGCCTACCAAACTGTGCAGAGAACCAGAAGTTGTTGCCTGCTATTCCTCCATCTCCCTCATCAGATGCAGGTGTCCCTCCAGATGGCACTCCACTCATTGTCGGTGTTCCTACCATGTTTGAAATCAGCCTCCCTCGCCTGTGTGGCTGCCTGCAGGTCCTGCTGGATACAGTGCAGCTCAGCCAGTATGCCCTCAGTGCCAGCCACTAGGCGTGCACCCTCCTGCAGTAGCTCCTGGTCCACATCTGTACCCCTTGTATCCACAGGGTCATCCAGGATGTGGAACTATAGCTCAGCGAGTGGGGCATCGTCTGTTTCCACCTCCCCAGCACTGGCAGACACACTGGCCTGCTCCACTGCCCTGGGTGTTACACCGGACTGCACCTCTGCAATGGGTGTCGCACCAGACTACACCTCCACCCTGGCAGGTGCCCCGGCCCCTGTGGCTGTGTGCTGCATCCCGGCTATACACTCGCATCATCTGCAGTGGGTGGTGAGGCTCCCCTGATGCATTGGTTCCAGGCTGTGAAGGTTGGGTCCCTGGCAGATCTTTTGGAGAGCAAAGGTGGCAGAGGTTAGTGACATGGGTTGCTACATCGGCCTATGGGGTGCCACTGAGCCCACAATGGAACTGGCAGGGGGATCCCCACTCTGCACTGTCCCCAAACCACACAACACCCAAGGACCAGTACATAGACAGGCAGGCCCTTGGTGGAAGGAACCATGGTGGGGACACATACATGGCTGTCAGGGTGCCACCCAGGCCATGGGGCAACCACTACTCACCCTCTTGTGTACCTGGGGTGCTGCTGTCAAAGCCTGCAACCCCTGAGATGGAGATGGAGACGGAGACCTCCTCCACAAACTGCAGCACCTGTTTCTCCAGAGGGGTGAGTTTGCGCTGCCACACAGGTGGCAGCCTGTTGTTGCTGACCCTTTTCTCCTTCACAGCCTGCTGTATCATCCGCCACTTCTTAATATCCTTCATGTCCCTGTTGTGGTGGTGGATGGCATTGGCTCTCCTGACAGCTGTGAGTTGGCATCCTCTGCCATGAAGAGGGCAGCATGCTGCCGTATGATGAGCCCCAGGGCCATAGAGGTTTCGAGGGTGTGAAATTCACCTTCCGGGTTCACTTTGGCCCTTTCAGAACTGTGTCTGCCATTGTGTAGGTCAGGAGCTATGGCAGTATTCAGCTACCAGCGTAGGCCCTTTATTTATTTATTTATTTAGCTGTATTTATATCCCGCTTTTCACCGGGTCAAAGCGGTCAATTGGGGGATACATTTAACACGAGGGGATATGAGACACATACACTAATACTTACAGGGAACATGGGCAGTGGAGGGTTAAGTGGCTTGCCCAAGACCACAAGGAGTGCCTATAGGACTAGAAATCCCAGTCCCTCCGGCCTGAGATTGCTGTCCCCAGGTGGGACTTGAACCCCTGGCCCTCCGGCCTGAAGTACCTTGTCCTAACCACTAGACCACTCCTCCCTTTAACACATATGTGGATACGTCGCGTATTGTCGCATCCTCCCACCCTGGCCAGTGGCCGATGAGCAAGAGGGCTCGCCTTAATTGCCCTTCTGAATACTGTCCCCAATATGTCTGCCAGCATGGACTGCTGGAATATGTAGTTTCAGCTATTCTTTTGAGCAAGCAGTGTGACCACACGGTTTGTTTGGCAAAAACAGAGAAATTTATTTTTCAGGGTTTCCCCCTCGCATCAAATTTGTTGCACTAAACACAGGTAAGGATAATTTCTCCCAAAGGCAAAGGATAAATAAACTCCCAACAGGCTTAACTCAAACAGACAGGAATTTCTTCTTCACAGTGTCAACTCTTAGTTTCCTTCTGGTAACTACCTTCTAAAGCTAAGGCTGTTGACCATATCAAAGTAACTTAAACTTTCAACAAGTTTCTTTTCTTTCACAGCTTCCATAGAAAAGAGGTTATAACTGTTTTTAAACTTCCAGCAAGTTTCTTTTCCTTTACAGCGTAAAGAAACAAGCCACAATTGCTCTCAAACTTCTAGCAAGTTTCTTTCCCTTCTCAGTTCATAGAAACTAGCTTATAATTGCTTTAGACAAACCCTTCCTTCACATGGGCTTGAGCTTAGCACATGTTCAGTTTGTTTGCCTTGCAATAAGAACATTGCATTTCTTCAGTATCACTTTCAGATGGGCTTTCACACAATTCTATTTCCATTTCATGAGTAGACTCACTAGAGCTATCTTCCTGTGGACGGGTATCATAGGATTTATGATTTACACCCCGTAGCAGCTCATCCAGCTTTAGCAGCAAGTGTTCTCTCTGCTCTGTAGCAACAGGCTTTAAAGACGGAGTTTCTCTCTCCCTTATCAGCCTTTCAATATCTCTCACTGCTGAGTCACGGCAGTCACTGGCTCACTTCTTATTTCTGTCTGAAGTTTGCTTTACAGCCCTCTGGCTAACACAGCGTTTGGCACTTTTTCTTAGCTCTCTAACCACTTCTTCAGAAAGAGCTTTGCTAGGAACTTTAGGCAGCTTATTCTCTCTACCTCCAGGGCTCAACTGGCTCCCCGAGCTGTTTCCCCACCTGGGAATTGACTCCTCCAGCTTCCTTTCTCTGAGGTACCTTGAGACACATTTTTGCCTTGATTCCAGGGCTCTCTGCTGCTCAGCTCCCAGCTGTTTCAGACTCTCTTGGTGCGTGCTTTCCTGCAAGTTCTGCCGTGTCTGCTGCTGCCTGCTTTGCTTCTCGCCTTCCTCTTCTCCCCCTTTCTCAAACACTGAAGCAGTTTTAAACTGGTGCTTCTTAGTCACCACGCCTTTCTCCCTGCACACGTGAGAGCTGTTAGGGCTCAACCTAGCTCTAACGTCATTAAGTGGGCGGGGCTTAGTACTAGCTCTAGTCTGCCTCGGAGGCTTGTGGTTACTATGGGAACTCTGTTGATCTCTGCTTTTAAAGGCACAGGTCTCACTTTCTTCCCATTCCATCCCTTCTATACAGCTCTCCTTACCACAGTATCCATGCCATGCCCCATCCAAAGTCATATCTGGTACCCACGTAGGTTCCTGAGGGCCAACGGAAAAATAATCTGTGTGACAACATCTGCCATAGGATGCCATAGCTACTTACCACAGTGCAATGGCAACACGTGCGTTCATGGACTCCCAGATGGTAATAAACAGATAGGATTGATAGCACAGTATGCATACATGTCTGCCATGGCATGAGGACAGGAGCTCAGACCATTTGCCACCAGGAGCATGGGGATTTCTGAGTGTGTAGCGCCACTATGCCACACCTGTGCTGCCTGGTAATGGCACACACATCTTGCACCTGTAAAGTGATGGCACCACCGCTCATTCTGCATGGGTATGGCAAAGATGTGCTACCCATGCTGGGCGGTAGCTGCAGCAACTGCTGTGTGGGTATGGCAAGAGGCGCTACCTGTGTAGGGTGGTAGCTGCAGCTGAAAGAGAAAATAGTGAGGTTTCTGGAGTCCAGCGGATTACAGAATCCGAGGCAGCATGGATTCACCAGAGGCAGGTCTTGTCAGACAAATCTGATTGATTTCTTTGACTGAGTGACCAGGGAGATGGACCGAGGGAGAGCCCTAGATGTGGCATATTTAGATTTCAGTAAAGCCTTTGACACTGTTCCTCACAGGCGACTTATAAACAAACTGAGCACCCTAGGGATGGACCCTAAAGTTATGGCTTGGGTTAGAAATTGGTTGGGTGGGAGGCGACAAAGAGTACAGGTAAATGGGGCTCACTCTGAGGAGAAGGATGTTACCAGTGGTGTGCCCCAGAGATCTGTCTTTGGTCCGATTCTTTTTAACATCTATTTGTGATATAGCAGAAGGGCTGTCAGGTAAGGTTTGCCTTTTTGCGGATGATACCAAAATCTGCAATATAGTAGACACCCAGGAAGGTGTAGATAACATGAGGAGGGATCTAGCTAAGCTTGAAGAATGGTCTAGAATATGGCAGCTGGGATTTAATGTTAAAAAATGTAAGGTCATGCATTTGGGCTGCAGCAATCCAAGGGAGCAATATAGTATAGGGGGTGAAGTACTTTTGTCCACAAAGGAAGAGCGGGACCTGGGCGTGGTTGTGTCTGATGATCTTAAAGTAGCTAAACAGGTAGAAAAGGCGACGGCAAAAGCTAGAAGGATGCTTGGGTGCATACGGAGAGGAATAGCTAGCAGAAAAAAGGAGGTGATAGTACCTCTGTATAAGTCTTTGGTGCGACCTCATTTGGAGTATAGTGTGCAATTCTGGAGACCGCACCTTCAAAAGGATATGAACAGGATGGAGTCGGTGCAGAGGGTGGCTACTAAAATGGTTAGTGGTCTTCATTATAAAGCATATGAGGACAGACTTAAGGATCTTAATATGTACACCTTAGAGGAAAGGCGGGATAGAGGTAATATGATTGAGATGTTTAAATACCTCTGTGGCATAAATGTTCAGGGGGAGGGCCTCTTTCAATTGAAAGCAAGTTCTGCTACGAGGGGACATGGGATGAGGGTGAAGGGGATAGATTCAGGAGTGATTTGCGGAAATATTTCTTTACGGAAAGAGTGGTGGATCCGTGGAATAGTCTCCCAGTGGAGATGGTAGAGATGAGGACAGTAACTGAATTAAAAAAAGCATGGGACCAACACAGAGGATCTCTAAAGGAAAAAAGTGGACTATTGTAGTTGTTGATATGTAAGGACCAACTAGATAGGCCATGTGGTCTTTTTCTGTCGTCATATTTCTATGTTTCTACCACTCTGCGCAGACATGGCACAGAGGCACTAACCATGCAGAGCTGAGACTGCCACCATTCTGTGCCTGTGGTGCCTCTGTGCCATACCCATGCACACAGATGTGACCCCAGGGCACACACCCCATGCCCATCATCTCCGGTCCCCTACTCCACCCGCATAGACACGCAGCCCTGCCCTCACAAAAATGACAACATCTTGTGGTTCCAAAACGGGAATAGCTTATTTGAAAACCTTGTAAGAGTTACAACACTGGTAGCAAAAGCAGTATTGAACCAATGGCAGTAACCAAAAACAGAGGTACACACATCATTGGGGACATTGCGCACCCATGTCCTTGGCCACGCAATCTGCCCCATTATTGCCCATCGCAGGGCAATCCCTTGCATGGGGATGGCCTATGGTACAGAGGGGCTCTGCCTATGTCCTGTCACTGCAGCAGTGAGGGCATCCAGGTGCATGCCAATTGTCTGTGCTGCTGCCCACACATCTTCTCTGAGGAGCCTCACCTCTGCCACCAGGGCGGCCAGAGCCGTCACCAGATGGCCAAGTAGGTGGTGGCACAGAGGGGTCTGGTGCGACACAGCCATGCCATGACCATGGAATGTGGACCACAGCACCATTGCATATTGTGGCAGGCTATGGGCTGCGGGCCACAGCCGGGGGGGGGGCAACTCCTCCTCTGCCCCCTCCCCCCCCCCCCCGCTGGGTGCCTGCTGGCTGTGTGCTGCATCGCACCAGCTATACTTGGGGTGCTTGGAGGGTGGAGTCTGCATTCCCCCTGCTACCCCCTCTGGGCCCACCTCTGCTCCTGCCGCAGGGGACAGCTCTGGTCCCACTGCCACTTTCTCATCCTCTGACCCCCTGCCCTGCCCCTGTCCCTCTGATCCCTCCTCCGACTCCCCACCCTGCCCCTGCCCCTCTGATCCCTCCTTCCCCTCAGACTCCCCATCCCACTGCTGCGCCATGGCCCCCTCAATGCCCTCCTCCTCTGTGGTGCTGTCCTCCTCTGTGGTGCCACTGGACTCCTCCTCCCTGTCACTGCTGGAGGTACTGTTGGGCTTGGCACCTCAGACAGCTGTGCTGGTGCTGGACCACTGCTCTGGGTTAGTGCCCGTGGTATGCCAGCGTTGTCTGGGGCCTCCCTTGAACTGACTGTGGGGGAAGAGGGAGAGGGTTAAAGGTCTGCACAGGTGTGGCCCTGGGGGAAGGAGCATACCCAAGGGTAGCAGGTATGGGGTGCATGTGATGGTACATCTCTGGCATCTGGCACTGGATTCCTACCCACCGCTCCCCAGGACCTTTGACACATGCCCTGTGCCATCACCAATAGTGCCATCTGGGCCACCGACACACCTGTGTCACTCCTGTGGTCCCTTCAGCCACCTCTACAGTCCTCCACCCTTCCCTTGCTCACATCTGTTGCACGCAGCCTTGCTTGGCACCATGGCACATGGTTGTGGACCGTGAGTGGCCTCTGCTGTGGGCAGATGTCTTTGTCAGTGGGCATCCACTGCTTCAGGGGCCACATCAGTGCATGGTTACTTAGGCATCAGGCAGGACAGAATGTTACGGTGTGTGCCTGCCCACCATTACACATCTATCAGATCCTGTGGCATCACTTTATCGATGTGGTGCCAACGGGGTGGTGGGCAGTGGTGGCTGATCTGCTTGCAGGGACAGATGGACAGCACATATGTGGATACTGCCACTGGGCACTCTAACCCCTAGGCCAGGGTCACAGGGGCTCTGGGGCGGGGTACATGTTCAGGGCGTCTGCACGGGCCATTGGAGTCCCCTGGGGTAGGCAGACCAACCATAGCTCCCCATGCACCAGGCAATGCCATTGCTGTGCATGCCCTGTGGTATTGCTGCCATCTGCCACTAGGGGGTGCAGCAGCCTAACTGCCTTTTGTGTCTGGATATGCCTACTGCTGCAGGCAGCCAGGGATGGCACCTGTACCATGCATGGCCCATCCCCCACTGTCACCTGCTCTGCAACCATTGGGGCTGCCACCAGTATGTGGCTTGGCCCTACAGCCCTATATCCCTGTGCAGACACACAGTTGTGCCTTTCAGGGTGTGTATGGCCTAGCATGTTGCTCAGCCCCCCCTCCCATTCAGGTCTTCTTACCTGCGCAGATGGAGTTGGGTGACCCTCCATATGGCCATGGAGAGCCACAGGTTCAGCCACCGGCCCCCCTTGTACCGAAGCACGGAATGGTCAAGGGCCTCAGACTCATTGGGGCAGAAATTAACTGTCCTTCTCGCTGCCATGCCACTGGTGTCTATTCGCCCAGCCACAGGAGCTCATGCACAGGCAGCCTGCAGGGCCTGTGTGACAGTGTCGTAAATGCACGGGTACACTGGATGGGTGATACACAGATCAATGCACACTTGCCGTCCCCCTTCTCTGGCCACTGGTTTAGACACCTACACGGGTATCATAGGCTAACATCTTCTTAGGCACCGAGCCTGGGTGCCAGCCCCTGCGCTTACCTGTCTATGCCATGCTGGGTGCCTGCCACTGTGCTCGGTTTCTGCTGCATTTTCAAAGCTTGCCCATTTTGGAGGCGCATGACTCACAATTCAAGCACCTTTCCTGAGTGGGTATCTTTCTATGTGTTTAACAGGCCTCAGTGCCTTGTTGAAAATCGGACCTATTCTGTATTAAGCAATAACAACTTCCAATCTTTGCCCTCTGGCTTGTTTTTCAGACTTTGGGGCATGATTACTAAGCTGGGCTAACAGCAAGAACTCTTTATACCTAGGTTCCATTGAATAACATGGAACCTAGTTACAAATAGCCTGTGCTAATGGTTAGCCCAACTCAGTAAACATCCTCCTTAGTATATATTTTTTTCTCATTCCCTGTTCATTTGTTTTTATTTTTGCACTCTCTTTTTGTCTGCCTGGTGTCCTCCTTCATCTCTTTCTTTGAGAGTGGATATTTTAATACTCTCACTTCCCTTGATTCTCTCCTGTCTTCTTTCGTTTTTTGACTTTTCTTCCTTATCTGCTGTCCTTTTCCTCTTTCTTTGCCTCTTTTTCCTCAAATCCTGATTCCCTTTTCCCTCTCTCTCCTACACTTTTCCTAATATCTGGTCCTCTCATTTTTCCTCTCCCCCAAACTTTGGTCCTTTCTTCTTTTCCATTCAGAATTTTCATTCCCTCTCCCTTGACTCCCATTCTTTCTTCTCTCTTCTCTGTCTCCTAGGCCCCTCTTTCTCTGTCTCCATTCCTGAATGATTTCCCTTTTCTTGATCTTTTGTCTCTTTATATCCTGGATCCTCTTTACCCTTCCATCACTTTGCCATTATTGAGGGTCTACTCTTCCTCTCTTTTCCCCATCCCAGATTATCTCTCTCTGTCCCTGTTCCCTCTCTTTCCTGCCATTCTCCTGACTCTCCATCTTCTGGCATCTTCTCCTATGTCTTTCATACTTGGTGCTTTCTTCTTCTCCCTCCATCCCTGTCCCCAGTTCTAGGTTTTGTTTTCTCCCTAGAGGCCTTGCATGTTTAGACAATAAGCTTTGTTACTATTTGGTTTTATTTTATATGAATCTTCTTTTTTGTGGAGGATGGGAGAAAGAGGTGTCACAGGTGGGTGGCTTTGATACAATGTGAGAGGTTAACATGTAACCATAAAGGACTATAATTCACTCAGTATACTCTGTTTTTCAGGGAAGGGCATTTAGCCACTAAACAGATTGTCTTCCTTCAGAGACCTCTGCTGCCCCAGAAGCTGAAGAAGAAAGAATCTAAGGTACATGGCCTTGAATTCCTTTATCTGTTTTCCTTGGCTGAGTTTGTCCAGCCTCCAATTGATTTTACACAGTCATAGGAATGCGAGTTGCATGTTTTCTGGTGATTTAGAAGTGTGGCTCAGCTGCGTCAGTACAATTTTGAACTAGGAGCTTTGACTGGTGCTATTACCCTGAAAAAAACAGTCCAAAGCTTTCCGGACACAGACACTGTTTTTCCTTCCTGTTTTGGCAGTCTGGGGGAGGGGGACTTTGAGACTGCATGGTCTGCTGGAGATAACAGAAACCTACCAAAGAAAATCACTGAACTAGAATTTAAATAAAAGAAAATGAAGTGGAACAAGTGTGAGACACTTACAGTGATAGATGAACAGATGTCACTTCTGCACACAGTCCTGTATGTTCTTAGATGATAAGGGTTGTTTGTTTTTCTCATGCCACACTTCTTTTTCTGTTACCTTGCTTGTGCAAATTGCACATACAAGCAGTACTGCAAAGAAATCCTATTAATCCTACTTTTGTAAAAGAAGCAGTTATAGCACTTTGGTATAATAATAGAAGTAAAGGTTACTAAATAAAAACAAAACTAAACTAAACTGAATAAGAATATTGTACATTTTCAGAGTATTTTTTTAAAATTTAAACTGGGTATAACAATGTGAATGTATTTGTTGGTTAGGATTTAGTAAGTGCTTTTTTGAAGAGATCAACCCAAGGCGATGTTCCAGAATATGTAACAATAAAAGCAAAAAATACAAGTATAATTCTCATATTTAGTTTCAGAGGTTATAGTAGCAGACATCATTATACTCCAGATTTCTTTTAATTGTCGACACACAATCTCATTCCTACTTTGATTTTGAAGTGGGGAGGGTTACGAGCTGCTGAGCTATTCAGGGCCATTTGGTGCTGTAGTTGGCTTCTTTTAGATGGTCTTTAATCGATTGTGGTAACAGGTGGAAAAACATCTCCCAGATGAAAATATATAGTCCTTGGGTACCCTCCTATGCATAAAAATAACACCCAGTTTCCCCACCTGCATCCAGGCTGCCATCTGTTCCAACCACAGCATGTTCTCAGGGGATAGCTTTTGAATCCAGCAATTCAAAGTGTAATGCTGAGTAATGAGTAAAGCTATTTGGATAAAGCATTGGCTGACCCCTTAGTGGGGTATTATATCAGTCTGGGGTAATTTTATAAAGGATTTTTCACATATATGTACTGTTGTTCAGAGTATCTGATCAGAAAACTTCAAAAGTCTTATGTTCATGGGAACAAGAAAGGACTTAACAAAGATCTGTTTTTTTCTAACACATTATAAACCATAAAATTCTACTGCTGTATCACCTTATCATCCATCATCTATCAGGGCCGGCCCGTCCATTGAGCAAGAATATTTTTTGCACAGGGCCCCGCGTTTCAGGGGGCCCCGGGCAAAAAACATTCTGCATCAACCCAAGTAGATTAAAAAAAAACGGCTGAGAATCAAGCGTCCCGCGGGGCCCCCCTGCCCGGCAGAGCCTCCCTGCAGCATCAGCTCCCGAGTCCCAAAGCGCGGGCTTTCAGAGCCGCGAAGGGAGAGCTTCTCTGACCTCTCGCGGCTCTGTTAAGCCCGCCAGGGCTGATGGGACATCCCATGAGCCCCGGCGGAATTAACAGAGCCGCGAGAAAGGGAAACTCTCGCGGCTCTGAAAGCCCGCACTTTGGGACTCGGGAGCTGATGCTGCAGGGAGGCTCTGACAGACAGGGGCGGCCCCGCGGCGGGATGCTTGATTCTGCCGCTGCCATGGCAGAAGCGGCAGCAGCAGCCGGTTTGTTTTTTTTAAATCTACCTGGGCTGATGGGGAGAGGGGGTTAGGACTGGTAATGGGCTATGGGGGGGTTAGGACTGGTAATGGGCTATGGGGGGGCTAAGACTGGAAGTGGGCTGATGGGGGGGTTAGGACTAGTAATGGGCTATGGGGGGGGCTAAGACTGGAAGAGGGCTGATGGGGGGGTTAGGACTAGTAATGGGCTATGGGGGGGGGGCTAAGACTGGAAGTGGGCTGATGGGGGGATTAGGACCGGTAATGGGCTATGGAGGGGCAAGGACTGGAAATGGGCTGATGGGGGGGTTAGGACTGGTAATGGGCTATGGGGGGCTAAGACTGGAAATGGGCTGATGGGGTGGGGTTAGGACTGGTAATGGGCTATGGGGGGGCTAAGACTGGAAATGGGCTAATGGGGGGGTTAGGACTGGTAATGGGCTGATGGGGTCTGAGACTGGAAATGGGCTGATGGGTCAGGCTAGGACTGGAAATGGGCTGATGGGGGGGGTTAGGATGTAATGGGCTATGGGGGGGCTAAGACTGGAAATGGGCTGATGGTGGGGTTAGGACTAGTAATGGACTATGGGGAGGCTAAGACTGGAAGTGGGCTGATGGGGGTTAGGACTGGCATAGACGGCGTTTGTGGATTTTCGTTGCCTATATCTATGAAGTTTTGGAAGCACTTGATACAGGGTATCATCCCCCGAAACGTGCACGTCGTGCTGATATATTTCTAGAAGAGCGACGATTTCCTGAGTTGTCAGTGAAGGACTTGAGATAAGTGATTAGATTTGGTGAAGAACCATTAATAAAATAAAATAAAAGAAGCTAGCAGTCTGGTGGGGGACTGGATTTCCCCAGTCCCTCCTACGGCTCAGCTCCGACAAATAAATAATTGAAAAAGGTTTGAAAATGAATAATGAAGGATGAGGTTTCTACAGAAGTGATTCTTGTATATTAGTCTCTAAATTTGCCTCACTTGTGGGGTGAGATTTATTGGATTTCATGGGTTCTAAATAGGCAGTGTTTGTAGTAGTTCCTAATGTGCCTGGCGGTTGGCACTGGATTATAGTAATGTAGAAATCTTTTAGTCTCTCTTTATCCATACACTCATTAAGAGTCATGTTTACTAAAAGTTAGTGTATGGTAACATTATGCAAATAGTTATGCAAATGAGGTCCATTATGCAAATGAGGCCCGCACCGAGTCTCCGCACATGGCCCCGCACCCCCCTTGGGCCGCGCCTGTCATCTATCTCTCACTCCTATACCCCACCTCAGCTTTTGCTCTGCAGTCTAGCACTGGAAGGCTTTAATGATTCACTTATTTATTCTAGCATTGCTATCTTTTGCTCATTTTGTCCTGACTTTAGGAAGGGAATTTAGCTCCTGAAAGCTACTCAAAAAATGTATTAATCTACTCTAATAAAAAAGGATCACCTTATATTTTTATTTAGTTTTGTGTTTATTAACCTTTAATTCCTTACTTTCAAATGCACTAGCACAACAGCCACATTCTTTTATCCTAGATCAGCGGTTCTCAACCTGTGGGTCGCGACCCCCACGGGGGTCGCCACAGGATTTAGCGGGGGTCGCCTCACCCCGCCATTAAAAAAAAAAAGCGCACAAGTTGCTGCCGCTGCTGAGTCCGCTTCTCGGCAGCGGCAAACTCACTGCCTCCCTTCTAATGCAGCCACGGCTCCCTGCCTCTTAGGGAACCGCGGCTCCCTGCCTCTTAGGGAACCGCGGCTCCCTGCCTCTTAGGGAACCGCGGCTCCCTGCCTCTTAGGGAACCGCGGCTGTGCCTGCGAAACCATTGCAGAGCCGTCCAGTCTCTCGACGGGCTCCGTGCAGCATTGTCCCGCCTCCAAAGGAAGTTGTTTACCACTTCCTTTGGAGGCAGGACAATGCTGCACGGAGCCCGTCGAGAGAAAGGAAGGCTCCTGAACGATTTTACAGGCATAGCCGCGGTTCCCTAAGAGGCAGGGAGCCGTGGCTGCAGAAAAAGAACAGGGCAGTAGCAGGCAGACAGGGAGAGGGGAGGAGGGGGCAGGGAACCTGCAACGGGACTGACATGAGGGAGGGAGGGAGGGGGCTGACATGGAGGGATGGATGAAGGAAGGGAGGAGTCTGACATGGACAGGGGGGTTGACATGGAGGGAGGGAGGGGGCTTACAGGGAGGGAGGGAGGAGAGGGGCTGACATTGATGGAGGAAGGGAGGTTGGGGGACTGACATGGAGAGAGGGGGCTGACATGGATGGAGGGAAGGAGAGAGGGAGGGAGGGAGGGAGGCTGATATGGATGGATGGAGGGAGGGAGGGGGCTGACATGAACAAAGGAAGAGACAGGGGGACATACTGGACAGACGGGGGATAAATGCTGGACAGAGGGGAGAGACAGTGCGGGTTAGGATTATAATGGGCAGATGGGGGGGGCTAGGACTGGTAATGGGTTGACTAGGGAAGGCTAGGACTGGGAATGGACTGATCAAGGGGGGGTTGGGACTGGTAATGTGCTGATAGGGGGATAGGACTGGTAATGCACTGATGGGGGGCTAGCATTGGAAATGAGCTGATCGGGGAGGTTAGGACTGGAAATGGGCTGATTAGAGGAGGCTAGGACTGGTAATGGGCTGATGGGGGGAGTAGGACTGGTAATGGGCTGATTAGGGGAGCCTAGCACTGGTAATGGGGTTGAGGAGGGACTAACACTATAAATGAGCTGATTAGGGGAGGCTAGGACTGGTAATGGGCTGATGGGGTGGGATAGGACTTGTAATGGACTGATGGGAGGCTAACATTGGAAATGAGCTGATCGGGGGGGGGCTATGACTGGAAATGGGCTGATTAGGGGAGGCTAGGACTGGTAATGAGCTGATGGGGGGTAGGACTGGTATTGGGCTGATTAGGGGAGGCTAGCACTGGTAATGGGGTTGAGGGGGGATTAGCACTAGAAGTGAGCTGATTGGGGGGGCTTTGACTGGGAATGGGCTGATTGTGGGGAGGGGAGGATAGAGCTGCTGGCCCTGAAAGAAAACTGGGGGCTAAGGCTACAAATGGGCTGATACAAGGGGATGGGAGAATGGAACTGGAAGGGAGTGGATCTGAGAGGGGCTGCCATGGTATTTGTACTAGAAGAGACTGGTCAGTGGGGAAGGAGGGAGACTGGAAGGGAATGGACACCAGTGGCAGTCATGTGAATGCAAGTTAACATTGGAAGGTACTGAGAATGAGGACTGGAAAGGGGCTGATACTGGGAAGGGTTGCTGGGACTGGAAATAGGCTGATGAAAAGAAGTGAAGAAAATGAAAGAAGAGATAAGAAATGGCAGATGGACCATAGACCACAGAAAGAGAGCTAAGAGAAGACAGGAAAGCAGAAGCCTCAGATCGGGACCAGCATGATCAGAGAATAAATTGGTCAGACAACAAAGGTAGAAAAAATAATTTTATTTCATATTATTGATTTGACTACAAAATCATCATAATTTTGAAATCAAATATTGTTACTTGTTATTGTGATTAATTATTGTGGTTTAAATAAGTACATTTTATAAATAAAAACATATTGCAAAGGCCTATAATATATTAATAATTCAACAAATAATTACAGCGACAATGCGTTAACGGTAAAGGAAGAGAGACGCATTTGATTTTATCATTGGGGGTCACCACAAGTTGACCAATGGTAAAAGGGGTCACGGTACAAAAAAGGTTGAGAACCACTGCACTAGATGGTTTAATAATAGTAATTGCTCGTTTGGGACTTGGCCGCACATTAAATGGATCTTGTTTTTCTGCTTGTAGCTGTACTTTTGACCTGGGAAATGCAACTTCACTAATACTTCATTAATGTGTGGTACTGCACATAGCCTTGGATGATAACACAGAAGTAGGGTAGAAAGGGGAAAAACTGGACATGGCAGGGGTTATGCTCTCTACTTTTGCACTGCTAGAAAATTGAAGATTATGTTTTTCCTGTCTAGTATAACATCTAAACCAAGACAGCACAAAGACATGCCAGACTAAATTAGATATCAAGATAATTGCATGTTTGCCAGACAAAACAGATGATCTCCGAAAATAATGAGCTAAAACTGATTTCTAGACAGCAAGAAAATAAGATGTTGGAGCGTGCACGCTTAAGGTGATGCAGTGCTGCATTTTATTTATTTAACAGTTTTTATATACCGTCTTTCTGCGATTCAGGACGGTTTACATAGAACAAAATAGGCAGTATATTTCAACTGTTTGCATTAGAACAACATAATAAGGGTACAAAAGCATAACTGAAACTTTATACAGTAATTAACTATTTACATAGGGTATAATTTACAGCAAGGTTGTAGAAGCAAGTTTGGAGTGTAGGGGAGAAGAGGGGAAGAGAGGGCTGGGACTAAGGGGGTAGGGAGAAATGTTCAAGGAAGAGGTGTGTTTTTAGTTTCTTCCGGAAGTCAGAGTGGTCAGAGCAGATTCGTAAATCATAAGGTAGGGCATTCCATAAAGATGGGGCATAGAGGGAGAAGGTCCGGTTACAGGTCGCTTGATTGCAATTTTGCCTTTCTCTGTTGGCACACGTGGGCATGTCTATCTGACCCAGCAGCAAGAGATGACAGATGTGCTATGGGCTATGTAGGAGTGTATAAGGATGTGTGTGTGCATGGAGGGGGGGGGGTGCAATATGATCTTGCTCCTTAGACTGATTGTATGTATAAGAATGACCGAAAAATCATCCTCATGTTGAGTGGGTTTGGGCAATATCATTTTCTCAGGGACAGCAGTGGCTACTGAAACACCACAATTGTCTCAGTCTCAGGAGGTTACAGCAGTTGGCTTTTCTATGAGAGGAGATAGAAGCGGAGCTGTGCCAATCATTAGGCAAGGCTAGGCAGTTACCTAGGGCAGTAGCTTCTGGGGGCAACAAAGAGCAGCAGCAAAGAAAATTGATAGATCCTGATAGCGACACAAGCTCAGAGTCATCAGCACATCCTTTTACCTGTAGGGAGAGTGGCCCCCCATACCTATGAAGCAAAGTTGAATATTTAAAAGCACGATGTGCAATTATGCATTTTTAGAGGATTGTTGTTGGAAGGGTGGTGTTCAGATGATCATGACTGTTGAGGAAATTGGTGTAAATGGCTGAAGGTTCGTCTGCGGCATCCACTACCTTACCCTGACCCTGGGGCTGGCTCTGATGGAAGAGAAAAGCAAAAGTACTCGAAATGCATGATGGCGGCTTTTGGAGAGGCATAAGGGAAGGGCTAAACAGAGAGACCTTGCGGGGAGAATAAATAGCACTGTCCCCACCAGAATACAAGTAGGTCAGTTATCGTCTTCTGATTAGAGTGCCTTCATTTAAATTAGCAGATAATGAGCATTAGCCTATAATTTTAATGTAGGATGTATGGCACTAATTAGATGCAGAACACAACATTTACAACTTATTGACTACTTCTGTACCATCCAACTTGCTTACCCGTCTTTTTCATGGAACACGATAAAAAGCCATCTCCAGGAACAAGCAGGAATGTAGTCTTCACATATGGGTGACGTCGGCACCAACGGAGCCTGCACGGGAACGCTCCCCAGCGCCCTATAGGAAAGCTTTTGGGCGCATCCCACTGTGCCTGCGCTGCTGCCTTCCTGCCTTTCCAACTCTCCCTCCTCAGTTTTTTGTTTTCCGCAGAGCCGACAGGGAGAAATTCCTATCACCGCAGAAAATCTTCTTTTGTGGTGCATCTGCCCTCCCATTGACGCTGCACCAGTATCTTTGGTGTATTTTTCTTTCTTCTATTTTCTTTTTTTTTTTTTTTTAAAAGGGTTTTTCTTGGAGGGTCTTTACCCTCTAGGTCAGGGGTTTCAAACTCCAGTCCTGGAGGGCCACAAACCAGTCAGGTTTTCAGGGTATCCCTAATGAATATGCATGAGATATATTTGCATGCACTGCCCCCATTGTATGCAAATATATCTCATGCATATTCATTAGGGATACCCTGAAAACCTGACTGGTTTGTGGCCCTCCAGGACTGGAGTTTGAGACCCCTGCTCTAGGTGCTTAGGTGCCATTTTGGGCCTTAGGCCCCTTTGTTCCTCAGAATGGAGAAACCAACTAGTGGTTTCAAAAAGTTTTCCAAATGTAGCAGTACCATTTCTGCTACCGACACCCATGACTGGTCTCTTAAATGTTTGGAACCAGACCATTCACCATCGGAATGTCTCCTTTGCAGAAAAATGACAAAGAGGGGCCTGCAGAATAGAGCTGCGAAACTCGGCACCCTCTTTGCTTTGGATGCAGTGTCCATAGCATCGACGTCGTCCAGGGCTTCATCTTCCTCCCATGGATCTCAGGTAATGAAACCCAAGTCGTCTTCGAAGACTGGTCAGTCCTCAAAGTGTAGATCTCCTTCTAAGCACTGAGATGCTTTAAGCGTTTCCCTAGAGGAGAATACACCAGCCAGACAGCCCCGGCGGGAGGTCCGTGCCTCCAAAGCATTATCGGGGTCCCAAGATGTTCCCGAGGCGTCCACCTCTGGAGAGCTCTTGGTGCCATGTTCTGGGGTCGTGGCCCACTGTTTGGGTACCGATACCCAGGCATCGGCTGGCTCTATGGATCAACGTATCCTAGCCATTGAGCAGAGTCTTGCAGCATTGCTGGTGGCTTCGGTACCGCTAAAGCCTCTGCAATCGGTTCTGCAGCCATTGGTACCGGCATCAACCATTGCACCGCTCTCCGCACTACCACCCATGCCAGCCCTGGAGTCAGTGTCCAGCATCTAGGGTCCAGTACCGAGGCATTCCGATGCCGATTTCAATCAGTACCATCATCAGGCCGAGCAGGAGAACCCGGTCCGTCGATACTTCGAGTCTTCCGATTCTGATTCTTCCGATGAATCGATCGGTACCGGAGAGGCTCTTCCGGAATATCCTTCTCCTTCCCCACAACATCGGATGTCTCCGCTGGAGGACATGTCTTTTCAAAACTTTATACAGGATGTGACTCGGGGCCTCTCGATTACAGTGACCTCCCAGAAGGAACCGAGAGCTGAAGAACTTGAAATTCTTCAGTATCCGGCAGCCCCTAAGGAGGCCTCTACCTTACCCATTCATTGGATATTGCATGACCTCATGCTTAGGATGTGGGAAACACCTTTAATGGTGTCTCCACATTCTCGAAGACTCTATACCATGTACCGGGTACTGCAGTGTCCCGGTTTCCAGAAGACGCAGTTACCACACCATTCCATGGTTGTGGAATCGGCAATGCGTCAAATTAAAAGTGCTAAGACACATTCATCTAATACCCTGGGCCATGAGGCGAGAACTCTCGATGCCTTTGGCCGTCGATGTTTTCAGGCCTCCATGTTGTTGGCCAGAATAAGTTCATATATACTCTACATGGGTATGTTTCTTTGGGAGGTGACTAAAGATTTTGAACTAATGACTCCTCTTCTCCCAGACGACAAGAGGGCTGATTTCCTGACACTTGTTAAACATGCCCAGAATGTTTCCAAGTTCATGAACGGGGCAACCTTTGATTGTGTCAAGTGTATTAGCAGGACTTCTGCTCTTTCGATCGGTGCACATTGGATTGCTTGCTTACAAGCATCTGATTTAGAGCAGTGGGTGCAAGAGAAGCTGGGGAATATTCCTTGCACGGATGAAAACCTCTTTGGCAAGGATTGGCAAGACAAAGCTTCTCAGCTTGAGTCCGAGAATGCCACCCTAAACAGGCTCTCTAGGACCACTGCCAACCCAGCTAAGAAAAAGACGGTTAAGAAGCCCTTTTTCAACAAGAAGTTTTATGCTTCTTACACCCATGCGGTCCACTGTCCGGTCCATGCTTCCCAGAAGGGACAGCAACAACCGAAGAAACAAAGGAAGACTCAGGCCCCCAGAGCTCAACCAGCTCAGCAGACCCAGCCTAAGAACATAAGAACATAAGATATGCCATACTGGGTCAGACCAAGGTCCATCAAGCCCAGTATCCTGTTTCCAACAGTGGCCAATCTAGGTCATACGTACCTAGCAGTTTCCCCAAAAGACACAGGTTCCGCAATGCTTGTACTGGGTCAAGCATTGATATTCTGGGTCCCTTCTTAATAATGGTTTATGGACCTTTCCTCCAGGAACTTGCCCAAAATGTTTTTAAACCCAGCTACACTAACAGCCTTTACTACATCCTCCGGTAACAAATTCCAGAGTTTCATTACACGTTGAGTGAAAAAATATTTTCTTTTATTAGTCTTAAATAGTTTACCCTGTAGCTTCATTGCATGTCCCCTAGTCTTTCTATATTCTGATAACGCAAACAATCGATCTACGTTTACCCGTTCCACTCCGTTCATTAATTTATAGACTTCTATCATATATCCCCTCAGCCGTCTCTTTTCCAGGTTAAAGAGCCCTAACCTTTTTAGCCTTTCTTCATAGGAGTATCCTTCCATCCCCTTTACCATTTTGGTGGCTCTTCTCTGAACCTTTTCTAATAACACTATATCCTTTTTAAGATACTGCGACCAGAATTGCACACAATATTCAAGGTGCGGTCTCACCATGGAACGATATAGAGGCATTATAATATCTTTTGTTTTATTGTCCATAAGCTCTTTGACTTCCTGCTAGAGAACTTAGCTATCCTACTCCTGGAAATTCCAGAGACAGTCAACATCCCAGGCAGACTATGCTACTTTGCCAAAAGATGGCACCAGATGACATCAGAACATTGGACTCTCTCCATAGTGACAGAGGGGTACAAACTTCACTTCCAAAGTATGCCCCCTCCCTCCACTCCAAGAGAGTTCAGCTCTCGGCCCCCTCTTACCACTCTCTTGTGCCAGGAGGTCACCACCCTTCATGCTCAGGGTGCGATAGAGGAAGTGCCACTTTCCCAACAAGGCCTGGGCTTCTACTCCTGCTACTTCCTTATACCAAAGAAAACAGGAGGATACAGGTGCATTCTAGATCTCCGAGAATTAAACAAGTATCTGCTCCGAGAGAAATTCAAAATGATCTCTCTCGTAACACTTCTCCCTTACATCCAGAGTCAGGATTGGCTATGTTCTGTAAATCTAAAGAATGCATATACACATATCTTTATCCACAAAGAACACAGGAGGTTTCTTTGATTCCTCTTTCAGGGAAGACATTACCAGTACAGGGTTCTACCTTCGGCTTGGCTTCTGCCCCAAGAGTCTTCACAAAATGCATGGCAGTAGTAGCAGCATTTCTAAGAACTCTAGGGATATTTGTATTCCCCTACTTAGATGACTGGCTCATCCGAGCATTGTCTGCTCCGGAGGCCAGCTCTGCTCTCTACTGCACAATGCAGGTTCTTCAACATTTGGGGTTTGTAATAAATCTTCGAAAATCCCAACTCACCGCGTCTCAAACCTTAGAGTCAAGGGCTTTTTTGCCACAGGTATGCTGTGCTCGAATAATTCAACTGGCTTCTCAAGCAGCTATGAAAACTTCCATAACTGCTCGAGAAATGCTTCAGTTGCTCGGTCATATGGCTTCCACTGTAGATGTGGTTCCCTATGCTCGTCTACACGTGCATGTACATGGAGTGGATTCACATGCGTCCCATATGCAATGAACTCAGGCATCAAGTCGTCTGGGGTACAAAATCAGGAACTCTGCATGCCTCATTTCGTCCCTCCAATGGTGGCAATTGCCAAAAAGCCTACTTGTAGGATCACCTTTTCAGAAGCCACCACACCAGTCCACCCTGACGACGGATGCATCCAAATTGGGTTGGGGAGCTCATCTGGACAATCTCTCCACTCAGGGTCTTTGGACTCAGCAGGAGGCCCGGCTTCACATAAACCTGCTAGAACTCAGAGCCATCGTCAGTGCTCTCAGAGTGTTCCAGGACTACCTCCGCTCCAAAACAGTTCTAGTCCAGACAGACAATCAGGTTGCCATGTTCTATGTGAACAAGCAGGGGGAAACAGGCATTGTGCAATGAAGCCCTACACCTATGGTCCTTTGCCATATGCCTTCAGAGCCACCTACTAGCGGTGTATCTCCCTGGCAAGCAGAATCTTCTGGCAGACAAACTCAGTCGAGTACTACTGCCACACGAATGGTCTCGCCATTCAGAGCAAATTGCTTGAATCTTTCAAATCTGGAGAACCCCAGATATAGATCTGTTTGCAAGTCCTCAGAATGCCAAACTTCCCCGCTTCTGTTCCAGAATTCCTGTTCAGAACAGTCAGGTGATGGATTCTTTCCACCTCCACTGGGGTCAGGACTTCCTATATGCCTACCCACCCATTCCCCTCATTCCCAAGACTCCGTTCAAGCTTCAGAGAGACAGGGGCTATATGATCCTCATAGCCCCACTCTGGCCATGACAAACGTGATATCCACTGCTTCTTTGTCTCTCTCAAGCTAAACCTCTGGAGTTGGGATGTGCTCCAGATCTCCTATCCCAGGAGAACGGGACGCTTCTGCACCTGAACCCTCAGTCTTTGCACCTGATGGCATGGCTGCTGAGCACTTAGAACTCCAGGATATCAACCTCTCTCAGACTTTAACCACCAAAAAACCTACCTAAGTTTATCGAAGAGGAAGAGAAAAAAAGACATAGCAGGAGGCAGTGTAAACATGTACTGAGAACTTGCAAAAGACAAAAAATACTTTAGCAGCAAAGACCATGGGACTCATTTGTCCATTGGGTTACATAGAAACCAGAAGACTGAGGAGATCAGGTGTGATGATAGTAGGCAGGAACTGACGTGCATGCGCATTTGGACCATTCCAAAAGCTTCCAGAAGTAACTGGGAAGTGGTACCTGCACAGGGCTCTGTTGATGGCAGCACCCATATGTAAGGACATTATCCTGCTTGTCCACGGAGAAACTAGAGTAGATTACACTCGTTAACATTTTTGAAAATGTTAACCACAAATTATACATTAGCCTTAGTGAGAGTTATCTTTTAAATTCTCTTTTATTGCTGACCAAGGTCCTTCTGTATTCTTCAGCTTTTGGATTACCTGTGTGTCTTTTTTAACACTATCAAGTAAGACTTCAGTCTTTATCTGCAAAACTGAAGTCACCTATAAGCAAAATCTCCTTTGCATGTCCTCCTGGAAATTGCGTCTGAATTCAGAACCTTTTCCTATCCTAGAAATCTGTGTATAGTACTCTCATGTGCAAAGAATTTCTCATAGGGTTTCCAGAGCTGCTTAGAGCGATTTGCTTCTTTGTGCTCTATTTCAATGGCTATTCTTGTGTTAGTAATATAGCAGCTACTCATGCCCTTTCTCCTCATTTTGTACTCTTGCCTTTTTCAGGGGTATACAGTGACTGCTTAGATGCTCTAGCCTCTAACAGAATTACATCTGACCTCTCTCTGGCTTAAAATAAAGGCCTGGCAATCTACTTCCGGTGATACATTGCCAAGAAAATCCAGAGGCAGCTGGGTCGCCAGGAGTCAACACTGACTTGATGGCACAAAAAAAAAGTAATCCACGAAAGTAATTTCACAAAATGGCTGGCTAGGGTGATCAAGCATGTTTCCCCTTACTACCTACCATAGAAAAGTATTCTAATTCTGTTGTCACTTCTGTGATAGTTATTATCCTAAACTGGACCCGTACAAGAGTATCAATTCCACAATAGTGGCAGCCACTAACTCTGCACAATAAATGTTCGTCTGAAAAAAAATAGCAGATTTGTTGGACTTTTTCATTCAAAGTTGCCATTAATAAGCTACTTTTCACATTTAAGTCCTTTGTTCTCTTTTGTAAAGTGATTAAGTGCCTAACCAGAGCGAAAATATCACGTGTAATTTTATCTTAAAATCTTTTTCTAGGCAAGGCATATATTGGACGTACTAAACGGCCTTTGTTGAAGTGGCTAGGTGAACACAGATCCCCTTTGAATACGAAGAATACATCGGCACCAATTGTAGACTATTGTTTAGGGCACAATCATTCATTTTCAGATTTGACATGGCATGTTTTGGATCATGTACCTAATAGTTGGAGACAGGGGGACTGGGAAGCAAAATTAAATTATCGCAAACAATTCTGGATATTCACATTGGATGCTGCTAGCCCTCGGGGTTTAAATTTACAGATTGACTGGAATACACTGGTTAAAAAACTTGATGAGTGAATATGAGCCATCAAGGTGTGGACCAATCACTTTTGAAGTGGGTGGAGTTTTATGAGTTTTTAAGAAAGAATGCCGCGGCCATCTTTTGAAACAGCCTGGGAGTGAGAATAATGATGGTGCCTTGCTGGATGAGATAAGTTACTGATATAAGGAAATGCTTAAGCCCTGATGCAGAATAGCATGTTACCCTTTCGAAACACGACAGTCGTAGTTGGCAATAATGGCTATTTCCTAGAAAACATTTTTAAGATGATAATAACATAGAATATTTTTACTTAATCACTTTATAAAAAAGAGAAAAAAGGACTTAAATGCTAGAAGTAGCTTATTAATGGCAATTTTGAATGAAAAAGTCCAACATATCTGCTATTTTTTCAGACGAGCATTTATTGTGCAGAGTTAGTGATTGTCACTTCTGTAATAGTGACGCTAATTTTCTTCATTAGCAGGCATTTTGTGAGGTAACCCAAAGCCCTTCATTAAAGGCACTCGGAAGGCAGCTGTATAGCAAATTCGCCTGCCAAAACAGCATTCAAGCACCAGAACACAGATCAGAAAATTCCTATATGAGAAGGCAGCCCTGGAATACTGGCAATATTGTCTGGGCCCTAAAACACTAATACGCTTATGAAAAATCTGCACTGCAAATACCCTAGAACACCAGTAACCTCCAGTTGGGAAAAGAGAACAAGCCGGACTGCTATGGATTCCCGCACAGTACTTACATGCTAACAGAATCTCTCACTGCAGTTCAGGGCCGGCCCGTCCATTGAGCAAGAATGTTTTTTGCACAGGGCCCCGCGTTTCAGGGGGCCCCACGCAAAGAACATTCTGCTTTTTTTTAAATTACATAAAAAAAAAAAAAAGCTGGCTCTGGCTGCTGCCGCTGCTGCTACCACCGCGGCAGCGGCAGAATGAAGTGTCCCGCGGGGCCTCCTCTGCTCGCTGAGCCCCTCTGCAAGGGCTTTCAGATTCACGAAGGGAGAGTGTCTCCCTCGCGTCTCTGTTAAGCCTGCAGGGGCTAATGGGAAATTTCCCATCAGCCCCTCGCGTCTAAAGGGGCAGATGGGAAATTTCCCATTAGCCCCTGCGGGCTTAACAGAGACGCGAGGGAGACACTCTCCCTTCGCGAATCTGAAAGCCCTTGCAGAAGGGCTCAGCGAGCAGAGGAGGCCCCGCGGGACACTTCATTCTGCCGCTGCCGCATCAGCGGCAGCAGCCAGAGCCAGCTATTTTTTTTTTTTAAATTTTGCCATAAGCCGATGGGGGGGGTGGGGTTAGGACTGGTAATGGGCGGGGGGGGGGGGTTAAGACTGGCAATGGGCTGTGAGCTGATGGGGCTGTCTGGAAATGGGGCGATGGGGGGTTAGGACTGGTAATGGGCTATGGGGGGGGTTAGGACTGATAATGGGCTATGGGGGGGGCTAGGACTGGAATTGGGCTGTGGGCTGTTGGGGAGGGTTAGGACTGGTAATGGGCTATAGGGGGTGTGTTAAGACTGGTAATGGGCTGTGGGCTGATGGGGGCTGTCTGGAAATGGGGTGATGGGGGGTTAGGACTGGTAATGGGCTATGGAGGGGGTTAGGACTGGTAATGGGCTATGGGGGGGTTAGGACTGATAATGGGCTATGGGGGGGCTAGGACAGGAAATGGGCTGATGGGGAGGGGTTAGGACTGGTAATGGGCTGTGGGCTGTTGGGGGGGTTAGGACTAGTAATGGGCTATGGGGGGGTGTTAAGACTGGTAATGGGCTGTGGGCTGATGGGGGCTGTCTGGAAATGTGGTGATGGGGGTTAGTACTGGTAATGGGCTATGGGGGGGTTAGGACTGATAATGGGCTATGGGGGGGGGCTAGGACAGGAAATGGGCTGATGGGGAGGGGTTAGGACTGGTAATGGGCTGTGGGCTGTTGGGCGGGATAGGACTGGTAATGGGCTATGGGTGGGTGTTAAGACTGGTAATCGGCTGTGGGCTGATGGGGGCTGTCTGGAAATGAGGTGATGGGGGGTTAGGACTGGTAATGGGCTATGGGGGGTTAGGACTGATAATGGGCTATGGGGGGGGCTAGGACAGGAAATGGGCTGATGGGGAGGGTTAGGACTGGTAATGGGCTGTGGGCTGTTGGGGGGGTTAGGACTGGTAATGGGCTATGGGGGGTTGTTAAGACTGGTAATGGGCTGTGAGCTGATGGGGGCTGTCTGGAAATGGGGTGATGGGGGGTTAGGACTGGTAATGGGCTATGGGGGGGTTAGGACTGGTAATGGACTATGGGGGGGTTAGGACTGATAATGGGCTATGGGGGGCTAGGACAGGAAATGGGCTGATGGGGAGGGGTTAGGACTGGTAATGGGCTGTGGGCTGTTGGGGGTGGGTTAGGACTGGTAATGGCTATGAGGGGGTTAAGACTGGTAATGGGCTGTGGGCTGATGGGGGCTGTCTGGAAATGAGGTGATGGGGGGTTAGGACTGCTAATGGGCTATGGGGGGGTTAAGACTGGTAATGGGCTGTGGGCTGATGGGGGCTGTCTGGAAATGAGGTGATGGGGGGTTAGGACTGATAATGGGCTATGGGGGGGTTAGGACTGATAATGGGCTATGGCTGGCTAAGACAGGAAATGGGCTGATGGGGAGGGGTTAGGACTTGAGGAGGGCTGATGTGGTTAGGACTGGTAATGGGCTGTGGGCTGATGGGGGGGGGTTTAAGACTAGCAATGAGCTATGGGGGGGCTGACTGGAAATGGGCTGATGGGGTTAAGACTGGAAGTGGGCTGATGGGGGGTTAGGACTGGTAATGGGTTATAGGGGGGGCTTAAACTGAAAATGGGGTGATGGGGGTTAGGACTGGAAGTGGGTTGATGGGGGGCTTTGACTGGTAATGGGTTGGGGGGTTGCTATGACTGGAAATGGGCTGAGTGGAAGGGGAGGCTTGAACTGCAAATAGCTGATGGGGAGGGAGCTTGGAATGGAAATGGGCTGTGAGGGAAGGGAGCTAGGACTGAAAATGGGCTGATGGAGCAGCTAGGATAGGACTGGAAATGGGCTGTTGGGGGGAGCTAAGATTGGAAATGGGCCGTGGTGGGGGCTTGAATTGAAATGGACTCATGGAGGGGCTAGAACTGGAAGTAGGCTCATGGGGGGCTTGGACTGGAATTGGGCTGAGTGGAGGGGAGCTAGGATTTGACATGGGCTGATGGTGGGGCTAGGAAATGACTAGAAATGGGCTGATGGGGGCTAGGATTGGAAATGAGCTGATGAAGGGACTCAGACTGAAAATGGTTGGGGGAGCTAGGACTGGAAATGGGTTGATGGGGGGCTAGGACTGGAAATGGGCTGATGCAGGGATTAGAAGGGAATGGATGCTGGGTGAGACTGGAACTAGAAGGGAGCTGATTTTGGGGGAGGATTAGAATGGGATGGGGCTGGGAGAGTAAAATGGAGAGGGGAAAAATATTTTGTGTGGGAGGGATGAAAAATCTACAATTGGCCGGGTATTGGGAGAGTAAGTGGGGATTGAGGATGGAGGGGTAAAATTTGTGTGGATGAAATAGGAATGAGGAAAGAGCAAATGGAGAAAGATTAGTATGTCAAAGCAGATGTAGAGAGAGAGAATGGAAAAAAAAAACTAGAAGAGAGAAGAAAGAACAAATGGACAGCAGACGATGGACAGCTAGCAGAAAACATGAAGAAACCAGAAGAAAGTGGCTGGAGCAATTGCAACTGAAAAAAATGCACAAAAGGTAGAAAGATATCTCTTTATTTTGAATTTATTAGCTGGAATATGAAAGCTCTGGGAAATGTGCATCATTAACGTCTGTGCTTTGTTTGGTACAAGAGGAAATTAATTTATAGTTTTATTTCTACAGTGTTGTTGTACATTCCAAGTTTGGCTTTTGGGGTTCCCAGTTTAATTATTGCCTTCCTGTTTCTAAATTGTGATTCCTTGTTTGGTGATGGTCTATGTTCTGCATGTGTAACTGAGCTGAGGTATTCTATTTATGTAATTCCTATTTGACATTGCCACTTGTTCTCTTTCCCCAGTATTCTCTGAAATGTATTGGTTTAATATTTGCAGTGTTGCCTTTTGATAGGTAGGGTATGGTGCTTTGTGAGTCCTGGTAATGCTGTCAGGATACGGCGGGTTTGCTATGGGTTCTAAATGGGCAGCGTTTGTAGTAGTTCGTAATGTGCCTGGCGGTTGGCACTGGATTATAGTAATGTAGAAATCTTTTAGTCTTTCTTTATCCATACACTCATTAAGAGACATGTTTACTGAAAGTTAGTGTATGGTAACATTATGCAAATATTTATGCAAATAAGGCCACTTATGCTAATGAGGCCTCGCACCGAGTCTCCGCACATGGCCTCGCACCCCCCTTGGGCCGCCCCTGCTGCAGTTACACAATGAAAACACTGATCACCATCTAGTAACAAAATACTACAGATTAGAAACAAATATCCAGACAAAAGACGAAATGGGAAATCCAAGAAAGCAAAGTGTGAGCAGGAGAACCCTGGAGAAAGAGAAATGCATATCCTCCTGTACAGGACACAATTCATTTATTTATTTAATGTCTCTTCTATACCGCGCTCTTTAAAAATCAGTGTGGTTTACAGGTAACAGATTTGTGCAGTGCAGGCAGGCCTACACTGGACTTAACAATAAACAGGGGATTATATACAGGGTTAACAGGTTAACTATGTACAAGATAACTCGCTGTCATACATTATGATGACAGCTTGACACTATTTACACATTGGCTCAGCTATATACATGGTGACAGGGCACATAATACAAGAAATCCACATTTTCAGAGTTGACGCATTTCATCCTCTGAAGTGGAAAATAAATCTTTTGTACCTTTTTGTTCTCTGGTCATTTTGTTTTTCCAATTCAGTTGGTCCTGATCTCTGTCACCCGCTTTTGTTGGTTTTCTCCTAAGTCCTTTCCCAGGATCTCATTTCCACTTTCTGTTTCTGCACTATCCCTGTCTTCTCCTCTTCCTCCCCCTCATCTATCTCTGATATTGATTAGTCTGTTTCATCTTTTTTTTTCTCTATTTCTCTAATCTACCTATAGCTAGATTTCATTTCTTCGTCTCCCCCCACCCCCCAATCCGTAGTCTCCCTCATTGTACCTTCCACCTAAACAGTTTTCCGCTTTCTATATCTGCCTGCCTAATCCTCCTATTCCCATCTGTGTGTCTGTTATTCCTTCCCCAGCTTTTTATTCTTCCACCTAGTCTTTCATCCTCTTTCTAGCCTCCATTTCTACCCTCTATACTCATTGCTTCCACAGCCTCATGTATCTCTACCTCTTATCACCTCACCAACCTCAATTCCTGTCCTGTCAGTTATCCCCTCTCCACCCCCATTCACTTTCTTATGTATTACCCCTATCCAGGGTCCCATTACCCCTGTTATCTCCTCAATTTCTACTCTCTCTCTCTTCTCCATCAGAGACCTGTCCCATCCTTTTTTTGTCGCCCTTTTTATAGCCCTCTACCTCTTTCCTCTTTCCCCAGTATCCATTGCCCTGTCTCTGACCCATCACCAGCACCCATTGCCCTGCCCCCTCTCCTGTACTTCCTTCTACTACTGAGCATTTGTCTAGCACTACAAGATGTACACAGCGCTGCAGACATATGTAAAAGATGGTCCTTGCTCATCAGAGCTTACAGTCTAGTCTTCTCCAATTCCCCAGCTTCTGCCCACCAACCTCTTCCTCCAATATTCATTTACTCTATCTTTTCTCCACTTTAAACTTAGCATCCATCCCTCTGTCCATCTTTACCTTCCCTGCATATTCCCTTGCTTCTCCCCTGCCCAAAGTGTCTATCCTTCTCTTACTTCTCACTCTCCTTATCCCAGCCAAGCATCAGACTCATCTCCAAGCCCCAGCCCCTTTTTCCAGACCTAGCATTAGACATCGTCTCCCATCTCCATCCTTTAGTATCTGTTCTTTCTCCAGCCCCTGTGATAGCGCTAAGCCCGCTTCTTTCAGCTCCAAGCATCATACCCATCTCGAAGCCCCAGCCTCTTTATCCCACTTGCCCTCCTGTCAACCCCCAGCCACTGCATCATCTCCCTGTCCCCAGCCCCTTCTCCCAGACCCAGTACTACACCCTTTCTTCAACCCCCCATCTCTCATCTGCCCTTTCTCCCATCTCCAGCCCCTATGAGAACACCGAACCCCCTTCTCCCACCTGCTCCCTTATTAACCTCCTACTTCTGTGTTAACTACCTGCCCCTTGCACACTTATTCCAGGCCCAGCATTACACCCCTTCCCCCACCTCCACCTTCTTAGTGTCTGCCCCTGTATTAGCTCCAGCCCCCTTCTAGCCAGGCTCAGCATTTTCAAACAAACTGGAGCTGAGTCTTAAATCTGTTAACTTCTCTTTTTAAGCCAAACAACTGAGCACAGTTGGGGTCATCTTGAAACTTCTACAAGGTTTGTCTGAATATTAGAGATATTGAACTGCACTATTCCTCTCATTCTTATTTTTATGTCGGTTATGCCAAAAATATCAGCTACTGCTTTCTAGGAACGTGCATTCGTTAGCCTACAAATTAACATGCATGAAGTTGATTTTCACAGTTCAATGTGTTCTAACATGTTAAAAATTGTTTATTAAACAAAATATCTAAAATAAACTGAAAAAAGATCCAAAAATCTGGGGACAGCAATTGGCGTGGAAAAACTGAAATGAGCCCACATTCCCCTGCAGTGTTCGTTGTCAATGTAGACAATCTAGGGGAGATGAGTGTACCCGCTTCTCCACACTCTCTGCATGTCTGGCTGACAAAGCAAGCACTTTTTTGATGCCTGTTCATGCCTGGAGCAGATGTAAGTTGTGACGCAGCTTGGGACATCCAGGGCATTGCTGGAATAAGGCGAGGATGTCCAAGTCCCTGGGGATGCCCCAGACACACCTATTCCATGACACTATTCTGTCGTGGATGTCCCCACACTGGAGACATCCACAGACCCGGCTTCTAGATCGGCTGCAGGGATGCCTCCATGCTTTGGATGTCTCTATGTCCATTTTCAGACATGCAAAGCACAAATAGAGCTTCTAAACTAACCCCAATAATGCAATTCTTTCTTCTATACATTTTCCACATGCAACATATAGCATATAACAAATGTACAATGCTAATCACATAATGACCACCCATCAGATCTATGCACCCCCCTCCCTCCCTCCCTCCCCCCCTCCCCCACTCCTCAAGCCATACCACCCTCCAACCCATGCATGGCTTTCAATGTGGTCCCTGAGCCAAAAGGTTGGCCCATCCCTGTTCTTTATTAACTCCTTTGAGCAGTCCCAGTATTCCAGTGATCTCATGACTCCAGTCTTTTATTCCCATCTTCATCCTAAATGCCATTTTACCTTTTTGTATTCCCTTTCCCATCACTCAGCCATAATCTCAAAGCCGGGCAGGATAATTTCTAATTATTCACATTTGACTTAGAACTAATTCAGACAACAGTCCATCCTTGGACAACATATAGCAGTGCATAAAAGAAATGTTATCATATGCATAGATAAAATAGTTGTAGCTCACTGTAATGAAATAATGTGACAAAATTTACCAATGGTTTTCTGTGGGGTTTTTTTGCAGCGCAGCATATAAAAGCTGGGAATCTATAATACCTACTTTAAAAAAATCTAGTTCAAGAATAATAAAAAACACAGACTTTCATTGTGTTTTCTTTATCTATCTTGAACTAGATTCTTTTTAACAGCAGAAGGTGTTAGAATTCCAGCTTTTCTATTCTGCAATTAGCAAAACAAATAAGAGAACGCTGGGAAATGTTGTCTTATTATTTTATTACAGTGAGCTACAACAGCTCTTCTCCCATCCCCCTCCAGGACAACCCTATAGAAAATGTAGGACTAATTTGCCTATGGCTTACCCTAACCTTCCTCTCTCAGTGGCAGCAGCAGCAGATGATCTTTTAAACTGTTTACATCCCAAGGAATTATGTGGCAAAAATTTGAAAGTTAGTCAAAAGTAAACAGTTTTATTTCTTACAAAAATAGATTAACAGAAACAGTGCCGTATCTAGCCCTGTGTGAGTGGTGCAGCCGCACAGGGTGCAAAGAAATAGAGGCGCATTTGGGGCTGCCGGCCTCGGCTCCCTCCCACGCTGCCCCGCTGCCAACGCTTGCATGTTGGCCTGATCACTCCTCTGTATGTGCGCATCAGAAGAGAGAGGGACCAGACCAGCCATTCAAGTTGCAAAGACCCGCACTTGAATAGCTGGTTTGATCCCTCCCTCCTCTGATGCGAGCATACCTCAGAGGAGGGAAGGATCCGACCTGCATGCAAGCGCAGAGTCGGAAAGACCCGCGGTTTTTTTTCTTCAATTGGATGTCGCTGCTGCCAGTCAGCACTGCTGCCGCCAAGGCAACAATAGAAGTGGCGGTGGCAGATGGGGAAGGGCGAGCAGCGTGGGGGAGAGCCGGTTGGATATGGAAGTAAGGTGGGGAGATGCATAGGGCAAATGACAAACCTGTGATTGGGGGTGAGAGGACGCGCCAGATGTGCAAGTCACACAGGGTGCATTTATGGCTTGGTACAACCCTGAACAGAAATGCCAAAGGTGGCCCGTCCCAAAGAGTGAGATTTACTGCACCAGTGAGTGAGACTGAAGGCCAATGAGTGAGGTTTCTCCAGCAGAGATTCAGAATGATACATTTATGCATGAAAACCCTCCCCCCAAGTATGTTTTTCTCTTTGGCCTCAGTCAGTCATTCTCTGTCCTGCAGTACTGCCCCTTGACCTCAATTACCCTCCTCCCAAGGTGGCCAGAAACCTCCTCTTCCCCTCCCTATCCCCCTCAAGCTGCCCAGCATCTTCCCTTTCCCTTTCTACCCTCTCAAATCAGAGTGACCAACATATCTCCTTCCCTTCCCTTCCCTGTCCCCCACATGCAGGGCCTGGTGTAAGACTTGAAGGCACTCAAGACAGACCCTCCATCCTCCTGCGCTGCTCCCTGACCCCCATTGCTGCTGCTGCTGCCCCTCTCCGGGGCCAGCAGTGGTAGCAATGGCAAGAGAACCGCGATGTAGCACTTACCTAAGACCCTGGAAGTTTGCACCGGAGGGGGTGAAAGCGGCAGATAATAGCAGACAGGAATGGCAATGCAGCGCCAGAGCCTTAGGTAAGCACTGTGTGGTTCTCTTGCCATTGATGCCACTGCTGACCCCAGAGATGGGCTGCAGTGGCAGTAATGGGCACCCCCAGACCAGAGCTCTAGGCTACTGCCTAATTCACCTAATGATAATGGGGAAGGGGTTGCTCGATAGGGAAGATGTGTGGGCAGGGCTGGCACAGTTCTGCCCACACATCTTTCCTATCAAGCAACCCCTTCCCCATGTGGGGGTCCCCCCTTTAAACACATGTTTCTCCTCTCTCACCTTTCCATTAATATCTGTTTCCCTAGGCAACCCTCCATTTTCCCCTTAAAACCCCCCCACTCCCATCAAGAGACTCATCCCAATTAAGACATAGGTTAAAGTTAACTTTTAACTGGTCAACCTCAGGACCAAGACAGGAGCACAAGGAAAAGGCAGTATACAGTGCCCTTACTGATCTCAATATTGGGGACTGTCACAACATGTGAAGCAGGATATGCGGGGCTCATGAGTTGCAGGTAGATAGTGAGTCCAGGCTGCTCCAGGGATCCATAGAACATTGCTCCAGGTAACCAAAACCTACAAAATTAGCTGCCAAACTTAAAAACCAAAAGACCGCATGCACTTACACTGTGTGCTAAGCATAAAAGATTAATATAATTTAAAAGAACTAGTCTGCTTACTTTTAATTTAAAGTACTCTTCTATTGCTTTTCTGTGCTGATCCTGGTGACTCAAGCAGTCCCATTGTTGTGTGTGTACAGCCCGAATCCCAAGCAAACACAACTCTTTTTCTCTCTCTGAATTTCATTGTGCATGTAGCTCCTACTCCGTTCTGTCAACGGGGAAAGCACGTGCTGAAACAGCATGTTGTCTCTTGCCGCTGAGGGACCAAGTCTCATGAGAGTTGGGTCAGTGACAGCAATGGCTAGAAGAAACAATGTGCTGCTTTGGCACGTGCTTCTCCTGTTGACAGAACGGAGTTGGGGCTACATGCGCAAAAAGACTAAGAGAGAAAGGAAAGTCATGGCTGGGTTGAGATCCAGGCTGCATGAACACAGCAGCAGGATTGCAGAGGGGCTGCTTGAGAATGTGTAAGAAGAGGGGGCCTGAGTTTGTGAGCTTGAGAGTGGGATTGAATGTATATGTCACACTCCTGATGCATGTGACTTGACTTGGAATGTCTGGATTAAATAATGGTATAGAGTTTATAGAACTTGCTTACAATAGATTCAGGTACTTCAGCAGCAATTGTGAGAATATATTTCTGGAATCAGATGCCTCAAGCCACTTACTGACTGCATGACTGTAAGGCTGTGTAGGTGAAATCTGGGATGTCAATGTCAAAAAATCTGAATTTCTGTGGGAGGGCCAGCAGTGAGGGTGAGCACTTTTAAATGCATCTAAAATCACCCAATCTATGCCCCAAAAATATACATGCCCACCACAATATATGAGGGATGGGGACATGTAGAAGAAAGGGCCAGATGTGCAGAAAAACAGCCAATTTCAGAAATGTGGACATGTGAGATATAGATGTTTGCAGTATCAGCTACATACAGTAGATGTGCCAGCATCAGTATTTTGGGCTGCAAATGTGTATGTTACCACATACACGTCCTGGTCGGCCATTTTAGATGCAGAGATGTGCAGCAGCGCAGAAACAGACAATAAGGCCTTACTGTGCACCTACTAGGTTTTTTTGAGTTGACAAAAAAATATTGAGGGAGTAACATTTGATATCTGGCAGAAAGGAACACTTTTCAAATGTCTTTTCGTACCCAGGTGCAAGTATAGACATGGGCATGTCTGCCACTGGTTGTAAACATGCAGCCCTGTTCTGAAATGGGTGCGTAAGTGTATCTTTGCTGGACTGTCCAGACACTCCTCCACCATTCTCCTGTGCACCATGGATGTGATCGCGCAAGAAACGTCTAAGTTGAGGGTGCTCTAAAATGGCTCTTGGGACGTGAATGTGATTGAGACATCTGAATGACCTTTTCAGATGTCCACATCACAAATAGAGTTTCTAAAATGCCTCCCATATGTAGAGCAATTTGGTTTAGTGTGTTTATGAATGACTGTGTGGTATGAAATGATTGACTGTAGTATGTCTGAGACGTGTTCTGAAAGACTGCTAGGTATGATGGGTTGTAGAGTGTGGATTGAATGGGTGGGGTATGTTTGTAAGGGCACGCAATTGTGCAATTGGGTTTGGTATGTCTGAGTGAGTGGGGCGTTACCATGGGTGTGTGAGTGTGCTTTTCCATGGGTGAGTGAGAGTGGGTATAATGCATGGGTGGTGTCTACAAGACTGTAGTTGAGTCTCTGTGTATGGCTTAAAGATTATGAGACAAAGTGGATAGATGGGTATATATGAAGACTGTGGTATTTTTTTCTATTTGCAGCCCTCTTCTCTTTTTTTTTCTTCACTCTGCTGCCTCTCCCTCCCTCCATCCACTACTTAAGGAATCTCTTCTGCTCTACAACCTTGATCTCCTGCTCCCCTACAACATTGATCTCCTGCTCCCCTAAGGCCTTTCTCTCTCCTCTCACAATCAAGCACGCTTTCTCTTCCCATCAGAGAACTCTATTCTCACTCCTTCCCATCAAGCATTTCAACTCTCTCTTCTATTCCCTTTCAAATCTGCTTTCCCTTAAAAACCTCTCCTCACCTCCCTGAATCCTTCCCCTTCAAGCATTCCTTTCCTTCACCTTCTCTTCCTGACACCCTTGCTGGCTTTGAAACCACCTTCCTCCTCAGTGTTCTTGAACATTCGTGGGCCCACTTCACTTAAAAAATGACTACAGCTCAGGAGCTGTAGTTATTTTTTTCAGGAGCTGTAGAAGGAAAAAAAAAATACCCCTTTGCACAGCAGATGAAAATTGAAGGGCTGAACTTCTCTCCAACCCCCATATGGGGTAAAATATTGTATAGACCCCCCCCCTCTCCAAAGCCTCCCTCTTATGTACATAATCTCCCCCACCAGCATCTGCTCCCTTGCTCCAGTCCCCCTTCTCCCAGCTCCAGTCCCCATACCAGCCATTTCCCACATCAGCTCCTAGCCTCCTTCTCACAGCTCTAGCCCCAGCATCAACTACTTCTGCCACCTTGGTGCGGAAGCAAAAACGCGACATAAAGACTTTTTCAAGTATATTCGTAAGAAAAAAACCTGTGAGAGAGTCAGTTGGTCCATTAGATGATAGAGAGGTTAAAGGGGCACTAAGAGGCGACAAGGCGATAGCGGAGAGACTGAATGAATTCTTTGCTTCGGTCTTTACTGAGGAAGATGTAGGGATGTTACCCATGACTGAAGTGGTATTTAAAGGTGCGGAAGAATTGAAGGAAATATTGATACATCAGGAAGATGTATTACAACTATTAGATAAACTGAAGAGTAGCAAATCGCCTGGGCCGGATGGTATACATCCAAGGGTGTTGAAAGAACTGAAATATGAGATTTCAGACCTGCTATTAGTAATCTGTGAATTTTCATTAAAATCATCTGTAATACCTGAAGATTGGAGGATCGCCAATGTAATGCCAATTTTTAAAAAGGGTTCCAGGGTTGATCCAGGAAACTACAGACCGGTGAGCCTGACGTCAGTACTGGGAAAAATGGTAGAAACCATCAGAAAGAACAAAATTACTCAGCATGTAGATAGTCATGGCCTAATGGGAGACAGCCAACATGGCTTTTATACAAGGAAGATCTTGTCTTACTAATCTGTTATGTTTTTTTGAAGGTGTGAATAAACAGGTAGACAAAGGTGAGTCGGTTGATATAGTGTATCTGGACTTTCAGAAAGCCTTTGACAAGGTCCCTCATCAGAGACTTTTGGCAAAACTAAAGAGTCATGGGATAGGAGGCAGTGTACTGTTGTGGATCAGGAACTGGTTAAAAGATAGCAAGCAGAGGGTAGGGCTAAATGGCCAATATTCCCAATAGAGAAAGGTGAATAGTGGTGTACCCCAGGGATCTGTGCTGGGTCCGCTGCTTTTTGACATATTCATAAATGACCTGGAAAAGGGAATAACGAGTGAGGTTATCGAATTTGCAGATGACACAAAACTATTTAAAGTTGTTAAAACCCAAGAGGATTGTGGAAAATTGCAAGAGGATCTTGATAAATTGGAAGACTGGGCATCAAAATGGCAGATGAAATTTAATGTGGACAAGTGCAAAGTTATGCACCTAGGGAAGAACAACCCAAACTATGGTTACACGATGCAAGGTTCCACATTAGGAACCACCACCCAGGAAAAAGATTTAGGCGTCATTGTGGATACCGTGTTAAAACCCTCGGCCCAGTGTGCAGAGGTGGCCAGGAGAGCAAATAGAATGCTAGGTATCATAAGGAAAGGAATGGAAAATAAAACAAAAGATATTATAATGCCTCTATATCGTTCCATGGTGAGACCGCACCTTGAATATTGTGTGCAATTCTGGTCGCCGTATCGTAAAAAGGATATAGTGTTATTAGAAAAGGTTCAGAGAAGAGCCACCAAAATGGTAAAGGGGATGGAAGAATACTCCTATGAAGAAAGGCTAAAAAGGTTAAGGCTCTCTAACTTGGAGAAGAGACAGCTGAGGGGAGATATGATAGAAGTCTATAAATTAATGAACGCAGTGGAACGGGTAAACGTAGATCGATTGTTTACATTATCAGAATATAGAAAGACTAGGGGACATGCAATGAAGCTACAGGGTAAACTATTTAAGACTAATAAAAGAAAATATTTTTTCACTCAACGTGTAATCAAACTCTGGAATTTGTTACCGGAGGATGTAGTAAAGGCTGTTAGTGTAGATGGGTTTAAAAAAGATTTGGACAAGTTCCTGGAGGAAAGGTCCATAAACCATTATTAAGAAGGAACCCAGGATATCAATGCTTGACCCAGTACAAGCATTGTGGAACCTGTGTCTTTTGGGGAAACTGCTAGGTATGTATGACCTAGACTGGCCACTGTTGGAAACAGGATAATGGGCTTGATGGACCTTGGTCTGACCCGGTATGGCATATCTTATGTCCTTATGTTCACCTGTTCCCAGCATCATCTCCCCTCTCCCACTGCCATCCTCATCCCTTATCCCACCGCTATCTCCAGCATTTCCCAGCATCAGCCCCCTTCTCCCATACTAATCACCAGCATCAACCCCTTTTCCAACCATCATCCTCATCCACAGCATTTTCCAGCATCAATTCCCTTTTCCTCACTCCATCCCAGGCATCTTCTATCATCAGTACCTTTCTCCAACTCCCATCCTCTGCATTTCCCATCATCACTCACCTCCATTATCTTCCCCTTCTCTTACACATAGCCCCAGCATTTTCCATCATCATCCCCTTTCCTGGTCCCATTCCCAGCATCTTTCAGTGTCAGCTCTCTTTATGAAGCCCCACTATCTGCCCTGTTCTTTTATCTACCTTCAGCCAATGACTTTCAGCACGAGTTTCTTCCTTCACTCCTTGCCACTCTCTGCATCTCAACTGGCTGCCTTGGATGCAAGAACATTTCAAAATATGAGGGCCAGTCACTTCCTATATCTCATGACCCTGTGGTTCAACCCCCTCCCCCCACCCAACATTGCCACATAGCCTGTGATGACACCAAGCTTTGCCCTGAAGCTTCTGGCAGTGTCACACATTAGCATCCTTATCCTTTATCCCCTCCCTTTTTGCCCTGTTCTCGATCTCTAGCCAGTCCTGGAAATAACTAGGCCTCTTCCACCACCACTACCATAAGCAGTGACAGCCTTCACCTAGTCATCACTGCCTAACCCTAGCTGCGGCCTCTCTGCCACCATAATAGGTTTCCAACAAATCCTGCACTGTGCTCAAAAAGATATCCAAACTGATATCCAAGCGGTGAACTCCATCCTATCAATAGAGACCCAGACAGTCAGTTGTCAGGAACTCATATGACAGCACCAGACTCTTAAGTAAAATCACATACTTGGAAATCTCAGAATTCATCCAACAGGGGAGTCTATCTACTGCATTAGGTTGCCTGGCATCCCTCCAAACCAGTTCAGGAATAATCTGGGATTACACTAGGTGAGGAAATAACACCTTACCATTAGTAAATCTGTCTTCATTTGCCTGATCAAGTCCACTTCTTCATCACACAGAGATCATCCCCCCCTCCCCTCAGATGAATAAACAATAATTATGGTAATGAAAAACACCTTGCTTGCAAGACTGAACAGATGAGCTGGCTCCAGTTCATGTCCTGAACCCCAATCCCTGATAAACTCTCCAATCCCTGATAAACTCTCAGCTGGGACTCCATAGCTTCTTTTTGAGCCCAGAGGATGAAAGAATACCCACACATCCAAAACACAAACCTCAGGTGGCAGTAATCCTGAACAGAAACTGGTAAAAAAAGAAGAAAAGTGTGAACAACTTTCACATGTTACGGCACATAGCCCAAATACTGTTGGAATACCAGTGCCCAATCTTCTGAATAAATGACGGAGAGCCCTCCAATCGGCCACAAAGGTATCTACACCTATATGGAAGGAATGAGTACCATAATCACAGGAGTCTAACCCACCGCATGACAAACTCTTCTTCAGCATTGCAGGAAATGGAAATTTAGTCAAAGGAGAACCATCTATGTGATGAGCCAGTACCACCCATCCTCCAGCCACAAGCGCAAAAACTGCTGTGCACAGCCCACAAGGCATGTACCAAACCAGGAGAATGCCTCAAGACTGCCCATATACCCTTCCCTAATTGGTCTGTCTTGGATTTAAGAACCTGCAAGCGCACTTTCAGCTCATCAACCCACATGTTTTACTGCAGTAGTCCAGTAAATTGGCGAGCATGCTTTGCGGGAACCACCATCTTGCTAAACCTCATTGCAGTGTAAAAGGCAAAGGAGAATGCTACCTGGAATAAAACTGACTCAAATGCCAAGGAGCAAACCTTTAGTACCTCAAATAACCTTATCAAAATGTCATGCGTAATTGGAAGGCAAGCAGGCCACCTCGGAGGACTACTGAGGCACATGTACTTTTGAACTAACTTCTCTACCAAGAAGGAAGTAAACTCCTGAATCTTCCTGACAAATGCCATGCTCGCCAACGAGGTAGCCATCATCCCAGAAGACATGCCCTCCAGTTTGGCATAGATAATGAAATCCACCACCAACTGCTCCTGAAAAGAAAGCTGCACAGCACATCCCACTGCACTAGAAAATGCCCACATCCAGCTTTCCAAGTATTGGAATGCCAGAGCACTTCTCTGCAGACTCTGGCAAAAGTATCCACAGCTCCTTTGCGATCTTGGTAATGTTGTCATCCATGTTTGGGGCCAGCGCCTGAAAAACACAGACACTCAAAATGAAAAGTGCATCAGTAATATCATTACAGCTACCTGTGGCATGGCTCGCTGTCAAAGTTCCATTAAACGTCAGGCAACGCAGGACCACCAACTGAAGTAACTCTGTCAACAACAGGCAACAGGCTGACTGTTATTTGATAGCCTGCACCATTGCTGTGCCGTCTGAATGCAGGATCATTCTTCAGTGTACCAGGAGTGCCACCAACATGGAGATCAGCTAAAGAAGGCAATATTCCGGCAGCATCCCTTGTCCTTCCAGGCCTGGGACAATGCCCTATGGAAAAAGAAGCTGAAACTGGCCGCTGGTGGCATCACCCTTCCTTTGTCAGCCTGTCACATTTTCATTGCTGCTGCCACCACTATAAAGTACAATTCTGCTCTGCTAGGAGATCATATTACAGCTCCGCCATCTCATCTGCCACGAACTCCTTCAGACAACTCTACTCTGTTTCATTCTCTGTCTCAGCCTGCTGTCTGCCCTATGTCCTCTGCCCTTCCCCCCCCCCCTTGCCAGACCCCAGCTCCCTTGCCAATTCTGAGAAGACTGCTGCACATCATTCCGTGTACTCTGCTAGCCCCTCTCCCACATTAGAGTCCCTGCCGTCCCCATCTAGCCCTAGTCCAATGTCAGAGTCCCTTCCTTTTCCTTCTGCTCCCTCTGCCACCTTTTCCCATCTTTGGCTCTCCTTTCAGCCTATTTCTGCAGCCGTTCTGTCAAGGGTTCTCAACTTCTCCTGCAAAATTACATGTCCCTCTGACCCCATCCTCTCTTCTTGGATCTCAGAGCCTTCTCTAGCTCTTCTTCCCTTTGTGCTTTCTATCTTTAACACTAGTCTCACTTCCGGTGTTTTCCCCTCCCTATGGAAGCATGCCATTGTTCGTTCCATTCTTAAGAAGCCCTCTGATACCCTGGCCAACTGGCGCTCCATCTCAAAGCTTCCATTTCTTTCCAAGATTCTCGAAAATTGGTCTTTGCACAGTTGTCTACACATCTTGATACTATACACATTTTTCACCCTCACCAATCTAGTTTCTGACCCGGCCACAGCACAGACACTATCTTTCTCTCTCTACTAAATGAAGTACACACTGCTCACGAATAGGGTAATATCTCACTCGCAGTTTCCTTGGACCTATCCTCAGCCTTCGATCTGCTGGACCACCAATTACTTTCTCGCGTCTGTTTGACTGCAGGCTCCGGAACACAGCACTTCAGTGGTTCCGGTCTTTCCTATCCTCTCACTCCTTCTCTGTGGTCTGCGGTGCAGCCTCATTTCCTCCTGTTCCCCTCACCTGTGGTGTTCCCCGGGGGGCAATACTGGCCCTCTCCTTTTCAACATCTTTTTAACTTCCCTTGCACAATTGATCCAACAACTAGGCATCTCCAGCTACCTTTACACTGATGATATTCTTCTTCTTTTTCACACGGACTCGCACTCCCCATATCTGGCCCCCTTAAACACCTGCCTATCTGCCATCTCCAACTGGCTCCTCGCCAATCGACTTTTTCTTAACCCCTCTAAATGTTCTGCAATTTGGCTCACCTTCAATATCCCCAGGCCCACAATAGCTCCCCCTTCTGTCACACTCCCTAGTCCCTCTTGTTCAATCTCTCCTCTATCTTGGTGTCATTCTGGATTCTTCGTTAACCTTTCATGATCATCTCAGTTCTCTGGTTCAGCGGTCCTTCTTCCTTCACCAGATTCGTGCCCTTTGTTCCTCCCTCGACCCACATTCTCTCGCAACTCTCCTTCTGTCACTGGTGATTTCCAGAATCGATTACTGTAATGGGGCACTTGCTGGTCTCCCCCTTTATCTACTTCGCTGCCTTCAAAATACAGCAGTCCGGATCCTCACATACTCCTCTCATCATGAACACATTACACCTACCTAATCCATCTTCATTGGCTTTCCATAAAATACCGTATTGATTACAAAATCCTCACCTCAGCTCACCAGGCGATTCATACAGGCACTCCACAATACTTAGGCAATCTCCTCCAATTCCACTTCCCTCACTGCCTCCTCAGATCCCTACACACCCACCAGTTGGCCCTTCCCTCCGTTTCATGGGCACATCTAGAACAGATGCATCACTCTGCTTTTTTCTTCCTTGCTCCCGCTCTATGGAACTCTCTACCTATCACCCTGTGTGCAGAACCCTCATACACCCAATTCAAATCCCTGCCCAAAACCCACCTGTTCCAGCTTGCGCATGACCTCCCCCCACTTCTCTCCCCCAGATTAGTTCTCCCCTCCTGTCTGTCTTCCTTAGGCTTGTTCTCCCCCTTACCGACCTTCCCTTTCTTCTCAATCTTTTTTCTTTCTTAGCTGTCCTGTCAACAACCGTTGCTCCATTCCTTTCACTCTGATGTTTTTGACTATTATAAGCCTCTCTGATGCCTCACTGTCTAGAGCGGTATATCAAATAATAATAAAGATAACTGTGCACACTCCTCCAACCCAACTAACCTCTCCAAAAAGGAAAATCAAATAATGAACCTACGTGTTTCTCTACCTGAAACCTTGTATACCACCTAATACATGAAAGTTGTAAAAGCTTTAAAATAGGTGCATTCTACTAAGCAACCTTCTACTCCAGGGTATACCCTTGTATACCCTGGAGTAGAGGAGGGACAGGAGAGATATGATGCAGACCTTTAGTTCCCTGTAAAACAGAGCACTTCCTAAAATCCTGTTACATATGTTTGTTATCTGTAAACTGCTTTGAATGATAGAAAGGCAGTATAAAAATAATTTTAAATAAATAAAATAAATAAATACTTAAAGGGAATTAATGAACAAACCTTCAAAGAAGGGGAAGCTGTAAAACTAGAGGCCATACAATGAAGCTTCAAGGCAGTAAACTTAAAAGCAACATCAGAAAATACTTTTTCACTGAAAGGGTGGTGGATGTTTGGAATGCCCTCCCAATGGAAGTGGTGGGGGCAAATACAGTGGCAGAATTCAAAATGTCATGGGACAGTCACAGTGAATCCCTTTATATCAAGAGGATAAAATCAAAGCAAACTTACAATAAATAGAGGGAAGGGGTGACCTGCATGGAGCGACAGGTACAACTCTAAACACAGGCATAGAGGGGGGGTGACCTGCACGGAGCTGCAGTTACAACCACTCTAGCCACCTTACTGGGCAGACTAGATGGACCATATTGGCCTTTATCTGCCATTATATAAAATGTTAATATGTAAAGCTCCCATCAAATGCAAAACCCAACAGGGAAAGCACGCAGTGTTAACCGGCAGCAAATGAAATTTCAACTTAATAACCAGCCTTTGCTATCAATCTCCCCAGACCTAACTGTCACAGCAAATCATCTGCCTGATCAAACAAGGCATACTGCACTGATCAGAGGCTAGAGTCAATGAAGGATTTAACACTGCTGGGTAGACGAGGTTGTGGTTTAGGTGAAACTTGCTCAGCTCCAAAGGCAAGCTTACCAGATCTATAAAAGGAAACTCCAAAAAAGGACCCACAATTCATCCCAGGCACCATTCTTGGCATGTTTCTTGTGCACAAATTTCCCATCAGCCCCGGCGAGCTTAACAGAGCCGCGAGAGAAACTCTCCCTTCGCGCCTTTGAAAGCCGCACCGAGGAGAGTGATTGAGGCGGGCTCTGCCAGGCAGCCGAGGGGGGGGGGCCCGCGGGAGACACTTGACTGCAGGAGACTCTTCATTCTGCTGCTGCCACGGCAGCAGCAGCAGCAAGTTCCTTTTTCTTTTAAGGTTTCTCTGGGCTAATGGGGTGGAGGGGGGGGGTTAGGACTGGTAATGGGCTATGGGGGGCTAAGACTGGTAATGGGCTGATGGGGGGTTAGGACTGGAGGTGGGTTGATGGGGTTAGGACTGGTAATGGGCTATGGGGGGGCTACGACTGAAAATGGGGTGATGGGGGGCTTAGGACTGGTAATGAGCTATGGGGGCTAGGACTGGTAGTGGGCTGGGGGGTTGCTAGTACTGGAAATGGGCTGAGTGGAAGGGGGGACTTGAACTGCAAATAGCTGATGGGGACGGGGGCTTGGAATGGAAATGGGCTGATTGGAAGGGGGCTTGAACCGCAAATAGCTGATGGGGAGGGGGGCTTGGAATGGAAATGGGCTGAGTGGAAGGGGGCTTGAACTGCAAATAGCTGATGGGGAGGGGGGCTTCGAATGGAAATGGGCTGTGAGGGGAGGGAGCTAGGACTGGAAATGGGCTGAGTGGTGGGGGAGAGTTAGGACAGGAAATGGGCTGATGGAGGGGCTAGGATAGGACTGGAAATGGGCTGTTGGGGGGTACTAAGATTGGAAATGGGCTGTGGTGGGAGCTTGGATTGAAATGGACTCATGGAGGGACTAGAACTGGAAGTAGGTTCATGGGCCCCTACAATAGGGGGGCTTGGATTGGAAATGGGCTGAGTGGAGGGGAGCTAGGATTTGACATGGGCTGATGGTGGGGCTAGGAAAGGACTAGAAATGGGCTGATGGAGGGCTGGGATTGGAAATGAGCTGATGGAGGGACTCGGATAGGACTGGAAATGGATGGGGGAGCTAGGAATGGAAATGGGCTGATGGTGGGGCTAGGATAGGATTGGAAATGGGCTGATGGGGGGCTAGGACTGGAAATGGGCTGATGGTGGGGCTAGGATAGGATTGGAAATGGACTGATGGGGGACTAGGACTGGAAATGGGCTGATGCGGGGACTAGAAGGGAGTGGATGCTGGCTGGGGCTGGAACTAGCTGATGTTGGGGGAAGATTAGAATGGGATGGAGCTGGGAGAGTGAGATGGAGAGGAGAAAAATATTTTGTGTGGGAGGGAAGAAAAATCTACAATTGGCCAGATATTGGGAGAGTAAGTGGGGATTGAGGATGGAGGGGTAAAATGTGAGTGGATGAAATAGGAATGAGGAAAGAGCAAAAGGAGAAGATTAGTATGTTAAAGCAGATGTAGAGAGAGAATGGAAAAAAACTAGAAGAGAGAATAAGGACAAATGGACAGCAGACGATGGAGAGTTAGCAGAAGACACGAAGAAACCAGAAGAAAGTGGCTAGAGCAATTGCAACTGAAAAAGAAATGCACAAAAGTTAGAAAAATATCTCTTTATTTCGAATTTATTAACTGGAATATGTCAGCTCTGGGAAATGTGCATCATTAACGTCTGCGCTTTGTTTAGTACAAGAGGAAATTAATTTATAGTTTTATTTCTACAGTGTTGTTGTACATTCCAAGTTTGACTTTTGGGGTTCCCAATTTAATTATTGTCTTCCTGTTTCTAAATTGTGATTTCTTGTTTGGTGATGATCTATGTTCTGCATGTGTAACTGAGCTGAGGTATTCTGTTTATGTAATTCCTATTTGATATTGCCACTTGTTCTCTTTCCCCAGTAGGTCATATATTGTTATTCTCTGAAATGTATTGGTTTAATATTTGCAGTGTTGCCTTTTGATAGGTAGAGTATGGTGCTTTGTGAGTCCTGGTAGTGCCGTTATGATACGGCGGGTTTGCTATGGGTTTAAATGGGCAGTGTTTGTAGTAGTTTCTAATGTGGCTGGCGATTGGCACTGGATTATAGTAATGTAGAAATTGTTTAGTCTTTCTTTATCCATACACTCATTAAGAGACATGTTTACTAAAAGTTAGTGTATGGTAACATTATGCAAATATTTATGCAAATGAGGCCCCCACACCGAGTCTCCGCACATGGCCCCGCATCCCCCTTGGGCCGCCCCTGCCACCAACCTAATGATGGAAGAAACTTTGGTTAGCAATTCCAGTGGCACTGGCAACCCCAATTGTCCACCCTGAGCTCTACTCCACCCTCCTTGGCTAAGACTTGATAAGTCTTTGTTGAGCCCTATCTTAAATGCTATATCTGTGATGGATGTGGCATGCCAGGTACTCACATTTACTGACATTAATAGTGAAAACAGAAATTAACAGCCTCTCTGACCTCTGGCCAAATAGCATGCCTGCACTTTCCCACAACTTTCCAGTTCCCTGAGTGTTTTCAGATGGCCCCATGATGGAGGGTCCCCAAGCAGAAGGGCTCACACTTGAAGGGGTCCTATGCTGAAAGGGCCATGATCGCAACATATTCATCTCTATTAATCAAATGATGATGTCATGGAAACCCTATGCCTCAGACTTGTCCTTAGTCAGCCCTTTCCTAAATTACTCATCATAATTCAACCAGGTCCATCTCCCAAATATCTGATAACACCCACAAGACCAAGTTGCAGTATTGCAAGAACCCAGTTTATAGCCTGGTTTAGCCTCCCCAAAAATACTCAGATATGAAAAGCTAGCAAACAATTTAAGATATTTCTTGACACCTTCGGCTGGCTATGCTTCATCTCCTTACTGTCGTTAGATCTCCTTCTGTCACCCCATTCCTGTTCCCGAACCTGTAGTGAGAAAATGTCTTCATATTTACCCCTCAAAGTTTTCCACCACAACTTCTGAGCTACCTGACAGTCTAGCAAGGCAATCACACTCAAGGTGTGCCCTCGCCACAAGAACTGTGTCCCAACCAGATCCACACTACTGCCTCCCCCATCCAACCAATCCACTCCCAGTCCCTCCCTCCCTCAAGTTAGAATCTGAAGACAATGATAACTCAGAAGAGTCCAATGACTCTCAAACATGCATGGGATCTGACCCCCATGACTGTTGCTTGCATTTTTTTTTTATTTAACCACTTGACCATACGTGGCAGGTAATAAAGGAATTTCTTATCCTGCAGAAGATGTCCCAAGCTCTTATCCACCCCTCTTCCTAAAAGCCTTTGTCCACTTTCCAGGCCCCCCAGATAGGTTCACCTCCCTGGTACCTTTCCCCTACCCATCCTCCTGAAAGAAGGCACAAGCTACAGACCCCACAAGCTCTTCAAAGCTATCCTACTCTGTCATGCTGTCACCGCCCAGGTTCTCCTCACTTGCTTTAGTATTGAGGGACTGGCAGACTGCCTCAGAACCTCACAATACAACCCAGCCATCCTTCCTCTGGTGATAGATAACTGATAAGATTGAACTGTGGCACTTCTGCTCCCTCACCAGAGCTCCCAACCCCTCTTCCTTACCCTACTTCTTCCCACAGTACCTCCCATGACCATTACCAGTCAGACACCCTAAAATTTGTCCTGAGCTCCACTACAGCAGAGACCATGGCCTTTACCCCAATCTTCCCACAACTAACCAGCACTACTGCAGCAATTCAGGGGCCAGTTGCAGCAGATGCTGGACCAGCACTAGGACCCAGCAGCTACCCACTCATGCTGGTACCACCGCAGTCATCTAACAGGACCTGCTCCCCCAATGCAGCAGCATCAGCCCATTGCCTTCCATGGATAACCTCACACAATACTCCGACGTGCTACTCCTGGCTGCCTAATGAATCACTCTCCAGATAGGCCACCGAGCGTGTCAGCTACGGGACCTACTCCTGCCCCTCCTATCTGTTCAGTGCCTAACCTGGCCGCCTCCTCCACTGCACCAGCGGTGGCCCCATGCAGTGGGACCAGACCCAAGGTAAGACTGCAGAGAAGCAGAGAACAAAATTACAGAAACACTCTCTCTGCAAACTTCTCCAGCTACCCCTAGCTACAAAGTTCTGTCTCCCCACCCTTTTGCTGCTCTCCTCCCCTCCCACCCTCTTTTGCCTACTTAATCCACTGCTCTCTTCCTTCCCCCTTCCCCCATCTCCCACTCTACCCCACCCAAACCCTAGCTATCCCTAAACTGGCCCTCCAGCCTGCTCAGCATGGATCGGCCATGTTATGGTACCATCAGAATGGCCCTGAGGGCACATCAAATATCCAAAACATTATCTAGCAAAGGCAGTAGCTCTAGTTCTCCTTTGAGATACAGGAAGCAAAAGAACCAGGTTCTCATGTGTTTTCATCTCTCTTCTTTCCTGTAGGGCTTATATATGTTTATAGGTCTTTAAATCTGATCTTATAGGGCTTACAGTGCAGATTCTGCAATATTTTGGTAATCCTGTTCCCCGGATTGCAATCATATGAACCCCCAAAATATTTATTAAATACATTCAAGTCTATGGGGGGGGGGAGAATATTCAAAGAAAGTAACATGATTAGCAGGCTGCATTACTCCCACTGAGCGGGCTAGTCAGCAGCGCATACCCGGTTAGTGCCACTGAATATCCCCTCTTAGGGCCGCTGAATGCCGCAATACTAACCATTTAGTGCTGGGATGTTCCAGGGCAGAGCGGGCACAACACCGAGGGTTAGCCAGTCAGCGCTGATATTGACACTAATCAACTAAAGTTAGGCCAAAAAAAAGCTGTCCTAACTTTAGCAGGTTTAGCTATCCGGGCAACCTGGATATTCAGTGCCGCTGGATATGGCCCCAGCACTGACTATCCGTTTTTAATTTTCAATGGTGATGGCCAGCGACTTTACTCACGCTGACTGCCGCTGCCAAATATGCCCCCCACCCAATGTTATTACTACAGTTGTAGATCAGCCTTGAAATTATTCCAGTTCCTGTACTTTCATGCAATAAACGGAGGCAAATTTTCAGTAAACTATGCACTTCTAGCCCACATATATTACAGTCAGTTTTCAGAGGAGAAACAATGAGTGTTGCCTTTACAATGAATCATAGAAAATAACAGCAGATGAAGACCAAATGGCTTATCTAGTCTGCTCATCCACACCAACTGCTCAGCTCTTCAATCCCTTTCTCTCTCTTCGAGATCCTTGGTGATTGTCCCAGGCTTTCTTGAATTCTGATGCTATCCACTTCACTATCTCCACTGGGATACTTTTCCATGCATCCACCACCCTTTCTCTAAAAAAATATTTCCTTAGATTACTCCTGAGTCTACACCCTTTCACTTATTTATGACTCTCAATCCAGAGCTTCTTTTCCACTGAAAGGGTGTTTACCTCTTGTACATTTATTCCTTGAGGGTATTTAAATGTATCTTTAATATTACCCCTATACTTCCTCTATATATATTTAGTCTGTCCCCATATATTTTATGACAAAGATTACCGACTATTTTAGTAGCTGCCCTCTGGACTGACTCCATCTTATCTGTCTTTTTGAGGGTGTCCAGAATTGTACACAGTACTAAAAATGAGCTCTCACCAGAGACTTGTACAGAGGCACTATCATCTCTTTTTTCCTGATGGTCATACCTCTCCTTATGCACCCAAGCATCCTTCTAGCTTTTGCCAACACATTTTCTGCCTGTTTGGCCACCTTAAAATCATTAGATCCCTTGCATATTTGCAGTCCAAATGCATGACCCTATAGTTTTTAGCACCAAATATTAGCTACCAATCTCTAGATCAGAGATGGCACAAGAAGATGAGGTGCCCTAGGCAAACCTATCTTTTGCTCCCCCCTACTCCCTCTGGCCCCATTGCCGCCACTGCCGCCCCTATCCGGATGTCAGAGAGGGGGCAGAAGCAAATAGCCCCATGGCACCAAAGTTTAAAGATACGTGCTGCAGGGCTGTTTGTGCCCATTGCCGTCGCTGCCTGTTCTGAGAGGGGCGACAGCAGCAGTAATTGGCGCCCCTGAAGGACAGGCACACTAGGCGACCACTTAGTTTGTCTAATGGTAGCACTAGTCCTGCTCTAGACCATTCCTTCCTCCTCTGTTATCCATACAATCTCCAGAAACAAGCAGGAATGAGTCTTCACATATGGGTATCGTCGGTACCGACGGAGCCTGCGCGGGAACGCTCCCCAGCGTCCAGTGAAAGCTTTTGGGAGCATCCCACAGTGCCTGCGCGCTGCCTTCCCGCCTTTCCCAACCGCCTCTCTCCAGTTCTTCTTTTCCGCAGAGCCAGCAGGTCGTGTTCCTGTCACCGCAGAAGTTTTTTATTTTTTTCTTTATTTTTCTGTGTCGCATCTGCCTTCTTCGACGTCAGACCGGTACCGCCGTTTTTTTCTATTCTTTCTTTAAAAAAACAAAACAAAACTATTCTTTACTTCAACTGTGCATTTTCAGTTTGGGCCTTAGGCCTGAATATTTTTCTTCTCATGGAGAAGCCCGCTTCCGGGTTCAAAAAGTGCACAAAATGTGGCGGTACTATTTCTGTCACCGACACCCATGATTGGTGTCTAAAATGTTTGGGTCCTGACCTTTCCATCACGGATTGTGTGTCCTGTACCGTGATGTCTAAAAGAGGTCGGCAGAACCGAGCAGCCAAGTTCAGTACCCTGTTTCCCTCTGATGCAGCCTCGGTGGCATCGACGTCTTGCAGGGCTTCTTCTTCCTCCCATGGATCTCAGGTAACCAAACATAAATCTAGCCGGACCTCGAAGGGCAAATCTCCCTCTAAGCATCGAGATGCCTCCGGGCTTGTCCTCGGGGATTCCGCACCGGCAAAATTACCCTGGCGGGACGTTTTGGCTTCCAAAGCATTGTCTATGGGGTCACAGGTTGACATCGATGGCTCGGCCTCGACCGATCACCTGTTGCCGTGTTCTGGGGTACCGGTGGCCTCCACTGGTACCGACATCCAGACTCTGGTGGCGTCGATGGATCAGAAGATTCTGTCCATGCAGCGCACCCTAACGGCGTTTATGCAGGCTGCGATGCCTCCGGTACCGCAACAATCTCCGTTGCCGGTACCGGCTCCGGCACCGATTGCATCGACATCGGCTTCGGTGTCGACTGCAATGGTACCCTGTCCTACAATGCCCATCGGTACCGAACCGGTACCGCTTACTCCCGATGTCGATCCCACTCGGCACGCATATCGGGCTTTACAGGAGCATCCAGACAGGCGATACTTCGATTCCTCCGAAGACTCTGATGAGTCGGAGGCTTCTGTCGAGGCATCGGTACTTCTTCCTCAGGAGTCTGCTTCTCCAAAACGAAGAATGTCTCCTCCAGAAGACTTGTCTTTTCAAGACTTCATTAGGGAAGTGGCTAGGGACCTCTCCATTACAGTGGCCCCTGAGTCAGAGCCTAGAGCCAAGCAATTAGATATTTTGCAATATCCTAAGGCTCCTAAAGAGGCAGCTATCTTACCTATTCATGAGATTCTCTATGATCTCATGTTGAGCGTGTGGGAGACTCCTCTTACCACCTCTCCTCATTCTCGTAGGTTAGACACCATGTACCGTGTCCCTCCTTGTCCTGGCTTTCATAAGTCTCAGCTTCCTCACCACTCTATTGTGGTAGAGTCTGCCATGAGGAAAATAAAGCGTGCAAAGAGACACTCATCTAATCCTCCAGGACGTGAATGCAGGACCCTAGATGCTTTTGGCCGAAGGTTTTTCCAAGCTAATATGCTTGCTGCCAGAATCAACTCCTATAGTCTCTATATGGGGATGTTTCTAAAAGAAGTCACAGATCATCTGCAGACTTTAGCTCCTTTTATTTCAGAAGATAAAAGGCAGGAATTTCTCACTTGGCTCAAACATGCCCAAGATGTTTCCAAATTTTCCAACCGTGCAGCCTTTGACTCTTTTGAGTGTGTAAGCAGAGCCTCGGATATTGCCATAGGTGCACGCAGAATTGCTTGGTTACAAGCCTCTGATTTGGAACTCTGGGTCCAAGATGAATTGGGAAATCTTCCTTGTACAGGTGAAAACCTTTTTGGCAAGGATTGGCAAGCAAAGGCCACTCAGATGGATGCTGAGAACTCTGCTTTGGATCACTTTCAAAGTCTACCTCTGCTCCTGTTAAGAAAAGATTGTTCAAAAAGACACCTTTTTCTAAAAAGGGAAGATATTATCCTGCTTATGGTCAGAAGGCATCTTCTGCAGGTCGTTTTGCTGCAAAGCGTCAGCAACCACCTAAACAGGCCAAGTCAAAGGCTGCCAGGCCTCCCACGGCCCAGCAGCCTCAGCCTCCTCAGGGCCTTTGACTTGCAACTAGAGAACTTAGCCTTTCTAGCTCTGGAAGAACCAGAGCCCCTCACCATTCCAGGAAGGTTGGCTTACTTTGCTCCCAAATGGGAGCAAATCACAGCAGAGCAATGGACCCTCTCCATTATAAGGGAAGGGTACAAGCTTCATTTCTTAACCCTTCCTCCCCACACCATGGTGAAACAGTTCAATTCTCCAACATCTCTCCTCAACCTTCTGGGTCAGGAGATTGCTACCCTTCTTGCCCAAGGGGCAATAGAAGAAGTACCTCTTCTTCAACAGGGCTCAGGGTTCTACTCCCCTTATTTTCTTATTCCAAAGAAAACAGGGGGCTACAGACCCATATTAGATCTCATAGAATTGAACAAGTTTCTATTCAAAGAGAAATTCAAGATGATTTCTCTCGGTGCTCTGCTTCCATACCTTCAGAGTCAGGACTGGCTTTGTTCTCTAGATCTCAAGGATGCGTACACCCATGTCCTCATCCATCCAACACACAGCAGGTTCCTTCGGTTCCTTTTTCAAGGAAAGCACTACCAATACAGGGTGATTCCTTTCAGTCTGGCCTCTGCACCAAGGGTGTTCACGAAATGCATGGCAGTAGTAGCTGCATTTCTACGCACTCTAGGAATATTCGTTTTCCCATATCTGGACGACTGGCTCATTCGAGCTCCATCCCAGTCAGAGGCCCAGACTTGTCTAACCTGCACAATGCGTGTCCTTCAGTATTTGGGACTGGTAATAAACATCCCAAAATCCCATCTCACCCCTACTCAGTCTCTGGAGTTTATAGGGGCCTTGCTGGATACCACAACTGCAAGGGCCTATCTTCCTCAGGCCCGTTGCCTACGCATGGTGCAGTTAGCCTCCCAGATACAGTTAACTGCTCGAGAGATGTTACAACTATTAGGCCACATGGCATCCACCGTGCACATGGTTCCATATGCTCGCCTTCACATGAGGGCAGCTCAATGGACTTTGTTCACCCAATGGACTAAAACATCAGGTTGCCTGTCAGACAAAATAGCAAACTCCAGTCGCCTATTTTGGTCTCTCCAGTGGTGGAAGTCCTCTCCAAATCTGTTGCTGGGGTCCCCTTTTCAGCAGTTGCTACCCCAAGCAACTCTGACAACAGATGCTTCTCCAATGGGTTGGGGAGCTCATCTGCAGGATCTCTCCACCCAGGGCATCTGGTCTCCTCAGGAGACTTCTCTGCATATCAATCTCTTGGAACTCAGAGCAATATTCTTAGCTCTCAGAGTGTTCCATTCCCTGCTCAGCTACAGGACAGTCCTCATCCATATGGACAACCAAGTAGCCATGTTCTATGTAAACAAGCAGGGCGGGACTGGCTCTCTGTCGCTTTGCAACGAAGCTTTGCGACTGTGGGCCTTCGCCAGAGAGCATCACATCCATCTTCTGGCAGTATATCTTCCAGGCGTTCAAAACTCTTGGGCGGACAGACTCAGTCGAGTTCTGCTTCTACACGAGTGGTCCCTCCACATGGACCAGGTAGCTAGGATTTTTCGAATTTGGGGAACCCCGGACATAGACCTCTTTGCAAGTCCGTGGAATGCCAAACTTCCCCGGTTCTGTTCCAGAATTCCATGTCAGGGAGTTCAGGCCAAGGATGCCTTCCTCCTTCACTGGGGTCAAGACTTCCTTTATGCCTTTCCACCCATTCCCCTAATTCCCAAAACTCTTTTCAAGCTTCAGAGAGATCGAGGGACCATGATCCTCATAGCACCACATTGGCCACGCCAAGTGTGGTACCCTCTACTTCTGCATCTCTCTCAAGCTCCTTCCCTGGACTTGGGCTCTGCACCAGACCTTCTATCCCAGGAAGAAGGAACGTTGTGGCACCCAAACCCCCAGTCTCTCCATCTCAGTGCTTGGTTGCTGAGGGCCTAGACCTTCAAGATTTTCATCTCTCTCAGCAAGTCAGAGATGTTATTCATGCCTCTAGAAAACCTTCTACTAGACGTTCCTATGCTTTCAAATGGAAAAGATTTACCATTTGGTGTTCAGGGAAAGGTCTTAACCCTCTTGCAATACCTCTGAATTCTTTACTAGAGTATCTCCTGCATCTATCCCATGCAGGTCTGAAAACGAATTCAGTAAGAGTCCATTTGAGTGCTATTGCAGCGTCCCTCAAGCCTCTCAATGGACAGCCTATTTCCTCTCATCCTCTTATAGCAAGATTCATGAGAGGCCTTCTTCTAACTAAACCTCCCATTAGACCACCTCCAGTGGCATGGGATTTAAACTTGGTTCTTGGCCAGCTTATGAAGCCACCCTTTGAACCTTTAGCCACCACCTCCTTGAAATTTCTTTCTTGGAAAGTTATTTTTCTCATTGCAGTCACCTCAGCACGCCGCATCAGTGAGTTGCAAGCTTTGGTGGCTAATCCACCTTATACAAGGTTCCATCATGATAAGGTAGTCCTCAGGACCAATCCACACTTTATGCCCAAAGTGGTCTCGCCTTTTCATCTGAACCAAGAGGTATATTTACCTGTCTTTTTTCCAGGACCTCATGCATCAAGTGCAGAGAGGAATCTTCATACCTTGGATTGTAAGAGAGCTCTCGCTTTTTACTTACAAAGAACACAGCAACATAGACAGTCTTCTCAAATCTTTGTTGCTTTTGATCCTTCTCATTTAGGACTTCCAGTCTCTAAGAGAACACTGTCCAACTGGATTGCTCAGTGTATTTCTTTCGCCTACCAGAGTAGGAACATTTCTCTGGAGGGCCATGTCACAGCTCACAATGTGAGAGCCATGACAGCCTCAATGGCTCATCTAAACTCTGTGTCCATCGACCAAATCTGTCGAGCGGCCACCTGGACCTCGGTTCATACTTTCACAGCCCATTACTGTTTGGACAAGGACTCCCGCCGGGATGCCTCGTTTGGTCAGGCTGTTCTCAAACACCTGTTCCATTCCTAATCAACTCCTACCCACCTACCCTGGTCGGATGCCAGAGATCCATGGGGGGAGGTAGAGTCCTTTTCAAGGACACACAACCTGGGGTTTCTCCCTGGCATCTTCAGCTAGGGAGTCCCCATATGTAACGACTCATTCCTGCTTGTTCCTGGAGATAGCACAGTTACTTACCTGTAACAGGTGATCTCTGGGAACAGCAGGAATAAGTCTTCACAACCCACCCACCTCCCCTAGGAGTTGTATCTCTCTATCTATCTTTCCTTTCCTCTCTCTCTCTTTGTCTCAGCTCTAAAACTTGAACTGGAGAGAGGCGGTTAGAAAAGGCAGGAAGGCAGCGCGCAGGCGCTGTGGGATGCTCCCAAAAGCTTTCTTACTGGACGCTGGGGAGCGTTCCCGCGCAGGCTTCGTCTGTACCGACGATACCCATATGTGAAGACTTATTCCTGCTGTTCCCAGAGATCACCTGTTACAGGTAAGTAACTGTGCTTTACAGGGTGTTTACCTTGGGCAGATTTTGGCATTATCCTTAGAGAGGCAAACCTTTCCTGACAGCCCTTTTCAATATCGCTTACAAAAAAGTTGAGACCAAGGACTAATCCCTGCAGCATATTACTAGCAATATTTTTTTTCTCAGAGTGAGAGCCATTTGCCAGTACCCTTCATTTTGCCTCCCACTCAGATAGTTTCTAAACCAGTCAGTCATCTTAGGGCCCATACCACGGGCGCTCAGTTTAGGTATAAATTGTCCAAAGAACAATGTCAAAAGCATTGCTGAAATCTAAATACACCGGGCTCAATATTTCAAGGGCTTAAGATGGTTAGCAGACCTGCTAACTGTGTTAATTCCACTATCCCCAGGTGCCGCCCCTTCCCTGGTTAGCTTCCTGCCAATCCGGGTAACCCAGATATTCAGTTCCAGGACTGGATATGACCCCCAGCATTGATATCTGGGGTTTAAGTTTCAGCGGCAGTGACTAGCCATGTTAGAAAGGCTAGCTGCCGCTGAATGTACCCCTACCATATCTAGCACTCTCTTCTAATCCAGTTCTCTAATGAGCCAGTCAAAGAAAAAAAAAAAAAGCATTGAAAAGGTCAGGCAACAGAGCCACCAGAACTTTCCTGAATTCCTTCAGTAGCCTCAAATAGCAGGATCCCTGGTGGTGGTTGTCTGTTCAGCTCCAGAGGCAACAGATGTCCAGAGGAAGCCATCTTATCTCTATTTATAGGCTCAGAGGGGCAGAAGAAAGAATTATCTTTGAATCCCTACTTTCTTGATGACCAATCAGTTTCTCAGTGTGTCTCAGACGCTCCTCCACTCTAAAAATGCTGTTGTCCACACCAGGAAAAATAGATTAAAAATAATTTACTGGGTGAATCAAAACAATTAATATATTGTTTTCACAGACACATACTAAGCTGAAACAAAAATGTCAAACAAAATTAGACATTGAGTGCCTCTTGAAAATTTTTCTCTTAGCTCTCGTGTGGATCAAGGCTCTCCTCCAATGAATACTCTTCCTCTCAGTCTGCTTGAAAATTCTTTTGCAGGAGCTTTTGTCTCCTCTTTTGCCAATTTCTCTCTGGAATCTGAAATGATACTCATTGTCACAACTGGTGGGTTCCCTGAATCTGAGTTGGCAATCTCCCACCAAAAAATGGCTAAGACTCCTTTAGCTCACAGTCTTATTAGACCTCCTCTCCCCTAGAACCTTCAGTGATCATAGGCCCATCAGCAAACGACTTCGGGCTGCCAGCCCTCTCCAAATTTCAACTGGCCATATTCACCGTGCAGTCTCTCCCACTACTTCTTACAGATGAAAGGATGGATAAATGTTTCATATCCTCTCTTTTCTTTCTGGGATCCCAATCACTCAAGAACTCAACACCACACACAGTTCACTCAGCAGAAAGGAGAGAAAAGACAAGTTTCCCTCCTGATCTCTCCCATTTAACTTTGTTACCTCATCTGACTCCTCTCCAGATTTGCCAATTTTGGAACCAGCTAGAAAATCCCCTACAAGTTATACTGTATGCCAGATGCCTGGGAAAGTGATCCTCTATAAAGGGGGACGTAATCAAAAACTTACCTTGTGAGTACTAGGACACCGCATGACAATGGAAGGATCACACTCGGATAAGGAGGGATCTAGCAAAGCCTGAAGAATGGTCAAGAATTTGGCAGCTGAGCTTTAACACTAAAAAATGCAGGGTCATGCACAGGTCCAGTGCAAGGCTATGAGGCACCTTAGGCGAATCTCATCCCTTGCACCCTCCTCCCCCTCTCCGGCGCCCACTGCTGCCACTCTCTGGGACCTTCAGTGGTGGCAATGGCCACAAACAGCCCTGTGGCACTTACCTTAAAACCTCAGCACCGTAGGGCTGTTTGCTTCTGCCCCTTCCAACACCCAATGCCGACTTCCTGTTTGCTGGTGCTGAAGTTGTAAGGTAAGCGCCATGGGGCAGTTTGCGGTCATTGCCGCCACTGTAGGTCCTGGAGAGGGGTAGCAGGACCATGCCCCAGACCATTGGCACTCTAAGCAGCTGCCTAGTTTACCTAATGGCCACACTGGCCCTGGTCATACATTTGGGCTGTAAAAATCCAATGGAGAAGTAGAGTATAGAAGATGAAGTACTTCTGACCACAAAAGAAGAGCAGGACTTGGGCATGATTTTTTGTGATGATCTTACGATGGCTAAACAGGTAGAACAGATGACGGTGAAAACCAGAAGGCTGCTTTGATGCATAGGGAGAGGAATGGCCATCAGGAAACAGGAGGTGATAGTGCCTCATTATAAATCATTGGTGAGACCTCATTTGCTGTATTGGGTGCCATTCTGGAGACTGCACCTTCAGAAGGATATAAACGGAATAAAGTTGATGCAGAGGATGGCTACCAAAATGGTCAGTGGGATTCATCAGAAGGCATTTGGGGTCTCAGTATCTATACTTCTGAGTTAAGGCAGGAGGGAGGAGATATAATAGGTACATTTAAATAGCTCCATGGCATAAATGCATAGGAGGAGAACATCTTTCAATTGAAAGAAAGCCTGCAATGAGGGGACATAGGATGAAGGTGAAAGGGAATAGAATCAGGAGTAATATGTGGAAATATTTCTTTACAGAAAGAGTGGAAGATGTATGGAATAGTCTCCCAATGGAGGCAGTAAGGACAAGGAAAACATGGAACAAAAAAAGATCTCTAAAGGAAAAAAGGGACTATAGTAATTGATATGGCAGGGCAGACTTGATAGGCCATATGGTCTTTATCTGCTGTCATGTTTCTATGTTTCTTATGTATTCCATCTTGTCCTATCACCTTGACTACTTGTAGTTTAGCTAGCTCTCTTCTGAAAATCATTGCAGGTTTTCCTAACTTCTATTCTTATTTGTATTAGTTTTCTGCAGTCTTACCCCTGGCCTGTCCTCAGTGACCTCAAAACAGAAATATTTAAGCAATTCTGCTTTTTCCCTCATCAGCCTGTAAATATTCCTTCCCTTCACTTTGAAGTCTCACAATGCCACATTATACTTGTTAAATATGAGACTGACAGCCTGATTGGAGAAATGTGGCTGTGCGCTTTCACGGACACTGCAGCATTTGTTACGTTGCCTGCTGCCGCTGCTGTCCCCATGGCTTGCCACTGGCTAATCAATCTGCCCTGCGCATCATTTGACAGTGACACGATGTAATAATAACTTCTTTCTGTCATTGACATTTCCATTTTACCTTATCTTCTTAAGCTACTTCTCTTGAAACCCAGAGTGGTCTCCTTTTTTCCTTTACTTTTATTTACTTTTCTAACAAAGAGGTTTATTGCCTTTTTAATAAGCCCTTTCAGTTTTTCTTACCATTTGTCTTCTTTTCCTAGATCAAGGGTGGACAAAATATAGCTCAAGGGTCACAACTATCCTACCAACGCATTATATTCTGGTCTGCGCTACATTCCTTAATGCATATTAATATGTTAATGTGTGTTACTACATGTAGATTTATTGAAGAAAGACGACACTAGACATTCTTTCCTTCAGACACGCCCCCTGTCAGTTTTTCACACTGCAGTAGAAAAACTAACTGGGTCAGACCAGCTTTTTGATTTCTAAAAATGACTGTAGGTGTTTTGGGTCTTCATTCTGCTCTATTAATACAATTTCTTAATCAGTGAACTGTCACAAATTACTCAACAGAATAATCTCACATATATAACAAAAGGGAAACTCGCAGTTTCAACAGACAGCAAAAATCAAATACACAGGACAGACAATACACCAAACGCTTCATCCGTTTCGCGACCTAGACGCAGTCACCCGACTAGGAACTGCGCTAGTCCAGAGTCCACTCTGCTTGGTCCGTGCTGCCAGACCTCTCATTCACACTTCATTCACACAATCATGCTAGCAACGTATCTCAGAATGCATTCCTTTCTATCTATTCTGACTAGTCTTTTTCCCAATTACAAAAAGGATGAGGGTTTCACCCGGCGAATTCCCATGCGGGGTTACTCGGCCCTTCCTTGAGAGCTCTCTTACCAATTCCCAATATCTCGAGATTACAAATTCCAAGTTCCACTGGCAGTACTGCTCTTTCTATTTCTGTCTAGACATACCAAAAACCCAGTCCTGTCTGCTCTGACCAGGCTGAATCATGATCCTCTATAACAGCTGTACCTAGCGAATACTCATGCAAGGATTTTCAAACAAAGACTTAAGTCTTACCAAAGTTTGCAAACTGCAGTTCTAACTCATCTGTCTAGACAGGTTTTCAAAACTATACTTACCAGATCTGGTTCCCAAGCTTCTGAGTTGGATCCTGGACTCCCCCAGGTCGGAAGTGTTGGCCAGCTGGACTCAGTGCCTGCCGAGGCCAGGCAGAACTCCCTCCGATACAAGAGGATCGGTGGGCCCAGGGAGATTCCCCTGCGTCGGATTGGCATGGTTCCAACTGGACCAAACCTCAAGGCGAATTACGTGGATTTATTCACTTGAACACTATCCATCACTCGCACTTCCCGGCCAACGCACCAAGAATGTAGCATGCGGGTGAGAATAATCAAAGGGGGGAATGTGGTAGGCGACGGCCTATGATCCATGCTAATTGAACTAAGCAGACAGGCCTGAGCAGCTTGACCTGTAACTGAAGCCTGTAGTTAGGCCCAGAGGAATGAAAACCCCCCTGAATGATGACACCATAGAATTGAAACTTAACTCAGTTTAACTGAACATAGCTAAGCAGAAACGAAACTTATAAAAGACAGAAAACAGCTCTAATTGGTACTGATAAGAGAGCACAGCTTCTATGGAATTAATTAACTCTGCAAAAAGCAAGGTTACAGTGCCCTGCTTCCCATAGGTTTTAACAAGCTCAGCGACCTTGGAGGAGAGAAGTAACAAGTTAGAGACACTGACCATTGTAATTGGGACTAGAAGGGGGGCAACCAGGTGCTGGGCCCAGACCAGAGTCCCGATTGGGTAGCCATATCAGTACCGGGACCAATAGATGGGTGAGAGGGGTACTGGGACCAATGAAAAGTTTGCCTATGCTTAGAATGGACAAGAAAGCTATAAAAGTTGTTGTTTTACTAGAAGCCATTGCTCAGCCATTTTGAAATTGCTTATTGCTTGAGCCATGTGCACATTAAACTGGCTTGGATCCTTGAAAAGACTCCTGGATTTATTTATTGCATGCTTATCTGCTGCTACAGATTAATGCTCCTTAATACAGCAATGTATATTAGTAAAGCTACCCTCAACTCTCAGACCCCAGACCTCCTCCAGCCTCCAACCCAGTGACGGCTCCCATTGGGTTCTTGGGCCAAAATATTTGCCTACCCCTACCCTAAATGTTCCCATCCAGCTAAAAACTCCTTAAAGTATACTTCTAAAGTCCACGAGCCTTGCTTTTGAATGAACCATCACTGCTTGCAGCCTGATACTAAATCACACCATCTGGTGTTCAGTGGATCCCAGATGATCACCCACTATGACATCAGAAACACTCTCCTCATTCGTAAGCACCAGGTCCAGTATTGCCTGCCTACGTGGGTTTTGCTATTAGTTACCGGAACAGTTCTTCCTGTTGAGAATCCGGAATCCCCCTACTTCTGTATGATACTGAAGTTGGAATGTCCCTGTATGTAAGGCGGAATGTCAGCATGTGTCATTTTGAAATCATCTAGCAATAGAACTTCCCCTTTCATAGCAATTCTATGGATGTCTTCCTTTAAATCTCTATTTTTTTCTGTCTGCAATGGGGGGTCTTTATTTCACTGTAGATATATGTTTATGTTTATGACTATTATTGCTTGATTGACTGCCCTTCGTAATATGGCAAGGGTTCAAGCCCTGGACCTCTGGTATGCCTCCGAAAGGGTTCAATTGCAACAAACTCTTTTTATTAGGGCAGTCCAGGTTTAAACACAAAAGAAATATCTTTCCTAGCAGGCTACACTAAAAATAGTCCTGCAAAGGGTCAACTTTAAACAATTGCTTTTTCTACAGTCAAACCCAATAGAAAGTAAGTGGTCACTCCAAGAAGTAAATTTATACAAAAAGGTTTTGTGTATATATGTAAGACTCAAACCACTAGCCGTAACTGAAAACCTCATTCTCAGCCAACCCAAAGGGACAATTTACTGAAAGTTTAAACTTGAAAATACCTTTCATAAAACATTCAAAAAACTATAATCTGCACTTAGCTTTTTTGATAGTTCTGACTTTCTCTGGTCATATGAAAGGTATTTTCAAGTTTAAACTTTTGGTAATTGGACCCTTTGGGTGGGTGTGATTGAGATTTTGAGTTGCAGATATTGGTTTGGGTCCTACATATATATACAAAACTTTTCTGTATAAATTTACTTCTTGGATTGACCAATTACTTTCCTAGCAGGCTGACAGTGCAGATTCAATCACAAAGCAGCTTAAGTTAAAACACTAAAACCTTATATGCTGGACAGGCCAGCAAGTCAGTAAAAAAAAAAATGGTTCTTATAAGAGAGACAAATTTGTGTTTATGGATCCTCTACAGTTGGAACAGTTTTTGTTTAGCAAAACTTGATTTATTTGGGTGTTGTGTTTTCCTGGTTATAGGTTTAAATTGGAGTTAGAAATGTAATTTTTGGGTGGGCAGTCCAATATTTTCCTCCCTTGATGTGGACTTGTACAACTTTTCATTGTCTTTTTTTCTTTGTTGTATTTTTCCTATTTGCCTTGTGGCTCTGAATAGTTGTTTTTCCCTGTATGTTTACTTTTTGTTTACATGTGGAAAATTATATAAAAATAAAAAAAAATAGTTCTGTAAATCTTCTCTGGCAAGATAGAAGATCTGTGCTGCCTTGTAAGCAGTCAACTTCAAACTTCCCCTTAGTAAAGCATAGGGATGACACTACCATTAGGTGAACTAGATGGTCGCCTAGAGCATCATCCCTCCAGAGTGCCCATTGCTGCCACTGTTACCCCTCTCAGGACCTGCAGGGGTGGTAGCAATGGCTGAAAACAGCCCCACAGTGCTTATCTTATAACTTTGGCATCACAAGTCTATTTATTTCTGCCCTCTCCAACATCCAATGGCAACCTGCTGTTTGCAGACAGGAAGTTAGCATTGGGTGGTCTGAGAGGGCAGAAGCAAACAGCCCCATGGCATTGAAGTTGTAAGGTGAGCACTGTGGGGCTGTTTGCAGCCATTGCTGGGCCCAGAGAGCTGCGGCTACGGCAATGAGTACCACAGTGAGGGTGGGACACGAGTTTTGCCTAGCGCGCCTCATCTCCTTGTGCCAGCTCTGGTAAAGCAACGAGTATTGTTTATTCCTGGGTAGGGATGTAGCCTGGGGGCTGCTTCATTCTGCTCTAAGCCTCCCTGCTTTCCATAACTTAGAAGTTTTTAAACTTACTAGTGTGATCCCAGCTCCCTGTCTCTGTTAAGCTGACCTCATGAGGGAACATGATTAAGTTGGTCTTGGTTTCTCCTATACACTTTTTCACAATCACACCACTCTGTTTTCAGATTAACTCACAGTATCTCCTTCTTACCTTGTAAACCCTGCAGTTCAGTTGCTTTAATATTAATTTTTGCATATAGCATTCCTCCTCCTTTTCTTCGTACTCTGTCCTTCCTGAATACATTCTAACCTGGTATAATTATATCCCAATGAAATCAATCATCGATCCTAAAGGAGTTCTGAGAAAGGAGCTGCTACTGCTGGGAAGGAATCTACACTTGTGAGTATTTACCTGCTGGGAAATTGTCTTTAAAACTTGGAAGAGGAAGATTTCAGTTAAATTGAAATCCTACGGCTTTTTAAAATTCCGAGTTTTTTTACTAGAGGACAGCAACCTTGGGCCGGAAGGACTGGGGTTTCTAGTCCCACAGGTGCTCCTTGTGGTCTTGGGCAAACCACTTAACCCTCCATTGCCCATGTTCCCTGTAAAATAATTAACTCCGAGTTAGAATGCCCTGTTCAATGTAATTTCAGTTTGTTCAATGTAAACCGCCTTGATGATATGAAAGGAGGTATATAAGAAATGTTAAATAAAAAATAAATAAATAAAATAAGTCAGTTAAGGACCAGTTTAGCTGCAAAACATTCTGTTAGTGTTTCCTAATCCCGTCCCCCCCCCCCCCCCCCAGCTCCCATCCGCCACGGACTCAAACATTAATTTAGAGGTTGTTAAGCCAATTTAAGAATAGAAGGGACATTTTTCACCTCAAGGTTTAATTGACCATATTAGTTTTAAGAAATGCATTAGGTCTAGGTCCTTACAGTTCATTTTATGTTTGCTTCAAGATGAATGGCATACAATATACCTAATAAGCTCAAAGAGACTTTATTTTAGTTTATGCATCTCTAAAATTAAATAACTAAATAATTCACTAATATTAAGATGCAGACTACTGTGGATCAGGAACTGGTTAAAAGATAGAAAACAGAGTAGGGCTAAATGGCCAATTTTCTCAATGGAGAAAGATGAATAGTGGAGTACCCGAAGGATCTGTTTGGGGCCCGTTGCTTTTTACCATATTCATAAATGACCTGGATATGGGAATAACGAGTGAGGTAATCAAATTTGCATATGATGTAAAATTATTCAAAGTTGTTAAAACACAAGAGGATTGTGAAAAATTGCAAGACGACCTTGATAAATTGGAAGACAGGACGTTCAAATGGCAGATGGAATTTAATGTGGACAACTGCAAAGTTATGCACTTAGGGAAGAACAACCCAAACTACGGTTACACGATGCAAGATTCCACTTTAGGAACCACCACCCAGGATAAGGATCTAGGTGGCATCATGGATAATTTATTTATTTTTATATACCGCTTTGTCTTGAAAATCAGAGCAGTTTACAGGAAACCTTTGAACTACTACACTATGCAGTTTACAAGAAACAATTACAGATAACGGTTGCAGTTGACAATAACAATAAAGTAAGGTAACTATTTACATATTTACCTGTTTATGTATTCTTATTACTTTACAAGAAAGTGTGTAGCAACAGTGAGAAAATGGTCAGAATCATTCTGATGTTGACCGGAGGTATATATGAGATTTATGGCTGCTGATCACATTTATAGTAGTCCGTGAAGATGAATTTATTTATTTATTTAGTATACATTTGTATACCGCTACTTCCAGCGATCAGTAGCGGTTTGATTACAGATTGTAGGTTGTCAATCATGACAGAAAATTTGGAGTATAAACACATTGATTTGGAGGGAAAAGCACAGCACACAGGAAGATAGTTTAAAAGGAGCGGATTCAGAATTTACATATCTACATTTTTACATTTTCACATAACAGTTCCCATTTTTCGTAGTGAGGCAGCTTGGAGTCCCCTGGGATTTACATCAAGTTGTAATGACACTGGAATAGATGTGTCTTGAGTTTTTTTCTGAAAACTATTATGTCTTTGATTGCTCGTATCTCAGGTGGTAGTTGGTTCCAGAGGGTCGGGGCAGAGTATGAGTATGCTCGGTGGCTAGTACTGGCTTTGACAGATCTGATATCGGTTGGAATGTGGAGGGTGTCTGCGGTGACGGTTCTTCTGTCTCTGTTTGAGGGTTGCGTGCTGATAAGGGTGGATAGAAAGGATGGCGCTGTGTTATGTATGAGTTTGAATGTGGTTATCAGTGTTTTATATTTTATCCGAGCCGTAATGGGGAGCCAGTGCAGCTCAATTAATGCAGGTGTGATGTGTTCAGTAATGTTTTTTCGCATGATGATTCTAGCCGCCACATTTTGGGCCATTTGCAGAATGTTTAGGGTTTTCTTTGGAAGCCCTTGTAAGATAGCGTTGCAGTAGTCTAAGTGTGGCATAATGAGTGCTTGCGCAACAGTCCTGAAATCGTGCGGTTCGATGATGCTCCGTAGAGGTTGTAGTACTCTAAGTTTGTGGAAGATGGCCTTATTGGTTTTGCGTAGGTGCTTTTCCATCTTTAGGTTGCTGTCAAACGTGACCCCTAGGTATTTTATTTCATTCTTAGTGTTGTATGTATTTTTACACAGGGTGATTGTTGCAGGAGGTTCAAAATTGGGTTTACTGGAGATATACATCACCTCAGTTTTCTTATGGTTGATCATCATGCTGTTTTGCTGTAACCATTGTGCCATCTCGTTCAGGCATGTTTCAAGTTGATTATAGTTGGGGTTGACGGTATCCAGTTGTGTGTAAAGCATGATATCATCAGCATAAATATGGTAGTTGATATTGTGCTGTTTGAAAATATCACAGAGGGGCTGCATATAAACGTTGAAGAGTAGTGCTGAGAGCGCCGAACCTTGAGGTATGCCTTGCGTTTGAGTGAAAGCTTCCGCTTTTTCGCCATCGACTAGAACCTGTGGCATTCTGTTTGATATGTATGAAGAGAACCATTTTAGGGTGGTTCCCAATATTCCTATTGATTCAATCCTGTTTAGGAGGATTCCATGATGGACTGTGTCAAAGGCGGCAGAGATGTCAATGAAAATGAGTATAAACATTTTCTTCTTGTCTTCAAGGCCTTGTTTTGATATGTTTTCTAAATTGAGTGAGGTCTTTGATTTCTCTTAGAGTATTGGGTAGGTTATTCCAAAGGACAGGGGCGTAGAAGGAGAAGGCTCTATTGGTGGTTAATTGATTTGCTTTTCTTGCATTTTTGGCATTTTTTGAAGTGGATAGAGTGTTTTTCAGGTTGTCTCTTGTTGTTCTTGTGAGTTGCTGCATATTTATCAGTGTGCAGAGGTATGTTGGTTCAATGTTGTTTATTATTTTGAAAATGTTTATAAGAGCTTTGAATTTGATTCTTTAAAGTATCGGGAGCCAGTGGAGTTGGAACAGGATGGGTGTTTTGTGGTCGGATCTTTCGGCATGCATAATTGTACGTGCAACTGTGTTTTGAACAAGTTGTAACGGCTTTAGTGTTTTCTTGGGGAATCCATGGAGTATGCTGTTGCTGTAGTCAAAATGTGGATAAATCAGTGCTTGAGCTACAGAGCAGAAGTCAGTGTGGGAGAGCAGTGGTCTCAGATGTTGTATCATTTTGGTTTTATGGTAAATTGCACGAGTGATCATGTGAATGTGTCTGGTCAAGCTGTTGATCTAGGTGGATTCCAAGGTATTTTATTTCTTTTTTTATTTCCAGTGTGGCATTGTTTACATGAAGTGAACAGGGAGGGTTGAATGCTTTGTTCCTAGTAACAACTTCTTCAAGTTGACTGTGAAGTTAACTGAATTGAGCCATACAGCGACGTCATTGAAGCAATTGGTAATCTTCTTATAGGTAGGGTCTGAGGTGGAGAAGAGATGGCTGAGGGGAGATATGATAGAGCTCTATAAAATCCTGACTGGAATGGAACAGGTAAATGCGAATCGATTGTTTACTCTTTCAAAAAGTACAAAGACTAGGGAACATGCCATGAAGTTACTAAGTAATACATTTAAAACAAATAGGAGAAAATATCTTTTTCACTCAATGCATAGTCAAGCTTTGCAACTCATTGCCACAGGATGTGGTAAAAGCAGTTAGCATAGCTGAGTTTAAAAATGGTTTGGAGAAGTTCCTGGAGAAAAAGTCAGTAGATTGTTGTTAAGGTAAACCTGGAGAATGGCCAGGGGGTAAATAGCATGGAATCAGTTAGGACAGCTTTTGCTGCATCTTGCTTTAGCCACTGAAGGATAACCGGGCAGTGGCTGAATATCCCCAGGTACTGCCCCACAATTCCCTCTCCCACAAGCCTCCAGGCTAAGCAATTAGCATCGGAGTATATAATGACATTGCTCGGGGATATTCAGTGGCACCAATCATGTTAGTGCCACTGAATATCCCCCTTAGGGACATTTACAGTTTACAGCTCTGTAAACCGTGTAAGTGCCTTTTAATATCGGGCCCCATATCTCTATGACCAACAATAAATTCAAGTCAGCCTCTTTCATCACCACTTCCAAAACCAGGACTGTTTTTCCCATACTATAGACATTAAGGGGTATGTTTACTAAAACCCCGGTAAGGTGCGGACCCCGGTAGTGTGCGAGTGCCATATAAGGAGTGGGCGTTCCGTCCTGAAAAAGAAAAGCCGGAATTTAAATATGCGCTAAGGTGCGCGGCGCCCTTGTACGCCCTGCACCTTAGCGCATCAGATGGCTGCGCGGGAGGCATATGTGGTACGCTGATGGGCAAGCAGAAGAGCAGAGCCACAGCACAATGGTTAAGACACTGACCAACGGTGCAGGGATCAGGGGTTCGATTCCCCACAGTGCCCAATGAAGACGGCTGGCTGAGGTAGTAATTTATGAGTCGCAGAAATACTGTGCGGCACGCTGATGTTTTTGGTGGCATATTAATACTGGGCAGCCTAAGGCGGCGCGCTGATGTCTATGGAGGCAGTATAATACTGGGCGGTATAAGTGGCACGCTGATGTGTAGGAAGAAGAGCAGAGCCACAGCACAATGGTTAAGACACTGACCAACGGTGCAGGGATCAGGGGTTCAAACCCCCACAGTGCCCAATGGAGGCAGCTGGCTGAGGCATTATTTTAGGAGGCATATAAATGATGGGCGGCATAAGGCGGCGCGCCAATGTTTTAGGAGGCATGTTAATATTGGGCGGCATAAGGCGGCACGCTGATGTGTAATCACAGGAACAAAACCACAGCACAATGGTTAAGACACTGACCAATGGTGCAGGGATTAGGGGTTCAATCCCCCAAAGTGCCCAATGAAGACGGCTGGCTGAGGCAAAACATATTATGGGGCAGATTGCTTTAGGAGGCATTTTAGTCATATTTTAATTGCCACTACTAGCAAACGCACTCCCAAAGCGTGTTAACATCAGGTGCCCTATAAGGCACATTTTAAAGTGCACTGTCAGCCAAGGCACCCTAGAATGTTGCTTATAGGGCGCTTTAGAGGGTGCCGTATGAGGTACCGCAAGGTCAGTGTACTGTTTTTTATGGCAGCTGTGCAGTTTAAGGAATGAAAAGCATACGTCGGTGCGCTGACAGGCAAGGAGGAGCAGCAGTGGAGCACAATGGTTAAGGCACTGACTGCTGATACAGGGGTCATGGGTTTGCTCCCCAGTGTGCCTAATACGTAAGGCTGGCTGTGGCATCAGCTTTGCATTGTACATATTTTGGCCTGCAGCACTTTATATTTATGTTATTAATTGCTGCCAGCAAACACACCCTCACGTGCCGTAATTGAAGGTGCCGTATAAGGCACCCTATAAGGCACTCCATAGGGCACATTATAAATTGCACTGTCCGCCACAGCACCCTAACATGTCTCCTATAGGGTACCCTATAGGTTGCGTCACAGGAGAATGTATAGTGCACCTTATATGGACGGTAACCATAAGGTGCCCTATAGGGCGCCCTATAAAGCACCCTCAGAGGCACCTTATGGGTACAGTACGCGGAGGGTGTTTTTGCTGGCATCAAAATATGTACATTAAAAAAAGATAATGCATTGGACAACCCTATCAAATAACACCACTGTGGGTTTGAACCCATGACCTCTGGCTTCAGAGGCAGTGCAGTAACCATTGGGCTACAGCTCTATAGCTGCTAGCAAGCCCCAGGCTGGCTGCAGAGGGCATGCATGTCACCACACAGACAGTCTGCTGTGGTCACCAGGATAGGGTTAGCCTACCCATACCCACGATGCACTGCACATGCAAATCAGCTGTCCACAGATTAACACAAGATGTGCAATGCACCCCCACAGCACCTCTGCCCGGTAGAGGGAAGTGACCATGTGCACCCACACACCACCTCGGCCTGGTAGGGGGTACTGACCGTGTGTTTTACTGTAACAGAGTAGCTACACACCGTCACATTGTGCGGGTACTGTGCTCACCCTGAGGGTGCAATGAGGAGCCCAGGACCAGGTCCACAACACCTTTCATAGCTGAAAGAGGCCATGCCGGAGGTCCAAAGCAGTGTTAATGTGTGAGATAGTTAGTTTCTGCACAAACACCTTGGATATCTCTGTCTGTTTCAGTCAGGTGTAGCCCCTATGGACCCCTAGGTGGGCTATGTACCACCACCCCCCCTCCTCCAGGGCTGAGGGTGGCAAACAGGGTCTCCTAGCAATAGATCCACATTCCACCTCCCTGCAAAGGTGGCAGTAGAGGGGACCACCAACCCCAGTCCTGCTGGGGAACAGACACCCTACAGGGCAGTCAATGCAGCTCTGTACACATCCATAACACAATAGCTGACAGGCATTAGGCCTGGATATGCTAAGCTGCACCCCACCACTATCTAATATTCTCCTGCAGCAGGTCATCAGCCGCTGCACCCCGCAAGCTGCTCCATCAAGACACATACTAGCTGCAAACAGTGTGCTAGTTAGTCCACAGTGCATGTTCCCAGTGGAGATGCGTGCACCCAGAACTGGGATGTCAGCATACACAGCAAGCAGTTAAATCAGTGACTGGGCCCCAAAAGGAAACCCATATCTATCACATGAGAGAAATACTATATAGCACTATGGGGGTGCCTAGCCATGCTGTGGTCACTGCACAGTCAGGGTGAGAGTGATCTCTCAGCAGGACATACTGAGGTCACCCTGTCTGTGTAGGTGATGGCCGGGCACTAAAATGTCCCGGTCAGTGCCCTATGCCCTGTGCAGATGCACCCTGGCCAGGCCACCCTGTCCAGCCTATACCCATGGTACCTTGCTCCTCATTATGCACATTGGCAGCCCAATACTGGCAACATTGCTGGCAGTGTGGGCTGTGGAAGGTGTTTGCAGCCACCACACACTGGATAGGCAGACAGCCACCCCCACACCTATGCCAGCATTGTGCTACTATAGAGGGGTCCAGTAGCCATACCCACCACACCAGTCCTGGGCACAGTACAGGCATGGATATGGTACGCAGTACTGTTGGGGGTCACTCCCCAGGGTGGTAAACACTGTCAGAGACCAGACCTGCAGCGCACACTGCAGACATCACAATGATTGTTATGGTGGAGATCAATGAGCAACATGTGCTTAATGTAGGAATTGATATCTGCCAGTTATCATGGGCAACGTTTGGTAGCTGTGTACCATATACCCAGGTGTAGGGTGGCAGTGCTAAGGTTTGCAACTGCTAGTATTGGGGGATACAGGCAGGGCCCAATGTCCTGCCTCTCTAGGAGGCATTGGCCAATGGGGCCTGGGGGGGGGGGGTGGTGTCTGGCCCTGTTGGCTGCTGCTTTACGGCAGAGTGTCCCAACTCCAGTCCTGGTGTTCCAACCACTGTTCGGGTTTTCATGCTGTCCCTCAAAAATATGCATGAGCTACATCAGCATACCATGGGGGTGGTGCATAGATATGCAGCACATGCATCTTTAGCAGAGGCAGCATGGATCCTGAATGGTGTGGTGCCCTCCAGGACTGCATTTGGGAGACTCTGCTCTGGGTAATGCGGCTGTTTATGGTGTCTGTGTTTGGTGTGGTAAAATATAGGCGTGTGAACCATGCGTATGTTCTCAGCAATAAAGGTGTCTCCTTACTATCACGGTTTAGTTGTAGGAAAAATATGTGGACTGGATTGGCAGTAGCCCCAGCTGGGCTATGAACTTGTGACCTTCTGTTCCTGCACACACTGTCTGTGTGCACTGCACCACCGTGTTGCCACAGATATGCTGTGTTCCCTGGGGAGTCCATGACTGTACACCCGACAGAGCCTGTCTGTTACGGTGGACGGTGCCAGCCTGCACAGGCCTAGGCCACTGTCTGCTGTGGTTTGCAGCCACTGCCCCCTCCACCACCTGTACCCTTCCGCCAACATGCAGACATGTCCCTATCTGGAAGAAAGCATATGACCTGATTGAGTTGTGGCACTCCAGGACTGAATTTGGGGGACTCAGCTGTCGGTAATGCCCATTGTTATGGTTTGTGTGCGGTGTAGGGTAAAATATAGGTGTTGGAACCATGCTTATGTTCTCTGCTATACAGGAGTGTCTGTACTATCACTGTTTAGTGGTGGGTAAAACTATGGGGACTGGGTTGGCAGGAGCCCCAGCTGGGGTTTGAACCTGTGACCCTCTGGTCCTACAGGCACTGGCTGTGTCCGCTGCACCACACTGTGGCCACAGAGACAGTGCAGTCTCTGGAGATAGGAAACCTGGCCGCACGAGTCAGACACCCTGCTCTGCACAATTTTACTGTGGGCTCGTTTACCTTGTATGGGCACAGGGGTGCAATTAAACCTCATAAATGGCCTCCAAAAGAAGAGTAAAACACCAAAGCCAAGCTGGGCAACAGTGATATCAATGGGCAACATGAAAAACACTCCCAGGAAAGCTCCATTGACATGCAGTGATTTTTGAAAGGGTCTACGGAGCGTAGACCCTTCCAAAAATCATTTCTTTTTTTGGGGGGCTTTCCTGGGAGTGTTTTTTATGGTTGCCCATTAATATCACTGTTGCCCAGCTGGGGTGTAATTTATTTGGGATTTTTTGTGGTCATTTTACATTTATATTTGCTGTTTTGTTCTGTGCACATGTATCACACTGCTCACGGTTTGCAGGTTTCCCAGGTTTTGCTGTACATTGCTGACGGAAATGGTTTCTCTTCCCTTTAAATCGGCTCTAACGCGAGGGTTTCACTCGCGGTATTTTTAATGCCGACATTCAGCCCCGCTCCTGTGCGGGGAGCCTCTCCCCTCCCACTCTCCACCCATTGACCCCGCCCCTCGGGAGCCTTCCTCCGCCCTCCGTAAGCGTTTCCCCGCCTCTATCGCACATGAGCACCCCGCACACGTGCGGCGGCCCGTTAATGTGAGGCGCACGCGTGCGCGGCGCTTAAGAGCTCTTAAATGCATCATTAGCGTCCGCTCTTGTGCGCTGCGCACATGTGCGCAGTTTAGTAAACATACCCCTAAGATATATAACTTTTCAGATATTGCCCTTTTTGTCATCTCTTTATGGATCTTTAATGTTTTGCTTAACTAAGAGCTTTATTCACTTATCCCTATCGATGTAGTTTAAAACCTTCTTCGGGAGATTAGCCAGTCTGTTTCAGAAGACACTTTGTTCTTTCTGAATAGGTGGATGCCGCCTCTGCTCAGCAGCTCTTGGAAAATCATCTCCTTGATTAGGAACCCAAAACACTTTAATCAATACCATCCATGTAGCCAGGGGCGGCCCAAGGGGGGTGCGGGGCCATGTGCGGAGACTCGGTGCGGGGCCTCATTTGCATAAGGGGCCTCATTTGCATAAATATTTGCATAATGTTACCATATACTAACTTTTAGTAAACGTGCCTCTTAATGAGTGTATGGATAAAGAAAGACTAAAAGATTTCTACATTACTATAATCCAGTGCCAACTGCCAGACACATTAGGAACTACTACAAACACTGCCCATTTAGAACCCATAGCAAACCCGCCGTATCCTAACAGCACTACCAGGACTCACAAAACACCATACTCTACCAATCAAAAGGCAACACTGCAAATATTAAACCAATACATTTCAGAGAACAAGAATACATGACCTAATGGGGAAAGAGAACAAGTGGCAATGCCAAATAGGAATTATATAAACAGAACACCTCAGCTCAGTTACACATGCAGAACATAGACCATCACCAAACAAGTAATCACAATTTAGAAACAGGAAGACAATAATTAAACTGGGAATCCCAAAAGCCAAACTTGGAATGTACAACACTGTAGAAATAAAACTATACATTAATTTGCTCTTGTACTAAACAAAGCGCAGACGTTAATGATGCACATTTACCAGAGCTGACATATTCCAATTAATAAATTCAAAATAAAGGATATTTTTCTACCTTTTGTGCATTTTTTTTCAGCTGCAATTGCTCCAGCCACTTTCTTCTGGTTTCTTCGTGTCTTCTGCTAACTCTCCATCGTCTGCTGTCCATTTGTCCTTTCTTCTCTCCTAGTTTTTTTCCATTTTCTCTCTACATCTGCTTTAACATACTAATCTTTCTCCTTTTGCTCTTTCCTCATTCCTATTTCATCCACTCAAATTTTACCCCTCCATCCTCAATCCCCACTTACTCTCCCAATACCCGGCCAATTGTAGATTTTTTATCCCTCCCACACAAAATATTTTTCCCTTCTCCATTTTACTCTTCCAGCCCCATCCCATTCAAATCCTCCTCCTTCTAGTTCCAGCCTCACCCAGCATCCATTCCCTTCTAGTCCCTGCATCAGCCCATTTCCAGTCCTAGCCACCCATCAGCCCATTTCCAGTCCTAGCAACCCCCCAACCCAATACCAGTCCTAGCCCCCCCATCAACCCACTTCCAGTCCTAACCCCCATCACCCCATTTTCAGTTTAAGCCCCCCCCCTATAACCCATTACCAGTCCTAACCCCCCATCAGCCCACTTCCAGTCCTAACCCCATCAACCCATTTCCAGTCAGCCCCCCATAGCCCATTGCCAGTCCTAACCCCCCTCCCCCATCAGCCCACAGCCTATTACCAGTCCTAACCCCATCAGCCCACCTCAAGTCCTAACCCCTCCCCATCAGCCCATTTCCTGTCCTAGCCCCCTCATAGCCCATTATCAGTCCTAACCCCCCCATAGCCCATTACCAGACAGCCCCCATCAGCCCACAGCCCATTACCAGTCTTAACCCCCCATAGCCCATTACCAGTTCTAACCCCCCCATCAGCCCACAGCCCATTACCAGCCCTAACCCCATCAGCCCACCTCAAGTCCTAACCCCTCCCCATCAGCCCCTTTCCTGTCCTAGCCCCCCCATAGCCCATTATCAGTCCTAACCCCCCATAGCCCATTACCAGTCCTAACCCCCATCAGCCCACAGCCCATTACCAGTCCTAACCCCATCAGCCCACCTCCAGTCTTAACCCCCCCAGCCCATTTCCAGTCCTAGCCCCCCCATAGCCCATTACCACTCCTAACCCCCCCCCATAGCCCATTACCAGTCCTAACCCCCCCCCTCATCGGCTCAAGTAAAATTAAATTTAAAAAAAAAAAACGCTGGCTGCTACCGCTGCCGCGGCGGCAGAATGGACTGTCCCGCGGGGCCCCCTCTGCCCGGCTGAATCCCTCCCTCCACGACGGCTGAGCCCCTCCGTGCCGGCTTTGAGAGTCGCGAAGGGAGAGTGTCTCCCTCGCGTCTCTGTTAAGCCCGCAGGGGCTGATAGGAAATTTCCCATCTGCCCCTGCAGGCTTAACAGAGACGCGAGGGAGACACTCTCCCTTTGCGACTCTCAAAGCCGGCACGGAGAGGCTCAGAAGTCACGGAGGGAGGGAGGGAGGGATTCAGCCGGGCAGAGGGGGCCCCGCGGGACAGTCCATTCTGCTGCTGCCGCAGCGGCAGCGGTAGCAGCCAGCGTTTTGTTTTTTTTATTAAATTTTGAAAAAAGCAGAATGTTCTTTGCGCGGGGCCCCCTGAAACGCGGGGCCCTGTGCAAAAAACATTCTTGCTCAATGGACGGGCCGGCCCTGCATGTAGCCATGAATTCATCAAGAGAATGCTAGCTTCTCCCCATCAGCCTTGCCACAAAGATTAAGAAGAACACTATCTGCACACCTATCTGCTTTGCTCTCTCTCGCAGAGCCCCAAAATCACTTTTGATATATTTGGTGGTGACACTTAGCAGTATCATTTACACCAATATGCATGAGCCACATTGAATAATAATCAGTAGGCTTGATGAGTCTTGTGGCACATAGCAAGTATTTGGGTTCTGCGGCTTCTGGTAGGCCTCCAAACAAGTCGATTACAACTCTGTATGCCGACAAAATAACTTCATTGATACATACACACAAAAGATACCTTGGCATGCTTACATGGGCTTTATATACCAAAGTCTCCCCATGTGAACCCCACTTCAAACACAAGGGAGCCTGGCTTCCCATACAGGCTATGAATATCAACCCTCTGTAAACCTTGGCCTCTCTAAACTGTCACACTCTCTTCCCATAGCCCCCGGCTTGGAATTCCTTACAAGCTGGCAACATTAGCATAGTTCTCTCAAGGACAGCAAACAAACACTTTAACAGTAGTATAATTCAGAACCCCTAGCCTGGATCTCCTTTCAGGCAGGGCCGGCCTGTCCATTGAGCGAGAATGTTGTTCGCACAGGGCCCCGTGCAAACCACATTCTCGTTCAATGGGATGGCTGCAGAGGGAGCCAGGGAAGCCCGCGTGAGGCCCCGGCTCCCTCTGCACAGCCGCCCGCATGAAGAGCCTTTTCCTTCACCCGGGCGGCTGTTTCAATGAAGCCGCAAATGCCGGGAAAAGTTGCCTTTAACCTTTCCCGGCATTCACTGTTTCACTGAAACAGCCGCCCACGTGAAGGAAAAGGCTCTTCACGTTGGCGGCTGTGCAGAGGGAGCCAGGGCCTCGCGCGGGCTTCCCCGGCTCCCTCTGCAGCCCCTGAGATGGTGTGGGGCTCTTTGGAGGGAGGGGGGAGGGAGGGCTAGGACTGGATGGGCTGTGATAGGGGGGAAACAGACTGGAAATGGGCTGTGATGGGGGAAAACAGACTGCAATTGGGCCGTGATGGGGGAAAACGGACTGCAATTGGGCCGTGATGGGGGGGAGGACTGCAAGTGGGCTGTGATGGTGGGAGGGATAAGACTGCAAGTAGGCTGTGATGGTGGGGGTATAGGACTCTAAATGGGCTGTGATGGGGGAAACAGACTGGAAATGGGCTGTGATTGTGGGAGAAGAACTACAAGTGGCCTGTGATGGTGGGGAGGAAATGGACTGCAATTGGGCTGTGATGGGGGGGAACGGACTAAACATTGGCTGTGATGGTGGTGGGCTAGGACTGCAAATGGGCTGTGATGGTGGTGGGGGGAATGGACAAAATGGACTGTGATGTTGGGGGGGGGGAGAGAAACGGACTGGAAATGGGCTGATGAGGGCTGGAATAGGACGAAGTGGGCTGACGAGGGGGCTAGGATTAGAAATTGGCTGATGGGGGAGCTTGGAGTGGAAATGGGCTGATGGGGGACTGGAATGGAACTGGAAACGAGCATATGGGGGGCTAGGACTGGAAATGGGCTGATGAGGAGCTGGAATAGGACTTAGAAATGGGCTGATGGGGGGAATGTGGACTGCAAATGGGTGATGTGCTGGAATAGGACTGGAAATGGGCTGATGGGGGCTGGAATAGGACTGGAAGTGGGCTGATGGGAGTTGGAATAGGGCTGGAAATGGGCTGATGGGGGGCTGGAATGGAACTGGAAAACAACATATAGGGGGCTAGGACTGGAAATGGGCTGATGTGGAAGCTTGGGAGACTGGGACTAGAAGGGGGCAGATGATGGGTGGGTCTAGAACTATAAGGGAGCTGATTTTGGGGGAAGACTAGAAAGGGATGGGGAATGAGAATGGAGAGGAGAAAAGATATTTTGTGTGGGAGGGAAGAAAAGTCTACAATGGGCCAGGTATTGGAAGAGTAAGTGGAGATTGAGAATGGAAGGGTGAAATTTGAGTGGATGATAAAGGAATAAGGAAAGAAATGGGGGAAAGAGAAAAAGAGGAAAGATCAGTATGTTAAAGCAGATATAGAGAAAAAATTTGGAAAAAAAATCTAAAAGAGAAGAAAGGACAAATGGATAGCTCGCAGAAGACACAAAAAAAACAGAAGAAAGTGACTGGAGCAATTGCAACTGAAAAAGAAAATGCACAAGCAACACAAGGTAGAAAAATACTTTTTTATTTTGAATTTATTAACTGGAATATATCATCTCTGGGAAATGTGCATTGTTAACGTCTTTTGTGTTTTGTTTAGTACAAGAGGAAATTAATTTATAGTTTTATTTCTCCAGTGTTGTTGTACATCCCAAGTTTGGCTTTTGGGGTTCCCAGTTTAATTATTGTCTTCCTATTTCTAAATTGTGATCCCTTGTTCTTTGGTGACGGTCTATATTCTGCATTTTAACCAAGCTGAGGTATTCTGTTCATGTAGTTTCTATTTGACCATGTCACTTGTTCTCTTTCCCCAGTAGGAGATGCATTGGTATTCTCTGAGATGTATTGGTTTAATATTTGTAGTGTTGCCTTTTTATAGGTAGGGTTTGGTGCTTTGTGAGTCCTGGTAGTGCTGTTATGATATGGTGGATTTGCTATGAGTTCTAAATGGTCAGTGTTTAAAGTACTTCCTAATGGGCCTAGCGGTTTGCACTGGAATATAGTAACGTAGAAATCTGTTAGTCTTTCTTTATCCAGACACTCATTAAGAAGCATGTTTACTAAAAATACATGTTAACATTATGCAAATAGTTATGCAAATGAGGCTCCCTATGCAAATGAGGCCCTGCAATTAATCTCCGCACATGGCCCCGCACCCCCCTTGGGCTGCCTCCACTTCCAGGCTAGCAGCTCTTGCCCTTTTCTTCATAATCACTGTAACCATGCTCCAGCAAACAGATATTCACTTTAACTGTGGTACTATTCAAAACACCCGTCCTGGATCACCTTCCAGGGAAGCAACTTTTATATATCCCTTAGTAATTTCTTGATCTATCTTGCAACCTCCATCTGAATACCCTTCCACACTGGCAGCCATGGTTCAGCAAACTCCTGGGCTGCCACTCCTGCAGACTAGCAGCTCCCGTAAATCCCTGAGCTAGGGTTGCCAACTTTTGAACTTATGAGCCTATGAAGAATGGACACCTTTTTGGGGGAAGGGGGCCCTCTTCAAAATCACTGACATTTGAGGTGCAGAGTCCCCCTCCAAATTACTCCTTCCAAATATAACTGACCATTCAGGTGAAGGTGGGAGGTGTCTGCCCTCCGAATCACTGAAGGAAAATGGAACTGCAGACCTGTAGGGCTTCGAGCTACCTAAGCTAGTTGGCTATGTACTTTGCTGTGGTCCTGGCTTTGTGCATGCATGCAAGGGGAGATAGTGCCCCGCTGTCTGGCAAACAGCCTCCGTATTGCAGACCTTTTACTTTCACAGGAGTGGGGTGTAAAGCTTCAGGAAGAGATCCAGACTGGGGTCTTCAAGGCCTCTCTCTTCCTCCAGCTATCTTGACATGAAGATCGACCGGACAATAGAGTATTTGGTTATAGCTTGTAATCAGACACTTTCTAAAGGGCTGCAGATTTTCTGCAATTTCTGTCTGGCTTAGGACTTTGTCAGCATGTCCACACTCCTACTCACTTGGCAGGCCAAAACTCTTTCTTTCTCCTGGTCTGATCATTCCTTACTGGTCTTCTCCTCGACTCTTTCCCTTACTCTTCGATCAACCTCTAAAATGGTTAAACATTCTAGGGACTGCTTTAACATCAGTGCAGAGGATCTTACCAGTTTACCAGACTTATTTCTTACTAATTTCCTAATTTCCTACCTCCTAGATGATCAGGCAGCTGCCTGGAATACAGTCTTATTTCAAGAATCCAATGGCATAGCACCACACAGGGAAATTACCATCTCTGCTGGTTCTTCTCATCCCTGGTACCATCCTTAGCTGTGCCTATTGAAGCAACAAGCTTGGTGGGTCAAAAGGCAATGGTATAATTCTAGAACATCTGATGCTGCTCTGATTTGCAGAGAATAAAACACAGAATGTAGTAATAGTTCAAAGTCGGCTAAAAAAGGCTACTATTCTAAGTTGACGCAATCTAATTTTACTTCAACCAGACAACTCTTTCAAATTATCTCCAGTCTCTCTGATTCTTCAAGTTTACTAGGCGGATTTCCTATAACATTCACCTGATGACTTTGCCTGTTTTTTCTTCACCAAAATTGCCAAACTTAGAAAAGACCTAATATCTCTACAATCTTCGACCCCAAGTTCATTAGGTTCTTCTACTCTTATTTCACCTACCCTGTCAGATAGTACTGTTTCTTCCCCAATCTTCTCCTATGGACAGGGCCGGATTTACCTTGAGTGAGGCCCTACGCCAACAAAAATTGTGGGCCCCCAGCAGGGGCGGCCCAAGGGGGGTGCGGACCTCATTTGCATAAGGGGCCTCATTTGCATAAATATTTGCATAATGTTACCATATACTAACTTTTAGTAAACGTGCCTCTTAATGAGTGTATGGATAAAGAAAGACTAAAAGATTTCTACATTACTATAATCCAGTGCCAACTGCCAGACACATTAGGAACTACTACAAACACTGCCCATAGTAAACCCGCCGTATCCTAACAGCACTACCAGGACTCACAAAGCACCATACTCTACCAATCAAAAGGCAACACTGCAAATATTAAACTAATACATTTCAGAGAACAACAATACATGACCTACTGGGGAAAGAGAACAAGTGGCAATGTCAAATAGGAATTATATAAACAGAACACCTCAGCTCAGTTACACATGCAGAACATAGACCATCACCAAACAAGTAATCACAATTTAGAAATAGGAAGACAATAATTAAACTGGGAATCCCAAAAGCCAAACTTGGAATGTACAACACTGTAGAAATAAAACTATACATTAATTTGCTCTTGTACTAAACAAAGCACAGATGTTAATGATGCACATTTACCAGAGCTGACATATTCCAATTAATAAATTCAAAATAAAGAGATATTTTTCTACCTTTTGTGCATTTTTTTCAGCTGCAATTGCTCCAGCCACTTTCTTCTGGTTTCTTCGTGTCTTCTGCTAACTCTCCATCGTCTGCTGTCCATTTGTCCTTTCTTCTCTCTTCTAGATTTTTTTCCATTCTCTCTCTACATCTGCTTTAACATACTAATCTTTCTCCTTTTGCTCTTTCCTCATTCCTATTTCATCCACTCAAATTTTACCCCTCCATCCTCAATCCCCACTTACTCTCCCAATACCCGGCCAATTGTAGATTTTTTATCCCTCCCACACAAAATATTTTTCCCTTCTCCATTTTACTCTTCCAGCCCCATCCCATTCTAATCCTCCCCCAACATCAGCTCCCTTCTAGTTCCAGCCTCACCCAGCATCCATTCCCTTCTAGTCCCTGCATCAGCCCATTTCCAGTCCTAGCCATCCATCAGCCCATTTCCAGTCCTAGCAACCCCCCAACCCAATACCAGTCCTAGCCCCCCCATCACCCCACTTACAGTCCTTAACCCCCCATCACCCCATTTTCAGTCCTTAACCCCCCATCACCCCATTTTCAGTTTAAGCCCCCCCTATAACCCATTACCAGTCCTAACCCCCCATCAGCCCACTTCCAGTCCTAACCCCATCAACCCATTTCCAGTCAGCCCCCCATAGCCCATTGCCAGTCCTACCCCCCCCCATCAGCCCACAGCCCATTACCAGTCCTAACCCCATCATCCCACCTCCAGTTTTAACCCCCCAGCCCATTTCCAGTCCTAGCCCCCCATAGCCCATTACCAGACAACCCCCATCAGCCCACAGCCCATTACCAGTCTTAACCCCCCCAAAGCCCATTACCAGTTCTAACCCCCCCCCAACAGCCCATTACCAGTCCTAACCTCCTAAGCCCACCTCCAGTCTTATCCCCCCAGCCCATTTCCAGTCCTAGCCCCCCCCCATAGCCCATTACCAGACAGCCCCCATCAGCCCACAGCCCATTACCAGTCTTAACCCCCCCCAAAGCCCATTGCCAGTTCTAAGCCCCCCCAACAGCCCACAGTCCATTACCAGTCCTAACCCCATCAGCCCACCTCTAGCCTTAACCCCCCCCAGCCCAGCCCAGCCCATTTCCAGCCCCAGCCCCCCAATAGCCCATTACCAGCCCTACCCCCCCAGTCCATTTCCAGCCCCAGCCCCCCAATAGCCCTTTACCCGTCCTACCCCCCCCACAGCCCATTACCAGTCCTACCTCCCCCCCATAGCCCATTACCAGTCCTACCCCCCCCCCCGGCCTAAAGTAAACTTTAATTTTAAAAAAAAACCTGGTGGCTGCCGCCGCGGGGCCCCCTCTGCTGCCGCGGGGGCCCCGTCTACAAGCTGGTCGGGTCCGGTCCGGTCGGGTCGGGTCTCTCTCCCTCCCTCGCTGCAGGCTGCAGGAGACGCGAAGGGAGAGCGTCTCCTCGCGTCTGTGTTAAGCCCGCAGGGGCTGATGGGAAATCCCATCAGCCCCTGCGGGCTTAACACAGACGCGAGGAGACGCTCTATCTTCGCGTCTCTCGCAGCCTGCAGCGAGGGAGGGAGGGAGAGAGACCCGACCCGACCGGACCCGACCCGACCGGACCCGACCAGCTTGTAGACGGGGCCCCCGCGGCAGCAGAGGGGGCCCCGCGGCGGCAGCCACCAGGTTTTTTTTTTAAATTGAGTTTAAAAAAAAAAACTGGTTCTTTTTTTGTGGGCCCCTGCCGGCTGTGGGCCCTACGCCATGGCGTACATGGCGTATACGTAAATCCGGCCCTGCCTATGGATGCAGTGACCCTAACTCACGAGTGGTATTTTTTTAATTGTTTCTCTTCCTTGTCATTATCTAAGATGCTTACCACTATGAAAACTACTACCTCCACTCTCAATCCTTTGCATAAATCCCTCTTAGGCCTCATCTCATTCACAGTCATTCTGATTAACAATAGCTTGAACTTAGGTTCATTCCCTACTTTGTGCAATATGATGACCTTTGCAGTTTTCCAGGTCATGCTGCGTCTTTGTAAATGGAACCGACATTTCACCCACCATACTTTGACTTTCTTCAGGGAAAAGTGGTTAAGCAATTGATGTCTGTTCTTTTATATAGTAGTCCTCAAACTGAATCAGTAGAGTTGAGGCGGGAAATTTGAATTTGAATTTTTGAGGGAAAGTCCATTGGATAGATGCTGGAGACCTCTCTTTTCCCATAGATCAGAAAGTTATCTGGTGAATTTAAAGATGCTCTCCCTGTAGAGTTTCTTTAAATGTTCTTTTGGACTTCTGTATGATGATCTTTTCAGTTTTCCGGATCTTGCTGCGTCTTTGTAACTGGAACCGACGTTTCAGCCACCATACTGTGGCTTTCTTCTGGATGAAGTGCTTAAGTAGTGGATGTCTGTTCTTTTATATAGTAGTCCTCGAGCTGGATTGGTGGGGTTGAGGCTGGAAATATGAATATGAATTTTGAGGGAAAGTCCATTAGAGAGCTCTCTTTTCCCATAGAACAGAAGAAATATCAGTTCCAGTTATGAAGATGCAGCATGATCTGGAAAACTGCAAAGATCATCATACTAGCTGCGGAAGCCCAAGAGAACATTTAGAGAAACTCTTGGGGAGAGCATCTTTAAATTAATCAGAGAAGCTTCTAATCTATGGGAAAAGAGAGGTCTCCAGCCTTTCTTCAATGGACTTTCCCTTCAGAGATCATATTAGACCCTTGTCAGATTGGTCTTCTTATGGGGCACAATACAGAATCCCTACTTCTTTGCTTCACAAATGAGAACAGATGTGTCCTCGATGCTGAGAAACTTGCCATTCTAGTTTTCTTTGATTTAACCATTGCCTTCCACTTGGTTGGCCATCAGTTGTTGATTGCATGCCTATCAAATATCGGCATTTAGAGTTCCATCTTAAAATGGTTTACCTTTTACCTCCAATCATATACTTTCTTCAAAACATTGCCTCTCTAATATGGGGTGCTGGAAGGATCAGTCCTTGCCTTTATACTATTTGACAATTTTTTGGCCACCTTTAGTCACGTTAGTTCAAGATCATGTTCAAAGTGGCATTTATTTTGTGGTTGATTTGCAAATCATTTCTGTATTGATCCCTGGAACTTGGATCTTATACCTCTAAACAACTGTCTTGTGGCTGTTGTCTCATGGTTTGCTATCAACAAGTTAAAACTAAATCCCACCACATAAGAACATAAGAAATGCCATACTGGGTCAGACCAAGGTCCATTAAGCCCAGTATCCTGTTTCCAATAGTGGCCAATCCAGGTCACCAGTACATGGCAGAGTCCCAAAAAGGCACACAAGTTCCACAATACTTGTCCCTGACAAGCAGTGGGTTTCCCAGATCCTCTTTAATGATGGTTTATGGACCTTTCCTCTGGGAACTTGTCCAAACCTTTTTTAAACCCAGCTATTCTACAGCTTTTACCACATCCTCTGGTAACAAATTCTAGAGTCTGATTACATGTTGAGTGAAAAAATATTTTCTCTTATTAGTCTTAAATGGGTTACATTGTAGCTGCTGTCTGCTTAAAAAAAAAGCTATAGCCACAACTGAGTCCCATCATTTTCTCCCTCCATCAGAATATTAGATGTTCAATTTGATTCTCTCCTTACTTTTGATGACCGCATTTCTTCAGTCATTCAATTTTCTATTCTTTCATTATGGTGGATTACTCTCTGAGGAGCATCTTGAACTGGAAGGCATTCACGCATTCATATTAAATCAGATTACTGCAGTTCTCTTTATTGAATTTAGTGTCTGCTCTATTAGAAGATTACAAGTGATACAAAATACTGCTATCGTACTTACAACGCCCATAGATATGACCATGTCTCGCCTCTCTTCATGGAGCAACACTGGCTCCCGGTTTTTAACCGAATGCACTTTAAATTGCTGGTGTCAACTCATAGGGCACTCTACACTGAATCACCTTTATACTTGTTTAAACTTTTAGTACCATATTGCCCCACAAGATCGTTATGCTCATCATCAAACAACCTGTTAATTATATCCTTTTTCAGTCTTCTTTTTTTAAAATACCCATCGGTCTACATTCTCCTGTCTGGCTCCCATATAGTAGAATGCTTTACCACCTTATCTCAGAACTAAAACATCACTATCTATATTTAAAGCACTACTGAAGGCATTATTTTTTGAACAAGAATTACCACCTACACATACCACTTACCACCCACCTCCTTACCATAGCCCAGACACACCTACACATCATAGTCCTCCAATCATCTTATAAATAGTTGCCCAGGTTCTACCCAAGTTGACTCCCCTGTTGTAATAATAAAGGTTAATGTTCACTGTGTTATAAAAGGCTACTGTTCACTGTAATTCCTGTTAAGTTCTGTTTACTTGTTCTATGAAAACCTGTTCTATGTAATGAGTTGTTTCGCTGTAAACCGCGCTGATTTAAAATACTGCAGTATATAAAAGCAAATAAATAAATAGGAGTTCTTACATCTCATAGCCATTTAATGCTTTGGGAGCTCATGTTACATAGTGGTACTCAGGGCTGTCGCTGAGTTGGGATGCCACTCTTTCCTTAAACCGTTCTTGCCCCAGCTGTATTATTATTAACCCTTTTTCTTCTCCTTCATTCTTATTAGTTGTTGATGTTTATCACATTGTAAACCACTTTAGTTTACTTTATTTGGATTATTTATATGAGGGGGGCTGATAAGTCTCTGGCCTTGTAACGAAACAGAAAGCTACGGGCACACTTCAGTTCCAGCGGTCTGAATGATCTCTCTGCACTGGAACTGAAGTGTGCCTGTAGCTTTCTGTTTTGTTACAAGGCCAGAGACTTATCAGCCTCCCCTCATATACCACCTTTTGAATAAACAGCAAAGTTAAAAACTGGATTATCTGATCCAAAACCAGGCAGTTGGTCCTCCTACCCTGAGCCCTTGCTCCCACAGACTAACAGTTCCTGCAATCCTGAGCTCCCCACAGCAATTGCTAATGAGGTTAAATACAATTGGCCAAACCCACCTTAAGACCCAGCCACATACCAATGGGTTTCTCAGCAATTCCTGGCAGTGTCTCCCAGGTATCTCAAGTTTCCCCCCAGCAAGATCATGATGCTTTCTGCAGCCAACCTTAGCAGGGTCATGGCGGCTTCTGTCTTCTCCTCCTGGGGCCTCCCTGTCTTCCTCCCACTCAGTGTTTTTATCTTGCCTCACTGGACCACACTCTCCTGGCAAGGCTTCTCCACTTTAGCTTTGTTAAGGTAGCTCACCATAGATATGTCCTTAAACAGAACAAAGGTTCTCCTCGCCACTCTCCTGTATTCACAAAGTACTCTGCTTGCCAGAACTCCCTCTAGTTTCTGAGGGCTCTAAATACCCTGGCATGCCACAGTCTCAGTAATCTCTCTGGCACCTGGTAGATAGCACACCTCCCAGAACATCATCTCTTGCTGACAGATTAATGTCTGTTTGCCTTTCAGAAGGGAGTCACTAACCACCACCTTTCATTTCCTAAGCATAGTGGTTGTTCATCCTGTAGCTTTGGGGTTTATAAATTCCGTTTTCTTGTCATCCTAGAATGATTTTACCGTATTTGATAATCCGTGTTCAGTTGTTGTGGTCCAGTTTTATCATTTTCACTTCTGAAGTTTTCCATCTTAGATAACTCAAGAAGCATTTCATCAATGTAGTAGTATTCATTGTTGCAAATGCTTCTCAGCCTTGTCACCCAGAACTGGTGCAAGGGTATTGAGTGCCCTAGGCAAACTTTCAGCTTTTTGTTCCACCCCCTGTGATTTTTTTTTTAAATAATTAAACTCAACAGTCATGATCATCATAACACCACTTTTCCCACAACAATCTTGTTAACATGTATAACTGGACATCACATCATGACTTCAAATATTATTTTGAAAGCTTTGCTTCGTATGCATGTGAATGCCCGCACTCCTCGCAGGTAAAAGAATGTGCCAATGGCTCTTTGAGTTTGTGTGCTTTGACTGCTACTGCTCTTCGCTGCCCCTCAGAAACCTCTGCCCTAGGTGATTGCCTAGTCTGTCTGATGGTTGGCCCATCCCTGTTGCCACCTCCTCTTTTAGTTCCACTGCCTATTTCCTGCAAAATATGTGCCGCAAAAGTGCCTGCACACTTTACAACTGCTAATTGTGTCCAGAGGGGGTGAAATAGCAGGCCTGCACTGGAAAATCTCAAGTTATGTGCAATTTTATTTGCCCTCACCACACCTATTTTTAAAGCCATCTAAAAGTATTCGTGCTATGAAAGCCCTGAATGTACATTTAGACAGATAGAGGAAGGCAATTTTTAGACAGGCCAATTTATCCTCTACCTAAGATGTGCCGTGCTGGATCAGACCTAAAAATCCATAGAGCCCAACATCCTGTCTCTGACAATGGTTAATCCATATCATAAGTATCCAATGAAATCCCAAAAGGTAGATCCATTCCTTATTGCTCACATCCAGGGATAAATGATGGTTTTCCCAAGTGTTTATGGCTGGTAATGTTTTATGGACTTTTCCTCCAGGAACTTTTAAAACTGTGCTAGATCACTTTACCACATCTCTGTCAACAAATTTCACAGCTTGATTATACACTGAGTGAAAAAAATACTTCCTCAGGTTCATTTTAAATCTGCTGTTAGTTTCGTGGAGTGTTCCTTAGTTCTGATACTATTTGAAAGAGTAAATAATCATTTTCTATTGATTTCATTATTTAAGACATGTTTTTTTGTGCTTCTTGCATATAAATAGGGCCCAGAACCAATGTCACTGAAGACATGTGCCACAAGCACTGGAATTCATTTTTTTTTGTGGTACAAACCGAATATTTCTGGTAGTGGCATTCGTACTTCAAATACAAGACATTTTCATGACGCACATGTATTTACACTTAGAATTCAGTGTCCAGATGCATAACATCTGTGCACAGACAGATGGATTTACAAAAAGAATGTGAATGCATATAATGGTAGACGATGGACTTTTTTTCTGAACTTAAAACACTGTCTCTACTATCTTATTTTAACATGCCTCTGTATTGCTCACTGTAGGGCTTCAGTTGAGGGTTAGAGAGAATGCCTTTCTCCTCTTCTCTAGAATATCAGCTAGCATAAGATGCCTATACATCCAGCAAGGACCCCATATAAGCACTTTTTTAATGAGAAATACCATCCTGTGCAAATATTTGGGTCAATGGAAAGACAGTCGTGCAGCCCTATCAAAGATGTCTATTCCACAAATCCTTCATTGGCCATGTTTCTATGAAAGAGCTATAGGACCTGATATTCAACCTGCGGCAGTCAGCCACTGCAGGTAGAATTGAAATCAAATATTCAGCGTCAGATGCTGGATATCCTCTGGCGCTGAATATGTGGTGTCAGTGCCGACTTCAATGTGCTTTCTGTAGCCACAATTTCTGCTGATTTATCTAAGATTTTTGCTTTCAGTTGTAATATAGGATTTATATATTGAGAGCAAAATGTGCTTTCTGAGTTAAAGAGGCATAGACTATCTGGTTAGTAGCGATATTCAGCTGGATAGCACGACTACTTAAATTTAGGACAGTCATTGACCTGTCCTAACTTTATGCAGTTACTTATCCGGTTAATGGGCTGGAAATCACTGCCAACCAGAATGGTAACAGGACCACCCAGCCCCGCCCATGGACCACCCAGGCATTATCTAGATTATCCTAAAGTGGTCTGTGGGGATATTCAGCAGTACCAGCCTTCCAGTGCCTCTGAATATCGAGCTCCGTGGAGTTTATGCAGTTAGCAGGTCCTGCTAATCACGTAAACCCTTTGGAATATCGGGCCTGTTGTGACCAGAGATGCCCTATACGTGCATAACCACCATACGCAATGGAAGAGGCAGCAGCATGAACAATGTAAGAATTTAGATTTCAGAATGAAGGAATGAAGCCATGGCGGTTGGTGGTGAAACTGGATATTCAGTGCCGTTAGATATCTGGTGTGCAGCAGTGAATATCTAGTTTCACTTTTGCCTGCAGCGGCAAGGCACTTTACAAGCATTGACTGCCACCGGCTGAATATTGAGCTCAGTGTCTTCATTTTACTGCTAACAGTGTGCATCTTTAAGATTTTACTCCAGCTTGCATGGACTGAGGATTATGTTTTCCTACTTTTAGCACAGTTTGAAATGCTTGGCAAGTTATTACCTTGTCACCAAAAAATTCTTCAGAGAGAAAATGAAATGCACAAACATAGAAAGCAATGTGTAAATGAATCACATATGATATATATTTCATAGAAGGTTCATGTCACACAGCTTTAATCATGTAAGCCACTAGTTGAAAACAGAGTAGTTTGGATTTTCTAGTTTAGCAATCCTCTGAACTAATCCTTAGGATCAGCAATATCTACTTTTACAGATGATTATTGTTTTTTTTTGTAAACTTTATTTATGGATCAACAACAAATCAGAACCAATAACATGTCAGGCAACCAGCCCCCAGCGGGGTGTACTCTTATCCCTGCCGTAGGGTAAGTCGCATATGCAGTCATCATAACCATCAACAAACATTGTCTCATGAATTAATCAGTTTTATACGTTTTGTATTCCCCAACGCACGTAGGGAAGAAACCCCCCCCCCCCCCCCACCCTCCCCACCCGGTCGCATTCTCCAGCCTCGGCATACCCAGAGAAATTTGGTCTACAGGAGGAAGATCACCAGCACCACTCCGATGAGCCCCTTCAACTAGGCTCAAACTTTCTAAGAACCCACACGAACTATTTCATTCCGATAATAGGGCCCCAAATTCTGAATATAGGGTCCCCAAATTAGCATAAAATTGGCCCAGCGCTTGACATGACTCCTAGCTCTCCAGCACTCCGCCAACATCATTTGATGAAAACTATTACGCCATTCCAGGAAGGTTGGTGGAAGCTGTTCACGCCATCTGTGTAGAATTGGGCCTTTCCCGACCAAACAAGCCTTACGCACCAAGAGCCGTGCCCCCTTCCCACTAGGACAAGATTGATTCAGCTGATCCAACACTACCAAGGAGCCCGTCCAAGGAAACCGCTGCTGTAACAGTCTAACTATAAAATTACTGATACGTGCCCAATTCGGGCGAATATGCTTACATGACCACCACATGTGAGTTAAGTCCGCCAGTGGCACGAAGCATCTAGGAAAGGACCCATCTTGAGTAATATGGCTCCGCAAGGCTCGCCGGGGTGAGAAATACGCACGGATTAATGCTTTAAACTGGATTTCCCTCCAACGTGCCCCTTCCGTCAATAGAGCAATGCGCCCTAAGGCCGTCCGGATAGTCCCAGCTGGGATCTCTCGTCCCAATTCCCTTGCCCATGCACGCTCAACTCCGTCATAATCCGGCATCACCCGAAAGCGGTCAAGCCGGGTCTTTAATCCTGCTATCGAGGGGGGGAATCCCCCCCGAGACCAAAGAAGTCAATAATCTGCGCCGACCGATCCGCCGCAAGGTCCTCCCTGGGTAAAGAAGCCACATAGTGAGATAGTTGGAAGTACATAAAAAACTGATGAGGTTGCAGCTCATACTCCGCGCACACTTCTGAGAACGGTTTACACACACCGGTCAGTCCGACAACATGACCTAAATTTCATACTCCCTTTTCCCGCCAAGACCGAAACCCTTGAGACTCGGAACCTGGCAGGAAATTCACATTACCCCCTAGGGGTAGCCAACTCGACACCCTCCAATTCCTATTCCAATAACAATTCAACTGTTGCCAAGTACGCCGCGCCGAAGCCATCAGCATACTGCGTTTAATTCTGTTAGGTAATTGGGCGCTCTCCGCATGGAGAGCGCCCAACAAGGAAAATGGGGCCACTGCTGCCATCTCCAGGTGTCGAGGTGTATAGACGTCAGTCTCGCCCAGCCAATCACCCACATGTTGCGCTTGGCATGCCAATGCGTAATACCACAAATCCGGCAAACCAAGACCTCCAGCACGCCAAGGTCCAATCATACGATTCAGCGGGATACGAGCCCTAGCTCCCCTCCACAGAAATCTCCGGATCTCAGTTTCTAAGCGGTGTAGATCACGACGCCACAACCAAACTGGCAAGGTCTGTAACCAATACAGAATTCGGGGTAGAATCACCATCTTAACAGCGGCTACCCTCCCCAACAAAGACAATGGCAGGGGATTCCAGGCTCGCATCTGGTTTCTCATTCCAGTCAAAATTCGTTCAAAATTAGTATAATATAAATCTTGAGGCAACCTTGTCAAGACTATTCCTAAATACACAAATTTCTGATCCGCCCATTTTAAGGGGAAAGCCCTGGACCAACTTCCTCTCATCTGGCCCGAAACATCTATGGCCTCCGATTTGTCTACATTTATACGAAGGCCTGCGAACCGGCCATATGTCTCAAACTCTCTCATCAATCTCTCCAGTGACTCCCGAGGCGTGAGCAAGTGTACCAGCAGGTCGTCCGCAAAGGCCAATAATTTAAACTCATTACGCCCCACCATTACCCACTTTATCTCTTTATCTGCTTCTATGCGACGGATTAGGGGATCCAAAGCTAAAACAAATAGTAAAGGGGACAGCGGGCAACCCTGGCGGGTTCCTCGATTTAATGAAAACGGATCCGATAAGACCCCATTACAGAGCACTCGAGCCGTTGGCTGCGCATAAAGGCTCTTCACCATCTCATAAAAGGGGGTCCCCAAGCCGTAAAGAGGTAACAAATATTGTAGATATTGCCAGCTAACTCTATCAAATGCTTTTTCAGCATCAAAACTTACCAAGAGAGAGGGTAAATGGTGCAGATGCACCCACTCCAAGGACGTTAAGATTTTACGGAGGTTACGCACTGCGAAGCGTCCCTGAACGAACCCAACCTGCGATTCATGTACCAGGCCGCCCAAAAGGACCGCCAGTCTATCCGCCAAGATTTTTGCCAACAACTTCATGTCAAAATTCAATAAAGAGATCGGCCGATAAGAAGATGCTTGTAGGGGATCTTTTCCTGGTTTAGGAATCAGAGTAATATATGCCTGGTTCTCCCCCCATCGCAAACCCCCCCCCCCCTTGTACGTTGTTGATAGGTATCCACTAAAAGGGGGGCCACCCCAGCGGAAAGAATCTTGTAAAATTCGGCCCCATAGCCATCGGGGCCTGGGGCTTTATAACAACTCGCAGCTGATATCACCTGCTGCACCTCCTGTAAAGTGATGGGTTGTCCCAAGGAGGCACGCTGCTCCTCTGTCACCTGCGGCAAGTCTAGGGTTCGGAAATAATTTTCCATACAAGTGGGGGCAGGTTCCTCAGCGGTATAGAGGTTTTGAAAGAAACCTTTAAAGATGGCACTAATCGTTGTCCTATTATTTTGCATCTTCCCTTGATCGTCGCGAAGAGCAGCCACCAACCGCGAACCCCCCTGCCCTTTCAGACACCTCCCCAACAGTTCCCCCGGCTTATTCCCAAAGCAATATAATTTATATTTATAGTACAGGATAGATTTTTTTGCTCGCTGGTGTAGCAGTTCATTTAACGCGACCTGAAGCTCCCACAATGTCTTTCGATTTTGGGGCAGAGAGGTTCGCCCACAGAGACGTCGCGCATGAGCCACCTGCCTCTCGTCGAACAATCTGCTCCGCCATTAAGCGTCGCTTCCGCGCCACATAACCAATTATGTCACCGCGTATGACCACCTTGGCAGTTTCCCACAGCAGTTCCGGATCGTCATTATGTCCTTTATGGTGTGTCTCAAAATCTTGCCAACATTGGCCCAAGAATTGCCGAAAGTGGACATCCTTGTACAGTTCTATCGGGAACCGCCATAGGCGGGTCAATCCCGAGCCACCCCCCCGTACCAGTCTATCCAAACCATAGCATGATCAGAGATCTCTAGTGGGCCAATTCGGGCGTCCTCCACACATGCAAATTGATTCGCCGAGATCAACAGATAATCAAGGCGGGCACTGGTACCATGTGCCCGCGACACATGAGTGAAGTCCTTTTCGGTAGGGTGCAATAGTCGCCATGGGTCTACCAGGCTCAATCGAGCCCTGAACCTTTGTAACGTCCGGGAGAGACTTTGTCGGTCTCTGGTACCCGCATCCCTCGAAGTATCAAGACCCACCTCGAAAACCCCATTAAAATCCCCACCCAAAACCAAGGGTACTTTCGGTAACTGTTCCACCTTTGCCGCCAAACGGTTAAAAAAATCCTGATCCGGTGTATTGGGACCATACACACCACCCAAAATTACCTCCCGATCTTCCAGCGTACCATGAAGAAGCAAAAATCGCCCTTGAGAATCTAAAACCTGTCGTAGTAACGTGAACCGCACCTTCTTGTGTATCAAAATGGCAACACCCCCCTTCTTCCCTACCGCTGGCGCTCCCCAGATCTGACCCACCCAATCCCGAGCAAGCTTAGCGTGTTCCTCGGCAGTTTGATGAGTTTCCTGCAATAGCGCAATATCACACTGCTGTCTGGCCAGTGCTTTCAGTATTTTATATCTCTTGATGGGGCTGCCTAAGCCACACACGTTCCAAGATATAATCTTCACCATCCTAAGAGTAGTTTTGGGGTGTTGTACATATTAATTTTACTGTTTCTGAGGAAAACCCCCCAGCCTGGAGTCTCCTCCCGTATTCCTCCTGGTACCACGAGTTAAGTTGCCGTAAAGGCTGAAGAAAGCGACCTGTCCCCCCTTTCCCCCAACCCTCCCATTACCCCCCCTAATCTCCCCCCTCCTCCTTGTCCCCCAACACACCACCTTCCTCCCTCCCTGTCCTACAGTGCTTAACCTAGTCATAAGGTTAAACACCCTTCCTGCGGCATTAGGCCTACCCCCCGTAGAAGGCTCTCTTCCCCGAGTCCTCGGGAGCCCATGCTTCTCCTCCCCCTCATAGGCTACGGGCTCTCCAGACTCAACACTACCCTCCGTCTATTGGGCCCATCCCTGTTCTCAGCCCCTGCACCCATGAGCCCCCCAAACCTCCCGCCTGGGCCCAATTAATACTCCCGACTGGGCTAGAGGAGCCAACATCAGTAGGCGGGTGCGCACAGCAACAAACCGCCGCTAACGCTACCCAGAGCCACCGGCCCCGAGACAGACTTTTTAAAAAAAAAAAAAAAAAGAAAAACTCCAGTTAACACGTGCCCCTCAGATTCCCTCATGGTATATCCCCCCCAGAAACAATCAATCAAAAAGCATGCGAGCAGTATTTAGATACAAAAATCCACATTGAATATCAGTTAATGCCCCCCGCCCTCTCCACTAAACCCAAAACTCAGCATAGCGGACAGTGAGAACAAATGAGAAGCAAAGCAAATCGCACTTATATGCGGTACAAAAATAGAAATGTCATGACTCAGACCTCCCAACCCAGTGGTAGGGGCGTGGGATCCTACGGGCCCCTACATCCTCCTGTGCCGCACGCGACCGGGGTAGACCCCGGGCACAAGGCACACAGATCCCTAGGCTGCGCCATCAGCATGTTCCCGTGACCCGGCTCAGCGGCCAACGCCAGGGGGGGGGGGGACAATCTTACCTCCCATTGTCTCCCTCCCCCACCCGGCCGAGCTTCTTAAGTCAGCGGGAAATCCCGGCGCAGTATCGCAGTATCTCCTCTCGGCTGCAGAACCCTGAATTGGAGAGGGGCTAAACATACTCCTCACTGAGGGGCCACGGGACATACCAGGGGCCTGCGAACCCCCACCTCCCGAGACATAGTGGGCAACCGGCCCGGGGAAACATCCGCCACCCAACCTCTCAGAGGGACCCTCCCGAGTCACCCCTCTAATGCTCTAAGCAATAAATATGGGAGGGCAGTCCCTTCGATAAAACAACATTCTGCAATACATACACTAAAGCACAAAATACACATCCATACAGCTACACACATTCACAGCAGTCAACCAGAACTAGTATAACTTTTGGGCACATTTTGAGCGCCAACAGAACATTAAAGAGAAGGTCCAGTCTCTGTAGCGTGGAGCTCCCCCCGGTGAAGTCTCACCCGACGACAGTCTGTACCGCTCTCTTAACCTTTCTGTGGGATAACGTCGCACACGTATTTCGTTTCCAGAATTTCACCTTACAGTCATAGAGCCGACTCCGTATGTCCAGTCAGGCCCTCCAGGAAAGTCTGGGCCTCTGCGGGGGACTGTAAGTATCGTATCTTCCCCTGATGTTCCACTCGTAGCTTGGCTGGGTACAACAATGATAGACATACCCCCTTATTAACCAGCTGAGTACACACTGCAGAGAAGGCCCGGCGGCATTGACTAACCAGCATAGAGTAATCCTGAAATACCAGGATTGGTATCAGGTCTGATGCGGATCTCTTATGGTTTCTGACAGCTTTCAACACTTCCTCTTTCTGATGGAAGTCGAGGAAGCGTGCTATGACTGCACGAGGCCGACGCTCATGGTCACGTCTGGGGCCCAGGCGGTGTGCACGCTCTATCTTAATGGGGCAAGCTATTGCTCCAGCAGAGATCTTATCAATCCAGGCTATCAAAAAGCCACGGAGTGCCCCATCTGTAACATTCTCATCGATCCCGATAAATCAAAGATTTTTGCGGCGGCCCCTGTTCTCGAGGTCGTCGAGTTTGTCACCTTGCCGCTTCACAAGATCTTCCAAGGCCTGCACTTTGCCTACCAGGGTATTTTGAGTGTCCTCAACGGTTGAGATCCGGGTTTCCGCTTGCTCCACTCTAGCTGTGACTTCATTGAAGCTCTGATGAATCGCTTGTATTCGATCTGCTAATTCGCGAAATCAATCATCTAGTGCCCGGACTACTGCAGCGCTGACCTCTGTAACCAGTGTCGGGTTGGTTTCCGATCCCGGGCTTTGAGGTGCTCCATCCGCCATTTTTGTGTCAGGGACCCGGGCCTTCTCCCGTCTCGGCGGTTTTGCAGTCATTGATAGGTTGCTAGCTCTCCGATAGCTCTGGTCTTCTCCTACTACTCCCCGTTACCAAGACACTATGAATATAGGTGTGAAACACCCACTATTGCAGGTTATATTCGCTGATTTGTGGGGTAGAGTGCCTAGAGCTGACCACCACATGTCTGCTCAGCTCATTGCCACCACAGATGATTATTGTTAAAGGAGATTCAAGTGTATTTATCTCTCTTAGAGGAGTGCATTTGTTTGTATGCATTTATCTTTATCTTTATCTTTACTGATGTGCTTGATATACTGCCCAATACTGGGGCATCTAAGCGGTTTACAAAATAAAATGTGCTACGAGAAAAGAAAAAGAATGCCAATTAGCAGATAGGAAAAGAAAGAATAACGCTTAGACTGGTGGGGGAGGGGGGAAGAGAGGGCAACAGTGGGACAACTGTGGGGCAGGGGTCTAGGTAGAGGTGGGTGAGAGGTCAAAGGCGAGAGAAAAATATGGGTTTTTAGCATTGTCTTAAAGTGGGGAAAGGAGAGCTCAAGGCGGAGGTCAGATAGGAGAGAATTCCAAAGGAGGGGGCCAAGGAAGAAGAATACAGAGACATGGGTGGATTCTAGGTGGACATGTGAGGTGGATGGGAGACAAAGGTGGTTTAAATAGATCTGTCGGAGGGAATGATGAGAGGTATGGAGATGGATTAAGTCAAATAGATATTGTGGAATGTTGGTGTGGATGGCACGATGAACTAGGGTAAGGAACTTATACTGTAAGCGGAATTTTAGGGGTAACTAGTGCAAATGAATAAGTATAGGGGTGATGTGGGCTGAGCGGGAGGCGTGAGTGAGTATGCGGGCAGTGGTGTTCTGAAGAAGTTGCAGTCGGTGGAGTTGGTACTGAGAGAGGCCAGCCAGGGTAACATTACAATAGTCAATGTGGGTCATATACCAGGGAGAGGAGAAGCGTGGTCAGGGAGGGGAGTGAAAGAAAGTGACAGACGGAGTGGATCTGGCAAAGAGAATAGAATGAGCATTGAATAATTGAAGAAAGGTGGTCACGGAAGGAAAGAGAGGCATTAAGTGTGATGCCAAGATAACAGAGAGAGGAGACCAAGGGTATGGGGCTCTGCGCAAGGGAGGGAGCCAGAGAGGGGGCACAAGTAGAAAAGGAAAATCAAATAGCGGAGGTTTTAGAGGGATTGTTATGGAGAAAGTTAAACACCATTCAGGAAGAAACACAGGGAGCCAAATCTGGGGCAGAGGGGTTGGTGTGGTACAAAAGAAGAATGTCATCCATGTAGTCATAAGCTGAGATATTGTGCTGTTGGACAATGAGGGTAAGAAGAGCCAAAAAGACATTAAAGAGGAGAGGAGCGAGAATGGAACCCCAAAGGACACCACAGGACAAAGGAGTGGCAGGAGAGGAGGAAGAGCCAGTGAGGATGGAAAAAGTCTGAAAGGAGAGGAAGGAGTGAAACCAGTGAAGGTCAGAACCAGTAATTCTGGAGTTGTGAAGACAGGAAAGAAGGGTGCGATGATCAACCAGGTTGAAAGCAAAGGAAAAATCTAAAGAGGCAGCCAAAGAAATCTTACTAGGATCGTGAGAGGTGTGAAGCTCATTAAGAAGGGAGATAATGATTGTTTCTTTGCTATGACTATGGCAGAAACTGGATTGGCAAGGGTGAAGAGCAAAGGGAACATCAAGGTGAGAGGAAGGTTGGGCAAAGACTAGTTTCTTGAGGACAGAGAGAAAGGGGAGGGTAGAGATAGGGTTCCAATGAGCAAGGATGGTAGGGTCCATTGAGGGTGTCTTAAGATTGGGCCAAATGACAGCGTACTTCCAAGGGTATGGGAAAGAGCCAGAGGAAAGAGTAGAATTGAAGATGTTGAGGATAAGTGGAAGAAGTGCAGGAAGAGGAAAGAGCTTTGAAGAGTTCTGTAGAGGAGATATGGCAGAAATAGGACCAGGAGTGAGAGGAGGCAGGGGTAGAAGAGGAGGCAGGGGAAGCTGAAGAAGGGGGAGGGGAAAGGTGAGGTGGACAACAAGGAAGGAGTGTTGCAGGGTAAGAACTTTATTGGCAAAGTAGGTGGCTAGGAGAGTAAGGTCAGGAGAGATGGGAGGGGGTAGGGGAGGAGGAGGAGTGGAGAGATGACGGAGCAAAAAACAGAGTACAATTAATGGGAGGAGTTAGAGGATGAGGAGGCAAGTTTAGAGTAGTGGGAGAACTTAACAGAGTGGATGAGGAAGCGATAGTGGCAGTGGCAAAAATGAGCGATAGATTCAGCAGATGGACATTTGCGCCAGAGGCGCACTGCACAGCAACGATGGGAACGGTGAAGGTGGAGGCCAGAGTGATACCAGGGGTGATGAAGGGCAGAGGAGCGGGGGCAAGATAGAGAGTGAAGAGGAGCAAGGGTGCTGAGGGCCATAGTCAGGATGGAATTCCAGGATAGAACTTGGAGATTCTGAAAGAGGGATGTAAAATCAGGAGGGAAAAGCTGGTCAGAGGGGAAAACTGCTGAAGGGCAGTAGCAGAGATGTGACAAATACGGAAAGGAGGGGCTGAGACAGGGAAAGAAAAACAGGCCAAGGGAGAGAGAACAGAAGACAAAAGTGATTGGACCAAGGAGAGTTGAAATACTGGAGGGAAACAGGGGACTCAGAAGGAGAGATGATAAGATCAGGATGTGGCCAGCAGCATGGGTGGGACAGTGGACATGTTGACAGAGTGAGAGATTGGTAAGGACGGAGAGGTGTCACGAGAATGGGAGGTGGAGTCCAAGTGAAAATTGAAGTCACTAAGGATCAGAAAATGAGGGTATAAGAGCGAGGCTTCCGAGAAAGTGAGGAGGAGGGAATCCCAGAGGTGAGACGAGAAAGAAGGGGGGACATAGATGAGGAGAAATTAGAGAGGAGCGGTACAATCAAGATGAAGCAAGAAAGCCTCAGGATAATGTTGTGCTGACAAAGAAACCTCGCTGAGAGAAAGAGAGGAACGGTAAAGAACCGCCACACCACCACCACTGCAGTTCCGCTGAGAGATGGATAAGGCAGAATAGCCAGGGGGGAGCCAGCAGTTGAGAAGAGGTTCTTCCCCCTCTCAAAGCCAGATCTCTGTGAGGAAAAGGGCATCAAGAGTATGGAAAAGCAAAAGATCATGGATAAGAAGAGACTTAGAACAAAAAGAACAGCAGTTGAGGAGAATGAACATGAGGGGAGATGGGGACACCAGGAGGCTCTGGGACCAGGAGGGGGACAAGGAGGAAGGTGAAAAGACATGGAGGAACAATTGATGAGATTATCCGGGTTCCTAGTAGATAGTGATGGGCTGAGGGCGAAGGAAGGAAGTGGGGCAGGGAGCCAGCCCCAGTGGAACAGGATGGAAGACATGAAGCCTTGGTGTGAGCCTGAGAGCATGACAGACAGGGAAGGGAGAAAGAAAACAATGAAGAACATCTTAAAGTAGCTAAACAGGTAGAAAAGGTGACTGCGAAAGCCAGAAGGATGCTTGGGTGTATAGGGAGAGGAATGGCCAGCAGAAAAAAGGAGGTGATAATGCCTCTGTATAAGTCTTTGGCTCGGTCTCATTTGGAGTATAGTGTGCAATTCTGGAGACCGCACCTTCAAAAGGATATAAGCAGGTTGGAGTCGGTGCAGAGGGTGGTTGCTAAAATGGTTAGAGGTCTTCATTATGAAGCATATGAGGACAGACTTAAAGATCTTAATATGTACACCTTAGAGGAAAGGCGGGATTGGGGTGATATGATAGAGACTTTTAAAGTCCTCCATGACATAAATGCACAGGAGAGTCTCTTTCAATTGAAGGCAAGCTCTGCTATGAGGGGACATAGGATAAGAGTGAAAGAGGATAGACTCAGGAGTAATATGCAGAAATATTTCTTTACGGAAAGAGTGGTAGATGCGTGGAATAGTCTCCCAGTGGAGGTGGTAGAGATGAGCACAGTATCTGAATTCAAAAAAAGCATGGGACAAACACAGAGGATCTCTAAAGGTAAAAAGGGGACTATTGTAGTTGATATGGAAGGGCAGACTAGACAGGCCATGTGGTCTTTTTCTGCCGTCATGTTTCTGTTTCTAACTTACCCGTGAGGCAGCAAAGGGAGGACAGAGCCTGGGGATTGGAAGGTGCAGTGGGGTCACAACAGATTATTCAGTGGTGTAGATACTCGTCACCCCTGGAGTTGCCCCAAGGTGCTCGCCCAAGGAGCACAACCTGCTCCTTGGGTGCGCTCCTTCAGCTTGTTTGGTTTGTTAAGATGTCCTAAAAATGTTAATTGTGCAAAATCAATTTAATGTGCATTAACTTGCAAATTAATGCATGCACAATTGATTTCAACACATTAAAATGTTCTAATGCTGGTTAAAAAAGTTTAGTTAGCGGTCAGTAGGATGCGCTTGGTGCACTTTGAGTTGGTGTGGGCACCCTTTGTTTCTCGTTATGGTGCGTGAAGGTGCTGGATAAGAGGGGGGGAATACGAAAACTTTAACGGGAGCTTGCCCCTGAGTGAGTGTGTCTCTTGCTAACCACCTTCCCATGCTTAAACACTAGCGAGCCATAGTTGGGGGGATTGGGAGGTTGGGTGGGAGGGGGATCCTGGGCTAGGGAGGTTCTGGGGGGGGGGAAGGGAGGTTGGGGGGTTGTTGTTCCCCGTTTCCTTATTTTAAAACTACAAAAATGAAGGCATATTGTTGAATGTTGTTGTGATCTGCAGTTATGTTATTATTGTTGCATCTTTTTTGAAGACCTTTGTGGTTTATGATTCAATGTATTCTTTGGAAGCCTTTCAATAAATAAAAAAAAAAAAAAGTTTAGTTAATACAAAATGTGTGAAATGAACTGAAAAAAAATTAACAAAAGTTGGAGAAAAATGTCAAATTTTCCAAAAATGTACCAAAATGTTTTTGTCTGTGAACATCTCTAATCTCTATTATCTTTCATTTTGTTTTTTTAGTTTCGATGGTGGTTCTCCAAAAATGAAAGGCAAGGGAAACGGTCAAAGAAGTCGACAAAAGATAAAGTAAACACCAAAGAGATCCAACCATCAGAAGAAAACCTGATAGAAAACAACAAAAATGTGGAAGAGGAATCAACCAGAATTGAGGATGTTGGAGACCGCATCACAGATTTGAATATTAAACAGGATGGAGTCGTGCACTGCAACAAAGATGAGACACCCAAAGAAGAAAACTTAGCTTGTCTGCAGCAAGAACACAATATGGAGTCAGAAGAGAGGCTACATCCAAACCATTATGAAAGGGATGAAACGATAATGTCTGTGGATGAGGAGAACCCAACCAACCACAGTGAGAAACAGGAGTCTCCTGGGGCAAGTTGCACTACAGGGCTGGAGGCTGAAAAGGAGAGCATCTTGACAACCACAATGGATGAGGGAGGAACAGTGGCAGCTGTTCAAGAAATGGAAGAAAACTAAGTTGGGGGAAGTATAGATTATTTGCCAACATGAAGGACTTGTTGAACATCTTCAACACTGTATATTGCTGCAACATCTGATTTCACATCTTGTGTGCTTTGCACAATTTGGCTCTGCCCAACTTTCCCAAATGCAGTAAAAATACTTAATCCTACCAGCTGTAGCGTGCCAAACTACTGTCACCTTTAGTTTCCATCAGTAACAGTGCTGAAAAATGATACAATCATAAAACTAGAATAGGATTGAATGTATTTTCCAAATTATGTGCATATGTTTCTTTAAAAATGTGCTTTCTGAGTTAAAGTGCTGTATTAAAATCCAGCATGTCCTATATATACACACAGCACTTGAACTAATCTATTTAGAGGGAGGCTTGTTCTGTATGTTTTAAATGATGATAAAGTTGTATGTATAAATCAAATATTGTGGAAAAATTATTACACTTCAATTTATATGTAGTTGAGATAAGATGATGGCTTGCTACAGTGCTGGAATTGAGAACGTAGCCACAATTTCTGCTGATCTATCTAAGATTTTTGCTTTCAGTTATAATTTAGGATTTATATATTGAGAGCAACAAATTGGTATATACACCTTGTATGGACTGTGCGACCTTCAAACATGAAGATATATGCAATATCCATTTTCTTCTGTAGTATGTAATTTCAAGTATGTTATTACTTGGGCTCTCTTAAGGCAAGAACTGTGTTTAAGAGCTAAATAAAATTTTACATACACACAAATAATGAGCAGAAAGGGTTGGGTCCAGTCTGATTCTGATGTTATTCCAAAATAAACTGTGGAGCAAATAATAGGACTCCATTTCAAAAGCAATAAAATTTCAAAATAATGTGATCTTTTAACATGAATTAATCAATTTAGATTGACCTTTGAAAACAATATAAAATCAGTAAATGACCCAGAAAGATGTCCATACAACAGAAAATAAAGAGGCATAAATGCAACATGACGAGCTACATTTATGTTCGAAACTGACACCTATTTGGAGCTTAACTATACAAATGTAGGTGTTATAAATGCCTAAAATGTACACATGTATCGTCTGGATTTCTTTTAGATGAATGACAATCTAAATTTGTTTCAATCTGACCAAAAACTGAACTTTCCTTTCTGGTTGGTTATTTTCTTTTCTTTCACATTTAATCTCAGCAAGATTCCTGTTTAGTTTGAGGCTGCATATAGGTTTCTTAAATTGCTGTTACGTAAACATCACCTGGCCTGCATTATAGCACATGAAAAAAAAGCATATCACAGGTTGCCTATGTTTTCTACTCATTGTATCACAGGGCACATTATTTTGCTTTTGTACCTTTATCAATAAAATATTTTCTTCTTGTGGCATGTTCTACAGTATCACTGTTTGCTTTTACAATCATATTGAATATTCTTAAAATAATTCATGATCCTCAGTTAGGCCCATGAGAACAGAACAAGAGCTTTTATGACCTAGAGAATGTTGTTGTTGTTAAGTGCCGTCGAGTCGGAGTTGACTCATGGCGACCCTCTGGATAGCTATCCTAAATTGTGTTCGGTCTTCAGTCAGGCGGCTCATTGTTGACAGACTGGTACCCGTAGCTGCTGTTATTGTATCGATCAAATTATAATTCTATATTCTCTGACCTAGAGAATATAGAATTATAATTTGTAGCCCTTGCATTTATGGTGGGAAAAAAATCAAAATTCCTATAGTCTGTCTCATGTTTTCTTCATCCATTACTTAAAAACAAAATATAGGACATCATTTTATTACAGGTTGTCTATGTGCAAAGGCCACACAGGCCTCTATATTTAGTCCCTTTAAAAAATATACATAGGTGCCTATGTGTTTTTATAAAATACTAGTGGTAAACCAGCAGAAATTGTGGCTGGATTGAAACCACATTTATGTCTGCTCGAAATAAATGTACATAGTTATTCCAGTTAGCCCAAGTTGAATAACCCTGTTTTTTTGTAAGTCCAGTACGGGAGCTGCCTGTAGCTGTACAAATCTGTTGTTGACTGTAAACCGAGCTGATTTTAAAAGCGCGGTATAGAAAAAACTTTAAATAAATAAATAAAATTATGTAAAGTGTACATGTAAATCCTGACTCTGCCCAAACTCCTTCCGAGAGCATGCATACTGTGAAGTCTCACACATGTGTTTAATTGCTCCATGCGTACTTTTCACATGAGAGGAAATTACAGAGAATGAAGGGCCCGATATTGCATTGGGCAGGGCTAAGTGCCGTAGCTGCCCGCTGTAACCTGCCCGCCAACTCCTTAACCCTGGATTTTCACTTTCATGGCCACAGAAATAAAAATCTGGGGTTCGCCACACAGCCGGAAATCTGCTGCGATTTTGGATGCTGCCCAGTTAGCCCTAGCGCCTTAAAAATAGGCAAGGGTTATCTTTAAGGCACAGAGCGCTAACTGGGCAGCATCCAAAATTGCTGCTACCTGGTTAGCACTATTCCCCGCCTCCACTCTGCCCTGAAATGCCCCCAACACGCCCCGATGCTAATTGGATAGCATTGGGGTGCGTAGGGGACTTAATCATGGATTTTCAAAGGCACTAGCCATGTAGATGTCTTTTAACATCCCTGATTAAGTCATCTACATGGTTAACATGGGCTGTTAACCATGTAAATGTATTTATTTAACAGGTCTTTTATACTGCTTTATCATTTCAATCAAAGTGGTTTACATTATAACTTAAACTTGATAATGTACATCAAACAGGGGCATGGATAATGGATTTTTCTGAGGCAATGGAGGGTTAAGTGACTTGCCCAAGGACACAAGGAGTGTTAGTGGGAATCAAACCCTGGTTTCTTGGTTCTCAAGCCAGTGCTCTAACCATTAGGCTACTCCTCCACGCCTTTGAAAATTGGGCCTGAAGAAATTATGAACACCTGGGATATTCCCATCCCGACTGACAAAAATCTGGATGCAAGGAAGCCATACATAGTGGTAAAGGAGAAGAAGAACATTGATTATAGAGGGGTCAGTCCTAAGTGACTCTTTTGTGAATCGCGTTGAGAGGGAGAAGATCTTCAAGTACCAAGAAATGCAGCTAGAGACCAACAAAATGTGGCAGAAGGATACCAAGTTATTTCCCTTAGTGTTGGGTGCCACAGGCTTGATTAAGAAGAATTTCCAAGCACACCTTGATAAATTACCCATACATGTAATATCTTAGGAACTCCAGTAAGAGGCTCTCTTTGGCACGATGCAAGTACTACGCCAAGCATTAGCAATATATTTGAGAGACTGAGATCATACTCCACATAGCCTGACTTAGAAGTGGGGCTCATGACTGTCACGGTATGTGCAAAACTCACCCATTTGGAGAAAATGTTATGCACGTATACAGGGCCAGCCCAACAATGAGGTGAGACTAGGTGGTGGTCACCATAGGGCAGCAGCAGTCAGAGCAAACAATAGATCCCCAAAGCCCCACAAACGCAAAGAGCCATCAGCACATTCTTCATCTGCAGGGAAGGTGGACACACACATGCACACAAAACAAATTTTAATATTTAAAAGTATGAGATCCAATTATGCATTTTTGAGGGTTGTTGTGGGATGGGTGGTGCTGGGATGATCATGATTGTTGAGTTTAATTATCAAAATCTTGGGGGGGGGGAGGGGGGGTTAAGACTGAAGGATCTCCTAGGGCAGCGATGGCGAACCTATGGCACGCGTGCGCCTTGCAGCTGGCACGCGGGTAGGTCCGCAAAAAAGAAAAAGCTGGCTCTGGTTGCTGCCGCGGACGCGGCAGCAGCAGAGTGCAGTGTCCCGCGGGGCCCCCTCCGCCCGCTAAGCCCCTCTGCAAGGGCTTTCAGATTCGCGAGGGAGAGCGTCTCCCTCGCGTCTCTGTTAAGCCCGCAGGGGCTAATGGGAAATTTCCCATCAGCCCCTTTAGACACGAGGGACTGATGGGAAATTTCCCATTAGCCCCTGCGGGCTTAACAGAGACGCGAGGGAGAAGCTCTCCCTCGCGAATCTGAAAGCCCTTGCAGAGGGGCTTAGCGGGCGGAGGGGGCCCCGCGGGACATTGCATTCTGCCGCTGCCGCGGCAGCAGCCAAAGCCAGCTTTTTTTTTTTTTTTAATATGCCATGGGGGGGGTTTAGGACTGCTAATGGGCGGGGGGGGGTGTAGGACTGCGAATGGGCTAGGGGGGGTAGGACTGCAAATGGGCTAGGGGGGGTAGCGGGTAGGACTGCTAATGGGCTGGGGGGGGTAGGACTGCTAATGGGCTGTGGGCTGATGCGGGCTGTCTGGAAATGGGGTTATGGGGGGTTAGTACTGTTAAGGGGATAAGGGGGGGTAAATACAGCTAATGGGCTTTGGGCTGAGGGGGGCTGTCTGGAAATGGGGTGATGGGGGTTAGCACTGATAATGGGCTATGGGGGGGGGCTAGGACAGGAAATGGGCTGATGGGAGGGGTTAGGACTGGATGGGCTGTGGGCTGGGGGGGGGTTAGGACTGGTATGGGGCTATGGGGGGGTTAAGACTGGTAATGGGCTGGGGCTGATGGGGGCTGTCTGGAAATGAGGTGATGGGGGTTAGAACTGCTAATGGGCTATGGGGGGGGTTAGGACTGATAATGGGCTAAGGGGGGGGGCTAGGACAGGAAATGGACTGATGGGGAGGAGTTAGGACTTGAGGTGGGCTGATGTGGTTAGGACTGGTAATGGGCTGTGGGCTGATGGGGGGGTTTAGGACTGGCAATGGGCTGTGGGGGGCTGACTGAAAATGGGCTGATGGGGTTAAGACTGGAAGTGGGCTGATGGGGGGTTAGGACTGGTAATGGGCTATGGGGGGTTAGGACTGATAATGGGCTATGGGGGGGGGTTAAGACTGGTAATGGGCTTTGGGCTGATGGGGGATGTCTGGAAATGGGGTGATGGGGGGTTAGGACTGGTAATGGGTTATAGGGGGGGCATTAACTGTAAATGGGGTGATGGGGGTTTAGGACTGGAAGTGGTTGATGGGCTAGGACTGGTCATGGGGTGGGGGGTTGCTCTGACTGGAACTGGGCTGAGTGGCAGGGGCGGCGTGAACTGCAAATAGCTGATGGGGCGGGAGCTTGGAATGGAAATGGGCTGTGAGGGAAGGGAGCTAGGACTGAAAATGGGCTGATGGAGCAGCTAGGATAGGACTGGAAATGGGCTGTTGGGGGGAGCTAAGATTGGAAATGGGCTGTGGTGGGGGCTTGAATTGAAATGGACTCATGGAGGGGCTAGAACTGGAAGTAGGCTCATGGGGGGGGCTTGGACTGGAATTGGACTGAGTGGAGGGGAGCTATGATTTGACATGGGCTGATGATGGGGCTAGGAAATGACTAGAAATGGGCTGATGGGGGGCTAGGATTGGAAATGAGCTGATGAAGGGACTCAGACTGAAAATGGATGGGTGAGCTATGACTGCAAAATTGTTGATGGGGGTCTAGGACTGGAAATGGGCTGATGCAGGGACTAGAAAGGAATGGATGCTGGGTGAGACTGGAACTAGAAGGGAGCTGATGTTGGGGGAGGATTAGAATGGGATGGGGCTGGGAGAGTAAAATGGAGAGGGGAAAAATATTTTGTGTGGGAGGAATGAAAATCTACAATTGGCCGGGTATTGGGAGAGTAAGTGGGGATTGAGGATGGAGCGGTAAAAATTTGTGTGGATGAAATAGGAATGAGGAAAGAGCAAAAGGAGAAAGATTAGTATGTTAAAGCAGATGTAGAGAGAGAGACAATGGAAAAAAAAAACTAGAAGAGAGAAGAAAGAACAAATGGACAGCAGACGATGGAGAGTTAGCAGAAAACATGAAGAAACCAGAAGAAAGTGGCTGGAGCAATTGCAACTGAAAAAAAATGCACAAAAAGGTAGAAAGATATCTCTTTATTTTGAATTTATTAACTGGAATATGAAACCTCTGGGAAATGTGCATCATTAACGTCTGTGCTTTGTTTGGTACAAGAGGAAATTAATTTATAGTTTTATTTCTACAGTGTTGTACATTCCAAGTTTGGCTTTTGGGGTTCCCAGTTTAATTATTGCCTTCCTGTTTCTAAATTGTGATTCCTTGTTTGGTGATGGTCTATGTTCTGCATGTGTAACTGAGCTGAGGTTTAATTGACGTGCTGGCACTTTGAGGAAATTCTTTGGTTTTGTGCGGCAGTTTGGGCACTCGGGCTCAAAAAGGTTAGCCATCACTGTCCTAGGGCACCCAGTACCCTGGCATTGGTCCTGCATGTATACTAGCACAGACTCACAAAAAAATCCTTTTTAAAATTACGCCCACTGTGGTCCTGCACAAGTAGTAAAAATGCCTTACATAAAGCTACAACTGATTTTCATGACAACATTTAACTAAACTTGACTTAAAGGTACTACCCTAAAGTGCTGTAAGATTTTGCACTTGCTGTTTGTTATGTGCAAATATTAATGCATGATAAGTGCAAAGCCTGTGTGATAAACGCAGGAGGCATGCCCAGCATCTGTCCTGCATTTAACACCCAGGACAGACACAACAGCAAGTAGCACAGGAGGAATATGGCCCCGGTGTCAAAGAAGTTTTCAAAAATGCTGCAGCAGCTACAACCACTATTATCCCGAACCCTCCCTCCGATCGCATCCCCCCTGATCGAATTCCCCCCATACACACAATAAATCCCCTCAGTTCTGATCCCCCTCACTCGCTCCTACACTGCTACTTTCAGCCCCGCCCCAGAAAGCAATAGATGTTGAAGCTAACACCCCCCCCCCGCACCAGAACCCCCCTTCCTGAACAAGACTCCCCTGAAAAGAAGATCTCTCCCCCACCATCCTGACCCACCCTCAGGACTTACCCAAGGGATTTGCTGATGTCTAGTGGGCATGGAGCAGGAGTGGGCCCCTCCATTCCTACCCCAGTTGCTGTAGCTTTTCAAAATGGTGGATTTCACCCCCAGCTTGCAGTAGTACCACCAAGAGTCAAACGCTAGTGATAGTACAGTGAGACTACTGCTGGGGGGGGGGGTGCTGAAAGATGAAAGAGGTGTTGGGGCATGGGGTGATAGTGCAGGTGGGGGGCGGGGAATCAGAATTGAAGAGGTTTTTTTGTGGGGGATGCGACTGGAGGGGAGCCTAGGATAATCATGGCTGCGGTTCTTTTTTTCAAGAGCCTGGCAAATGCCATGTTATTGGATTAACGGTAACATGACTGAACAGGGTCAGTGTTAGACATGCAGGGGCCCTGAACAAAAGTTACAGAGGGGCACCCCAATCCCCTCTCTTTTCCTCTCCCCCCCCCCAATGTCTCAAGTCTATCTAGCTATTATTTATTTATAAAACTTTTCCTCCAGGAATATGTCTAAACTTCTTTTAAGTCCAGCTATGCAAGATGCTTTTCGCTTTCCAAGGTCTTTTGTCCATTTTCCATAAATATTGCAGTCAGCCTGAGAACATCCATATACCTACCTGAGAAAAGTGAACAAGCCACTCAGTTCTAACAGAATGCCTACCACCAGTCACACATGCAGAACACAAATAGACCTTCACCAAGCACAGACTAAATAACCACAAACTAAAAATATAAATATTTAGACAAAAATTTAATTAAAATCCAAGAAGTCGGACTTTGCCTGAGATGCATTTTCCCTGTTCAGTGTCCAAATATAAAGCTAGCATGTGTAAATTCCAAGAACTAACATATTCCCATTACTAAATTGAAAATAAAATTATTTTTTCTACCTTAGTTTTCCAACCATTTTATTTTTCTAATCATGGTGTTCCCAGTCTCTGGTTTCTGCTTCTCTCTCCCTTCTCTTTCCAGGGTCTTCTGTCCATTTGCCATTTCTTCTCTCTCCTATTGTCTTCATTTCAACTTTCTTCCATTTTTTTTTCTGTCACCAGATTTCACTCCTCCTCCGTACTTTCCAGCCCTCAATCTCCCTTTTTTTACTGCATCTACCTACAGCTTTTCAATCATCACACCAACCCTCCCATCCCTATTGCTCTCCCCTTTCCAAGCCTCTTATTCCCCAGTTTCGCTAACTCTCTCCTCCACCCCCCAGCATTTCTCAGCCTCTCTTCTCCTAGGCCCCTATTCCAGCATTTCTATTTCTCCTCCCCCTAGCCCCCATGTCCAGTATTTCTCACTCCCTCTCGCTCCCCTCCCCCCCCCAACTTAGACCCCATGTCTAGCATTTCTCTTTTTTTCTCTCTCCCTAGGCTCCTGTGTCCAGCATTTCTCCCTCTCTCTTGGCCCCTTCCTCTTGTGTCCAACATTCCCTCTCTGCCTCCCCATATCCAGCATTTCTTATTTCTCTTCTGTCAATCATGTGATCATTCCAAACCCTCCCTCATTTTGCCACAGTGGCTAAACCACCGAAGATCTTACTGAACCTGTGGGCACCAGCACAAATAAAAGAAACAGTAATGAAGCCTTTGAGCATGTGCATGCCTCATAAGCCCCGTCAGCCCGACTATTAGGCAAACCACACTTGCGAAGGGAGGGGGGGGGGGCGGCGGGAGGGAGGCAGCAAAGATCAGGGCATTCAAAGATAAATATCAGATTTTGACAGCCAGGGGGGTGTAAAGCATAAGGTTTGCCAAAGGCACTAATATCTTGAACCGACTCTTGGGCTTGCAATTTCTTTAACACAGTTTTAATGAGATATGGCCACCAAAGCAACAGAGCCATCTCTGATTCTACTCTGAGGGCCCTGTGACTGAACTTAATGCCACCTCTTGAGGAATTGTTAGCATGCCAGAACCTATCAACAATAGTAACAGCTAGTCCATAGTGCCATCCCATGTGCTAGCTATCATCAGCTGTCATGCCCAGTCTCCACCCTGAACCTTTCTCTATCCCACCCAGACTCATGCTAAGCACTTAGCGTGGGGTTTTTACTGCAGTAGCCTTTTTCCCATGCAGTAACCATTAGCTTGGGCCCATGCTAATAGCTGCAAATACAAAGACTGCATGGTAAATCCTACTGATTCCAAGGCAGCCATCAGTGCTGATTCCAAAGCAACAATAAATGCTGGTTTCACTGAAGCACAGACAGCAGCCAGAAGTGCTGGTTCCATTCTTGGGCAAGCAAATGCTCTGAGAGTTGGCTACAATCTAGCACAAGTGGTACTAAGGAACACTGATTACACTCTAGTGCAAACAGCAGCCATAGGCACTGGTTACGCATTGTGGTGTGCAAGATGGTATGCCAGGACATTTAGAACCCCCAGAAGCTAGAGGGAACTCTGAGAAACTGCTGAGAGACCCAGTACTTGGTAAATCCAGGAGACTGTTAAGGAGAACATTAGTTCTCCTTAAGGACATATCTAGGCTGGGCTACCTTAACAGAGTTAGAGCAGGGAATCCTAGCCAGGAGGATGTAGTCCAGTGAGCAATGTTCCCTCTAATTTTCTGTAGGCTGTGTGCGCATAAAATATCAGCTGTGCAGCTTTTGAAGGAAGGTTAAATTTTTGTGCGTCACATAACGACACTCGGAATTCTATACTTTATAATTTGACTACACGTCAGAATACAGTATGTACACCACATTGATTGCACTAGATAATATTGTAGAACTTGTGAAAACCATAAACACACAACAACTTTTAAATTTTAAGATGTCTGTGTTGTTTTCTATCAGAATCAGAACCGTAATTTTTGTGCGCTCTGTTATAAAGTATGTGCGCTCGCTCGGCGAAGTGTGTGCGCGCGCACACGCGCACAGCTTAGAGGGAACAGTGCCAGTGAGGCAAGGTAAAAGTGCTGAATGAGAGGAAGCCCAGGAGAAGATGGAAGCCTCTATGACCCTGCAGGAAGCCCCATGATCTTGCTGGGAACAGAAACTGGATAAGCATAGGAGCAAGGGAGGCCCAAGGGTGATGTGGGGCCATGTGCAGAGACTCATTGAGTGGCCTCATTTGCATATCCACTAGACCTCATTTGCATAAATTTAGTTTCTTTTATTTTAAAATGTATATGTTGCCTATCTAAAATTTTAGGTGGCTTTCAAAAGAGCCCTTCACAAGCCTCTTTTTTGTCCTAGCAATGACTTAGGGGCGTGTTTAATAAATATTACTGTGTGTTAAGTGTCACTGCACCAATAGAAATAAATGGGTGTAACTGCACTTAATGCACATTAACATTTGTGAATGGGCATTAACTTTTAGTAAATATGCCTCTTAATACGTGTCTGAATACTATTTGCATGAGCAGTGAGGAGAAGGAAAGACTACCAGATTTCTACATTACTATACTCCAGTGCCAACGGCCAGGCACATTAGGAAGTACTATAAACCCTGCCCATTTATAATCCATAGCAAACTCGCCATATCATAACAGCACTACCAGGACTCACAAAGCACCAACCCTACCTATCAAGAGGCAACACTGCAAATATTAAACCAATACATCTCAGAGAATAACAATACATCTCCTACTGGGGAAAGAGAACAAGTGCCACTGTCAAATAGAAACTACATGAACAGAATACCTCAGCTCGGTTGCACATGCAGAACATAGGTAGTCACCAAACAAAGAACAAGGAATCACAATTTAGAAATAGGAAGACAATAATTAAACTGGGAACCCCAAAATCCAAACTTGGAATGTACAACAACACTGGAGAAATAAAACTATAAATTAATTTCCTCTTGTACTAAACAAAAAGCAAAGACGCTAGCAAAGTACGTTTCCCAGAGCTGATATATTCCAGTTAATAAATTCAAAACTGAAAAGTATTTTTCTACCTTTTGTTGTTTGGGCATTTTATTTTTCAGTTGCATTTGCTCCAGTCACTTTCTTCTGGTTTCTTCATGTCTTCTGCTAACTCTATTGTCTGCTGTCCATTTGTTCTCTCTTCTAGTTTTTTCCCATTCTCTCTCTACATGTGCTTTAATATACTGATCTTTCCCCTTTTGCTCTTCATTTCTTTCTATATTCCTTTTTCATCCACTCAAATTGCACCCTTCCATCCTCAGTCCCCACTTACTTTCCCAATACCCGGCCAATCCCTCCCACACAAAATATCTTTTCTCCAGGAACAAGAGAAAGCCAGTCCTCACATATGGGTGACATCGGTGTCAGTGGAACCCACGCAGAAGCATCTCCCCAGCTTTCAAAGAAAGCCTTTGCGAGATGCCACCATGCATGCGTGGTCCCCTTCTGGCTCAAGGGTGCCATCTTGCTCAGTCTCCTTTTTTCTGCGTAGCCCAGCAGACGTGCAGACAGTTGATTTTTTTCTCAGAATAATCCTCTCGCTCTCCGGCCGTGGCCAGTCCTTTTCTTGTCCCTGAGTTCCCTGCCTTGGCACTGTGTCCTCGGGCTGTGAATTTTTCTTTTTAGCGCAATTCGGGTCCTTTCTCCACTGGCAATTCCTTGGGTCTTGTATCTTTCTGGGGCTCTTTTTCCACTGATGGCCAAAGGCTTTAAAAAGTGTGATCAGTGTACCAATAATTATTCTATCACCGACATACACGACTGCTATCACCATTGTCTTAGTCCTGACCATGACCTGGAGACTTGCAGGTCTTGCAAGAGGCCGACTCCAAGGCAGTCAAAAGCAAGCAGGAGAAACACAACTGGATATTCAGGTCAGACTCTGCCTCAGAAACCCCTTCCAGGACTCAGTCCGAGACCACGGGATCGCGCAGTGACTCTGCAGCCACCAGTCAGGGCCATGAGTCCTTTGACCAGGTATCCCCAATCCGGATCCCAAAGAAGAAGAAAAAAGCCTTGCGAGACTCCTCATGAAACTCGGGGAAGGTGGGTAAGTCCCATGCCAGAAATCTGAGCACCCCCGAGGAAGACCAAGGTGTCAGAGCTCGAGCAGCCTCCAAAACCTCCCTGGAAAGACTCAGTGGACCTCGGCGATTTGGCCCCAGGTCCCGAATGGTCATTCCCACCAGGGACTCTTCTCCTCCACCAGCATCAGAACCAATACCCTTGGTGTCCACGCCAATTGCTGTGACCCCCATCTAGGCTGGAGACCAGGATGGAGGCCCTTGACCGCAACTTGTCTGCCTTCTTGGCCACTCAGCAGGCAGTGCTGTCTGGCTCCACCGGTTCATCTGCCAAAAACACCAGGACCTTGACCTCAAAGACCTCCACTGGTGTCAAGTTGATCCCCCGAAGCTCCCTCACCTAGGCTGATCACCGATGCAGATCACATTCACGATTCCGTTCCTCAGAACCCTGATCCTCCCCAGCCAGTGGCTGTGACTGTGGCTCTGGCCACACTGCTGAGGCCTGTGAGCCTCTGACCCTGACCCGGGTCTGGTCAATCGACAAGTCCAGCTCAGATGACTCCTACTGGGAATACGAGGATGACAACCGGAGGCATCGAGACCTTCTGTCAGACCCGTCCCCTCTGGGGGCCTGGTATCAGTCCCCGCCCAAGGACAAAGCCTTCCTCAACTTCATGCAGGACATGGTCAGAGCCGGCAGATGACCCTTGGTCAGAGGATCTCGAGATTCTCCTATTCGGCTACCCTCCGAAGAAGTCCCTATTGGTGCCAGTCCCAGTGATCCTCGAGAGGCTGCTTCTATGTATATTGGAGACACTGACCATGGTACCCACAGTCAGTCGCCGGCTCGACCTTATGTATAAGGTCTGTCTGAGCCTGGGTTTCTGCATGAGCCAAATGCCACACAACTCCATGGAGGTCGAGTCAGCCATGCGTTGGTTTCAAAGCCAAAAGACACATTCCTTGATGCCCCCTGGCAGGAAGGTCAGGAGCCTCAACGCCCTTGCAAAAAATGCTACCAGGGCTCCATGCTGGACTGCTGGGTCTAGGCATACCTCCTCTACATGGGTATGTTCCTCCAGGACACCATGAAGGAACTAAAGGGCTACTCTGCTGGCTTCTCCAGGGAACCTCTTCAGGGGTTCCAGATGCTGGCCAAAACTGCTGCAGATTGCTTGAAGTTTATAACCCGGGCTGCCTATGATGGCTTTGAGGCCATGGCATGGGTCGCCGTCACCTTTATTGGCGCCAGGAGATAGGCTTGGCTCCAATCCTCCGACCTTGAGCAATGGGTCTAGGAAAAGCTCTTGAATGCCCTCTGCCTGGGAGAGAATCTCTTTAGTAAGGCCATGGCAGGCAAAGCTGTGGAATTCGAGGCCGAGTACGTGACAAGAACCTGGCTATCAAAGAAAACTTCATTGGGACCCAAGCGTAAGGCCACCGGGAAGAAACCCCCCTTTTCCATGAAAGGCCCGGGATTCCGAGGCTACCAGCAATACCAGGCTCCACAGACCCTCAGCAGGGCCCTCAAGGACCTGGACAATGACCTCACAAGCAGAAAGGCCCCAGCCCTAGCCCAGCACGGGCTGAGCCTCTGACTTGTTTGGCATAGCCTCTCCCCCTCCAGGAGATCAGCAGCCCATGGAGGGACATCTGGCCCACTTTGCCCACTGGTGGTCAAGTATCACCATTGATACCTGGGCACTCTAGGTTGTCAGAGAGGGTTACCTCCTCCACCTGGACCAACCACCCCCTCCATTCTTCCTGGGAGAGCCCCCCAGGAGTCTCCTGCATCAGGCTCTGCAACTGCAGGAACTCAAAGGTCTTCTCAAAGATGTGGCTGTGAAACCAGTGCCCCATCAACAATGGGGCAGGGGGTTCGACTCATGGTACTTCCTCGTCCCCAAAAGAACAGGAGGCCGAAGGCCCATTCTAGACCTCAGAGACCTACACAAGTTCCTGGTATAGGAGAAATTCAAGATGTTCTCCCTTGGAACCTTGCTGCCATACCTCTAGCAGGGAGACTGGCTATGCTTCTTGGATCTAAAAGATGCCTATACCCACATCCTCATCCACCCCAGGCACAGACAGTACTTCAGGTTCATGGTTGGGGGTGACCACAACCAATACAGAGTACTACCCTTTGGGCTCGTCTCTGCATCCAGAGTTGTCACAAAGTGCCTGGCAGTTGTGGCGGCCTACCTACACCTCCAAGGAGTCTTTGTCTTCCCCTACCTAGATGACTGCTCATCAGAGGGGACACAGCCACCGAGGTGCAACAGGCCACAAGCCGCACCATCAGTATCCTGCAATATCTGGGGTTTGTGGTAAACCACCCCAATTCCTACCTCAAGCCCAACAGAGAGCTTGGAGTTCATTGAGGCGCGCATGGATACCCACCAGGTGAAGGCCTTCCTGCTCAGTGACAGGGTCCAGCAGCTCATGGCCCTGGCTGCAAAAGTCCAGGGCAGACCCTCCGTGCTGGCATGTGGCATGCTCCGCCTGCTCGGCCACATGACCTCAACGGTACACGTCACACTGAATGCCCACCTTCACATGAGGACAGCTCAGTGGTGCCTCAGGTCTCAGTGGATGCAGGCCACCAGCCACCTCCGGGACAAGGTTTATGTGATCCACCCTATGGCAGAGTCACTCTGCTGGTGGCAGACCATGCAACACGTGAGGGCAGGCATGTCTTTCCAATCCCCCACTCCTCAGTAGGTCCTCACCACGATGCCTCATTGCTGGGTTGGGGAGCCCACTTGGGAGCCTCCACACACAGGGCGCCTGGTCCGGAGCCAAAGCCCACCAACAGATCAACTTCCTGGAGCTCAAGGCCTTCCACCACCATCTCCAGCACCAGCCGGTGCTCATCCAGATGGACAACCAAGTGGCGATGTTCTACGTGAACAAACAGGGAGGCACAGGCTCCTGTGCCCTCTGCCAGGAGGCATTAGCCCTCTGCTCATTTGCAATCAGTCAGGGGACGCTCCTGAGAGCAGTCTGCCTGCCGGGCCAAGACAATGTCTTCGCAGACAGGATAAGCACAGTCCTACAACCGCACGAATGGCGGATAAACCCCGGAGTAGTCCACAGGCTATTGCAGCATACCCAGGGCCACCGCAAGACCCTCCTAGCTTTTTGTCTCCTATGACTCCAGCCAGCAGGGGGAGGCAGTGGAAAAGTGAACCTTATCCATCTGGGTCATGGACTGCATTGCCCTCACCTACAAACAGACTGAGCTTCTGCTGGAGCACCAGGTCATGGCTCACAGTGTCAGGGCTATGGCGACCTTGGTTGCAAGCTTGCATTCTGTCCTGATGATAGACATCTGCCAGGCCGCTACCTGGTCTTCAGTCCACACCTTCATAGCTCACTACTGCCTGGAGAGGGAGTCCCAATGGGACAGCTCCTTCAGCCAGGCTGTACTCCATAATCTTTTCGGGGTTTAGAAAAGTCTGACCCTCCAACCCTTCTGTGTTCTGGAAACTGAGGTGATGGTTCTTCCTGGACACAGGGGTCCTTTCAGAGTCTGTCCTTCAGACTCACCAGCTGCTACTTATGGCTTGACCGTGTTTTTTCTACAGGTTCTTGGTAGCCTGTAGTTAGAGAGTCTCATATGTGAGGATCGACTTCCTGCTTGTTCGTGGAGAAAGTATAGTTACTCACCTGTAACAGGTGTTCTCCAGGGACAGCAGCACTGTTCCCTCTAAGCTGTGCGCTCGCACACACCTCGCCAAGCGAGCGCACATACTTTACAACAGAGCGCACAAAAATTATGACTCTGATTCTGACAGAAAACAACACAGACGTCTTAAAATTTAAAAGTTATGATTGTAATTAATAGAAATTTCCCGCTTCATTTAGTAATCATCTATTTTCATATAATTTGATTAAAATCAATGTGGTGTACATACTGTATTCTGACGTGTAGTCAAGTTTTAAAGTATATAACTCTGAGTGTCGTTATGTGGCGCACAAAAATTTAACCTTCCTTCAAAAGCTGCACACAGCTGATATTTTATGCGCACACAGCCTACAGAAAATTAGAGGGAACATTGGACAGCAGGAATCATGCCTCACAACCCTCCCTCCTCCCCATAGAGTTGCTTTAACTATACCAATTGTGTTTTGCTGTCTTAGCTATGTCATATGACTGAGCAAGATGACATATTTGGCTGGGAAGGGGACCACGCATGCATGGTCACATCTCCCAAAGACTTTCATTGAAAGCTGGGGAGATGCTTCCACACGGGCTCCGTCGGTGCCGATGTCACCCATATGTGAGGACTAATTCCTGCTGTCCCTGGAGAACACCTGTTACGGGTGAGTAAATATGCGTTCTCCTCTCCATCCTCACTCCCTCAGCCCCATCCCCTTCTAATCCTCCCCCAACATCATCAGCTTCCTTATAGTTCCAGCCCCACCCAGCATCTGCTCCCTTCTAGCTTCATTCTCCCGTCCCTCCACATCAGCCCATTTCCAGTCTAAGCCCACCCCCCATCAGCCCATTTCCAATCCTAGCCCCCATCAGTCATTTCTAGTTTTATCCTAGCCACGCATCAGCCCATTTCCAGTCCAAGTCCCCCCAACAGCCCATTTCCAGTCCTAGCCCCCCCATCAGCCCATTTTCAGTCCTATCCTAGCCTCTCCATCAGCCCATTTCAAGTCCTAGTGCCCCCATCAGCCCATTTCCAGTTCTAGTCCACTCATCAACCAATTTCTAGTCCTATCTTAGCCCCGCCTTCTCTGGGAACAAGCAAGATGTCAGTCCTCACATATGGGTGACATCAGCACCAAAAGAGCCCATGTGGTAGCTTCTCCCTAGCTTTCAAAGAAAGCCCCTGGGAGATGCATCACACATGCATTTTACCTTTCCTGTCCAAGGATGCCATCTTGCCTCAGTCTCCTTTTTTCTGTGGAGCATACCGGATGTGTGTCTGTTTTCCCCAGAAAAAGTATTAGGGTTTTTTTTCTTGATTTTTCCTTTCCTGCCCCTGAACTTGCTTGCCTCGGCATCGCGTTTTGGGTTCATTCTTTTTCTTTGCTTCCATCAAAAACTTCTCTACCTGTTTCATGACTTTTTTGTCCCTGGCTGGGCTGGAGGTTTTCGACCTCTCAGGGGCCATTTGCCCTACCCTGGCTTTGGCCAGTGGCTTTAAAAATTATGACCGATGCGCCAAAACCATGTTGTGCACCGACCCACACGACTACTGCTTTTGATAGGTAGGGCTGGACCATGACCCCCTTGGACTGTGGTCTCTATAAAAGGATGACCACCAAAACCATCAAGCGCTGTCAGCAGCAGTGGAAGTCCTTCTTCCATAAGATGGACTCTGCACCAGAGTCTCTGGTGACACATGCTCCAGGGCCCCCTCTGGAACCTCATGGAGACCGGGTTGCCTTGGAACCCCGAGGCCACAGATCCTCCAGTCAGACCTTGGAGGAAGAACCCAAGAAGGGTCAGAAGCCCTCAAAAACTGCGTCGGAGGACACACCTGGAAAAATGGGTTAGTCCCAAGGGTCCCAGACTCGCAGTACTCGCCACAAATCTGAGGGAAAGGAGCAGGGGCAGCTGACCAAAATACCTTGTTGGGAATCATTGACATCGGGTGACCGGCCTTGGACCCCCCAAGGCCATCCTGGTCAAAGACTCCCCCTCAATGGAGCCGGTATCAGGCCTGAGCCCCTCGAAGGCTGTGGAGCTATCTGGTCTCGAGACCAGGATGGCATCCTTGGAGTTCAGTCTTCCTGCCTTCATGGCCCAGCATCAGACTCTGATGCCCGGCTCCACCAGGGCATAACTCCTAACTACTGGGCTCTCAACCTCGAGGAACTCCCCAGAAGTAGAGATGATACTCGAGTGCCACCAACCTCCAGAGATCCCTCGGCATTGGTCCCGATCTCGATTCTGATTCTCAGGGCCGAGGTCACCCCCCGATGAGTGCCCACGACTCAAACCACAGGGCTTCCAGTGGCTAGGGCATGTCAGGCTCGGGGTGTGACCCCGGAGCCCGAGCTGTCCTTGACACTTCCACTGACTATGAGTCGGACTGGGAAACTGAGGACAGTGAGTCTCTGGATAACCCATCGACATTGGGACATGCCCTCTGACCCATCTCCCTCTGAGACCCAGTGTTGGTCCCTGCCCAAGGACATGGCTTTCTTTGGCTTCGTGTGGGATATGACCAAGGCACTGGCCTTCAAGACCAACTCAGAGAAGGACCCTTGGACTGAGGAACTCGAGATCCTCCAGTACGAGGCCCCTCCGAAGGAGGCACTCACAGTGCCTATTCCCCCGATCCTGGAATGGCTGCTCCTCCACATGTGGGAGACCCCCATGTTGGTGCTATAGTGAGAAAATGGCTGGACTTGATGTACCGGGTCTGCCGGAGCCATGGCTTCCAGAAGGCATAGCTGTCACACAACTCCATGGTGGTGGAGTCAGCCATGCGTCACCTTAAGAGCCAAAAGATGCACTCCTCCGTGCCCCTGGGTAAGGAGGTCTGCATCTTGAATGCCCTGAGCAGAAAGTGCTACCAGGGCTTGATGCTCATTGGCTGGATCCAGGCATACCAGCTGTACATGGACATATACCTGAGAGACCTGGCAAAGGAACTCACCAGGTTCTCGGCTGGTCTCTCCGAAGAACCTCATCAGCAGTTCCAGACCCTGGCCTTGGGTGTCAAAAAGTGCTCCAAATTCATGACTCATGCAGCCTATGACAGCTTTGAGTCAGAAGCTAGAGTAGCTGCAGTGGTTATCGGTGCCCGATGCCAGGCTTGGCTACAGTTCTCCGACCTGGAACAATGGGTTCAGTATAAACTGGTCAATATCACTTGTCAGGGAGAGAATCTCTTTGGCAAACCCATGATGTATAATGCTACAGAATTGGATTCCGAGTTCCTGTTGAGGACCAGGTTCTCGAAGAAGGCTGCGGACTCTTCCCATCGGAACTCTTTGAATAAAAAGCCTTCTACCCAAAGAAGAGGAAGGCTTATGGAAACTAACCTCAGTACCAGGCCTTCCCAGCTACCCAACAGAGGCAGCACTGATGCTCATTGGCTGGATCCAGACATACCAGCTGTACATGGACATATACCTGAGAGACCTGGCGAAGGAACTCGCCAGGTTCTCGGCTGGTCTCTCCAAAGAACCTCATCAGCAGTTCCAACTTTACATCCTACTGCCGGTACATTGACTGCATGACTCTCTGTAGGAAATGAAGCTAGAGCTAGATAAATCCAAATAACACAAGCTCAATCAAGAAATGAAACAATATCCTGTGATCCAGCAAGGAGAAAGCATGGATTTATTGGGGAGGCAACTGATTTTATGACCTCATTGGAGTTCTGAAAGATGTTTCAGTGATACAGGATCGATAGCCCTAAATAATCATCTTTTGCAATATCAGTTGGCTTTTTGAAGATGTGACTTTATGCTTGGGAATCTTTGGAAGGCTGTTTGTATTATCAAATCATGGCACAGTAAAACATTTTAGGGAAAAAAAGTAATCAGATTGCTTCAATATATTTTATAGACACTAATGTCTGGGTTTCCCGGTCCAGGTTATTACCAGTAGCAATGCAATGTGTGCCACTGAGTCAGTGCTACTCCTGGAGACCCAGCAGCCACTGGGTTTCCTTGACAAGATTGCCAGGCCTTTCTTCCATGGCAATGGAGGATCAAATGGTGTCCAAGGTCTTGAGAAGTGCTATTGGGAATCAAATACTGGTCTCTTGGTCTCCAGGACGCTGCTCTAAACACTAGGGGCCTGATTCCAAAGGGGGAACATCCTGCCCGCTTGGACGTCCAGGATCTGGACAGGACGGTCTAGTCCCCAAGCCTGCGGGAGCTAGACATTCCTGTAGGATCAGAATCAGATCTAGATGGCTGGCCCGTGCCTGGACGGGCAGGCCGTCCCCCGATTCTGTGCCGCTGGACATCCAAGAGTTTCCCCACACAGGCCTGCCCTGGCTCCTGCATGAAGCCTCAGTGCTGTGGCATCCTGTTGCCATGGCACCATGGCTCCATTAAGGAGCTATGATCCTGGCCACCGCCACAAAGTTCATTCCCTGCAGCCTGACCTCTGATTCTGTCTTCCAAAGGCAGAGTCAGGCTACGGGGAAGCTCCTGCACCCCCATGCCCCACTGACCTGGCTCTGCGCCGTCGTCCTCCAGAGCTGTCCATACAGCTGAGTGCTTTTCTTTTGATCCATATCTAAAATTTAGCATCCTCTTGGCTATCACAGCCTGTTCATATGATGCTAAGTATTTACTGCTCAGTAGTTATTTTTATTCTGGCTATGCATTTGCCCCGTCACTGCAATTTTATTACACATAGGATCTGAAGCATCATGTGAAAAGAGTTCAGAAAGGAGTTTTGGAAAATTCTAGCCAGCACTTATAGTAATGAGGGAGGGGCGCCAATCTATAGTTTGCAGGGGGGCACCAGAAACCCTAGCAGCAGCCCTGTCAATATTTACCCGTTGCTGCACAAAATATCACCCCTTACATGTGTGGATGCCAGCTGGGGGAAACAAGCAGATGGAGGCTGAGGCAGTAGCTGGAAAGCCACTTGCACATGCAGGAGGCTTTTTCAGTGGCACCCGGAAATCTTACAGTTGCTTTCTCAATGGCAACCTCTACACGTGTGTCAGTATTTGTGATTTTTACAAATGTATTTTCTGCACTGTTTCTTTTTTAATGAATGCCATACTGTGGGAGGAGGGGTAGAGAAAGATGTATTTTACAAAAGGCTGCACATTCAGCATCCCATTTGTAAAATAATGCTGTGATTATTGCTATCTTTGAATGAATTGCTGTTTGCAAGCTGTAGTGAAGGTTGTATATTCTGAGGAAGCCGAGGGAACTGGCAAAACCATTATCCGTGGTTAAAGGATATGTTGTAGCAGTTGTAGTATTGCTGCGGCCTGTGGCCTTTCAGGTTCTGTGAATATGGCATTGGATACCTAGTGGCTCAAAAGCTAAGAGGCCTGTTCTGAAGGTTCACGTCTGTGCCTTATGGACATCCAGAAATCTGGATAGCCCGGAGATGCACCTGATTCCATGGGAGCAGAATCACAGCACAGTGGCTAGACATCCGGGAGGGGGTGGGGGGGGGGAGGATGCCCTGATTCTGACACCACAGATGCCCAGCCACTTGACTGACTAACTCAGCCAGGTTCCTTAATGGAGCTGCGGTGCCATGGCATCAGGTTGCCATAGCACCACGGCTCCATTAAGGAGCCATGATCCCTGGTCGCCTCAACAAAGTTCTTTCCCCACAGCCTGACCCCCGATATGCTCTTCCAAAGGCAGGGTTGGGCTGTGGGGAAGCTCCTGCACCCCTCGACCCACTGATCTGACCCAGCAGGTGAATACATAGATTACCAGTAAGACCGCACTTTGAGCATGGTGGTGTCTAGGTTAAGGTCAAGGTCAGAGTCAAGTTTGAATAACTAATTTTTCTGAATTGATTTTTTTTATTTTTTTATTTAAATTGAACTTTAGTTTTTTATGATCCAATCTTTATTATACTAATGTTTTAAAGCATCAAGAGTATCTTATTGAGAAGAAAAAAAAGACCTCAGTACCAGAGACTAAAACAATCAGCTATCTTAGTACATCATTGATCATAAAAAAACCTTCTCAAATTTCTTTATATTTAAATAAATTATTTTAAACAGTTCAGACACTAGCGATTTCTCAAAAAAACCCTTGTCTTTTAAATATGTCCAAATGTCACTGACAAGTTCTGAGGAAAACTTATAAAATCCACCTTATTCCGGATGTTCATAGAAGTTCAAACATATACTGTGCACAATCAGCATTTTAGCATTCCATTCCGACGCTACAAACAGTCAGGCATTCCAACGGGTCCCATTTTACCATATGACTGCCTCAGGGAAACTGTCCCACATGTAAATAGTACTATCAGCAAAAAATGCCACATTCTCCTAGTACTCATTATCACCGGGGTCGAAATGATTATGCTGTCAATGATCTGGCCCCGGCGATGCTGGCTTTCATTTTATAATGGCGCCAGCGCCATGTAGACATACTTTCGAAAATGGGCCTTCACATTTACAACAACCTGATATACTATAAGAGAGAAACTTATGTGTTCATAATCTTTTACTATAAGTAAATTTGCTTATTTAGATCTTTTAATCATTGCACACCTGAAAAGACTCCATTAAAACCTTTTTTATGATAGCTACTCATTCTGCTTGTTTGTGCCTCAGAGAGATCACAGACACAGTGCTGTCAATCTCCATTGCATCAAAATTTCATAAATATCGCGGACTTCCGGTGATGTCACGGAGCGAATGGCCGCAGAATAGCCAAGCTCCGTCCGTGTCCCGTTGAAATGGCACAGAATAGCTAATCCCGGCGACGGAGGAGGAACAAAGAAAGTGGTGCAGAGATGGCCCTGTCGGTACACAAGAAATTAGCGAGGTTTAAATCTCCGTATGTGCAGAAGGAGATGGCAGAGGAGTTGACAGGAGAATGCCTGGCGGAGCCTGATGAAGCGGTGAGCTCGGAGGAGGAGGGGGGTGCGAGACGAGCGGCAGGATTAAGAGATGCCGATGCGCCGGTGGTTGAAGGCATTTAAAAAAGATCTGCATGCGGAGCTGGCAGCGATGTGAAAAGAAATTAAGGACTCACTGCGGAGTATACAGCAGGACCTAAATGGTCTAGGGGAGCGTGTGGCAGAGTTGGAGGACCACGTGGAGGAGTGCGTGGGGGAGCTGCAAGAAATGGCGGTGGTTCAGGGCAAGATGCAAGAGCAACAGGAAGCGGTACAAGAGAAGCTGGAAGAGATCAAAGACAGAGCGAGGCGGAACAACTTGAGAGTCCGGGGGATCGGGGAAACAGAGGCCCATAAGGACTGTGTGCAGGTGGTACAAAAGCTATGTATGCACATGTTGAATTTGGATGGCGGAGGGGAGGCGGAAGAGAGAGGGATTGGAGTGGAGAGAGCACATCGCAGCCTGGGACCATGGAGGGATAAGCAGCCCAGAGACATTATTGTTTATCTGAGCAGTTTCCCCGTCAAGGAGAAGATTTTGTATATTGCAAGAAAGTTTGGCCAGATAGACTGGGAGGGCTGCAAAGTGGAGGTGTTTAATGATCTTTCTAAGGGGACTTTGGAGCGGCAGCAAAATCTGCGGGAGGTGACTGCTTATCTCCGAGGGAAGAATCTGAGATACCGCTGGCTGTTTCCCTTCAGATTGCTTCTGACAGTAAATGGGGTTTCACGGAAAGTGAAAACAGCTGATGAAGCTTTGTCAGTGTTGCAAGAGCTGGGTTGTGAACAGTTGCCAAAGGGGCCGGAGCGGAGTAAGGCTAGGCAGCCCGGAGGTGCGGAGGCTCGAGAGATTACTGGATCGCGATGGCAGCGGGTGGCAGCAAAACGAAGACGCCTGCAGAGGAGGTTGGAGGAGAGGGGGACAATGATGAGAGAAGCAGACAAGGAGTGAAGACACTGATGATGGCCCGTTGATGTGGTATCCGGGGACCTAGGGCGGTAGGCCCTGTTGGACACTGGACTTTTAGGACATGCGGGAGGGGGAGAGGGGATTATGGTTAATGACGGGGGAAAAAAAGGGTAGGCTTGGGGTTAGGGAGTTATAAGAGGTTGTTGTTTTAAAGCTGGGGGGTGCCTGGAGAGGGTGGGGGACAGAGGGCGGGGATAGACACACATGGGAGGATGGAAGGGGAGGGGAAGGGAGGAAGAGAGGGGGGAGGAGGAAAGGGGGGAGGTGCGGGGGTGGGAGGGGGAGGGGGAGGCGAGAAAGGTGAGGAGAGGGCAGGGGAGCGGGGTAGGGGATGGGGGATGGGGAGGAAGAGACAATGGCAAGGGGCTGAGGAGAGGGGGGAGGGAGTAGGGGGATAGGATGCTGCGTGTCGGGACTATTAATGTGAAGGGATTAAATTTGCCTACAAAGAGGCGTTTGTTGTATAGGGAGGCTCTGAAGAATGAGTGGGAAGTGATTTTAGTGCAGGAGACCCACTTGCGCCGGAAGGATGTGGGGTTGATGAAAAATGGGCGATACCCAGAACAATTTTATTCCTGCAATCGGGAGGGGGGAAAAGAAAGGAGGAGCGGCAGTGTTGATAAAAGGGGGGGGGGGGTGGGATTCAGGTAAAGAGAAGTTTTGAGGATGGGGAGTGGGAATAGTGGGGCAATGGGGGGGGGGAGGCCATTATAATAGTATCAGTGTATGGTCCGAATGGGAATCAGGCTAGTTTTTGGAGGGGAATGTGAAAACTCCTTGGGGGGACAGGGGGTAGGGAAGTGGGTGGTGGGGGGGGGGATTTTAATGTGGTGATGAAGCCCGGGATGGACCAGCAGCCGGGGGGGCTTCATGGAGGGGGGAGGAATAGGAGGGGGTTGATGCAATTGATGAGGCAATTCAATGTGGTTGATTCATGGAGAGAGCTGCACCCACGAGAGCGGGAATTTACATATTATTCAGTGCCACATAATAGCTGGAGTGGAATCAATATGATCCTGGTGGATCAGGAGTGGATGTTGGGGGTGCGCGAAGGGGGGATAGTGCCAGTTGCTTGGTCAGATCATGGGGCAGTGGAGGTAGGGCTGAGGGGACTTAGGCAGACGGGGCTGAAATTCTGGAGATTAAATGAGAGTTTGTTGAAATGTCCTGAGGTGGTTCAGGATATAAAGAGGGGAATTAAGGATTATTTGGTGATTAATGATAATGGGGAAGTAAGAGATGTTATGTTTTGGGAAGGTCTAAAGGCTGTTATTCGAGGGAAGTTTATCGTGTGGGGGATGCGAAAGAAGAAGGAGTGATATGCAAGGGAGGAGGAGATGGGTAAGGTCTTGAAAAAGGCGGAGGCGGTGTATCGGATGTCGGGGAAGAAAAAGGAGAGGGAGACAGTGGAAAGGTTGAGGGGGGAACTGTATGGTTTGCAGGTGGATAAGGTGGCTTTTGAAATGTCTTTGGTCAAGCAGAGATACTATGAATTTGGAAATAAAGCAGGTAGACTGCTGGCGCAAAGGCTGAGGAGGAAGACAGTGGCTTCACGGATATACCAGATAAAGGGGCGAGGGGGAGAAATTTACCATGGAGAGGAGGAGATTAGAGAGAGGTTTAGACAATTTTATAAAGAATTGTATGGGAGGGAAGAGGGGATGGAGGAGGAACAACTTGGCAGGTTATCTGGAGGAGATAGATTGGGCAGTGTTTCCAGAGGAGGCGCAGGAGGAACTAGAGGCCCCAATCACGGGAGAGGAAGTGGGAAGGGTTATTAAGGGGTTACCGGGGGGAAAAGCGCCAGGGTTGGATGGGCTGACGGGTGCTTTTTATAAGGTATTTTATGAAGAGATTGGAGAGATAATGGGGCAGGTATATAATGGAATGTTGGAGGAGGGGGGGGGGGGATTATCGGCAGGGATGTTGACGGCGGGGATTACAGTCATCCCGAAGGGAAGGAAAGATCAGAAGGAATGTAGTTCTTATAGGCCCATTTCCCTTCTTAATGTTGATGTAAAGATATTGGCGAAAGTGTTGGCGGGGAGGTTGGCGCCGTGGTTGCCAGGGGTTATTCAAGAGGATCAGACAGGGTTTATCCTGGGGCGGCAGGCCTCAGATAATATTAAGTGGGCTTTGGGGGTGACGTGGGAGGCAGGTAGAGGGAAGGAGGAGTTTATATTAATGTCCATCGATGCTGAGAAGGCTTTCGACAGGGTGCACTGGGATTTTTTGATGGGGGTTTTGCAGAAAATGGGAGTGGGGGTTAACTTAGGGAAGTGGATAAATGGGTTATATGAGGGGCCCAGGGCTAGGGTAAAAGTTAATGGGAGCTATTCGAGGGAATTCAGTTTAGGGAGGGGAACGAGGCAGGGGTGTCCATTGTCACCCCTGTTATTTGCGATGGTAGTGAAACCGCTAGCACAGAAAATTAAGATTAAGGGGTTGGAGAGGGGAGGAGTCAGCCATAAGATCTCTTTATATGTGGATGATATCCTTTTATATATCAGTCAGCCCCAGAGTTCTCTGCCGGAAGCTTTGAAGGAGGTGGAAAGGTATGGGGAGGCATCGGGATTTCAAATGAATCTGGAGAAAACCGAGGTGTTAAGGGTGAGGGTGCCGCTGCGGGTGGAGGAACAGCTGAAGGGTCTATACCCATTGTGGTGGGTTAAACATTCTATGAGTTATCTGGGGCTTCAAATACCGGCAAAGTATACAGATGTGTATAAGGTGAACTAGCCAAGAGTGTTGAGGGAATTGGACCGGGATCTGGAAGGGTGGATGCGGCAGGAGGTGTCGTGGCTAGGAAGGGTGGTGGCGGTTAAGATGAATCTCTTACCGAGGGTGTTGTATTTATTTCAAGCCCTGCCAGTGTGGGTGCCGGAGGGAGTGCTGAGGAAATTGCAGAGGAAAGTGTTTCAATATATTTGGAATAAGAAACCACTGCGGATATCTAGGGAGGTTATGTATGCGCCTAAAGCAGAAGGGGGGTTGGGGGTTCCGTGTCTCAAGGATTATTTTAGGGCGGCACAATTGCGACATGTTATGGATTGGTGGGGCAGGGGGGGGGGTAAACCGGGGGTTGCCCTGGAGTGTACATTAGTGAAGGGGGGTAGATTGGAGGCCTGGCTTTGGGCATCTCGGCAGGACCGTAGAGTACTAGGGGAGGGGTCTCCAGCGATGCAGCATGTGGCGTGGGTATGGGACGGTGTAAGAGCAAGGGGGTTTAAAGAGAGGAGAGTGCCATTTTCATTGATGATGCCTTGGAGGGGGTGGAGGGCTTTCACGCCAGGGTGGGGGGGGGGGGAGGTTTGATAGGTGGATTACGAAAGGGTTGTAGTGTTTTTATCAATTGGTGGAGGAGGGGAAGGTGATGTCATTTGAGGAGATGAAGGAGGGGTATGGTTTGGGTGCAGAGGATAAGTTCCCATATTTACAGGTGAGGCACTTTCTGATGGGAAGTGGGGGAGAGGGACAGTTGGGGAGGGAGTTGACGGTGGTGGATGCTCTCTGGTATGGGAAAATGGGGTCCAAAGGTATGATTTCAAGTCTGTACAGGGGGGTGAGGGAATCATAGGGGGTAAGGTTTAGGTATATGGGGGAGTGGGAGAAGGATTTAGGGATGGAGTTGACTCAGGTGGATTGGAAAAAGATTTGGGCTCAGGTCAGCCGACTGCTGTGGTTGAGCAGTATTAGAGAAAACTGGTACAAAATTTTATTTCGGTGGTACTATACCCCGGAGAGATTGCATAAGATATACCTGGGGGTTTCAGGGAGCTGTTGGAGGGAGTGTGGGGGAGAGGGATCTTTCTGGCATATTTGGTGGGGGTGTGCAAAGGTACAAATTTATTGGGGGACGGTCCTGAACTGGGTGCAGCGGAAATTGGGGGTGGAGGTGGCATTGGACCCAGAAATATGTCTGCTATCATGGTGGAAAGAGGGGCGGGGGGGGGACCAATGGTGAGGGCCTGTTTGAGTGTGGTGAGATGTGAATTGGCTGCAGCATTGAAGCGGAAGGAGGTGCCCTCAGCAGGGCCGGCCATTCCATTGAGCAAGAATGTTTTTTGCACAGGGCCCCACGCAAAAAACATTCTTCATTAGCACAAGTAGAAAAAAAACCAAACCGGCTGCTGCTGCCGCTGCCGCCGTGGCAGCGGCAGAATCAAATGTCCTGCCGTGGGACCCCACCTGCCCGGCAGAGCCTCCCTTCACCATCAGCTCCCGAGTCCTTCCCAATGCGCGGGCTTTCAGAGCCGCGAGAGCTTCTCTGACCTCTCGCGGCTCTGTTAATCCCACCGGGGCTGATGGGAAATCCCATCAGCCCCGGCGAGATTAACAGAGCCGCGAGAAGAAAGGGATACTCTCGCGGCTCTGAAAAAACTAGAAGAGTGAAGAAAGGACAAATGGACAGCAGACGATGAAGAGTTAGCAGAAGACACGAAGAAACCAGAAGAAAGTGGCTGGAGAAATTGCAACTGAAAAAAAATGCACAAAAGGTAGAAAAATATCTCTTTATTGAATTTATTAACTGAAATATGCAAGCTCTGGGAAATGTGCATCATTAACGTCTGCGCTTTGTTTAGTACAAGAGGAAATTAATTTATAGTTTTATTTCTACAGTGTTGTTGGGCTTTTGGGGTTCCCAGTTTAATTATTGTCTTCCTGTTTCTACATTGTGATTTCTTGTTTGGTGACGGTCTATGTTCTGCACGTGTAACTGAGCTGAGGTATTCTGTTTATGTAATTTCTATTTGACATTGTCACCACTTCTCTTTCCCCAGTAGGTCATGTATTGTTATTCTCTGAAATGTATTGGTTTAATATTTGAAGTTGCCTTTTGATAGGTAGGGTATGGTGCTTTGTGAGTCCTGGTAATGCTGTCAGGATACGGCGGGTTTGCTATGGGTTCTAAATGGGCAGCGTTTGTAGTAGTTCCTAATGTGCCTGGCAGTTGTCATTGGATTATAGTAATGTAGAAATCTTTTAGTCTTTCTTTATCCATACACTCATTAAGAGGCATGTTTACTAAAAGTTAGTGTATGGTAACATTATGCAAATATGTATGCAAACGAGGTCCCTTATGCAAAGGAGGCCCCGCACCCCCCTTGGGCCACCCCTGGCCCTCAGTGGGGGAGTGGGAGAAGAGGATTAGGCATATTATTCTTATGGAAAAACTGACTGCAGCAAGGAGGCAGAAAGGGGATAAGTTTATGGGAGTGTGGGGGAAATTATGGTGTGTCTTGGGAGGGGGGGACAGGGGGGAGAGTTAAAGGGGGGAGGGGGCATGGGGGAGATGTGTTACCATTAGATGATTTATGTATAGCTGACTGTCTGTTGAAGGTGCAATGGAAAAAATTTTGGTTTTGGTGTATGGAAATAAAAAACATATTAAATGTAAAAAAAAAAATCATAAATATTAATCCAACATGTATCTTTACTGCAAGCTGTTATGAGTTAGTTAATTGTGCATGCAACCTTTGTGAAAACTAGCTGCCTCTTGGCACCAGTTCACAACAGCTTAAAGTAAAAATAAGTGTTGGGGGAGGGGAGGAGAGTTTCCTCGCCTGACTGCAGCCTGGGCCTGTAGGCACTTTGATGCATTGACTGATGGATGTGACCAAAAGAGCCTTTAAGATTGCAGCCCTTGCTGGAGGCTGACTGGGAGGAGTATTTCCTGCATTACCTTGCCTGATTGCAGCCTGGTCCTACAGGCACTTTGGCACACTGACTGACATCACTGGAAGGATTTATAAGATTGCGGCCCTTGCCATGGAATACAGTCATGGGTACATGCCCATGGATGCATGCCTTAAAGAACGTGCCCTAAGGGGAAGGTTATGCCTCTTTGGAGCCCCTTCGGAGCACCAATGAGCCAACTGAAGCATCTGACCTTTTGGAATGGGGAAGAGGAAGAAGAAGCCTGTAGTTGTAACATTAACCCCATTAAGTTAAAGTAGTTGGACCTATGGATAAGCATGTCATGGTTGGATCCAAGGGTGAAGCAGATTCCTCAACCCCTGTCAGTACTGACTCCTTTGTTGGTTCCTCTCAGTACTTTGGGGGGGTTTGACCCCATTCCTTCAACCTAGTAAAAAGGATATGGAGTCTCCAGCCCGCTCCCCTGTTGTTGGTGAGCCATCTAGGACATTGACTGTGTTTCAGGAGAGTCTGACTGAGCTAACTCATCAGATCTCTGAGGTTCCATTGCCTAGAATAGTTCAGTTTCCCTCTGGAGGATCTGTCGCTGTAGGCCCACCCAGGAAGCTGAACTATTTTTAAAGGACATTTGGGACATTGTTTCTTGTATAGAAACCTCCTTGTCTGGGACCTTGCAACAATTCTCTGAGTTTACAAAGGAGGCAGAAGCTAAATTTACTCAACAAGATTCACCATTAGTTGCTGTAGTGTCTTATCTAACTAAGACGGAGTCTCAGATTACTACTATTCAATCTGTTATGACATCCTCTGTGAAAATAGTCAGGTGGAAGCCTCGGAGAATGCCTCTTGGGCAAGAAATTTTTGCTATTTAAATTTCCATGTTATTTGATATCATTCTCTAATTTTGTTTCAAAAATATCTTAAGGAGGTACTGGTTTATCAAAATGTTTTATTTAATTTATTTAACATTTTTTATACTGCTTTTCTGAGAGTCAGAGCAGTTTGCAATTAACTTGTTACAAGTGAAAAGAATATGATGTTTGTGAACAGTTTTACAGATAACAGCATGAACGATAATAATAGTAACTGGGTAAGGCGGACGCGGGGCTCCCACCCCGCCCTGCCACTTCTGCCACTCCCCCCTCTTTCTGTCCCGAAATAATCACACCACCACACATATTGGCATTCAACTGGTCGCAGCTTTATTAACCATAACCATTAACAAACAACTAGCAGCAACCGAACAAAGCTCATTGAGATTCCAGCAGCGGGATGAACCCTCACCAGCCATGCGATTAGCAAAGTGAGTTCCCTCCTGTCTACCACCGAGAACCGTCCCCAGAAATTACACCCCTCCTCCTCCGGCTTCGCCATATTATTAGCAAAAGCCCCGAGGGGTTCTCCGGGTCGGGGGTACCCCACCCCCGCCCTGCGTATTGCCAAGCCTGGACACCTCCGGGATCCCGCCCCCTCCAGCTGCAACCCCCCTTTTCCAAAGCCACCCCCCCCCCCAAGGGATAGGAAGGTGGGAACGCCAGTCCTCTCTCTCAACACCGCCGGACTGACGCCTCACGCCAGCACCACCCTCCTTCCTTCCATCCATTGGCTCCCGCGCTCCCCATACCAGCGCGGGAGCCAATGAATTCAAAAAACGCCTGCTGCTTCCTCGCTCCCCCCCCCCCCCCGACAGACCGAAGGCCGGGGCCATGCACCGCGCCGCCCACCCAGTTACCAACGGCCTGCCAGTACGTGGCCCCGCGGCCTTCTCGTTAGCATGGGATAAGAACCAGGTAGATGTCTCAATTAATTTATATGAAAGAAACACAAGGGACGAAAGCCAGATAGGTCACAGGTGCCAAATTTATTGGTAAAAATCCCCTATGCGTTTCGGCGTGGAGCCTTCATCGGGGGGTACGCATCTAAAATAGTTATAATACATAAACACTTGAGTAACATTAAAAACTATACATATTAAAACATGTAAAATATCAGCACATAAAGAAAACACTCATATAAAATGTACACTATGCTGAAATGTCCATTAAAAATATATAATAAACAAGTTGAATACATAAAATAACAAATGATACATAAACAGATGAAAAACGAAAGTAGCCAAATAAATAATTAAAAAGATATGATAAATAAAAACTAAGTAAAAGATAAAAAAAACAATAAATAATTAATATATTAATAAATTAAAAAATGAGTGAAAATAAACACCTCAAATTGTGTGATGGAGGGTATTATAGAGAAGGTACTTACATTTATTCCTTTTATTATTATTTTTTAATTGGTTATTATCTTCAACTCTTATTTATTTATGATCTTTGCTACACCGAGGCATAATTTTTATAATGTTAGTTATAAGTAAACAAAATCACCTTATAAAGTTCCATGACCTGTTAAGAACTAAACCCTTATTTTGAATCATATTATATCTATGACTTAAATACATAACTTACATGCACACACATACATTTATCCCCCTCTCAATCGTGCTCTTCAGGTTTATTATTTGCCGGGTTTACATAGATGTTATTATTATTTATTTATTTATTTAACAATTATTTCTATACCGCTCTTTCCCAAGTATCAAGTGCGGTTTACAATTAACAGTATGTTATATGGTATGGGTAGTATCATACCAAGTCATTTTACATATAACAGGTGGAACTAGGTACAGGTAACAGTATAACGTTTAAACAGTAAATTATTAAAACATTAAACTATTAGAACATATGTACATAGTAGATATTTACAAATTATATCATATATCACTTGTGGTTGTAAACATTAATTTAATCTTCAAGGCACGTAGTTATATATTGTTTGTAGTATGGTAGTTAACCTGTGTCTCTTTGTGTAGTCTGGTTAGTTTCTGCTCGTTTGTTGTAGTGTAAAGAGAATAAATGGGTTTTCAGTTTTTTTCTAAAATTCCTTTATGTCTGACAGTAGGCGAATGTTGTCAGGAAGGTTATTCCAGAGGATAGGTGCTGAATGTGAGAAGGCTCTCATGTTGGTTTGTTTTCTAGCTTTTGAGTAGTCTTTTGGTACTGCTATAGTGTTTGTGTTTCTACTCCTTTGTGGTCTTTTATCTATTTCTACATTGATAAGTGTATTGAGTACAGATGGCGCTAAGTTATTTATTAGTTTAAATGTGGTTAGAAGAATCTTGTATTTTATTCTGCTGTGAATAGGTAGCCAATGGAGTTCAGCCAAAGTCGGTGTGATATGTTCAATTGAGCTTATATTCATTATTATCCTTGCTGCTATGTTCTGAGTTAGTTGTATCTTTTTAATATATTTTTTTAATATTTTGCTTTGTGATGCCATTAAGGATTAAATTTGCAAAATCAAAGTGTGGGGTTATGATAGCTTGAATTATGGTTATGAAGTCTTGTAAGTGAATTAAAGGTCTTAGTTGTCTCAAAGTCTTAAGTTTGTAGTGTATGTTTTTTGTTAGATATTTTATGTGTGAATCCATGTTAAGCTTATTGTCAAGTATCACACCTAGGTATTTTATTTCTTTTTTTATGTTGATCTCATGGTTATCAAGTGTGATGGTGCTTGGGGGTGTATATGTTTGGTTTTTAGTAATATATAGTACATCAGTTTTTGAGAAGTTAATGTGTAAGTTCTGATCGCTGAGCCATATTGTTAGTTCTTTAAAACATTCTGTAATTTGTTGTAGTGGAGGGTGTGGGATTTTAAATGGGAGGTAGAACATTATATCGTCGGCGTAAATATGATAATGGACGCCATGACGTTTAAAGATGTTGCACACCTTTTCTTCTCATTTCAAGTAGGATTCAACATTGTACATAAACACTGTGGCAAAAATCACTTCAAATCCCAGTTACAATGTTGTCCTTTCTATTTTGTTCATAACCTCATTTTGTGCCTGATTCGATATACTGGCTTTGGTCTGGCTCTATTTCAGTTCATGTTTCAACATTTTATATAAATATCTGGAAATAATATGACTCTACATCAAGGGTATAATATTTTTTACAAGCATGACCACTGTTCTAATGCGAGTTACTTTGGGTTTCTGTAATTTTGGGCTGTGTTATCTCTGCAGTTTGCCGTTACTCTCGTTGATGCCTTGACTTGACTTTTTGCCATGCGCGTCTAACTTGTCAATCTTTTCTTTGGTGCGAAATCGGGTTTATTTATCCTGAGACACTCACACGCTTTTCAACTCTAATACTGCTTGACTCACTCATTGCAAGTAGTAATCTGGCGATTTAATAGGTAAGGTTTGTTGATATATCTTCTCTTTTATCCACAACACATATATTTAATATATATTTTAGTTCGGATTGCATAAAACAGTTTGTTATTATGTTTACTCAGCTTCCCTGTTGATTTCCCTACGGATCGGATTGTTCCGTTTTCACTAGTCTGAATCACTATGGTAGGCTTACTATGTATCTCCCTTCAAAAGGTATTAATTGCCGGGTTCACATAGATTTTATTATTCCACACTTTTTCTCCTCATTTCAAATAGGATTCAACATTGTACATAAACATTGCGGCAAAAAATCACTTCAAATCCTAGTTACATTGTTGTCCTTTTAATCTTGTTCATAACCTCATTTCTTGTCTGCTTTGATACACTGGCTTTGGTCTGGCTCTATTTCAGTTCATGACTCTACATTAAGGATATAATGTTTTTTTTACAAGCATGACCACAGTTCTAATGCACGTAACTTTGGGTCTCTGTAATTTTGGGCTGTGTCATCTCTGCAGTTTGCCGTTACTCTCGTTGATGCCTTGGCTTGACTTTTTGCCATACGTGTCTAACTTGTCAATCTTTTCTTTGGCGCAAAATCGGGTTCACTTATCCTGAGACGCTCACACGCCTTTTAACTCTAGTACTGCTTGACTCACTCAATGCGAGTAGAAATTTGACGATTTAATAGGTAAGGTTCGCTCTTTAAACACACATATTCAATATGTATTCCAATTTTGATTGCATAAAACAGTTCGTTATCATGCTCACTCACCTTCTCTGATGATTTCCTTACGGATTAGATGTTCCCGTTATTACTATGGTAGGCTTACTGTGTATCTCCTTTCAAAAGAGGTTCCTCTCAAAAATGTAATTATGACGTTCTTATTATATCAGTGTAATTTTTCCTGGATGTGAATATACTTTTATACAGTCCTGCACTATGGGCAGTAACCTTCCTCTGGGACAATAAATCTAATAGTGCTGCATTACAGTTGCCGCTCTCCTCTTCCATGAGTGATTAATAACATAACAATCATTGCTTTTCTTGCTCTTCTCCTATCAGACCCTTGTATCTGGCTCTGTGTTCCTGTTCAACAAAAGTCCTTTGCATTTATATGATTTTTATTCTTTTCAATAGTGAGTTATTAACTGAAAAAGGTCTTTTTCAAGACTTCTACATATACTTACCATCCACATGGTGCATTATGTAAGTATCCTCTCTATAATACCCTCCATCACACAATTTGAGGTGTTCATTTTCACTCATTTTTTAATTTATTAATTTTTAAATTATTTATTGTTTTTTTTATCTTTTACATAGTTTTTATTTATCATATCTTTTTAATTATTTATTTGGCTACTTTCATTTTTCATCTGTTTATGTATCATTTGTTATTTTATGTATTCAACTTGTTTATTATATATTTTTTAATGGACATTTCAGCATAGTGTACATTTTATATGAGTGTTTTCTTTATGTGCTGATATTTTACATGTTTTAATATGTATAGTTTTTAATGTTACTCAAGTGTTTATGTATTATAACTATTTTAGATGCGTACCCCCAGATGAAGGCTCCAAGCTGAAACGCATAGGGGGTTTTTACCAATAAATTTGGCACCTGTGACCAATCTGGCTTTCGCCCCTTGTGTTTCTTACTGCTTCTGCAAGGGCCTTGCTCCCTTTGTGTTCCCTCAATTAATTTATATACCATGATGCAGTTAATGATTCTTCTTTATTGTTTTATTGAGAACTGGCTGGTAAGAAGGAGAAACAAAATCTGAACTGATGGAGAAAAATAGAAGAAAGCCAAAAGGAAAAGACCAACGCCAGAGATGGAAGAAAGCCAAGAAGACAGGAGGGGAAAGAAGCGACAGGCAGACCAGAGACCCGAATCAACACGACCAGAGAATAAAACAATCAGACAGCAAAAGGAAGAAAATATAACCCTGTCCTCAGTCCAGCAACTGGAAAATGTCTGTCCTTGGACCCCACAGGCCCAACACTCAATCTGCGATGGCCAACATCCCAAAAGCGCCTGACCACCATGGGCAAGTGCAAATCCAGACATCTTCCAGTGCTGAACATCCAACCCCAGCCCCGACCAGCACAGTCATCCAGACAGCAGCAATATTCAGCCAATATCTGGATAGCTGAAACCACACAAAGCCAGGAGCCATTGAGATGACCTGACACCTCACAGGCCCAGCAGACCAAAAATCGTTGCCAACCAGTCAAGAACCAGGACCACCCCCGTCCCGCCCATGAACCACCCTAGACCTCCCCAGACAGTGCTACAGTGCCCAGAGGGGACACTCAGCAGCACTGGCCAGCCAATGGTGCTGAACATCCCTCTCAGCAAGACCCACCCATCAAAGTCCCTCCAACCAAACCCCCTCGAACACCGGCCCACATGCACATACCTCATCTGCAAAAGCTGCACAGCACAGGGGCATTTGCAGCCCCCCTCTGCCTCTCCAGTGCTGCACCACATGTAGAGTCTGGGTTCCCAGGATCCCAACTCAAACTCTGTCAACACAACTTTATCTTCAATTTGTGTCAATCCACTTCATGCCTGGTGAGGATCCATCCACACTCTCAGCGTATGGCCAAGGACAGATACCCTGTTGATATACTTAATGCTATGCTGGGCCACATTAAGAAGCATGGGTATACCAGTACACCTGATAGTTCTCTTGTATGACCTTTTACATTGACCAAGAAAGAGTAGTTACTCACCTGTAACAGGTGTTCTCCAGGAGCAACAGGAATCAGTCCTCACATATGGGTGACATTGGCGCCGATGGAGCCCTCGTGCGGAGCATTTCCCCAGCTTTCAAGGAAAGCCTTTGGGAATGCAGCATGCATGCGCGGTCCCTTTCCTGCCCAAGTGTGCCATCTTGCTCAGTCTGATGACATAGTTAAAAAACAGCAAAAAACAAAATGAAGGATATGACTGCAACTCCAGGGGAGGAGGGAGGGTCGTGAGGACTGATTCCTGCTGCTCCCGGAGAACACCTGTTACAGGTGAGTAACTACGCTTTCTCCAGGACCAAGCAGGAAGTCAGTCCTCACATATGGGACTCCCCAGCTCTAGGCTACTGGGAACCCTAAGCTGAAAAAATGGCTCCATCTCAAGAGCCTCAGCATTCGTGATAAGAATATTCTCTGAGAACGCCCCCTTACAGTAGCCCAACACAAGGGCTGGAGGGTAGGAGTTGCCTAAACCTCAAAGAGATTACGGAGTACCGCCTGTCCGAAAACACTGTCCCTTCGGGACTCTCTCTCGAGGCAGTAATGGGCTGCAAAAGTCTGGCTTGAAGACCAAGTTGAGGCCCGGTGGATGTCTGCCAATGGAACAGAGCGGAGATGAGCTACTGATGCGGCTTTCGCCCTGACACGGTGGGCCGTGACTCGACCCTGCAAGAGGAGGTCAGCTGCCTTGTACGCCCAGGCGATACAATCTGCTACCTAAGTGGACAACGTACGCTTGGAGACAAGTAACCCCATCTTATTAGGGTCAAAGGAGATGAAGAGCTGAGTAGCCCTTTGATGCCCCCACGTACGTTCAATGTAAAAAGACAACACCCTCTTACAGTCCAGGGTATGCAAGACTGTTTCAGCCCGGCTGGTATGCGGCCTGGGAAAGAATGTTAGAAGAACCATCTCCTGTAGAGGTGGAAAGAGGAGACCATTTTTGGAAGGAACTTGGGATGGGTCCGTAGGACCACCCTGTTCCTATAGAACCGCGTGTATGGTCTATCAGCAACCAGAGCTTGTAGTTCACTTACACGTCTGGCCGAGGTAAGAGCCACCAGGAAGAGCGCTTTCCAAGAGAGGAAGCGCAAATGGCAAGTAGCCATTGGCTCAAACAGTGGGCGAGTACGTTGCTGCAAGACCACGTTCAAATCCCACTCAGTTGCCGGTGGACGAACCGGAGGCTTGAGTAGAAGCAGATCTCTGAGAAATCTGGACACCAAGGGGTGAACCGACTGAGACTGTCCTTCCACCGGTGAGTGGTGTGCTGACAAAGCACTGAGGTGGACCCGAACAGAGTTAGACTTAAGGCCTAGGTCTGAAAGGTGAAGTAAATACTTCAGTAGTACTGGCACAAGGCAAGAGAAAGGATCTTCATTCTGCTGAGCACACCATACTGTAAACCTATGCCACTTGAGGGCATAGGACTTTCTGGTGGACTGCCTCCTAGAAGCCAAGACCACCTCCTCAACCTCCTTAGGTGGAAGTAAGGGAGCTAGCACTATCCTTTCAGCAGCCAGGCCATCAGATTGAGGGACCTGAGATTAGGGTGCAGAAGGGAACCCTGCTCTTGAGACAGGAGATCATGTTGCAACCCCAGAGGGAATGGAGTTTCCACTGCCAACTACAGCAGAAGTGGAAACCAGGGCTGCCTTGGCCATCTGGGGGCTACCAGAATCACCGAGGCCTTGTCCCGGAGAATCTTGAACAGAGTTCGGGCCACCAGGGGCGTGGGAGGAAACGCATACAGGAGGCCCGTAGACCAAGAGATCAGAAAAGCATCTGCTGCCATCCTCAGGGGATGCGGCTGTCTGGAGCAAAACCTGGGCAGCTGACGGTTTTGTGGACTTGCAAAGAGATCGATGGATAGAAGTCGCCAGCGGAGGAAGATCTGCTGGACCACCAGTGGATTAAACTGCCATTCGTGAGGCTGGAGAATCCTGCTTAGCTTGTCTGCTAAGAAATTCTCCTGACCAGGGAGATAAACTGCTTTGAGAAACATGTCTTGATTGACTGCAAAGGAGCAAAGAGCCAGTGCTTCCTGACATAGGAGCCTGGACCCCGTGCCCCCTTGTTTGTTCACATAGAACAATGCCACCTGATTATCCGTCTGAACTAGGACAGACTGGTAAGAGAGGGCATGAGAAAATGTTTGCAGAGCTAAGCGGATTGCTCGCAGCTCCAAAAGATTGATTTGCTGCGTGGCCTCTTGAGGAGACCAGAGGCCTTGAGTGCACATGCTCTGGCAATGTGCACCCCAGCCCCTTAAGGAAGCATTGGTCATCAGCACCCTTGTGTGTGCTGGAGCCTGAAAAGATACCCCCCCCTGAAGTTTGGGAGATGTAGCCACCACTGTAAGGAGTCCAAAAGTGGTTTGGACACCTTTACTCTGTCTCGGAGGTCGCCTGTGGCCTGCGTCCACTGATCTCTGAGGCACCATTGAGCAGCCCGCATGTGCAGACGGGCATTTGGAGTCACATGTACCGTGGATGCCATGTGGCCCAGGAGCCGCAGATAGCGCCTGGCGGAAACATGAGAACTGCTTTGGAACTGGTTGGCCAAGTCCATCAGTCTGTGGGCCCTGTCCTTGGGCAAGTAGGCTCTTGCCTGAAGGGTGTCTAATCTTGCCCCTATAAACTCTAGGTTCTGAGAAGGGAGCAAAGTGGACTTTGTGTAGTTTATGACAAAGCCCAGATGTTGAAGAAGAGAGACAGTGTGAAGAGTGGCTTGTTGGGCCTCCTGGAGAGACTGGCCCCTGATGAGCCAGTCGTCCAGGTATGGGAAGACAAAAATTCCCTGATTCCTGAGATAAGCCACCACCACCGCCAGGCATTTGGTGAAAACCCTGGGGGCAGAGGTTAGGCCAAAGAGAAGTACCCTGTACTGAAAATGGTTTCCTCCCACAAATCTGAGATATTGTCTGTAGTCTGGATGAATGAGGATGTGAGTATAAGCATTCTTTAGGTCTAAGGAGCATAGCCAGTCTCCCTGCTGGAGGTAGGGCAGCAGTATCCCAAGGGTAAGCAACTTGAACTTTTCCCTCTCCAGAAACTTGTTTAGGTTTCGCAAGTCTAGGATAGGCCGGAGGCTTCCTGTCCTTTTTGGCACCAGGAAGTACCTGGAGTAGAAGCCTTGCCCTTCCAGGTGGTGAGGCACCGGTTCCACCGCCTCTACCTTTAGAAGACTTGCCAACTCCTGAAGGCGGAGGTTCCTGTGTAGAGGGAGTCTTGGAGGCTCCCCTGGAAAGTAGGAGGGGGGGGGGGGTAGCTGGTGGAAATGGAGCATGTAGCCCTTTTGGACTATGTTCAGTACCCAGGTATCCCCTGTGATGGCTGGCCACCTGTAGGCATACAGGGTCAGCCGACCTCCTGTGCTAAGTGGAGCCACCGGCGGAGAAGAGGTTATGTTGTGGGAGTCAAAACCCTGCTCTCTGCTGTGCAGGAGCCGGAGCTGGTGGCTTGGGGGTCTTCTACCTACGGGGCCCATGCCCATGCCCCTGCCCCTTGGCCTGCTGGCCCTGTTGGGGAGCTGGAGAGGCCTGATATTGAGGGTAGGATTTGTAGGCAGCACCCTTCCTTGGGAAAAAGGGCTTCTTTCCCGAGCCCTTCTTTTGTTGAGAAGGGGCAGAAGTCTTTCTGGACAGCCTTGTCCTGGTGAGAGTCTCAGTCTCGATTTCTGCATCCTTTTCAGTCATGGGCTTACCAAATAGGTTGTCACCTCGGCACAGGACATCGACCAACTTGTCCTGCACCCATGACTCCAGGTCTGATGACTGTAGCCAGGCCTGACGGCGTGCACCGATGCTGGCTGCGGCTACCCGGGCCGAAGCCTCGAAGCCATCATAGGCTGCTCGAGAGATAAACTTCGAGCACTCTTGGATCCCTGTCGACAAAGCCTTGAACCTCTGCAAGGGTTCCTCAGAGAGGCCAGCTGACAACCTGGCAATCTCCTTTGCCAGGTCCCTTAAGTACATACCCATGTACAACTCATAAGTCTAGACACGGCAAGATAGCATAAAGCCCTGGAAGCACTTTCTACTGAGGGCATCCAGGTTCCGGGCCTCCTGGCTGGGGGGGGGCACCGAGGAGTGCATCTTCTGACTCTTCAGGCATGGAATTGTGTGGTAGCTGCGCCTTTTGGAACCCAGGGTTCTTACAGACTTGATAAATGGAATCGACCCGTTTGCTAAGAACCGGCGCCGAGTCCGGTGCCTCCCACATACGGAAGAGCAGCTGTTCCAGCATCGGAGAAACCGGTACAGTAAAGGCTTCCTTTGGAGGAAAATCATACTGGAGGGCATTGAGCTCCTCGGCTCGAGGCTCCTCCTCAGCGTCCGCAGGGAATGCCAAAGCCTTGGCCATGTCCCTCACAAAGGCCAAGAACCAGGTATCCTCCGGGGGGACCTTCTCTGAGGCTCGGACTCCGGGGAGTCCGAAGGGAAGCACCGGGTCTGGAAGGTGTCCAGAGACTCCTTGTCCTCTGTCTCCCATGCTGACTCCTCCTCGGAGGAGTTGAGCAGCACCGGCCGTGTGGGCCTCGGTGCCACCCGCCCTGATGCTGAGGGCACCGGCGTCGACGACCTCGGCCCCGCATGGGAGGTCGAGGGGGACCTTGACCGAGGATTGACTCGAGACTTGATGGACTTGAGGATCAGCTCGGCCTCCGGGGTCGACTTAGACGTCGAGGTCCCGGTGGTCAGGGCAGATGCACCGGTCAAACCAGCGATCAGCACCCACTGCTGTTCCATGAAGGCAGCCAAGCTGCTTTCCAAGGCCGTCAGCCTAAGTCCAAGCTCAGGAGATTCAGCAGCCCCTGACCCGGGCCCCAACGGTGTCGGGCCCGACGTCGGTTCTCCCGGAGGAGAGTCCATGAGGACAACAGAACTTACGTGACTCAGGGACTCCGGCTCCATGCGAGGTAGTTTTGAAGGCCTCTCCGACTCCAAGAGCCCGGGGCGGCGGTCAGGGCTACGTGACCTGGCCCTCGAGGACACAGGGGCTTCCACCGATGCCACCCTCACGAGCTTCTTCTTCCTTGTGTGCTCCCAGGTGGGAGACCCCCTTTCAGAGGAACCACGACAGCGCTCTAGACAGACTCCTGAGATGTCGAGGCCTCTGACGAAGTCCGGGCCTGGCCAGACACGGACTCTGAAAAAATTCTTTCACGTTGATGCTGATGGCTCCAAAGTGCCTTCGACAACATTTTGCCGCACGGGCCACAGACCAGCGGGTCATGGTCGGGCCCGAGGCATCGGAAGCAGCAGTCATGTGCGTCGGTGAGAGACATAGGTTTCTTGCACCGATCATAATTTTTGAACCCACTGGCAGCCATCGGGGGAAGAAGGGCCCCTACAAGGTCAAAAGACCAGGCTGCCAGTGAAAATAACAAATAAAGGCGCGAACGCTAGTCATGAAGGACAAAAACCAAAAAAAGAAATTCTGGACGATACCGGTGTATCAAGCCCAGGCGGGGAGGGGAGCTGGCATTGAACTGGATAAGAAAAAAGCGAAAATCACAGAAAAAATCTACTTTTCCTGGGTGACACGAACTCACATCCATTGGGCTCCGCGGAAAAAGAAGACTGAGCAAGATGGCACCCTTGGGCGGGAAGGGGACCATGCATGTGCGCTGCATTCCCAAAAGCTTTCCTTGAAAGCTGGGGAAGTGCTCCGCACGAGGGCTCCATCGGCGCCGACGTCACCCATATGTGAGGACTGACTTCCTGCTTGGTCCTGGAGAAGCAATAGTTTGAATGTAACAAGGAGAAAGAGAATAGTTTAAAATCAGCAAAAGTGTACGACAAGGCTGCATACTTTCCCCCTACCTGTTTAATTTATATGCAGAACAAATGATCATAGAAGCAGGTCTGTATGAAAACAACTGAGGTGTGAAGATTGGTGGAAGACTCATCAACAACCTTCATTATGCTGATGATACCACAATACTGGCTGAAAGTGATGACGATCTGAAACATTTGCTTTTTTAGATCAAGGAACATAGCCTTAAAATGGGCCTGCATCTTAATGTAAAGAAGACAAAGATTCTGACAACTGGCAAAACAACCTAAACATTAACTTCGCAAAAACAGATGTACTATACGTCACAAGGAACAAAACATACACACCCCCAGCATCAATCATACTGCAGAACCACAAAATCAAATCTAAAACAGAAGTCAAGTATCTAGGAGTGATACTTGACAAGAACCTCAGTATGGAATCACACATCAGAAACACAACTAGAAAAATACACTATAAACTAAAAACCCTGAAACAACTACGCCCAATCTACTGCAGGATAAACTATAAAATCCTAGTACTGTAACTACCTTTAAACTAATAAACAACCTTGCCCCATCAACATTAAACACGTTAGTCACCAAAGAAATACTGACCCACAGCCAAAGGAGTAAAAACAAGAACAAAATAGTGACACCAAAAGAATTTACAAAAGCGAATAAAGTAACCAACGATAGAGCATTCTCACACGCAGCGCCAACTCTCTGGAATGAACTTCCAGTGGACATCAAACAACTTACAGACATTGGAGACTTCCGCAAAAAAACTAAAAACGCATCTATTTAAAAAACACTTTGGCACACCGACTAACACTATCACTGACACACAAATAGACAAAGGATAACAGACAATTAATTCAAAACAAGCCCAATCCTATAGCACACCTATCAATTTCCCAAGATGTACGTGGTTGTCACCCTACTCCCTCTTTAAATAAACCAGTGTAGATTAGTTGCCAAGCACACAACTTGAAACGAGATGTGCACTGCCTGTACATAGCTATTATGTTACCTGTAAAAAAGTTACCTGCAAAAAAGTTCCAAATGTTCCATGTATTAAGACTAGACATGCACTATTGTCATGCCTTTCAACAAATGTTCTTTGTAAACCGCATCCGATCCTTGGGAGGACGCGGTATAAAAGTGTTTTATAAATAAATAAATAAAATAAAATCAATAAGTTCATTGTTGATGGAGAAGAAATTGAAATAGTGGACAACTTTAGCCTGCTTGGATCAATAATCAATAAAGAAACAAGCAGTCAATAAATCTGATGATGCATTGTTCATGGCAGAATGGTTATGAAGGACCTAGACAAGATTCTCAAGAGCAAAGAAGTCTCTCTCCATTCAAAGATTTGACTTGTCCAAGTCATGGTATTTTCAATAACATCATATGGATGTGAAAGTTGGACAGTGAAAAAGATAGACAGAAAGAAAATTGATGCCTTTGAATTATGGTGCTGGCGAAGAATACTGTGTATACCATGGACTGCCCAAAGAACAAACCAGTTGGTACTAGAGGAGATCAAACTTAAGCTTTCTTTAGAAGCTCAATTGACAAGACTTTGACTTTCATACTTTGGACACATCATGCAAAGAGAGAGATCATTAGAGAAAATCATCATGCTTGGCAAGTTTGAAGGTCAACGCAAAAGAGAAAGGCCAGCAATGAGATAGATCAATACAATAACAGCAGCTATGGATGCTATTCTATCAACATTGAGCCACCTTACTGAAGGTCAAACACAGTTTAGGACAACTATCCAGAAGGTCGCCATGAGTCGACACAGACTCGACGGCATATAACAACAACAACAACATGGTTAAGTAGTATATTTTCACTTCATGTATTTTTGAGGATAGGATTAATATTAATAGCCCTTTTATAGGAATAAGAGTTGAGATATTGCTTTTCCTAAGCATGCTGCTACCTTTACTGGGTGCCTCGTTATTAAGCAAAATTTATGAGTGTGGTTTTCCACATCTACCAGGTGCCTCACTAATAATTATAGAAAGGTGTAAGTGAATGGTTAATTTACAATGCTACCTCATATTAAAGCTTTACAGGATGTGCTAATGGAGATGAAGATAGAATTGAAGATTTAGTAAATGAAAAGGAGTAATTTTCTTAATTTAAGAAATATAATTTGGAGTGAAGGTGTGTCTCTTACCTAATGACTTTATTAAGGGTGAATGAATATAATGTTTACAGTCTGTATTTCTGTCTATCAAGGAAGACTTGTAATACTTGTCTGTAACAGAGGTGGATTCTGGCATCAGGTGAAGAAATCTGACCCCACAGCCAAGAGGTTTTGAGTGCTCTATGTCTTCCTTCTGACATGCAGGGATTCATTACCATGTGAGAGCTTATTTTGTAGAGTGTTGTACTACCCTAGAGTAAAGAGAAGAAATAAGTAATCTGATTGTAATAAGTGGAGGAACGAGAAGGCATAAACTGCCTATAATTTAGTTCTTGTTGCTTTTTGACAAATGTTATAAATATTGTATCGATGACTCTAAACTTCAAGTAACTTTAGTTCAGAACACCAGATCTGAACTGGACTTATTTATTTGAAGAAGGAAAGAGGTATGGAGTTACTTTCTTTAAAGAATCTTATTTTTTAAATTGCAAACCACTATGGTACCTGCTCTGGTTTTTGGCATTTTAGCAAGTTTTTAATAAACATAAACATGGTCCTCATTCAAAGAATCCTGAAATTTAATTCCAAGCGTAGATACTGAGAGACACAGAAAACCCTTGCAATTGTGTACCCCCAGATTATTCTTCACAAGCTTATTTGATGCATAGAACTGAAAACAACTTGATTTCTTCATGGAGACCCTTAGGCACTAAAGATTCAAATTCAAAGATCTACCATTGCTCACAGAGTGCTAACATTGCTTGTCTATCACCACTCCTGCATGCTGGGATATGATCCAGAATAAACTAGCATATATCCCCCCACTCATGCCCTGCATTTTGCCAGTGTGATACTAGAAGGGCACTAACTGTGCCTGTGATCTATCTTGATTTGTGTTCAACCAGTTTCACTTTGATCTTCCTAGTGCTGATATGATAAAGGTTTGGGGTATTGTTTGATAATTATTTGTGGTATTTATAAAAGGCATTTTTTTAAAACTTTTACATAGGTTCTCTGTTATAACATTGCCACTTGCCTTACACTTGGTCTCGGTCATGGCAAATACAGCCATTATAGAGCATTGTATTGTTTAAAATCCAATCATAAACACCCACTAAGATTTCTGATTTTAGTTGGTTATTAAATATACCCTAGTTCCCAAGCACAAAACTTTTGCAGTTTCTGATTTCATTTAAGATAAGCTCCCAGAGAGTACTTTAAGGAGCTGCCAAGAGTATGTGTGAATAGAAGCAGACAAACTGTCACTCACAGCCCTCAAACCTGGCCTTAGGGTGATATCACATGGCAAATGCCTGGCCCTGAGGTGATATCAGTTTATCTGAGTCACTTCTAATAAAAATAAAGTGGCTCAGTAGAAAGCTTTGACACAGGCATGCTACGGAGTAGCCCAAAGCTCTCAGCAAATCCAGATGTTACTAACTTTGTAAAGGATAGCCATGTTCCATTACCTCTTCCTCCCATATAGCCTATCACATATGCATTTCTTCTCTCACGCTCTCTCTCTGTGGCGAGGTGATCGAAGTCATTCTTAAATTAGCATAAATTTCAATCAGCTTCCCTTCTCCTGGAATAGGCAGGATGCTAACCTGTGCATGTGAAGTAAACTGCATAAATAACGCCTTCATTTCCGTCAATTAAGCAGCCTTCTGATGAAATGGATTATAAATTAGAGTGTGTTTAGGAAAAATGCTGGCATTTCAGGATCATACTATTAAAAATGCATAAACATCTCTCCAAAGATTTATCTTCATGCTAAGCACAGGCACTAATTAGTAAGACTTCCAAAAAAAGAACTTTATTTGAGTTTAACACACCAGCCACAGATATGCTGTTGCCTACCTCAGAGATGCTTGGAAGCTCTCCTGGATTTTTTTAAGCTCCTATTTCCGAGTGTGCTGGGATTTTGTATTGCCAAGAAGTGAAACAGAAATCCCAGGTCACTGAGGGATGGCAGTTTAAACATAAGAATTGATGGAAAGTAAATTGGCAGCAGCTCTATCAATGGGAAGGGAACAGTGGTGAAATGCCCTGCAATGAAATATCTTTAGAGAAGGTTCTGCTCCCTTGTTGCAGAGACTTTTGAAATGTAGACTGGGTCGGGATAAGTATTTGTTCTTTTTTAAATGTATTTAAACAAAAACATCTTAAAAAAAGGAAAATGGAACTGAAGGGACAAGAACAATGATTATACTTGAAGCAAATGTGGCTGTTATCATAACAAGTTGAAAACTGCACACTTATAGTGTGACAAAACAGTACATTGCCCTTTCCTCATATATGTCTGTGGAGGGACTAGGTGCAGTGGCTCAATATTGCTGCTGCCCGGCTAGCAAAGGGCGCCATCCCAGAACACTCCCAGTTAGCATCGGGGCATGTAGCAGCGGCACCCATGGATATTAAATGGCACTAACTGTGAATATCCCGCAGAGCAGCATTTACGGGTTGCAGGCTTGCAAACCTTTGAATATCACCCCCCCCCCACCACCCGTTATCTTTTTCTTTTCTTTTTTATCTTTTTTTTTTATTTTTTTTTACTAGAGAGGCAGCCTGAACAGAAAGAAATGGGCATAGAGGAGATATAGTTGGATTCTTACCCCTGAACATAGAAACATAGAAATATGACGACAGAAAAAGACCACATGGCCTATGTAGTCTGTCCTTCCATAACAATTACAACAGTCCACTTTTTACCTTTAGAGATCCTCTGTGTTTGTCCCATGCTTTTTGAATTCAGTTAATGTCCTCATCTCTACCACCTCCACTGGGAGACTATTCCATGGATCCACTAGTCTTTCTGTAAAGAAATATTTCCGCATATCACTCCTGAATCTATCTCCCTTCACCCTCATCCCATGTCCCCTCGTAGCAGAACTTGCTTTCAATTGAAAGAGGCTCTCCCCCTGAACATTTATGCCACGGAGGTATTTAAACATCTCAATCATATCACCTCTATCCCGCCTTTCCTCTAAGGTGTATATATTAAGATCCTTCAGTCTGTCCTCATATGCTTTATAATGAAGACCACTAATCATTTTGGTAGCCACCGTCTGCACAGACGCCATCCTGTTCACATCCTTTTGAAGGTGCGATCTCCAGAATTGCACACTATACTCCAAATGAGCTCGCACCAAAGACCTATACAGAGGCATTATCACCTCCTTTTTTCTGCTAGCCATTCCTCTCCGTATGCACCCAAGCATCCTTCTAGCTTTTGCAGTCGCCTTTTCTACCTGTTTAGCAACTTTAAGATCATCAGACACAACCACGCCTAGGTCCCGCTCTTCTTTAGTGAACAAAAGTACTTCACCCCCTATACTATATTGCTCCCTTGGATTGCTGCAGCCCAAATGCATGACCTTACATTTTTTAACATTAAATCCCAGCTGCCAAATTCTAGACCATTCTTCAAGCTTAGCTAGATCCCTCCTCATGTTATCTACCCCTTCCTGGGTGTCTACTCTATTGCAGATTTTGGTATCATCCGCAAAGAGGCAAACCTTACCTGAAAGCCCTTCTGCTATATCACTAACAAAGATGTTAAAAAGAATCGTACCAAGGACAGATCCCTGGGGCACACCACTGATAACATCCTTCTCCTCAGAGTGAGCTCCATTTACTTGTACTCTTTGTCGCCTCCCACCCAACCAATTTCTAACCCAAGCAGTAACTTTAGGGTCCATCCCTAGGGTGCTCAGTTTGTTTATAAGTCGCCTGTGAGGAACAGTGTCAAAGGCTTTACTGAAATCTAAATACACCACATCTAGGGCTCTCCCTCGGTCCAACTCCCTGGTCACCCAGTCAAAGAAATCAATCAGATTTGTCTGACAAGACCTGCCTCTGGTGAATCCATGCTGCCTCGGATCCTGTAATTCGCTGGACTCCAGAAACCTCACTATTTTATCTTTCAGCAGCGTTTCCAATAATTTACTCACCACCGAAGTTAAACTAACTGGCCTGTAGTTTTCAACCACATCCTTACTTCCGCTTTTGTGTAAAGGCACCACATGAGCCTCTCTCCAGTCCTTTGGCACCACTCCCGACTCCAACGAGGCACTGAAAAGGTCAGTCAGTGGAGCTGCTAGAACGTCCCCAAGTTCCCTCAGTATTCTCGGGTGTATCCCATCCGGTCCCATCGCTTTGTCTACTTTAAGTTGAGATAGTTTCTCACGAACACAGTCTTTTGAAAATTGTTCAAGATGTCCTTTGCTTCTGTTCCTATTTGTGGGTGTTTTCTGAGGTCCTGCTCCTTGTGCTTCATCTGTGAACACAGAACAAAAATATTTGTTAAGCAATTCCTCTTTATCCTTATCAGCTTCTACATATTCCTCCCCTGCACCCTTGAGTCTGACAATACCACTCTTGCCCTTCCTCTTCTCACTAATATATCTGAAAGATGTCTTATCCCCCAATTTTATTGCATTGGCTATTTCCTCCTCCTTTTGAATCTTTGCCTTCTTGACTACTTTGCTAGCTTCTATAAGTTTTTCCAAATACAGATGCCTGTCTTCATCTCTCTGTGATCTCTTGTATTTCATGAAGGCCTTCCTCTTTTTCTTCACTTTTTCAGCTATTTCTTTCGAAAACCATAGCGGTCTCCTTTTCCTTTTACCTTTATTTACCATTTTAACAAAAAGGGTGGTTGCCCTTAAAATATCCCCTTTCAGTTTTTCCCACTGTTTTTCTACATCCCTCAGCTGTTCCCATCCAACTAACGACTCCCTGAGGTATTGGCCCATCTTCGCAAAGTTAGTCTTCCTAAAGTCTAAGATCCTTGCCTTTGAATGGATTCTAACAGCCCTAGTCCTAATACTGAGCCACACCATCTGGTGATCACTGGATGCAAAATGATCTCCCACTACAACATCAGAAACACTTTCACCATTGGTAAGCACCAAGTCCAGTATGGCCCCTTCACGTGTGGGGTCTGTTACCAATTGCCTGAATAGTTCTCCCTGTAGAGAATCCAGGATCTCCTTACTTCTAGATGATACTGCAGCAGGAATGTGCCAATCAACATCTGGCATATTGAAATCTCCTATCAGTAGCACTTCCCCTTTCCTAGCAATGCTGCGCATGTCTTCAATTAACTCTCTGTCCACCTCTTCCTCTTGTGCGGGAGGTCTGTATATCACACCAATGTAAATAGATTTCTCTTTCCCTTTTTCTAGTTTAACCCACAATGCCTCCTTTCTCCCTTTTAAGCTCTGTAATTCCAAAGCTTTAATAGTAGTTTTTACATATAGTGCCACTCCTCCTCCCCTACTACCTACCCTGTCCTTTCTGAATAAAGTATAGCCAGGTATAGTTACATCCCAATCATGGTTTTCTGTGAACCATGTTTTTGTAACTGCCACTAAATCCAAGTCAGCCACTCCCACCAAAGCTTCAACCTCAGGGATCTTATTTCCCATGCTACGGGCATTTATACACACTGCTTTCCATATGTTACCCCTGTTACCCATTTCCATTAAGTTATTTAATGTATCACCTACCTGGGGGCTTTCACTTACCTGGGGGCTTTCTTCACCCATCCCCAACGAATCTAGTTTAAAGCCCTCTTCAGTAGATTAGCCAGTCTACTACTGAAGACGTGTTGACCTTTCTTGGACAGATGGATGCCATCTCTGCTCTGCAACCCTTGGAGCAGCATCTCATGGTCTAGGAAACCAAAACGCTCTCGATGACACCATCCACGTAGCCATGCATTCATCTCCAGGATGCGAGCCTCTCTGCCTTGGCCTTTATCCTCAACAGGGAGGATTGAAGAGAACACCACCTGTGCACCTAACTGCTTCACCCTCTGTCCCAGAGCCATGAAGTCACTTTTGATACGTTCTGAGGTATACCTGGCAGTATCATTTGTTCCGACATGGATTAGCAACATTGGGTAATAGTCAGTGGACTTGATGAGTCTCTGCAAACTCTCCGTAACATCTTGGATTTTGGCACCAGGCAGACAGCATACCTCTCTGGACATCAAGTCTGGTCGGCAGATGTCCAAAGAACAGATTACAAAGAACTGAATTTACTCTCACGTCAGGAGTCTTTCTCCAAAAAGTATTGAGATATGAATTTGTACACAGAAGTCCATGTCGCAGCATTGTAGATCTCCTACATTTATTTATTTATTTAAACCGTTTTTCTATACCGCCCCTTCCAGAGATCAGGGGCGATTTACATTTAAACAAACCAGATACATGGAACAGTTATTACAAACCATAATGGTTTAACTATGTACAGTAACAGAACAAGAAAACGTGAAAAAACATTAACTATGTACAAAGCAACTTCCTGGATCTGGAAGTTAGAGGGAGGCCGTTAACAATATACTTATATTTGTAGGTTGCATATGAGCGGAGGTAACAATTATACATTAGTCAATATTGTTTAAGTATTCTGTAAAAAGAAGTGTCTTCAGTTCTTTCCTAAAAGTCTGCAGATCTTTGATTGACCTAATGGGGTCTGGTAATGAATACCATAGAGTAGGTACAGTGAAAGTAAAGGCCCTGTTGCTGGTTATTTGTTTTGCTTTATGCACTGAAGAAGGTATGGCAGGTATGTTCCGGTTACTCTTCCTTCTGTTCCTGAAGTCTGTTTGTGATTGAATTCTAGATTTGAGGAAAGAGGGAGAGATGTCGTTAATTAATTTGAATGTGGTGATTATTGTTTTATATTTTACTCTGCTCGCTATTGGAAGTCAATGCAGATTCTTGAGTACAGGTGTGATGTGATCTGTTAGGTGCGTTCTGGAAATAATTCTAGCAGTCACATTTTGGGCTAGTTTAAGGTGTTGATAGCTTTTTTGGGGAGACCCTGTAGTAAGATGTTGCAATAGTCCCAATGAGGTGTTATAAGCGCTTGGACCACGGTTCGGAAATCATTAGGTTCAAGGAGAAGTCTGAGGTTCAGGATGGTTCTTAGTTTGAAAAATATGGTCCTGGATGTTTGTTTTATATGAGTTGACATACTGAGGGACTTGTCCAGAATGATTCCTAGGTATTTTACCTCCTGCTTTACTGGGATTATGGTGTTTTGTATGTTGAATTCATGGGGGGGGGGGGGGGTAAAATCTAGGTTTCTTGTTATGAACAGAATTTCAGGGTTTTTTTTAAATTGATTTGGAGATTGTTATTGGCAAGCTAGGATTGTGCCTCTAGAATGCATTCAATTATGTTGCTATAGATGGGGCTTTTTATATTTACCGGTGTAAATAACATAATATCGTCGGCATAAATGAGGTATCCTATTTTATGCTTCTTGAAAATTGAGCAGATTGGTTGTATGTACAGGTTGAAAAGGAGGGCAGATAATGCTGAACCTTGTTGGATTCCGTGTTCTTGAGGAAAGGATGAAGAGGATTCTTGGCTGAATCCTACAAATTGGTATCTGTTTGTAATGTATGATTTAAACCATTGCATGGTAGTACCAGTTATTCCTAGTTGTGCTAGTGATGAGTGTAGGGTGGGCTACATTGTCAAAGGCAGAGGCAAAGTCTATAAAGACAAGAATTAAAGCTTGATTAACATTATCCATGCCACGGATGAGGGAGTCAAATAAGACTTTTAGTAGAGTTTCTACACCATGGTATGGATGGAAGTCATACTGGTGTTCATCCAGAGGTGAGTTTGTGTCAATGAAGTCCTGTAACTGCAATTGGACTATCTTTTCAATGATTTTTGCTAGAAAAGGGATGCTTACAATAGGCCTATAGGATGATGGGTCATCACTGTTTAAGGATCTGTTCTTAAGTATTGGGCGAATGGCAGAGTGTTTAAGATCATTTGGCATAGATCCTTGGAGGAGGGATTGATTAACCATATTAAGTAAGAATGGGGCTAGTTCAGCTTTAGATGCTTTTATCCAAGAAACCGGGTAAGGATCTAGGTGTGAAGTGGTGGTGTTAATTTTAGTAATTGTATCAAGAAGCTGTTTTTCATTGATAGAGTGAAAATTATTCCAAACGCTGTGGGTGGTTTGAGTTATCTGTGATATAGAGCTGGTTGTATGTTTATTACTTTTTAGCTTGGCGGCAAAGTGGTCTGCCAGGATTTGTGGGCTGATCTCAAGTGGGCCACCAATGTAGCCAAAGGTCTGAGACAGTCAGCCATGATATGACCCTCAAGAGGTCAAGCCAGCCTGGGCATAAACAAAGGAGATGCACGTCACTAGCTTACTGGATATTTGCCGATGAAACCCCCTAACTTGCGAGGATTAAAAGAGACAAAAAGTTGGATGAGCTTTCTAAGGGCTTTAGTCCATTCCAGACAGAAGGTGAAGGTTCTCTTGCTATCCAACATGTACCATGCACTTTCTCTTTTGTGAGTGTGATGTCTTGGGAAAAATGTTGGAAGGACAACAGATTAATTAAGGTGTAATTCTGTTACCACCATAGGAAGGAATTTAGGATAAGTACACAAAACCACCCTATTGTTCTAACACATAGTATAGAATGGAGTAGTTAGTAGAACCTGGAGCTCACTAACTCTGAATGCAGCAATGTTCTCTGATCCTGAGAGATTAGCATTGGCAAAGTTCCAAACAGAACTGACTCCCAGATTGAAAGTTTCAGGAACAGAGGAAACCACAGCAGAAGAGGCCAGTACGACACTATGAAGATCATTGTTCCCTTGCAATGTCTAATTTTCTGGAGAGTTTTCGCTATGAGGGGTATTGGAGGATATACATACAGAAGACCTCCCCCAATCAAGGAAGAAGGCATCCAAGGTTAGTTTGCCATGCATCCCCATCCTGGAACAGAACTGAGGTGCTTACCTGTTCTGCAGAGTCAGGGGCAGCAGAACGTCTTTTTCTTTGGGGGGGCCCCAAGCTGTACCCTAACTCTGCACCTATGCCTGTGGTCATACAACTGCATGAGACCTTGATTGCAGCCTTCACCCCCTGTTCTGCCCACAGGGATCCAATCTCCCTAGAGCAAACAGGAGAGGTCTTTGCTGGTGTGGCCCACCCCTTTCCGATGCCTATGGGAAAGAGTTTAGCTGTTTATTTATGAAGATGTGAAGATGGGATGTGTGTTTGTATCCGTGTGGGTTTGGGAGGTGGAGGTGTGTGTATTGGTGGATGGAGGTAGTTATCAATATTGGGGTATGTTTGTCAGGGGCGATTGACAGGGTGGGATGCATATGTGTGTGTATGTGGCAAAGGCTGAGTGCATGTGTGTGTGTATGTGTTGGGGGCTGCGTGGGTGGATGTGTCTGTGCTGGAGACTGCATGGGTAGGTATGTGTGTGTCAGGAGCTGCACCTGACGGGAGAATGTGTGTGTGGTGTCTGGCTGTAGCATGCATATTCCTCTCTCCCATTCACTATTTCCTCTTCCTCCCCTTCAGTATCCTCTCGCCTGCATGCTCCCTCTTTCCCTTCCATCCAGCCATGCACTCTTCCCTTCCCACCTAACTTAATGCAACCATTGGTTCAAAATAAAAGTATTCTTTTATTTATTTACCTGGGCTCTGTGGAGTTTCCAGGTCCAGTGGTGCTGCAATGCTTTGCAGCAAGAGTCAGGCATCAGGAGGAAGCATGGATACATATAGAAAATAAATAAATAAAATAGTGGAGGCTGCTGTTTAAGCGGCAGACATGCAGGCATGAGGACCATGGTGGAAAAGCTATAGCTGCATTTAAAAAAAATAAGCAGAGAGATTTCATAGCTGAGTACAACATGGCAGAAATAAAATATCATTTAGGAAAAAAAACCCTGCAACTGCGAATGCAAATGCGATCGGCTCTGCGGCACAGCTGAAGCAGGTAGGTGTGATATTGTAGCTGCTGCAGCTGGCGGAGTGGGAAAGTTCTGAGGGCCAGAGGTATGGTGTGGCCGTGGATTGTGGCCATATGAAGAGGAGAGCTGGTTGGGGTCTAGAGTTTGAGCGGGAGCTGCAACTACATCTGACAGGCCTGCTCACTCGGAGCATCAGTGATCTCATAGTCTTCTTGTCACCAGCACAGACAGGGAAATTTTGGTTAGGCCAGAGCTCATGTGGCCCTTCCTGTTACAACACCTACGTGTGGAATGGCAAAAAGATCTATCAAGGCAGTACCTCACTCCCAAAAGATCTGAAGTGTCACTTTCCTGTCCAGGATACACTCATAATGTTGGAACATATAACTCAGTTTGTCTGCCAGTAAATTTTCCTCTCCAGCTATTCTAGTGGGTCTGAGAGTCATCTCCTGAAAGATGTCCACACTCTGACTGTTTCCCAACAAAGGAGGTATGAGCCATTTCCTCCCTTCTTGTTGATGTACTACATGGCTACCTGGTTGACTGAAATCATTGCAATCTGATTGGCCAATCAATCTCCAAAAGCCTTTAGAATGTTTGAAGTTGCTCTCAGTTCCAGGAAATTGATCTGCTGGAGATTCTCCCAGGAGGACCATATACCCTGAGTGAGGAACCTATCTACATGGACCAGTTTGGACACATCTGTTCTGAGCACGTTTTACTTAAGGAGAAATTTGGATGGGAATTCTTTTGACTGGATTGGAATGATCCATCTTCCAGGTCAAAGAGCCTAGGAATGAAAATGTGACAGAAACGATGACCCAGATCTTCTGAGTGATTTATGTCCACTGCATGTTGAAAGTCCACTGAGCTGTATCTCATCTTGAGACATGCCAAGGGTGTCACATACATGATTGAGGCCTTGTGGCCCATCCTTCTCAAACACATCCTTTCTCGCTGATGTTTGCTCTTTTGGACATCTTCCACAATGTTGACCAACCTGGTGAGTCTTTCTTGTAGAAGAAAGACTTTTACCTGAGTCATGTCTATGAGGGGGGGGGGGGGTGGCTGATAGATCTCTGGCCTAGGAACTAAACAGAAAGCTGTGGGCACGCTTCAGTTCCGGAGGTCCGAATGATCTCTCTGCAGTTTTGTTTTATTTGGTTCCAAGTGATCTCGATATGACTCCTCAATGCCATTGTACAGCCAGTGACCTCTGCAGCTCCTTGAGCCACTGGGACCAATGCCACAGATGCCAAAGTCGATGAACCAGTCTGATCTGCACCAGAAATTCTTCTCTGCTGTTTATCTCAACCCTTGAGCACAAAAGACACAATGAGAAAGTTCATGGTCAGACCCCAGGCACTGCAGGTACCATCTATGTCTGTCTGTAGGAGACATGGTCCTGTCACACTGGATACATTTTTTAAACCCGCTGTCAAGTTTTAGGACATATTGGGAAAAATAGCCACAGCAAAATCAAGAGACTGGATTTTGAAGAAAAATGAAATCCTGGCTGGGGTGCATGAGGTCTAAATGTGACCTCTAACTGCAACATGGTAAAAACAAAAAAAACCCTTGCAAAAGCTGAAAAACCTAATGAAGGAGCTAAAAAAGGGAAAGAAAACTCATGCAGCAGTGGCAGGAGAGGAAAACTGCAAGAAAACACAGCGATAAAACTCCCAAACAGGAAAGAAAAAATCAAATGTCTTCAGCATGAGTAGGCATATTTGATGGACTTCATAGAAAACAGAAGATTGAGGTAAACCCTACGCAGTAGCACCATGGAGAAAATGGCATGCATGCACAAAGGACCAGCTCCAAATGTTTCTAGAAGAAACTAGAAACTGGTTTCCATGCTGTGCTCCATTGGAGTCATCATCCATATGTGAAGACATTATCTTGCTTGTCCACGGAGAATAGGTGTTCAGGAAAATTAAATATTTGACTGCTATTCACCTTGTTGATGCCCAAACCTGTGAAGAACCTTAGATGTCTCCACATCCTGGTTTTGGCATGTGCAACCTAGAAATGGGTTTCCTATTTGAGATTTGATGGATATTTCCAAGTGACGAGCTGGGCATTGTCAAAAACAGGATGTTTGGTTCAGTGGACTATTGATCTGAACCAGTTAGGTTCACTCAATTTAGTACTTCCTATGCTCTCAGAAATATCAAAAAGGGCAAGGATCATATACAAGAAGCATCCTGGAGAAAAAAATGTGTGCATGAATTTGGAATGTAAGCTTTTTTTTCACATCATTGATGAAGCTTAACACTCAATTCCCAGCACCACATAAGCACGCACACACACACACAGATGTAGCTTAAAGGGTCAGTGGGAGTGGTGGGAGATGGAGGAGGAGGACTGGAGCCATTGCCTTTTCTTGGCACTGTGCAGTGGCCCATTAAGAGCCTGAATTAGTAAGCTTTTTCTCAAAGAAAATGGGAAAGCAGCCTTAATAAATCATGCCCCAAACCTAAAAAAGTAACTGCAATACACCTTTTTGGGGGGCATGGGTGTGTACTGTGACATAGGTTTCAGAGGCTGGCTCCTAGATTCCAAGAAAATGTGTCAAGATATGCCTTAATCCAAGCTACAAACCATACATTGCATTTTTTTTAAATGTATTATTAAATGTCTCTTCCCTAGAACTGATTTGAACCTTGTATTAGTACCTACAGTTTCCAAAATGTTCTTCTGGTAGGTGTAGTTTGACTATTTTATTTTGGAGGAGCAAAGAGTGGCATAGTCAGATGGGGGGCATATTTGCATATTCATTTTGCATATATATATATATACATAAATAAATAAATATATACAGATATATATATATATATCTTGTGGTGATGAAAGCCCTTTGGAAAGCATGAAACTGGATGAAAATCCTGAATTCCCCATAGAAGTGAATGGTAGTGCACAGGTGCAGGGGAATTACAGCCCAGGTCAGAAGCAAAGTCAGCTCCCTGCAAGAGTCAGACCACGCCCTAGCTCAGGGGTGGAGACGGGATTTCCTGCTGATTGGTCACATGGGGGCAGAGAGCAGGGAAGGCCCAGCAGGCAGCAGTGGTTAAAAACACGTGCAAAGCAAAGCAAGGCAGAAGCATCGGGAGTCAGACACAGAGAACCACCTAGGGGCAGCTGCAAAGAGGCCTCCAGAGTCAGCTGGAGAGAACCACCCAAAGAAGCACCCGGGTAAGGACCCAGAGAAGCACACAGAGAGGCAGTGGCAGTCTCAGGCTGGAGCCCGGACACAGATACAGACCGGGAGGAGGAAGAGACAGAGCCAGCAACTGCAGGCAGAGGCATGAGTGAATGGAGGAGAGCTGGACGTCAGGCAAGGACCAGGAACAGCTGTGAGAGCTGGAAAGGTCCGAGAGAAAAGAAAGAAAGCACTTACCTCAGAGGGACTGGAATAGGAGAGAAGGAGCCTGCATTTAAAAGCCTGGAGAGACCCAGGAGGAAAGAAAGCAGTGCTTATGTGAAGAAACAACCTCACTTTCATTTCTGATAATATAGCAGAAAGACGATTTGCTAGCTTTAAAGGGCAGGAAGCTGAGCCCTCACCTACCACGATTAAGAAGTGGATAGAAAGCTTATCTGATGTTAAAGGCCATAGCTCTGATGACACTGAAGCCTGTGAGACCTCTAAGCTAGAGGCATTAAGGAAACTAGAGGCATTAAGAGAAGTTTCACTCCCCAAAGTTAAAAGTGCCAACAAGGGCTGAGTTGCTGTGGAGCCATTTTCTGGAGTTCCTAAAAGAAAGGAAGTTTGAGGAAGCTCCTAATTGTGAGAGAGACTCTGTTTACCCCAACAATAGTGAGGGAATGCAAATAGATGCATCTGAGCCTTGCTCTGAATATTTGCCTATGCCCATGGATTGTTCTTTGGCACAAAGAAAGAATTCTAAAGTTGTGAACAAGAACAGAGAGTCTGAAAACCCTATAGGAAAATAGGGGCAGTTCTTACCTTGTTTGAAGAAAGCTAATTCTGTGTATTGTATCACTGGCTGCAGTAAAGAAGCAGTGAGGAACGGTGTGTTTGAAAAGGAAACCCAGCTGTGACAAAGTTTGTTGAAACTCTGCTAATTGACCACACGGAGCAGTCCCCGGTGAATGTGTAAGAAAGCAGAACAGCTGAGAAGTGAAAAGGTTTTTGTTATGCTCCTGGTTTAAATCCTGATTTCATCCTTTTCCTTTGGAGATGTATCCTACTGCCTTAGTTGTGTATGAGCCCTAGCGTGTTTTGGAAATCCCCACAAATAAATTTTCTTGCATGCCTTACCACCGACTCAACTACATTATTTCCCTCGAGGAGTAAAGAATACTACAAGACCCAGAATCCTCTGGTGTTTTAACAAGAACTTTATTCCAAAAGGACATACAAGGCCGTCTTCCAAGCTGTAAGCCCCTGGGCCCAGCTGGAGGCTTCGCTATATATATATATATATATATATATATATATAGGGGCTTTATATATATAAAATACCAGCATTAACGATGCAGCTAGAGCTCCCGACCGAAATAGTAAGAAGCAAAGGAGCAGCAGAAATAATCCCGCCCCCTGGTACTCCGAGATAGTAAGAACGACTAAAAGAGAGCTATGCAAGAAGGAGCGACAATGGAGACGAGACCAATCTGATAACACACTACAAGAATACCAAAGAATGCAACAGCACTACAACAACCTTATCAATAACCAAAAAGAGCAATACCACACTAACCTCATCTTAAAAGCTAGCAACAAGCCTAGGGAACTCTTTGAGATATTCCGAACGCTCACAAAGGAACCATCACAAGAGGATGATGACAAGATTCTCCCACAAACATTTGCAGACTTCCTACTTGCAAAGAACAACCCACCTCTGAGAACCTCAGAGCCTACCATCACCTCCTATGCGGTACAGAGCACAATACCAACTGGACCACACAAATGGACAGAGTTCCACATGCCAACAACCATACAAATAACCTGTGCAATCTCCGAGCTGAATTCTAGCACAGCCCCATCAGATCCCTGCCCGGTGGCATGGATAAAGTCAGAAAAAGAAGAGCTAACAAAGTTCATACACACAATAAGTTGTCTTCATTATAAAGCTTATGAGGACAGACTTAAGGATCTTAATATGTACACCTTAGAGGAAAGGCGGGATAGAGGTGATATGATTGAGATGTTCAAATACCTCCATGGCATAAATGTTCAGGGAGAGAGCCTCTTTCAATTGAAAGCAAGTTCTGCTACGAAAGGACATGGAATGAGGGTGAAGGGAGATAGATTCAGGAGTGATATGCGGAAATATTTCTTTACGGAAAGAGTAGTGGATCCATGGAATAGTCCCCCAGTGGAGGTGCTAGAGATGAGGACAGTAACTGAATTCAAACAAGCATGGGACAAACACAGAGGATCTCTAAAGGTAAAAAGGGGACTGTTGTAGTTGTTGATATGGAAGGACAGACTAGATAGGCCATGTGGTCTTTTCTGTCGTCATATTTCTATATTTCTATAATTTGCACATTCCTAACTCAAGGCTACATACCCGCTACACTCAAAGAAGCCACTATACGACCAATTCCGAAAGCTATATCTCTGGACCCCACAGATCCAGCTACTTAGAGACCTATCTCCAGCCTCCCGTTCATGACCAAAATCATTGAGAAAATGGTACAGAGACAACTACAAGATCACTTAGACATACATGCCCCACTGGACCTGCATCAACATGGCTTTCAGCCTAATCACAGCGTGGAGACGCTACTCATCTCCTTACTTGACACCCTTCTCAAAGGAATCGACAATATCAAGGCTGAATTCCTGCTAGTGTTTATTGACATTTCAGCTGCATTTGACACTGTATCACACAACATCCTCTTGAGAAGACTAACAGACATTGGCCTATGTAACACGACCCATAAATGGTTCGAATTATACCTCAGTGACAGAAGACAGAAGGTCAAAGTGTGAGAACACCTCTCTGCTTCTTTCACACATCACAGGGAGTCCCCCCAAGGATCGTCCCTGTCTGCTCTTCTTTTTAACATATACATACAGCCAGTCTGCTCAATCTTCAAAAAGCACAAAGTAAAATATATCATTTATGCTGACGACATAATGGTGTATACTCCGATCAGCCTAGACTCTCCAGAATATTCCGGCATGACAAATTGTCTCCAAGAGGTATCCAGCTGGATGTCCAATAACAGCCTGAACATAAACATGAAAAAGACTGAGACACTTATCATCACGCGGAATACCTCATCAATCCTCCCTATTTCAATAACTGTGGCAGACTCTACAATCCTAATCAAGGAAGGAGTCAAATATCTCAGAGTAACCCTTGACCACCATCTAAACCTACAACCACATATCAAAAGAATCACCAAGAATACTTTTCGTAAGACCACCTGAAACCACTATACCACCCTTGAAAGCATAGTTACTCACCTGTAACAGGTGTTCTCCACTCCAGGGACAGCAGAATCAGTCCTCACATATGGGTGACGTTGGCGCCGACAGAGTCTTCGTGGTAATCTCTCCCCAGTTTTCAAAGAAAGCCTTTGGGAGATGTACACGCATGTGTGGTCTCCTTCCTGCTTAAGGGTGCCATCTTGCCTCAGTATAATAATACCACAAGATGGCAAAAAGAAAACAACTCCACGGGGAGGAGGGATGGTTGCGAGGACTGATTCTTGCAGTCTCCAGAGGGTGCATGCGAAGCATGGCCCTGTTATTGTAGAACCTCATACAAGGTGGATGAGTAACCAGGGCCTGGAGCTTGCTGACCCTGCGAGCTGAGGTGAGTGCCATGAAGAAGACCACCTTCCAGAATAGATTCTTTAGGTGGCATGAGCCGAGAGGCTCGAACAGTGGTGCAGTGAGTTTTGAAAGACTACATTGAGGTACTATTCTGCTACCAAGGGGTGGCTGAGAAAGTAGGAGGCCTCTCAGGAACCAAGTTACCAGGTGATGGTGCACTAAAAGCGCGCAGAGGTAAACTCTGACCAAGTTGGACTTTAGCCCTGCTTGGGACAGGCAAAGCAGGTACTGGAGTACCAGCCAGACTGAACAGGAGAAGGGTTTAATTTGCCTCTCCATGCACAAACCGAGAACCTTTGCCACTTAAAGGCATAGGCTCGGCGAGCGGAAGGCTTGCGGGAAGCCAAAACGATCTCTCCAGCGAGCTGGAAGCAGTCTAAGTAAGGAAAGGCTACCCTTTCAGCAGCATAGCTGTCAGGGACAGGGACCCCAGGTTGGGGTGCAGGAGGGAGCTGTCTTCCTGAGAGCAGGCCTGGGTTGCATCCCAGGGGGACCAGGGATGCCTAGGATAGGCGGAGGAACAGCAGGAAGCACAGCTGCCAGGCCACCAAGCAGCCACCAATATCAGTGTAGCTCTGTCGAGCTGGACCTTGAACAGGGTCTTGGCGATCAGCAGTGTGGGTGGGAAGGCCTAGAAGAGGCCCTCCATCCACAGGATGAGGAATGCATCCATTGTCACCCACGAGGGATGTGGCTGCCTGGAGCAGAAGTGGCCTAGCTGAACATTGGCCAGGCTGGCAAAGAGCTCCATCTGTGGGAGCCCCCAGAGGTGGAAAAGTCACCTGGTCACACTGGGGTCCAGCCACCACTCATGTGGTTGGAGGACTTGGCTGAGCCAGTCCATCAGGACATTGTCCATGCCCGAGAGGTAGACTGCCCACAGGAGTATCCCGTTGTTGCTGGTGAAGGAGCAGAGGCTCATTGCCTTCTGGCACAGGAGGGATGAACCCGTCTCTTCATGCTTGTTGATGTAGAACATTGCTATCTGGTTGTCGATCTGGATTAGGACCACTTGGTATTGAAGGTGATATTGAAAAGCCCAGAGGGCAAGCACTACCGCCCAGAGCTCCAGGAGGTTGATCTTCTGGAGGCTCTCTGCCTGCGACCAGCTGCCTTGACTGTGGAGGCTGTCACAGTGGGCTCCCCAGCCCAGTTTGGAGGCATCTGTAGTGGATCCTCTGGGGGGCAGGAGCCCGGAAGGGCATCCCGGCCTGCAGGTGCTGGAGCTGTTGCTATTAGCCGGGGGTGTCGGCCTGGAAGCAGGTCACACCACTCTGTCCCTTAGGCATCTCGTTGCCTGCAACTACTGTGAGCTCAGAACCCACAGGGCCAGCCACATACGCAGGCGGGCGTCCGGGCTGATGTGTACTGTAGATGCCATATGACCCAGAAGGCTCAGCATGAGGTGGGCAGAGGCCAAGGGTCAACCCTGGACATGCCCTGCAAGTGCCTGGAGGTGATGGACCCTGTCTGGAGGAAGGAAGGCCTCGGTGTGGACGGTGTCCAGCATTGCCCCTATGAACTCCAGGCGTTCTGTCGGATCGAGATGGGACTTTGGGTAGTTTATGATGAACCCCAAGTATTCCAGAATGAGGATGGTGTGGGCCATCGCCTGGTGGTCCTCTGTGGTGGTGCCACCCTTTATGAGACAGTTGTCTAGTATGGGAAGATGAACACCCCCCTGGAGACACAGGAAGGCGGCAATCATTGCCAGGCACTTGGTGAAGACCCTCAGGGCAGAGGCTAGACTGAAGAGTAGAACCCTGTACTGATAGTGGCATCCTCCCACAATAAAGCGGAGTACTGCCTGAGAAAAGCGTGGATGAGGATGTATGTATAGGCATCCTTTAGATCCAAAGAGCATAGCCAGCCTCTCTGCAAGAGGTATGGCAGCAACGTTCCATGAAAGAGCATCTTGAATTTCTCCCTCATCAGGAACCGGTTGAGGTCTTGCAAGTCTAGGATGGGATGAAATCCCCCAGGTCCTTTTGGGCACCAGGAAGTAGCAGGAGTAGAACCCTTTACCCCTGCTATAAGGTTTGTGAGTTCCTGCTGAAGTAGGCCCCAGTGAAGGAGATGCATTAGGAGCTCTCCTGGAAAGAATGGCAGGGGCGTCTGTTTGAGGTGGTGATGGCAGTCCTTTACCACCTGCAAGGCCCACATTTCAGTGGTGATGGCGGGCCAGTGGTCGGCAAAGAATACCAAACACCCCCCCTGGTATGCTGCGGGGCAGGCCCTTCTAGGGGAAGAAAGGCTATGCCCTAGGAGTCAAAAGCCCCCCAGGTTGCGCTTGGGGCATGGTCAGGGGCTTGGGGGCCTTAGGCTTACGAGGGCCATGCCCTTGTCCCTTGGCCTGTTGGGGAGCTAGGAAGGCCAAATGCTGAGGGTAGTTTCTGTAAGCCTTCCTCTTTCAGGTTATAGGGGCTTTTTACCCAAAGTCTTCCTTCAGGAAGGATCAGCAGTCTTCTTAGAGAGCCTGTCCTGGTCATGAACTTGGACTCCAGCTCAGCGGCCTTATCAGTTGTGGGTTTGTGAAGAGGTTCTCTCCCCAGCAAGGGACATTGACCAATTTGTCCTGTACCCATTGCTTGGGTTTGCGAAGAGGTTCTCTCCCCAGCAAGGGACATTGACCAATTTGTCCTGTACCCATTGCTCCAAGTTGGAAGACTGTAGCCAGTTATGGTGATGGGCGTAAATGTCCACCTCTGCTACTCTAACTGCCAACTCAAAGCCATCCTAGGCAGCCTGAGTCATGAATTTGGAGCACTCCCTGACTGTGGAGACCAGTTTCTGGATCTGCTAGAGAGGATCCTTGGAGAGACCAGCCAAGAACCTGGTGAGTTCCTTCGCCATGTCCCACACGTACATGCCCATGTACAGCTGGGAGGCCTGGATCCAGCTGATGAGCATCGAGCCCTAGAAGCACTTCCTGCCCATGGTGTCCATGATGTGGGTCTCCCTGCTCAGGGCACTGAGGAGTGTGTTTTATGGCTCTTGAGCCTCCACATGGCAAACTCCACCAGCATGGAGTTGTCGGGAGTTGAGCTTTTTGGAAGCCAGGGCTGCAGCGGACCGAGTACATCAAGCCCAGCCGCCTGCTCACAATGGTAACTGAAGCCAGGGTTTCCCACATGTGGAAGAGCAGCCACTCCAGGATAGGAGGAACAGGCACAGTAAGGCCTCTTTGGGGGGGAGCCTCGCACTGGAGGATCTCGAGGTGCTCCACCTGAAGCTCCTCCTCGGACTCAGTGGTGAAGGCGAAGGCCTTTGCCATGTCCCTCACAAAGTCCAGGAAGGCCAGGTCCTCCAGTGGGGACCAGCACCGGGCCTCTGGAGGGGAAGGATCCGAGGACACATCCATGTGGAACTGGGTGTCTGGGGACTCATCGTCCTCAGTTTCCCAGTCTGATCCGGAGTCTGAAGAGTCCTCAAAGGTCCCCCAGGCCTTGGGCTGGAGCTCCAGCCAGAATGGCATTAAAACCCGTGCACTGAAGAAAAAAACCCAAGAGGAAAGAAAAAGGAACTCAAAGAAAAGTGTGATGTTAGAGGCCAGCGGAAGATTCTTTCCATGAGGGAGGAGGCTTTTGAACATGGATAGAAATGTTTCCCTTATAACCCTTTTAAAAGTGTTATAAATGGTCTGATAATGTTTCTCCGTTCTTTGAACCATCTCAGTTTATATGTTTTCTTGATACTAAGAGGATGGGAACTGCTCAAGGTTCTAATGGGTAGTCATGATATGATAGGTCTATAAGTTAATAGATAGGTGCAGGTCTCTGCTATTTGTTTTTTTTACATTTTCCTATATATACAATAACCCTCATGCTTTGTTCCTTGGGTTCTCCTTTTAGGGCACAATGCCTCCAAATGGGTTAGTTTTGTTCATACCTTGACAGTCATGAACCTCACTCCTAAGCCAGGGTATGTGGTGTATGATCTCAATCTCTCTAATTTACTGCTAATGCTCGCCATAATACTTGCATTGTGCCAAAGAGAGTATCCTTCTGGAGTTCATAGAATGCAACTTCTGTAGGCAACCTATCAAGGTGTGTTTGGAAGTTGCTTTTAATCAGGCCTGTGACTCAGCACGATGGGAAATATTTCTCTATCTTTCTGTCACATTTTCCTGCTCTCTGAATGCATTTCTTGGTACTTGAGGATCTTCCCTCTCTGCGCATGATTCACAGAATAATTGCTTGGAACTAACACCTTTATTATCAATGCTGTTCTAGTGTTTTTATCCTTTACCACTATGCCAAGTTTCCTTCCATCCATCTTTTTATCAGTAAGAAAACAAATGGGGATTTACACTTTTCGCAGCTGTGAGATAACAGCTCCTATACTGTAGCTATAGTTTCTTGATATTATATTTCTAAATGCAAAAGAAAAAGAAAAAAAAATAAACAACGTTATGCCATGCAGGTCTAATGTAACTATTCCTACACTTCCATTAGCAGTAGGATGTTTCCAGATAGATTGTTATTATTGTGTATACGGGAAAGAAACCCCCCAAAGCTAAATACAATTACCTTGCAGCACAGAAAATCATTTTAATTCTGTCTTTAAGTACTGACAGATGCTGTTGGAAGTTTTTGACAACTCTAACCACTTAGCCATTGCTAACTAATTTACGTATATAAGGGAGCTGCTAGTCTTATTTGGATCCAAACTCTATGCTGGTGTCACACTATGCTGACATATAAGTCATGAATACAGCACAAATAGGTGTGGAAATTTAAGAAAAAAGGTTTACAAAAATCTAGTATAGTCACAATAAAAAGCAAACACAATTTATTCTTAAAATGAAAAAAACATGTAAAATGACAAGCAATAAAATATATTAGGGCAAAAGAAGAAAGGCAGCAGAGGAGAAAGATCAAAAGAGAATGAACGGGGTCAGCTACAGGAAAGCTGGTGTTTTAAAGAACTGGGCAAGGCCTACTCCTTTAAATAATGTCATGATTCCCATTACATTTAATTATGGGAATAATTCTTATACCTGAACTACGACAAAGGTTCTTATGTGGGTCTCCCACTGATAAAGAAAACAAAACATCAACAGCACATGAGAATTGGAGACTTTTAAATGTAAGAGAAATCCCTGAAGAGGCTTTGAATGTGAGAACTCGTGTATGTATTCATTGTAGACAAAGAGCATAGCAGTAGTACAAATGAAACCTTTCCCAACCTTCCTTTTTCAAGGTCATTTGCAATGTTTTGCTATTCAGATGTTATATTATGCTGTTATATGTTATGATAACGGTTCTCAATCCAGTTCTTGGGCTACACTCAGCAAGTCAAGTTTTAGAGCTATCCTAGTGTACCCTGTCCTGTACCTCCCGTACTTTTGTCTTCTGTCCTTTACAAATTTGTATATTTCCTTTCCTTTTCTGGCTCTGGCCAAAATTTTATGTATTATGCATTTTATTTATTTTATTATTGTACACCGCCTTGATTGTTACAGAAAGGCGGTTTTTATCAAATGATTAAACCTTAAACCTTAGTAAATATGCATGAGCTAGATCTGCATACCATATCAGCAAATCTACATATGTTTTTCAAGCATATTCAAGGTGATCCAACTGACTGTGGAAATTATTGCACAATCGCTCTGATCCCACATGCCAGCAAGATTCTACTGAAGATTATTCAAAAGAGACTACAACCATACCTGGAACAAGAACTACCTGAAGTGCAAGCAGGGTTCAGGAAAGGGCGAGGAACGAGAGAAATCGCAGATGTGAGATGGATCCTTGAAAAGACTAAAGAATACCAAAAGAATATCTATTTGTGCTTTATCGACCATAGCAAGGCTTTTGACTGTGTAAACCATGAGAAACTCTGGGCCACATTAAGAAGCATGGGTATACCAGAACACCTGATTGTTCTTTTGCACAACCTTTAAATTGATCAAGAAGCAACATTTGTAGGGAACAAGGAGAAACAGAATGGTTTAAAATCAGCAAAGGTATACGACAAGGCTGCATACTTTCCCCTTGTTTAATTTATATACAGAAAAAATCATCAGAGAAGCAGAACTGAATAAAGATAACTAAGGTGTGAAGATTGGTGGAAGACTTATCAACAATCTTCGCTATGCTCATGATACCACATTACTTTGCTGAAAGCAAAGACAATCTGAAACATTTGCTTCTCAAGATCAAGGAACATAGTCTTAAAATGGGCCTGGACCTCAATGTAAAGAAGACAAAGATCCTGACAACTGGCAAAATCAATAAGTTCATTGTTAATGGAGAAGAAATTGAAATTGTGAACAACTTTAACCTAATTGGATCAACTATCAATAAAGAAGCAACAAGCAATCAAGAAATCTGACGACGCATTGCTCTTGGCAGAATGGCTATGAGAGACCTAGACAAGATTCTCAAGAGCAAAGATGTCTCTCTCCATACAAAGATTCGACTTGTTCAAGCCATGGTATTTTCAATAACATCATATGGATGTGAAAGCTGGACAGTGAAAAAAATAGACAGGAAGAAAATTGATGCCTTTGAATTATGGTGCTGGCGGCAAATACTGCGTATACCATGGGACTGCCCGAAGAACAAACCAGTCAGTACTAGAGGAGATCAAACCTAAGATTTCTTTAGAAGCTCAGATGACAAGACTTCGACTTTCATACTTTGGACACATTATGCAAAGAGAGAGATCATTAAAGAAAGACATCATGCTGGGCAAGATAGAAGGTCAACGCAAAAGAGGAAGGCCAGCAATGAGATGGATTGATACAATAATAGTAGCTACGGTTACCAGTCTGTCAATAATGAGCCGCCTGACTGACGATCGAACACAATTTAGGACAACTGTCCAAGGGTCGCCATGAGTTGACACCGACTCGACGGCACTTATCAACAACAACAACAACACCACTGTGAATATTCTGAAAATGTGACTGGCTGGGTATCTACTAGGGATGTACATTTCAGGTTCAGTTAGACACCTAAAAATTAAAAGTGAGCACAAATAGCTTGTGTCAACATATACATATGAATTAATGAATGAACAATCAAGTTGCATGCACAAAAAAGCTGAAATGCTCATAGAAGACACAATAAGGATGAATATGCAGAAAACCAACCCCCCCAAAAAAAAAACTTTCAGAAAAACTTCATTTTAAACAAAGACTAACCCAACTTTGGGTTTTTTTGCCCTGCATGCCACTAGTATTTACCCAGATTGCATTGAGAAGCATTGTGTTATGCTATGCTAGGCAATGTTATGCCGATGTTATGCTATTCACTCAATGCTGTTTTACGAAGGTTATACTTACAGACCCTCGTCCATGAACAAAGTTCAATTCAAGTGGTTTACAAGCAAAATACAATAAATACATCATAACAGAGTTGCCAACTTACCAAGTTCCAGTGGGCCATTCCTTGAGTTCTGACTGCGCTACCCTGACACATAGTAACATAGTAAATGACGGCAGATAAAGACCAGTATGGTCCATCTAGTCTGCCCCGCTATATGGCAGGAGTAGGTGCACCCCTACCCATGTCTTTGCTTAGTGGTGCACCCACCAGAAGGTGCACCCCTCCCCATGTCTTCACCCCTCCCCATATCTTTGTTTGTTTGTATAGGGGTGAACCCACCGCTCCTCCCCCCCCCCCCCCATCGCTCCATGTAGGACACCCCTATTTGTTCATTATGGGACCAGCAGCACTGAATTTAATAGGTAGAATCTGGGACTATGTGAAGGCATTCAGAGGAGGGATCATACACCCTACCTTATCAGAAACATACCTAAGGGAGCCAGGACAGAAAGAGGTTCCCAAGGGAAAGGGTTAAAACCCAAAGTGAAACAAGAAGGCTTAGACTGGAAGGATGAAACTCTAGGGGAATGTTTCAGGATGCAATCCTGAACCCTTTTCCTTTTTAAGCCTGTATAGGTAAGCCAGACACTGTATGCATTTCTATTCCTGAATAAGAGTTTTATGTTTTCAGAAGCTGGACTCAGCCTACTTGCTTTCACAAGGTACTTTAAACTATCACAAATGCTGGCAGAAGTGGGATGCTCCTTAGGCTAAGGACCTGTGCTACCATTTAAGGGGCTTTGGACCTAGTTACAGTGCTTACGCTCATTTGTTTGGACTAAAGGGCTTAGGTCTGCCCAGCCAGAAAGGGAGTCTTGGAAATTTAGTCAGAGATGGACAAGTTAGGTTCATTTTGTTTACACGATAGCACCCACTGGGGCAGGAACATCCTTCTGTCTGTCTATTTATCCATCCGTACAGATCTGTTTGATGGTGCATGCACCAACTGCATGCGTAGAGCTTCCTTAAAGTGGGGCTGAGCAGCATCAAATAGAGAGAGCCAGTGGGAATTCACAAATCCCATTGCCATGGAGCAACTAGAGCATTAATGAAGAACCTGCAGGAGGCCCCAGCTCCCACCAGCACAGAACGACCACAGCATTGAGGAAAAGCTGGCATGAAGCAGCTGGCCATCATAAAAGGAAAGAATAGTTGCGAAGGAGCAGGGAATGAGGAAAGGAGCAAAATTAGAGAGGAGGTATAAGAAGAAAGGAGAATGAGGGTGAAACAAAAAAGAAGGGGTGAGATTAGAGAGGAGGAAAAGAGAGTGGTGGGGTGGGGGAGGAACATGAGGGGAGGGTGGAATTAGAGAAAAGGAATGGGAAGAGAAGGGAGGGGTGGAGTTATAGAGGAGGTAATGAAGGGGGCAAGTGCAGGAAGAGGAGGGGACTGGAAAAGGGCAAGGAGGTATGGGAAGCATGGAAGGTTTACATCAGGCCTGGGCATTATTTAAAAATACTATATTAGAAGTCCAAACCAGATGTATTCCATGCTTTAAAAAAGGTGGCAAGAAGGCCAAACGACAACCAGCATAGCTTAAAGGTGAGGTCAGAGAGACTGTTATAGAAAACAAAAGAATCTTTCAAAAAATGGAAAGAAAGAGCCAAATGACAAAAACAGGAAACAGCGTAAGTGCTGGCAAGTTCAATGCAACACATTGATAGGAAAGGCAAAGAGAACATTTGAAAAGATTCTTGCTGTGGAAGCAAAAACACATAATAAAAATGTTTTAAAGTACATTCATAGCAAAACACCTGTGAGGGAGTTAGTTGAACCATTAGATGATGGAGGGGTAAAAGATGCACTGAGAGAGGACAAAGCTATAGTGGAGAGACCGAATGAATGTTTTTGCTTCATTCTTTACTGAAGAAGATGTAGGAAACTTATCCAGGCCAGAAATGATATTTAAAGGTGATGTATCAGAGGAATTGAAAAAATCTCGATAAATCGGGAAGATGTAACACAGCTAATTGATAAACAAAAGAGCAGCAAATCATGTAGACTAAATGGCATACATCCCAGAGCACTGAAAGAACTGAAATATGAGATTGCAGAACTACTATTAGTAATCTGTACCCTATCATTAAAATCATCTGTAATACCCGAAGGCTGGAGAGTAGCAATGTAATGTCAGTTTTTAAAAAGGTTTTCAGGAGTGATCTGAGAAACTACAGACCAGTGAACCTCACATCCGTACCAAAGAAAATGGTAGAAACCATTATAAAAAACAAAATTATTGAACATGTGGATAGTCATGGCTTAATGGCAGGAAGCCAACATAGATATAGCCAAGGAAAGTTGTGTCTCACTAATTTTTTATATTTTTTTGAAGGGGTGAATAAATAGGTAGATAAAGGTGAGCCGGTTGATATAGTGTATCTGGATTTTCAAAAGCCTTTGACAAAGTCTCTCATGAGAGACTCTTGGGGAAATTAAAAAGTCATGGGATAGGAGGCAGTGCACTATTGTGGATCAGGAATTGGTTAATAGATAGAAATCAGACAGTAGGGTTAAATGGCCAATTTTCTCAATGGAGAAAGGTGAATAGTGGTGTACTCCAGGGATGTGTGCTGGGCCCACTGCTATTTAACATATTTATAAATGACCTGGAAATGGGAATAATGAGCGAGACAGATAAGACAAAATTATTTGAAGTTGTTAAAATACAAGAGGATTGTAAAAAATTGCAAGAGGACCTTGATAAATTGGGAGATTGGGCGCCCGAATGGCAGTTGAAATTTAATGTGAATAAGTGCAAAGTTATGCACTTAGTGAAGAATAACCCAAACTACGGTTATGCGATGCAAGGTTCCATATTAAGGAATCACCATCCAGGAAAAGAATCTGGGCATCTTCGTGGATAATACCCTTCTCTCTACTGCTAACTCCAGACTTTGCTCCTTTCACCTTGCTGCACCTTACTCCTGGAACAAACTACCTGTGTCTGTACGCCAGGCACCTTTCTCTGACCCTTTTCAAATCCAGACTGAAAACTCACCTCTTTGCTGCTGCTTTTGGATCTTGACTCACCTGATCTCCTTGTTTCTTTACCTTTCCCCCTTGTTTTATCCCTGTCTACACCTTCTGTGTTGTCTGTCTTGACTAGATTGTAAGTTCTGATGAGCATGGACTGTCTCTTACATGTCTGTGCAGCGCTGTGTGGGTGTAGAAGGTCACTGGTTTATTGAAAATAAAGCCCCGCTGTGTACATCTTGTAGCACTATACAAATGCTCAGTAGTAGTAGTAGTAGTAATAATATATTGAACCCCCCTTCCCAGTGTGCAGCAGCAGCAGCCAAGAAAGCTAATAGAATGCTAGGAAACATTTTATTTATTATTTATTTAACTGGCTTTTGCTATACCATTTTTGTACCAGTCAAAAAGGTTTACAAGGAACAAGGTGAAAACATGGAGATAGGAGGTGTACTTAGGTTACATAAAACATTAAGAAGAGTAGGAATTACAGTATACAGTATATCATAGCATAAGTACTACAATTTTGGTACAGGCAAAGAGCTGTTGGGGCTGCCTGGGTTACATGAGGTATGGAAAAAACGGTATATAAATGTTACTAAATAAATAAAATAAATTGCAGAGTATATGTGATTACTGCCTCTAGGTGGGGGATTTAGGGGGGTGGGGCAGGAGAAATTCTATGGGCTTGAGATGGGTGTTCTTGCATTGCGTTGTGCTGTTTTTCAGTGCTGTAATGCTCCTCGAAGAGGTAGGTCTTTAAAATCTTTTGAAAGTCCTGGGTTGACTTGATATTGCATAACGTGGGGGTAGTGCATTCCAGAGGGTAGGGGCATAGAGCGAGAAGGCTCTGAGGCATGAGTATTGGTTGATTTTGCAGACCTGGGGTGGTAAGCTGAGTAGGTTTTGGGTACTGTGTCTTCGTGGTCTATTGGTACTAGGGGTGCTGATTAATGTTTGTAAGTATTCAGCAGTGCTATTTTTGAGCCTTGTGGATGGATGGTGGTGAGGACTTTGTGCTTGATTCATGAGGTGATAGGGAGCCAGTGGAGAAATTTTGGTATGGATGTGATATATTTGGAGGTTCGGAAAATGGTGCATACTGTTTTTTTTGGGCAAGTTGAAGTGGGAGGATAGTGTGTTTGGGCAAGCCCTGATATATTGAGTTGCAGTAATTGAATAGGGGAGTAATGGTAGCTTGACACACGGTGTGGAAATTTTCTGTGGATGGAAGGGGACATAGGTTTTGCAGAGTTCTGAGCTTGTAGTAGACTGTCTTGGTGATGTTCTAGACTTCGGCTTGGAAGCTTAGTTGCTGATCTAGAATGAGGCCAAGGCATCTGACTTAAGTTTTGACTTGAAGAACGGTATTGCCGATCCTGATAGATGGAGGGGATGTAAAACTAGGGTCTCTTGTGACATGTAGAATTTCTGTCTTGTTGAGGTTGACTGATAAGTGGCTTCAACTCCACAACCTAACCATTTCATTGAAACAAGCTGTGATTCATGAGTAGTCAGGAGCAGATGTGGAGAATGGGATATATATCATTTATATATATCATTTTGCCATCAGCATACATTTGGTAGCTGATGTTGAAGTCTTGGATGGTTGAGCACACGGGTGGAATGTAGATACTGAAAAGAAGTGAGAAGAGTGGGGAACCTTGGGGTACTCCTTGTGGTAGAATGTAGGAGAGTGATATGCGGGTTCTGATTTTATCCATTGGCTATGGTGTGATAGGTAGGAGTGAATCCATTTGAGTGGTTTGCCCTGCACTTCAATGTATTGATGAGACACTGTGTCAAATGCTGCAGAGATGTCCAGAAAAAGCAGAATAAAGCCATTGGATATTCTTTCCATCCCTGTGATGAGTGTGGTTAGTAAGGAGGTCATTAAGGTTTTAGCACTGTGATAAGGACAAAAGCCTTGCTGGTTATGGTCTAGTGGTGTGTGTTGGTCTGTGTGTTCTTGGAGCTGGGTTTGAACAGCCTTTTCTATGATTTTTGCTAGGAATGATATGCTGGCTATGGGTCTATAGGAGGCAGGTGACCTAGCGTCAAGGTTGGGCTTTTTTAGGAGGGGTTCTGATGGAGGCTTGTTTAAGTGAGGGAGGGAAGAAGGCTTGTGCCAGAGAAGGTTGTAGTACAGCTGATATGAATGATAGGAAATGTGTCTTTGCGATTTTTACCCAAGATACTGGGTCAAGCGAGGAGGTGGTTCTGTTGATATGAGTTCTTCAGGGGGATGGCTCTGAAGATAGTCCAAGAATGCCTGGATGTGGTTGTCTCATCTGGTGCAGGTAAGGTGAGCATGCTAGTGATGCTGGAGCTGTGCTTGGCTTGTAGGTAGTCTTCTAGGTCTTGGGTGTTCAGGGTGTTGTCTTGGCATGGGTGGGTAGGATCTCTAGTGAGAGATTTTACTACTTTGAAGAGCTCCCTGGGTTTGTTAATGGCACAGAGGAGAATGTTGTTAAAGTATTCCTGCTTGGATTTGATGGTGCTATTGCAGTACAATTTTAGCTTGTCCAGCTATTTGGTTTGGAGTTGGGAGTCCTTTGATTTCCTCCACTGGCTTTCGATAAGATGAAGATCGTGCTTTTGCCCTCTTAATTCTGCAGGGTACCAGGGTGCAATGCGTTGCTGATTTGCGGAGAGAGCTTGAGGAATGGAGAATAAATCAAAGGACATTATAATGCCACTGTAAAGCTCCATGGTGCAAGCATACCTTGAATATTGTCTGCAATTCTGGTTGCCATATCTTAAAAAGGATATAGCAGAATTAGAAAAGGTACAGAGAAGAGCAACAAAAATGGTAAAGGGGATGGAAGGCTATCCCTATTAGGAAAGGCTTAAAAGGTTAGGGCTCTTCAACTTGGAAAACAGATGACTGAGAGGAGATATGATAGAGGTCTATAAAATAATGAATGGAGTGGAACAGGTAGATGTAGATCGGTTATTTACTCCTTCAAAAAGTAGAAAGACTAGGAGGACATGCAATGAAGCTACAGTGTAGCACAATTAAGACTAATCAGAGAAAATATTTTTTCACTCAATGCTTTATCAAACTCTGGAATTCATTACCAAAGGATGTAGTAAAAGTGTAGCTGGATTTAAAAGAGCTTTGGATGTGTTCCTGAAGGAAAAGTCCATAAACCATTTTTAAAGGGGGCCAAGGAAATCTACTGCTTACCCATGGGACAAGCAGCATGGAATCTGTATACCTTTTTGGAACCTGACAGGTACTTGTGACCTGTACTATCCACTGTTGGAAACAGGATACTGGGCTTGATATAATCTTGGGCTTACCAAGTATGGCATTTCTTATGTTCTGAAAGTAGAAAGAGGGAGTGCAAGAAGAGAGTGTGGGAGTGAGTAAATAGGGTAGCAGGGAAAGGATGTGAGGCAGAGTGCACAGGTGGGTGGCAGGGAAGGAGGGAGAATGGCCAAGGATAGGGAGGGGAAATAGTGCAAAATGGTTGGAGAGACAGAGAGTGAGTGCAGGGGGACAGGGAAAAGTGCAAGGGAGAGAGATGGCTATATATGCCTAGAGACACACAGGCCTCCGATAAACACTGGAGTGGAGGAGTGGAATAGTGGTTGGGGCAAGGTACTTCAGGCCAGAAGGTCAGGGGTTCAAATCCCACTAGAGGACAGCAACCTTGGGCTGGAAGGACTGGGGTTTCTAGTCCCACAGGTGCTCCTTGTGGTCTTGGGCAAGCCACTTAACCCTCCAGAGCCCATGTTCCCTGTAAAATAGTTATCTCTAAGTTATAATGCCCTGTTCAATGTAATTTCAGTTTGTTCAATGTAAACTGCCTTGATATCATGAAAGGTGGTATATAAGAAATGTTAAATAAATAAATAAACACTGCCAATACGTATGAGATGTGACAAAAAAGAAACGAGACTGTCCCATAAATGTTTTATTACAAAATCTACAGAGAAATTATGCATTGTCCCCTTCAAAGTAACCCCCCCAGAGTTAATGAACTTCTGCATTTGCTTTTGCCACGTATGGAAGCACTCAGTAAAGTCCTCCTCCTTGAGGTCCCTCAGTTCTCTCGTCACAATGGCCTTGATCTCTTCTACAGAGGCGAAATGAGTTCCTTTGAGCATAGTCTTCAGCCCGGGGAGGAGCCAGAAGTCACACGATGCGAGATCTGGGAAATATGGAGGGAGGTCAAGAGCTGTGATCTGTTTATTGGCCAAGAACTGCCTCACACTGAGCGTGGTGTGTGTGGCGTGTTGTCGTGGTGGAGCAGCCATGACTTGTCTCTCCACAGAGCCCATCTGCTGCGCTGAACCCAGTCATGGAGGCGATTGAGGACCTTCTGGTAGAAGTGCTGGCTGACTGTCTGACCCTCAGGCACAAAATCTTGATAGACCACTCCCTTCTGGTTGAAGAATGCAATCAACATGACCTTGATCCTTGATTTGGACATGTGCGCCTTCTTGGGTCTGGGTGACAGTCGAGTCTTCCACTGCAGGCTCTGTCTCTTGCTTTCAGAGTCATACTGGAAGACCCAAGCCTTGTCTCCTGTGATGACTCGGTCAACGAACTCTGGATCTTCTCCGATCTTTTCTAGCAAGTCTCGACCAACATTGACCTGGTGCTCCTTCTGGTCGTCCGATAAAAGCTTGGGAACCATCTTGGTGCACACCTTCTGCACCCCCAGCTCCTGTACCAAGATGGTCCACACTGATTCCCTGTTCAGGCTGAGCTCCTCAGCTATCATCTGCACCATCAAGCTGCGATCACTCCGCACCAGCTGGTTCACTCTGTCAATGTTCTCAGCCGTCTTTGTTATGGAAGGCTGTTCTGACTTGGGATCATCCTCCACCTCCTTGCAGCCAGTTTGAAGCATTTATGTCACTCGAAGACTCATGGCCTTGACATTGCATCTTCTCCATAAGCCTTTTGGAGAAGTTGGAGACACTCAGTTGGGTCCTTCTCTAACTTAACCAGAAATTTCAAGTTGATTCTTTGTTCCATATTTCTACCACCTCCAGTTGCATGACAAAGCGATGGAGCAGTGTGTTATAGAAAAACCTGAAAAAGAAAAACAGAGTGAGAGAGATGAAAAATATTATAGCAGAATAGTGACGAGATGTTGCACAACACAGTGACATAAGCTGTTAGCCAACTGGCATTGAATCATGGGCGTGGCTGCTGCAGTCTTGTTACTTTTTTGTCACACCTTGTATACACCACTCATGACACACACAGCCTCTGAGACACACTGCCAACATGCGCACACACACAAACTACATACAGTGTGATAGGCGATGGCCTAGTATGTAGCAGAGCTAGGTCTGAAGCCCTTTTTTCCTATTTTAAAATGTTATTGCTGATTTTGGAAAATTGCAGAATGCTGTTAGCTGTTAGAAAGAAATACTGTTCTATTCTGGTTTAATAACATATGTTGCTCTCTTGGAGATAAGAGAATTAAACCTTGGAACTGTTTATTGTTTAGAAGTCAGATGTCTCTTTCAGTAGAATGCCGCGCCACTGTATCTTTGCTGATTGTGCACTGACCTCATAATTAGGATGAAAATATAGCAGAGAAACTGAACAGTGTAAGAATATTTTGTCTAGCATTATGAAGATTGTTTAGTGTTTTGAGCCAAGGCTAGAGATACATTTTAGCCTTGCAAGAATAGCGAAATATACTGTATACTTTAGCGAACGTATTATGTTTAATGTTATGTCTAATTGCTGACCTGTGGCTAGTGTGACCCAAGCAGGGGGAGCGAGTCCTGGGCCCGGTCAGAGATGTCTATTGGATGAGAGTAAGTGGGCCACTGTGGCCAATGAGGAGTTTTGCCTGTATTAGACTGGAGAAGAAAAGTATATAAACTGTCATTTTTCTGAGCTCTGGGCTCAGACTATTTTGAATACTACTGCAATCTGAGTCTGTGCACATTAAACTGGCTTGAATCTTTGCCTGACTCCGGGTATTATTTATTGCATTCTTATCAGCCACAACAACAGCACCAATACACACACCCCTGACAGACACATACACAACCTCTGACACACTGCCAGTAAATACACACCTCCAACACACACACACATTAACCTCTCCCCTCTGACATCTCATCTTCTCATTCCCACACAAAAAGCTTAACTCTGCCCATGGGGATATACACATCATACTACTGATAAACATAGACACCCCCCTCCCCTCCACATACACACATATGCCATCAGTCATTATCCATAGTGTGCTCACTTGCCTACTCAGACATCCCATGCTATCCTACTAAGAAACACTTCACCATGGCTGTTTCAACCAGGTTTCCCCACCCCCAGAGACATTCCTGAGTCTGCAAATGGAGGAAAGGGGAAATACACCATTTTGTCACATTTTTAAGTGCATACTTTTCAACTTTTCTTCTTTGTGTGCATTTTGATCTGATTAATATAAGAGGAGCCAACTAAGGCAGCCAGAGGAGCTGAAAAAGAAGGAACATTTAAATAGCAATTTGAGAGCAGGGCTTGACATACTGCATTAAGCTTTTGAAAGCAGCTGAAAACATAGCTGCTTCAACAAGTCTTTGGGTAGGTTGGTGATTAGACCATACGCCGGTATTTTTATATTAATTATAGTGTAGCTTTTGGTTTCTGTACTATATGTTTTGCATATATGTTGTTTTCACATCAACTTTATTTCTGATGTTTTGTACCTCGCCTTGACCTTCAGTGATGAGGCCGAGGTACATTTACTCCAGGACCCGGCAAATGGCAGTATGGGCAGAAGCAGTTCAGAGGGCTCTGCAGGACCAATGGGCTTGGCAGCAAACCCTATAAGAGTGACTGGAACAGTAACATACCTCTAATGCAGGGGGGGGGGGGGGGCGTTCTCCATCCAGTCCTCCGGACACACCTAGCCAGTAAGGTTTTCAGGAAAGCTATAATGAATATGTATGAGAGAGATTTTCTTACAATGGAAGCAGTGCATGCAAATCTCATGAATATTCATTGTGGTTATCCTGAAAACTTCACTGGCTAAATATGTCCTGAGGACTGGCTTGAGAACCCCTGCTCTAATGCAAGTAGTCCAAGCTGTTCAAACTATCATGCGGGTTCTTTATTAAGTTATTGTAAACCACTTTGTTATGCTTACAAAACGTGGTTTATATAGAGCAGTGATGGCTAACCTTTTTGAGCCCGAATGCCCAAACTGCCGCACAAAACCAAAGAATTTCCTCAAAGTGCCAGCACGTCAATTAAACCTTAACAACAAGATTTTAGTATCTAAAAACTCTTTATAAAGTTGCCTGAACTATGTAACATCATTTGTAAAGGTTGGAATCTTTGTGTTGTCAGAGAATCAATTTGATTCACAATCCTTTGGTTTTCATTTCAATTTATTGGCAATTTATAATGTTTTAATGATTTCATTCAATTTAATGAATTTAGGAAGAATTTGATTCAGTTACACAATATATTTTAAATGCATTATTCACATCACATGTCAAATGTATCCTGAGTAAAAAAAAGATAAACTTCTTAAAACTGTTAACTGTGTCAGGACTCGGTGTGTATTCCCAAAGAATCTATACATGAAAAAAATTAATGTGATGTTTGTTGTTGCATGCATGCTGATAACTTGTCAAAGAGATATCTTTCTACCTTTTGTGCATTTTTTTTCAGTTGCAATTGCTCCAGCCACTTTCTTCTGGTTTCTTCATGTTTTCTGCTAACTCTCCATCATCTGCTGTCCATTTGTCCTTTCTTCTCTCTTCTAGTTTTTTTTTCCATTCTCTCTCTCTACATCCGCTTTAACATACTAATCTTTCTCCTTTTGCTCTTTCCTCATTCCTATTTCATCCACTCAAATTTTACCCCTCCATCCTCAATCCCCACTTACTCTCCCAATACCCGGCCAATTGTAGATTTTTTATCCCTCCCACACAAAATATTTTTCCCCTCTCCATTTTACTCTCCCAGCCCCATCCCATTCTAATCCTCCCCCAACATCAGCTCCCTTCTAGTTCCAGCCTCACCCAGCATCCATTCCCTTCTAGTCCCTGCATCAGCCCATTTCCAGTCCTAGCCCCCCATCAGCCCAATTCCAGTCCTAGCAAACCCCCAACCCAATACCAGTCCTAGCCCCCCCCATCAACCCACTTCCAGTCCTAACCCCATCAACCCATTTCCAGTCAGCCCCCCATAGCCCATTGCCAGTCCTAACCCCCCCATCAGCCCACAGCCCATTACCAGTCCTAACCCCATCAGCCCACCTCAAGTCCTAACCCCTCCCTATCAGCCCATTTCCTGTCCTAGCCCCCCCCATAGCCCATTATCAGTCCTAACCCCCCCATAGCCCATTACCAGACAGCCCCCATCAGCCAACAGCCCATTACCAGTCTTAACCCCCCATAGCCCATTACCAGTTCTAACCCCCCCAACAGCCCACAGCCCATTACCAGTCCTAACCCCATCAACCCACCTCAAGTCCTAACCCCTCCCCATCAGCCCATTTCCTGTACTAGCCCCCCCATAGCCCATCAGCACTCCTAACCCCCCCAGCCCCCCCATAGCCCATCAGAACTCCTAACCCCCCCAATAGCCCATCAGCACTCCTAACCCCCCCAGCCCATCAGCACTCCTAACCCCCCAGCCCCCCCATAGCCCATCAGCACTCCTAACCCCCCCAAGCCCATCAGCACTCCTACACCCCCCCCAGCCCATCAGCAATCCTATCCCCCCCCGCCCATCAGCAATCCGACCCCCCCCTGCCCAGCACAGCCTGCCCTCCCCCTCTATCCGCTCTCTCGTCGCAGCTCACAGTGACACGTGCCGGCTTTCAGAGCGCGAAGGGATTAGTTTCCCTTTTGCGGCTCTGTTAAGCCCGCGGGGGCTGATGGGAACTTCCCATCAGCCCCCGCGGGCTTAACAGAGCAGCGAGGGAGAAACTCTTCCCTCGCTCTCTGAAAGCCGGCGCGTGTCACTGTGAGCTGCGACGAGAGAGCGGATAGAGGGGGAGGGCAGGCTGTGCTTGGCAGGGGGGGCCCCGCGGCACACTCGATTCTGCCGCGGCGGCCCCGGCAGCGGGAGAAGACAGCTTTTTTTTTTTTTAAATTTTACTTGCGGACCTTCCCGCGTGCCAGCTGCAAGGCCTTCGCGTGCAACAGCTGGCATGCGTGCCATAGGTTCGCCATCGCTGATATAGAGCAAATAAACTAAATTACTGTGCAGGTCAGTGAGCATTTCTTTACTAGGAAATCTGGTGACTTAAAGCTTGGGATAGAAGAGAGACTATAGTTTATTGACAAAATCTACTTTTTTATTTCATTAAAAAACATTATTAGGTATTTGAGCTTTTTAAGTAACTAAAATCAATTTGTCCTTTGTTTTAGAATTTTAGAGCCTTAGGACAAAACAATTAGGTATTTGCTTATTTAAAATCTTGAAATCAATTTGTCCTAGCGCTTATTTAATCTATTTCCCACCCTGCCTTTCCAACTGCTATCTATTCCAAGCTCATCCTTCAATTTATAGACAGTTATCCCAATTAAGAGGACAAGCGAGACATTTTTGACAACAGGGGTATTGTTATCAGCAAGTGCTCAACCTTTAGCAACAGATTATTTGCAGTTTAGTGAGAAGCAAGGAGAAATTTCACTTACCGTTAATTTCCTTTCCTGGAATACTGCTAGACCAGTCCAGACAAACGGGTTGTGTTCCCCTGCCAGCAGATCCTGGAGACAGAAAATTATACCAGAGCTCTGATAGGCTAGACTCTGGTGATATGGGACTACCCCTAGGGGTCTCCCTCAGTATCGTTCAAAAGCAGAACTCAAACTGACATGTAAGTAACTCATAAGATCCAAAACCACCCCCCCAAGGGAGGACACGATCCAACTATGTACAAAAATGCTGAAGGCATCTCCAGAGACTAAGGGCTGAACAAAAACCCCGCCGGAGGCGCCCACCAACAGGCAGCCTGAAAAGGATGAATAATGTAGGACAGCGGCTCCACTGCACCAAAAGGATTGTAGCCGATAACTGGGTGGGTTCTGGACTGGTCTAGCAGTATTCCAGGAAAGGAAATTAACGGTAAGTGAAATTTCTCCTTCCATCTCATACTGCTAGACCAGTCCAGACAAACGGGCAGTACCCAAGCTACCGATTCTCAGGGAGGGCCCAAGGCCGCCGAAAGCACGGAAGCCCCAAACCGAACATCCTGCCAAGCGTCAATGTCCAACCGATAATGACGGACAAACGTTGACAGAGACGACCACGTCGCTGCTCGGCAAATGTCCAGAGTGGCCACCTGGGAGCGCTCCGCCCACGAAGCCACTTCAGCTCGTGTGGAATGGGCGTGGAGCCCCACCGGCACTGGCTTCCTCTGAAGGATGTAGGCCGCTTCAATGGCCCTACGCAACCACTGTGCAATCGTGGATTTAGAAGCGGCGGAACCACCTCGCGGACCCGCAAAAAGCACAAAGAGATGATCAGACACCCGAAAGGAGTTAGTGACCTTCAAATAACGGAGAAGGACTCTCCGAAGGTCCACCGCTCGCAACCGACGATGCCGTCCAGAGCACTGTTCTGCCGAAAAGGAAGGCAGGAAAAGAGGCCGATTGACATGAAACGGCGTAAGTACTTTAGGTAAGAAAGAGGGCACCGTCCGAAGAGAGACCCCTCCGCAGTAAAAGAGAGATAGGGATCTCGGCAAGAAAGAGCTTGAAGCTCGGATACCCGGCGGGCCGAGGTTATGGCCACCAGGAATACCGTTTTTAACGTTAAATCCCGCAGAGAACAGGCCGCCAACGGCTCAAAGGGAGAAGCAGCTAGGGCACGGAGCATGAGAGTGAGATCCCACGCCGGGACCACCGCCCGCAGGGGGGGCCGCAAGGTTCTAACCCCTTTCAGGAAGCGCGAAATGTCCACATGCGATGCGATGGAACTCCCCGCGATTGGCCCCCTAAAACAGGACAATGCTGCTACGTGAACCTATAGCGTACCCAGGGCAAGCCTCTTATCGAGACCGGCCTGTAGAAAAGCATGAATGTCTGGAATGCCGCAGCGAAAAGGTAAGAGCTTGCGGGGCGAACACCAAGCTTCGAAAAGGTGCCACACCTGAGCATACGCCATAGACGTGGAGGAACGACACGCCTGGAGCAGGGTCGCTATCACGCTAGGAGAGTACCCCTTCTGAGTTAGCCGGCGGCTTTTAAGAGCCAAGCCGTAAGCGAGTAAGGAGCCGGGTCTTCCATGGTGATCAGCCCTTGCCACAGGAGCCCCGGATAAGCTCCCAGCCGTAGAGGAGGGCCGCGAGTCATTCGGATGAGGTCTGCATACCAGGGTCTGCGAGGCCAATCCGGAGCTACCAGAATCACCGGGCCGCGATGTTCCCGGACCCGCTGCAGCACCTTGCCGATCATGGACCACAGGTGAAAGACATACAGGAGAAGGTGTGTTGGCCATGCCTGAGACAAGGCATCCAACCCGTGCGACCCCCGGTCTCTCCGTCGGCTGAAGAAGATCGGTGCTTTGGCATTCATCGCCATCGCCATGAGATCCACCTCCGGTCGTCCCCACGTGCAAACAATGTCTTGAAAAATGTCCATGTCGAGAGCCCATTCCCCGGGATCTAGGGTATTCCGGCTGAGAAAATCGGCTTTGATGTTGATGTTGCTCGTCCCCGCTATATGCTGCGCGGAGATCGTCTGAAGATGTCTCTCTGCCCAGGGAAGGAAAAGATCCATCTCGGCGGATACTCCCGGGCATTTCGCACCCCCTTGGCGATTGAGGTACGCCACCGTTGTCGCACTGTTGGAGAGAACGCAAACTGCTTGCCGCCGTATCAAAGGTAGAAACTTTCGCAAGGCCAACCGTACTGCCCGCGTCTCGAGAGGGTTGATGGACCAATGAGCCTCTCGAGGAGACCAAACTCCTTGCGCCGTATGTGACTCGCAGTGAGCTCCCCAGCCGGAAAGACTGGCGTCTGTCGTTACCAGAACCCAACGCGGCGCTTCCAAGGGCATCCCCCGGAGGAGATTGCAAGGTCTCCACCACCACCTCAGGCTTAGCTGCAGCGCAGAAGGGAGCGGAAGCCGCACCTGATAGTCCTCGGACACTGGCGACCCGTGGGACAGAAGTGCCTTCTGCAAGCCGCGCATATGCGCCTGCGCCCAGGGAACCAGATCGATGGTAGCCGCCATGGATCCCAAGAGTTGCAGGTAGTCCCAGGCCCGAGGCGCCACCTGATGCCGGAAGAGTTCGATCTGAGACAGCAGCTTTCGACAACGATCTGGAGTCAGAAACACTCGACCGCGGCGATTGTCGAAACGAGCCCCCAAGAAGTCTAACACCTGAGACGGGCAGAGACAGCTTTTGGAGCGATTGATCACTCATCTGAGACTTTCCAAAAACTCGACCACGCGGGCCACCATCTCGCGAGCGTCTGGGAGTGAATCTGTGCGAATAAGCCAATCGTCCAAATAGGGGTGAACCCGGATTCCCTCCTTGCGCAAAGCCGCCGCAACTACCACCATTACCTTGGAAAAGGTGCGGGGCGCAGTTGCCAGCCCGAAAAGCATGGCCCGGAATTGAAAATGCTGACCCAGCACCGTGAAGCGTAGAAATCGCTGATGGTGGAGCCGAATGGGAATGTGAAAATACTCTCCCTTGCATACCGCTTGGATCACGGAGTGAAGAGTTTCCATCCGAAAGTGAGGAACTCAAAGACTTTTGTTCACCCCCTTGAGGTCCAGTATGGGACGAAAGGAACCATCCTTCTTGGGCACCACGAAATAAATGGAATACCTGCCCAACCCTCGTTCTAGAAGAGGCACCGGACAGATGGCGTTTAGGCTTAGCAGACGCTGCAGGGTAGCTTGAATGACCAGTCTCTTCTCGGGGGACCCTGCCGGAGAAGGAAGGAAGACGTCGGGAATAGGGCGGAAGTACTCTAGCGCATAGCCCTGAGATATGTTGTCCAGAACACATTGATTGGAAGTGATGTATGCCCACCTGTGAGAGAACAAGGCCAACCGACCCCCTAACAGTGGCAGAGTCCCGCGTGGGCTTCCCATCCCATCAGTGGGAAGGACGGGAAGTTCCTGAGAATTTCCCAGAGGCAGAGTAAGGCTCCGACCCCTTCCGTGCCCCACGAAAGGACTGCGCCCTCTGACCATAACGATTGGCGGGCACCGAGGGAGCTGAAGGCTTGAAGGACCGAAATCTGCGAGAGTCCCGATAGCTGGAAAACCGCCTGTAAGATTGCGCTCGAGAAGTCCATCGAGACGATAGCTTGGATTTGTCTTCAGGTAAACATTGAGGCGTCACCTCCCCTAGATCCTTCACGAGCTTATCCAGCTCCTCGCCAAAGAGCAGTTTTCCTTTAAAGGGCAACTTAGAGAGCCTGGACTTGGACCTGACATCCGCCGCCCACTGGCGGAGCCAAAGCCACCGGCGGGCGAAAGTCACCGCTGCCACCGACCGCACGGAAAGGCGCAGCAAGTCATAGAAGGTGTCTGGCAGAAATGCCGTAGCAGACTCTAGGCCAGGGGTCGGCAACCTGCGGCTCCGGAGCCGCATGCGGCTCTTTCTCACCTTTGCCGCGGCTCCGGAGCACACTGCCCGCCCGGTATTTATGGCGTTATGGGCTCCCTCCCTTCTTCTGCAGCCGCGGGTCCCTGCCTCTTAGGGAACCGCGGCTGTGCTTTTAAAATCATCTCGGAACCCTTCCTGTCTTGACGGGCTCCGTGCAGCATTGTCCCGCCTCTAAAGGAAGTTGTTTACCACTTCCTTTGGAGGCGGGACAATGCTGCACGGAGCCCGTCAAGACAGGAAGGGCTCCGAGATGATTTAAAAGCACAGCCGCGGTTCCCTAAGAGGAAGAGAGCCGGGGCTGCAGATGAAGGGAGGGAGCTGACAGGGAGGGAGCAGATATGGATGGATGGAGGGAGGGGGCTGACTTGGAGGGAGGGAGCTGATATGGATGGATGGAGGGTGGGAGGGGGGCTGACATGGAGGGAGGGGGACTGACATGGAGGGAGGGAGCAGATATGGATGGATGGAGGGAGGGGGGCTGACATGGAGGGAGGGAGCAGATATGGATGGATGGAGGGAGGGGGGCTGACATGGAGGGAGGGAGCAGATATGGATGGATGGAGGGAGGGGGGCTGACATGGAGGGAGGGAGCAGATATGGATGGAGGGCGGGGGGCTGACATGGAGGGAGGGGGGCTGACATGGAGGGAGGGAGCAGATATGGATGGATAGAGGGAGGGGGGCTGACATGGAGGGATGGAGGGGGCTGACATGGAGGGAGGGAGCTGATATGGATGGATGGAGGGAGGGGGGCTGACATGGAGGGAGGGAGCAGATATGGATGGATGGAGGGAGGGGCTGACATGGAGGGAGGGAGGGAGCAGATATGGATGGAGGGAGGGAGGGGGGCTGACATGGCGGGAGGGCGGGAGCAGATATGGAGGGAGGGAGCTGATATGGATGGATGGAGGGAGGGGGGCTGACATGGAGGGATGGAGGGGGCTGACATGGAGGGAGGGGGCTGACATGGAGGGAGGGAGCTGACATGGAGGGATGGAGGGGGCTGACATGGAGGGAGGGAGCTGATATGGATGGAGGGAGGGGGCTGACATGGAGGGATGGAGGGGGCTGACATGGAGGGAGGGAGCTGATATGGATGGAGGGAGGGAGGGGGGCTGACATGGAGGGATGGAGGGGGCTGACATGGAGGGAGGGAGCTGATATGGATGGAGGGAGGGAGGGGGCTGACATGGAGGGATGGAGCACTGGTAATGGGGTTGAGGGGACGAGCACTGGAAATGAGCTGATTAGGGGAGGCTAGGACTGGTAATGAGCTGATGGGGGGGTAGGACTGGTATTGGGCTGATTAGGGGAGGCTAGCACTGGTAATGGGGTTGAGGGGGGATTAGCACTGGAAGGTACTGGGAGTGAGGACTGGAAAGGGGCTGATATTGGGGAGGGTTACTGGGACTGGAAATAGGCTGATGGAAAGAAGTGAAGAAAACGAAAGAAGAGATAAGAAATGGCAGATGGACCATAGACCACAGAAAGAGAGCTAAGAGAAGACAGGAAAGCAGAAGCCTCAGATCGGGACCAGCATGATCAAAGAATAAATTGGTCAGACAACAAAGGTAGAAAAAATAATTTTATTTCATATTAGTGATTTGACTACAAAATCATCATAATTTTGAAATCAAATATTGTTACTTGTTGTTGTGATATTTTCTGGCGGTTTTTTTTTTGGTGTGTGAAGGAAGAGGGGTAGTCTTATACGGCGAGTATAGGCCAAACACCTATATTTTAACAGGAAAAGTAGGGGGTCGTATATAGCATTAAGGTAAGAAACAATATATGCAGTGTTAGATTTGTTTTAAATGTCGCAATGGTTTTGCGGCTCCCAGTTTTTTTTTTCCCTTCGGAAACGGGTCCAAGTGGCTCTTTACGTCTTAAAGGTTGCAGACCCCTGCTCTAGGCGAACCAGAGAGGAATCCTCCGTTAAACGTTGGATCCAACGCAGCAAGGCCCTTGCAGTCAGGCCACTGCACACCGTGGCCTGAAGGGCCAGAGAAGACGAGGAGAACGCCGTCTTCAGCAGGTTCTCCACCCTCCGATCTTGTGGATCTTTCAACGCTGCCCCGCCTTCTACCGGTATAGTCATGTGCTTAGTAACCCCAGTGACCAAGGCATCCACTTTCGGATGCACGAGCCACTGCTCCAACACCTCGGGAGACCAGGCATATAACTGTCCCAGGTGGCGAGCGTTACGTAAAGGAAGGTCCGGAGAATCCCATTCTCTGGTCACCATTTGCTGTAATTCCAGAGGGAAAGGAAAAGCCTTGGAAGGTTTGCGGATGCCCTGCAAAATGGGATCCGCCTGAGACTGAGACGGTTGAGGATCAGGAGGGCTTGCAAGGCGGAGGGCCTCCGACACCTGAGCAATTAACGCCGCCAGCTCCTCCTTATGAAATAACCGGATATCCTGAGACTCCTCTTGAAGTAGAATAGAGGAGTCAGAAAGAGAGTACTCCCCATCCTCACGGTCGGAGGAGTCTGCCGACCCATCTGGGGAAGACTTGTCGACGTGAAGGTCCAGCTCGTCCTCCGTCAGCACGTGTACCGCCTTAGGAGGACGGCCACCTGAGATGTCTGCGATCTTCCGCGAACGCTTGCGCTCAGGAGGAGGTAGGGAATCAGGTCCCGCTGTTAAGCTTCCCGCTGCAAGCGCCGACGACTCCGTACGCCACAGAGACCAAGCCTGGCGGAACAATGCCAAAAGCTGATCCTCAGAGGGCAGAGGAGGCGGGAGAGAAACTGAGGCAACCTGAAGAGGCAAGGTAGGAGGCCCCTGCGTCTCAGCCAAAGCAACAGAAAACACCGGACTCTCCGAGGCAGACAAGGCTATAGGTGCTGTCTTAGCAGGCACGGCGGAAGATGGTTCTCCAGGATGTGCAAGACATGCTGGGCACAGCTGATTCATGAGCTCTTTCTGTTTCTTGTGACAGCCAACACACCGCAGCTGAGAGGAAGGCATCCTGCAACACCTCTCTCTCTCTCCAATAGACTTATTCTGGACAGAACAGTAGCCTATAGGGCCTAGCCCGACGGTTCCTGGGCCAGCATGAGAAAAATAACCCGTTGGGAGGAAGAAGAAGAAAAGTGCAGCTTCCCGCCAAAACCGCAAGCTCCGCGGCGATTCAAAATGGCTGCCGGAACTTCAAACGGCACAAAAAGCCTCTAAAAATAGCTCAAAAAGCGTCAAAATTACTCTAAATGACCCCGGGTAGGGAGGGGGGGAGCGAAAAAAATAGATCCTGGTGATCCGAAGTGGAAATAACCGCAAAACCTGAATCAGAGGTTTCTGAGCTGCAGGCTCCCGTTAAAGAGAAGAAAACTGTACTTACAGAGTCCGGTTGGTGCAGAGGAGCTCAAGGCTGAGGCGGAAACAGATGGAAATGCCCCCCAACACTAAAATCTGTCTTTCTGAAGACACAGATTTTAGGAAGCCCTCTTCCCAGCCTTCACACCCTCGTGGTGAGGTGCTGGGGATGCCTTCCAGCAGCGAGCTCTACTGAGAAGAAACAGGAGCTCAGCTGTACACAGCCAGAATCCAAAAGGCAAAGAAGGAAGGCAGAAAGGCTGACTATCGCCTTAACTAAAGTCCTTAATCACTTTTTTGAAGAGAAAACAAAAAAGCCACCAGATCTGCTGGAGACAGAAAATACTGAGGGAGACCCCTAGGGGTAGTCCCATATCACCAGAGTCCAGCCTATCAGAGCTCTGGTATAGTTTTCTCTCTCCAGGATCTGCTGGCAGGGGAACACAACCCGTTTGTCTGGACTGGTCTAGCAGTATGAGATGGAAACATAAAATGCCATAAAATATACTAAATAATCTTAAGGATTTTTATATTAGTTGAGGTATCCCTATTCCATTGGCAAGTTTACATATCTAAACAACCTTTCAATACTGTGATGCTGACAGCTGTCCAGCAGTAAGATGTGTGCTATCCAGTCTTTGCATCAAGTATGATTAGCTCCCATTTGGTGAGAAATCATAGGTGTGCACTTGGTGCAAAAAGCTCCTGGCTCTCAGAGAATGAATCCCATCTCTGCAGGCTAGAGTAACACACTTGGAGGAGCTAAAGCAGAAAGATGTATAGGGAGAAAACTTTCAGGGACATAGTAGAGAAGTCCCAATGCCAGTTTGTCAGCCCTTGTGCTGTCTAGGGGAAGAAAGGTTACCTAGAAGAAAAGCATCACTTTGGTGTGACACAAAGTCCTCCAGGTGATTCAGTGTCCTACTGCACTGTTTCTCCAGGGGTTTGTGCCCAGGAGAGAAGGGTTAGGTCAGCCATTGTAGTTGGTGATTCAATCATTAGGCACATAGATAGCTGGGTGACTAGAGAGCCTTAGCATCTCTTGGCAACTAGCCTATCTGGTGCAAAGTTGGTGGACATTACATGTCACCCAGATAGGATTTTGGACAGTGCTGGGAATCAACAATACAAGAAAGTGTTGGAGGAAAGCTCTGGAAGCCAGATTTAGGCTTTAGGAGGAAAGTTGAAATCCACAACCTCCAGGGTGGCATTTTCAGAAATGCTCTCCATTTCAAGCACAGGATCCATAAGTCAGGCAGAGCTCTAGAGTCTCTATGCATGGATGAGATGATGGAATATACATGCATGGATTAAGAGGTGGTGTTATATGGAATACATTATTGGGTGTTTTGCTGACTATTGGATTTTGAACAGACACAATTTTTGTTATATTACTCAATAAAGTTGATTCAATTAGTATATTGTTGGGTAATGTATGATTCTTCAGTTATTTAATATCCATACCACAAAAATATAAAAAAGAAGCAGGAATTTCAAAGAAATCAGTCTAAATATAAGGTCTTTATATTAAACTTTTGATATAAAGATTTAAGAGAAACAGCATTATAGAGCTCAATATTATCTTCCCCAAGAAGGAAGATTCTGTATTTACGCAATGGAAAAGAAAACATCAGCTATAAAATGGGCACTCAAAACATCTGATATTATCTACATGGGCAGAGATAAATCCTGGTGATGGACCATTAGCCTCTTAGTGGCTGGTCCAAAACAAAGAGACCAGGCCTACATTTATGTGCCAGGAAGGTTGAGCTGAGAAATGTATAGGAGACATCTCCAGTCCACTTTAAGAGACATAATAATCCTAGCCTACTTTAAAAGGAATTTAGCTAAGGAAGTCAGGATAGAAGATGGTTCCCAAGAGAGCGGGTTAAAAACCCAGGCCCATAGTGAAACAAGGGGGTCAAGAACAGGAGAAGAAATTTCTAGGGGTATGCACTAAGCATGATTGTGTGTAATCCCGAGTTTTCTTCTTAGTGAAGCGTGAAAAAGTAAGCCATACATTGCATGTTTCAGTTCTTGAATAAAGAGTTCTGGGCTTGAATTTATAACAGGATGCCTATGCTATTACTCCAAAAAGATGCCTGTTTTAAGCTAATTTATAAAAGCAATATAGGCACTGTACATAGTTCTGTTAATTGTTTAATGTTCGACTGCAAACTTGTTCTGTGTAATAATGTTGTTCATTGTAAACCGCCTCTGATCTCAGGAAGGAGTGGTATAGAAGAAATATATAAATAAATAAATAAATAAAATTATGTGCCTTGATAAAATAGGTATCCAGAGTCAGCCTCAACAGTGCACAAATGCAGATGTTCAAATTTACACCTACTCCAGAAAAGGTGTAAATGTATGTCTGCACGCTACATGTGTACCCATGCATTTTATGAAATACATATATACGTAGCAACTCCACCTCTGTTCCACCCCAACTACTTCCCTGGGAACACACACGCAGATTGCACAAAACCAGGTGCACACTTTGTGTACATATTTTTCCATGCATATCCAGTAGCACAATTTTCTGTGTGTAAAACAGGTTTACATACACAACTGAGAACTAAATGGGAGTCTTACCAGTTGCACAGATCAGGACTGTTCAATACTTTCTTGAATCATTTTGAGATTAGCCATGACGTGTTCACTGCCAGACATTAAGCTCTGCAACAATAGTGACATGACCTTCGTGCAACTTCAAGAAACTACAAAAAACGCTGTGGGATTTGGTTTATGGTTTATTAAATTTGATATACCACCTGTATTACATACAGCCCAGGCACCAAGGTGATTTACAAAGTCTAACTAAAAAAGCAAAAGAGGTCTTTTATAAGAGTGCAAGCTGTTAGCATGTGTTCTGGTACATGCTGAAGGTGTGGTGGGACATGTACTGACAGCTAGCATGAAGCCATGAGAGCGTGTGTGGGCCAATTTCCTCACTAACTCAATGGGTTATGGGTGGAGAGTGGGTGTGGCAAGCACTGCATAGTTAATGCATGGTGTTGAGCAGGGGTGTCAAACTCCAGTCCTGGAGGGCCACAAACCAGTCAGGTTTTCAGGGTATCCCTAATGAATATACATGAGATATATTTGCATGCACTGCCCCATTGTATGCAAATATATCTAATGAATATTCATTAGGGGCATCCTGAAAACCAGACTGGTTTGTGGCCCTCCAGGACTGGTGTTTGACACCCCTGGTGTTGAGCACTGCGCTGTGAGCCTTGTAATTAGCGCAAATTCATCTAATGCCACCTCAATAGGTGGAGTTAAGGGCATCTGTTTTATTTGTATGCTGCATTAAGGCACTGGGCTCCACATTTACTGTTGGTAACATGTTTTCCATGTCCCCGACAGTTAATGCGGTGGGGTTGCACCTAATGCATAATGATTTCAGTGCTATTGGTGCATTAGGTACAACACCATAGCAGAGGAATTGGAGAGATGAGCTGAGAGGAGAAGGAAAAAAACTTTTTCTTTAGGGGCATGGTTTGCATCTCGCCAACTGACTAATCTGTTCCGAATGACAGGCCAGAAAAAGAGGCACTAGATTTTTTTTTAAAGGGGAACGCCATTCTTATATAAAGAGGGGGGGGGGGAGGAGCTCTAGAGAGCCAAGGCCAAAACATAAAATGTGGATTGACAATGAGCTATTAGGAGGAATACTCAGTCTATTTTAATTCTGGGTTCCAAGTGACCTGTTAGGAATATAGGGGAAGAGAGAATCCGGAATTAAATGCCTTATGAGTCAGCAGAAGGCTTTTGAAATTGATGCAAATGTCGACTCGAGTTTTGCCCGTTTCTTTTGCCTAGGGCTGCATCAGGACTTGTTGAATGCACTCCCCTAACCAAATCTCTAACTCTAAGGGGGAGTACATTCAACAAGTCCTACAGCCCTAGGCAAAAGAAACGGGTGAAACTCGAGTCGACATTTGGGCCTCTCTACTCTAACCTCTTGAATGTACTTTGATGTGGTTGTTCCAGCTGAGAGTCAAGTGTTTTCAGTTTCTTTTAAATGCATTTAAAACAGTGTATGGAGCCAGTGAATGACTGTTGGGTTGTAGGTGTGAGCTGAAATTCAATAGAGTTGTAAAACACCAGAGGTAAGCCATGCCATCCCTCCTGAGCTGAGGCTCCTTTAATCACATTAAAGCATTCTTTTGAGGTGGCCTTACAATGTCAGCTTACTTTCTGTCTCAGCTAGATACACTGTTAGCATTAACTCCTTTGGTTAACTGCAATAAGGACACAGTACCTTTTTTCATTTATACAGAACCTGGACTTAATATGTTTGCTGTTACGAGGTGCTTCATCAAAGGTTCCAGAATCCATTCACTCACGCCATCACAGCGTGCAAATATTACACTGCAGTGGGGTGTAAGTTAAAAATCAAGACTGGCCTAAAATGTCCTTAATGGATAAGAAGATAGATAGACAGGAGGGGGGGGGGAGGGGTATTTAAATCCAGTGTAAATGTACTATTGCTTCACTGAACTGAGTAAGGAAACAGCTCTCGAAAATTAGTTAACAATGTATTGGGTTAGTTCAACAGAAAGCTATCACTAACTTCTTGTTCACCCTTATTTCTACATGTTTATTTAGACCAGTGGTTCTCAACCCAGTCCTCTGGGACCCCCAGGCCAGTCAGGTTTTCAGGATATCCACAATGAATATGCATGAGATAGATCTGCATACAATGGAAGCAGTGAATGCAGATCGCTCTCATGCATATTCATTGTGGATATCCTGAAAACCTGACTGGCCTGGGGGTCCCAGAGGATTGGGTTGAGAACCATTGATTTAGACCAGGGGTACTCAAATCCAGTCCTGGAGGGCCACGAACTAGTCAGGTTTTCAGGATATCCCTAATGAATATGCATGAGATAGAGTCAAATACAATGGAGGCAGTGCATGCAAATATATCTCATGCATATTCATTAGGGATATCCCGAAAACCTGACTGGTGTGTGGCCCTCCAGGACTGGATTTGAGTACCCCTGATTTAGACTAACAACCACCAAAATGCTATGGCTATAGGAAAAAACATTTGTGACTCTGGCTACTGGTCTGGAGTAACTATCAAACAGAAATGCTGCTGAAAGAGAAAATAGTGAGGTTTCTGGAGTCCAGCAGATTACAGTATCCGAGGCAGCATGGATTCACCAGAGGCAGGTCTTGTCAGACAAATCTGATTGATTTCTTTGACTGTGTTACCAGAGAGTTGGACCAAGGGAGAGCCCTAGATGTGGTGTATGTAGATTTCAGTAAAGCCTTTCACACCGTTCCTCACAGGCGACTCTTATAAACAAACTGAGCACCCTAGGAATGGACCCTAAAGTTACTGGTTGGAAATTGGTTGGGTGGGAGGTGACAAAGGGTACAGGTAAATGGAGCTCAATCTGAGGAGAAGGAAGTTACCAGTGGTGTGTCGCAGAGATCTGTCCTTGGTCCGATTCTTTTTAAAATCATTGTTAGTGATATAGCGGAAGGGCTGTCAGGTAAGGTTTGCCTCTTTGTGGGTGATACCAAAATCTGCAATAGAGTAGACACCAAGAAATGTGTAGATAACATGAGGAGGGATCTAGTTAAGCTTGAAGAATGGTCTAGAATTTGGCAGCTGAGATTTAATGTTAAAAAATATAAGGTCATGCATTTGGGCTGCAGCAATCCAAGGGAGCGATATAGTATAGGGGGTGAAGTACTTTTGTCCACTAAAGAAGAGCGGGACCTAGGCATGATTGTCTGATGATCTTAAAGTAGCTAAACAGGTAGAAAAGGCGACAGCAAAAGCTAGAAGGATGCTTGGGTGCATAGGGAGAAGAATGGTCAGCAGAAGAAAAGAGGTGATAGTGCCTCTGTATAAGTCTTTGGTGCGACCTAATTTGGAGTATTGTGTGCAATTCTGGAGACCGCACCTTCAAATGGATATAAACAGGCTGGAGTCAGTACAGAGGGTGGAATTATAAAGCATATGAGGACAGACTTAAGGATCTTAAGATGTACACCTTAGAGAAAAGGTGGGATAGAGGTGATATGATTGAGATGTTTAAATACCTCCGTGGGATAAATGCACAGGAGGAGAGCCTCTTTCAATTGAAAGCAATCTCTGCTATGAGGGGTCATGGGATGAGGGTGAAAGAGGATAGATTCAGGAGTGATATACAGAAATATTTCTTTACGGAAAGAGTAATGGATCCGTGGAACAGTCTCCCAGTGGAGGTGGTAGAAATGAGGACAATATCTGAATTCAAAGAAGCATGGGACAAACACAGAGGATCTCTAAAGGAAAAAAAGGAGACTGTTGTAGTGGTTGATATGGAAGGACAGACTAGATAGGCATGTGGTATTTTTCTGTCGTCATGTTTCTATGTTTCTAAATTATATTAAGACAAAAATACCTTTCAAATATCTTAATATCAGTTTCAAATGTTCCTCTACAGATCTAGTTTTGGATTGGATTTTGACATTAAACAGAAAATAGTTTTTTATAAAAAAGTCTCTGCCCTTTAAATGAACAGAAGAATTAGGGAATTGTATGTGTGCTGTAATGACATTTGCTAATTAAGGTTTTCATCAGCATTTAATTTCTAAATTACATCCTTTGGGATAGAGATCCCATGGGATCTCTCTCTCATTGAATGCTGATATACAAGCTGTTGGCCCAGCTGCAGTGTTTAATTAAAAAGATATTGTAACAGAAAGAATAAGGTAGAACATTTGGATAGTTCACAAAATCATTTTATTTTATACCTATGATAAAAGTCTAATAACTCAAAAGTCATTCTCCTTTAAGAGGCACTGATAACTTTTAATGCTCCAAAATTCTACTTGGATATCATTCTAATTCTTCATACTGTCATCTTTACTCATTCCTGCAGTAATATGCTGCAGAGGTGTCATCTGATCTAGGCCCATCTTTGTACGATGATCCTAGACTACAAGTCTTACAATACAGCACAACCTTTTTTCTTTTAAGAAATACAGAATTGGGACAGCCTGTTAGTATGACAATACTGTTGCTGAAAATGAAGCATTATGGACTCCTCCTGTAGGAAAGGGCTACCAATTAATGCCAAGATATCAAAAACAGTCTGTCTCATTTCCTTTCATCATTAACTAACCGCAGGGCCGCTCTATCGACTCGACGGCACTTCACAACTTTCACGAAGAGAGCGACCAAGTGGACCACTTAATCAGCATGTCATGTATTCAGTGTAATAACTGTGGTGCTTTCATTCTGAGAAGAATCATTTGGAACCTAAGAGCTTGCCCTATATGCCTCAAGTTAGCTGCCACACATAAAGAATTGACTCTAAGGGTAGAACTAGCTGCAATGGAACACACCTCTTCTAGGATACAAACCAAACTAAGTCCACCACTGCTCCCACAAAGAATCAAACATCCCAGGAACAAATGTATCACAGAGGGCTAGGATAGGTTGTGACCTGTAATGCAGAGACACCCTATATATCAAGAGATATTCCTGCATAATGCCTTCTCTCCCTTGGATGCCCAATCCATGGAAACTGAAGGGCCCTTAAATGAGACAGTCAACGCCCAATCTACTAATAATGCACCAAAAATGAAGAAAAAAAATCACAAAACAGAAAACTGCTACTACTTGGAGATTCCATCATCAGAGGCACCAACTTGGGAACACAGTTCAAAGGGGTGAAGATAGTCAAATGCCTCCCAAGCTCTTCAGCCATCAGGATTACAAACCAAATTTAATACATGTTGATGTAGTTGGCGCAGAAAGTGAGCACTTCAAAATTGATGTTGTCATCCACTTGGGTACAAATGACCTGACTAGAAACAGTGCCTCTGCAGTTTAAAGGGACTTCCAGACTCTGGGAGAGAAACTCAAGCCCGTTGTTAACACTGTAGCATTCTCAGAAGTTTTACCTGTACAGGTAAGGGGGCAGAAAGGCTGCATCGCATAAACAGCTTTAATACATGGCTCCAGACCTGGTGCAAACAAGAAGGATTCAGATTTATAGGCAACTGGGGAAACAGATGGACCAACAAGAGACTATACTGTGCTGATGGACTACATCTCTCTGTTGCAGGAAAAAGAATCCTAAGTGAAAAATTCAGGCATTATGTGGACAACCATTTAAACTAGAGAAAGGGGGAGACGGATGGGGAAGGACAAGTTCAGGACGTCAATCCCAGCAAAAGCCGAATAACATCAGAAACAGCCATGCTTTTAAACCACACATCACAGGTGGGTAGAACAAAATCAATGCAAAATACATGCAATCCAGTTAAATGCTGGAAAGCAATGAGCACAAATGCACGAAGCCTAGTCAACTAAGTTCCTGACCTGGAAGCCCTAATGGCGGAAATGGACTTGGACATTGTGGCCATTACAGAAACATAGTTTAATGAATCGCATGAATGGGATATAGCCATAGCTGGCTATAATCTATTCAGAAGAGACAGAGAAAATGGAAAAGGAGGAGGAGTAGCCTTATATGTCAAAAGCAATATTAAAGCTACTGAAATGAAGGGGGCATGGGGAAAAGAAGAAGCGCTCTGGATTGTGTTGGAAAGAGGAAAGGGCACTGTCATCTATACTGGTGTACTCTACAGAAATCCAACTCAAATCGAAGAAACAGATAACGAATTGATTATAGATATTGCAAAGATAGCCAAAAAGGGGAAAGTGATCATACTGGGGACTTAAATCTACCCGATGATGTGGATTGGAGTACTCCTTCTGCAAATCTGGAAAGAAGTTAAAAAATTGTGGATGCTTTCCAAGATGCATTACTTAGACAAATGGTGATGGAACCAACCAGGGAAAACTCAATGCTGGATTTAGTGCTCACCAATGGAGATAGCGTGTCGAATGTCTAGGTGGGTGCCCCTGTGAGCAGCAGTGATCATCACATGGTGTGGTTTGAGATAAAAGCTAAGGTGCAGTCCAATCATAGCAAGCTCAAAGTCCTAGACTTGAAAAACACTGACTTCAGTAAAATGGCCAAGTACCTGAAGGAGGAGTTGGCAGGGTTGGAGGGGATAAGGGAAGTAGAATTGCAATGGGCTAAACTAAAGGTGGCAATAAAAGGAGCAACAGAAAATATGTAAGGAAAGTAAATAAAAACAAGAGGAGAAGGAAACCTATTTGGTTCTCCAAAGAAGTGGCTGCTCAAATAAAGGCAAAAAACAAAGCTTTCACAAAATTCAAAAGCTTGCAAATAGAGGAACACAGAAAGGAATACAGGATCAAACTAAAAGAAACTAAAAGAGAAATAAGGAAAGCAAAATCAAAGGCAGAGAAAAAGATGACTAAAGATGTGAAGTGTGGCGACAAGACTTTCTTCAGATATATTCGGGAGAGGAGGAAAATCAGAGGTGGAATTGCAGGACTCAGAAGTGCTGGGAATGGACTTATGGAAAGTGACATTGAAAAAGCAAAAAAGCTAAACAAATACCTCTGCTCCGTTTTTACTAAAGAAAATCCTGGAAAAGGACCACCTGTGACTCCCAAATATAAAAATGGGAATGAAGTAGATACCACACCATTCACAGATGATGTGTTAGAGCAACTTGCAAAACTGAAAGTGGACAAGGCCATGGGACTGGATGGGATACATCCCAGGATAATGAAAGAACTCAGAGAGGTTCTTGCAGGGTCATTAAAAGATGTTTTTAACAGATCCTTGGAAACAGGAGAAGTTCCTCAGGACTGGTGAAGGGCTGATGTGGTACCTCTTCACAAAAGTGGTGACAGGGAAGAAGTGACAAACTACAGGCTGGTAAGCCTTACCTCGGTGGCGTGAAAAGTAATGGAGGTGTTCCTGAAAGAGTGAATAGTGGACTTTCTCAAAACCAACAGGTTGCATGATCCGAGGCAACATGGTTTTACCAAAGGACGATCTTGCCAAACAGATCTGATTGAGTTCTTTGACTCGGTGACCAGAGAACTAGATCAGGGGCATTCGATGGATGTCATCTACCTGGATTTCAGCAAAGCCTTTGATACTGTTCCTCATAGGAGGCTTATCAATAAACTCAATAGTTTGGGGATGGGTCCCAAGGTGATGAACTGAATCAGAAATTGGTTGACTGACAGACTTCAAAAGGTGATGGTAAATGGAGCTCACTCAGATGAAAGGAGGGTGATTAGCGGGATGCCCCAGGGTTCTGTCCTGGGACCGGCACTGTTCAATGTATTTGTGAGTGATATTGCTGAAGGACTGAATGGAAAAGTCTGTCTTTTGCAGATGACATGAAAATTTGCAAGCGTGGACTCCCCTGAGGGAGTGAATAACATGAGGAAAGATCTACAAAAGCTGGAAGAATGGTCAATTGCTAGTCAGTTAAGATTTAATGCAAAGAAGTGCAGTGTCATGCACTTGGGAAGCAGAAATCCAAGGGAAATGTACGCGATAGGGGGTGAGAGGTTGGTGTGCATGGACCAGAAGGACCTTGGTGTGATTATTTCTGAGGATCTCAAGGTGGCAAAACAGTGCGACAAGGCAGTGGCAAAAGCCAGGAGGATGTTGGGTTGCATACAAAGAGGAATTACCAGCAGAAAGGAAGAGGTACTAATACCACTGTATAAGTCACTGATGAGGCCTCACTTGGAATACTGTGTTCAGTTTTGGAGACCATATCACGCAAAGGATGTAAAAAGACTGAAAACGGTTCATAGGAAGGTGACCAAAATGATTTGGAGCCTGCGTCAGAAGTCTTATGAGAAGAGACTTGAAGACCTACATATGTACATTCTGGAGGAGAGGAGGGATATGGGAGATATGATTCAGACCTTTAAATACTTAAAGAGCATTAATGAACAAACAAACCTCTTCCAAAGACGGGGAAGCTGTAAAACTAGAGGGCATAACAAGAAGCTGCAAGGGGGTAAATTGAAAGGCTATGTCAGGAAATACTTTTTCACTGAAAGGGTGGTGGATGCTTGGAATGCCCTCCCGGTGGAAGTGGTGGGGACAAATACAGTGACAGAATTCAAAATGGCATGGGACAGACACAGGGGCCCCCTTTATAGCAACAGGATAAAATCAAAATAAACTTAACTATCTAATTTCTCAACAAACAGGGGTGCCCTACATGGAACAGTAGGTTCACCTACTCTTGATATTTTGCTGGGCAGACTAGATGGACCATACTGGCCTTTATCTGCCATCATTTACTGTGGCATCATAGGGTTTGAAGTCCTTATATTTTGTATTAACAAAAGCAAAACCACACCTGTCCAAATGCTTAAAAGAGATAATAAAGACTAAGGATGTTTGCATTTTATAATGTTTTTTGTTACTTCAGCACAACAATCAAAAATTATTCAACACTGGGTCTTGACAAACTATCTGGACCTGAAATGTACCTCAATGCACACTTCAAAAAGACATTTACACTTGGGAATATAAAGACCTTTTGGAAGAAAAGGGTCCCTACCAAAGCTGAGTGCCCAAAGGTGGCTTGAGTAGTGGCTGGTTGGGGCGTCTAGTGCTGTGGGAGGACTTTGTGAGCAGTGCCGGTTGTTACTCCATTCCTGTTTGGATAATGTCATGTTACCATGCCTGCTGAGATCTTTAAAAAACAGCGTTGGGCCATGTGTTGGGCACATGGCTGAAGGGGCATGCCCCTTGACTGTCAATTAAGGGCCAGTTTGTGGTCACGTCAGGCTGCTTGCTGGTTTGTGAGCTTGCACCACACAAATAATTTAGTTTAGTTTATTTGGCACTTGACATATGAGCATTTTAGTCAAAACCCTCATACAAAGCAGTTCACAATAAAAATGAAAACAAATGAAAACAACTTCCAATATACACACAAATCAACAAACCAATAAAGTACAAGACATTACATCAAAGCAACAACTGCAAACAGTTCTAAAGAAAAACAAAACAGAAAAACTATGTAGCGCGGTCAAGCAAGCAAACCTCCTCGCCTCTCAAAATCCACAAAAGCTAATTGAAAAAAATACACTTTCAAGGGAGATCTCAAGACGGCAGATGGCAGGCTTTTAACTCTGATGGGCTTCGACTTGTGGGCAAAAGGAAGGCTAAGTTGGGCAAGCAGCCCCCAGCTGCCTGACAGACCTCCTCAGCTTTACCTGTGCAGTCTAGTCCTCCTGACACCTTTGTTCTCTGTTCAGAGCGGCAGCCAGTAGTGGCAAGTGAGAAAAGCCCATTGCTTTGAAGCCAGAGTCAGGTGGCTTGGCGTCTTACTCGGGCATAGATATTTCCTCTCCCGAGCTGCAGAGACCTCTGAAGTCGGCATTTACAGTAGTGAGTCTGGAGAGCCAGTGGGGCGGCTGCCTGCTGAAGAGCAGCATGTCGGTGTCCCGACAAGGGCTGACTCACAGACATAAGACAGAGCCTGTGTTGACCCAGTGGGTCTGGCTGTGATGCAAACCCTGGTAACTGACACGGGACCTCCAGCTGGTGGGTTGGGTTCAGGCGAATCTCCTTTCGCTTTTCTATTGAACCGTCCAGAGGAATTTACCTTGGAAACCATATGGTTTGCAATTATGAAGGTGGGAGAGGCTCTTGTTCCGCAAGTACAATCTTTATCTATGCAAATTCAAAGTGATATAAATGTTTATAAAAGATTCATTCTGCTTCTACATTATTTATTCCTTTAAGGTATTTGTGTTTGTTAATCTTCAATCCATACGCCTCATGCTTAGCCTTAGTAGTATACTGTATGATATGTATTCCACCACATCCAACCTTTGTTTCATGTTCTAACATTGTATAATTACGTCAAATCCTTGATTGGATTTATGTCCTAGCAACTACTTAATGGAAATAACTATTGTAAAACATTTACTAGAATCTGTTATGCAAAGCCACCACAAAGAAAAACAAAAGATGCATAATAAAATATGGACAATGCCTAACGAGATTCTGGATAAGTGTCAAGTGCTTTAAGTGGTTCTCTCAGTCCTTTTCAGAATGCAGACTTTGGGGCTTGTTTACAAAGCCGCGGTAGCGTCTTCCGCCCGATATCGGAGCCGCAGTCCCATTGAATTCAATGGGGCTGTGGCTCCGATATCGAGCGGAAGCCGCTACCGCGGCTTTGTAAACAAGCCCCTATGATTTATTCATAATCTAGTTCGGACACCAATCTTAGCCTTTGGAAACATCTATTACTAAGTCAGTGATATTCAATAGATTTTTCCTAGCTGTGAATATAGGTACATTATAAATGGAGAAACAAAGAGAGGGAAATGTACCACAAAATGCAGAAAAACTGAAGAGGCAATGAAGCACTGAGGAATACATTAGGTGAAAATGAAAGTCTGTATGCCTGGGGAACAGCTAATGAGGTGAACAATTATGAACAACCACCACCGGCAAACTCTACTCCTTCAGACAGTAACGGGTTGTGAAAGTGTGGACTGAGGACCATATAGCAACCCTATAGATCCCTGCTGCGGAGACTCACTGCAGGGTTGCCATCGAAGTGGCCACAGCTCAAACATTGTGTGCCGTGACATGGCGTTCCAAAGTCAGCCCAGGCTGAACAAAAGCAAAAGAAATGCAATCCACCACCCAAAGGGACAGGGTACGATTCAACACCACCACCCCCATCTTATTGGGGTCAAAGGAGACAAAGAGCAGGGAGGAACGACGATGGGCTTTCGTCCTCTCTAGGTAGAAAGCCAGTGCTCTCTTACAATCCAAGCTGTGCAGCGAGATCTCAGTTCTGTTGGCATGAAGTCTCAGAAAGAAAGTGGGTAGCACCACTGATTGATTGAGATGAAAAGCACAAACTACTTTAGGTAGGAAATTCGGGTGAGTTTGGAGAACTACCTGTTCTTATGAAACCCGGTGTACGGTGGGTGTGCACCAGCGCTTGCAATTCACTGACTGTGCACAGAAGTAATCGTTACTAGAAAAATGACCTTCCAGCTAAGGAATTTGAGCAGGCAGGAGCTAAGTGGCTCAAAGGGGGGTGCAAGGAGCTGCCCGAGCACCACATTAAGGTCCCATGACACCGGTGGTAGTTTAATGGGGAGGGGGGCACGAGATAGTAGGAGGCCCCGCATAAAGTGACCACTATGGGGTGAACAGAGATCAGCTTATCAGCTATTAGCCAATGATAAGCGGCTACAGCACTGAGATGCACTCTGAGTTGGACTTCAGACCAGAGTTTGACTGGTGCAGAAGATAAAACAAAACTGACTCGACACAGCAGAAGAAGAGGCCCAGAGACTTGCTCTTGCACCATAAGGAGAACCTGCACCACTTGAAGGCATAGGCACGTCACGTTGAGTCCTTATGTGAAGCTAGGAGCATGTTCTCCACGTTCTGCGGTAAGTGGAGCTCTGTGAGTATTACCCACTCAGCATCCAAGGGATGATAGGATGGGATGAAGCAGAGTCTCGTCATCCTATGAGATTAGGTCCAGGGCACAGCCCAGTCTGAACGGTTGCCGTTGAGACAATCGGAGCAGGAGGAGGAAACCAGGGCTGCCTGGGCCAGTGCAGCACAATGAGGATCATGGTAGCGCTGTCTAGCTGCAATTTGAAGAGGGTCTTGGCCACCCAGAGGGGTCGGTGGGTAGGCATAGAGAAGACCCTCGCTCCAGTCCAAGAGAAAAATATTGGGGGCCAAATGATTCTTGCATGGAACTCTGGAGCAAAATAGCGGGAGCTGAGTGTTGTGAGGGGTGGCAAAGAGGACTATCGACGGCATGACTCACATCTGAAAGATGTGGTTGGCAACCTGCCTGTTCAGAGTCCACTCATGTGGCTAAAGAACTCTGCTGAGGCAATCCGCCAGGACACTGAGCTCCCCTGGTAGGTATACTGCACTGAGGAGCATACCGTGTGCGATGGCAAACTTCCAGAGGTGGACTGCCTCCTAGCAGAGGAGGTATGAACCCGTGCTGCCCTGTTTGTTGATATAGAACATGGCCACCTGGTTGTCCATCTGTATGACGATGACCTGGTTGGAGAACTGTTGCTGAAACAGTCGGAGGGCATTGGTAATCGCCCAAAGCTCTAGGAAGCTGATCTAATGGCAGCTTTCCCCACCGTGCAGAGACCCGCACCCCAGCCTAGTTTGGAGGCATCTGTCACTAGGACTCGCTGATGCAGTGGGGCCTGGAAGGTAAGCACCGCAAGCAAGTGAGCAGGCTGCTTCCACCAGGATAGGGACTCTTGGAGTGGTGGAGGCATTGTGATCCTGTCTGAAAGATGTCCAATTGCCTGACGCCATTGTATGCAGAGAGCCCACTGTGTCTGATGCATCTGAAGTTGGGTTGAGAGGGTAACATGGACTGTAGAGGCCATGTGGCCCAGGAGGCGCAGCACCTGCCAAGCCATCTCACAACTGGGCAATGCTGGATGTCCCTCACCAGGGTGACTATGCATTGGGCCCTGTCCACCAGAAGGAAAGCTCACACTAGTGTCGAGGAGAGCCCTAATGAACTCGAGGCATTGAGAGAGTTGCAGGTGGGACTTTGGGTAGTTGATGACAAAGCCCAGCTGTTCCAGTACCTGAATGCTGCAATGTGCAGACTGTCTGACCTCACCTGGTGTCTCACCCCTGACCAACCAGTTATCTAGGTAGGGGAAGACAAAGATTCCCAGGATCTGGAGGAAAGTGGCTATGACCACCAAACATTTCGTGAAGGACCCTTGGGGCAGAGGCAAGACCAAAGGGCAGAGCCCTGTACTGATGTGCTGTCTGCTGAGCATAAAGCGGAAGTACTGAGGGTGCAGGAGGTGGATGAGGATGTGCATGTAAGTGACTTTGAGATACAAGGAGCACAGCCAATCTTCCCATTGAAGGTAGGACAACAACGTTCCAAGGGATACCATCTTGAACATTTCTTTCACTACGAAGCGATCGAGATTGCAGAGATCCAAGATGGGTCGGAACATGCGCGCAAATACAGACATTAAGGACTTTAGAAAGAAACTGAAAACGCTCTTCTACATGAATCATCTGGGACACATCACCAAACTGCTTGAATAAAGTCATAACACAATCCTCCAAAGTTGGACCAAAAGCCATGGACAACCAATCCAATAAACACTCCCACCAACATGTATATAGTTATGTCATGCACTAATGACCCTGCACATATTTAATTCTGTTACCTCTTTTCTCCCCCTCCCCTGTTCAATTATTCTTGTATATTGTTCATTCGTTCTATGTATATTGTTGAGTTTCAATGTAAACCACTCTGATTGAAAGACAGAGCGGTATAAAAAATGGTTAAATAAATAAAATAAATAAAACCTGCCTGTTTTCTTGGGAACCAGGAAGTAGCGGGAGTAGAAACCCTGTCCTGTTTGGGATGGTGGAACGAGTTCCACTGCCCGTTCTACCAGGAGGGCTTGGACCTACTGTTGGAGTAGTTCGCAATGGTGATGCTCAAGAGGGTACTCTCCTGGAAAGAAGGTGGGGAAAATCTGATCGAAGTGCAGCGCAGCAGGTAGCCTTCCCGGACCACCTGCAGTGCCCAGGCTTCAGTTGTGATGCTGGCCCACCTGTGGGCAAAGTGTATCAGTCGCCCCCCCCCCCACCTGTGACGGAATGGAGGCTGGGAGGGGAAGAAAGGTCATGGTCCGAAGCCAGGAGTCAAAAATCCCCACCTGGATGAAGCTGTGGTGCTGGTTGAGGTTTTGGGGCTTTAGGCTTGTGCTGCTACCTCTGGTTTTGACCCTTAGCTTGTTGCCCCTGTTGGAGTGGCTTGTACAAGTAATATGGGGGGTAAAGGACTTTGTCCCTGAAGCTTTTCTCCTGGAAGGGTCAGCTGTCTTTTTCAAGAGACTGTTCATTGTGAGTTGCTACGTTTCCAACTCTGCGGCCTTTTATGCCATGGGTTTGCTGAAGAGGTTCTCTCCTCAGCATGGGACATTAGACAAGTTGTCCTGAACCCATTGCTCCAAGTCTGAGGACTGTAGCCATGCCAGGCGATGGGCACAATACCCATCATGGCCACGAACTCAAACCCTTCATACGGGTGATGTACTTGGAGCACTCCTTTGTTTTTCCCACCAGGCTCCAGAAACACTCAAGATGCTCTCCTGACAGGCCAGCTGAGAACCCGGCGAGATCTTGTGCCAGGTCACGCAGGTATATGCCCATGTATAACTGGTATGCTTGGATCCAAGCCACCAGCATCGAGCCCCGGTAGCACTTTCTATGAAAGCCATCCATGGTGCGTGCTTCCCTACTCGGGGGCACAGAGAAGTGTATTTTGGAACTTTTAATCTGATGCATGGCCAATTCCACCACCATGGAGTTGTGAAGGAGGAGGTGTGCTTGTTCAAATCCAGGGCTCTTGTGCATCAGATACATAGAATTGAGGTGTCGGCTGACTGTTGGCACCGTGAACAGTGTTTCCCACATCCTAAAGATAAGCAGTTCCAGTATCTAGTGGATTGGAACCACAATAGCTTTAGGCGGAGTGGGGTACTGGAGGATTTCCAACTCCTCTGCCTCAATAGGGAATGGAAAGCCTTCCTCATGTCCCGCACGAACTCAAGGAAGGAGAGGCTCTCAATGCGGTGACTTCCTCTGCTCGTATGGGGGTGAGGTATCGGAGTAGACACCACAGTGACAGACGGTCTCTAGAGATTACTCCTCGGACTCCTAATCAGAGTCAGAGTCCAAGAGGAACTCAGTACCACTGCAAATGGTGACGGCGCCGGTGATGCCGATGGGGTTGAAGTCTGGTCCTTCTGAGGGCACTCCTTATCAAAGGAGAGCCACCGTTTCCATGCCCCGTGACCCTTTGCTCCGAAAGGGTCCAGGCTCTGTGCGAAGCCAAAGTCTCGCCGGGGGGCCTTAGAGGATGTTGATGCCAAGGCTGATGTCGATGCCTCAGAACTGAACAGCGATTCCCGCTGCTGTTCTTGATTCTTTGAACAACACGCGATCTGAAAAAATAGTGAAAACTAGCAAAAACTAGTGAAAAAGGGATTGACTAAATTCTGGAACACAGATGGCGTCTGGAGGGCTCAGCGGAAAAAAGAAGACTGAGGTAAAGATGGCTCCTTCAGGCATAAAAATTGGCACACATGCGTGGTGTACCTTACAAAAGCTTCCTATGGAAGCTAGGAAGCATTCCTGTGTGGGATCCGTCAGGGAATTTACCCATATGTGAGGACTGACTTCCTGCCTGGTCCCGGAGAAACCTGGTTTGTTTGCTGCAGTCAGGGTTTGGAGAATCTGCTATCCCAGATCCTGTGGAGAGAGTCCAAGAGGTTTTTTTTTCCATCTAGCTCATTGAACATAGTGAATTCAAATCATATCTGGTCATCCATCACTAAGACTATTTTTTATTTTTTGGCCAAGCAACTTCTTCCTGTTCCTTTGTCTTCCAGGTCAATTGGAACAAGTCTTTGTTGGACTATGCCACCATAAAGCATAGTTACTCACCTGTAACAGGTGATCTCCGGGAACCGCAGGAATTTAGTCTTCACATATGGGTTTCGTTGGTACCGATGGAGACTGCGTGGGAACGCTCCCCAGCGTCCAATTAAAAAGCTTTTGGGAGCATCCCACAGTGCCTGCATGCTGCCTTCCTGCCTTTCCCAACTGCCTCTCTCCAGTTGAGTTTTAAAGCTGAGACAAAGAGAGAGGGAAAGGGAAAGAGATAGATTCTCTTATATATTGCGCTATTCTGCATCAGTGCGGAATAGATAGAGAGATACAACTCCTAAGGGAGGTGGGCTGGTTGTGAAGACTAAATTTCTGCTGTTCCCGGAGATCACCTGTTACAGGTGAGTAACTATGCTATCTCCAGGAACAAGCAGGAATGTAGTCTTCACATATGGGGACTCCCTAGCTTTAGATGCCAGGGAGAGACCCTAGAAGTTGTGTGTCCCTGTGAAAGGGCTCCACTTCCCCCCATGGATCTCTGGCATCCAACCAGGGATGGTAGGTAGGAGTTGATTAGGTATGGAACAGGTGTTGAAGAACAGCCTGACCAAACAAGGCATCCCGGCGGGAGTCCTTGTCCAAGCAGTGTGAAGGTATGAACCTAGACCCAAGTGGCTGCTCGACAGATGTCGTCGATAGACACAGAGTGCAGATGAGCCATTGAAGCTGCCATGGCTCTCACATTGTGAGCTGTGACATGGCCCTCCAGAGGAAGATTCTTACTCTGATAGGCGAAGGAAATACACTGTGCAATCCAGTTGGACAGTGTTCTCTTGGAGACTGGAAGTCCCAAATGAGAAGGATCAAAAGCAACAAAGAGCTGGGAGGACTTTCTATGTTGCTGTGTTCTTTGTAAGTAAAAGGCTAAAGCTCTTTTACAGTCCAAAGTATGAAGATTCCTTTCTGCATTTGATGCATGAGGCCTTGGAAAAAACACAGGCAGGTAGACCGCCAGGTTAAGATGAAAAGGCGAGACCACCTTTGGCATAAAATGTGGATGAGTCCTAAGGACTACCTTGTCATGATGGAACCTTGTATAAGGTGGATCAGCAACTAGTGCCTGCAACTCACTGATGCGACGTGCTGATGTGATTGCAATGAGAAAGATAACTTTCCAAGAAAGGAATTTCAACAAGGTAGTAGCTAAGGGTTCGAAAGGTGGCTTCATGAGCTGGCCAAGAACCAAATTTAAGTCCCATGCCACCGGTGGTGGCTTAATGGGAGGCTTAGTTAGTAGAAGGCCTCTCATAAATCTTGCTATAAGAGGATGGGAGGAAATAAGTTGTCCATTTAAAGGCTTGAAAGAAGCCGCAATAGCACTTAAATGGACTCTTACTGAGTTAGTTTTAAGTCCTGCATTGGATAAATGAAGGAGATACTCCAGTAATGATCCCAGAGGTATCGCAAGGGGTTAAGACCCTTCTGCGAGCACCATATGGTAAACCTTTTCCACTTGAAAGCATAAGAGCATCTTGTGGAAGGTTTTCTAGAAGCATATAGGATATCCTTTACCTGCTGAGGAAGGTTAAGATCATGAAGATCTAGGCCTTCAGCAACCAAGCCCTGAGATGCAATGATTGGGGATTGGGATGCCATAACATTCCCTCCTCCTGAGACAGGAGATCTGGAGCAGACCCTAACTCCAGAGAGGGAGCTTGAGAGAGATGTAGAAGCAGAGGGTACCACACTTGCTGTGGCCAATGTGGAGCTATGAGAATCCTGCGGCCTCTGTCTCTCTGAAGCTTGAACAGCGTTTTGGGAATCAGGGGAATGGGTGGAAAGGTATAAAGGAAGTCTTGACCCCAATGAAGGAGGAAAGCATCCCTGGCTTGCGAGCCCTGAGCCGGAATTCTGGAACAGAACCGGGGAAGTTTGACATTCGACGGACTTGCAAAGAGGTCTCTATATCCGGGGTTCCCCAAATTCGAAAAATCTTGGCCAACTGGTCTGCATGTAGAGACCATTTGTGTGGAAGCAGAACTCGACTGAGTCTGTCTGTCCAAGAGTTTTGGATATCTGGAAGATACACAGCCAGGAGATGAATCAGATGCTCTCTGGTGAGGGCCCACAGTCGCAAAGCTTCGTTGCAAAGCGACAGAGAGCCTGTTCCTCCCTGCTTGTTCACGTAGAACATGGCTACTTGATTGTCCGTATGAATGAGGACTATCTTGTAGCTGAGCAGGGTGTGGAACACTCGCAGGGCAAGGAAGATTGCTCTGAGCTCCAGAAGATTGATGTGTAGATGAGTCTCCTGTGGAGTCCAGGTACCTTGGGTGGAGAGGTTTTGCAGATGAGCTCCCCACCCCATTGGTGAAGCATCTGTTGTGAGAGTTACCTGGGGTAAAGGTTGCTGAAATGGGGACCCCAGCAACAGATTTTGAGTGGACTGCCACCAATGGAGGGACAAAATAAGGCGATTTGTGTTTGCTATTTTGTCTGACAGGCACCCTGATGCCTGGGTCCATTGAGTGGATAAAGTCCACTGGGCTGCTCTCATATGGAGGCGAGCATAAGGAACCACATGCACGGTAGATGCCATGTAGCCTAGTAGTTGTAACATTTCTCGAGCAGTGAGATGAGGCTTTAGCACTGCTTGAGAGGCTAACTGCACCATGCGAAGGCAATGGGCCTGGGGAAGATAGGCCCTGGCTTTCCTGGTATCCAACAAAGCTCCTATGAACTCTAGAGATTGAGTGGGAGTTAGGCTGGATTTTGGGATGTTTATGACCAGACCCAAATACTGCAGGATACGCATTGTGCAAGATAGAGAAGTCCTGGCCTCTGACTCTGATGGGGCTCGAATGAGCCAGTCGTCTAAGTAGGGGAAGACGAATATTCCTAAAGTGCAAAGAAATGCTGCTACCACAGCCATGCATTTCGTGAACACCCTTGGTGCTGAGGCCAGGCCAAAAGGAAGCACCCTGTATTGGTAGTGCTTTCCTTGAAAAAGAAACCGAAGGAACTTTCTGTGAGTTGGATGGATGAGAACGAGTGTACGCATCCTTGAGATCTAGAGAACAAAGCCAATCCTGGCTCTGAAGGTATGGCAGCAAGGTTCCTAGAGAAATCATCTTGAATTTCTCCTTGAACAGGAATTTGTTCAATTCTCTGAGATCCAAGATGGGCCTGTGTCTTCCTGTTTTCTTTGGTATAAGGAAATAGGGGGAGTAAAACCCTGTACCCTGTTGGAGAATGGGTACCTCTTCTATTGCCCCTTGGGCAAGAAGCATGGTGACCTCTTGATCTAACAGGCTGATGAGAGAGGTCTGAGAATTGAACTACTGTCTTACCATTGTAGGGGGGGGGGTGGCAAGCGGAGGAAGTGAAGCTTGTACCCCTCTCTTATAATGGAAAGAGTCCAAATTCTGCTGTTATTTGCCCCCATCTGGGGGCAAAGTGGCACAACCTTCCTGGAATGGTGGAAGGTTCTGGTCCACTGAGAGCCAGGAAGGCTAAGTTCCCTAGATGGAAGTCAAAGGCCTTGTGGAGGCTGAGACTGCTGAGACGGTTGAGGCTTAGCAGTATTTGCTTTTCTTTGTTTGGCTGGTTGCTGAGTCTTCCGGACAGGTTGACCTGCAGAACGTCCCTGCTGATAAGAGGGATAAAACCCTTCTTTTTGGAAAAGAATGGTTTTTTGAAAGATTTCTTTCTTGCAGGATCAGCTGTGGCTTTGGATAGCCTATCCAAAGTGGAATTATCAGCATCCAACTCATTGGCCTTTTCTTGCCAATTTTTGCCGAATAGATTCTCACCTGTGCAAGGAATATTGCCCAGTTTGTCCTGAACCCAGAGCTCCAAATCGGATGCCTGGAGCCAGGCAATTCTACGTGCACCTATGGCAATGGCAGAGGTTCTGCTTATGCACTCAAAACAGTCAAAAGCTGCACGATTGACAAACTTAGAAACATCCTGGGCATGTTTAACCAGTGTGAGAAAATCCTGCCTCTTATCCTCAGGAAGAAGAGGGCTCAAAACCTCTAAATCCCCCGTGACTTCCTTAAGGAACATTCCCATATGTAAAATATGGGAAGTCATCCTGGCAGAAAGCATGGAAGCCTGGAAGGTACGATGTCCAAAGGCGTCCAAAGTTCTACACTCACTTCCTGGAGGATTAGAGGCATGTCTCTTTGCACTCCTGATCCTTCTCATTGCTGACTCCACTACAATAGAGTGGTGAGGCAACTGAGTCTTCTGGAAACCAGGACAGGGAGGAAGCCGATACATGGTATCCAGTCGACAGGAGTGAGGTGGTCAGGGGAGTTTCCCACATTCTTAACAGGTAGCTGCCTCTTTAGGAGCTTTGGGATATTGCAAAATCTCCAACTCCTTTGCCCTGGGCTCTGTCTCAGGAGCCACAGTAATGGACAGACCTCGAGCCACCTCCCTGATAAAATCCTGAAAGGAGATATCTTTTGGAGGAGACATCCTCTGTTTGGGAGAGGAAGGCTCCTCAGGGAGAAGTATCCCGGTACCGACAGAACTGTCAGAATCCTCAGAGTCCTCCGAGGATTCGAAGTACCTTCTGTCTGGATGCTCCTGTAGAGCACGATACCCGTACCGACCGAAGTCGGTACCGGGGGGGGGATTGGTACCGGTGTATCAGTACCGGAGGGCATGGCTTGACTGGGTGCCGGCAATGCGGACACTGATGTCGATGCCGATGCTATCAGTACCAGTACCGATGCCGGCGCCGGAGCCGGTACTGGCTGAACCGTTTGATGCGGTTCCGAAGGCGTCGATGCCCCAAGGAGAGCCGCCAGACTGCGTTCAATATCCAGGAACCTCTGGTCTAACGACGCTGCCGATGCCTGGGTATCGGTACCAGAGGAAACAGCCGGTACCCCAGAGCATGGCACCAGTAGTTCTGCCGAGGTTGAGGCCTCGAGAACATCCTGGAGCCCCGATAATGCTTTAGAAGCTGAAGCCTCCCGCCGGGGCAATTTTGCCAGTGCAGAACCCTCAAGGGCAACGCCAGAGGCATCTCGATGCTTAGAAGGCGATCTACCCTTTGAGGACCGGCTGGACTTATGTTTAGTCACCTGAGATCCATGGGAGGAAGACGAAGCCCTGGAAGATGTCGATGCCACAGAGGCTGCATCGGAGGGAAAGAGGGTGCTAAGCTTAGCAGCCCGGTTTTGTCGACCCATTTTGGACATCATGGCACAAGCCATACACTCCGAGATGGAGTGGTCAGGACCTAAACATTTAAGACACCACTCATGGGTGTCGGTGATGGATATGGTACCGCCACACTTGGTGCACTTCTTAAAACCCGAAGCGGGGTTTTCCATAATGGAAGAAATTTTGGGCCTAAGGCCCAAAATGGCGCATGCACCTGAGGAAGAAAAAAATTGGAAAAAAAGAACTAAATATATATATATATATATTTTTTTTTTTTTAAAGAAAGAAAGAAGAACCAGCGGTACCAGTGTAGTGTCGAGGAAGGCAGATGCGACCACAAAAAAGGAGGAATAATTTTCTGCGGTGACAGGAACGACGACCTGCTGGCTCTGCGGAAAACGAAGAACTGGAGAGAGGCAGTTGGGAAAGGCGGGAAGGCAGCACGCAGGCGCTGTGGGATGCTCCCAAAAGCTTTCTAATTGGACATTGGGGAGTGTTCCCGCGCAGGCTCCGTCGGTACTGACGATACCCATATGTGAAGACTACATTCCTGCTTGTTCCTGGAGATAGTATTCATTCACAATTATCCCTCTAACTCACTTAGTCTATTCATTGCAATGACAACCTTTGACTTATTGCTATAAACAAGGGCTCCATTCAGAATCACGTGACTGTGGGTTTGAAATCTAGCCATTGCACAATGGGGGCACTTTGTGGCCTGGATACTCTCACTTCATTCTAATGGTTGTGAACACTGCTTCTGCAGAACACTCAGGACCATCTTTACTAAAGCATGTTAAGTTTTTGCAGCTAATGTGCCAAAAAATTGCAGTTAATACAATTTTTACACATAATGCGGAGCTATCTACTGGAGGCATGCACTGCGTTCCCCCAGTATATAATATAATAAAAGTGCTGAGAACATGGTCTGGCAGCATCGTGGATGCAGGGAATGGCGTTAGCTGCAATCGTGCTGTCTGCAAATCTGAGGGTTACCGCGTGCTGCACATGCTCACTCTGTCCTAATCCCGCCTACTCCTGTAGATAACATGCTTTCTCCATATTGCACAGAAAAATCAGCAAGTTATCTGCAGTTGCCCCACGCTAACTGCTACCAGATATCATACCCTATCTGCCACGTTAGCAGCTAACGTGCTTTAGTAAACATGCACCTTAGTCATCCTAGAAAGCATAGTTCTAGCCTGGGAATCAAATTCAGCCATCCCAGACAGCCCAATACAATGCATATTTTTGAGGAATTAAAATAAGACAAACCTGACCTAAAAGTTTAATTTAATATAAAAAATACAGTTTCCAAACTATATTTGTGATCCTTAAGACATTTATAAAACCAGCTTTATATTCTGTGGGGGCAACATTCAGCTGTCATGCCAGTGCTTAAATTAATACAAATACTCAGGAGTGGTTAAATAATGTACAATGTGGTCATCACACCAGTACTATCTATTTAATTATGCAGATGATATATATAAAGTTATCCAAATAATGACTGAATATCATAGCTATCTGAATACTTCCACGCCATCCTTGCTCCGCTCTAAACATGATAGTATCGAACTGTTCAAACAGATTTTCAGTCTGATACTATGGTGAAATTAGTCTTACCTGCTAATTGTTGTTCCTGGAGTGGAACCAGTCTAGTCCCGGAACCTCTAGGTTGCCCATCTTATCCAGCAGCTTGGAGACTGAGAAACTCCCACTTTTGTGACATCACCAGTATATCCCTCCAGTGTCCGCCTCCTGTCACCAGTAACCTATTGACAAAGCAGACTCACCAGAGAAACAAGTAAGTATTCCCCGCAACATACTATTTACAGTACTATATTATATGGCCATAAAGGTAACTATGCCCAGGGACTAAGAAAACCGCCCTCTCAGCCCTGTGACTGGAAAAAAAAAACCCTGAACAGATCAGGTTCTCATCAGAAAGAAAGGAGAGAGAAAAGCCAACAGAAAGAACGCCTCTGGCCCTCTTTTTTTTTTTTTTAAACTGAGCTGACGCAAGCGAAAGCAGACCTTACCCGTAATCCTCTGAGATACTTCAGGCTTCCGTTTGCGTGCACCCACTGGGGAGGGATACGGGACTAGTCTGGTTCCACTCCAGGAACAACAATTAGCAGGTAAGACTAATTTCACCTTCCTGATCGTGTCCCCAGTCTAGTCCCAGAACCTCTGGGTCAGTACCAGAGCAGTAAAGACAATCAATCACGGGAGGGTCCCGGCAAACCAGCCTGAAGAACCGCCCTTCCAAACGAGGACTCCTCTACCATTTGGACATCCAGACGATAATGTTGGACAAATGAATTCAAAGATGACCACGTCGCCGCCTTACATATCTCCACCGGCGACACCAAGCGAAGTTCTGCCCACGAAGTAGCCTGAGCCCTAGTTGAATGGGCCCTCAATCCCGCCGGCACTACTCTACCTTTCAGCACATAAGCCGCGGCAATCGCCTCCTTGATCCACCGGGCAATGGAAGCTTTCGATGCTGCTTCTCCCTTTCTCGGGCCCCCGAACAGCACAAAAAGCCTGTCAGACTTCCGGAAACTCGCCGTCCGCCGAGGATACTTCTTCAATGCTCGCCGCACATCCAACAAATGCAGATTCCTCGAGGAAGAGCCGGGGACAGCCTTAGAAAAAACCGGCAAAACAATTTCCTGGTTCAGATGAAATGCGGAAACTACTTTTGGGAGAAAAGCCGGAATCGGCCTCAAGACCACCTTAGCCGCAAAAAAGGAAAGGTAGGGCTTCCTACAGGAGAGCGCCTGCAGCTCTGAAACCCGACGCGCCGAATATATTGCCACCAAGAACACCGTCTTCAGAGTAAGATCCTTAACAGACGCTCTCATTAACGGCTCGAAAGGTTCCCTCTCTAAAGCGTCCAATATGAAGGGCAGGTGCCACATGCTTCAAAGGGGGCCTAACCAGGGCAACCGCTCGCAAAAAACGCTTCACATCCCACTGGGTCGCAATCGACTGCCCTGCCAAAGAGCCCCTGTAACAGGACAAAGCCGCCACCTGGACCCGCAACGAGGCCGCTGCCAGTCCCTTGTCAAAACCATCCTGCAAAAACTCCAAGATCTGAGGAACAGAAGCTTTCAAAGGCTCGCACTTCCTGTCCCCACACCACGCCTCGAAAACTCTCCAGACCCGAACATACGCCAGAGAAGAAGAGCGTTTCCTGGATTTTAATAAGGTAGAAATGACCGCCGCCGAGTACCCCCGGGATTTTAACCGAGCCCTTTCAAGAGCCAAGCTGTAAGCGAGAACCGATCCACGTGCGGCATGAGTAGAGGACCCTGAGACAGAAGGTCCGCTCTGCAAGGAAGACGCCAAGGCTTTGCCACCAACAATCTTACCAGGTCCCCGTACCAGGGGCGCCTCGGCCAATCCGGCGCTATCAAAATCACGGGACCTTTGAATCTCTCTATCCTTTGAAGGACCCTTCCTATTAGGACCCACGGAGGAAAGACGTAGAGCAGTTGCTCCTCCGGCCAGACTTGTAGCAGGGCATCCAGACCTTCCGACATCCTTTCCCGGCGCCTGCTGAAGAAGCGACTTGCCTTTGCTGACTCGAAGGTCGCCATGAGATCCATGACCGGAGACCCCCATCTGCGAGCAATCATGTCGAAGACTTCGGGATGCAGGACCCATTCCCCTGGGTCCACCCATACGCGGCTGAGGAAATCGGCCTCCACATCGTCCACCCCTGCAATGTGTGCCGCCGACAAGTCGGATAGATTCGTCTCTGCCCAGAGACACAGGGCTGCGGCCTCGGATTCTAACGCGATGCTGCTGGTGCCCCCCTGCTTGTTGACATAGGCCACTGCCGTAGCGTTGTCAGACAATACCCGGACCGCCTTTCCGGCAAGCAATGCGTGAAACTCCCGCAGAGCTAGACTCACCGCTCTTAACTCCAGTCGGTTGATCGCCCACGTTCTTTCCTGAGGATTCCAACATCCCTGAGCAAAACTGCCCTGACAATGAGCTCCCCAGCCCAACAAACTGGGGTCCGTCATCACTGCCACCCAGTCCGGCGCCTCCAGGGACTTTCCCCGTTCCAAGCAACCACCAGAGCAGAGCTTGATGGACCTCTGCCGGGCAGACAAGTCTCCGAGACAGGGGATCCAGCTGATGCGACCACTGATGAAGCAACGCCCGTTGCAATGGCCTCATATGAGCTCGAGCCCACGGCACTGTCTCTATCGATGCCGCCATGGTGCCCAACAATTGCAGGTAATGCCAAGCCGAGGGAGCCCTGCGCTGCCGGAACCTCCACACCAGAGTGCGTAGGCGCTGAGCCCGCTGCGTCGTGAGGAACACTTTGCCCACCTGTGTTGAAACGCGCTCCAAGATATTCCAGGCTCTGAGAAGGCTGCAAGTGACTCTTCGCTACATTGACTATCCACCCCGGACTTTCCACGAGACTACTCTGGCCGTCACCCTCTCGCTCTCGGCGTGGGATTTCGCTCGGATCAGCCAATCGTCCAGATAAGGATGAACGAGGATGCCTTCCTTGCGCAGCGCTGCCGCTACTACTACCATGACTTTGGTGAAAACTCTCGGAGCCGTGGCAAGCCCGAAGGGCAATGCTTGAAATTGATAATGACCGAATGGGACTGCAAACCTGAGGAATTTGCAATGGTCCGGCCTTATGGGAATATGCAGATAAGCCTCCAACAGATCCAGTGACGTGAGATACTCCCCTCGCTGCACTGCCACTATAACGGAGTGCAGAGTTTCCATGTGAAAATGAGATACCCGGAGACAACGGTTGACACCCTTGAGATCTAGGATCGGACGAACACCCCCGTCCTTTTTGGGAACCACGAAATAGATGGAGTAACGACCACATCCGAACTGGTCGGAGGGTACGGGGAACTATGGCCCTGAGGGCCATTAATCTCTGTACAGTCTCCCACAGCGCCTCGCATTTTGCAGCGGACCTCCCGGGAGACTGAACAAAGGCGTCCCGTACTGGCCGAAGGAACTCTAGGGAATAGCCTTCCCGAATGACTTCTAGAACCCATTGATCCGAAGTGATTTGGGCCCAGGCAGGATAAAACTCCTGCAAACGCCCCCCCACGGGAATTAGAGGAGCCTGGGCCCTCCTCGCTTCATTGTTGTTTCTTGAAGGTATTCGAGGCGGAGGAAGAGGCACCGAACCCCCTTCCTGCTCCCCGAAACCCTCGAAATCCCTGGTTCCTGTTGGGGAATTGGCCCCACTGGCTCGAAAAAAATCTTTGAGAGCAAAAACGGCGGAAATCCTGCATCTGTCCTCTATCCCCCGGTGTCCCCCGGGCCACCTTAGGTTTATCCTCCGGTAACCTATCCCCTTTGGATTCACCAAGGTCCTTAACCAATTTCTCTAAGTCCTCACCGAAAAGCAGACGACCTTTAAAGGGCAGCTTACTTAATATAGCTTTAGAAGAGTTATCTGCTGCCCAATTGCGCAGCCACAAATACCGGCACGCTGCTACCGACGAGGCCATACTCTTTGACAGACCTCGCATGAGGTCATAATGAATATCCGCCAGGTAAGCGACCCCGGACTCCAAACGGGCAGTCTCTTCCACCACCGCGCTTGGCTGTCCCTCCTGCACTTGCTGAGCCCACCGGAGGCAGGCTCTAGCCACCCACGCTCCGCAAATAGCCGCCTGGAGCGAAACGGCATTGACCTCGAAAACCTGTCGCAATAAGACATCTAACTTCCTATCCTGACCATCCTTGAGGGCCGCACTACCTTCCACCGGAATAGTCGTTTTCTTGGTTACTGCCGCAACTGCCGTGTCCACCTTAGGTAATTTAAAAACCTCTCTATCTTGATCTAGCAACGGATACAATCGCCCCATAACTCTGGAACCTTTCAGCGGTGCCTCTGGAAGATTCCACTCTTCCTGAATAATTTCTTGAAAAATTCTGTGCACCGGGAACGCTCGTTGCGTCTTCCTAAAAACCTGCAACAAAGGGTCTTCTAGTGCCTCATCCTCTGTGGCCCCTGGGACCGGCATATTGAGCGTTTTAAGCGTCTCCACAATGAGCGCTGGAAGCTCCTCCCTCCGGAAGACCCTCACAACCCTTGACTGGTCATCCCTCTCCGAGATCTCTCCTTCCTCCAGCTCCTCATCAAACTGCAGACTGTGTGCTTCTTCATCCGATAGAGGGTCCTATGATGCCCCGGACTGCACACACAGCTCACCTTCTTTGTGAGACCGTTTGCCTCCGACTGGAGAGCTGTCGCCCCGAGAAGACGCAGGTCGTTTACTTGCCCCCTCCTTTGGAGGCTGCTGCTGCAGAGGATGTCCAAAGACTGTCTGTTGCAGCAAAGCTACAAACTGCTGGGAAAAAATAGAGGACAGCTCCTTAGGCAGGGCCGCCAAAGAGGGGGGGGGGGGGGCGGCTGAACCGGAGGACGGACCTGCCACCGGCTCCAACTGTGCTACTTCATGCTCTACGGAGGCCGAATGGTCTGTAGCTAGCACCGAGACTGTCTCCTGCTGCTCCTGCGCCGAAGTCAGCTCCCCCGAGTCTCCCATACAAGTTTTGCAGACCCCAGCAGCAGAGCTCTTCCTAGCCCCACATACTAAGCATAGAGGCTTGGAAGGCATGTCTGTACGTAAACAGAAAACCTCTCTCTTATAAAGGCCTCTGAGGAAGAAATGCCACAAGACCCCCAACTGGCCTAAAGAAAATTAAACCCCCCCTTTCTTTTTTTTTTTTTTTTAATTAGAGAATCGCCAAGGCACTTACCAGCCTCCCGGAGCCCCAGAAATGTGCGCTCCCTGGGCCTGAATGCTCGGCATGCCGACGCCACGCGGCAGGGCCAACGGCTATAAAAGCGTGCCAAAGCGCGCTGAGGGAAAAGGAGCCGTTATCCGACTCAACACTTACCTCGGGCGGCTGACAACGCGGTTAGAAATGCGCAGCAACTAACGGCGCCTGACACCGGCACCGAGAGCACTCGGATACTGCGGGCCCGAGTTACACCTCCGCTGTGAAATTTAAGCTGCCAGCTCTGTGTCCTGGAGAGAGCCGCCAGACGCACGAGCAGGCAAATCTTCTGCATGGCGTCGGCTCAACTCTTTTCCCAGCTCCGTTAAAAGCAGATGCGCCGCTGCTGCAGACAGACCGCTGTGCCCCGGACAACAAACGGTGTCTGATGGAGCCGGACCGTCTCTCTGCAAGGCGAAGGGACTCTAGGGAATAAACAACAAGAAAGAGAGAGGAAAAGAAGAGGAGCAGGTAGGGGGAGGGGGGGAAAGCCAGAAATAAAGAAACTGAACTGTAGCAAGATTTACAGGCACAGCTCTGAGTCAAAGGGAAATCCTGAAACTATATTAACCCCCAATAAGTCTATAAACTAGCCAAAAATGCCCTAATTGTTTCTCCAGCGAGCCCGGACCCCCGGGCTCCCATCTATCCAGCTGCTTGGAGACTGAGGTAACTGGTGACAGGAGGCGGACACCGGAGGGATATACTGGTGATGTCACAAAAGTGGGAGTTTCTCAGTCTCCAAGCTGCTGGATAAGATGGGGAACCCAGAGGTTCCGGGACTAGATTGGGGACACGATCAGGAACCATATATTTCAAATCTTATATGGATAGCAAGTTGTACGTTCACGGACTGCTGGTGAACATATCTTTACTATAAACACACCTTGCTTTATTCTAAAAGTAGAAAACAGTTATAAAAAAGTCTATAACAAGTATCTATTTTGAAGTTTTTTTTAATAAAGAGCACATCAGCAGCCAAATTAAAACAATCAAACTTTGAATTATATGGTGAAATAATAGTTTTAATGCCCTTTCAATACTTAATGTAGCTAACTACCATTCAGTAGCTCTTATCATAGGCTATGGGATCCAAAGGTAGGTCACAGATGACTAGCAGTAAAGTCACAAAATAAAAACACAGGATAGTCAAATTTAAATATATTAGTTTTTGTAAACTATAGTCCCAGTTCCAGCACAATTTATTAATAAAATATGAATTAAATGTACTTCTACACCACTTACGGCATTCAAATTGGAAATAGTTTGGAGTTGCTTTGTTTTCTAGTAAGTTTGTAGGTACTGTGATTTTGTCACATCTCTGATGTGTGTCCCAGAAAGAATAAGAATGGGAGCTGCGGTATCAACAAATGCAGCATTCAGTATTTGGTTCTCAAGTCATGATTTTTCAGGTTTCTCTGTTATATTTGAATATATATTTCTGCTGAGGGTGCGTGGATGTCAGGATAAAGGGGATGGAAGGCGAAGTCTTCTAGAAAACAGCTGCTACCACCACTTTTCAAAGTGAATTTGCTCTTTAGGAACATGAAGACTTTCCAGTTGTTTACACAGGGATTCTATCATTGGAGGTGGACCACAAATGTAGCACAGATTATCCTTAGACACATATCTTGCCAGATCCTTTTCAGATATTCTTCCCTCTGAAAAAAATAAACAAACACTTAAAATCTAAATTTCACGTGGGGCTAATAACATAGCATCAATGTCAAATTTCCACAAGGCATCCATTTTATAAAGGCAACCTATATAGGTGCCTATGTACTTTTATAATTAGCCTGAACAGCGCATAAATGCTGGAACACAAATTTACACCTGGCTCCAAAGGTGGTGTATGTGTGTGCATGTTCATGCACTTAGATATTTTGTAAGTCACTTAACCCTCTATTGCCTCAGAAAAATCCAGGTTTTCAATCTCCCTGTTTAATGTACAGTACATTACCAAGTTTAAGTTACAATGATAAAGTGGTATAAAAAACCTGTAATAAATATTTTATTTATTTATTTATTTGACAGGTTTTACATACCGCTTTATCATTTCAATCAAAGCGGTTTACATTGAAACTTAAACTTAAATATGCACAGAGATCACAATGCTGCCTAAGAGTAAATTAGACTTACCTGCTAATTGTTGTTCCTTAAGGAACTCTAGTCCAGTCCCGGAAAGATAGAGTTGTCAACCTCCACCAGCAGCTTTGGAGACTGAAAGATGTCATCGTCGTGATGTCACTGGTACAAATAGGCTCGCTCCGCCCCCTTTCACCAGCACCTATTGACAAAGCAGACTCAGCAGAGCAACAAATAAGTAGCTATCTCAAAAACCTATATAAAACAATATGTACAGATTGAGATATATCTCTAAGGAAAGGACAGGGCGACGTGGAACGGAAGGGCGAAAGCCCGGTTCCCCTGCGCCCTAGCCGCGTGCAGCCTACACCACAGAGACCCCCTCTGAGAGCGCTTCCCATCTCTGCCACCCCCAGAGCGCCCTGTGTGTACGGATTTCTACTCTCGGGACTAACTGTTCCCTTTAGTTGTTTTCTTTTTTTTTTTTAAGCCGCACGGGTTCAACAGCTGTCAATCTCACTCTCCCCGCCTGTGCACACTTCAGGCTGGCTAACACCCACCGAACGGGAGGGATCCGGGACTGTTCCTTAAGGAACAACAATTAGCAGGTAAGTCTAATTTACTCTTCCTTAGCGTCCCTCTAGTCCAGTCCCGGAAAGATAGAGGATGTAACAAAGCAGTAAACCTCAACGGGAGGGGCCTGAAATCCCAGCCTGAAGGACGGCTGACCCAAAGCAACTATCCCCGCGCGCCTGCACATCTAAGCGATAATGCTGAGCAAAAGAATGTAACGAGGACCAGGTCGCCGCCCTACAAATATCCGCCGCCGGCACTAGGCTGACCTCCGCCCACGAGGCCGCCTGCGCTCGCGTGGAATGCGCTCGCAAACCGACCGGCACCGCTTTGCCTCTCAAAATGTAGGCCGATGCAATCGCCTCCTTCAGCCACCGAGAAATGGAAGACTTCGCCGCCGCCTCGCCCTTCCGCGGGCCTCCAAAGGCGACAAAAAGCCTGTCCGACTTCCGGAACGACGCCGTCCGACAAAGATACCTCTTGAGCGCTCTCCGCACATCCAACCGGTGCAAACGTCCACCTGCCTGAGCTCCCTGCTCCAAGGAAACCACCGGGAGCGACACCACTTGATTAACATGAAAAGCGGATACCACCTTTGGCAAAAAGGCGGGAACTGTACGCAAGACCACCTTGTCCGCAGAGAAAGTCAAAAAAGGCTCCCGACAAGAGAGCGCCTGCAACTCGGAAATCCTCCTAGCCGAACAAATCACCACGAGAAACACCGTCTTGAGCGTCAAATCCTTGAGCGAAGCCCTTCCTAAGGGTTCGAAGGGTTCACCAACCAGGGCGTTCAGGACCAAATTAAGATCCCACGGAGGAAGAACAGACCTCTTCGGCGGTCTGAGTAACAACACCGCTCGCAAGAAACGACGAACATCGCCATGCGCTGCTATCACCTGCCCTTGAATCTTTCCGCGAAAACAGGAAAGAGCCGCCAACTGCACCCGCAAGGAGCTGGCCGAGAGGCCCTTATCCAATCCAGCCTGCAAAAAGGAAAGAACATTGGACACCGAAGCTCGTAAGGGGTTGAGAGAGAGATCGGAACACCAGTTCTCAAAGATACGCCAAACTCGGACATAAGCCAAGGAAGTCGACCTCCTGCGCGACCGCAGGAGAGTGTCTATAACCGCCGCCGAGTATCCGCGGGCCGTCAACCGCGCCCGCTCAAGAGCCAAGCCGTAAGCGAGAACCGACCCACCTGAGGCATGCGCAAGGGACCCTGAAGCAACAGGTCCTCCCGTAGAGGTAACCTCCACGGTACGTCGGCTACCAGACGAACCAAATCTGCATACCACGGTCTCCTCGGCCAATCGGGCGCTACTAGAACCACCTGGCCCTTGTGCCGCTCGATGCGCTGAACCACCTTGCCAATTAGCGCCCAGGGAGGGAAGACATACAGTAGACCCTCCGCAGGCCACTGCTGCGCCAAGGCATCCAGGTCCTTCGCCATCCACTCTTTCCGCCTGCTGAAGAATCTCTCCACCTTTGCCGACCGCAAGGTTGCCATGAGATCCATCACCGAAGCCCCCAACGGCGCACAATCATCGCGAAAACGTCCGGGTGCAGGGCCCACTCCCCCGGATCCACGCGGCACCGACTCAAATAATCCGCCTCGACGTTGGCGACTCCGGCGACGTGCTGAGCCGACAGAGCCTGTAAATTCCGTTCCGCCCAAGCCAGCAGCACACTCGCCTCCTCCTCTAGGGCCGCACTGCCCGTGCCGCCTTGCCGATTTATATACGCCACCGTGGTCGCGTTGTCCGACAGCACGCGCACCACCGCTTGCCCCAGCTTCTGCTGAAAGGACAGAAGAGCCTGAAACACTGCTCGCATTTCCAGACGGTTGATGGACCATTGTCGTTCCTCCTGCGACCACGTTCCCTGCACAAACGAGCCTTCGAGATGAGCCCCCCATCCCGCGAGACTCGCATCCGTCGTGAGCAACCGCCAGCACGGAGGCTCCAGGGGGACGCCCTGCGTCAGGCTGTCGGGAAGCAACCACCAGAGCAGACTGCTCTTCACCGCCGCCGGACAGGACAGACACTGCGACAACGCATCCCTCTGATGAGACCAGCGCCTGAGGAGAGCACTCTGCAACGGCCGCATGTGAGCCCTGGCCCACAACACTAAGTCTATTGTAGCCGCCATGGTCCCCAGTAACTGCAGGTACTGCCAAGCCGTCGGCGCTCGAAGCCCCAGAAACCGACGCACCAGGTCGCGCAAGGCCTGCGCCCTTGCGCTGGGAAGAAAGACCCGTCCTTGTCGAGTCTCGAAGCGTGCCCCCAGGTACTCCAGGCTCTGCGAGGGGGACAGCTGACTCTTCGCCTCGTTGACTACCCAACCGAGGCTCTCCAAGAACTCCACCACTCGAGTGGTGGCCACTACGCTCTCCTCCCTGGACTTTGCCCGAACCAACCAGTCGTCCAGGTATGGGTGTACCAGGATCCCTTCTCTGCGAAGCGCGGCCGCTACAACCACCATAATCTTTGTGAACATCTGAGGAGCCGTCGCCAGACCAAAAGGCAATGCCCGGAGCTGAAAATGTCCCATCGGTACAGCAAAACGCAGAAAACGTTGATGCTCTCTCCGCACGGGAATGTGAAGATAAGCCTCCGTCAGATCCAAGGACGTAAGAAATTCGCCCGCGCGAACTGCCGCAATGACGGAGCGCAAGGTCTCCATGCGGAAGTGGGACACTCGGAGACAACGATTCACCCTTTTGAGATCGAGAATCGGCCGAAACGTATCTCCCTTTTTGGGGACCACGAAATAAATGGAGTATCGTCCGGCGCCGCACTGGTCGACCGGAACGGGCACGACCGCCCCGAGCCGTTGGAGACGGCCCAAGGTGTCTGCGACTGCTCGCCGCTTCCGAGGCGCCTTGCAGGGGGAAAGAACAAAGGAATCCCTCACGGGACGCTGAAACTCTAGGGCATAGCCGTCCCGAATGACTTCTAAGACCCACCGGTCTGATGTAATCTGGACCCAGGCAGGGTAGAACTCCCGCAACCTGCCTCCCACGGGCACCTCCACTACCTGGGCCCGCCTCATCTCATTGTGATCTCTTGTTCGCACCGGAAGACTGGTAGGGACCAAAACCCCTGCCTGCCCCCCGAAACCCTCGAAAGGACTGACTCCGCGCTGGAAACCTGCCCCGCTGCGTTTGCTGAAAGCGAGAAGTGCGAAACTTGCAAAAATCCCTCGAGAGGCCTCTAGATGCCGATGCTCCTCGAGTCTGTTTCGGTCTATCCTCTGGGAGACGCCCCCCTTTGGACTCACCGAGGTCCTTAACTAACTTCTCAAGATCCTCTCCAAAGAGGAGTTTACCCCGGAAGGGAAACTTACTGAGCCGAGCCTTGGAAGAACTATCCGCCGACCAGTTTCGGAGCCACAAAGAACGGCGAGCCGCGACTACCGAAGCCATACATTTAGCTAGGCCACGAATAAGATCATAATGAACGTCGGACAGGTACGGAGTGCCAGACTCCAGCCGAGACGCATCCGCCATCTGGTCGTCGGAGAGGGAGCCCTGAAGACGTTGAGACCAGCGTAAACAGCCTCTCGCCACCCACGCCCCCGCTATGGAGGCCTGCAGGGAAAGGGCACTCATGTCGAACACCTGCTTCAGCAAGGTATCCAACCTCCTATCTTGGCCATCCTTCAAGGCTGCCGCTCCTTCCACCGGAATGGTGGTTTTCTTCGTGATAGCCGCCACCGCGGCATCAACCTTTGGAGACCGAAAAATCAACTTATCCTGTTCCGAGAGCGGGTACAAGCGGTCCAAAGCCCGGGTCCCTCGCAACGCCGACTCCGGCGCGTCCCATTCCTCCTGAATCATATTCCGAAAGACTCTATGGATAGGGAACACCCGCTGTGAGGTGCGCACAGCTTGCAACAGCGGATCCTCCAACGCCTCTTCTGAGGGAGCGGACCCCACGGGCATGTTCAAAACCTTAGTGTCTCGGAAATCAAGGCAGGTTGTGTTGTTCCTCCTCCAACAACTCACCATCTTCCAAGTCTTCGTCCGAGACCTCCTCATCTAGGTCCTGTATCCCCAGGTCCTCCTCTAGATGGGCTGGCGACTGCGGGTCCAAATCGTCCCGTCGCCTTTTAGGCAGTGCCATCTCCCCTTCCTGAAGACTGGCAGCCCGACTCCTTTTCCTGCTAGAAGGACCGGGAGCCTGAACCCCCCTGTCCGTCTGCAGCAAGGCAAACGCCTTCTGCATCAAGGAGCCCTGGAATCCCAGCCCCCTGGGACCCTTCTGGCAACAAGGGAACACTGGAAGCGGAGGATGGACCTGCTACCGGTTCCGAAGCAGTCAAGGAAGGAGGGACAGACCCCCTGCCATCCGGAGATGTCTCCGCGTGATCCTGAGAACCTTCCCCCAAGGACTTCTCCATGCCCATGGCTTCTAAAGAGCATGCTTTGCAAAGGCCAGTGTCCAGAAGCTCCCCACGCCGCACCCCACAGACGAGGCAGCGTGGTTTGGCAGGCATGGTAAGTAACAGCGCTTCAATGCCAATAAAAGAGCCTTGCACAGCCACAAGAGAAGCTCCAATTTAAACACGTTTTTTTTTTTTTTTACTTTTTTGCTGTGATCAACCAAGCAAGTTGTAACTAGCTGCCCCCTAACCACCGTTTTTCAAAACGAAGCTTCTAACCTCTAAAAAAATAACTTTGAAAAATGAAAAATTAAGAATTCAAAATGGCCGCCGCAACGTTCCCGGCGCGAAAAATCACGCGGCTAGGCCTCCCTGACTCCGAAGGAGCTGCCAAAACACCTCACCTAACCCCCAAATACCTACCCCAGGGAAACCCCAAAGTCCAAAGTACTCATCAGACCCCGGGAGGAGAGTGAAGAAGGGCAGCGCTGAACCCCTCAGAAGCACAGCCTTCAAAGCGGCATCAGCTTCTGGAGAGACTGTAAACTCCGTGGCAATAACCACTGCCTGCTGCTGTGAGTCTCTATAGCCTTCTACCTGCTCCTCACCCTTCCAAGTGGGTTCGGGAGCGGGGAGGCAAATGCAGGCACACTCCTGTGCTACTGCAATGCTCGTTTAGATGCTGGGGCAAAAAGGGAAGAGGGAAGGGGGAGGGGGGGGGTTTAGGGAGCAGAGAAAGGAGAAAACAGCCTCAGCAGAACAGATCTCTGTAGCAGCAGCAGGCACCTAAAGAGCAAGAAAATTTAAAATTAAAACAAAGGATAACCTAAAGAAAAAAATTAAGCTCTGCTTATTTGTCCCTCTGAGCCCAGTCCTGGGCTCAGAACCTCCAAGCTGCTTGGAGACTGAAAGTACTGGTGAAAGGGGGCGGAGCGAGCCTATTTGTACCAGTGACATCACGACGATGACATCTTTCAGTCTCCAAAGCTGCTGGTGGAGGTTGACAACTCTATCTTTCCGGGACTGGACTAGAGGGACGCTAAGGAATACTTCACTAAACCCTTAGGAACATCTACATTTTCGCATAAAAGTATGCATGATCTTTCAGCGTATGCACTTTTTACACATATATATCCATGCACAATTATTTTATGCATGTAGAACAGGCTTTATATGTGGAAAAGCTCTACAAAATTATCACCAATTATATAATAAAAAGATTCAACCAGAATGATGCAAAATTAAATAAGTGGAAAAATGCATGCTGTGATCACTGCACATAGGCATGTTCCACTGAAGGAGTGTATGGTTGGAGTGTGGATGTGCGCCAGCGAGTCAGAGGATGGGGGGAGCTGAATGAGGGAATGGAGGGATAACATAAAAACATAAGCTATACCATACTAGGTCAGACAAAAGGTTCATCAAGCTGAGTATTCCATTTCCTGCAATGGCCAATCCACGTAATAAGTACCTGTCAGATTCCCAAAAGTTTAACAGATTCAATTCTGCTTATCCTAGAGGTAAGCAGTGGATTTCCACATCCACTTTAAGAATAGTTTATAGACTTTTTATCCTGGCAATGCACCATGATAGTGTGATGTTCTCTGATGAAATCCTGAATGGAGTGTGGATTGAGTATATGTACTAAAATGAATTGAGCATATGAACACAATGCCGTGCTTGTGGAAGAAAGACTATGTGAATCATGACTGCAGAGAAATAGGACTTTTATGTCAACTTACAAGATAAGTAATTTGAATTGTCAAGTCAGTAGCAGAGAAATTGGTAGTGCATAACAGTTTTTCAATATTTGGGTACATGGGACTGAATATATGAAATGGACAATTTTTGTAAACAGAAAAGAATTTAGAGCAATATTGAGTTATCTTGGACATTATTGATTAATTTGAAATGGTGTTGGAGTTTTCAACTACATCATATTCGGATCCATTTTTGTTTGAGCTCCAAATGTCTGAGAAAAATAGTTTCCTTTGTGTGCTATGTGGATGAAACATATAAAGGTTTTACATTATGTAAATCTCCAGATTTTTCCAGTAGTGGATTTGGTTAATAAAAATGCATTAAGGGTTTATATAGAAGAAAAAATAGGATTCAGTTGTTGCTGACTGGAACTAGAATAGTTATTGTAAATAATTATGACAAATTTTTGGTGGCGATTTTTATTGCATTCATGTGAATGATTTTGCTGACCTGAGAAGTTAGTTTTTGTAATTGTGGATTTTATGGACTTTTCCTCTAGGAACCTGTCCAAACCTCTTTTAAATCCAACTACACTTACAGCTTTTACTACATCTCCTGGCAATGAATTCCAGAGTTTGATTATGCATTGAGTGAAAAAAGTATTTTCTCTGATTAGTCTTAATTGTGCTACACCATAGCTTCATTGCACAAAGGTGAGTCGGTTGATATAGTGTATCTGGACTTTCAGAAAGCCTTTGACAAGGTCCCTCATCAGAGACTTTTGGCAAAACTAAAGAGTCATGGGATAGGAGGCAGTGTAGTACTGTGGATCAGGAACTGGTTAAAAGATAGAAAGCAGAGGGTAGGGCTAAATGGCCAATTTTCCCAATGGAGAAAGGTGAATAGTGGTGTACCCCAGGGATCTGTGCTGTGTCTGTTGTTTTTTGACATATTCATAAACGACCTGGAAAGTGGAATAACGAGTGAGGTTATCAAATTTGCAGATGAGATAAAACTATTTAAAGTTGTTAAAACCCAAGAGGATTGTGGAAAATTGCAAGAGGATCTTGATAAATTGGAAGACTGGGCATCAAAATGGCAGATGAAATTTAATGTGGACAAGTGCAAAGTTGTGCACCTAGGGAAGAACAACCCAAACTATGGTTACACAATGCAAGGTTCCACATTAGGAATCACCACCCAGGAAAAAGATTTAGGCGTCATTGTGGATACCATGTTAAAACCCTCGGCCCAGTGTGCAGTGGCGGCTAAGAGAGAAAACAGAATGCTAGGTATCATAAGGAAAGGAAAGGAAAATAAAACAAAAGATATTATAATGCCTCTATATTGTTCCATGGTGAGACCGCACCTTGAATATTGTGTGCAATTCTGGTCGCCGTATCTTAAAAAGGATATAGCGATATTAGAAAAGGTTCAGAGAAGAGCCACCAAAATGGTAAAGGGGATGGAAGGATACTCCTATGAAGAAAGGCTAAAAAGGTTAGGGCTCTTTAACCTGGAAAAGAGACGGCTGAGGGGAGATATGATAGAAGTCTATAAATTAATGAACGGAGTGGAACGGGTAAACGTAGATCGATTGTTTACGTTATCAGAATATAGAAAGACTAGGGGACATGCAATGAAGCTACAGGGTAAGCTATTTAAGACTAATAAAAGAAAATATTTTTTCACTCAACGTGTAATCAAACTCTGGAATTTGTTACCGGAGGATGTAGTAAAGGCCGTTAGTGTAGCTGGGTTTAAAAAAGGTTTGGACAAGTTCCTGGAGGAAAGCTCCATAAACCATTATTAAGAAGGGACCCAGGATATCAATGCTTGACCCAGTACAAGCATTGTGGAACCTGTGTCTTTTGGGGAAACTGCTAGGTACGTATGACCTAGATTGGCCACTGTTGGAAACAGGATACTGGGCTTGATGGACCTTGGTCTGACCCATAATGGCATATCTTATGTTCTTATCTTATATCCCCTAGTCTTTCTACTTTTTAGCATAGTTACTCACCTGTAACAGGTGTTCTCCAGGGACAACAGGAATCACATATGGGTGATGCGGGCTTGCTACCTGCGGGTCCAGCTGCTATTCCTGGGGCTGAAGGATCCTACTGAGCTGCCAGTAGATTATCCTAACCAGGAAGAGTCCACTGGGCCTGAGCCATTCGGAGGCGAGCATCGGGCGTGATGTGCACCGTTGAGGCCATGTGCCCCAGGAGGTGCAACAGGAGGCAGGATGAAGCCATTGAGCAACCCTGCACCTCCATGGCGAGGGCTGCCAGGTGCAGAGTCCTGTCCAGAGGAACGAAGGTCCTGGCCTGGACAGTATCCAGAAAGGCCCCTATGAACTCCAGATGCTGCGTCGGCAGCAGATGAGACTTGGGGTAGTTGATGATGAAGCCCAAGTGCTCAAGAATGAGAATGGTGCAACGTGTTGCCTGATGAACCTAGTCAGCAGAGCTGCCCTTGACAAGCCAGTTGCCCAGATAGGGGAAGTCAAACACCCCTGCAGCCGGAGGTAGACAGCGACCACCACCAGGAATTTTGTGAACACTCTTGGGGCAGAAGCCAGTCTGAAGGGTAGGACCCTGTATTAGTAATGGCAACCTTCAATGGCAAACTGGAGTTATTGCTGGTGGCAAAATGGATCAGGATGTGGGTATAAGCATCTTTTAGATCCAAGGAGCATAGCCAATCTCCCTACTGGAGGTAGGGCAACATCGTTCCAAGGGAAAGCATTTTGAACTTCTCCTTCACCAAGAACAAAGTGAGATCCTGCAGATCCAGGCTGGACCAAAAGCCGCCTGCCTTTTTGGGAACCAAGAAGTAACGAAAGTAGAACCCCTCACCCCTTAGAGGTGGCAGGATAGATTTGACTGCTTTGGCTGCAAGGAGGCTTTCAAGCTCTTGCTGCAGAAGGTCTCAGCGAAGAGGAGTCATGGGAAGTTCTCCGGGAAAGAACAAAGGGGGTGTATGCTCGAAATAGAGGAGCTAACCATTCCTCACCACCTGGAGGGCCTAGGCATCAATGGTTATGGTGATCCACCGGTTAGCGAAGAATGTCAGATGCCTCACTGTATGCTGCAACTCTCGACCCTGCAGGAAAGAGAGGACATGCTCAAGGAATCAACCCCCTCAAGGATGCGGCTGCAGAACAGGCTGGGGTTTGAGGGCCTTAGGCTTATAAGGGCCATGCCCCTGGCCCTTGGCCTGCTGATCCTGCTGGGGAGCCGGGTAGACCAGATACAGGGGGTAAGGTCCATAAGCCTTCCTCTTCTTCGGGTAAAAGGGCTTGATCCCCCGAAGTCTTTCATTAGGAAGAGTCCACGGTTTTCCAGGAGAGCCCGGTTCTGGTCATATACTCGGACTCCAGCTCTGCGGCCTTGTCCATCATGGGCTTGTTGAAGAGGTTCTCCCCCTGGCATGAGATATCGACCAACTTGTCCTGAACCCACTGCTCCAGGTCAGAGGACTGTGGACACACTGGGCGGTGGGCACCAATACCCACCGCAGCTACTCTAGCCACGGACTTGAAGATGTCATAGGCCGCTTGAGTAACATATTTGGAGCACTCCTTGACTGTCAACACCAGGGTCCGAAACCACTAAAGAAGTTCCTCAGAGAGACCAGCCAAGAACCCAGCCAGTTCCCTAGCCAAGTGCCTCAGGTACATGCCCATGTACAGCTGGTGTGCCTGGATATGGGCCAAGATCATCGAGCCCTGGTGACACTTCTTTACAAAGCCATTTTGGTGTGGGCTTCTCTGCTAGAAGGCACCAAGGAGTGTGTCTTCTGGCTCTTGATCCTATGCATGGCCGACTCAACTACCATGGAATTATGTGGTAGCTGTATCTTTTGGAATCCAGTGTTCTTACGGACTCGATACATGGAATCAAGCCACTTGCTCAAAATGGGCACCGTAACAGTTGAGTCCCACATCCTGAATAGCAAGCGTTCCAAGGTAGGTGGTACGGGCACCGTGAACACCTCCTTGGGAGGGGCACTGTACTGCAGGATCTTCAGATCCTCCACCCAAGGATCATCTTCAGACTCAGTGGTGAAGGCCAAGGCCTTTGACATGTCCCAGATGAAGTCCAGGAAGGAGAGGTCCTTGGGTGGGGACCACCAACACTCCTGCAGCAGAGACGGGTGCGAGGAGATGTCCCGGTGTCCGTGGATTCATCATCAGTCTCCCACTCTGAATTGGAATCAGACAAGACCTCGAAAACCTGGCGGGACTCGTGGGCACACCTGGCTGGGGGCGTTGATGGGGTCCCAAGTCCACTCCGAAACCAAAGGCATTCATGGGCAAGACCAGAGGCCGCGAGCAGGATTGGGATGGATGTCAGGAATAGGCCCAAAGCAGATGCCACTCCAGCATCAGCTGGATCTCCTCTGGTGACACCCTTGCAGTGGAGGGGCCAGTCGCCAAGCCCGAGGACACAGCGGAACCAGGCATCAAGCCCTGTTGCTGGAGCAGGGAGACAGCAAGGCTGTGTTCCAAGGCCGCCATCCTGACCTCAAAGACAGAAGTCTCTGCAATCACCGACATGGGTTCTGAGGGTATCGGTCCCAATGCCGGCTCCATCGAGGAGTTTCCTTGATGACAATGACTTTGGAGGACCGGTGTTGATCCCCCAATGTTGATGGAGTCTCCGCCCACTGGGGCACCTTCAAAAGCTGCTCCCAGTCATCACCCTCTGCATTGCGCAGAGGACGCCGATGCTGGTGACCAAGGGTCTTAACCCTGGTTCTGGCACTGGCCTTCGATACATCACGGATAATATGCGATCCTTCTGGGGATGGCCCTCAGAGGACAATCCCTGGTCCGATGTCCTGTGACCTCGGAGCTCTGAGTGGGCGCGGCTGCTAGGTGAGGCAGATGCCTCCGCGGTGACCCCCAAGAGTGTGAATTCTGCGCTCGAAGCTGGGGCCGAAGAAGAGGTCTTGGGACCAAACAGCATCTCCCGCTGCCTTTCACGATTCCTTCAACCCTTGCTCATCATCTGAATACAGAGCAGCAGTCATGAGGATCTGTGTGGGACATGGTGTGCCTGTAATGGTCACACTGCTTAGATCCACTAGCTGAGGACATAGCGGGGAAAATGGTACCTGCGAGATCAAACTCCAAGGTCCTGGTTAGAGAGGGCACAAGAAAAACCACACGCACCTGGGAACAAGAAGAAAGAGAAAAAGGAACCCGAAAAAAATATGACGCCGAGATGGCAGCAACTACGGGAACTGAGAAAGTAATGGTACATGACTGGATGAAAAGAGAAAGAAAAAAACAATGGCAAAAATGGCAACTTTTACTGGTGTGCAGATGAAATGTCCAATGAGCTCCGCAGAAAACAGAAGACTGAGGTAAGATGGCACCCTTGGATGGGAAGGTGACCGCACATGTGTGGTCTAACTCCCAAAGGCTTTCTTTGAAAGCTGTTGAGTGTTCACCGCACGGGCTGTTGGTGCAGACATCACTCATATTTGAGGACTGACTTCCTGCTTGTTCCTGGAGAAGAAGGCGTAAACAACTGATCTGTCTACCTGTTCCACTCCTCTCATTTTACAGACCTCTATCATATCTCTCCCCCCAGCCAGCTCTTTTCCAAGCTGAAGAGCCCAAACCTTTCCTCCTAGGGGTATCTTTCTATCCCCTTTATCATTTTGGTCGCTCATCTCTAATTCAGCTATATCCCTTTTAAGGTATGGTGACCAGAATTGTACACAATATTGAAGGTGCGGTCGCATCATGGAGTGATACAGAGGCATTATAATATCCTTTGTTTTGTTCTCCATTCCTTTCCTAGTATTCTGTTTGCTTTCTTGGCCACCGCTGCACACTGAGCTGAGTGTTTCAACGTATTGTCCATGATGACACTTAGGGGTATGTTTACTAAACGGCGCTGTCGCAGCTGTGACGTTATTGTGCAATGATGGTGCATTACCATGCGAGAACGTCACGTATCGCGCGAGAACGTCTCTGGCAGCGTTAAGGTGAGCAGAAGGTGGAGTAAGGCTCCCCAGGGGTGGAGATAAGGGGGTCAATGGACGAAGAGTGGGCGGGGAGAGGCCCCATGCACACTAACGCCGTGAAATGAAGGTCTGAAAATTAGTGCCAGTGAAAACCTCGTGCTAGAGGCACATTTGCAGGGGAGAGAGACCATTTCAGTCAGCAATGTGCAGCAAAGGCAGGGAAATCAAGAAAAGTGATAGTAGTGATACATGTGCAGCAACATCATAGTACCCAAGTACGAGAGGGCACTATGGTGAGGCTGCAAATGGGGTACAGGGGGCTGTAGGCGGGACATGCAGTAAGGCAGCTGGGGCACAGGGTGGGCAAGGCAGATGCCTAGGTGACACATAGGAATGTAGAAGCGGAAAACCAGCAAGACAGCAACTGACCAAGGGCAAACATGGCCACGAGTGTCTGTCCCACAGTGTCCCAGGGGACAATACCCAGCAAGTACCCCAAAGGGTACATAACATCGGCAGGCAGTGCTGGGGGGGAAGCGTGGATGTCTATGCAGGCACCCCTACCCCATATCACGCACCATAGGCAGCCACCTACCGGCACACTGGATGGCCTGGGACTGCGCACCACCAGCACCACCGGCAGAAGGGCATGTCAGCATGATGCCGGAGGGGTGCTGGTGGCGGAGGGGGCAGTGGCATCTGCCCACAGGAGACCATGGCCAAGCCCTGTTTAGGTGGGTGCCGTACACTGCAACAGACAAGGTCTGTCTGACGAACAGTCATGGTATCCCCAGGGAATGATCTGCCCCTGTGGCAACAGTTTGGTGCAGTACACACAGCCAGTGTGTTCAGGGACAGAAGGTCACAAGTTCAAGTCCCAGCTGTGGCTTCTGCAAACCATGTCCCTATATTTTACCCAGTACTACCTAGACAGGCATAAAACCCTCACTCATTCACATTGTTCACCTAATTAAATTTTCTCTTTGAAAGCAAAATGTGAATAAGTATAACTAATGTAATATATTCCATTGCCGATGATTTACTATTGATAGCCAGTTATTTCACTGTATTATTGAGTTGCAATTTAATAGTTAAATGTTTACTTTTATAATTTTGTTCTATGTAAAAACTCTTGTTCTCCATTACTGTTCTTTGTACTAAAACACGTTCTATGTAAAATAGTTCAAAACCTGTTTATGTAAAATAGTTTCTAAACCCGTTCTATGTAAAATAATAGCATGCTATTATTAAACTTTGTTTACTTGTAAACCGCCACTGATCGCTGGAAGTGGCGGTATAGAAGAGATGTATAAATAAATAAAATAAAATACTAAACCGTGGTAATAACGACGGAACCTTTATTGCAGATAAAATAAACATGCCATAAACGCCTTTATTTTATCCTACAGAACACAGACACCATAAACATGTGCAATCCCTAGAGCAGAGTTTCCAAACTGCAGTCCTGGAGGGCCAAACACCATTCAGGTTTCATACTGTCCCTAATAAATATGCCTATGCTGCATTTGTATGCACCTGCACCACCCCCAGTGTATGCAAATGTATCTCATGCATATTCATTAGGGACAGCATGAAAACCTGGATCGTGTTTGGCCCACCAGGACCGGAGTTGGGAACCTCTGCCCTAGAGCAGCGGCCAACAGAGGCACAAACACCCACACCCACAGGCTCCACTATCCAAAGCCTCATGGAGAGTCAGGCTGTTGGGCCCTGCGCAGAGCAGCATCTCCCAATACTAGCACCTGCATACCTTAGCAATGCCATCCTAAACTTGGGAACACGTTACACATATATCAAAAGGTTGCTATGATTAATGTCATATAACAAATCCTAAGTTAAACACAATTTGTTGACAGAAATACATCATAGCAACCTTTCTGATATCTGTGGAATGTGTTTCAGTTTTTGCTTCTGACAGTGTTTACCACCCCGGGGAGTGACCCCAACAGTATTGCGTACCATAGCAATGCCCGCACTGTGCACAAGATTGGTGTGGCAGCCAGGGCTGCCAAAAACCTCTATATTTGCACAATGCTGGTATAGGTGTGGGAGTGTGTGTATGTCTATCCAGTGTTTTGTGGCTGCATACACCTTAATGAGCCCACACTGCTTGCACTGTTTCCAGTGTTAGCCTGCCAATGTGCATAATGAGGAGCAAGGTACTGTGGGGTATGGCCCAGACAGGGTGGCCTGGGCAAAATGCATCTGCACAGGGCATAGGGCAATGGCTGGGACAGTGTAGTGCCCGACTACCACCTGCACGGACAGGGTGGCCACAGCATGTCATGCTGGGGGGTCACTCTCACCATGACTGATCAGTGACCATGGCATGGCTAGGTTCCCCCATAGTGCTATACAGTATTTCTCTTAAGTGATATCTATGAGTTTCCTTTTCTGGGGCCCAATCACTGACATACCTGCTTGGTGTGTGTGCTCACATCCCATTTTTGGGTGCACACAGTTCCTCCAGGAACATGCACTATGTACTAGCTAGCAGACTGTCTGCAGTTAGCATGTGTATGGCTGGAACACCGTGCAGGGTGCAGCGGGTGGAGACTGACTGTGCCCTCTGCTGGTGAATGTCAGATAGTGGTGGGGGCAGCTGAGCTTTTCTAGGCCTACTGTCTGTCTGCCAGTGCCCTATGTGATGCGTACAGATCTGCAATGACTGCCCTGTAGGGTGCCTATTCCCCAGCAGGACTGTGGTTGATGGTCCCCTCTACTGCCACCATTGCAGAGATGCAGAATGTGGATCTGTTGGTGGGAGATCCTGTCCCCCACCCAACCACCGCCCTTCTCTTATAACATGTGACCATGGAAACCACACAGGATATGCACTATTCTGGGTGCACCATATTCCACAAGGGCTAGACATGACTGGGAAATACAGATGGACACAGGTGTATTCTAGGTGTGTCTGCAAGGACTACCTATCACACACAGGCACTGATGGGGACCTGCAGCACAGCCTATCTCAGCCAAGCCAGGAACTGTGGACCAGGTGCTGGGCGCCCCACCTCACCCTCAGGGTGAGCACAGGAACCGCATAATGTCACGATCTGTAGCTACTCTGTGTCTGTAACACACACGGTCATTTCCCCCTACCAGACTGGGGTGCTATAGAGGCGCACACCCCATCTTATGAGCAGATGTAAGCTGCTGATCTGCATGTGCAGTGCATCATGGGTACGGGTGGGTTTACCCTATCCTGGTAACTACAGCAGACAGTTTGTGTGGTGACTTGCAGTCTTTCTGTAGCCAGCCAGCGGTGTGTTAGATGTTATAGAGATGTAGCCCATTGGTTACTTCAATGACTGCGAAGGCAGAGGTCATAGGTTTGATCCCACAGTGGTGTTATTTAATAAGGCTGTCTGAGGCTTTTCCTTTTATTTTAAATCAGTGCTGCCAGCAAGAACACCCTCACAGTGCCGTAGCCTAAGGTGACTCATAAGGCGCACTATAGAGCGCCCTGTAAGGCACCCTATAAGGCGCCCTATAGGGCACATTATAAGGTGCCTTGGTGGACAGTGCATTTTATAATGTGCCCTATGGAGTGCCTTATAGGGCACCTTATGCTGCACCTTATGCTGCAACAAGGTTTGAAGAAGGGCCAAGAGAATCGAGAAGCTTGAAACACAACGTTGGGCTACATGAAATCCCGTGATTTTCGCGGGGTAGTTGCTTCAGTGATGGTCTTTGGAGAGGATCCACTGTGGAGTAAGATCTGCCGAGGTGAAAGAAAAGAGGACTTTGAATAATTGAAGGTTTTTGAAAACCACAGTGGGAAAAGAAAAGGTTTCCTTTTGATGTACACCCCATCTCCGATGCATTACCTTCTTGTGAGGGTTGGTGACAGTTAAGTGATCCTCTCTTTTTCAATTTTTCAAGTAATTCAAGTACGAATATAACTGGTATTGCTGACACATGCTATGGGGTATGGTCTCCTTAGCGTGGTTTAAAGGTTTAATTACCTTTTTTAAAAACAACGAATAAAAAGGAACACCACACCACGAGAGGATATAATGTTAAATTGATCCTCATAGTGTGAGTTCCAACAAAAAATATGATAGATGAGTGTTGCTCTTATTAGGGGTTATAGTAAATTTGTGGGGAACACTGTTGGGGATTAGGTTATGATAGCACCTTAGGTTACGGCACTGTGAGGGTGTTTTTGCTGGCAGCACTGATTTAAATTAAAAAAGGTAATGCTTCAGACAACACTGATTTAAATTTAAAAAAAGGAACTGCCTCAGACAGCCTTCTTACATAACACCAGTGCGGGATCGAACCCATGACTTCTGACTCCACAGTCATTGCAGTAACCAGTGGGCTTCTAACACTGCGCTGGCATGAACTTAGGGTTAACGCACATTAACGTGCCACGGTGCCCACTATCGCACGAGACCGTTTCCTTGCAACCTTACCTCCGGACCGCCCACTACCTTATATGGCATTCTGCACATTAACGCTGCAACTAGCGCCGGTAACATTAAGACGGTTTAGTAAACATACCCCTTAGATCCTTTTCCTGTGTGGTGATTCCTAATATGGAACCTTGCATCAAGTAACTGTAGTTAAGGAAGAACAGCTCAAAGTGCATAACTTTGCATTTGTCCTAGTCTCGCAATTTCTCAAGGTCCTCTTGCAATTTTTCATAATCCTTTTGTTTTTAACACCTTTGAATAATTTTGTGTCATCTGCAAATTTGATTATGAGTGGGCAGAGAGACTGAGAGAATTAATTTATAGATGGGTTGAGTGGAATGGGGTATAATGAGTCGCAAGAGGCTGAGTGAATCTCAAGAACATGAGTGACTAAGTAACTGTTTAGTTAATTGATTTGATATACCACCTACATAACAATATCAAGATGGTTTTACAATAAATCAAATATACAACAATACAAAGAAAAATAAAAAACTAACAGCTTTGATGGAACACAGAGAGGAAAGAAGAGATAGAAGGAAAAACAGTAGCCAAGACAAAAAGCAGTGTGACATAAATGAAAGAATAGAAGGAACATAAGAAATGCCATACTGGGGCAGACCAAGGTCCATCAAGCCCAGTATCCTGCTCCAACAGTGGCCAATCTAGGTCATACGTACCTAACAGTACCGGCTCGTCTCTTCCTCCACCTACTGGGCCATATGGCCATGACTGTCCACATCACGCCCTCAGCCCGCTTACACATGTGGACAGCCCAGTGGTGCCTATGCTCACAGTGGACTCAGGCCACAGGCCAGCAGTGTTGTACCTCTCCTGCCAGTTGCCTGAAGCGTTCTGCCCTTTCTCTTGGGAGGACGGTAATGTGTCCAATTGAGCACCTATGAACTCCAGGCTTTGGGCTGGAGAGAGATGGGATTTGGGGTAGTTGATGACAAACCCCAGGTACTGCAAAAGGAGGGTTGCACATTCTGTGGCCTGACTGACCTCTGAGGCTGTACCATCCCTGATGAGCCAGTCGTCCAGGTAGGGGAAGGGGCAATACAGTCTCAGAGGTCCCACCACCACCAGGCATTTGGTAAAGACCTTTGGCTAGGAGACCAGGCCAAAGGGTAGCACATTGTACTGGTAGTGCCCTTCTCCCACCTCAAACTGTAGGTACTGCCTGTGGGAGGGGTGGATCTGTATGTGAGCATACACATCCTTTAGGTCCAAGGAGCACAGCCAATCTCCCCGGTGGAGGTACGACAGCAGTGTTCCAAGGGACAGCATCTTGAACTTCTCCCTCACAAGAAACTTGTTTAAGTTTCTCAGGTCTAGTATGGGCCTGAGGCCTCCTGTCTCTTTGGGACAAGGAAGTATCTGGAGTAGAAGCCTTTCCCCCATAGATGTTTGGGTACAGGCTCCACTGCGCTGCCCCTGAGCAGACCTGCGAGCTCTGAGAGCAGAAAGGTCTGGTGAAGGCGACGTTGCACTGGATCTCTTGGAAAGAACCTGGGAGGTACCTGCTGTAGGTGGAGGAGGTATCATTCTCTTACCACCTGCAGTGCTCACTGGTCCAAGGTGACAATGGCCCACCTGTGGGCAAAGAGTGCCAAGTGCCACCCTGTGGGATAGTGAAGGTCTCCCGGGGGAGGGGAGGCCCTGCCCCAGGAGTCAAAAGCTCCCCCCCGGGCTGGACAGGAGCTGGGGCCTGGGGATTTTGTGCTTTTGGCTTCTGAGCTTCTTGGCTTTGTCTTTTAGGGTAAGAATCCTGTTGCTGGCCTGGGAAGGGCTGGTAGTAGTGACTCTGATGAAAGGGCCCCTTTTTCCTCGGAACAGGGGTCTTTTCCCCGATGGTTTCTTATGGGGAAAGGATGAGCCTCTGTCGAGTCACCATGTCGGCCTCGATCTCAGCCACCTTGTCGGCCATAGATTTGCCAAACAAGTTCTCCCCAGTGCAGGCGATGACGAGCAGCTTGTCTTGGACCCATTGCTTGAGGTCTGAAGACTGCAGCCATGCTTGGCATCGGGTGCCAATGCCAGCCGCTGCTACCTCAGCTGCTGACTCAAAGCCATCATAGGCTGCCCAGGAAAGGAACTCAGCGCAGTCCTTGATCCCGGAGGTCAGGGATTGGAACCATTGGAGGGGTTTCCCGGTAAGTCCCGCTGAAAACCCAGACAATTCCCAGGTTAGGGCCTTCAGGTACATGCCTATTTACAGTTCATAGGCTTGAATCCGGCAACCCAGCATGGAGCCCTGGTAACACTTTTGCCTGAGGGCATCAAGGGCTCTAGCATCCCTTCCAGGAGGAAAAGAGGAGCGGGTATTCTGGCTCTTAAGTTTCTGCATGGTCAACTCAACAACCATGGAGTTATATGGGAGTTGGGGCTTGTGTAACCCGGGGCCCTTCCGGATATGATACATGGCATTGAGGCGCTGGCCCACCATTGGCACCAAGGTCGGTGTCTCCCACATATTAAGTAGCAGCCGCTCAAGGATCGACTGCACGGGCACTTTGAGAGTCTCCTTGGGTGGAGACTCATACTGGAGAATCTCCAGTTCCACAATGCGTGGATCTTCCTCCGCCTCGGTTTGCACTGAGGGGGCTCTGGTCATATCCTTGACATATTCGTGGAAGGCCACATCTTCCGGAGGAGAATGGCACCAGGGTGATGGGTCCGAGGGAATATTTTGGTGCTATTTGGTTTTTGGGGATGCCTTGTCATCGGTCTCCCACTTGGAGTCGAGTGGTGATGATGAGTCTGAGGCCCTGCAACTCATAACATAGAGGCCGGGGCAGAGTGGCCAGTGGCTTACGGAGGAAACTGGCTGGGAAGGATCGGATGCCCAAGGAATGGGACCGAGAGCTTACCTGAGGCCGATGGTGCTTGGAGCTTGGCTTGATGACCAGGGACTCCCCTGCAGTTGGAGGCCCGATCATTGGGGCAGATAATGAAGATGAAGCAGCCATCACTGCCTGCTGTAGAGCCAGGATAGCAATGATGTTCTGCTGCAAGGCTGCCATTCTGGTTTCGAAGCCAGAAGGCTCCGCAGTTTTCAGTGCAGGCAAAGAGGACCTCGGGCCCGGCGTCAGCACTCTAGCGAGGCATCCTTGACGAGGACTACAGTCTCGAGGAACCTTGCACGGTCTCTGCTGGCCAAGGAATCTTGAGGACCTTGGTAGGGTGCTTCTCAGAGCCATCCAAGTCCCTCCGGGTGGTTTTACTGGGTTTCTCCAGTGCAACCTTGGTGGACTTCGAGGTTTTTATTTCTTCTTTCTCTTGGGGTCCGATGTCTTCTCGGAGAAGCCACCGCAGCAGGACTCCGAGGACGCTCAGGCCTCACAAGAAGTGCTGGGCTTGGAGCTCGGCGTTGGGGAGGCCGGTGCCGAGTCAGACCTGGGGAACAGTTTTTCCTGTAACTCCAACCTCTTTTTATTGGTTTTAGGCAGCATGGCCTGGCACAGGTCGCAGGAGGTGGTGTCATAGTCCAAGAGCAGGCAGCAGTCATGGTTTGACTGCAGCGGTCGCATTTTTTGAAATCACCAGGGGACATGTTGGGGAACACCCAGATGAGGTCGACGTCCCCTGGGCGAAAAAGGGTGCGAACACCGGTCAAGGTTAGCCTCGATCAAAAAAGACAAAAGGAGCCAGGAACAGCACCGGTGACGGCATCGGTTTGAGGTGGGAAGAGGAGTCAGTACGCAAAACGGGAAACTAACTATTTTAAGGATAATTAGCAAGGATTTTTCCGGGGAAACAGGACAGATGTCTATTGGGCTCCACGGAAAAAAGGAGACTGAGCAAGATGGCACCCTTGGGTGGGAAGGGGACCACGCATGCATGGTAGCATGCCCCAAAAGCTTTCTTTGAAAGCTGGGGAAATGCTTCGCGTGGGCTCAGTCAGCACCAACGTCACCCATATGTGAGGACTGACTTCCTGCTTGTTCCTGGAGAACATGTGATTGAGAGTCCCTATATCAGTATTACACCTTCAGCATGAATTAGATTGTAAAAGACCTACTCTATGCACACGCAAAGGGGTCCAAATGGAATGGTGAGCTAATAAAAATAGAGTTTGAGCCAGGCTACTGGACATCATGGGTTTAACTGTGTGATTCCAAAATGTATTTCAGTTAATCACATCCTGTGGCATATCAATATCAGTTTCCCATGTTCGCCTAAGTCCCAGAAATGATGGACCATTATTATCTTTTAGTAGTTTATAGAAGACAACAACCCCACAACATTATGGAACCTCCACCACATTTAAGTATAGGAAGGGTTTATTTTTTGCTTATAAGCTTAATTTCTTTGCCTGTAAATGTATCACTGGTCTGCATTGCCAAAGAGCTCAAGTTTAGTTTCATCTGTCCACAGAACATTTTCCCAGAAGGATTGTGGTTTCTTAAGGTGGGTTTGGGCAAAGATCAGGCGTGTCTTTTTGTCTTTGAGCAGTTAGGTCTTCCTTGGCCTTTGCCTATGAAGTCCTTCGTTTAGTATGTGGCGTATGGTGAGGGTTGAAACCACCACTCCAGATTGCTCCAAGTGAGCGTTAAGCTCTTTGGATGTTGTTTGTGGTGTTTTTCCAACAGTTCGCACTAACCTTAGATTAATTTTCCTCGTCCCACCACATCTTGGGAGGTTCTTGACAGTTCCATGAGCAGAAAGAGTTGTTACTCACCTGTAACAGGTGATCTCCGGGAACAGCGGGAATCAGTCTTCACATATGGGTATCGTCGGTACTGACTGAGCCAGTGTGGGAACGCTCCCCAGCGCTCAACTGGAGAGCTTTTGGGAGCAATCCACTGTGCCTGCGCATCTGCCTTCCTACCTTCTCAAGTCCTCTCCTCATTTGAGTTTGTAGCTGAGAGATACAGGAAAAAGAGAATACTCTACAACTCCTAAGGGAGGAGGGGCGGTTGTGAAGACTGATTCCTGCTGTTCCCAGTGATCACATGTTACAGATGAATAACAACGCTATATCCAGGAATAAGCAGGAATGCAAATTCACATATGAGACTCACTAGCTCCAAGGTACCAGACTCTAGTTGGAAGCAGTAGTATCTCCGAGACTAAAGAACAGAGCAGAGAAAGTGCGGATACAGAGAGGACCCATTGGACTCGATTGCATTAGGCAAGACCATTGCCAGGAAAATCTGGTTCCAGGAGAAGTCTGGAACGGAGGGTAGGAGCTGCAGTTAAGTCCCAAAGAGTTGCTGGAGGACAGCCCAGCTAAAGACAGCATCCCAATGGGAGTCCCTGCCAAGGCAGTAGTGTGCAATAAAGGTATGAATGGAGAACCAGGTAGCTGCTCAACAGATTTTGTCGATGGAGACGGAACGAAGACTGGCAACAGAGGTTGCCATGGCTCGCACGTTGTGGGTTATGATGTGACCCTCTAGGGAGAGTCCCGCTTGAGCGTAGGCAAAAGAAATGCAGTCCACAATCCAGATGGAGTGTGTGCTTCGTAAATGGCAGTTAAGAACATAAGATATGCCATACTGGGTCAGACCAAGGTCCATCAAGCCCAGTATCCTGTTTCCAACAGTGGCCAATCTAGGTCATAAGTACCTAGCAGTTTCAAGGTGACTTGGATAAAAGGAAATGAATAATTGAGAGGATTTCCTGTGATTCTTGGTTCTGTGCAAGTAAAAAATCAGTATGCACTTGCAATCTAAAGTGTGTAGCGCTGCTTCAGCCCTAGAGGCAGTGGTCTGGGGAAGAAGACTGGTAGTATCACCAATTGATTGAGGTAGAAGGGTGAGACCACCTTCAGAAGGAAGTGTGGATGAGTATGGAGAACCATCTTGTCGTGGTGGAACCAGATGTATGGAGGATCTGACACTAAAGCCTGCAGTTCATTGATGTGGCGAGCTGAGGTGACGGCGATGAAGAATATTATCTTCCAAGACAAGAATTTTAAAATGGTTGCTAAAGGCTCAAAGGGAGGCTTCAGAAGTTGCACTAGGACTACAATGAGGTCCCAGGCCACTGGTGGTGGTTTGATCGGTGGCTTGGACAGCAGGGGATCCCACATAAATCATTGCAACAAGGGATGTGAAGAAATAGGATGCCTGTCCACTGGCCTATGATAGTCAGAGTTCATCTGAGTGCCATCTCAGTCTGAGTTAGTCTCGAGACCTGCCAAGGACAAGTGGAGGAGACATTATAAGAGGAATTCCACCAGGCAGGCAGAGGGGTCAGTATGTTTCGGGGTACACCAGAGTGTGAATCTTCACCATTTGAAGACATAAGAATGTCTGGTAGATGGCTTGCGAGATGCAAGTAGGATGGTCTTTGACTTGTTGTGGAAGGTCGAGTTCCACAAAGATTATGCTTTCAGCAGCCACGCCATGAGACAGAAGGCTTATGGATTGAGATGGAGAAGCATCCCATGATCCTGAAAGAGGAGGTTGGGTGCATGTTCCAGGTTGAGAGGTGAGTCTGAATCAGATGAATCAGCAGAGGAAACCATGACTGATGGTGTAAGGGGCTTTTAGGATCATGAAGCCCTTGTTGGTCTGCAGCAGAGGGTTTTGGGTATTAAGGGAATGGGTGAGAATGCATAAAGTAGTCCCTTTACCCAACAGAGAAGGAAGGCATCCGTTGCCTGGCAGTTCCAGGAGGGAAGCCTTGAGCAAAACAGTGGAAGTTGTGCATTCTTCTGGTGGTGGACAGATCTATTCTGGGGGTCTCCCACATGTGGAAGAGCCAAGATGCCATTTCCTGCTTTAAAGTCCACTCGTAAGGACATAGGATACAGCTGAGTCTGTCCGCAAGGAGATAGAGTTCGATTGAGAAATACATGCCCTGAGATGGATGCGATGTGTAATGGAGAAGAACCAGAGACAAAGGGCTTCCTGGCAGAGTTGATAGGAACCCATTCCTCCCTGCTTGTTCACAAAGAACATGGCCACCTGGTTGTCCATTTGGACTACGACCTGTTTGCCCAAAAGTTGGGGTTGAAAAACCCAGAGAGCTTTCAAGAGAGCACATAGCTCTGGGAGGTTGATCTGCAACTGAGATTACCATTGTGCCCACTGCCCCTGTGTGGTGAGAGACTGTCTAGATGCACTCCCCACCCGAGTTTGGGTGCATCCGTTGTTAGGGTGCATTGAGGTGGAGGCATCTGAAAAGATGACCTTCCGAGAAGGTTTTGAGGGGAGCACCACCACTGAAGTGAGGTGACAAGTGAAGGGGTGATGCAGATATTGTCTGAGACATGTCCTGTTGCCTTGGTCCATTGAGACGACAGAGTCCATTGGGCTTGCTGCATATACAGGCTGGCATAGGGGATGACACTGACTATGGAGGCCATGTGCCCCAGAAGGCGCAGCATTTCTTGAGCTGTTACAGCACTGTGATGCCTTATGTTGTTGGCAAGCGCGATGAGCCAGGCAGAGCAATCCTGTGGAAGGAAAGCTCAGGCCTGATGAGTGTCCAGAAGTGCTCCGATGAATTCGAGCTGCTTGGATGGGACCAGGTGGGCTTGGGGGTGTGACTAAGATGGCGGCATGAGGCTGAACGTAGTTTGGCGGTGTTTACTTTTTCTTAATTTTTTTACCTCTGTATGGTGCCTAAGAAGAAGGGGAAGGGGGCAGCCAAGGAATTCAAAGCTACCCCAGAGGTCCCCAAGTTACCGTCGATTCTCGCTCAGCTCCAGAAGACCTCAGTTTACCAGAAAGCTACAAGTGAAGCCTCTGCTGCAGGTTCAGATGGTGGCACACATTCACTGCTTGGAGGTATAACCAGCTCGGCACCACAGTCAAACTCGTCCCCGCTGGCCCAACGTTCTCCGGTTGTTACATCAGCTACGTTGGCGGTCCCGATGCTCGCTCTTTCCTCCATAGGGGGGGAGTTCGAAGGTTATAGCGGATGGTTCCGCAGTCCTCTGGCTGGGAGGAGGTGTTGCCAGTGAATGGAGAGTCTGCTGGTGGGGAACCATCAACTTCTATACCATCAGAGTCCATGGCTTTGTCACCTGGGTCGCTAGGGGTCCTAGGTTCTTCCTCTCATGTATCTGGGCCTTCTTCACCTTCGGAAGTCTCACTGACTTTGATTTGGAACTTGTTGCTGCAACTTCGGGAAACTATTTCTAAGAGTGCGGCCGAACTGAAGGTATTGGTTCAAACAATGGATTTAGTTGCTCAGAAGCAAGAATCTTTACAACAGGAAATATCTACAAAAGTTTCTGAATTGGATAAGAGGGTTACAGCAGCTGATCAAGTGACTGAGACATTGGTTAAGGACAGAGCTATAATTCGTAGAAAATTGGAAGTGTATGAGAACTGGATGAGATGCTTAAATCTATGGGTTTTGAATTTCCCTTGTGTAGATAATATGTTACCGACAGATGTATTTAAAAGATGTATTTAATAAATACCTGTTAGATGTTTTGAAGATCTCGGAGGCAGCTATTCCTCCTTTAAATAAGGTATATTTTCTGCCGATAGGCAAAGCTAGTGTAAATATTGATGTACAACAATCTACGGATGTTTCTGCGATTCTAGAAACTTCTAGTTCTGAAAGTAAAGAAAGGGCAACTCTGTGTTTCTTTTGTTTTTGAGCAGGATTTGAATTTAATTTTGCGTCTTTATATTAAGAAAATGAGCGAACCATTTTTTGGTCAGCTTGTTAGAATATTTCCTGATGTGGCATGGTCTACACAGGAAAAGTAGAGAGCCTTTTTGGCCCCACCTGGACTACTGTAATACGATTTATCACGGACTACCCGCCACCCACATTAACCCCCTATGAACAGCCTTAAACACCACAGCAAGAATCATCCAGAAAGCGAAAAGACATGATCATATCATTCCAATCCTAAGAGAACTTCACATCCTTCCTCTCGAAGCAAGGATTAAATTTATTTATTTTATTTATTTATTTATTTAATTCTCTTATATACCACGCTATTCTGCATCAGTGCGGTTTACATTGAACAAACTGAAATTACATTGAACAGGGCATTATAACTTGGAGATAACTATTTTACAGGGAACATGGGCTATGGAGGGTTAAGTGGCTTGCCCAAGACCACAAGGAGCACCTGTGGGACTAGAAACCCCAGTCCTTCCGGCCCAAGGTTGCTGTCCTCTAGTGGGATTTGAACCCCCGACCTTCCGGCCTGAAGTACCTTGCCCCAACCACTAGGCTGCTCCTCCACTCCTATATATAAATACAAATCTATCCTACTCATCCACAAAGCCCTCCATCAAACGCAGACTTCTCAACTGCGGACTCTACTACCCCAGCCTACCCTCAACAGACCAACCCATCAGAGCACCAGCAACACACTCACCATCCCCCACGAAGGAACTAAGTTCAATCAACAGACCTGCAACAGGGCATTCGAACTGTATGCACCCTCCCTCTGGAACTCCCTCCCAAACCCGATCCAAAGCAACAGAGACCTCTCCACATTCTGGAAACAACTAAAAACCATCCTATTTCAAGAATATCTTGGACCAGAAAAAGACTTTTCTCACTGACTGCACTTCCAGCCCCCAGACCTACCCTCTCCACCATCAACTAAGAGACTTGCGTCTTATGTCTAATTTGTTACTTTCTGTTTCGAATCATCAATGTTGGCCCTCTTGGTGACAGCCCCCCCCCCTTTTTTCTGTTGACTTGATTACTGTCCCCCCCCCCCCTTTTTTGTTAAACCGCTTTGACCCGGTGAAAAGTGGGATATAAATGTAGTTAAATAAATAAACAAAATAAAATAAATAAAATAAGATCTGAAACATTATCCCTAGGTGCTTCCTTTATGCTTCAATATCCTTGTAAATGTATAGTCAGCTATCTGAATGTGAAGTATGTGTTCTTATTACCTGATCAGTTAAGAGCTTTTTTGGATCTCAAGAAAATTGCAACGCCTGCCAGTTCTACTCCTTAAACTTGAGTTCTGAATAGATAGTCAATGGATACTCACTTATGGCCTTGTTTCTGTATTATATCTTATATCTTTGTTTGTTCCACTATATTCGTCTTTGCCCCCGTGTTTCTTTTTTTTTTTTGTGGCTAATGGAGTGCTGGTCATTTGATTTGTGAGGTCTTCTATGTGAGATCTCTGTTACCTTGATGTATTTTTATAATTTCCTTATATGATCTGGTAATCCACTGGTATTCATATTTCTTTTTAAGAGCGTATGCTTGTTATGTTCTTTTTTCAAAATAAAAAATAATAAATTGGATGGGATCAAGTGCGATTTTGGAATGTTTAGGACGAATCCCAGATCTTGGAGAACAGTGATGATGCAATGAAGAGATAGTTTTACCTCTTGGGGGGGATTGTCACCCGATTAGCCAGTCGTTTTAAGTAGGGGAAGACTAAGATCCTCAAAGTACGAAGGTAGGTGGCAACAACTACTATGCAATTTATGGGGTGTGGAGGCTAACCCGAAGGGGAGCACCCGATATTGGTAGTAGATTTGTTAGAACTGAAAATGCAGATACTGCCTGTGTTGAAAGTGGATCAGTAAATGTGTGTATGCCTCTTTGAGGTCTACAGAACATAGTCAGTCTGAAGGGAAAGCATTTTGAATTTTTCTCAAACGAGGAATTTGTTTAGGTTCCTTAGATCTAGGATGGACCCGAACCTTCCTGTCTTCTTGGGGATAAGAAAGTAAGAAGAATAGAAGCCCCTGTCCTTTTGGGTGGGTGGAATTCTTTCGACAGCCCCCCGAGCTAACGGGGTGGTCACCTCAAATGATAGGAGATTTGTCTGCAAGGTGTTTGCGGGATAATCCCTTGTGGAGGTGGTAGGGGCAAGCTTTCAAAATGAAGCAAATAGCTCCTTTGGACGATGTTGAGAGTCCATTGTTCTGATGTGATGAGGTGCCACCTATGGGCATAGGAACAGAGTTTGCCTGCTATATGTAGGGGTGGGGGACCCTGCCAAGTCAGAGTAGGTATGCTCTCTAGGAAGGAGTAAAAAACTAGGTGCTGGCTCTGGTTGTGCAGCTGGTTGTGACTTAGACATCTTAGGCTTTTTGGGCTGGCAAGGGCCCTGCTGTCTCTGCTATTGCTGCTGAGGTTGGTATGCAGCTGCAGGTGGATAAGAAGGATAATATCGTTTCTTCTTAGGGATAGAAAGACTTCTTTGGATTAGTCTTTCTCCTAGAGGGGTCTAATGTTTTTCTGGAAAGGCTTTTGAGAGTGAGATCATCTGTCTCAATCTTTCTGGCCTTTTCTCTCCAACCCTTGCCAAAGTGGTTCTCTCCAGAGATGGAAATATTGACCAATTTATCCTGAACCCACTGCTCAAGATCAGATGCCTGGAGCCAAGCCATTCTGCGAGTACCGATGCAGACTGCTGAAGCTCTGCTAGATGACTCAAAAGCATCCAAAGATGCTCTGGTAAGAAATTTGGATGTATTCTGATTTTGCCTGATTAAGGTCTGGAATGCATCACGTTTGTCATCAGGAAGGATAGGGGCAAGGTTCTCTAGATCCCTGGAGATATTCTTGAGATACATGCCTATACAGAGCATGTAGGAAGTAATCCTAGAAGCAAGTATGCATGCCTGAAAACACCGACGGCCAAAGGCATCAAGAGTTCTAGAGTCCTTGCCTGGAGGCATGGAAGAATGATTCTTAGAACTCTTGATGAGCCACATCGCCGATTCCACCACCATAGAGTGGTGTGGAAGTTGAGGCTTTTGGAAGCCAGGGTATGGTGGAACTCGGTACATGGTATCAAATCTTTTGCTGATAGGCGGAACAGTTAGTGGTGGCCTACCACATAGGTAGCATTAGATCCTACAGGATACGATGCACCGGTAACGTGGCTGCTTCTTTGGGTGCCAAGGGGTATTGCAGGATTTCCAACTCCTTTGCCCTTGGTTCTGTCTCTGATGTCACAGTAATCTGTAGGCTTGCTGCCATGTCCTGAATGAAGCCTTGAAAACATATCCTCTGGCAGGGACAGACACCGCTCATGAGGAGGGGAAGGATCGGAAGGAAGATCCTGGGTTACTCTGAAATCCTCTGATGCATCACCAGAATTGGAGGAGATAAGAGTATGATTCTGACAGAAAGCCAAGTATCGACGGTCTTGTGTCGATGTCAAGGCCCGATGCCGATACCGATGATTGGTCGGTGTGGCATCAGGAACCTGGTGGGCAACAACGATGCCTGTTGGTTCCAAAGGAAGCATCAGAGGGAGAGGGTCCCTTGCTGCAGGTTTGAGGTCTGGCATCAGCTCCAGAGGTATCGGCTGTGGGCTGGATGCCAACACATGCATGGCTGGAGCTGTCAATACTGATGGTACCCAGGCTGCCAGGAGTACTGCCAAACTCCTTTTCGATAGCCAGGATGTGCTGGTTAAGGCCTATGCCTGGGTGGAATCCCACTTGGGGCTCTGAGCCACCGTTCCAGGGCATGGAACCAGTAGCTCTCTGGAGGTAGAGACCTCGGGAGCACCCTGGGGCCCCTGTAGTGTTTTGGAGGGCTGTTTGGCAGGCCTGTCAGCATTGGATGCACCTTTCAGTGAATCTTGATGATGAAGGGACTTACCACGAGGATTGGTATCAAGTTTCGATGACTTAGACTTAGTCTTATGTTTAAACTTTGAGGAGACCTGAGAACCAAGAGAAGAGCCACTGAAATTGAGTCCGGAGCAAACAGAGAACCATACTGTCTGGCTCTGTTCTTTAGGCCTCTTTTTGTCATTTGTTGGCACAAAGAACAATCAGTCAGTAAATGGTCTGGACCCAAACATTTTAAATACCAGTCATGTTTATCGATAACTGATATTGTACCAGAACACTTGGTACATTTTTTGAAGCCGCTGATGTGTTTTTTCATCATGGCGTAAGAAAAGTAGGCTAAGGCCTAATTTAGTGATGAAACTACCAAAACTGGAAAAAAATGAAAAATTAAAGAAAATATTTTAAAAAGAAAAGAAAAATCGGGACCAGTATCAGGGAAGGTATTGGCGTTGACGGAAAGGTAGAACACAGATTTAAATAACAAAATGACGTTTTCCGGCGGTGACAGGAAAGAAACAACCTGCTGGATCTGCGGAAAATGAAGAACTGAGGAGAGGACTTGGGAAGGCAGATGTGCAGGCGCAGAGGATTGCTCCCAAAAGGTTTCCAATTGGAAGCTGGGGAGCGTTCCCACGTGGGCTCCATTGGTACCGACGATACTCATTAGGTGAAGACTATATTCTTGCTTGTTCTTGGAAATAACTTCTTAATAACACTGTGAACTGTGGACACAGGAATCCCAAGGTCTTTAGAGATGGCCTTGTATCCCCTTTGAAGTTTGATCTTTGGTGATAATGGCTTTTCTGACTGTCTCAGGCAGCTCTCTCTTGTCTTCTCCATTGTGCAAACGGAAAAGGGAGTGAATGTGACCATTTTAAACATTAGAGCCATCTATCATTGGCTGATTCAAGTCATGTCAGTACTGACAATTGATCACAGATGCATCTAATTTTACTGCAGCGGAAATGTGGTTCTTCTGTTCAAACTGATTTGAATTGTTTTTAAGAGTGCCAATAATCATGTCCCTATCCTAACCCCTAAACCCAACAGTGTTCCTCACAAATTTACTATAACCCCATATAAGAGCAACACTAATCTATTAAATTTTTGTTGGAACGCACACCATGAAGATCAATAATGTTATATCTTCTCGTAGTGTGTTGTTCCTTTTTATTCTTTAAAAAAGAGGGGAATAACACCCCTATACAATACCAAGGAGACCAAACCCCTTAGTATGTGCCGGTAAAAACAGTTCCTTTGGCTTAATTATGTTTTGTAAGTTTTTTAAATGAAAAGGAAGAGTCCCTTAGCTGTTACAAGCAGTTCTCCACTATAGAGAAATGATTCACCGGAGGTAGAATCACTCTTAAAGGAGGAATCAAGTCTTCTCCCACCGCCGATTCAAAAACCCCCCAGCACTTCAGGGTCCACCATTTCTCGACAGCTAACTCTCTCCGAAGACCATCATGAACAGCAACTATCCCGTGATAATTCACAGACTAATAGTAACCCAACATTGCGTTTCAAGTCGTCAGACCCTCTTGGCTCTTTTTCAAACTTCGTTGCTCCGAAACTTACAAAAAACTTACAAAACATAATTAAGCCTAAGGAAATGTTTTCACCGGCACATACTAAGGAGTTTGGTCTCCTTGGTATTGTATAGGGGTGTTATTCCCCTCTTTTAAAGAATAAAAAGGAACAACACACTACGAGAAGATATAACATTATTGATCTTCATGGTGTGTGCTCCAACAAAAATTTAATAGATTAGTGTTGCTCTTATATTTATTTATTTAGAAGGATTTAGTATACCGCTTTATCATTAAATCAAAGCGGTTTGGCACATCAAACAATCAATAATAATGTGTGGTCTGTAGCATGCAGTGGGAGAACTAAGAAGAGTGGTGTGTGGTGCAGTGTATCCGATTTTATCGGTGAGCTATTTACATAATGAGCAATATACATATATACAATAATGGAGCCGTGTGAAAGGTGCGCTAGGGTCATGATCCTGTATTGTCTTGAAAGTAGTAAAAAGGAGTCATTTATGTGAGGTCCTTGAAATGTTCTTTAAATAGAGCAGTCTTAAGAAGTTTTCTGAAGTCCTTGAGGTCTTTGGTTGATCTTAGGTGATCTGGGAGGGAGTTCCACATAGCGGGTGCTGCCAGGGAGAGTGCTCTACTTGATGTGGCCTGCTTTGTTTTAGCAAATTCCTTTGGTGTTCTGATGGTGTCTGAGGTTCCTTTTCTTCTTGGTCTCTTGCTGTCAACGGTTTTTATGAGTGGTTGTAGCTGTCAGCTGTAGAGGTTGTGTATTATTTTGAATATGTGTAAAAGTACTTTGAATTGGACTCGAGAGCTGATTGGGAGCCAGTGTAGGTGGTACAGTATGGGAGTGATGTGGTCGTGATTTGTGCAATCTGTTATGAGTCGTGCGGCTGTGTTTTGTGCTAGCTGTAGTGATTTTGTCGTCTTTTTTGGTAGCCCCTGGTAGATGTGATTGCAATAGTCTAGAGTGGGAGTGATGATGGCTTGACAGACTGTTCGGAAATGTTCATGAGCGAGGATGGGTTTGAGCCTTCTGACTGTCCTCATTTTGATGTAAGCGCTCTTTGTGATTTTTGCAATGTGGGATTGGAGGTTAAGGTCCTTGTCGAGCGTTACTCCCAGGTATTTTATTTCTTGTCTTACTGGTATGATGGTGTCATTCAGGTTGATGGTGGCCGAGGGTGAAAATGTCTGATTTCTTGTAATGAATAGTGCTTCAGTTATATTGTAATTTATTGACAGATTGTTTTCCTGAAGCCAGTTTGCCATTTGTTGGAAGCAGTTGGCTATGTTGGAGTAGTCCGGGTTGTCCAGATCGATTGGTGTGAATATCATTATGTCGTCTGCGTATAAGGTGTATTGAATCTTGTGGTCCTTGATGATGGCGCAGATGGGTTGTATGTAAAGATTGAAGAGCAGGGCGGAGAGAGCCGAGCCTTGTGGGACTCCCTGTGTGGCTCTGAAAGGTTGAGAGGTCTTTGTTCAACACTTGACTTGTAGCTGTCTGTTGGTGAGGTAAGATGTAAACGAGCTCAAGGTGGTACTGTGTAGGCCCGCCTCCTGAAGTCTGGTTAGTAATGTTGTGTGGCAGACAGTGTCAAATGCTGAGGAGATGTCTAGGAATATCATGAGGATGCCCATTCTGGTGTTGTCGATCGTCCTCAACAGTCTGTCGAATAGCTGTATCAGTAGGGTTTCAACCCCATGGCTGGGTCGGAAGCCATGTTGATTGGGGTCCAGGGGATTGTGGATATATGGGGTTATAATAATCATGTCCCGGCAATGTCCCAGTTTTTATACTATTTCCTTTTTTAATTGTTCTTGTTTTATTTGATTCTTATATATGTAAAATATGTATGCATATATAGTCTAAAGCCATTTCACTGGCCACTTTTTTTTTTTTTTTTAGGAGATACTGAACTTTCTCTCTAAAACTTACTTTTGCATCCCAGACAATCTGGTTTTAGAACCCATCATGGTACAGAAACTGTTACAAAAGCTCTGGTTAGTAATATACATAGTCAACTTGACTCCCATGAATCTTCCCTTTTGGTGTTTTTAGATCTTTCAAGCTACTTTTGATACTATTAATCACTTCCTCTCTTGCATCAACTTGCTGAGACTGGTATCACTGATACAGTCCTTAAATGGTTTGCCTCATTTCTTGAGGACTGTATGTTTCAAGTATTAACTGAGGACAAGACCGCTTCATTGCTCTCCTCAGTTCCCTGTCTCCAGTACTCTAACATCTTCCTCACACCACTTCTTAGGCTGATACAAAATCAGGCCATTACTTCATTCTGCTATGCTGATGATGCTCTTCTTGTCTTACTCTTCAACCTCTTTGTCTCCACATCTTTCATCCATCAACTCATGCCTCAATTCTATTGCAGCCTGGCTGGCAGCTCACCTGAAATTAAATCTTGATAAATCTCAGGTATCATGGATTACTAAGAGAGTATTTCCACAAAAACACATAGCTCTCAAATATTTGGCACCTAAGTAACATTGGTAAATACACTAAAATACCTCAGTATCATCTTTGATGCTCAGCTCTCCTTTGACTCCCAAGTGGCAGCAACAACTTATTTATTTTATTTATTTATTTAACAATTCTTCTATACCGCTCTATTTTAGATCAGAGCGGTTTACATTTAACATCAACTATACAACACAAGGAAATTTGAGTTGTATTTACAATAAACAGGGAGATCAACTTGGAAGTAACTGGGGGAACTATGTACATTGTATAACTATATACATTGTATTGTATATAACTTGTTTTTCTCCTTACACCAGATACGCTCAAACCATTCCTTTCAATACATTACACTTCCTTCTTTATGCTTTGGTCAATCTTCGTCGATTACTGTAAAGCGTAGTTACTCACCTGTAACAGGTGATCTCCGGGAACAGCAGGAATTTAGTCTTCACATATGGGTATCATCAGTACTGATGGAGCCTGAGCAGGAACGCTCCCCAGCATCCAATAGGAACGCTTTTGGGAGCATCCCTCAGCAGATGCGTGCTGCCTTCCCGCCTTTCCAACTGTCCCTCTTCAGTTCTTCATTTTCCGTGGAGCCAACAGGACACATACCCTGTCACTGCAGAAAATTTCTTCTTTAAACTTGCTTTCTTGTGGTCGTGTCTGCCCCAGCACGATACCTACCGGTACCACCGGTTCTTTTTTCTTCTTTTCTAAAAAAAAAAAAATATATATCTATATCTATATATACTTTCTGAACTGTTTCTCTTCAGAAACCTTTTCTTTTTGGTGCTAGGCGCCATTTTGGGCATCAGGCCCCATTTTTCCTAGAATATGGAAAAACCAGCTAGTGGTTTTAAAAAATGTACTAAGTGTGGTGGTACCATTTCCGTCACCGACACCCATGACTGGTGTCTTAAATGTTTAGGCCCTGACCATTCTCCATCTGAGTGTCTCTCTTATATGGGGATGACTAAAAGGGGAAGACAGAATCGGGCTGCAAAGCTCGGTACCCTCTTTTCTTCGGATGCCAGGTCCATTGCATCGACGTCTTCAAGAGCCTCATCTTCCTCCCATGGATCTCAGGTAACTAAACATAAGAGCCGGTCCTCAAAGGGTAGATCTCCTTCAAAGCATCGAGAGGCCATTGGCATTGCCTTGAGGAAACTACACCGGCAAAACAGCCCCGGCGGGAGGCTTCGGCCTCCAAAGCATCAACGGGGTTCCAGGATGTTCTCGAGGCCTCGACCTCGGCAGAACTACTGGTGCCATGTTCAGGGTGTTCCGGCCAATTTTCCCGGTACCGATACCCATTGGCAGCGTCGATAGACCAGAGATTCCTCGCTATCGAACGCAGTCTTGCAGCTCTCCTTACAGCTACGGTACCGTTGACACCGGGGGTTCAACGGGCACCAGTACCGATGCCGGTACCAGCACCGACGGTACTGGCACCGGAGGGAATTCTTCCCATGCCGACTTTTTCTGGCATCGACAGATCGGTACCGGACCAACTCGGTACCGACTTCAATAGATACGGAGACCATGCTTTGCATGAACATCGGGATCAGAGATACTTCGAATCCTCCGATTCTGATGACTCTGATAATTCTGCCAGTACCAGAGTGTTTCTCCTGGAAGACTCCTCTTCTCCCCAACGCAGAATGTCTCCTCCAGAAGACATGTCTTTTCAGGATTTTATTCGTGCTGTGACCCGAGGACTTTCAATCATGGTAGCTCCTGAAAAAGAACCTAGAGCAAAGGAATTGGAAATTGTCCAGTACCCTAAAGCTCCCAAGGAGGCAGCCACTTTGCCCATTCATGAAATTCTTTATGATTTGATGCTCAGAATGTGGGAGACATCTTTGACCACATCTCCTCATTCTAGGAGACTCGATACCATGTATTGAGTTCCACCATGTCCTGGCTTTCAAAAGACTCAGCTGCCACAACATTCAATGTTAGTGGAGTCAGCCATGCGTAGGATGAAAAGTGCAAAAAGACATGCATCCAAACCTCCAGGTCGTGAATGTAGGACTCTTGACGCTTTTGGGCGTCGAACATTTCAGGTTTCCATGCTTTCAGCTAGGATCAGCTCATATATTTTATATATGGGAATGTTTCTCAAAGAGGTCACAGGAGATTTGGAGCTTATGAGCCCCCTTCTCCCTGATGACAAACGACAAGACTTCCTTACTCTTGTCAAGCATGCTCAAGATGTCTCCAAGTTTGTAAATCATGCAGCCTTTGACTGTTTTGAATGCATCAGCAGAACCTCTGCTATTGCCTTTGGTGCACGTCGGATTAGATTTGGGTACAGGATAAATTAGGAAACATCCCTTGCACAGGAGAAAACCTCTTTGGCAAGAATTGGCAGGAAAAGGCTAATGAGATAGATGCTGACAATATCACTTTAGACAGATTATCAAAATCTACAGCCAATCCAGCCAAAAAGAAACCCTATAAAAAACCCTTTTCAGCAAAAAGAGGAAGTTTTATCCATTCTATACCCAGCAAGGGAAAGTTCAGGGTCAAGTTGCCCAGAAAGGTCAACAACAACAATCCAGACAACAAAAGAAGCCAAAAGGCCTTAGAGCTCAACCAGCTCCACAGGCCCAGCCCCCTCAAGGGCTTTGACTCCTTCATAGAGAACTTAGCCTTCCTGCCTCTGAAAGGTCCAGAACCCCTAAACATTCCAGGCAGGTTGTGTCATTTTGCCAACAGATGGCACCAAATAACAGCAGAAAATTGGACTCTGCCCACTGTGGGAGAGGGATACAAGCTTCATTTTCACAGTATACTCCTTCCTACAATCGTAAGACAGTTCAATTCCCAAACCTCTACAGACAATCTACTGGATCGAGAGGTCTCAACACTCCTTGTTCAAGGAGCAACAGAGGAGGTGCCCATTCTTCAACAGGGCACAGGGTTCTACTCCCCCTATTTTCTTATTCCAAAGAAAACAGGAGGACACAGACCCATTCTAGACCACAGAGAATTGAACAAATATCTGTTCCGAGAAAAGTTCAAAATGATTTCTCTGGGAACTCTTCTGCCATACCTTCAAAGTTAGGATTGGCTTTGTTCTCTAGATCTAAAGGATGTATATACTCACATTCTGATCCATCCAGATCAAAGGAAATTCTTACGATTCCTTTTCAGGGGAATACATTTCCAATACAGGGTTCTTCCCTTTGGTCTGGCTTCGGCACCAAGAGTATTCACGAAATGCATGGCAGTAGTAGCTGCATTTCTGCGAACCCTAGGGATATTTGTCTTTCCTTACTTAGACGACTGGCTCATTGAAGGCCCCACGGTTCCAGAGACCAGCTCTGCACTGTCTCGCACAATGCGAATCCTTCAATACTTGGGATTGGTCATAAACCTCCCAAAATCCCAACTTGCTCAGTCTCAGTCCCTGGAGTTCATAGGAGCTCGTTTAGATACCAGACAGTCAAGGGCTTTTCTCCCACAACCCCGTTGTCTTCGCATAGTGCAGCTAGCTTCTCAAGCAGCGGTGAAGTCCTCCCTAACTGCTCGAGAACTACTGCAACTATTGGGACATATGGCATCCACGGTTCATGTGGTTCCCTATGCTCGCCTTCACATGCGAGCAGCCCAGTGGACCCTATCCACTTGCCAAAGAGGTTTTCTCCTGTGCAAGGGATGTTTCCTAATTTATCCTGTACCCAAATCTAATCCGACGTGCACTAATGGCAATAGCAGAGGTTCTGCTGATGCATTCAAAACAGTCAAAGGCTGCACACAGTGGACACAGGCCACAGGACATCTGTCGGACAAGATATCAAACTCACAACAACTGATTTTGTCCCTCCAATGGTGGCAATCACTGGAAAATCTTCTAGTGGGGTCTCCTTTCCAGCAACTCCTATTCCAGGCCACCCTAACAACAGATGCATCACAGGTGGGATGGGGAGCACACCTGCATCATCTCTCTACCCAGGGTACCTGGACTCCACAGAAGGCTTGTCTTCACATAAACCTCCTGGAACTCAGAGCAATCTATCTAGCTCTTCGAGTATTCCATGCCAGCTCAGCTACAAGTCAGTCCTAGTCCACATGGACAATCAAGTAGCCATGTTCTACGTGAACAAGCAGGGCGGAACAGGCTCTCTGTCGTTATGCAACGAAGCTTTGCGACTATGGGCCCTCGCCAGAGAGCATCAAATTCCCTTCTCATGGCATATCTTCCAGGCATTCAAAACCTTTGGGCAGACAAACTCAGCCGAGTACTGCTGCCTCACGAATGGTCTCTCCACCTAGACCAGGTGGCCAAGATATTTCAGATGATACCCATATGTGAAGGCTACATTCCTGCTTGTTCCTGGAGATTGCAATTTATTGTAGCCTTGCGATCTCAAAAAATTACAGTTAATACAAAGTACTGCAGTCTCTTATCTAATGCCACTAAGTACAGTCATCTTTCCCCCTCTCTCATATTCAAGCACCACTGACTCCCTCTCTCACTTTGCTTCTGTTTTAAAGTTCTTATGCTAACTCATAAGGCTCTCTATACAGGTTTTCCTCTGTCTCTTATCTTTGCTCACACTGCACAGTCCTATAAGAGCCTTTGTTCAAAAAACATCAATCTGTTAGTTATACCTCCCATTTGTCATGCATGCCTTGAGCAGTGGGTCAAGAAGCATTTTACTTTTTAGCCACCACTCTGTGGAATGTGCTTCTAATGGCTCTACAGGTGAAATCATCACTGCAGAAATTCAAATCACTCTTGAAGGACCACCTGTTTACCATGGCCTTTCAGGGGATGACGTGATAGGGAACGGTGGATACTGATTGTTTTGTTCTCAAGTATAGCGTAGTTACTCAATTGTAACAGGTGTTCTCCAGGGACAGCAGGAATCAGTCCTCATATATGGGAGACGTTGATGCTGACGGAGCCTGCACAGAGCATTTCTCCAGTTTTTAAAGAAAGCCTTTGGGATATGCTACCATGCAAACGTGGTCACCTTCCCACTCAAGAGTGCTATCTTGCTCAGTCAAATGACGTAGCAAAAAAGGACTTGAACAATCTAGAGAGGCAACTCCAAGGGGAGAAGGGAAGGTTGTGAGGACTGATTCCTGCTGTCCCTGGAGAACACCTGTTACAGATGAGTAGCTACGAGGTACGCTTTCTCCAGGAACAAGCAGGAAGTCAGTCCTCACATACGGAACTCTCTAGCTCTAGGCTACTGAGAACTGAACCACAACAGTACCACCAGTGACCCATCAGGTAGCTGTGAGTTGCAGAAGAAGAGTCCCCACTGACAGACTCTGCATGACCCTACCATCCAGCGACACTATCAGTCTGGTAGCCTGAACACAGAAGGATCGGAGGGCAGGACCTATACACTGAAAATATTACGGAGTACTGCCTGCCCGAAGGCACTGTCCCTGAGGGACTTGCTCTCCAGGCAGTAATGAACTACAAATGTATGGACTGTAGACCATGTGGCAGCCTTGCAGATTTCCTCCACCGGCACTGAAAGGAGGTTGGCTACCGACATAGCCATAGCCCGCATGCGATGTGCAGTGATCCGGTGCTCAAAAGAGAGGCCCACTCGCTCATAGGTGAAGCAATGCAGTCCACCACCCACATGGACAGAGTCTCCTTCGTTACCGGGAGCCCCAGTCTGCTGGGGTCATATGATACAAAGAGCTGAGGAGCTTTGCGATGGGCCCAGGTCCTTTGTAGATAGAAGGACAGGGCCCACTTGCAGCCTAATGTATGCAAGACGAGTTTTTCTCATGGTCCCATGCCGGCAGGGAGGAAGGTGGGGAGGACCACCTCCTGATTGAGGTGGAAGGGAGATACCACCTTGGGGAGGAATTTAGAGTGTGTGCAGAGTACTACCCTGTTCTTATAGAATCTTGTATATGGTCCTCCACCAAGGCCTGAAGTTTGCTCACTCTCCGAGCAGACATGATGGCCACCAGGAAACCACTTTCCAGGAGAGGTATCTCAGATGGCAGGTGGTCAGGGGCTCGAATGGCAGCTTGATGTGTTGGGAGAGCACCACATTAAGGTCTCATTCCGCCGCCGGAGGGCAGAGAGGGGGCTTCAACAGTAGGAGGCCACGGAGGAACCAGGAGACCAGCAGCTGGTTTGAGAGGGATTTCCCCTCCACCGGGTGATGGTGAGCAGCTATGGCGCTCAGGTGTATCCTCATCAAATTAGATTTTAAGTTGGCATGCGAGAGGTGCATTAAGTATTGTAGCACTATTTGCACGCGGCAGGAGAAGGGGTTCTGCCTTTTCTCCGTATACCAGATGGAGAATCTTCTCCATTTGAAGGCATATGCCTGTCTGGTGGAGGGTTTATGGGAGGCCAGCAGGATCTCCTTGACTTCCCCTGGGAGACTGAAAGGGGCTAAGGCTACCCTTTCAGCAGCCATGCCATCAACACTAGCAACCCCCAGGCTGAGGTGCAGGAGGGAGCATTCCTCCTGAGACAGAAGGTCTGGATCCCGACCCAGAGGGACCGGGAGTGCCACCGACAGGGAAAGTAATAGAGGGAATCAGGGTTGCCGGACCCATCTGGGGGTGATCAGGATCAGTGATGCCCGTTCGCTCTGGACCTTGAAGAAGGTCTTGGCCATCAGAGGAGTTGGTGGGAAGGCATAGAGGCCACCTTCTGACCATGGGATTAGGAAGGCCTCTACTTTCCCTGGGTGCAGCTGGCGTGAGCAGAAGCGGGGCAACTGCGTGCTATCCGGGGAGGCGAACAGGTCCATCTCGGGCCTGCCCCAGAGGCAGAAGAGACTTTCCGCCACCCTGGGTGCTGACGCCATTCGTGAGGGCGGAGGACTGCTGAGCTTGTCTACCAGGTAATTGTCCTGGCCTGGAAGGTACACCGCTTGCAGGAGCATTCCTGGTGTACTGCAAAGGAGAGGAAGGCCACTTCCTGGCAGAGGGAATACGAGCCCATGCCCCTTTGCTTGTTCACACAGAACATGGCAACCTGGTTGTCCACCTGGATCAGTGCAGGCCGGTTGCACAGGAGGTGGTGGAATGTTCACAGGACTAGGAAAATGGCCCAGAGTTCCAGGAAGTTGATCTGTAGGAGCAATTCCTCTTGCGACCACCTGCCTTGAGTGCGGAGATCTCCGCAGTGTGCACCATACCCCAGAAGGGAGGCATCCGTGGTTAGGATCATCTGAGGTGCAGGTGCCTGGAATGGCATCCTCTCCTGGAGGTGGTATAGGGACTGCCACCAGCTGTGGGAGTTTGCCAGTTGGCAGGTGACCCTGACCCTGTTGCGTAACCTGACCGTGGCTTGGGTCGCTCGAAGCAGAGACATCACTGGCTTGCCCGCATGTGTAAGCGGGCTAGGGTTGTGACATGGATGTTGAGGCCATGTGGCCCAGTAACCTGAGGAGGCGGCAAGCTGGTACCGACCGGCGTGTCTGCACCTGTGCCGCCAGCTGCACAAGGCGATGGGCCCTTTCCTTTGGGAGGAAGGCCTTGACCAGTAGCTTGTCCAGCTAGGTACCTATGAGCTTCAGGTTTTGGGCTGGAGAGAGGTGTGATTTGGGGTAGCTGATGACAAACTCCAGGTGCTGCAGGAGGCAGACTGTTTGATCTGTAGCTTGGCTGGCCTCAAGGGCCGTGCTGCCTCTGATGAGCCAGTCGTCCAAGTAGGGTAAGACGAAGGCCCCTTGAAGGCACATGTGGGTAGCCATGACCACCAAGCCCTTTGTAAAGACCCTAGGCGAGGAGGCCAGGCTGAATAGAAGGACCCTATACTGGTAGTGCTCGCCTCCTACCACGAACCTTAGGTACTGTCTGTGGGAGGAGTGGATCAGGATGTGGGTATATGTATCCTTTAGGTCAGGCAATCTCCTTGGTGGAGGTAGGGCAGCAGGGTTCCAAGGGAGAGCATCTTGAACTTCTCCCTCACCAGAAACTTGTTCAGGTTTCGCAGGTCTAGTATGAGCCTGAGGCCTCAAGTTCTTTTTGGGATAAGGAAATATCTTGAGTAGAAACCTTTTCCCAAACACTTGTCTGGGTACGGGCTCTACCGCCTTGTCCTCGAGCAACCCCGCAAGCTCCTGAAGGAGCAAGGTCTGATGAAGGAGAGGCCACACAGGCTCCCCTGGGAAGAACCCCAGAGAGGTTTGATGGAACCTGAAGAGGTAGCCCTCCTTTACCACTTGTAGGACCCACTTAGCCGTGGTGACATCGGCCCACCTCTGGGCAAAAAGTGTCCGGTGGCTCTCTGTGGGCTGGGGAGGTTCTCCCGGGGGAGAGAAGGCCCTGCCTGAAGAGTCAAAAGCTCCCCCCCAGGTTGGGCAGGAGCTGGGGTCTGAGGCTTCTGAGCCTTAGGCTTCCTCGGGCTCCCTGGTTCTTGGGCTGAGGGCCATACTGCTGTTGAACCGAGAAGGACAGCTAATGGCCCTGGTGGAAAAATCCCTTCTTCGTGGGGAAGGATGGTCTTTTCCCCAACAGCGTCTTCCAGGGAAGGGTCGAGGTTTTCCTCGAGAGCCTTTGCCTGGTCACAACCTCGGCCTCTATTTCAGCTGCCTTGTCAGCCATGGGCTTGCCAAACAAGTTCTCCCTGGTGCAGGGGACATCCAGCAATTTTTCTTGCACCCATTGCTTGAGGTCGGAGGTTTGCAACCAGGCCTGGTGCCGAGCCCTGATGCACGCTGCTGCTACCCTGGCTGTAGACTCGAAGTCGTTGTAGGTGGCGGAACTTTGATCAGTATTGGATCCCAGCAGTCAGGGCTTGGAACCTCTGGGCACGAGAATTACGAGGCTCGGGACTCCCATGCCTCGAGGCAGGCCCTGAAGAACCGGGGTCCCCCGTTGGATCTTGGGTCGGACTCCCGGAAACCGGCCAGGGAAGACCAGACATCCAACGAATGGGACTGGAACCTCGATCGGTGCTGAGGGCTTGCTTGAGGCCGGTGGCGCTCAGGGCCTGGCTTGACACCCGGAGACTTCCCCAAAGTCGGGGGCCCGTATGTTGGGGCAGATGATGCAGATGAACCTGACATCATTGCCTGCTGCAAGGCCAGGATGGCAGAGATATTCTGCTCCAAGGCCGCCACTGCACACAGCTGATATTTTATGCGCACACAGCCTACAGAAAATTAGAGGGAACATTGCCGCCATCCTGGACTCGATACCTGGTGGCTCTGCAGCTTTCGGCGTGGGTACCGAGGGTCTTGGCCTGATGCCAGCACTCTCAAGAGTGCATCCTCGACGAGGACCATGGCCTCGGGGAGCCTCACACAGTCACCGCCGGCCAAGGGGGTGCTGCTCGAAGTCGCCCAAGTCCCTCCATGGGACCTTACCGGATTTCACCAGTGGAACCTTGACTGGCTTCGAGGATTTTTTCTTTTTCTTTACAGGATCCGGCGTCTTTATGGAGGAGCCGCTGCCAAGGGACTCCAAAGACTCCCAGGCCTCACGGGGTGTGCTCGGCTTGGGGCTCAGCATCAAGGAAGCCGGTGCTGAGTCGGACCGCAGGAATAGCTTCTCCTGCAACTCCGACCATTTCCTGTTGGTTCTTGGAATCGTGGCCTTGCATAGGTCGCAGGTGGCACTGTCATGGTCCGGTCTGAGGCAGTGCAAGCAACAGTCATGGTCTGACCGCAGCGGTCGCACTTTTTGAATGAACCGGGGGACATGGTGGGAGACACCCGGCTGAGGTCAACGACCCCCGGGCGAAAAAGGGCACAAACACTGGTCGAGGCAAGCCTCATCCAAAATGAAGAGAGAGCTGAAGATGACATCGGGAATGGCGCCGGCTTGAGGTGGGAAGAGGAACCGGTACGCAAGTCAGGAAAACAGGACGTGCGTCCGTTGCGCTCTGTGGAAAAAAGGAGACTGAGCAAGATGGCACCCTTGGGCAGGAAGGGGACCACGCATGCATGGCAGCATTTCCCAAAGGCTTTCTTTGAAAGCTGGGGAAATGATCCGCGCAGGCTCCGTCGGCGCCGACATCATCCATATGTGAGGATTGACTTCCTGCTTGTTTCTGGAGAACTGAAAAAGTAGCTAGATTCTATGCTACCTACCCTCCAGGGATCAGCAGTGGCTTTTCCCAGATCTACCTTAACAGTTTATGGGGTTTTCCTCCAGGAATTTCTCCAACCCCTTTTTAAGCCCAGCTATGCTAATTGCTTTTACCACATTATCTGGCAATAAGTTGCAGAGCTTAACTATACATTGAGCAAAAAAACATTTTCACCAATTTGTTTTAAAATGTACTACTTGGTAACTTCATTGTATATATTGTAGTCTTTCTATTTACTGAAAGAGCAAACAATAAAGCATAGCTACTCACCTGTAATAGGTGTTCTCCGGGCACAGCAGGAATCAGTCCTCAGATATGGGTGATGTCGACAACGACGGAGCCCTCGCGGAAGCATCCCCCCCAGCCATCTTGCTCAGTCAGATGACATAGCTAAAAGATGGCAAAAATACAAGATGGTAAAGGAGCAACTCCAAGGGGAGGAGGGAGGATTGTGAGGACTGATTCCTGCTGTCCCCAGAGAACACCTGCTACAGGTGAGAAACTATGCTTTCTCTGGGAACAAGCAGAAAGTCAGTCCTCACATATGGGACTCCCCAACTACAGGCCACCGAAAGCCCATAGCGAAAAACACGGGCTCCCTCATGGGGAGATGCAAACAGCAGCAACTAAGTCCGTATCCACAGACCACAGTAGGACCCCTGTGTCCGATGAAACCAGCACTCCAGTAGCCTGAACACAGAAGGGTGGGAGGGTAGGAGTTGCCTAAACCCCGAAAAGGTTACGGAGCACAGCCTGGCCAAAGGCACTGTCCTGTCAGGACTCTCTTTCCAGGCAGTAATGGGCTGCGAAGGTATGGACTGAAGACCATGTGGCGGCCTGGCAAATGTCCATCATCGGGACAGAGCGCAAGTTTGTTACTGAGGCCGCCATGGCCCTGACACGGTGCGCCGTGATGAGGCCTTCCAGCCTACTGGGGTCTTGGAGATGAAAAGCTGAGAAGCTTTGCGGTGGCCCTGAGTGCATTGGATATAGAAGGACAAAGCCCTCTTACAGTCCAAAGTGTGAAGGACCGTCTCTGCCCGACTGGAGTGAGGTCTTGGAAAGAAAGTAGGGAGCACCACTTCCTGGTTGAGATGGAAGGGCAATACTACCTTCGGCAGGAATTTGGGGTACGTGCGAAGCACCACTCTGTTCTTCTAGATCCTGGTTTAGGGTGCCTCTGCCACAAGGGCCTGAAGCTCACTGACTCTGCGAGTGGAGGTAAGGGCGACAAGCAAAACCACCTTCCAAGAGAGGTAGCGAAGGTGGCAGGTAGCCAGAGGCTCAAAGGGCAGGCGAGTGAGCTGCCTGAAGACCATGTTGAGGTCCCATTCGGTTGCTGGAGGGTGAACTGGGAGCTTCAATGAGAGCAGGCCCCAAAGAAAATGGGTCACCAAAGTTTGGATCGAGAGGGGCTTACCAACCACCGGATGGTGGTGCGCCGCCAGGGCACTAAGGTGCACTCGGACGGAATTGGACTTGAGCCCAGATTGAGAGAGGTGAAGAAGGTACTGTAACACCAGTGCCACCGGGCAGGAGAAAGGGTCATCCCCATGCTCGGCGCACCAAGCCGAGAACCTGCGCCATTTGAGAGCAAAAGCTTTCCTGGTAGAGGCTCTGCGAGAGGCCAGCAGAATGTCTTCCACCTCAACTAGAAGTTGAAAGGGGTCCAGAGTCACCCTCTCAGCAGCCACGCTGTCAGCAACAGGGACCCCAAGTTGGGGTGCAGAAGAGAGCCCCCCTCCTGAGATAGGAGTCCCAGGGCGGTCCCCAAGGGAATGGGGGTCTCCACCATCAACTGGAGGAGCAGCGGGAGCCACGGTTGCCTGGGCCACTGAGGAGCTATCAGGCTGAGCAAGGACCTGTTGCAAAGGGTCCTGAACAAGGTCTTGGCAATCATCGGCGTAGGAGGGAAGGTGTACATGAGGCCATCTGACCATGAGACAAGGAACATGTCCACTGCCACCCTGGAGGGGTGGGCCTGCCAGGAACAGAAGCGGGACAACTGAAAGCTGTCTGGGGTGGCAAACAGGTCCATCATGGGTTCTCCCCAGAGCTGAAAGAGCCGACTGGCTATCCTGGGGTCCAGCTGCCACTCATGCAGCTGGAGGACTCTGCTCAGCCTGTCGGCCAGAAGGTTGTCCTGGCCTGGCAGGTACACTGCCAGCAGGAGAATACCCTGTTGGATTGCGTAGAAGCAGAGGACCAGTGCCTCCTGACAAAGGGTATGAGACCCTGTGGCCCTCTGTTTGTTCACGTAGAACATCGCCACCTGGTTGTCCGTCTGAACCAGCACCGGCTGGTGATGCAGGTGGTGACAGAACACTCGCAGGGCTAGGTGAATGGCTCGGAGCTCCAGGGTGCTCTCGTCTGGTGACCAGTTGCCCTGGGTGCATAAATCTCTGCAGTAGGCTCCCCAGCCAAGCAGGGAGGTGTCCGTGGTGAGGACCCTTGAGAGGCTTGGGGACTGAAAAGGCATGCCCGCCTCAAGATGCTGGAGGGACTGCCACCAGACCAGGGAGTCCACCAGTTGGCAGGTCATAGAGACACTATCTCGGAGGCGACCCGTGGCTTCAGACCACTGGTCCCGGAGACATCACTGCACCGCCCTCATGTGGAGGCGAGCATCAGGGGTGACATGGACCATGGAGGCCATGTGCCTGAGGAGGCACAGAAGAAGCCGAGCAGGCACTGAGTGACGGCACTGAATGTCCCAAGCCAGAGTCCTGAGATGGTCGACCCAGTCCCTGACCAAGAATGTCTTTGAATGGAGAGTGTCGATCTTTGTCATGATGAACTCCAGACACTGTGTTAGGAGGAGGTGAGATTTGAGGTAGTTTATGACAAACCCCGAGTGTTGCAGAATCTGCTGCACCTCTGAGGCCATGCCTCCCTTTATGAGCCAGTCATCCAGGTAGGGAAAGACGAAGACCCCCTGGAGACAGAGGAAGGAGGCCACGACTGCCAGGCATTTTATAAAGATCCTTGGGGCAGAGGCCAAGCCGAAGGGGAGGACCCTGTATTGAAAATGCCTGCCCCCCATTACGAACCGCAGGTACTGCCTGTGGTTGGGGTGAATGAGGATGTGGGTATAAGCATCCTTGAGGTCTAAGGAGCATAGCCAATCTCCCTGCTGGAGGTAGGGCAGCAATGTTCCAAGAGAGAGCATCTTGAACTTCTCACTCACCAGGAGTTTGTGCGGTTCGAGGAGGGCCTTAAGCCCCCTGTTTTTTTTGGCACGAGGAAGTACCTGGAGTAGAACCCCTTGTCCTTGAGATGGTGGGACACCGGTTCCATCACTTTGTCCTTAAGAAGACCTGCCAACTCCTTCAGTAGATGGTCCTGGTGGAGGGAAGACCTGAGGTACTCTCCCGGGAAATAAGGGGGAAGTGTCTGAGCCAGGTGGAGGCGGTAAACCTCCCTGATTACCTGAAGGAGGAATTGGTGGTGATGGACACCGACCTCTGGGCATAGAGGGTCAGACGTCCCCCTATGGGCTGCTGTCTTCTTTGGGGTAGATAGGCTATTCTCAAGGAATCAAAAATTCCCCCCCTGGCTGGGTTGGAGCCGGTGCCTAAGGTTTTGGAGTCTTCTGCCTTACGTGGCCATGCCCTTGTCCCTTGGCCTGCTGACCCTGTTGGGGAGCCAGGGAGGCCTGATAAGGTGGGTAGTTTCGGTAAGCAGCTCCCTTCCTCTGGTAAAAGGACTTTTTACTCAAGCCTTTCCGTCAAGGAGGAGCAGCAGTCTTTTTGGACAGCCTGATCCTCGTCATGAACTGTCTCCAGCTCGGCAGCCTTGTCGGTCATGGGCTTCCCAAAGAGGTTCTCTTCTTGGCAAGGGACATCAACCAATTTGTCCTGAACCCACTACTCGAGCCGCCGACTCGAACCCGCCATAGGCCACTCGAGTTGTGAATTTGGAGCATTCACGGACTGCTTTGGCCAGGTTCTTGAACCGCTGCAAGGGTTCCTCGGAGAGATCAGCTGAGAACCCGGCGAGTTCCTTCGTCAGGTTTCTCAGGTACATATCCATGTACAGTTGGTAGGCCTGGATGCGACTGATGAGCATTGAGCGCTGGTAAGCACTTTCTGCCGAGGGGGTCCACGGTGTGGGGTACCGAGGAGTGCATCTTCTGGCTCTTCAGCTGACGCATGGCCAAATCCACCTCCATGGAGTTATGTGGCAGCTGTGACTTTTGGAAGCCCAGGCTCCGGCAGACTCAATACATCGAGTTGAGCCATTTGCTCACCACTGGCACAGAGGCCGGTGTCTCCCACATTCGAAGCATCAGCCATTCCAGGATGGGAGAGATGGGCACGGTGAGCAATTCCCGTGGAGGAGCCTCGTATTGGAGGATTTCCAACTCATCAGCCCGAGGGTCCTCCCCCGAGTTGGTCGGGAACACCAGGGCCTTAGACATGTCCTTGACAAAATCAAAGAAGCCCATATAACCTTGGGCAGGGACCGTTGTCATTGCTCCGAGATGGGGGAATCAGATGGGACGTCGTGGTGGTGGCAAGTATCTGGGGACGCCTCATCCTCAGTCTCCCATTCGGAGTAGTCCATCAAGGACTTGTAGGGCTGTTCCACAGGCTTCGAAGCCCCTGATGCCCTGCAGCCGGTGCCTGGCACATTTGCCGGGGATGATCACGGTCCCGTCGAGCGGGACTCGGATCGCAACCTCGGCAAAGGATCCGCTCGGGGCTGATGAACTGGTCATGCTGGACAACAGTGCCCACTGCTGGTTCATGAAGGCAGACAAACTGCGCTCCAGGGCCGCCATTCTGGACTCCAGACAAGAAGGCTCTGCAGCCTTTGGCATGGGCACTGAGGGACTTGGGCCTGATGCTGGCTCTCCCGGAGGGGAATCCTCGATGGGGATAGTGTCTGGGGACCGAGGCTGGTCTGCGGTCGGATCCTTCCGGGGACCATTGCAGGCCGCTCCTTCTCTGATGGCTCGGACGAACGTCTCGGACGGTGGGGCATAGGCTCAGGGAGCACCTAAATGGTTGGAACCATCCAAGGAAGCCGCTTTTGAGAGTTTTTTCTTCTTCCTGGGTTCCCTCGAGGGAGACCCTGTTTCTGAGGACCCACGACGAGGCTTGGGTTTGGAGGGTTCCGCCCGAGATGTCGAGGCCTCAGACAAGGCCCTGCCTGGCCTTCGAAGGCAACAGGGATTCGGGGAAAAACGTATTGTGCTGCTGCTGGTGGCTCTTGAGGGCCTTACTGGACATCCTCTTGCAGAGACAGCAGACTGTCGGGTCGTGGTCTGGCCCAAGGCATTGGAGACAGCAGTCATGCGTGTCGGTCAAAGACATGATTTTAAAGCACCGATCACACTTCTTAAAGCCACTGGTAGTCATGGGGGAAAAAAGTACCCCCGCGAGGTCGAAGACTCTCCGGGCTGCAAGTGGGAATAAAAAGGCGCAAAGATGCCAGAAAAAGAAAGGAACGAAAAGACAACAAAAAGAGACTGAACTCGACGCTTGAGGCAATGAGGTCGTTCGGCGGGAAGAGTACCAGTGCAATACCGGAGTGAGTATGAAACTTGGAGAGAAAAATCAACTTTTTCTGGGGACAAGCCAGACAGACGTCTGAAGGGCTCTGTGGAAAAAAGGAGACTGAGCAAGATGGCACTCTTGGGTGGGAAGGGGACTACGCATGTGTGATGGTATCTCCCAAAGGCTTTCTTTGAAAGCTGGGGAGATGCTTCGGCGAGGGGCTCCGTTGGTGCCGAAGTCACCCATATGTGAGGACTGACTTCCTGCTTATTCCCGGAGAATCTTAGTTTTATAGGTTTTTAACCTTATTAAAGGGAAAGAGTTGCCCATATTCACTTTCAGGTGCGGCTGGTTATCCTCATCAGGAATAGATTAATTAAAGACCTGAGATTAATTGTCTTGAAGTGAACAAAGTCCATTAAATGTATAGATATAGTTGTATTAATATAAATGTCCCCAGCAAATGTAAGTAAGGAAACAACTTAAACAGCTACAAAACCTTAAAATCAAGATGCAGACAAAGGTCCAGCAGCAAGATGGGGGCTTTCCAGTCTTTTGCACTGATTGTCACATAACATAATAAATGACGGCAAATAAAGATCAACATGGTCCATCTAGTCTGCCCTGAAGGGTGGCAAGAATAGGTGCACTCACCACTTCGTGCAGGTCACCCCTCCCCATGCCTTTGTTTAGGGGTGTACCCACCGCCCCGTGCAGGTCACCTCTAATTGTTGAGATATCAGAGAGAGTTAAGTTTATTTTGATTTTATCCTGTTTCTATAAAGGGATCCACTGTCTGTCCCATGCCATTTTGAATTCTGTCACTGCATTTGTGCCCAGCATTTCCATTGAGAGGGCATTCCAAGCATCCACCACACTTTCAGTGCAAAAGTATTTCCTGACGTTGCCTTTCAGTTTACACTCTTGTAGCTTCATGTTATGCCCTCTAGTATTATAGCTTCCCCGTCTTTGAAAAAGGTTTGTTTGTTCATTAATACTTCTTAAGCATTTAAAAGTCTGTATGATATCTCCCCTGTCCCTCTTCTCCTCTAGAGTATACATATTTAGGTCTTGGAGTCTCTTTTCATAAATCTTCTGGTGCAGGCTCCAAATCATTTTGGATGCCTTCCTCTGAACCGTTTCCAGTCTTTTTATATCCTTTGTGAGATATGGTCTCCAAAACCGAACACAATATTCCAAGTGAGGCTTCACCAGTGACTTGTACAGTGTCATTAGTACGTCCTCCCTTCTGTTGGTAATTTCTCTCTGTATGCAACCCAGCATCCTTCTGGCTTTGGCCACCGCCTTGTCACACTGTTTTGCCATTTTGAGATCCTTACAAAACAATCACTCAGAGGTCTTTTTCTTGGTCTGTGCACACCAGCCGACTGCCCCCTATCTCATACAATTCCCTTGGATTTCTGCATCCCAAGTGCATGACACTGCACTTCTTCACATTAAATCTTAACTGTCAAGCATTAGACCATTCTTCTAGCTTTTGCAGACCTTTCCTCATGTTATCCATTCCCTCAGGGGAGTCCACTCTGTTGCAAATTTTTGTGTCATCTGCAAAAAGACAGAATTTTCCATTCAGTCCTTCAGCAATATTACTCACAAATAGTTTGAACAGTACTGGCCACAGGACCGATCCCTGGGGTATGCCACTAATCACCTTCCTTTCATCCAAGTGAGTTCCGTTTACCATCACCTTCTGTCATCTGTCAGTCAAGCAATTTCTGATCCAGTTCATCACCTTAGGGACCCATCCCCAGGCTGATAAGTTTATTGATAAGCCTCCAAAGAGGAACAGTATCAAAGACTTTGCTGAAATCTAGGTAGATCACATCCATCACATGTATGATTTTCTCCCAGTTGGTGAGGGGTTTTACATGTGCACTAGGTGCAAGGAGCTCTTTGCTCTCAGGGAATGAGTCCGATCTCTGGAGGCTAGAGTAGCAGACTTGGAGGACATAAGGAAGACAGAGAGGTATAAGACGAGACCTACAGTACAGGGACGTAGTACTGAAGTCCCATTTCCAGTCTGGTAGCCTCCCTTTTGCCATAGAGGAGAGAGGTCATGTAACAGGAGAGCATCATCCTGGTATGGCAGGAAGTGATCCTGTAGCTAGGACCTGTCATCCAGGTGATATAAAATCCTCTTGCACCAAGGAAGTTTCTCCAGGGCCATGTGCCCATGAGGGAAGGGTTAGGACAACCATTATAGTTGATGATTCGATCATTAGGCATGTAGATAGATGGGTGGTTAGAGGACGTGAAGATCGCCTGGTAACATGCCTGACTGGTGCGAAGGTGGCGGACCTCATGCACTGCCTAGACAAGGTTTCAGATAGAGCTGGGGAGGCGTCTGCTGTCTTGGTACATGTTGGTGCCAATGACATAGGAAAGTGTGGGTGCGAGGTTCTCGACTTCCAATATAGCATTCTCAGAAATGTTTCCCATTTCATGCGCAGGACCCAAAAGGCAAACAGAGCTCCGGAGTCTCAATGCATATATGAGACAATGGTGCAAGGAAGAGGGTTTTGGATTTGTTAGGAACTGGGCAACATTCTGCAGAAAGGAGGGGCTTTTCCAAAAGGATAGGCTACACCTTAACCGAGATGGAAACAGGCTGCTGGCATTGACCTTTAAAAAGGAAATAGAGCAGCTTTTAAACAAGATAATAGGGGAAAGCCTACAGTCGCCCAAGGGTGCATGGTTCGGAACGATGTATCCCTGAAGGATACTAGCAAAAGACTGAAGTTAGGGCATATCAACAGAGAGGTTGCAATAAAGACAAAAGTAACCCAAATGCCCTTAAGTACTGAGCACACAGAGTTTAAAGATTCCAAATTCCCCCTGTCTACCGATAACCAGATTAATATGAATAAAACACAACCTCTAAAATGCTTATATGCAAATCCTAGAAGTCTAAAAAATAATATGGGAGAGTTAGAATATATAGCACTAAATGAGAGGTCAGATATAATTGGTATCTCAGAGACCTGGTGGAAGGGATACTGGGATACCTACTGTTGGTACAAATTATATCGCAATGATAAGAGTAGATCAAATTGGTGGAACAGTTGCGCTCTATGTTAGAGAGGGCACTGAGTCACATAGGATCAAAATTGTGCAGGAAAAAATACAATGCAGAATCTCTGTGGATCGAAATTCCATGTAGAGAGGGGAAGGCGATGGCATTGGGGGTGTACTATCGACCACCTGGCCAGAATGAACAAATGGATGATGAAATGCTCAAAGAAATCAAGGAAGCTAACAAAAGTTACAACAAAATAATAATAATGGGTGGCTTCAATTACCCTGGTATCGACTGAGTTAGTGTCACACAACACATGCTAGGAAGATAAAATTTCTAGATGACATAAATGACTGCTTCTTGGAGCAGCTGGTTCATGAACTGACAAAAGGGGTAGCCATTTTGGACTTAGTCCTTAGTGGAACAGAAGATCTGTTGCAAGAGATAAGGGTGCTGGGGCCACTTGGCAATAGTGATCATAGCATGACAGCGTTTGATTTGATTTAATAAATGGAGGACAGACAGCAAGGAAATCCACAGTACTACCTTTTAACTTTCAAAAGGGAGACTATAATACAATGAGGAAAATAGTTAAGAAAAAACTAAAAGAAGCAACTGCAAAGGTTAAACATTTACATCAAGCATGGAGGTTGTTTAAAAATAATATCTTGGAAGCCTAGACCAGCTAAATTCCATGCTTCAAGAAAAGTGGAATGAAGACCAAAAAACTGCCAGCATGGTTTAAAGGTAAGGTGAGGTCAGAGAGGCTGTTGCAGCCAAAAAAGCATCTTTCAGGAAATGGAAAAAGGAGCCAAATGACAAAAATGGTAAACAACATAAGCATTGGCAAGTTAGATGCACGGCATTGATAAGGCAGGCAAAGAGAGAATTTGAAAAAAAGCTTGCTGTGGAAGCAAAAATGAAAACTTTTTCAAGTACATTTGTAGCAAAAAACTTGTGAGAGTGTCAGTTGGACCATTAGATAATAGAGGGGTAAAAGGGGCACTAAGAGGGGACAAGGCCATAGTGGAGAGACTGAATGAATTCATTGCTTTGGTTTTTACTGAAGATGATGTAAGGAAGTTACCCATGACTGAAATTGTATTGAAAGGTGATGCATTGGAAGAATTGAAAGAAATATCAATACACCAGGAAGATGTATTACAACTATGATAAAATAAAGAGTAGCAAATCACCTCGACTGGATGTTATACATCCAAGGCTGTTGAAAGATCTGAAATATGAAATTGCACACCTACTATTAGTAATCTGTGAACTATCATTAAAATCATCTGTAATACCTGAAGATTGGCAAATGGCTAATATAATGACAATTTTTAAAAAGGGTCCCAGGGGTGAACCGGGAAACTACAAGCCAGTGAGCCTGATGTCAGTACTTGGCAAAATGGTAGAAACCATTATAAAGAATATATTGTCATTGTTTAATAGGCTTTAGCCAAGGAAGGTCTTGTCTTACTAATCTTGTTATATTTTTTGGAAGGTGTGAACAAACAGATAGACAAAGGTAAGCCGGTTGATATAGTGTATCTGGATTTTTAGAAAGCCTTTGACAAGGTCCCTCATAAAAGACTCTTGGTGAAATTAAAAAGTCATGGGATAGGAGGCAGTGTACTATGTGGATCAGGAACTGGTTAAAAGATAGAAAGCAGAGGATAGAACTAAATAGTCAATTTTCTCAATGGAGAAAGGTGAATAGTGGAGTACCCCAGAGATCTGTGCTGGGTCCGCTGCTTTTGAACATATTAAAAAATGACCTTGAAATGGGAATAATGAGTGAGGTAATCAAATTTGCAGATGACACAAAATTATTCAAAGTTGTTAAAACCCAAGAGGATTGTGAAAAATTGAAAGAGGACCTTGATAAATTGGAAGGCTGGATGTTCAAATGGCAGATGAAATTTAATGTGGACAAGTGCAAAGTTATGCACCTAGGAAAGAACAACCCAAACTATGGTTACACAACGGAAGGTTCCATCAAGGTTCAGCCCTTTCTGCCCTCTTGTTTAATCTATACGTGCAACCAATATGTCACGTCTTCAATAAACAGAAAATTAAATACCATATTTATGCAGACAATATAATGACATATACTCCGATTGACACAAGAAACTCCCAATATAACATTATCGACTGCATATATGAAGCCGAATTATGGCTTAATGCAAACAACCTGCAAATCAACTACAAAAAACAGAAATCCTATTCACTCCCCCCTCTGCCTTCAGATTACACAATATCAGCATACCAGTCGAGCAAGAGGTAAAATACCTGGGTATTATTATTGACAAAGCTCTCGATATGACATCACAAATAAAACAGACTGCCAGGATGATTTTCTATAAACTAAAAAACATACAATATCTAAGACCTATTCTGGACCCCAATGACTTTAGAACAGTAGGCCAATCTTTAATCACCCCACACTTGAACTACTGCAACGGTCTCCTCCATGGTCTCTCCAAAAAAATTCTCCATACACTCCAACTTGCCCAGAATGTAACAGCCAGGATCATCTCTAAGGCTAGCTTAACTGACCACATCACACCAATACTCTATAACCTCCACTGGCTCCCCATAGCCAGCCAAATAAAATACAAATTAATAGTCACCACTTTCAAACTACACAATGGTATCTTCCCCTTCTACCTCTACACCACAATTCAACCACAAATCGACACCAGAGTCAGGCGCAAAAGCACCCAGAACCTTCTAACAATACCCTCCATAATTCGTAAAACCAAACAAACAACTAGCAATAGGGCTTTCAGATTCACAGCCCTCCCCCCCTCTGGAATGTTCTCCCTGATTCAATCAGAGCAATTAAGGACCTACTGACTTTCAGAAAAGAATTAAAAACTTACCTATTCGCTGAATATTATAACTCCTCCACTCTCAACTCGTCCTGCCCCAACCCACCCCCACCCCCCAATAACATAACCCCCTCTCCCTTTCATCCCCTATTCACAAGGCCTTGTACATAGTTAAGAAAACCAGCAATTCTATGCTTCTGTATATGTGATTACTTATATGTATATAGTTTCAGTTCAATTGTAATATGGTTCAAAATATTCCCCGTAATGACGCTCTACTGTTCAATGTAAACCGCCCCTGATCGTTGGAAGGGGCGGTATATAAAAACTGTTTAAATAAATAAAATAAAATGTGACTGCACCTTGAACATTGTGTGCAATTTTGGTCACCATATCTTAAAAAGGATATAGCAAAATTAGAAAAGGTACAGAGAAGAGCCACCAAAATGGTAAAGGAGATGGAAGGATACCCCTATGAAGAGAGGCTTAAAAGGTTAGAGCTTTTCAACTTCAAAAAGAGATGGCTGAAGGGAGATATGATAGAGGTCTATAAATTAATGATTGAAATGGAACGGGTAAAACGAAGACCTGTTGTTTACATCATCAAAATATAGAAAGAGTAGGGGATACACAATGTAGTTATAATGTAACCCATTTAAGACTAATAAGAGAAATATTTTTTCACTCAACGCATGACCAAAATCTGGAATTCGTTAACGGAGGATGTACTAAAAGCTGTTAGTCTAGCTGGGTTTAAAAAAGGTTTGCAGAAGTTCTTGGAGGAAAGGTCCATAAACCATTATTAAAAAGGACTTGGGAAATTCACTGCTTGCCCCGGGACAAGCATTGTAGAAACTGTTTTGGGAACTTGCCAGGAACTTGTAACCTGGATTGGCCACTGTTAGAAACAGGATACTGGACTTGATGGACCTTGGTCTGACCTAGTATGACATTTCTTATGTTCCTATGTTATGTTATGTTCACATTACAAATGTCACAAAACACAGCAGCACGAATCATCCTTGAAAGATCAAGATCAGAACATATCACAACAATATTAAAACACCTACACTGGCTCCCCATAAAGAGTAGAATCCACTATAAAGCCATGATTACCACCTTGAAAATCACCCACAATCTATTTGCCAACTGCCTAAAGTCACTATTACAGACAAAACCCAAAGCATAGTTACTCACCTGTAACAGGTGTTCTCCAGGGACAGCAGGAATCAGTCCTCACATATGGGTATCTTCGGCACCGACGGAGCCCCCATGGAAGCATCTCCCCAGCTTTCAAAGAAAGCCTTTGGGAGATGCCATCATGCATGTGTGGTCCCCTTCCCGCCCAAGGGTGCCATCTTGCTTTGTCAGATGACATAGCTACAGCCAACAAAAGAAGATGGCAAAAACCTTTACAGTAACTCCCAGGGGAGGAGGGAGGATTATGAGGACTGATTCCTGCTGTCCCTGGAGAACACCTGTTACAGGTGAGCAACTAGGCTTTCTCCAGGAACAAGCAGGAAGTCAGTCCTCACATATGGGACTCCCTAGCTACAGGCTACAAGAACCTGTAGAAAACACGGCCCAGCCATGAGCAGCTGCAAACAAGTCTGAGGAGAGTCTCTAAAGACCCCAGTGTCCAGGGAGAACCATCACTCCGTAGCCTGAACACAGAAGAGTCAGAGGGTAGGAGTTGCCTAGACCCCAATTACGGAGATTACGGAGTATGACCTGGCCGAAGGCGCTGCCCCATCAGGACTCCCTCTTCGGGCCGTAGTGAACTGCAAAGGTGTGGACTGAGGGCCAGGTGGCAGCCCAACAGATGTCTGCCATAGGGATAGAGCGCAAGCTTGCAACTGATGTCGCCATAGCCCTGATGTTCTGTGCTGTGACCTGGCGCTCCAAGAGCCCAGCCTGATCATAGGCAAAGGTGATGCATTCCGCAACCCAGATGGACAGGATCCACTTGGTAACAGCCTCCCCCAGGTGACTGGGGTCATAGGAAACGAAAAGCTGTGAGGTTTTACAATTGCCATGGGTACCCTGCAGGTAGAAGGACAGAGCCCTCTTCCAATCCAAAATATGGAGAACAGCCGCCGCCGCCGCCGCCGAAAGAAGGTGGGGAGCACCACCACCTGGGTGAGGTGGAACATGGATACCACCTTTGGAAGGAAAGCGTAGTTACTCACCTGTAACAGGTGTTCTTCAGGGACAGCAGGAATCAGTCCTCACATATGGGACTCCCCAGCTACAAGCTAACGAGAAGCTGCACAAAACTGTAACAGCGACCTGCAAAGGTGAGTCATGACCAGCAACAGTTGAATCCCTAAGAGAGACTCTCACAAGACCCACGTGTCTGGCAGAGAACCAGCACTCTAGTAGCCTGAACCTAGAAGGGTTGGAGGGCAGGAGTTGCCTACACCCTGAAAAGATTGGGGAGTACAGTCTGGCCAAAGGCGCTGTCCTGTTGGAACTCCCTCTCCAGGCAGTAGTGAGCTGCGAAGGTATGAATCGAAGACCAGGTGGCAGCCCGGCAAATTTCTGCCATGGGGATGGAACGCAGATTGGCCACGGAAGTAGCTATGGCCCTGACGCGTGGCATGCCATGACTCTCTGGTCCAGTGGGATCTCCACTTGCTCATAGACAAGGGTAATACAGTCTGCTATCCAAATGGACAGAGTTCACTCAGTCACTGGGAGCCCCATATGGCTGGAGTCATAGCATACAAAAAGTTGTTGAGCTTTGCGGTGGCCCCGAGACCATTGCAGGTAGAAGAAGAGGGCTCTCTTGCAATCCAGAGTATGGAGAATGGTTCCACCCTGCCAGCGTGAGGCCTGGGAAAAACGGTGGGGAGTACCATCTCCTGATAGAGATGGAATGGGGTCACCACCTTCAGCAGAAACTTAGGGTGTGTGCGGAGTACCACCCTGTTCTTGTAGAACCTGGTGTAGGGATGCTCTGCTGTCAGAGCCTGGAGCTCGCTGACTCCGTGAGCTGATGCGAGTGCTACCAGGAAGGTGACCTTCCAGGAGAGGTACCAAAGGCGGCAGGTAGCTAAAAGCTCAAATGGAGGCTTAGTGAGTTGCGAGAGCACCACATTAAGGTCACATTCCGCCACCGGAGGGAGGACGGGGAGTTTGGACAACATGAGGCCCTCTAGGAACCAAGACACGAGGGGCTGAGCCAAGAGCGGCTTCCCCTCGACGGAGTGGTGATGCGCCACAATGGTGCTCAAGTATACTCTGACTGAGTTGGACTTCAATCCCGCCTGCAATAGGTGGAGCAGGTATTGGAGTATTATGTGCACTGAGCAGGAGAATGGGTTCATTCACTTTTCTGTGCACCACACTGAGAAACGTTGCCACTTGAAGGCATATGCCCTTCCCGAGGAGGCCTTCCGAGAGGACAGGAGGATGTCTTCCATGTACTGTGGAAGGTTCAAGGGAGCTAGTGCTACCCTTTCAGCAGCCAAGCCATGAGTGAGAGGGACCCCAGGTTGGGGTGTAGGAGAGAGCCCAACTCCTGCGAGAGTAGTCCTGGGGCTCGACCTAGGGGAATTTGTGGTACTGTCGATAGGGAGAGGAGCAGTGGGAACCAGGGCTATCTGGGCCACCGAGGGGCTATCAGCACTAGCGACACTCTGTCGCAATAAACCTTGAACAGGGTCTTGGTTATCAGTGGCAATGGGGGAAGGCGTACAGGAGGCCTTCTGACCACTGGATGAGGAATGCATCCGCTGCTACCCGAGATGGGTGCAGTCAGTGGGAGCAAAAATGGCGCAACTGCGCATTGTCCGCACTGGCGAACAAGTCCATCACTGGGATGTTCCAGAGCCGGACAGCCGTGAAGCTACTGTTGGGTCCAGGCACCACTCATGTGGCTGGAGTACCTTGCTCAGCTTGACTGCCAAGATGTTGTCCTGGGCTGAGAGGTAGGCTGCCCTCAGGAGCATCCCTCTGCATATGGCATAAGAGCAGAGGGCTACTGCTTCCTGGCAGAGGGGGTACGACACCATTTCCCCCTGTTTGTTCACATAGAACTTCGTGACCTGATTATCGGTCTGGATCAGCATCGCGTGGTGCTGCAGCTGGTGGCTAAAGGCTTTGAGGGTCAGGAATATGGCCCTGATTTCCAGCAGATTGATCTGCATCTCAGATTCCCTCCTGAACTAGCAGCTTTGTGTCTGGAGGCTCTCGCAATACGCTCCCCAGCCCATGGTGAGGATTTTCTGGGGGATGGGTGCCTGGAAGGGTATCCCGGCCTGAAGGTGACCTGGATTCTGCCAACATCTGAGGAAGTCTGCCACAGCTGGTGGGTCACATGCAATCTGTCCCAGAACCTGCCTGTGGCTTGGGTCCACAGAGAACGGAGACACCACTGGGCTGCTCTCATGTGAAGGCAGGCATCTGGTGTCATGTGGACCATGAAGGCCATGTGCCCCAGTAGGTGGAGGAGAAGCTGGGTGTGCACTGTCCTGTGCCACTGCACCTCTGCGGCTAGTTCCCTGAGGCGTACTGACCTCTCCTGAGGGAGAAAGGCCTTTTCCTGAAGGGTGTCCAGCTGCGCCCCTATGAACTCCAGGCTCTGAGGGGGAGTGAGGTGGGACTTGGGGTAGTTTATGACAAACCCCAGGTGCTGCAGGGCGTTTATGGTGCGTCCGGTGGAGCATTGTGCCTCTGCAGTTGTCTTCCCCTTTATGAGCCAGTTGTCCTGGTAGGGGAGAAGATGAAGGCCCCTTGAAGGCTGAGATGAGCTGCGACTATCACAAGGTATTTTGTGACCTTTGGAGATGAGGCCAGTCCAAAGGGCAGTACTCTGGTAGTGCTGTCCCTCACCATGAACCAGAGGTATTTTCTGTGGCTGGGGTGGATTAGGATGTGAATGTAAGCATCCTCTAGGTCTAAGGAGCAACGCCAGTCTCCCTGCTGGAGGAATGGCAGCAGTGTTCCAAGGGAGAGCATCTTGAACTTCTCCCTGACTAGAAACATGTTGAGCTCTCGCAGGCCAGGGCCCCCAGTTCTCTTGGGAATGAGGAAGTTCCTGGAGTAGAAGCCGGTACCCCAGAAGTGTTTTGGGACTGGCTCCACTGCTTTGTCCCGGAGTAGTCCTGCTAGCTCAGTGAGGAGAAAGGTCTGGTGAAGGAGAGACCTGATGGGTTCTCCTGGGAAAAACGGGGGCAGTATCTGATGTAGGTGGAGGAGGTAACCCTCCTTGACCACCTGTAACATGCAAGCATCGGTGGTGATGATGTCCATCTGTGGGCAAACAGGGTTAGGCTCCCCCTATGGGCAGCAAAGGACTCCCCTGGGGGTGTGGGGTTGCGCTCAGACAGTCAAAAACCTCCCCCAGGCTGAGCCTGAACCGATGCCTGGGCTTCGGGGCTTTCTGGGACCATGTCCCTGGTCTTTTTGTTGCTGGGCCTGCTTGGAGAATGGCTGATGCCAAGTCGGTATGGGGCCGTGGAAAGAAGGTAGGCAGCACTACCTCCTGATTAAGGTGTAAGTCGGAGACCACCTTCGGGAGAAACTTTGAGTGAGTGCGAAGCACAACCCTGTTCTTGTAGAATCTGGTATAGGGTGGCTTGGCCACCAAGGCCTGAAGCTCGCTAACCCTGCGAGCAGAGGTTAGTGCCACCAAAAAAGCCACCTTCCAGGAAAGATAGCATAAGGAACAGATAGCCAAGGGCTCGAAGAGTGGTTTAGTAAGCTGCTCCAGAACCACATTGAGATCCCACTTCGCTGGGGGTGGCCGGATGGGAGATTTGGAGAGCAATAAGCCCCGCATGAACCTGGTCATGCGGGGTTGCACTGACAGAGGCTTGCCCTCCACAGGATAGTGGTTGGTGGAGAGTGCACTCAGAAGCATCCAGTCGGAGTTGGACTTAGTCCAGACTGTGAGAGGTGGAGGAGATATTGAAGGACTAAATGCACAGGCAAGAAAATGGATCCAATCGGTGCTCCGTGCACTACATGGAGAACCGGTGCCACTTGAAGGCGTAAGCCTGTCTCGTGGAATCCTTATGAGAGGTTAGAAAGATTTCCTCCACTTCCTCGGAGAATTAAGGGGAGCTAAGGTGATCCATTCAGCCGCCAGGCCGTGAGGGACAGAGATCCCAAGTTGGGATGGAGAATCAAGCCCTCTTCCTGTGTCAGAAGTCCCAGGGAGCTCCCAAGAGGAACCGGGGATTCCGTCAAGAGACAGAGCAGCAAGGGGAACCAGGGATGTCTGGGCCATCTTGGGAGCATGAGGATCATCCCATTAGACCTTGAGGAGGTTCTGGGCTATCAAGGGCGTGGGAGGGAAGGCATACAGCAGGCCTCTCGACCACAAGATGAGGAAGGCATCTACCGCCACCAGGGAGGGGTGTGATTGGGGGCTGCAGAACTGGGGCAGCTGAGCATTGGTCGGGCTGGTGAAGAGGTCCAAGCTGGGGGCATCCCCACAGCCGGAAAAGCCAGAGCGCTATCTCTGGGTCCAGGTGCCACTCATGTGGTTGGAGGACCCTGCTCAGCCTGTCCGCCAAAACACTGTTCTGGCTCGGTAGGTAGACTGCCTTGAGGAGGATCCTGTGGTGGATCGCAAAGGAACAGAGGGCCACAGCCTCCTGGCAGAGGCGGAAAGAGCCCGTGCTGCGCTGCTTGTTCACGTAGAATATCGTAACCTGGTTGTCCGTCTGGACGAGCACTGACTGGTTCTACAGGTGATGCCGAAAAGCCCTGAGAGTGAGGAAAACTGCTTTGAGCTCGAGCAGATTGATCTGCTGCTGGCTCTTCTCGGGGACCAGGCTCCCTGAGTGTGGAGCTTTCTGCAATGGGTACCCCAGTCAGTCAGGGAGGTGTCCATCTTGAGGTCCCTCTAGGGGCTTGGGGACTGGAAAGCCATGCCCACTTGCAGTTACTGAGCATCCTGCCACCAGGTGAGGGACTCAATCAGCTGTCGAGACACCATGACTCTGATTTGGCTAGTAGCCTGAGACAACTGGGACCGGAGGCACCACTGGGCCGCCCTCATGTGGAGGTGGGCATCAGGAACCACATGGACCGTGGAGGCCATGTGGCCCAGGAAACAAAGCAATGTCCGGGCCAACACTGCGCGGTGCCGCTGTACCTCGGCCAGGAGGGCCACGAGCCAATCCGCCCTGTCGAGAGGGAGGAAAGCTCCTGGACAGTGTCGAGGCGGGCCCCGATGAATTCCAGCACTCAAGTCGGGGTGAGCTGGGATTTCGGACAGTTTATCACGAAACCAAGGTGCTGTAAGACCTGAATGGTACAGCTGATGGCCTGCCTGGCTTCAGAGGCTGTGTCCCTTTTTACCAGTCAATCATTAAGGTAGGGGAAGATGCAGGTTTTTTGGAGGCAGAGTTGGCTGCCACCATACCAGGCACTTGGTGAAGACCCTTGGGGCAGAGGCGAGCCGAAGGGAAGAGCCCTGTAATGGTAGTGGTCGCCTCCAACCACGAACTTCAGGTACTTTCTGTGACTGGGATGGATAAGGATGTGTGTGTAAGCATCCTTTAAATCCAAGGAGCATAGCCAATCTTTCTGCTGGAGATGGGGCAGCAGTGTTCCAAGGGAGAGCATCTTGAACTTCTTGTGCATCAGGAACTTGTTGAGGTTCCTCAGGTCCAGGATGGGCCTTAGGCCCCCTGTCCTTTTCGGGACAAGGAAGTACCTGGAATAGAAACCCTTCCCCCTTGAGGGGAGAGGTACAGGTTCCACCGCCCCATCCTTGAGGAGGCCCGTGAGTTCCTGCAGTAGCAGGGCCCGGTGTAGGGGAAACCGAGGGGGTTCCCTGGGAAAAAAGGATGGAGGAGTCCATTCCAGGTGCAGAAGGTAACCCTCCCGGATGACCTGGAGAGCCCAGGAGTTGGTGGTAATGTGGGCCCACTGATGGGCAAAAGTGGACCAGGTGTCCCCCTGTGGGGTGCTGGTCAGAGGGAGAGGGGCTATGCTGATGGCGTCAAAACCCCGACCCAGGCAGGGCTGGGGTCAGTGTTTGGGTTTCTGACCCTTGGGCCTGTGCAGTCCCTGGCCTGTGCCTTTGCTCAGGGGACTCTGCTGAGGGGTCTGGGCAGCTGGGTAGGTCGGGTAGCCCCGATAGTGTTGACTCTTCCGCAGGAAAGGTGGCTTCTTCCTGGGAAGAGTGGAAGTCTTCCTTGAGAGAGAGGTCTGCGTAACATACTCTTTCTTTATCTCGGTTGCCCGAAGAGCTGTTCGCTGAGGCACTGGACATCCAGGAGTTTTTCCTGCACTCATTGTTCAAGATTTGATGATTGCTGCCAGGCCTGGCATTGAGCGCCGTAGCTGGTGGTGGCTGCTCTAGCACTGGATTCAAAACTGTTGTAAGTGGCTCGGGAGAGGTATTTGGAGCACTCCGCGACAGACTTCGTTAGAGCCTGGAAACATCGGAGATGGTCTCCACTGAGGCCAGCAGTGTAGCCGCCGAGCTCCTTGACCAGGTCCTGCAAGAACATGCCAATGTAAAGTTAGTAAGTTTGAATGCGGCAAGCCAGCATTGAGCCCTGGTAGCATTTGTGCCCCAGGGCATCGAGCGTGCGGGACTCCCTGCCTGGAGGCACTGAGGAGTGCATTTTCAGGCTTTTTTGCTGGCGCATGGCCGACTCAGCCACCATGGAGGTGGGTAGAAGCTGTGCCTTGCGGAAACCTAGACCCCGCTGGACCCGATACATCATGTTGAGTTGTCGGCTCATGATGGTGATGAAGGCTGGGGTCTCCCACATCCAGAGGAGAAGCCGGGTGAGGATGGAAAGTACAAGGATCATCAGGCTCTCTTTTGGCGGTGCCTCGAACTGGAGGATGTCTAATTCCTTCGTACACAGGTCCTCCTCTGACTCCATTGTGAGGGAGAGAACCCGAGGAAAGAGGTGCCCTCGGGCAGGGAACAGCGCTTGGCAGCTGAGGGAGACGGGTCTGAGGGGAGATCTTGATGGGCCTGAGACTCTGGGGATGTCTCAACGTCGGACTCCCAAACAGAGTAGTTTGAGAAGGACTCGAGATCCTCTGGCTGCAGGAGAGCCAGAAACTCCGGTCTTGGATGCTTCGAGGCAGAAGCATGGCCGGAGCCAGAGGCACTCACCTGCAAAGATCTCGCTCCCGAGGATCGGGAGCAAGATCCTCGCTGAGGATCCACCCGAGGCATCTGGCTTTCCGCGATCGCAGCAGCGGCCCGGGGAGTCCTCGATGTCAAGGTCCCTGCGGTATCGGTGGGGCCAGGGGTCAGCGCCCACTGTGATGTGAGGAACACAGAAATGCTGCATTCTAAGGCCAACATGCATTTATTTTATTTATTTTTCTTATATACCGCGCTCTTCGATATCAGTGCGGTTTACATGGAACAAAGGAGAGTTTACAGTGGGGGGTTACACCGTAATTACATAGAACAGGTAACATAACTTGGATAACAGTATTAACTATTTACATCTGAATGGCTAACAGAAAAAGTATTTACACGTATATACAACACATTGAGGGTGGTTACATGTGGCCGTGAAGCGTTGTTGTGAGTGGGGAGGTTGTTTTACCATCTTCCGGGTAGTGGGGAAGAGGTAGTGTTTCAGTGCTTTCCTGAATTTGGTTAGGTCCGGGATTGCTCGTATATGTGGTGGGAGAGCATTCCAGCATCTGGGTGCGCAGAGACTGAGGGCCCTGCATGCTTCCCACTCGGGGGTTGCAGCCATGGACACCAACACCGGGGTAACTGGGTCAGGCGTCAAAGAAGAGAGGGGGTCCTTGATGGGACGAGCCTCGGGAGAACGCGATCCATCACCAGAGGCCACAACCTCGGCCCTGGACACCTTCCAAGGGCATTCCTGCTCCAGTTCTTTGGGAGCTCTGTGGGGACTAAAGGAGCAAACACGGGATTTCCCATGCTTATCTGCTTCCCCGGACAAGACTCTTGAGGTCTTCCTCTTCTTTTTATGCGCACGCTCCAGCGACCCTTGCTCGGAGTGCTGACGAGTTCGTGGAGTGGCCACGGGGGTCTTACGTGAGTCCGAGGATCCATGCGGGGCCTTCGGGCATGAGGCTACTGGGAAGACCGGGATTGAGTCTGCCTTGTGGAAGATGTCGGCCTGCTTAAGCCAATGGCTCTGTATGGCTTTAGCGGACATTTTCGTGCACAAGCAGCATTCCTTTGGGTCGTGGTCTGTGTCCAAACACCGGAGGCAACAGTCATGGGTGTCAGTGAATGACAAATTTTTGAGCACCAATCACATTTTTTTAAAACTGGTGGCCATCTAGGCAAAAAGAACCCCAGCGAGGCCGAAGACCCTCGATGCGGCCAGCGGTTAAAAAGGGTGCGAAAGCACTGTGATGGAAAAAACTCAAAACAGAAATGTTTTTTGAGGCCTGGTGTGTGTGCAGTGGGTCTCGGACAGGAAAGGAGCCGGTACACGTCGGAAAAGTACAAAAATAGTACAAGAAAATCAACTTTTTTCCAGGAGGACAAGACGAACATATGTAGGGCTCCACGGAAAAAGGGAGACTGAACAAGATGGCACCCTTGGGTGGCAAGGGGCCACGCATGTGTGGTGGCATCTCCCAAAGGCTTTCTTTGAAAGCTGGGGAAATGCTCCGTGCAGGGCTCCGCCGGCATCGACGTCACCCATATGTGAGGACTGACTTCCTGCTTGTTCCTGAAGAAAACCCAGGAGCTGGTAGGTCGCCAGGAGTCAGCACAGACTCAAAGGTATACATTGTATTGCAATGCATCATAAGTATAACACTTCTAATGGGTTTATCAATGTAATAAGCTGCAGCCTGGCTGTTCCATTTGCTTACTGTGGCGGTCCTTCAGATTTGAATGTAAGGAGAGAAGGGTATAGAGAAACAATAAGAGCTGGTCTAAGGAAGCTACAATTGCCCATGTCATAGCCCCTATTCAGACATTGGTTACATACATTTTAACCCATTACTGAAAGTAACTTCAGTGAACAGCACCTAGTGCTTGGCATTAGGATGATTTTGCTTGCATAGAATAAATATGAGAAATAAAAGCAATACTAAAGGATATATATGATTTCTCTCTGATAAGAATTTGGCAGCAATAACGTCTAGTAAGAATTTTGCTCAGGAATAGATAAAATGATTGTTAAAAATGACCACATACCCCATCTGAATACCTACTACTGTATAATTTGTATATCATCTGTATATAGTTCTCCCCAGTTCATCCAAGTTTTTTGACCACCTGTTCCATGTAAACTCAATGTACCATACTGCATTGTAGTGTGTTCTGTTCTTCTATGAACCGCACTGATTATAATAGCGCGGTATATAAGAAATGTAAATAAATAAATAATAAAATAAAAAGATTCATATTTTGATGCACATGGTTTGATCTTGACAGATTTTCAATGAATCTTGCAGAAACAAATTGATTTTATCTTATTACTTATTTACAACTGATGAGCTGTAAAGTCAGAGGTCTATATCCTTTCTATTTGATAAGTACCTGCTAAAAGTTCTAAAACAATTAAAGCATCAATAATTTTACAAGCATTACCAAGCATCCAATAGGAACTACACAGTTTTCTGTGTAATTATAATTTATATGCTTACGGAGGATATTTTCCCTGCAAATCAAAGGATATGGGTCCCGTGTAGGGCAAGCCATTATTGTGCAAATCTTGCTGTTCTATATGTCTGGAACAAACTGACTGAGTTGATGTATCGGGCTCCTTCTCTGCCCAGGCTGAAGATCCACCTCTTTGAGGCTGCTTTTGGATCCTGAGGCATATGTATCTTGCCATACTTGTCCCCAGTTTTGTGATGTTTTTTTCGTCTTAATTAGATTGTAATCTCTGATGAGCAAGGACTGTGTCTTACATCATAAGAACATAAGATATGTCATACTGGGTCAGACCAAGGTCCATCAAGCCCAGCATCCTGTTTCCAACAGTGGCCAATCTAGGTTACAAGTATCTAACAGTTTCCCCAAAAGATGCATGTTCCACAATGCTTGTACTGGGGCAAGCAGTGGATTTCCCAGGTCCCCTTTAATAATGGTTTATGGACCTTTCCTCCAGGAACTTGTCCAAAATTTTTTTAAAGCCGGCTACATTAACAGCTTTAACTACATCCTCCAGTAACAAATTCCAGAGTTTGATAACACGTTGAGTGAAAAAATATTTTATCTTATTAGTCTTAAATAGATTACACTGTAGCTTCATGCATGTCCCCTAGTCTTTGTATATTTTGATGGTGTAAACAATCGATCTACGTATACCCATTCCACTCCATTCATTAATTTATAAACCTCTATCAAATCTCCCCTCAGCCATCTCTATTCCAGGTTTTACATCTATATGGACAGAGCTGCGTACGCCTTGCAGAGCTATACAAATGATTATTATTAGTAGTAGTATATGAGCTGTATTTGTAAATTTTATTAAGCAAAATAAAAATATCTATATAGAGTTAGTTAACTTTTAGAAGTTTCTGCAACATGGGCATGGGTTTGTAGCAAAATCCATGGCAATTTTATATGCTTCTTCTATATTGTTTTAATTGTTTGTTCTAGGCTTCCTAACTTTAGCCATCTGCTTCCAAAACCCAAAATACAATCGTCATCCTTTCCAACATTCAGAGTTCAGTAGCACTCTACTGAAATTCTATTTATCCTCCTCAGAATAAGAAATTACCTTTAGAAGAACCTGTTAGCTCTGTCTCTGCCTAAACTCCATTTGTGAGATGGATGTGGATAATGAATGAATGATTACATGACAGATGATTACAATAAGGGAGTTGAAGCCATGCAATAGTATTATCCTTACAGCTTACAAATAAAAATGCTTATAGAAAGCACAAGAACAGTCAGAATAAGTACATCAGAAGTCAAAATGCATGAATTCTTCTCACTCTTCCATTGGCATTTACCGTCATGATGAACATGGCCTAACAGATTTTTAGTCAACATTATTGGCACCCTTGCATTTTAAATATGTTGTGTACAATATTGAGAGAAATAATTTGAAATAGTCCAACTGTATGTCATCATAATATTTTAATAGTATGTTCAAAGGTATACAACAACAAAAAATATGTCTGTGTAACCTAGATGTAGTCATTTTTGAGAAAAAAAACAAAATATGACCTAGACAGAATTAATGGCACCCTTTGCTAATACTTGGTCGCACAACACTTGGCAGCGATGATAGTCTCCAAACGTTTCTTGTAGCCATCTATAAGTTTCGTACATCTGTCCACTGGTAGTTTCTCCCACTCTTCAACTGTAATTTGTTCTAGCTAATGAATGTTTCCAGGATTCCTTTTACCAATGGCAGATTTCAGCTCTTTCAGATGGATGGAGATCAGGACTCATTGCTGGCCAGTTTAAAACAGTCCATTTGTTCCTTTTTAACTATTCTTTTGTACTTTTGGATGTATGTTTTCGGTCATTGTCCTGCTGGAGGACCCATGACCTTTGACCCATGACCTAGCTTTCTGACACTAGGTAGCACATTTTGCTCCAAAATACCTTGGTAGTCCTCTGACTTCATGATTACTTTAATACACTCCAGGCCTCCAGTTCCTCAGGCAACAAAACAGTCCCACAACATTATGGAACCTCCACCATATTTAACTGTAGGAAGGGTATTTTTTCCTTATAAACTTCATGCTTCACCTGCAAATGTATCGCTGGTCTGCATTGCTAAAGAGCTCAAGCTTGGTTTTATCTGTCCACAGAACATTTTCCCAGAAGGATTGTGGTTTCTTGAAGTGGATTTGGGCAAAGATCAGGCGTACCTTTTTTGTCTGTCTTTGAGCAGTGGGGTCCTCCTTGGCCTACGCCCATGAAGTCCTTCTTTGTTTGGTGCACGGTGTAGGGTGCAGGTTGAAATCATCACTACAGATTGCTCCAGGTCAGCCTTAAGCTCTTTGGATGTTGTACGTGGTGTTTTTCCAACAGTTCGCACTAACCTTTAAAGACTTCTTGGATTAATTTTCCTCTTCCCATCATGTCCTGTGAGGTTTTTGACAGTTCCATGAGCAGAAAACATCTTAATAACATTGCGAACTGTAAACATGGGAATCCCCAGGTCTTTGGAGATGGCCTTGTTCTGCTTTGAAGTTTGATTTCTGATGGTCTCAGGCAGCTCTCTTGTCTTCACCACTGCTGAATATGGAAAGGAGTGAATGTGGCCATTTTAAACATTAGAGCCATCATTCATTGGTTGATTCAAGTCATGTGAGTACTGACAATTGATCACAGATGTGCCTCATTTTACTGCAGTAAGAATGTGGTTCTTTTGTTCAAACTGATTTGAATAGTTATAATGGTGCCAATAATCATGTCCTCCACAATATTTATGGGTCTCCTTCTGAACGATTGAATACGTACTCTATTAATCAATGTCGTTCACTGTTAACACTATAAGGATCAGAGTTATTACCGGAGGTCTCAGTCTGAAAAGAGCACCGCTGCTGAGACTTACGTCCGGCTACAGCAATGTGCTTTATAACATCAACGACCTCCTTTTTTCCCCGGTACCGTTTAGACGTTTCACACTAATGGTTTCTTCAGGGGATCATTCATTTCTTCTTCGTTTAAACTGTGTACAAACAAATACATAAAACTCAGCACAACTCCTATCCCAATTATTAACTACTATTACATGCTAGGTATGATAAGGAAAGGAATGGGAAATAAAACAAAAGATATTATAATGCCTCTATATCGTTCCATGGTGAGACCGCACCTTGAATATTGTGTGCAATTCTGGTCGCCGTATCTTAAAAAGGATATAGTGATTTTAGAAAAGGTACAGAGAAGAGCCACCAAAATGGTAAAGGGGATGGAAGGATACTCCTATGAAGAAAGGCTAAAAAGGTTAGGGCTCTTTAACCTGGAAAAGAGATGGCTGAGGGGAGATATGATAGAAGTCTATAAATTAATGAACGGAGTGGAACGGGTAAACGTAGATCGATTGTTTACCTTATCAGAATATAGAAAGACTAGGGGACATGCAATGAAGCTACAGGGGAACCTATTTAAGACTAATAAAAGAAAATATTTTTTCACTCAACGTGTAATCAAACTCTGGAATTTGTTACCGGAGGATGTAGTAAAGGCTGTTAGTGTAGCTGGGTTTAAAAAAGGTTTGGACAAGTTCCTGAAGGAAAGGTCCATAAACCATTATTAAGAAGTGACCGAAGATATCAATGCTTGACCCAGTACAAGCATTGTGGAACTTGTGTCTCTTGGGGAAACTGCTAGGTACATATGACCTAGATTGGCCACTGTTGGAAACAGAATACTGGGCTTGATGGACCTTGGTCTGACCCAGTATGGCATATCTTATGTTCTTATACCCTCCTATATTAAAAAATACTAAAAGACCATAAAAAACTGCAGTTAGCCTTTACCGTATCCGCTGCCCGCGTTCAATCAAGCCTCTGCTCAGTCGTTTACTTTATTCCTTAAGGTTTGAACTACTATACTGGCTAAGAATGCCGTGCATGTGAGATGTGAATCAAGACTCCATCTTTATAGCCCCTCCTCAGTTTCTAAACCAACCAATCAATGACTAATACATCACGCTCCCTCTGGGAATGACGTAAAAAAACTCCGTCTACCTTTCCCCTAATTCAACCTACCCCACGAAAATAGCCTCACAAATAATCTATTGGGAAAACTAATCCTCACTCCAACATACCAGGATCGATCCTCAGGTATTCTAATACCTGCTGCTCTCCATGGTCAAATTCACTACAGACACTGCCTGAAATCTCGCTCAGACTCGATCCACCGTGATGTTTAAATGCCAAACATCCATTCATCTCCCTAACATAAAATCATCACTTGAACAGTATTCTATCTAATTATAGACACGCTGCCCATTCTATACTATTATTTAAAGCCATCGGTATGAGAGTATTTAATCTATAGATCCATCTTTGTTCAGTTTTAATCAATATCTGATCAAGAGTCCTACCAGTTCTCTCTTCCTCTACCTTGTCAATACACAGACACCGTAATTGCTCAAACGAATGGCTCTTCAATAAACAATGTTGAACAATGGGAGCCTCCAAAACCTTACGGTTTAGGCGTCTCCTATGTTCCCTCATACGTATCCTGAAGGGACGCGTTGTCTTTCCTATGTAGCATAACCACACAGACATAAGATAGCATAAACTACATTATTAGTGCCACATGAAGTCATATGTTTCAATTTTACTGTAACACCCTGATGTTCAAACTTAGCAGTAATCGTGATATCACAAATATCACAAGTGCCACAGCTCCAGTGACCTACCATTGAGATATTCTGACACTCATCTAATATAGGTGACAATACCGCTGGGCTTAACCATTCCTTAAGGTTGCGATCCCTTTGCCATACACAACGTAGTGTTTTATCCGCTAAACCAGGTACTGCTGTTAAAATGTTACCATGTTTTTTAAACACTTTTTGAATGGCATTACTTAAAGGGGAATATTTCATAATTAAATTAATACTATCTGTATCTAGCTTATTTACCCTCCGGGAAGATTTCATATCTAATAGTGCTCCTCTATGATTAAACAGTGCTCTGGAATATGCTCGTTGGATGATGTGTTTAGGATAACCTCTCTGCAAAAAGCTACCATATAGTTGTTTTGATTGACGTTTAAAATCAATCTTATCTGAACAATTTCTCCTAAACCATAAAAAATTGAGAAAACGGAAGCCCTTCTTTTAGTCGTCTAGGATGCATACTACGAAAATGGAGGAAGGTATTCCTATCTGTGGACTTCTTATAAACAGTTGTTAACCATCCCGTTGGACCCTTAGTTATACATACATCAAGGTAAGTGAGTATATCATGATGGTAAGTGTGGGTGAATTTGATATTATCATCAAGACGATTGATCCACCCTAAAAAATGTTTTAGGGACTCCTCCGTTCCTTTCCATAATAAAAAAAATATCATCTATATACCTCTTCCATAACAAAATATGTGAGGTATAAATAGAAGGGATCACCCACTGCTACTCAAAAAAAAACCATATAAAAATTAGCTATTGACGGGGCACACGTAGCGCCCATGGCTACCCCAGAATTCTGCTGATATAAAGCTTCCTGGAACACAAAATAATTTCGAAAAATTGCCAACCGTGCTAAGCTAATGATGAATTCACGCTTAACTTCTGAAAGCACAGTTACTTACCTGTAACAGGTGATCTCCGGAACAGCAGGAATTAGTCTTCACACGTGGGAGACGTCTCCGACGGAGCCCGCACGGGAATGCTCCCCAGCATCCAATCAGAAAGCCTTTGGGAGCATCCCCCGTGCCTGCGCGGTGGCTTCCCACCCTTCCTACTGCCTCTCCCCAGTTGAGTTTCATAGCTGAGCCGGAAGGAGAGGAGAGGAAGGAATAGAGAAAAGAGAGATACAACTCCTAGGGGAGGTGGGCGGGTTGTGAAGACTAATTCCTGCTGTTCCGGAGATCACCTGTTACAGGTAAGTAACTGTGCTATCTCCAGGAACAAGCAGGAATGAGTCTTCACACGTGGGGACTCCCTAGCTTAGGATGCCCGGGGAGATCCCATAAGCGCAGCCCAGGACGGGATGGCATTTGCCCAGCCTGAATCTCCGGCATCCCCTGAGGGATGGAGGGCAGGAGTTGAATAGAGGAACAGCGAATCCAAAGACTACGGAGGCAAGTCTTTAGAGTGCAGAACAGGTACCATTAGGATACAGCAAAAAAAACCCAGGCTACGGGAGTAGTCAGAGGGGTGCATGAAGAGAATCATTAAGCATTTAATGAGTAAATGACCTAGTACCATATAGAGCTTACCGGCCATTAAGTTTTAATGAATTAATGGTTTAGAACCCTGTACTGCTTACCCACCGGGTTGTCGGAAGTAGTCCTGTGATGAAGGCACTGTAGATGCAGTAGCGAGGTCATCAAGGAAACTTCACCGCAGCGAGGAGGAAGTTCCAAATCCGGAAGGCCATGAGATCCAGGCGTCAGCTGGGTCAGGAGAAGGACGGCAGGTCTTCCAGGGGCTCACGGCAAGCTGAGCACTCCCTTAGGAGTAGAGTCCATAACTCAGAGGACTAACAGTGGAAGACAGGCCGAACTAGAGAGCCTATCCCGGAGAAGAGTAGAGGTGTACCCCGGAGCAGAAGGGGTACACAGTCTGCCCTAGCGAGAGATAGGGAGACAAGGGTCCGGACCTCCGGGAGGAGGACCTAACTGAAAAAAGGAGCTGTTGACTTCACAGCAGTAGGGTACCACCAGTCCGCGGGCCGATCGGGGAATAGGCAGGCGGACTGGCCGGACCCCCGGGGGGGGGGGTGAGTACCGGCCATAGGGGGAAAAGGCGGTAGACACAGGTACTGTGGGGATCCCCCAAAGGCACCTGCCAAGCAGGTGATATCTAGTATATCTAAGCCGGTGGACATGGGGACGCCCCCTCCGGTACTAACGCAGGCACGCCGGGGGGCCTGCCTCCATGAGCAGCACCCAGGTAAGGTGGATCTGCCATCGATCCCCAGAACGTCCACCTGGAGAGGTGGCCGCAAGATCCGTCAGGGGAGGGATCTTTCCCGGAGGGCAAGGGCAGATCGGCGAGCTAAGAGCGCGGTAGCGTGGGGGACGGAGGATAGCATCAGTCCGGTAGAACGCCGCAGGGGTTGGAGGCCCTAAATGTGTCCCCAGGACCTGCACGTAGAACTTGTCCCCCGCACAATCGGGGGACATGAGGGTATAGTCCCTGGTGAGTATAGGGGGACTATAGCAGCTGGAGGGGAATTCCGGTACGGAAGCAATCAGCAAGAGAATACTGGCTGAGAGGGGTTCGGGGACGTACCGAAGAGTAAGTAGGGTGACCGTGGGCCATAGCTATCATGGCATAAGGTGGTCTCCCTTTCCCACGGAGGAGAAGACCTGAACCCCTAGATAAGTCCCCGAACCATTTTCCAACTGAACGAGCCCCAGAGTAGAGCTCTATTCTAAACTTCTGGTAAGGAGGTTAAGTGCAGGCAGCCGCCCACCTGAGCCTAAAAATGCTTAGTATGAGAGTCCTGGCGCGGGCCCGGGGACATCAACCCGGGGTGAGAGGTCCCTTGCTTGGGCGCGCCTGGAGGGTGGGCGGGGGGCTGACATTTCCTCTTCCTAGGGAAGGGGGGGTCTGGAGAGGCGTTTACCACCGCCGGGGGGGAGCCGGGCCCTAGGCTGGCTGCTAACTCTGGGAAGGTTAGCAAAGCACTGTGCGACCTGATGTAAGGCTTCGCTATTGAAGAGGTGATCTCCGTCGCAGGGAGAATTACCCAGGTTGTGCTGTGCCCGTCTACACAACTCGGACGCCTGCAACCATGCTGTACGGCGTGCTCTAATGGCAACAGCAGAGGCTCTGCTGACCGACCGGAAGGAGTCCAGCGAAGCACGAGAAAGGAACCCGGAGATATTCCTGCAGTGATAAAGAAGCAGGGAATATTCAAAGGCCTTGGTTGCAGATACGAAGGTGGATAACCGAGATAACCTCTCGGTGACCTCCCGAAGCGACAGACTCATATAAAATATATATGAAATAATTCTGGCCGCCAGCATAGATGTTTGGAAGGCTTGACGTCCTAGAGTATCTAGCGTCTTCGAGGCGCGGCCTGGAGGGCGAGAAGCATGCTTCTCCTTGCTTCCGGCCTTCCTCAGCGCCGATTCCACCACAATGGACCGATGTGGAAGCTGGTGCTGCCGAAACCCCGGGGACGGAGGCACCCGGTACAGAGCCTGCATCGCAGTCGACGGCGCCAGAACCCTCAAAGGCGACTGCCAAGACCCCAGCAGGAGATCCTGCAGGGCGGGATGCAGAGGAAGCATCGCGGCTGCCTGTTCCGCAGCGCCTGGGGTCGGGTCCGGGATAGGGATGGCCAGCAAGTCCGCCATGTCAAGGAGGAAATCCTGAAAAGGCGGCTCTGCCGGAGCAGTTATGGCGGGAGAGGCCGCCAGGGCACTAAGAGGCCGCTCGGGCCAATGCCCGCTGGGCAGAGGAGGGGACCAACCGACCCGGATCGGGACAGTCAACATGGCGTCGTCGGCTCCTGGAATTGATTCCAAGCTAGGCATCGAAGAGGTCGATGGCACCGACGGCGCCGCAGGAACCGGCCTCGGCCCCGAACCCGGGGGCGGCGCTTCCCCCCATGACTGGAGCGAATCCGCAGTCGCCGGAGGGCAGGGGCCAGCGGTCTCTGCTCTGCGCTGCGGGAGAGGACAGGGGTCGGTCCCGAGATGTGCCGTGGCCAGGCTTTCAAGGCTGGACAACGACTCCAGGCTGGGCATCGAACCGAGCGAGGAGATCAACTCCTTCCTCGAGGACCCCGGCGGGAGCGACCGTGCCGGTGGTGGAGATCCCGGAGCGCGGATCGGAACCGCGCCAACCAGTGCCGCGAGCATCAAGGGCCCCCGAGGACGGTGCTCGGAGGAGAGGGGGGTCATCTGACGCCGATGTCGATCGGCGGGCGCTGCCCAATGCCGGGCCCCCTCCCGAACCCGTCCTACCTGGAGGGAAAAACTGCCGGGGCATACGGCCCGTCCCCGAGGGGAGCCAGGTCACCTGACGACGAGTCCCCGCGGGGGGGGGAAGCCTGCGGTGGGATCGAGGTGATCGAAGACCCCGAGGCCCCTTTTCTAGGAAAGGGCAGGGCCCTCGACGGCCGCGTCGATGCCGGGGGGTCGCCCGTGTGCTGGTCGACACACCCCGAGGTCCCCGGGGAAGGTTGATGGCGGTTCCTTGAGCTCGACGCCCCTGCCGTCGCCGGCGGAGTGGCGCCGCTCAAAACCGGTACCACCCTTGCGCAGGGCTGGGGTACCGGCGACCCAGCTCGGGTCGAAACGAGCGGCTCCGAGGGGAGCGAGGCCAGGAGATCATCCCCGGCGAGGGGTGGAACCATCGACGCCGGCGCGCTCGAAGCGGGTACCACCTCTGTGCATGGCCGGAATGCAGGGCCAGGCTGTGTTGAGCCGATCAGCCCCAGATGTGCCGAGGGCAGCGGCTGGCGATCCCCGGTGGGGAGCGGGCCACTCGACGCCCACGGGTCGGCACCGCCCGAAGCGGATACTACCCCCGTAGGGACGCCACACCGGCGCAAGTCGGTCGGCCCCGGAGGCGCCGAGGACCGCAGCCGTCAATACCTGGTGAGAAGCGGGACGCTCGACACCGCCGCCGACGTCGAGGGGTCGGTACCGCTCGTAGCGGGTACCACCCCTGCGCATGGCAGTGATGGAGGAATGCCCGGCTGGACCGAGTCGATCGGCCCCAGAGGCGCCGAGGACAGCAGCCGACGATCCTCGGTGAGGAGCGGAACGCTCGACGCCGATGCCGGGGTCTCAGTACCGCCCGGAGCGGGTACCACACCCGAGCATGGCTGGGATGTAGGGAGGTGAGATCCGGTCGAGTCGATCGGCCCCGGAGGTGCCGATGACACCAGCTGACGATCCCTGGCGAAGAGTGGAACACTCGACGCCGACGCCGATGCCGGGGAATCGGCACCGCTCGAAGCGGGTACCTCCCTCGGGCATGGCTCGGGAATGTTCTGTGAGGAGCGAACCTCAGGAACATCCCGAAACCCCGTAAATGCTTTGGAGCCCGAGGACTCCCGCCGGGGTATATTAGCCAAGGGGGACTTGAGGGGTCGGCTGGAGCTGTCGCCAAGCCGCGCATGAGACTCGCCCCTCAAGACTCGGCTAGTCTTAACAGACTGTTGCGTGGATACCTGATCCTGGAGAGAAGCACAACCCGACGACCGCGCGTTGGGCGCGAAGACGTCGTTGAGGGATATCCGAAAAAGGGAGGGTCTTCTCCCGACACTGTAGCCCGGGGGATCCGGGAAAGAAGGGTCAGGCCCAAAACAGGAGAGGCACCAGGCATTGGAGTCCAATTGGAAAATTAGGTCCCCGCAGTGAGGGCACTGCTGGGGAGAAGAAGGCTCCATGCTGTAAGCCCGGTAGGCCTCGGCACCCAGAGGGGAGGGTCCCTCCGGGCGACCAAAAATAAATGAAATTTAAATGAAAATTAATTGAAAAGAAAGAAAGAAAGGGGCACGGAGGTGCCACCGTCGGCGGGAAAAAGCCGCAACTACAGAAAGAAGAACAAAGGAAAAAAGTTCTGCGGTGGCAGGAGGGACGTCCTGCCTGCTCCGCGGAAAACGAAAAACTGGGGAGAGGCAGTAGGAAGGGCGGGAAGCCACCGCGCAGGCGCGGGGGATGCTCCCAAAGGCTTTCTGATTGGATGCTGGGGAGCATTCCCGTGCGGGCTCCGTCGAAGACGTCTCCCACGTGTGAAGACTCATTCCTGCTTGTTCCTGGAGATACATCTCTTCGCTGAAACAGCACCCGTCGCACCACCTCTATAGCTGCCTCCTGTGGGATACTAGTGTACAACGACACTACGTCGAGCGTGACTAGTATAACATCTTTCTGACCTGACCACTCATGTGTATCCCTCAAAACATTCAAAAAATGGGTAGTATCCTTCAAATACGATGGAACGTCGTTGATGTTATAAAGCACACTGCTGTATCCGGACATAAGTCTCAGCAGCGGTGCTCTTTTCAGACTGAGACCTCCGGTAATAACTCTGATCCTTATAGTGTTAACAGTGAACGACATTGATTAATAGAGTACGTAAATAATCATGTCCTGGCAACGTTCCAGCTTTTATACTATTTCCTTTTTTTTTTAAATTGGTCTTGTTTTATTTGATTCTTTTGTGTGTCAAATATGTGCGCATTTATAGTCCAAAGCCATTTCACTGGCCACTTTTCTTTTTTTAAGGAGATATTGGACATTAAGGAGTTGAACTGCAGGGCTGCCAGTAATGTTGACCATAACTGCAGTTAGGTCTGTATTTTTCCAAGATACTTTTAGAACTGCAGGACTTACCGGTGATATATGGATGCAGTTCCTCACAAATAGGTGTTTTCTGTTGGGTAACATGGAAACTGCATGAGATCTTTTCAGGAAACGTTTTTATCAAATGAAGGATCTTCTTCTGAAATTTTTAAACATACAAGATTAGGCAAAGTTCAAAAACAGAAATTAGACCTTACCTGCTAATTATCTTTCCTTGAGCTCTCTCCGGGCCCGTCCAGGAACAAGTGGGTGATCAACCTTCTTCAGCAACTGAGGACTGAAATCTCAAACTTTGAAGAGCTGGCATCTGGCTCCCTCTGCTGGCCACTGTCAGTCTAACCTTAACAAAGCAGATGAAGAGTAGTGCCCAGCAACCAAAAGAAAATAGGGAATATAACAAAAAACAGTAGCTTTTCGTGAGGCTGACAGCAAGAACGAACCCACAGCAGCACCGCTGCTATATGACTTAAGTGGCAAAACCGTCAAGTTCGCTCTTTTTTTTTTTTTTTTTCCTAGTACAGAACCACCAACGAGTTAAAAGGCAACCCCTGAACGAGAAGAGAAACTACACTCTAGAAACTGTGGCACGGACTCCATCTCCATAAACAGAGTATTCGTAAGTTTCCGTGCCACACTGAAATTGGACAAAAAACCTGGGTGGGTCCTGGACGGCCCGGAGAGAGCTCAAGGAAAGATAATTAGCAGGTAAGGTCTAATTTCTGTTTCCTTATCGTCTCTCCGGGCCCGTCCAGGAACAGTGGGAAGTACCAGAGCAGTACCAAACCACGGGAGGGACCAAACAGGCCCGCTATGACGGCCAACGCCTCACATAGGCATGACCCCTGGCCAAAACCTCTAGCCTGCAATGTTCCGCAAACGTGAGACGCGACGACCACGGAGCCGCCTGAGAAAAAGCACCGGCGTACCCAGACGCCGCCCAAGACGTCGCGTGACCGCGCGTAGAAGAAGTACGAAAACCCCCCCGGAGGGACCGTCTCTGCGTTCTAAAAAGGACACCACCATTGCTTGCTTCTCAGAACAAGTCAGGGACGACGGAGAAGCGGCTGCGTCCGTCTTAGGCCCGGCAAAGAAAACAACCGGCCCGACTTCCGGAAAGACGCAGTCTTCCGAGGTACGTCCGGAGCAAGCGGAGAACGGCGGCCCTGGAAGGATCGCCCGCTATCCAAAAAGAGGGAGAGACAGACTGAGCGACATAGAATACAGAGAAGAGTTGCGGAATAAGGAGGGAACCGTCCGCAACAGTACCCTGTCGACCGACCAATGCAGACAGGGACCCTACCCAATAGGGCTAGGGACACAAGACCCCCTAGAATTTCCAAAGAAGTCCCCCGAGTGAGATATCGCTATTTGGGCGAAAAAGAGGTCGCGCAACGCCTCAAGCCGCAATTCCAAGGCACGGCGTAACCACACCGTGAAGAGGGGAACGAATTACTGAACTGGTAGAAAGACTTAACGGAAGATTTGTAATGTCGTAATTGTGGCGATATGTGGAATAATTTTTCGTATGGAAAAAACAGCTCAGCGGAGAGGGGTTTGAAAATCGAACTCCGGCTTTCGAAGCTATCTATGCTCCCCGTGCATTTATCCACAGGTCTCCAGTACGGATAGGCTCTGCTAGTTCAGCGAATGCCTTAATGGGAGCCAGAATACGCAGTCAGGCTAGTTCACTAGCAGCAATGGCAGCGGCTCAAACTCCAGTACGCATACTTCATATGTGGGCTTCCAAGATGGCTTCCGCGCTGAACGGCATCAGCCAAGGGGACTGCCAGTGTAGACCGTGCCTGTGGAATCAGCCTGGATGAGGAGCCTTGCGTTCTCCGGAAAATGCCCTGCCGACAGTAAAGCACTGCAAATTCGATCAGCTGCTGGCAGGACACAAGGCAAGCTTGCCTTTTTTTTTTTTCTTTTTTTTTTTTTTTTCTGCTTAAGTGGCCTAAAAATGGAGCCTGTACCAGGTGGTATAATGGGAACTTGTCTGCAGTGTGTCAGCTTCGTTATTGCTGACTCAATTGCCATTTGCGGAAGGAGAGCTGTATTTCATATCACCAGGTGCTAGTTGAACGCAAAATATAAAAGCCATCTTTGTGCAGTCAGACGGGGTGCGGACTCACTGTATGGAACAGAGCCCTAGCAATCTTCTTTATCGCAAGATGGGAAAATAGATGGTGGTGCAGCTCTTCCTGCAAAGACCCTCTAAACCAAAAATGCCTTCCGGATAATTTAAGAAACTCTCCGACCGTGCAACAATATGAAGTAGAAGAACTCTCAAGCACAGGCATACTAAGCTACGGCCAACTCCGAGAAACAACACTCCCGCTTTTGACTGGTATCAGGGGAAGAAAATGCTGCAGCGTCAGAACACTGCCCGGAATCCTACCAGAGGTAAGGAAGACTACAGAGCCCGGACTGCCAAGATCCCTGAGCTAAGGCAGCCAGCCAAGGAGCTCTAAAGTAATTTTTAAACAAGTTCACAACGAGCGCCAGTGGGAATTGAACCCTTGATCTTTCAGGAATGAGGCAGTTGTTGTAACCTCTAGGGTACTCCTTCACTTCCCCCGCAACGAACGAGACTGGCATCAGCCATAACCATCCCCTAGTCGGGCTGACGTAAGGGAAAGTCACACTTAGAGGAACCGGAGCCAGGCACCCCTGGAGACTGCCGGCAACGGCGTTCAACCGGGGCAACCGGCATGCCAGGGGAAGGCTTGAGGATTCCAGCGCGAGAACAACGCTCGCTGTAACACCCGTAGGTGGATCCTAGCCCATAGCACGCGGACGAAGTGCGTCGCCATGGAATCGAGGAGCCGCGGATAGTGCCACGCAGTCGAATAACGCACGAAGAAGCAAGAGGAGCCGCATCGATGACCAGAGCTAAACTCGTTGATTAGCCGGCCGGAAAAGTATCCCGACATGGAACTCGAATACCGTCGGTAAGGACGAACAAACGCACTAGAGCGTAGAAGTGATCAGCCACCTACGCCGCCGCTGACTCAAGTGAAGCCCTAGCCGCCGGCCCAGAGCGGGGACGTGAAGCCCCACGAACCCACTGAAGAGAGCCTTTGGAAACAGAAGCCGCATAGACCGCCGCCACCACGACAGAACCCAAGACTCAAACGCCTGTTTCAAGCAAGACTGCAATCTACTATCCGCAGGACCTGTAGAGTGGCACCCCCTGCTACCTAGCGATTTACTTAGGTACGGCCGCTACGAATACATCCACCGTAGGGAAGCGCAAAAGAGTCGAGCTCCCCTTGCGGCAGTGGAAAGAAGCGACCTATAATCCGTGTCCCACGCAAGGAAGCCTCCGGGCATTCCGATCCCGACATGACCAGCTGTCGCTTCATCCTGTGCATAGGAAGCACCTGCGATCCGACCGGAAGCCTGAAGAAGCGAATCCTCTAAAGACCCATTTGGGGACACCAGGAAGGCCAGAAACGAGATAAACTAGTCCAGCAGTTTCGTGCCAAAACATTGCAATTAAGTAAAAGGTTTCTCTGACCAGATGAATGTCTGGCAGATATGAATTTTCACTGCCGTATGAATAAAAAGGACTTGGACTCCCCGTTACCCTACGTCTACTGACGGTAGCTTTGGTGCGGGAAGCATTGGTCCAACAAAAACAAAGTATTGAGAAACCTGCCTTGTGGTTTAAGTTCACCTATTGGCATCTATGTATATGGCTTTTGGGCCCGGTGAACCCTCAGGTCCATGGGGTTCGGACTAGACTCCTGTATCTAGTAAGGGCCATTAATAGTCAACCCCAGCAGGGAACAACACAATTGACCCCCCCCGATACATAACTGGACCAGAGAAAGGTCAATATTAAAAGTACACAAAACCGTGGAAATATGCCCAGAAAGGGAATGAAAGCAATAAACCACCTAGACCAAGCAATGATGTAATGAACCAAGGCCAAAAAGTGTATTGGAATCTAAACAATAGTCACACATCCTGATAAGAACACACACCTAAAGAAATAGGTAGGGCGAATATACGCATGAAGAACACACAAAGTAAAAATTCAAACGAAAAAAAATGCAATATCCCGTGCACAGAAGCTAGCTGAGAGTAAAAGACTCCGGGGTGACCTAGGCAACTGTGAATGCCTAACGGAGACAGCAAACGTGGCCAAGAGAAGTGCCACTGAATGCAACACAAAATACCATAATGGAAGTGAGAACTTGCATATAAAAAAACTAAAAAACTATGAAATGTAGTATTTGATCCCACGGAAACACTGGAAAGCGTCAGGTTTCATTTGGAATAATGTTATGTCCAAGGCGAGAGCCATTTAGAGAGTCATTTAAAGAACCATTTCCCACCAACAAGGGAGGAGGGAAGTAAGCCATAGAAATCCCATTGGAAAACAAGCCAGAGGCAGAAACCAAAGAAGTTAAAGGCAGATACAGTGGTTAACACCTATAAATAAAAACCGAGCGCATGGGATAAATGACCTGAGTTATACATGAGGGGAAATAGCAGGCCGCTGGGACTCCCAGGGATGAGCCTTCTGCTCCGGAGACTAAATCTCTTGTGAGGCAGGCTCTGCCTACAGAAAGTAAAAGGAGCAAAACGGTTACCGCGCCGGAGGTGTACAGCAATAACGCTGCCCTTTAAGCGCCAACGGTAGCCTTATGATAAGGGTAATCCGTGCCCTGTTTTCATTTATTTATTTATTTACTTATGTAGTGTTTCAACTGCCCTGCTAGGACAGATAAACGGGCTCTAGAGGTAAAGATTTCCTCCCTTTACCCAGGAACATGAGAGCCTTCGCCCCGTTCCTCATGTCCGCTGTTATCTAACCTGAAGAGACCAGGCTATTGGCGCCGCAGCAGCCCGGGCTGCCGTTCCCGCGCCAAAAACGAACCGCTGCGACGGCCTGCTGCGAAGGTCGGCGCTATGCCCGAGAGGCCCTTATGCCCAGTGAAGCAACGCACGCAATCCTACTTTAATACCCAGCAAAATCTGAGGATGAACACCACCATCATAAAACCGGCCTCTCAGACGCACCGCGGGGAAAAAACCAAAGACAACTGAGAAGAAAGAAATGGCCGCCGACACACCAAAACTACTAACAGCTGAAAAAAACAAAACAAGGACCACCTTAAGAAAAACAGGAAATCCCTCCTTCAGCTCTGGGCACCCACTGCTAGTGGGGAAGGAAGCTGAGCACCGGAGGCAGCAGGCAGGTATCTGGGGCCCCCAGCACCGCTCTGCTCTCTGCTCTACGATACGGAGATGAAAACTGAGACAGGCTCTGCCTCTTCAGCTCCGTGCCTCTGAGCGCCGCGAAACAGCTGTCGGCAGCAATCGCTACTGAAGGAACCCTGCTAGGATCCCCGGTGCTGCAAAACACCAAAAAGAAAACCAAAGAAATAACATTTGCGAAGTCCTTAAACCTCTGACGGGGGGAGCCAGCCAGGAACACGTCCTTCAGCTGCTGAGGACTGAAAAGACTGACAGTGGCCAGCAGAGGGAGCCAGATGCCAGCTCTTCAAAGTTTGAGATTTCAGTCCTCAGTTGCTGAAGAAGGTTGATCACCCACTTGTTCCTGGACGGGCCCGGAGAGACGATAAGGAAATCAACATATACATAAACTGGAATGAAAGTCATCGCTCACGTTTAGATAACGACACATCTCTAACATCTGAACAAACAGTGGAGTACCAATGAAAACAAGCTCAAAGCAAAATACTATGCAATGCAGACTTTTTCCTTTAATTAAGATATGAATGTGCCCACAAGCAAAATGTTTGCTTTTGCAAACAGCAGTAGCAAAACCACGGTTCTGCCTTCTATAAGCACCATTTCTGATGATTTTTGTCTTTGCAAATGAAAAGATGTTAGTTCGTTTCCGCACCAACCGAATCGCTAGAGATCAGTGTGCTTAAAATGCTCAGACTAATCAGCTCAAGCCTGGCATCCCCATTCTTTCTGATGCATTGCACCATTTATTATCAGATGCAGTGTATACTTCTTACTAGCCACCTTATAGCTGCAAGGATGCATATAAAGCGTAGTTACTCACCTGTAACAGGTGTTCTCCAGGGACATCAGGAATCAGTACTCACATATGGGGCACCGATGGAGCCCACGCGGAGCATTTCCCCAGCTTTCAAAGAAAGCCTTTGGGAATGCTATGATGCATGCGTGGTCCCCTTCCTGCCCAAGGGTACCATCTTGCTCAGTCAGATGCCATAGCTAGGACGGCAGTAAAAACTAAAACAGGGTAGGGAGGCAACTCCCAGGGGAGGAGGGAGGTTGTGAGGACTGATTCCTGCTGTCCCTGGAGAACACCTGCTACAGGTGTTACTACACTTTCTCCAGGAACAAGTCAGTCCTCACATATGGAACTCCCTAGCTCCAGGCTACCGAGGTCCGAATCAGGACAGCACCAATGGCAACCAATCAGTTAACCATGAGTTGCAGAAGGTGAGCCCCCACTGAGAGACTTTGCACGACCCTCGTGTCCAGCGACACTATCACTCCGGTAGCCTGAACACAGAAGGGTCGGAGGGCAGGAGTTGCCTACACCCCGAGAATATTATGGAGTACTGCCTGGCCAAAGGCACTGCCCCTGTTGGACTTGCTCTCCAGGCAGTAGTGAACTGCAAACATATGAATTGAAGACCATGTGGTGGCCTTACAGATCTCCATCACTGGCACTGAGAGGAGGTTGGCCACTGATGTGGCCATTGCCCTCACACGATATGCTGTGATCCGGTGCCCAAGGGAGAGGCCAGCTTGCTCATAGGTGAGGGTAATACAAGTCCACCACCCAAGTGGAAAGAGTTTGCTTAGTTACGCGGAGCTCCAGTCTGCTTGGGTCATAAGACACGAAAAGCTGAGGAGCTTTTCGATGGGCCTGAATCTGCTTTAAGTAGAAGGACAGGGCCCATTTGCAATCTAGGGTATGAAGCACTAGTTTCTCCCTGCCGATGTGAGGCCTCGCGAAGAAGGTGGGGAGGACCACCTCTTGATTGCGATGGAAAGGAGACACCACCTTTGGGAGGAATTTAGGATGTGTCTTGTAGAACCTTGTATATGGTAGATCTGCAACCAGGGCCTGGAGTTCGCTTGAGTGGACGAGGGCCACCAGAAAGGCCACTTTCCAAGACAGGTACCGCAGGTGGCAAATGATCAGGGACTCGAACAGCGGTTTGGTGAGCTGGGAGAGCACCATATTGAGGTCCCACGCTGGAGGGCGGCGAGGGAGCTTGGATAACAGGAGGCCCCGGAAGAACCTGGAGACCAGGGGCTAGCTTGAGAGGGGTTCTCCCTTGATAGGGTGGTAGTGAGCGGCTATGGCGCTCAGATGTACCCTCAATGAGTTAGATTTCAGCCTGGTGTGCAACAGCTGCAGTAGTTACTGAAGTACTAGATGCACATAGCAGGAGAAGGGATTCTCCTCCCTTTCGGCACACCAGTCGGAGAACCTTCTCCACTTAAAGGCATAAGCCTGTCTGATGAAGGGTTTCCAGGAGGCTGGTAGGATCTCCTCAACTTCTCCTGGAAGATTGAAAGGGGCCAATGCTACAAGTGGACTTGAGGGCCACCAGAAAAGCCACTTGCCATGACAGGTACTGAAGGTGACAAGTGGCCAGGGACTCAAATGGTGGCTTGGTGAGCTGAGACAGCACCACATTGAGGTCCCATTCCGCTGCTGGTGGGCAGAGAGGGGGCTTGGAGGAGGCCCTGGAGGAACTTGGAGACCAGGGGCTGGCTTGAAAAGGGGTTTCCCTCTTTAGAGTGTTGGTGCACAGCTATGGTGCTCAGGTACACCTTCACAGAGTTTGATTTTAGCCTGGTGTGCGACAGGTGCGGGAGATACTGAAGAATGAATTGCACCTGGCAGGAGAAGGGATTCTCCTCCTCTGCACCCCAGACAGAGAACCTTCTCCACTTAAAGGCATATGCCCCTCTAGTGGAGGGTTTTTGGGAGGCCAGTAGGACCTCCTTGACTTCCACAGAAAGATTGAAAGGGGCCAATGCTACCCATTCAGCAGCCATGTTGTTAGTGTTAGCGACCCCAGGTTGGCGTGCAGGAGGGAGTCCTCCTACTGGGACAGGAGGTCCGGGGCCTGGCCCAGTGGGAGAGGGAGCACCACCAACAGGGAAAGCAGCAGAGGGAACCAGGGTTGTTTGGACCAACTTGGGGTGATCAGTATAACTGACGCCCTCTCGCTCTGGATCTTGAAGAGGGTCTTGGTGACTGGGGGGGGGGGGGTGTCAGTGGAAACGCATAGAGTAGGCCTTCTGACCATAGGATCAGGAAGGCGTCTGTCGCCACTCTCCCCGAATGCAGCTGGCGCAAGCAAAAGCAAGGTACCTGCGCATTGTCCAGGGAGGCCAAGAGGTCTATCACAGGCCTGCAGCAGCGGTGGAAGAGTTGCTTCGTTACCCTGGCATTCAAACGCCATTGTGTGGGTGAAGGACTCCGCTTAGCCTGTCTGCTAAGCAGTTGTCCTGGCCTGACAGGTACACCGCTCATAGGAGCATGCCATTGCACACTGCAAAGGAGATGTAAATCATGCTTGTTGGTGTAAAATATGGCAACCTGGTTGTCCATCTGGACCAACACAGATCGGTGCCACAGGTGGTGGTGGAATGCTCACAGGGCCAGGAAGATTGCCCTGAGTTCTAAGATGTTGATCTGCAAGAGTAACTCTTCCTGGGACCAGTTGCCTTGCATGCGGCGGGCCAACAATGCGCTCCCCAACCCAGGAGGGAGGCATCTGTTGTGAGGATCCTCTGCGATGTGGGTGCCTTGAAAGGCATTCCTGCCTGGAGGTGGTACAAGTTTTGCCATCAGGAGAGGGACTCCGCCAAGTGGAGTGTGACTGTGACCCTATCCAGAAGCGTGTCTGTGGCCTGAGTCCACTATGAGCGGAGGCACCATTGTGCTGTCCGCATGTGCAAATGGGCTAATGGTGTGATATGGACCGTTGAGGCCATGTGACCCAACAGGCAGAGGAGGCGGTGAGCCATTACCAATTGGCAGTGTTGTACCTCCCCTGCCAGTTATATGCGGTGGTCTTCCCTTTCTCTTGGGAAGACGGCCTTGACTTGGAACGTGTCCAACTGAGCTCTTATGAACTCCAGATTTTGGACTTGAGAGAGATGGGATTTGGAGTAGTTGATGACAAACCCCAGGTGCTGCAGGAGGAGGGTTGTTCTCTCTGTAGCCTGATGGACCTCTAAGGCCAAACCCCCTCTGACTAGCCAGTTGTCCAGGTAAGGGAAGACAAAAGCTCCTTGTAGGCGCAGGTGAGTGGCTACCACTGCCAAGCATTTGTTAAAAACTCTTGGCAACGAGGCCAGGCCAAAGGGCAGCACTATCCATCCTTTAGATCTAAGGAGCACAGCCAATCTCTCTAGTGGAGGAATGGCAGCAGTATCCCAAGGGAGAGCATCTTGAACTTCTCCCTCACCAGAGTTCTCAGGTCAAGTATGGGCCTGAGGCCCCCAGTTCTTTTTGGGACAAGGAAGTACCTTGAGTAGAAGTCTTTTCCCCACAGGTGTTTGGGTACAGTTCCACTGCCTTGACCCTGAGCAGACCTGCAGGCTCTGAGATCAGGAGAGTCTGGTGAAGGAGAGGTCGTACAGGTTCTACTGGGAAGAACTTGGGTGGTAACTGTTTTAAGCAGAGGAGGTATCCCTCCCTTCACCACCTGCAGCACCCACTGGTCTGAGGTGACCTCAGCCCATCTGTGGGCAAAGAGTGCCAGGGGACCCCCTGTGGGCTGGTGGTCTCCTGGGGGAGGGAAGACCCTGCCCTGGGAGTCAAAGCTCCCCCTCGGTTGGGCTGGAGCTGGGGCCTGGGCTTCTGAGCTCCCTTGTCCCTGTCTCTTGGGGTGAGAACCCTGTTGCTGGCCCGAGAAGGGCTGGTAGCTGTGACACTGTTGGAAATGCCCCTCCCCCCCCCCCCAAGGGTTTCTTATGGGGAAAGGAAGAGATCTTTTTTGAGAGCCTCTGTCGTGTCACTATTTCGGCTTCTATCTTGGCCACGGGTTTGCCAAACAGGCTCTCCCCGGTGCAGGAGACATCGAGCAGCTTGTCCTGGACCCATTGCTTGAGGTCCAATAACTGTAGCCAGGCTTGGCGTTGAGCCCCGATGCCTGCTGCTGCTACTCGAGCTGCTGACTCAAATCCATCATAGACTGCTCGGGAGAGGAACTTTGAACAGTACTTGATCCTGGAGGTCAGAGCTTGGAACCGTTGAAGAGGTTCTCAGACTAGCTCTGACAAGAATACAGACAACTCCTGGGTTAAGGCCTTCAGATACATGCCTGTGTACAACTCATAGGCCTGGAGTCGACATCCCAGCATTGAGCCCTGGTAGCACTTGTGCCCAAGGGCATCGAGGGCTCTAGCATCCCTTCCAGGGGGAACAGAAGAGTAATTCTTCTGGCTCTTAAGCTTTTTGCATGGCTGAATCGACAACCATGGAGTTACGTTGGATTCTGGGCTTGTGGAACCCTGGCTCTTTCTGGACGCAGTATATAGCATTGAGGCATTGGCTGACCACTGGCACTGGCACCAACACCGGGGTCTCCCTCATTCTTAAAAGTAGTTGCTCGAGGATCGGCTGCACCGGCACCGAGAGAGTTTCCTTAGGTGGACACTCGAACTGGAGGATCTCCAGTTTCTCAGTGCGGGGGTGCTCCTCCACTTCGGTTTGCACCAAGAGGGCCCTGACAAAATCATGGAAGGCCACATCCTCCAGAGGAGAATGACACCGAGGTGCCAGGGGAGACGGGTCAGAGGGGATGTCTTGATTCCGTCTGGTTTCCGGGGAGGCCTTGTCATCTGTTTCCCACTTGGAGTAGAGGGGAGACGACGAGTTCAAAGCCTTGCAGCTCCATGCCTCAAGACCTGGCTAAAAGGCTGGGGACCCACCGAGGACCTGGGGTCAGAGTCTCGGAAACTTGCCGGGGAGGAACGGATGCCCAAGAAATGAAACTGAGACCCTCTACCAGTGCAGAGTACTTACCTGAGGCCGGTGGTTCTCGGAGCTTGGCTCGAAGACCGGGGACTCCCTCGCAGTCGGAGGCCTGGTCGTCAGGGCAGATGATGCGGATGAACCAGACATCATTGCCTGCTGTATGGCCAGGATAGCAGCGATGTTCTGCTCCATGGCTGCCATTCTGGTTTCCAACCCTGAAGGCTCCACAGCTTTTGGCATGGGTACAGAGGATTTCGGGCCCAGCGCTGGCACTCTCATAAGTGCATCCTTGACGAGGACTATGGCCTTGAGGAACCTCGCACGGTCTCCGCTGGCCGAGGAATCCTTTTTGAGGACCTTGAAGGGACGCTTCTTGGACTCATCTCAGTCCCTCCAACTCATTTTACTGGGTTTCCCCAGTGGAACCTCGACGAGCTTCGAGGACTTTTTCTTCTTACATTTGGAGTCAGAGGTCTTTTCGGAGGAGCCACCGCCACGGGACGCAGAGGACGCTTGAGCCTCACGAGATGTGCTGGGCTTGGAACTTGACGTCGGGGAGGCCGGTGCCAAGTTGGACCTTAGGAACAGATTCTCCTGCAATTCTGACCTATTTTTATTGGTTTTAGGCATCATGGCCTGGCACATGTCACAAGAGGTGCTATCATGGTCCGGCCCCAGGCAGCGTAAGCAAAAGTCATGGGTGTGAGTGACAGACATGGTTTGACTGCAGCGGTCACATTTTTTGAACCCACCGTGGGACATGGTGGGGGACACCCCACCGGGGTTGATGACCACCAGGTGAAAAATGGCGCCAATGCCAGTCGAGGCTTGAAAGCCTAGATGAAAAAGGAGGAAAGAGTCGAGAACAGCGCCAGACTTGGCAATGGCTTGAGGCAGGAAGAGGAACCAGTACGCAAACCGGAAACAGCTCATTTTTTACGGATTTAGCAAGGATTTTTTTCCGGGGAAACTGGACATACGTCCATTGGGCTCCACGGAAAAAAGGAGACTGAGCAAGATGGTACTCTTGGGGGGGGAAGGGGACCACATATACATGGTAGAATTCTCAAAGGCTTTCTTTGAAAGCTAGGTAAATGCTCCGCACAAGCTCCGTCAGCGCCAATGTCACACATATGTGAGGACTGACTTCCTGCTTGTTCTTGGAGAAAGGCTATTGCAATATTCCTTAAGCCTGGCATAGTCTTTGAAAACTTACAGGGCTGATCTGACATCTACTAAAAATCAAATTTGGAACCATTGTAATCGGATAATTACTGGTTTATGTCAAAATCTTTCTTTAAGTTAGTTGAATATGCCATTGTAGCCCAGGTGTTCTCTGGACGAATAACCCTTTTGGACACTGCTTAGTCTGGTTTCCAAAGACTTCTTTTGGTCTTTTTAGGGACTTCGTGAAGGAATCTGACGGAGACGTATATCTGGTGATACTCTAGTTAGGCTTATCAGCTGCCTGATACCGTAGACCTTCTGTTAGAATGCCTGAAGGTCCTCAATATCAAAGGCACTATGCTACCTGGGCTTGCTCTATTTATTTCTTAACACCCTATTCCAATGAAGGTAAAAAATGCTCTTTTAATTCCCTGGGAACTAACGATAGTGCTTTCCAGATGTCTTTACTTTTCCCTATTTATGAACAGCCTATGGGTGAAGTCATTAGGGATCTGGTTTTAAATTTCCCTCATAATGGAAGAGTAGCTTAGTGGTTAGAGAAGCAGGTTTCAAACCAGAGAAAGATCCAATTTTTCCCACTAAAACTTTTTGACCTTGGGGAAATCACATCATCCTCCATTGAAATAGATATGAATAAGACTGAGCCTATCTGAGAAGGCGAAATAATTCATGTACTTTAATGTAATTGTCCTTGAGCTTGAATTTGGAAAAGTGAGTAATAAATCTAAATCTATATGCAGACAAAATGCAGCTGTAGCACAACCAGGGCTCTTTACGTATTCAATCAAAAACAGGCTTTAAAACTAGTGCTTCAGAACAAACAAGCTTGACGGAAACCCCCAGGAGAGGGTGACTAAAAAAAAAATCTACAATTCCTTTGGCTGCTGCATGTTTAATCTTAGATGAAATTGAGTTACCTCTAAAGTCAGAAGTATGAATCCTATTGTGATCTTAGTCTTCAAATTGATTTTTCAGAGTCCTATTTCAAAAGTAATCAGAGCCTTCTTTGCCCTGCTTCATGTGACTTGCAATTTGTTCCCTATATTTCTAGTGATAACCAAGCAACAATCATTCATGCTTTAATTACAATCTTTTTAGATTATTGTAATTTGCTCTATGTAGGTTTGAATCCCAACTTGAAAGGTTACAATAATAGTACTAAATACCACGGGCACTATGATCATATGCCAGCTCTCAGTTCCCTACACTGACTGCCTAAGTTCATTAAAAAAATAATTTTAGATACTGTCATTTGTTTTAAAATCCTTACAGAACCAAGATCCCCAGCATATCAGAGATCACCTATTACAATATACGCCCAACAAATGTTGTTAATAATCCATAAAATTAAAGGATGCAAAACTGTCTGAAACTAACATTGCAGGAAGAAAACAACTTGCTTTTAAAACGGGTTTGGAAACTTTGTTATACTTTCTTAGCATTTTCATACTTTGACAGGTCTGCCAGGCCTGCATTCAGCAGCTTCTGGCGAAAAGGATACTTTTTTTTCCATTTTAAAGGTTTAACAACTTTTCCAAACTTAAGACACACTTCTTACACAGATCAGAAACATTACAAGCCTGACCCTTCCCACCCGCCTCCTTTATGCATGGTGAAGTACTCATTCATACTCCCAATTGTTTCATTCACTACTTTCCAAGTGCTCCTCTCATGCATCCATTTGCAGAGTGATTCCCACTGATGCCCCATTTGATCCAACTTCTTGCTAAAATGGCAGTGAGTTTATGCATTTTATACATATTATTTATTTATTTATTTGTGCTTGTTTACCGTTTTTAGTGAATCAAAGCGGTTTACAGATAACTTCAAAGAATGAACATTACAGTACATAAAACAGGATTACAAATAACCATTTAACAGATAAAGCCCGCCAAACGAAGCCTGCAGCAGCAGTCCCGATCGGCATCAGGGAGGTGAGAGGGAAGCAGAGCCCCTCCCCGATCACCTTTGCAGAGCCAATCGGGCCACCGGAGCAACGCTGAAAAGCGGGGAGCCTCTAAATCTAGGCTTTCATCTAGGCTTTCATCTAGCCTCTAAATACGTATTCCATGTATATAGTTCTATATATATATGTTATCTAGTTAACATACTACATATTCCATGTATATAACTCTCCCAGTTTAATCCAAGTTGTTACCCCTGTTTTATGTAACACTGAACAGCCTGTTGTTCCGGTGCTAGTTGTTGTTCCATGTGAACCGCGCTGATCCCAAAAAGTGCGGTATATAAGAAACTGAAAATAAATAAATAGGCGTGACCACGCCTGGCAGGCCTGCGCCTAAGGGCCACGCCAAAGGGCTATTTGGCGGGGACCATTAGAAATAAAACAAAGCAGTGAACAATACATTTATCCACCTACCTCTCTGGCTCCCACCAAAGCAAGCAAAAAAGGAACAGAAAATAACGGATACAACACATATTTAGTATGCATAGCTTGATCTAGATAACCTATACTGCATAGACTGCTGTAGATAATATATAATGCTTAGCCTACTATAAATAACATATGCTGCATAGCACGCTCTAGATAACATATGCTGTATAGAATGCAGAGACTACTATAGATAACAACATATGCCGAATAGAGTGCTATAGATAAAATATGCCGCATAAATTGCTACAAATAACTGCAAATAACATATGCTGTAAATAACATATACTGCATAGCATGCTGTAAATATTATATAATGCATAGCCTGCAGATTCCACTACTAACACATTGCTACCTCACTAAAACCTCATCGCTGTAAAAATAACTCATGCTGCATAGCCTATTGACTTACTACCTCATTGCTTGTCTGCTACCCCACTGCATGTAAAATAACATAATACATACAGTTTAAACTCCAATACTAGTGTAAAGTCACATGAAAGGAGGAAGAGGAGAGACCGAACAAGGAGAGCAGACAAGTTTACAGACATAAGAGAAGAGTCAAAACACCTACCACTACTGGACCACAATTCAAACCGATCCCAGGTCAGTAAATTACAAAGCCGATGCCAGGTCAGTAAAGTACAAAAAATGCACTCCACTCCCAACTACCTCATGGCCTACCTCACACTCCTCCACTTTCACACCCTGCACACAGAGCATCAGACCCAACCAGCAAATCCCCTTGCTCCACCTATATGCCACCCAACCCATATGGACACCAGGCTCATACCTTTTCAAAAGAACTGCATCCCAAGCATGCAGTTCACAAACCACACAATTACACACATAACATACCCACTCATCACACAAATAGTGTACACATCAACCCAATCACAACACCAACATTAGTTGTGCTTTACTAAACGCCAGATCAATCAGGAACAAACCAAATACTATCCTCGACCTCATCCACGACAAAAAGCTGGATATAATATGCATCACTGAGACATGGCTAGATGACTCAGACCAGGTCATATTAAACCAAGTAAGCCCAACAGGCTACTCAGCATTTAATTGTATTGGAGAACAAAGGAGAGGAGGAGGAGGTGTGCTAATACTGACCAGAAAGGAATACAGATTTAAGACAATCGCTACCACCAATACAATCGAATCCAACACATTCACCATAGCCAACAAGCACCTAAGCATCTCCCTCACCTACAGGCCACAAGGAGCCACAACTGAACATCTCTTCACGGTACTTGAAGCAATATGTGCACACAACAGAAAACACAAACCCCTCATTGTACTAGGAGACTACAACCTAACCTCCGCACCCACCAGAGAAGCCGCAGCATTCTTAAAAGCCATGGAATCACTAAAATATTACCAATCACCGCCCCAACGCACCAGCATGGTACAACTCTAGATATGGTCTTCATGCCAATGCAATTGGTGGAACAGGACAATACCACAACACCAACAATCATGCCAGTCCCTTGGTCAGACCATCATGTAACTGAATTCACCTTGACCCTGAATAACCCCACCCAACGCACAAAAGATGAGAATATAGCTAGACGATTTAGAGCATTCAACAAAGACTCATTCATAAACAAAATCAATCCACAACTCCAACAAGAACACGACACCCTTGACCTATACATAGAAAAATGGAATTCCGTAATATCTAATGCAGCATCAGCCCCTACGCGCACAGAACCACAAGCACGCAGGAGGTCCAACACTCCCTGGTACTCAAAAGATATCAGAGATGCAAAGTGCACTCTCAGAAGAATGCAGAGAAAATGGAGGCGGAACAAGTCACATAACTTCCTGAATCAATACAGAGCCAAGCAACTGGATTATAACAATCTAATAAATGAGCATAGACAATACCACCATACCAACCTAATCATGAAATCTGCTAACAGACCAAGAGAACCCTAGCACTGTCCAAAAGCTCACTAAGGACAACACACAGCAATGTATTTACCATCTTCATCCACAGGAATTTGTGGACTACATGAAGTAAAAAAAACACCATCCAGACATGCTCCAGCACACCACAGACAGATGACCATAAGATAAAAGAGCAACGTCAAACATGGGAGGAATTCAGCATACCATCAAAGCAGCAAGTAGAGGACATAATAACTGGACTCAACACAACAATCTCACCGTCGGACCCATGCCCAGTGGCATGGCTCAAAGCCACAAAAAGTCAACTCTCTCACCACATTAAAAAAATTGTCAAAAATTCCCTCCAGCAAGGATACATGCCACAACCCCTAAAGCACTCCATGATACGACCGATAATTAAAAGCAACAACCTTAACCCCTCTGAATCGAAATCATACCGTCCCATCTCCAGCCTACCATTCCTTGCAAAAATCATTGAAAAGACAGTACAAAAACAACTTCAGGAACATATTGACATGAATGCCCCACTGGACATCCATCAGCATGGCTTTAAACCCCAACACGGTGTGGAAACACTATTCATTTCCTTTTTTGACAATCTCCTAAGAGGCATGGATAACATAAAGAACGAATTCCTGCTAGTATTTATGGACATTTCAGCAGCCTTCGACACTGTATCCCACGCCAAGTTACTGCAATGCCTACAGCAGATAGGATTATGCAAGAACACTCTGAAGTGGTTTAATTCTTACTTGGAAGATCGAACGCAACAAGTCAAATGCACCCAAAAGAAATCACTGCAGTTCCCCGTCACGTAGGGAATACCACAAGGTTCAGCCCTATCATCAATGCTCTTTAATATTTACATCCAACCCATATGCAACATCATCAAACGCCACAAAATCCACTATCACATCTATGTGGATGACATCATGGTGTATGCTCCGATTAACCTACTAGCATTGAACACCACAACAATAACCACATGCTTTGAAGACATGAATGCCTGGCTCATAGCCAACAACCTAACGGTCAACTACAATAAAACTGAGGCAATGTTCGTCAGCAGAAACCCCACCTTCACTCCACCACAAACTATCAACATCCTAGACAAAAGTATAGTAGTCAAAGATGAAGTTAAGTACCTGGGCATCACACATTGGACAGAGCTCTGAACCTGAAATCCCACATCACCAAAATCGCAAACAAAGTCTATCAATGCTTGAGAATCATCAGAAAGATCAAGCCGATACTCCGTCAGGACCACACTTCTGCACAGTGTGCCAAGCACTCATCACACCTCTGCTTGATTACGGAAACTCACCATATCAAGGCCTACCTCAGCAGACCTTACACCCACTACAGTGGTGCAAAACACTGCAGCATGCATTATTACAAACACTCCAAGACATGAACACATCACCCCTGTCTTACAACAACTGCACTGGCTCCCAATGGTAGCAAGAGCAAAATTTAAAACAATCATGATTGTCTTTAAAATCATTCACCATCTCATAGCAGACATACTCTAAGACATCATAACAAGGGATATCAGCAATAGACCAAGAAGGACAAATAATGGCAATGTGATCGGCACCCCTGCTGGATATCACAGGACTAAACAAATAACATCAAGAAGAGCACTATCACTACTGGCGTCTACACTATGGAACTCCCTCCCAACAAGCTTGAGGGCATTAAATGACATCACAGACTTCCGAAAAGCCCTTAAAACCCTGCTCTTTATAGAAACATATGAATTTACAGACAACAGTCCCCAACCGAACAGTAATACAACTACCCCCACCAACTCGACACCCGCTCATCCCAACTAGACACACGATTACCACTCACCCTAACTAGACATAAGAGTTCACTGTACAATGTTGTCAATTACCCTCATGTTAAATGTAACCATCCAATTGTACTAAATGTTATTTAATACCCTCATGTTAAATATTACCCTCCAATTTTGATGTGATGTAACCACTTTAACTGAAGGATAAGGCGGTATACAAATCTGTCTAAATAAAATAAATAGGGGAATAATAACTTGAATCTGAAACCAATTTAAATGAAAACTATGTACAGAGAAAAAAGCCTATAAATTAGAGTAGCAATGAGTGGAGGTCATCTTGTAAAATGGGATGTCTGATGCTTACATGGACAATTTTAATTAGGTGACTGGTCCACCATAGTGGTCCCTAAACAGGAATGTTTTAAGGAGCTTGCAGAAGGATTTAGGGTCCTTAGTGTCTCTTATGTTTGGAGGCAGCGAGTTCCATAGTATTGGGGCATAGAGAAAGCTCTCTTAGATGTGGATGAGTTACTGCTTTTGAAACTGGCGTGTGTTTCAAGAGAATTTTTATTGCAACTTCTCCTTGGTCTGTTTTCCAGACTGATTCGGATGTATTCTTTCAGGCAGGTGGCTGGTTCTGAATGAATGATTTTGAATATGGTATGAAGTGCCTTGTATTTTATTCTATTCTCTATTGGAAGCCAGTGTAATTGCATTAGAATTGGGCTAATGTTATCTTTGATAAAAGACTGTGAATTACTCTAGCGGTTGCGTTTTGAGCTAGTTGGATACTATATATATAACTCAATGTATTATTAAAGGCTTTTGGTTCTCCTATGTTAAAGATATTGATTTTTATGTATTTGAGCAATTAATCATCCACTGCTCTCGTTTTTTTTAGGAATAAATAACATTCATTCAGCAGTTCTCAAACTGGAGCGCAGAAGTCAAAAGTAGGTCACAGTAAACTCACAAGTGAGTCAAAGATAAAATAAAAATAAAAATAATCTGAGCAAATTCCAGTGTATTATTTTGTAAATTTAAAACCATTTTTTAGCTTCAGTTCTGGTATTAAGCAATCTAAAAGTAACTAACTCTGGTCTTCAAGTGCCATTACCAAGCCCGATTTTCAAGAGATTACCAAGTCATAAGATTTATTTCTATATACTACTAACTCTAAGGTGTATGTTTACTAAAGCGTGTTATCTATCTTCGCAACACTAATGCATCATGAAGACAGCTAACGCAGAGGAAATGTAGCTATTGTGGGCCTTTTTCCGTGGTTTATGTTTACGTTTATGCAATTTCTTGATATAACGCCCAGGTTGAAGGGCATCAGAGCGGTTATATTCCCTCATCCCCAAAGGGCTCACAAGCTACATGTGTACTCTTATCTTTATATACCTTGATATACCGCCCAAAGTCAAGGCGTCAGAGCTGTTTACAATATAAGATAACTTACTACAAGAAACAGGGAAAAGAAAACAGAATGCCATTGTAAGGACAGGAAAGAGAACAGCAGATAAAGGAAGTAATACAGTGCTAGACTAGAGGAGGTAAGGGCAGCAACACAGGAAACTAGGAAAGAGAGGGGAGAAGGTCAAAGGCAAGGGAGAAGAGGTGGGTTTTTAACATTGCCTTAAAGCAAGGAAAGGAGAGTTTGAGGCGAAGGTCTGATGGGAGTGAGTTCCATAGAAGGGGGCCCAAGAAAAAGAAGGCAGAGGATCAGGTGGATTCCAGATGAGCACGTGAAGGTGAGGGGAGAGAGGCGACTGGAATGAATCAAAAGGGCAGGAAGTAGGCGGATAGTGGGCAATTCTTGTTTTGAGCAGCTACCGTGGGCATTCACATCATGTAGGCTACCTCAATGGGTGGCAATAGCTATATCCGTGAAGCTGACCCCTCCCCCCCCATGACTCCTGCATTTTCTCTGCGATATATGCAGAGGAAATGTTGGGAATGCTCCCTGTACATATCGCCCAGCGTTAGCTGCAAAAGCAGTTGTAATTCTTTGGTTATCCTAAATTAGGGTTGCCAACTTTTTCACCGAGAAAAACCCGACACCTGTGGCTCGCCATGCTCCACCCATTCTCCGCCCCTAGTCCCACCCCTGCCCCGCCCCCAGCCCCACCCACAAAACTTACCGAGGATACGTGTAGGCTAACTTCCTTGGGTCAGATAATAATTAAACTGGGAACCCCAAAATCCAAACATGAAATGTACAACACTGGAGAAATAAAACTATAAAGTAATTTCCTCTTGCACTAAACAAAAACGCAAAGATGTTAGCAATACACACTTCCCAGACCAGACATATTCCAGTTAATAAATTCAAAATAAAAAGTATTTTTCTACCTTCTGTTTGGGCATTTTTTCAGTTGCAACTGCTCCAGTCACTTTCTTCTGGTTTCTTCGTGTCTTCTGCGAGCTATCCATTTGTCCTTTCTTCTCTTTTAGATGTTTTCCATTCTCTCTCTACTTCTGCTTTAACATACTGATTGTTTCCCTTTCGCTCTTTCCCCCAATTCTTTCCTTATTCCTTTATCATCCATTTAAATTTCACCCTTCCATTTTCAAGCCCCTCTTACTCTCCCAATACCCAGCCCATCATAGACTTTTCTTCCACACAAAATATTTTTCCCCTCTCCATTCTCATTCCCCATCCATTCTAGTCCTCCCACAAAATCAGTTCCCTTATAGTTCTATCTAGACCCACCCAGCATCCACTCCCTTCTAGTCCCATTCTCCCATGCCCCACATCAGCCCATTTCCAGTCCTATTCTAGCTCTTCATCAGCCCATTTCCAGTGCTAGCCCTCACATTACAGGCCATTTCCAGTCCTAGCCCCCACCATCACATCCCATTTGCAGTCCGAGTCCCCCTGCACCATCACAGCCCATTTGCAGTCCAAGTTACCCCCCCATAGCCCTTTTCCAGTCCAGGTCCCCCTCCCCATCACAACCCATTTCCAGTCCATGTCCCCCCCCCCATAGCCCTTTTACAGTTCAGGTCCCCCCCATCACAGCCCATTTCTTTCCAGTCCAAGTTCCCCCCCCCCCCCATAGCCCTTTTCCGGTCCAGGTCCCTCTCCCCATCACAACCCATTTCCAGTCCATGTCCCCACCCCCATAGCCCTTTTACAGTTCAGGTCCCCCACCCCATCACAGCCCATTTCTTTTCAGTCCAAGTACCCCCCCCCCCCATAGCCCTGTTGCGGTCCTGGTCCCCCACCCCATCACAACCAATTTCTATTCCATGTCCCCCCCCCATAGCCCTTTTACAGTCCAGGTCCCCCCATCACAACCCATTTCCAGTCCAAGTCCCCCCTCCCATAGCCCTTTTACAGTTCAGGTCCCCCCCCCATCACAGCCCATTTCCAGTCCATGTCCCCCCCATAGCCCTTTTACAGTTCAGTTCCCCCCCCATCACCGCCAATTTTTTTCCAGTCCACTTCCCCCCCCCCCTTGCCCTTTTCCGGTCCTGGTCCCCCCCCCAATCACAGCCCATGCAGTCCTTGGCCCCCCCCCCCCCGACCAGCATCGCGGCTGTCTGAGAGGCTTCAGAGGGAGCCGGGTAAGCTCGCGCGAGGCCCCGGCTCCCTCTGTACAGCCGCCAGCGTGAAGAGCCTTTTCCTTCACGCTGGCGGCTGTATCTGTGAAGCCGCGAATGCTGGGAAAGGTTAAAGGGTATTGCCTTTAACCTTTCCCAGCAATTGCGGCTTTACAGATACAGCCGCCAGCGTGAAGGAAAAGGCTCTTCATGCTGGCGGCTGTATAGAGGGAGCCGGGGCCTCGCGCGAGCTTACCCTGCTCCCTCTGAAGCCCTCCGGTGTGTGGGCCGGCCCTGGGTGGGGGTTATTTTGGACTTTGTGTCGGAAGAAAAGCCGTTTTTTTGCTCTGGCCGCTCCCGATCTTGCGGCCAGAGCAAAAAAACGGCTTTTCAAGGGCCGGTTTTACATCTGCGCCGGCAGCCGGCCTGGCCATGGAAAAACCAGCCAGTTGGCAACCCTATCCTAAATATCTGATATTTGGCTGCAAAGTTTTAGCAACTGTGGCAATTCTATGGCAGATTTTTTTTTTTTTTTTTAAACTTTTATTTTCATTTTGCAACAAACAAAAGAAACAACACACCAAAGGAGACAAAACAAGTATACAATAAGGAAAAGTAAACCCAATTACCCCCCACCCCCATGCTTCTTCTCTAGCCAATTATGTCAGCATGTGGGCGCTCCCTAACAACAGTGATTGTACATCAAAACTATCAAAAGAGTAGCTACAATACAGAATGATACAGAATGATCATGGGACAGAGATATATACAAATTTAGACAGTCAGATGAGAGCATGTAGCAGAATGTACATAGTCATTGAGCATCTTCCATTTAGACCGATGATGAGGAGTCTGAACGGGGGAGGCAAACATACGAGGTATTTGTTCATATTTACTGTAGAGACAGACATGATTCCACCATTCATTGGGGCTCAGATGGGAGCTATTTTTCCAGTATTTCGTAATTAAGGAAATAGCAATGCCAAGCATAAAGTCCAAAAAGGAAGTAAGCCGTTTGGAAGAGAGGGAATCCCCGCAGCTGAGCGAAGTCCCACTATCCTCCAAGAAAGGGGCTCTTGAAAGTGCAAAATAGACTGAATACGACCCCAGACCCGACGCCAGTAATACTGTAGTGCGGGACATTCATACATAACATGAGGTAGTGAACCAATGGCCGCATGGCATGTCCAACAACTATTGCCCTGAGTAGTGTTCCATTTGGCTAATCTGTCAGGAGTGTAAAAACACCGGTGGGCAGAAAGAAGAGTGTCTGAGTGAGTGAGGCGGATCGGGAAACCCGTGTCACTCTACTCAGACAAGGCTCCATTGCTCCGGGGTTTAAAGTCACATGCAGTTCTCTCTCCCATGCTTTCTGCGCTATAGGGTATCTCTAGTTATAGCATTACATAAGGTTTTGTAAAAATTGGATGCTACACCCGGTGAACTACCGATAGATGATAGTCTCCGACCAACCTTGTGTAGGGGATGCCGATGGCGGGAGCACCTTAGCACTCCGAAGGCAATGCTGAAGTTGCACCAACTGAAAGTAGTGCTTCGCTGGGAGACCAAATTCAATTTGCAATTCACTAAAAGTTTTCCAGCGACCATCATGGAACACTGGCTAGGAATCCAAATGCCCTAGTGTACCAGGGCTCCCGCCATCGGCTTATTTTGTATTCGAAATCGAGTATTGTACCAGAGCGGGAGCCTGTCTAAGGACAGAGTCGGGAGTCTAGAGATTGCATTAGAGTATTAAAGGCACCTAAAGTGTCTAAAAGCATTGGTGGATAGTGGGAGTCTGATGGGAGAGTCATACCAGGGAGAAAAGTAAGAGGAATCGGTTTGCAAAGGTCCTCTTCTATGTCTAGCCACACAGGTCTACTCGGTACTAGTTCTTCCAGCCAACGAGCTCCTTGTTTGAGAAGAAAAGATTGATGGTACTTCAGGAAATCTGGGAATCTGACACCCCCATTTTCCTTATCTGCTTGCAGCTTATGTTCGCTATCCTAGGTGTCTTGTTTTGCCATAAGTATCTAGTCAGAAGGCCCTCTATATCTTTATATGTATGTCGAGGTAAGAGACAGGGCAACATTCTAAAATATAATTCACTTTCGGAACAATCATCATTTTTATGGTTTCTAAGCGACCCCACCAGGTAAGTGTTAAAGGGGTCCAGCGGTGAGTAAGCGCCCGGACTTTAGAGGTTAAGTCTTTGCATTGAAGGAGATAGTATCTTCCAAAGGAGAACAGTAGTGAACCCCAAGGTATTTGACCATGCGAGGTTGCCATAAAAAGGGGAAGGGTTGCATATCTGCCTGATGGAGCAAAGGATTTAAAGGAAAGGCTACCGACTTGGTCCAATTTATCTTATAACTGGACAATTGTGAGTATTTACCAATTTGTCCTAGGACAGCCGGTACTGAGTCTATAGAGACAAAAAGCATTAGGTCATCAGCATACGCTGAAAGTTTGATTTCCCTATGGGAGAAGGGGACTCCATGAATCTCCTCCGATTGCCGGATTAGTAAAGCCAAGGGTTCGAGTGCAAGATCGAAAAGAAAGTGGAGACAGTGGGCATCCCTGGCGAGTACCCGCGTTGGAGGGGAAAAGGCTGAGATTTTAAAGCATTGGCACATATACTAGCTGAAGGCTGGGCGTACATGGTGCGGAGACAACGGAGAAAACCTTCCCCGAATCCGTACCAGCGGAGGACTGCAAACAGGAAGGGCCACTCTAAACGATCAAAGGCCTTCTCAGCGTCAAGGGAGAGGCCGACAAATGGGCGATCAAGATTAACTGCGGCAGTCAGTACATGACATAGAGTCCGAGCATTGTCAGCAGTTGATCTACCAGGAATGAAACCGCATTGATCTGGGTGTATTAAGGTAGACATCCTATCAGAGAGCCGGGTGGAGAGAATGGTGGCAAATATTTTATAGTCCGCGTTTAGGAGGGAAATTGGACGATAATTAGCTGTTAGCTGCGGGTCTCTCCCTTCTTTCTCAAAAACTACTACATTCGCCAATGAAAAGGACCCAGAAGGGGAACCCTCCTCGGCCAGAGCAGAAAAATAAAGTTTCAAGACTGGGGCTAAGTCATCGTGAAAGGTTTTGTAAAATTCAGCAGGGAGACCGTCTGGGCCTGCGGCTCGACCTGAGGCACATTTCTTGATAGCAGAATGAATTTCTGACAAAGTAAATGGTTTGTCCATGGCCACTCTATCTTCGTCGATAGGGGTCGGTCTTTGTACCCCCGGAAAGTAAGCATTCAAATACTTCTGGCTCAAAATCACATTCAGATAAAGCCGAGTATAAAAGTCACGAAAGAGTTCTAAGATTTCTGTATCTTTAGTGACCAAGCCCCCCCCCCGAGGATTACGAAGGGCTGTAACACGCTTGGCTTCTTTTGACCTTTAGGGCATTAGCTAACAATTTGCCAGCCACGGTTATTTTCCCGTAATATGTCCCTTGTTGTGATTCAATATTTTTAACAGCAGCAGTGTACAAAAGCTGATTGTATTGAAAACGCAAGCGTTGTAAACGGAGTAAAATACATGGGTCAGTACGGGACGTGAGGAGACGCTCCCCCAGCTTGTATCTGCTGCTCTAGAATCAGTAAGTGCTGCTTTCTCTGTTTCCCCTGTCGAATTTGATAGCTAGTTATAGTTGCACGGATAGATGCTTTAAAACCCTCCCACCAAGCCCAGCTCGCTGTGTCATGGGGTGAGTTAAAGTGAAAGTAATCTTGGATAGCGGCCTTTATATCCACCTGAAAGTCTTTTTGACCTAGTAGGGATCTATCAAAAAACCAAGCTCTGGGAGAATCGTCCCGCGCAGTAACATGTAATGATAAAGATATGGCAGCATGATCTGAAATATGGAGAGGATGAATCCTAGCCGTGTCCACTTGAGAAATCAGTGCTTTGGAGATGAGAAAGAATCTATTCTTGATTGGAGTGATGGGGGCAGGAAAAAAAAGTAAACTCTAAGTCGAGGGGTGAAGCAGCCTCCATATATCAACCAGCGCAAGATCTTGCATCAGGGCTGTAAGGGTAGCAAGACTCTTGGGTGACTACTCGTTCTGGCTGTCTATCTATCAAAGGGTCTAACACTTGATTAAAATCACCACCAAGTATTAATGGAGTATTGGCAGAGGCCTGTGCCAACTGCGCAATACTTGCATAGTAAGCAGGGTTTGTCCACATTCGGAGCATAAATGCAAATACACGTGAAATTCACTATCTCCAACCTTAAGGTGTACCCGGGCCCATCTACCCTCCTTGTCAGCGCTAGTATCAATTACTGTAGCTTGCAAAGACTTCTTAACCAGAATGGCTACCCCGCACCGTTTGGAAACGGCGGGAGAATAGGCAGCCACCATGTAAGGTTTAGCATTAAGTTTCAGTGTTTCAGCAGAGTTGAGATGCGTTTCTTGAAGAAACACTAAATCAGCATCTCATGGCTACGATAGCTAAGGATTTTCTTTCTTTTGATTGGACTATTAATGCCTTTTACGTTGAGTGATAAGATCTTACATAAGGCCATTCAGAAAAGTTAAAAATTCTGAGCATGATAACGCACATAATTTCACAATGTCCCTCATACTGAACTGTATCTGCTGTACACATGACATAAAAGAAAATAAGCTAATATAATACAATGAAGCGCCCACATTAAAAAAGAAAACCCGCAGTGCGGTAGAGAAGAAGCAGAACCCCAGAAATTACTGGCGACCATGTGTCTGCGGGGAGAAAACCCCCGAGAAGGCCGCTATTGAAAAAACACATAACCTGTAGGACTGTGCGTGCTCCGAATCCGACCGAGGCACACATCATGGAGGGATAGGAGACCAAAAGTAAAAAGGTCATATAGAGAAAGAAAGAAAGTCCAGGCAGTCTCTGCGTTTGACTATGACGCCACATCGGGCCCTTCAAAATGGCGGACGGAGCCGGCAAATAAAAGTCCAAGTTTTGGATTAGCGCATCTGCTCTGCTTCTTTGGAGTCTAAAAATGTTGATAGTAGATCAGGATCTTCGAATGTCCTGGTTTGGTTGTGGAGGGTCACTCGGAGCTTCGCTGGATACAACAGGCCGAAGCGAGCCTGTAGCTGTTGAAGTCGAGGCGAACAGCAAGGAGTTTCTTCTTCCGACGGTCTACGGTAGGCTTTGCCAAATCAGGGAAGAAGGAGACTTTTGTGACCTTCAAAGTCCAAATGATGATTCGCCCGGGCAGCATTTAAGATAAGTTCCACTTGTTGATATCGTAGCAAGAGAAAGATAATAGGCCGGGGGGTCGTTCGGTAGAGCGCCATGTGGGTAGGAACACGAAGTGCACGATCTATTTCAAGTTCTATATTAAAAGTGATCTTCAGCAAGGCGGGAAGAGTTTTGAGCAGGAATTCTCTTATATCTCCCTGCTTCCCACCCCTCCGGTATTCCAATGAGCCTCACATTGTTGCGACGGGCTCGATTATTACTATCTTCTAACTCCTTTTGAAGATTCTGTATCTGGCGCTCAGCCTGGTCCAGTTTGCCCAAGCGCTCCTCGTGCGAGTCGAGGACCCCCGCCATGTTGTCCTGCCGTGATGAGAGACTTTCAAGTCGGTCCTGGAGCACTCCAAAGTCTTCCCGCAGGGCTCGAAGCGCTTCTCCATTGGACTGCACCAATTCCTTCACGCCGCGTATTTCCTCTAGTATCTCCAGGTGCATTTCGGGGTTTTCACGAAATGGAGCCATCTTCTGTGGGGAGGACACCTCTGTTTTGGAGCGTTTTCCGTGAGAAGAAGAAGGAGACCCGAAATCAAAGCGCTCTGGTTTATGGGCCGCCATCCCCCCCGAGGTACCCCGGTCAGCTCGGAGCGAAATAGTAAGTTTGTATAGGTATTAAGTCAGGATTCTAAGTAGGCCTCTCGGGAGCTTCAGCGCGAAGCGTCTTACCCGCTGGACATCAGGCTCCGCCCCCCCCCTATGGCAGATTTTTATAAATTCACCTAATTACATTTCATATAATGTAACTTTTAAAAAAATAATCCCACAAAGAGCCTGATCCTAGAAGGGGCACGTCCGGATGGCCCTGACCATGATGGGCCTGTTAGGACCCGATTCTGCACTGCAGGAGCAAGATGCTCATGTGGGTACAGGATCGGGCCCTGGGAGACAGCCCATCTGTCTCTGCAGGGATGTCTTCCCTGCGGTACAACCAGCCCACTGTCTGCCGAGACACCGATTCCCCATTGCCCAACCCCTGAAGGGGGCAGTCAGGACCCTCAGCGGGCGGTGGGGACCCACCTTGTATGCCTCTGTTGCCTCGGGGGGCCTGGCTGGTCGGGGGCAGCGCTTATTTCACCTCTGAGGTGGAACACTCTGACTGTCCACCTGATGCACCTAGGACATACAGAGCCATGAGAAGAATCGGCCCTGTACATCTGGATGCTGGTCCCCACCCACACCCTTCCTACTCTCTGCCCCCATCCCCCACAGCACGCACCGTTGCTCTGTGCATGCAGGGAGGACAGGAGGCAGAATACAACGAAGGCAAATAGGAGGGCGGGATGTGCAGTCCTGCTAGCTGCCTTATAGAATTGGGGCCAAAGTGCAATAAATGTTTCTCCATTTGAAAAGCTTATTTTATAAACACAAAAGGCATTTTATAAAATCCACCCGTGGTATGCAGCCACATTAATATGCACAGTGACAGGATAAACCAGTTATAATACTAGCGCCACATGGAGATGTTCACAGGGACGGCAGTTTGAGCAGGGATGGAATCACGATGCATAATTTTATTTTGTAAAATACATGAGCAAACATGTAGAGCATATTCACAAACACAAACACACACACCTCTTACACTTGTCATGTAAATGTATGCATTAGCATTAACATACTGAAGAGGCTGGCTCTGGGAGCCTATGTTGCCTTTATAAAATAGGCTTCGGCATCTCTATGGGCTTCTCATATAGGTGTCCTGTTATGGTTTATAGTATATACATTTTTTGATAAACTGCCCTTTGTGGGGCATATATCAAAAATGAATAAACTATAAACTATAATATCAGACTCTATAAACTAAGGTTGTTTTTGCCTTTTCTATATGTCTGGTAAATTATTTTGTTCCTTTTTGAGTTTTATTGGTGCTGAAACAGGCATCTTAATTATCAGCTCAGGGAAGAAAGGATTTTATGGATCAGAAAGTGATTAAGGCCAAAAAGTGATCTAATGGATGAAGGAGGAGGGAGGGCTAGAGATAAGAGGAGAAAATGAAAGTGAAGGGCCAGAAGAAGGATAATAACTGTAGATGAGGAGAGAAAGAATTAAAAAGGAAAAAAGGGAAAGATCAGATATGAGGCAAAAAGGAAGGAAAAGATCTGAGATAAGGAAGGAGACAAACTGAGGAAAAGGGATGGAGAAAGCGTGTGGGATGGGGAATCTGAAACAGGAGAGGGAGACAGAATAAGGAACCCTTTCTCTCCTCTCTCACTCCTCACCCTTGTGCAGACTCCCCCCTCACACACAACCACTGCAAATCTTTCTTTCACATGTATATACTAACTAGATGCTGATGCCTTCTCCTCTCTCTTATGCTTCCTCCTACCAACTAATGGAACAGCCTCCCTCCCCCCACATATCGTACAAGTAAGCTATTTGACTATAGTAAGTGTTCTCTATGTGGAAATAAGTGATGTCACAACATATGTGATGTCACAGACTCAGCCTTAGGATCTCTCTCTAAGCTTTTTAGAGGTTCACTGTACATGTGTGCCACTTCCCACCTGCTTCTGTTGCGTGGGACCATCTCTGTCACTTTTACAGCTTAGAGCAGAATTCAAATCCTTGGTGAGGGGGGAGGGTATATGAGGAAAGTAACATGGATTTTTTGGAGGATAAGCAGCCTGCATTTTATTGTACACCCCTCTGACACTTATGCACGAGCGGTATATCAAACCTTGCAAATAAAGAATAAAGTTTTTACAACATGGGACTCTCTCGCTGCAGAATGTCTTCAACAGATTTTGAAAAAAGGAAAAGAAGCAATAGAATAGGCAGTGCAACAGGCAGACACCAACAGATTTTTTTTTTTAGTAGTAACAAGCCTTTTTGATTTTTTCTCTTTTTGCTTTAGAAGGCAATGTAGAAAGAGAGAAGAATCATATATCCTAACCTTTTTATCCAGTAGTATACAAAAGCATACACCCTGTAAATAGTTTTAACAACTTACTGTTCTGTTTTATGTAAAAAGTTAAAAAGTTATATGTAAAAAGTTAAAAAGTTCTTGTTCTATGTAATGTTATACGAATGTATACAATTGTTCCATGTAAACCGCCCCTGATCTCTGGAAGGGGCGGTATAGAAGAAATAGATAAATAAATAAATAAATAAATAAATAAGAGCGTAAAGGAGGATGGAGCTGAATTCTAATCCCCAAAGACATGCCATAGGGTGGACAAGCCAAACCTATGGTTGCAATGGTTTTTTTAATTCTAGACCATAGCGAGATGTGTGGACTGAAGTCTATGCTGCACCCTTACAAATTTCCTCCATGGAGGCTGATCTTAAGTGGGCTACTGATACAGCCATAGCTCTGACATTATGAGCTGTGGCGTGACTCTCAAACCTGCCTGGGTATAAGCAAAGGATAAAGTGCATTTGTTAATGGCAGCCTCCAGTTTATTAAAGTCAAAAGAAACAAAAAGCTGGGTGGATTTTCTAAGGGCTTTAGTCCACTCCAGGTAGGCAGCTAAAGCTCTCTTGCAGTCCGGTGTGTGCAATGCACTTTCACCTTTGTGGATGTGAGGCTAGAGAACAATATTGACAGGACACTAGATTAAAGTAGGAAGTCCGACGCTACCTTTGGAAGTAACTTTGCCTGAGTGCGCAGAACCACCCTATTATACTGTACAATCTAGCATATTATGGATCAGTTACTAACTAAAGCTTGGAGTTCACTTACTCTGTGTGCTGAAGTTACAGCTACCAAAAATAAGACCTTCCAGATCAGGTTAATTAGCCCACAGGTATCCAGTGGCTCGAAAGGAGCTTTCAACAGAATACTGGGCTTGATGGACCTTGGTCTGACCCAGTATGGCATATCTTATGTTCTTATGTTCTTATGGGTTAAGACAATGTTTTAGTTCCATGACACTGCAGGATGACTGATTGAGGCTTTTAAAGAAGCAAGCCCACATGAATCAAACTAAAGGCTATAGAGAGATGGGATTACCTTTTACATAAGAACATAAGATATGCCATACTGGGTCAGACCGATATGTGTCAATTGAACTAAGGTGAACTCTAATAGAACTGGCTTTCAAACCCAACTCAGACAAATGTAAAAGGCATTTAAGCAGTTTGTGTGGGACAGGTAAATGGATCTATTCTAGAGCCTTTCCATCATATCATACAGCAAACCTCTTCCATTTAAAAAACTGTATGGTCTTCGACTTGAATCTCTCCTGGAAGTCACAATAATCCGTGAAACACAGGAACATTTAGGAAAGCTAAGGTTACCCCTTCAATTTCTAAGCTGCAAGGCCTAGGGAATCTGGGGTGCAAAAGAGTTTCCTGAGCTTGTATGATGAGTGCTGGAGAATCCCCCAGTCTTATAGAAAAGTTCCAGAAGAGGGAACCACACTTGTCTTGGCCAACAGCAGTGTGAGAATAGCAGGGTGAGAATCATAGCTCCCTCATTCTTTCTGAATTTCAGAACAGTTTTCACTATGGGGGGGGGGGGGGAGAATGAGGATATGCATACAGAAGGCCTGCCTCCCAATCTAGCAAGAAGGCATCAAAGGCTGGTTTGCCATATGTCTCTATCCTGGAATGGAAATGAGATACATTCCTGTTCCGAGGAAAGGCAAAGTGTTGTTACTCACCTGTAACAAGAGATCTCTGGGAACAGCAGGAATTTAGTCTTCACATATGGGTGACATTGGTTCCAACAGAGCCCGGGTGAATAAGAAAAGAAAATCCTACAACTCCTAGGGAGAAGGGTGGGTTGTGAAGACTAAATTCCTGCTGTTTCCAAAGATCACCTGTTACAGGTGAGTAACTACGCAATCTCCAGGAACAAGTAGGAATGTAGTCTTCACATATGGGACTCCCTAGCTCCCAGATGCCAGATGAGTGACCTCAGAACTGGTGGTTTGCCTCAGAGTAGGCTTCAAGAGATCATGGATCCCTCATGGATGTCTGGTATCGTCAAAGTCCGGGTCAGAGGGTAGGAACTGCCCCTAAGTCTAAAAGAGGTGCTGGAGAACAACTTGACCAAACATGGCATCCCGGCGGGAGTCCTGGTCCAGACAATAATGGGCAGCAAAGGTATGGATAGAAGACCAAGTTGCTTCCTTGCAAATTTCATCAATGGCTACAGAGTGTAGGTTTGCCATTGAGGTTGCCATGGCACGAACATTATGAGCAGTGACATGCCCTTCCAGGGAGAGTCCTGCTTTATCATAAGCAAATGAAATGCAGTCCACTATCCATCTGGAGAGTGTACGTTTAGGTACCGGGAGACCCAGGTGACTAGGGTCAAAGGAAATGAACAACTGCGAGGCTTTACGGTGATCTCGAATTCTCTGGAGATAAAACGCCAACACATGCTTGTAGTCAAGGGTGTGCAGGGTTTCCTCTGCCCTAGATGTATGCAGTCCAGGAAATAATATAGGAAGGTAAACTGACTGATTCAAATGAAAAGGAGACACCACTTTTGGCATGAAATGCAGTGAGTACTAAGGATGACCTTGTCATAGTGGAACCTGGTATAAGGTGGGTCTGCCACCAAAGCTTGAAGCTCACTAATGCGTTTAGCTCAAGTGAGGGTAATAAAGAAGATAACCTTCCATTAAAGGAATTTTAGTGGGGTCATAGCCAATGGTTTAAAGGGTGGCTTAAGAAGCTGCACTAGAACGACATTGAGATCCCAGGCAAACAGAGGTGGCTTAATGGATGGCTTGGTCAGCAGGAGTCCCCCTCATAAAGGGCGCCACTAGCGGTTGTGAGGTGATGGGGTGTCCATCCAATAGATGAGAGGCCGCAATAGCATTGAGGTGAACTTTCACCGTTGGTCTTGAGACCTTTTGAGGACAGGTGGAGGAGATACTGGAGGAATGTCTTCACAGGAGCAGAGAAGGGATTGAGATCCTTTTGGGAACACCAGACAGAGAATCTACGCCATTTGAAAGCATAGGAACGTCTGGTGGAGGGCTTCATGGAAGCCAATAGGCTCTCCTTAACCTCTTGAGTGAGGTTAAAGTCTTGTAAAGCTATGCTCTCAGCAGCCAAGCCATGAGACGGAGAGACCATGGATTGGGATGGAGTAGTGTCCTGTCTTCCTGGGAGAGGAGATCGGGCACAGACACCAATCATAGAGGCTGAGTCTGAGTCAGAGTCAGACATAGCAGCAGGGGGAAAACACGGTTGGTGTGGCCAGTGAGGGGCTATGAGAACCATGAAGCCCTTGTCGGCTTGTAGCTTGAAAAGCGTCTTGGGAATGAGGGGTGTGGGAGGGAAAGCATAAAGGAGACTCTCACCCCAATGTAGGTGGAAGGCATCCACTTGCTGTTTGCTGGACATCTGAGTCCTGGTGCAGAAGCGGGAAAGCTTGGCATTCTGCGGTGTGGCAAACAGATCTATGTCTGGAGTTCCCTAGGTCTGAAATATGTAGGATGCTGTGTCCGGATGGAGAGACCATTCGTGGGGAAGAAGGATCCGATTTAGCTTGTCTGCCAAGACCTTGAGGTCCCCTGGGAGATACACCGCTTGGAGGTGTATTTGATAAGTAATGGCAAAGGATCACAGATGAAGAGCCTCCACGCAGAGGGGTCAAGAGCCTGTTCTGCCCAGCTTGTTCACATAGAACATGGCCACCTGATTGTCTGTCCTGACCAGGACCCTTTGTGCCCTGAGGTGATCTTGAAACACCCTGAGGGCATTTGAGATAGCACAAAGCTCCAGGAGACTGATCCGGAGCTGTGACTCCTGCATTGTCCAGAGGCCTTGTTTAGAGAGAGTCCCCAAGTGAACTCCCCAACCCAGTTTGGAGGCATCCGTCATCAAAGTGCATTGATGTGGAGGCATCTGAAAAGGTGACCCGACAAAGAGATTTTCTGGAGAACACCAGCACTGGAGGGATGTGGTGAGAGACACAGTGACTTGGATCTTGGTTCCTGAGGTGGCCTGAGGCCTGCATCCATTGAAAGGCAAGAGTCCACTGGGCTGTCACATATATAGGCAGGCATATGGGACAATATGTATTGTTGAGGCCATGTGCCTCAGAAGCTGCAGCTTTCTCTGGCAGTCAGATGGTCTCAGAGTAGCATTTGGGAGGTTAGCTCGATGAGACGGGCACAGCGGAGTTGGGGCAGAAACATCTTGGCCTGCTATGTGTCTAGTAAAGCTCCTATGAACTCTAGTCTTTGAAATGGAGCGAGCTGGGATTTTGGAAAGTTTATGACAAATCCCAAGTGTTATAGTACTGTGATGGTATGATGCAAGGAAAGCTGAACCTCTTGGGAGGTGTCTGCTCTTATGAGCCAGTTGTCTAAGTAAGGGAAGACAAATGTCCCTAGATATGCAGCTACAACTGCCATGCACTTTGTAAAGACTCTTGGGGCAGAGGCGAGTCCAACGGGAAGGTCTCTGTATTGATAATGTTTTCCCTGAAAAATGAAACGTAGCTATTTCCTGTGTCCTGGATGGATGAGGATATGTGTGTATGCTTCGTTTAGATCTAGAGAACAGAGCCAGTCCTGATTTTGGAGGTAGGGAAGAGAGAGATCATTTTGAACTTCTCGCGGACCAGAAACTTGTTGTGGTTTCTGAGGTCCAGGACGGGCCTGTATCCTCTGGTATGAGAAAGTACGGAGAGTAGAATCCCATTCCCTGTTGGAATATTGAGACATCTTCTATGGAGCCCTGAGACAGAAGAGAGGACACCTCGTCCTGTTGCAGAGCAGTGAATGAGAGTTGATTGTGATATTCCCCCACGAAAGTCAAGGGGGGCAGAGTTTGCAGATGAAGTCTGTGCCTCTCCCGAACAATGGTTAGTGTCCACTGCTCTGAAGTGATAAGGTGCCATCTATGGGCGTAGTGACACAGTCTACCTGCTATGTCTAGGGGGGGGGGGGGAGAAAGCGTAGTTACTCACCTGTAACAGGTGTTCTCCAGGAGCAGCAGGAATCAGTCCTCACTTATGGGTGACGTCGGCGCCGACGGAGCCCTCGCGGAGCAATTTTCCCCAGCTTTCAAAGAAAGCCTTTGGGAATTGCAGCGCGCATGCGCGGTCGTCTTCCCGCCCGAGGGTGCCATCTTAGCCAGTCAGATGACATAGCTAAAAAAGACAGCATAAAAATTTGCAAAAAAACATAAGCAGACGATTGCAACTCCAAGGGGAGGAGGGAGGGTAGTGAGGACTGATTCCTGCTGCTCCTGGAGAACACCTGTTACAGGTGAGTAACTACGCTTTCTCCAGGACCAAGCAGGAAGTCAGTCCTCACTTATGGGACTCCCAAGCTCAAGGCTACCGGAGACCCTAAGCACAAAAATGAGCTCCCTCTAGCTCAGCAGCACAGAAGGATAGAATCTTCGCTGAAATATCACCCACCGGTAGCCCACATCCGGGATGGAGGGTAGGAGTTGCTCAGACCTCAAAGAGATTACGGAGGACTGCCTGTCCGAAAGCACTGTCCCTACGGGACTCCCTCTCAAGACAGTAATGGACCGCAAAAGTCTGGCTCGAAGACCAAGTAGCGGCCCGGCAGATGTCTGCCAGCGGAACAGAGCGGAGGTAAGCCACTGACGTGGCCTTTGCCCGAACACAATGAGCCGTGACTCGACTTTCTAAGGAGAGTCCGGCTGCCCCATAAGCCCAAGAGATACAGTCCGCAACCCAGATGGACAGAGTACGCTTGGAGACCGGGAGCCCCAATCTATTGGGGTCAAAAGACACAAAAAGCTGAGCAGCTTTACGGTGCTCCCGCGTACGGTCAAGGTAGAAGTTCAGAGCCCTTCTACAGTCCAGGGTATGGAGGACCGTCTCAGCTCGGCTGGAGTGTGGTCTGGGAAAGAAGGTTGGAAGTACCACCTCCTGATTGATGTGAAAAGGGGAGACCACTTTAGGCAGAAATTTCGGATGAGTCCGTAGGACCACCCTATTCTTGTAGAACCTAGTGTAAGGGGGATCAGACACGAGGGCCTGCAATTCACTTACGCGTCTAGCGGAAGTGAGGGCTATCAAGAACAGTGTTTTCCAAGACAGAAAACGGAGAGAACAGGTAGCCATAGGTTCAAAAGGCGGACAGGTGATCCGCTGCAACACCACATTCAGGTCCCAGTCAGGCGCTGGCGGGCGCAGAGGTGGTTTAAGTAGAAGGAGACCTCGGAGAAACCTCGCTACGAGAGGGTCATTGGAGAGAGGTCTGAAGTCCACCGGCACATGATGTGCTGAAAGAGCACTGAGGTGAACTTTGACGGAGTTGGACTTAAGTCCCAGATTAGAGAGGTGCAGCAAGTACTGCAAGATCACCGACACCGGGCAGGAGAAGGGATCCTGAGACTGTTGGGTACACCAGACTGCAAAGCGACGCCATTTAAGGGCGTAGCATTTGCGGGTAGAAGGCCGTCGCGAAGCCAAGACGACCTCCTCCACCTCCGCCGGCAGGAGAAGGGGAGCGAGGACTACCCTCTCAGCAGCCAGGCCATGAGGTTGAGAGACCTGAGGTTGGGGTGCAGGAGGGACCCCTGATCCTGAGTGAGGAGATCCGGTTGTACCCCCAGAGGGATTGGATCCTCCACCGCCAGTTGCAGCAGGAGCGGAAACCACGGCTGCCTGGGCCAGCGAGGGGCCACCAGGATCATGAAGGCTTTGTCTCGGAGAACCTTGAAAAGGGTCCGAGAGACTAGCGGGATGGGAGGGAAAGCATACAGAAGGCTCCCCGACCATGAGATCAGAAAGGCGTCCGCCGCAACCCGAAGGGGGTGTGGCTGACGAGAGCAGAAGCGAGGAAGTTGCCGGTTGTGAGGACTGGCAAAGAGATCTACCGTGGGGAGACCCCACTTGAGGAAGAGCTTCTGAACTACCAAGGGATCCAGACGCCACTCGTGCGGCTGGAGGACCCTGCTGAGTTTGTCTGCAAGGCAATTTTCTTGGCCCGGAAGATAAACCGCCTTGAGGAGAATGCCGTGACTGACGGCCCAAGAGCAGAGCTTCTGTGCCTCCCGGCAGAGGAGGAAGGAGCCCGTGCCCCCCTGCTTGTTCACGTAGAACATGGCAACTTGATTGTCCGTCTGGACAAGGACGGATTGGTGGGAAGTCAGGTGGGAGAAGGCCTTGAGAGCTAGGCGGATCGCCCTGAGCTCCAGGAAGTTGATCTGCTGAGCAGACTCCCACGTGGTCCAGAGGCCCTGAGTACGTGCCTCTTGGCAATGTGCTCCCCAGCCCAGGAGGGATGCATCGGTGGTCAGCACCCGGGTCGGCTGAGGTGACTGGAAAGGCATTCCGAATATCAGGTTCGGCTGCCGGAGCCACCACCGGAGAGACGAGACCAGCGGCTCGGAGACGCGCACTAGGTCCGCTAGGCCGCCTGTGGCTTGTCGCCACTGCTGGCGGAGACACCATTGAGCAGACCGCATATTCAGGCGGGCATTGGGGGTCACATGGACGGTGGAAGCCATATGGCCGAGCAGTCTCAGGAAGCGCCTGGCGGAGACCAGGGGCTGGCTGCGAAAGCGGTCGGCTAGGTCCATGAGCCGTTGAGCCCTGTCGAGCGGTAGGTACGCTCGTGCCCGAGGAGTGTGCAGCCTTGCGCCGATGAACTCGAGATCCTGTGAGGGGAGCAAAGTGGACTTTGCGAAGTTTATAACAAAGCCCAAGTGCTGCAGCAGAGTCACCGTGCGGCACGTGGCGTTGGTGACCTCCTGAGCGGACGCTGCTCTGATGAGCCAGTCGTCGAGGTACGGAAAGACATAGAGGCCGTGAAGCCGGAGATGGGCCGCCACGACCGCGAGACATTTTGTGAAGACTCGCGGTGCGGAGGATAGGCCAAAGGGCAGTACTCTGTACTGGTAATGATTTCCTGCCACCACAAACCTTAGGTATTGGCGGTGGCTTGGGTGGATGAGGATGTGTGTGTAGGCATCCTTTAGATCCAAGGAGCATAGCCAATCTCCCTGCTGGAGGTAGGGCAGAAGGATTCCAAGGGTAAGCATTTTGAACTTCTCCCGCACAAGGAACTTGTTGAGGTTGCGCAAGTCCAGGATGGGTCTGAGGCCCCCTGTTCTCTTTGGTATCAGAAAATACCTTGAATAAAAGCCTTGACCTCTCAGGTGGTGTGGCACCGGTTCCACCGCCTGTTCCTGCAGAAGACCTGCTAACTCCTGAAGGAGCAACTCCCTGTGCAGAGGGGGGCGCGGAGGTTCTCCCGGAAAATAGGAGGGAGGGACCTGATGGAAGTGGAGAAGGTAGCCTTCTCGCACGACCTGAAGTACCCAGGCATCTGCGGTGATGCTGGACCACCTGTGGGCGAAGTGAACCAGCCGGCCTCCGGTGCTGGGAGGAACCAGCGGGGGGGGAGAGGCTATGCTGAGCGAGTCAAAAGCCCCCACCCTGCTGAGCAGGGGCTGGTGGTGCAGGCTTGGGGGCTTGCTGCCTACGGGACCCGTTACCCCGTCCCTTGGCCTGCTGGCCCTGTTGGGGAGCTGCAGGGGCCTGATAATGGGGGTATTGTTTGTAGGCAGCCGCCTTCCTCGGGTAAAAGGACTTTTTCCCCGAGCCCTTCTTTTTCTGGGAAGGGGCGGAGGTCTTCCTAGAAAGCCTGGTCCTGGTGAGAGTCTCAGTCTCAATTTGTGCAGCCTTTTCCGCCATGGGCTTGCCAAAGAGGTTTTCGCCTCGGCAGGGGACATCGACCAACTTGTCCTGCACCCAGGGCTCAAGGTCTGACGACTGAAGCCAAGCCTGTCGGCGGGCACCGATGCTGGCTGCGGCTACTCGAGCCGAGGCCTCAAAGCCATCATAGGCTGCTCGGGACATGAACTTTGAGCATTCCCGAATGCCCGTGGACAAGGCTAGGAACCTCCGCAAGGGCTCCTCGGAGAGACCAGCGGAGAATCCGGCTAGCTCTTTAGCCAGATCCCGGAGATACATGCCCATGTAGAGCTGGTAAGTCTGGACACGACATGCGAGCATAGAGCCCTGGAAGCACTTCTTGCCAAGGCCATCCAGGTTACGGGCCTCCCTTCCAGGAGGCACCGAGGAGTGCATCTTCTGGCTCTTAAGACGATGCATGGCCGATTCCACTACCATGGAATGGTGTGGCAGCTGTGCCTTCTGAAAGCCAGGGCTCTTGCGGACCCGATAGATAGAATCGACCCGCTTGCTCAGGACCGGCGAGGAGGCCGGACTCTCCCACATGCGGAAGAGTAGTCGTTCCAGCATAGGAGGAACCGGCACAGTAAAGTGTTCCCTCGCGGGAGAGTCATACTGGAGGGCGTCGAGCTCTTCGGCTCGAGGCTCCTCCTCGGGATCCGCAGGGAAGGCCAAAGCCTTGGCCATATCCCTAACGAAGTCCGAGAACCGGGCATCCTCCGGGGGGGACTGTTTCCGAGGCTCGGACCCCGGTGAGTCCGATGGGACACACCGAGTCCGGAAAGAATCAGGTGACTCTTCCTCCTCAGACTCCCAGACCGACTCCGACGAGGACTCGGTGGGGTCGGCCCGGGCAGGGTGCGGCGCCAGCCGCCCCGACGTCGAGGGAGTCGGCGTCGGCGACCTCGGTCCCGAACGGGAGGCCGAGGGTGACCTCGACCGAGGATCGACTTGAGTTCTCATCGACTCGAGGATCGGCTCGGTCTCCGGGGTCAACTTGGACGTCGACGTCCCGGCGGTCGGGGCAGCGGCGCCAGCGAGGCCAGCGAGCAGTGCCCGCTGCTGGTCCATGAAGGCAGACAGTCTGCTCTCCAAGCCCGTCAACCTGAGTCCGACCTCAGGTGACCCAGCAGCCCCCGACTCGGGCCCCGACAGCGTCGGGCCCGACGTCGGCTGTCGCGGAGGCGAGTCCAGAAGGACCACAGGACTTACCCGGGCAGGCATCTCCGACTCCAGGCGAGGTCGCTTCGGGAGGTGTTCCTTCTCCAAGGACCCGGGGCGGCTGTCGGGGCTATGCGACCTGGCCCTCGCGGAACCAGGAGCGTCCACCGACGCCGCCCTCGCGGGTTTTTTCCTTCCGACGATGGTCCCCGGAGGGAGAACCCCGGTCGGAGGAGCTCCGGCGACGGTCCGAGCTGGAGCCTTTCGACGCGGAGGCCTCCGACGAGGTCCGGGTACGGCTGGGGTCAGCGAAGATTCTCTCACGCTGATGCCGCCGACTCCTCAACGCCTTTGAGGACAGTTTGCTGCAGGGCCCACAGATCAGTTCCTCATGATCCGGGCCCAGACAGCGGAGGCAAAAGTCGTGTGTGTCGGTTAGTGACATATTTCGGTCACACCGACCACACCGCTTAAACCCACTGGCAGCCATCGGGGGAAAAAGGGCCCCTGCGAGGTCAAAGGACCAGGCTGCCAGGGAAACCGAAAACGAAAGCTGACCAAGTCAGAAAAACCGAAAAAAGTAAGCGGACTCGAGACCGGCATCGCGAGTCCGGGCGGGAAAACGATCGGCGTCGAACCGAAAGAAAAAAGGATAAAACAAAGAAGAAAATCAACTTTTTCGCGGGGACAAGACGGGGACGTCTGTAGGGCTCCGCGGAAAAAAGAAGACTGGCTAAGATGGCACCCTCGGGCGGGAAGACGACCGCGCATGCGCGCTGCAATTCCCAAAGGCTTTCTTTGAAAGCTGGGGAAAATTGCTCCGCGAGGGCTCCGTCGGCGCCGACGTCACCCATAAGTGAGGACTGACTTCCTGCTTGGTCCTGGAGAATCCTCCAGAGGCAGGGTGGCAATATTCTCTAGAAAAAAGTAAAAAAACAGACACAAACTGTGGCTGCAGTCTGGTTGAGATTTAGCCACCTGTGGCTTCTTTTTTTGTTTAGGAGGCTGCTGCCTCTTCTGAGGGTCTTGAGCCTGATACTGAGAAGCAGGGGAATAAGAAGAGTAGAATTTCTTCTTATTATTGAATAAAGCTTTCTTTGCAGCTGTCTTCTTTCTAGCAGGGTTAGCTGTCGTTCTAGACAGCCTGTTTAGAGTGGTATTTTCTGACTCTAACTGAGAAGCCTTATCCTGCCAATCTATGCCAAAGAGGTTCTCCCTTGTGCAAGGTATGTTGATCAGCTTATCTCAAACCCACTGCTCAAGATCTGAGGCCTGAAGTCATGCAATTCTGCGTGCACTGATACAAATTGCTGTGGTTCTGCTTGTGCATTCAAATGCATCGAAGGTTGCTCTATTGACAAACTTTGATACATTTTGGGTATGTCTAACTACAGCAGTATATCTGAGTGTGCCCTCAGTTCATATAAGGTCTACTGGCCAGGGACACTTGTGATATATAGCTACTTGGAATAGATATATTCATTTGATTTTAGGTTTGCAGAGACCCGGTCTTCTACTTAGGTCTCCTACTTAATTTTGCAGCAAAGATATAAATTTTAAAGTTACAGGGACCTTTGCATAGTGGGCTGATACACAGTAGTAAGATTTCAGTTTGAATGTTTCAGTTTCCATTGTCTATTACAGCCAGCTTCACAAGGTGGGGCTAATTGAATCAACTCTACAACTGATCAAGTACCAGAACCAGTCTGTTCTTCACAGCTTCAAGAGACTACACACTTGGGGAAGGCTTTCAGACTTTACAATTGCCTGTTTTTAATATAAATTTTAACTGTTAGATATAGATTTTTAGGAATATTCAGACATTGCCTTTAAATCAGATATCAGAGTGCTGTCAGTTCTTATAAGGTCTACTGGCAAGGGACACTTACGTTCCCGCCCACCCTACCCCTCACCCCACACACTCCAGGGTTGAACCTATTTTTTCTCCTTTTCTCCTCCTAGGACAGCTAAATCAGCATGTCATGTATTCAATGCAGTAACTGTGGTGCTTTCATTCTGAGAAGAATAATTTGGAACCTAAGAGCTTGCTCTGTATGCCTCAAGTTATTTGCAATACATAAAGAATTGACTCTAATAAGGGAAGAATTAGTTGCAATTAAACGCACCTCCTCTAGGGTACAAACTGAACAAAATCCACCACTGCTCCCACAAAGAAACAAACAGCCCAGGAACAAACTGATCACAGTGGGCTCTGGTAGGTTGTGACCTGTAACGTAGAGACACCCTATACATCAAGAGATATCCCTGTATAATACATTCTCTGCCTTGGATAATGAGGGTACCCAATCCGTAGAAAATGAAGTGCCCTTAAATGAAAGACTCAATGCCAAATCTACTGATAATGCATCAAACAGGAAGAAAAAAATCACAAAACAGAAAACTACTACTACTTGGAGATTTCATCATTAGAGGCACCAACTTGGGACACAGTTCAAAGGAGAGAAGATGGCCACATGCTTCCCAGGCTCTTCAGCCAGCAGGAATATGAACCAAATTGTTGGCATAGTTAGTACAGAAAGTGAGCACTCCAAAACTGATGATGTCATCCACTTGGGTACAAATGACCTGGCTAGAAACAGTGCCTCTGCAATTCAAAGGGACTTCCAGACTCTGGGAGAGAAACTCAAACCCATAGTTAACACTATAGCATTCTCAGAAGTTCTAACTGTTCATGGTAAGGGGGCAGAACATAGTAACATAGTAAGTGACGGCAGATAAAGACCAGCATGGTCCATCTAGTCTGCCCAGCAAGATGGCAAGAGTAGGTGCACCTGTCGCTCTGTGCAGGCCACCCCTCCCCATGTTTTTGTTTCTGTTTAGGGGTGAACCCACCACTCCATGTAGGACACCCTTATTTGTTCAGATGCTAGATAGTTCAGAAGTTAGATGGTACTGTTTATTTTGCTTTTATCCTGTTGCTGTAAAGGGATCCACTGTGTTTGTCGAATGCCGTTTTGAATTCCATCACCGTGTTTGCCCTCACCACTTCCATCGGGAGGGCATTCCAAGCATCCACCACCCTTTCAGTGAAGAAATATTTCCTGACATTACCTTTCAATTTACCACCTTGCAGCTTCATGTTATGCCCTCTAGTTTTACAGCTTCCCCGTCTTTGGAAGAGGTTTGTTTGTTCATCATTTCTCTTTAAGTATTTAAAGGTCTGAATCATATCTCCCCTGTCCCTCCTCTCCTCCAAAGTGTACATATTTAGGTCTTCAAGTCTCTTCTCATAAGGCTTCTGACGCAGGCTCCAAATCATTTTGGTCGCCTTTCTCTGAACAGTTTCCAGTCTTTTTACATCTTTTGCAAGATATGGCCTCCAAAATTGAACACAGTATTCCAAGTGACTTGTACAGTGGCATAAGTATCTCTTCCTTTCTGCTGGTAATCCCTCTTTGAATGCAGCCCAACATCCTCCTGGCTTTTGCCACCGCCTTGTCGCACTGTTTTGCCACCTTGAGATCATCAGAGATAATCACACCAAGGTCTTTCTCCTGAACCGTGCATACCAACCTCTCACCCCCTCTCACCTCTCATTGCATAAACAACTTTAATACATGACTCCAAACCTGGTGCAAACAAGGAGGATTTAGATATATAGGCAACTGGGGAAACAGATAGATTAACAAGAGACTATATTGCGCTGATGGACTACATTTCTCCATCACAGAGAAAAGGATCCTAAGTGAAAAATTCAGCCAGTATGTGGACAGGTATTTAAACTAGGAAAAGGGGGTCACAGATGGAGAAGAACAAGTTCAGGATGTCACTCCTAGGAAAAGCAAAATTACATTGGAAACAGCCACACTTTTAAACCACACATCAATAGCAAGTGGGAAGGGACATGTAGAACAAAACCCATGCAAAACACAGGCAAGCCAGTCAACAAATGCTGGAAAGCAATGAGTACAAATGCTTGAAGCCTAGCCAACATAGTCCCCGATCTGGAAGCCTTAATGGTGGAAATGGACTTGGACATTGTTGCCATTACAGAAACATGGTTTAACAAGTCGCATGGGAGAAGTGCTGTCTTTACCTCTGAATTGTTTCCTGAGATCCGACTGGTTCCCCGAGGCTGGAGGCAGCCCCCTGCGGTGGGCGGGGTCTTCTACGGGCTATAACAGCAAGCCCTGCCAGCGGGACGCTGAGAAGTGCTGTCTTTACCTCTGAATTGTTTCCTGAGATCCGACTGGTCCCCGAGGCTGGAGGCAGCCCCCTGCAGTGGGCGGGGTCTTCTACGGGCTATAACAGCAAGCCCTGCCAGCGGGACGCGAAGCGGGCGCGTCCCGAGGGCGCGTGTCCGAAGGGGCGTGTCCAAAGGGGCACGTTTGCCCCTTTGGCGCCCCTTCGGCGTCAGTTCGGCGCAGGAGTTGTCCTTGTGATGGGGAAACGACGCAAACATTTTCCTTCGGTGGCTCAGTCTAAAGCAGTTAAAACGGTGGGCCCGATGGACGCCCATGTTACCATGGGAGAGAAATTGGTCTCATCCCCCTCTGCTGCTTTATTGAACCCGCGAGATGAAAGTCTTCTTTCTGTGAGTACTGTTTCCTCCTGCGATGATCCCCGCGGAATGGGGTTATCTCCCCCCATTCAAGAGGCCAAGTTATTGCCAGCATTAGAGTCATCTTTAAATTCAGGTGGTGTGACTGTTGGAGAGACTATTGATTTACCGGGTTCCTTTTTGCGTTTGGATAATGATCTCCCTCCTCCTATACCCTCTGTAATTATTTTTCCAGTACCTGGTGAACCTCAGGCCCCGCCTGCAGATTTGTCCCTTAAAGATATATGGCTAGCTGTCTCACGTATTGAATCGGTGCTTGGGGCGTCTCTGCAGTGGGTTTCTGAGTTCTCCAAGACGACGGTTCAAAAATTAGTAGATCATGATAAAAGATTGACGTCGGTTGAGAGTAAGGTAGATTTACTTCAGGCGGACAGTTCTGTTAACAAAGGTGTTTTGGCTTCATCATTACAAAAGTTTAGTTCTTTACATTATCAAGATGAAGCACTTGAGAATATGATGAGGGCCAAGAACCTTCGGTTACTGAACTTTCCTTGTACACATTATTTGTCTTCAATGATTTTATTTCAAAAATATTTGAAAGAAGTATTGATGATAAATGATGTGCCTGCTTCTTCAATTTCAAAAATATATTATGTTCCTATGCGGAATTTAAATCAACAAGTTATGGGTGAGGGGAATGTTCCTTCTGTTTCTGGGAAGGCTGTAATTGATAAACCTTCCTCATCTACTCTTGATATTTCTGCCTTCCTGGAAACAACGTCTGAGGATATCTCTTCTAGAGCTACTCTCCTTGTTTCTTTAACATCTGAATTAGACAAAGATAAAATATTGAGGGCATATTTTCCAAAGAAGTTTGAAAAGTTTTGTGGACAGGCAGTTCAAATTTTTCCTGACGTCTCACGGGCCACACAGGTGCGGCGCAAAGCGTTTTTAGAGTTGCGTCCACCTGTGTTGGCCATAGGGGCCGTCTTTCATTTGCGTTTTCCATGTAAATGCCTTATTTTATACCAAGGTAATCGATATATGTTTTTTGATCCTAAACATTTGGTTGATTTTCTTAAAGATAAAAGTTGATTAGTGTCTCTATTATGGAGTTTTGTTAGATTCCACTAGGAGCCATTTCGGTTTTGTATTAGAGTATGCCGCACTCCTCCTTGAAGTGGTCTAAATATCTGATTTCCCTTTTGTATTTTTTTTTTCTTATGTAATTATCTAATGGATATTGGATTGTTTTCTTTGTAATTTTGAAAGATTTTATAAATAAAAAAAAAATAAATAACAAGTCGCATGAATGGGATATAGTCATAGCTGGCTATAATCTATTTAGAAGAGAGAGAGAGAGGGTAGAAAAGGAGGAGGAGTAGTCCTATATGTCAAAAGCAATATTAAAGCTGCTGAAATTCAGGGGACGTGGGGAAAAGGAAGAAGCGCTGTGGACTGTGTTGGAAAGAGGAGATGGCACTGTCATCCATACTGGTGTAGTCTACAGGCCTCCAACTCAAACTGAAGAAATGGACAGCGAATTGATGGCTGATATTACAAAAATAGTTATGAAGGGGGACGTGATCATATTGGGTGACTTTAATCTACCCAATGTGGACTGAAATATTCCTTCTGCAAATCTGGAAAGAAGTAAAAAAATTGTGGATGCCTTCCAAGATGTATTACTTAGACAAATGGTGATGGAACCGACCAGGGAGAGCTCGGTGCAGGATTTAGTGCTCACCAACGGAGATAGCACGTCAAATATCTGGGTGGGAGCCCATGGGAGCAGCAGCAATCATCACATGGTGTGGTTTGAGATAAAAGCTAAAGTAGAATCCAATCACAGCAAGCTCAAAGTCCTAGACTTCAAAAACACTGACTTCAGTAAAATGGCCAAGTACGTGAAGGAGGTGATGGCAGGGTGGGAGGGGATTAGGGAAGTGGAATTGCAATGGGCTAAACTAAAGGAGGCAATAAAAGGGGCAACAGATACATATGTAAAGAAAGTAAATAAAAACAAGAGGGAAAGGAAACATATTTGGTTCTCCAAAGAAGTAGCTGCGCAAATTAAAGGCAAAAACCCCCCAACCCTTTCACAAAATTCAAAAGTTTGCAAACAGAGGAACACAGAAAAGAATACAGGATCAAACTAAAAGAGACAAAAAGAGAATTAAGGATAGCAAAATCAAAGGCAGAAGAAAAGATGGCTAAAGATGTGAAATGTGGCAACAAAAACTTTTTCAGATATATTCGGGAGAGGAGGAAAATCAGGGGTGGAATTGCAGGACTCAAAAGTGCTGGGAACGGATTTGTGGAAAGTGACATTGAAAAAGCGAAAAAGCTAAACAAATTCTTCTGCTCTGTTTTTACTAGAGAAAATCCTGGAGAAGGACCACCAGTGATTGACAACTATACAAATGGGAATGGAGTAAATATCACACCATTCATAGAAGATAATGTGTTAGAACAGCTTGCAAAACTGAAAGTGGCCAAGGCCAAGGGACCGGATGGGATACATACCAGGATATTGAAATAGCTCAGAGAGGTTCTTGCAGGGCCGTTAAAAGATGTTTTTAATGGATCCTTGGAGACAGGAGACGTTCCACAGGACTAGAGAAGAGCTGATGTGGTACTCCACAAAAGTGGCAGTATTGAAGAAGTGACAAACTACAGGCAGGTAAGCCTTACCTCAGTGGCGGGAAAAGTAATGGAGGTGCTCCTGAAAGAGCGAATAGTGGACTTCCTCGAAACCAACAGTTTGCATGATCCAAGGCAACATGGTTTTACCAAAGGATGATCTTGCCAAACAAATTTGATCGACTGGGTGATCAGAGAATTAGACCAAGGGCATGCGATGGATGTGATCTACCTAGATTTCAGCAAAGCCTTTGATACTGTTCCTCAAAGGAGACTTATCAATAAACTCAACAGCTTGGGGATAGATCCCAAGGTGGTAAACTGGACCAGAAATTGGTTGACTTACAAACAACAGAACGGAACTCACTCAGATGAAAGGAAGGTGATTAGCGGTGTGCTTCAGGGTTCGGTCTTGGGACCAGTACTGTTCAATGTATTTGTGAGTGATATTGCTGAAGGACTGAATGGAAAAGTCTGCCTTTTTGCAGATGTCATGAAAATTTGCAACAGAGTGGACTTCCCTGAGGGAGTGGATAACATGAGGAGAGATCTGCAAAAGCTGGAAGAATAAATCTTAGCTGCCAAGCATTAGACCAATGTGAAGAAGTGCAGTGTCATGAACTTGGGAAGCAGAAATCCAAGGGAATTGTATGCGATAGGGGGCGAGTGGTTGGTGTGCATGGACCAGGAGAAGGACCTCTGAGTGATTGTTTCCGAGGATCTCAAGGTAGCGAAACAGTGTGACAAGGCGGCGGCAAAAACCAGAAGATGCTGGATTGCATATAGAGAGGAATTACCAACAGAAAGGAGGAGGTACTAATGCCATTGTACAAGTCACTGGTGAGGCCTCACTTGGAATATTGTGTTCAGTTTTGGAGACCATATCTTGCAAAGGACATAAAAAGGCTGGAAACAGTTCAGAGGAAGGCGACCAAAATGATTTGGAGTCTGCATCAGGAGATTATGAGAAGAGACTTGAAGACCTAAATATGTACACTCTGGAGGAGAGGAGGGACAGGGGAGATATGATTCAGACCTTTAAATATTTAAAGAGTATTAATGAACAAACTTCTTCCAAAGACGGGGAAGCTGTAAAACTAGAGGGCATAACATGAAGCTGCAAGGGGGTAAACTGAAAGGCAATGTCAGGAAATACTTTTTCACTGAAAGGGTGGTGGATGCTTGGACTACCCTACCGATGGACGTGGTGGGGGCAAATACAGTGACAGAATTCAAAATGGCATGGGACAGACACAGTGGATCCCTTTATAGCAACAGGATAAAATCAAAATAAACATAACTATCTCTTATTTCGCAGCAAATAGGGGTGACCTACATGGGACAGTGAATACACCCCTAAACAAAGATATGGGGAGGGGTGACCTGCACAGAGCAGCAGGTGCACCTACTCTTGCCACCTTGCTGGGCAGACTAGATGGACCATACTGGTATTTATCTGTCATCATATACTATGTTATTATATCTCTCTTACCTGGGAGAAGAGGAGCCATGGCCTCGAGGTCCTTGGTAACCTCCTTGAGGAACATATCCATGTAGAGTATATAGGAGGTAATCCTGGCTGAAAGCATGGAAGCCTGAAAACATCGACCCCCAAAGGCATCAAGGATTCTCGATTCCCTACCCGGTGGGTTAGAGGAATGAGTTTTGGAACTCTTGGTCCGGCGCATCGCCGATTCCACCACCATTGAATGGTAGGGAAGTTGTGGCTTTTGGAAGCCAGGACACTCTGGTACTTGATACATGGTACTGAGACGTCGAGTATGAGGTGAGATCGTGAGGGGAGTTTCCCATATCTGGAGGATCAGATCATGGAGGATGTGATGCACCAGCAGAGTGGCCGCCTCCCTGGGAGCCGCTGGGTATTGAAGGATCTCCAGTCCCTCCACTCTGGGCTCTTTTTCAGATATCACTGTTATGGAGAGACCTCTAGCTAGCTCACAAATGAATTCTTGGAAGGACATGTCCTCAGGAGGTGACATGCATTGTTCTGGAGGCGGGGAGGGTTCTGATGGCAGGCCACGGTGCCCCCGGGAGTCAAGTGACTCCACATCTGAAACAGGGGAGTTGGAATCTGAGGACTCAAAGTATCAGCGGAAATGGTGTTCGCCTTCCGCCAGATGCCAATACTGATATCTGTTGGTGCTGGGATCGGGGAACCGTTTAGGTTGAGCTCCAGTATCAGTGATGGACTCGAGGGAAGGCATATGTGGCAGTGATGACAGTGCCATATAGCCTGGCACACCTTGAACTGGTGCCAATGTCAGTGCCAGTATTTGTATGGGCGGCCCGGTTCCTGAGGGCAATGGTTTGATGGGAACCGAGGCCGCCAATAGAACTGCCAAGCTTCGCTCGATGGCCAGTATACGCTCTGGGACAGTGGTGCAAGTATCCGTCACTGATGCCTAAGCATCGGCGACCTCGATGGTCTATCAAAGTCGCCGATGCTTGGGCATCGGTGACGGATACTTGCACCACTGTCCCAGAGAATAGCACCAGTAGCTTTCCTGAAATTGAGGCTTCGGGAGGCATCCTGGAGCCTCTCGATAGCTTTGGAGGACAGGTCCTCCCCTCTGGGGCTGTTTGGCAGGCCGATCCACCTCCAGGGCAATACCCGAGGCATCTCAATGCTGGGAATGAGATCTACCTCTGGAGGGATTTTCTGTCTTCGAGGAAGACTTGTGCTTGTACACTTTCAATACTTGAGATCCATGTGATGAGGCTCTCAATTACATCGATGCCAAAAATATGGCATCTGAAGCCGAGTTCCAAACTTAAAAGCCCCCTTCTGCAGGCCTCTCTTTGTCATCTTTTTACAATGGGGACATTCTGTTGGCTGGTGGTTGGGCCCGAGGCATGTCAAGCACCAGTCATGTGTGTCAGTTGCTGAGATGGTACTGCCACATTTTGAATATGTTTTGAAACCACAGATTGGTTTCTCCATACTCCATACTACAGTATGGTAGGCTTAAGGCCTGAGATGGCATCGATATGCCTGGTCTTTTTTTTTTTTTTTACTAGTAAAAGAAAAGATAAAAGAAACTATAAGGGAATCGGTGGTGTCAAGACGGTGCCGGTGTCGATGGGAAGGCAGAGGCTAACCACAAAAAACAAAAAAGAGAATTTTCTACGGTGACATGATTTGCTTCCTGCTGGCTCCATGGAAACGAAGAACTGAAGAGAGGGAGTTGGGAAGGCAGTCCACGCAGGCGCAATAGAGTGTTCCTAAAGGCTTTTCTATTGGACACTGGGAAGCATTCCCATGCAGGCTCTGTCAGTACCGACGCCACCCATATGTGAAAGACTACATTCCTGCTTGTTCCTGGAGATAGAAATCTATCGAGGAGGAGCCCCACTCTCAAAAGATTCAAGCCACTTCCACGTCCAGATACCACTCATGTTATTGGAGTACACTACTCAGCTCGTCTGCCAGAGCACTGGTCCTTCCCTACTAGATCTTTCAGCTTGGTCTGTGCACTGCTCCCTTAGACAGCACTGCTGGATGTAGATAAGAATCTAATTTAAATTTTCAGTTTATATCTACTATGCTGTGTGGGGGGGTTGAAATTAGTATATTCTGGTTATCTTTGTCTAATTTAGTAGTGTTCTGTTTCTGCTATTGCTCTGGTATTATATCATAGCTGGTTTTCAACTTGTGCTTTCACTTTGGTTACTTTTTATTTTATTTATTATTCAGTCACTTCTGTGTCGTTCATTTTTTCTTTGCTATCTGTCCTTATTCCTATTGATATCTCAACTTGGTGTCCTCCTCCTCACCTGCAGACTTTTTTTTTAATTTTATTTTTATTAAGTTTAACAATTATAATCCAGAATCATCTGAATAGGAATAGCACACTTATACAGACATCAAAAAACAGTAGAAAGAAATCATACATATATGGATTAGACCACAAAATTCAAACCCCAATTAGGTTCCAATAAGGAAATAAAAAAAGAAAGGAAAAAAAAGGGAGTAACACCTCACTAATACAGAGGGCCCTCCCTTACATACCATCATACGAGCATAGATTATCAATATGGTAGCCAGTACAGGAATCAAACCCGCCCATCACCCTCCTTGCCCTGAAGGAATTGCACCATTTGCTGGGGATCAAAAAACAGAAATTGCTTAAAGTATCCATGTAAATGTTCAGTATTATTTCAATCTAAACTGCGCAGCCAGGGCGGTTGATCTTTGACACAGAGCCAAAAACTCTCTCCACATTTTCTGGGTATCTCTAGAAAGATCAGGAAAAACAGAAATTTTTGACCCCATAATTGAGAAACAAACATTTTCCGAAAATATAATCTAAGGACCAGGTTCCGGTCAGACTCAAATGCAAAGCAGACCAATAGAGTAGCACGACTGGTCACCACTTCCAGGGAGCTCTCAAGAAACTCCATCAGGTCCAATTGAGCAGGCCCAGCAGCACCCTCAGGGCCCAACTCCATACCTGCTTCACCAGATGAAACCGCCACATATTGGGCTCTCACAATAGGAGGCAAAGATTCAGCAGGCATCAGCAGGACCTCTGATAAGTACTTACGGACCAATCCCAAAGGATCCATCAGTGGAGATCTCGGAAAGTTTAAGAACCTCAAAGTGTTCCGTCGTAACTGATTATCCATGAACTCCAAACGCCGTGCAAAAATCGATCACTCCCTGGATTGGGCTCCACCCAAGGCCTGTAGGTCTTCCACCTGGGCCTCCAGCCGGGTTACTCTAGTGGGTTGCCCCACCAAATTCGTCTCCACCGTAGAACACTGGCCTCTGAGAACATTCAGTTCCTGGGAAAAAACACCCACAATAGGAAGCAGGGACCTTTGCAGTGATGGGAAGGCCTCCCATAAGCTCTCTAAAGTCACCTGTGCCGGTTTTTCTAACATGCACATCACCCGGGGTGCCAATGTATCTGGGGAGCTGGTCTTCAACTGCTCCAACCCAAAATTAGCTCCTAGGGAGGCAATAGAATCTCTGCCCCCCACCGAAGCCGCTGATACACTCGGCGTTGGCTTTGAGGCGGTGCCCCCTCCCACTGTGACTACGTCCTCCCGACCCGGAGGCACTCCTTCACACAGCCTCTCCTCCGAACTCCTTCCGGGCTGCGGCGGCAATGCCTTAACGGGCTCAGATCAACCCCATTGCTCAGATCTGCCGAACTAGTCGGCAGATCCGCCGAAGCCATAACTGACGCCATCGGTGAGCAGAAAGGAGCAATGGACGACTGGATCAAGCCGCCTCCGGGGGATGAGGTACTGGGGGGCTTAGCTGACCGTTGCTTCCTCTTTTTCCCCATCAGCTCCGACCAGACTCCAAACTTCTCCACACTCCTCACACAGCGTCCTACTCCGTCGCCATCTTGGAACCTACCTCCCTCACCTGCAGACTTTTTAATTCTACCTCTCAACCTCCCCTCACTCACCCATTTACCCCCTTACCCACTTACTGGTCTTCTTTCCCCGACCAGTGTTGGGCTTTGCTCAGGAAGACTGCTGATTCTGCCTCAGATAGTGACATCATAGGGGAAAGGAAGCAAGCAGAGAGAAATCTGTGCCTGCCCTTACCATCAACCCAAGTACTGCATAAGCTGTGTATGCAATTTGCTGCCCCGAGAAAGTTGTATCTCCTCTCCCAAACAGTGTTGGGCTTTGCTGAAGAAGACTGCTGATTCTATCCCCAATAGTGACATCATCAGGGTGCTTGGTATAAGGAGAAGAGGCTCGCTGGAGGTGGTGCACCACTTGCATTATGCCAATGGAGCAGTGCTATATAGGATCTTCTTTATACACTCCTTCATACAGCTTGAGCGTGTACTCAATAGGATTGACCTGAAGTTCTGCGGTGTTTAGTTATTGATTTTGATAGTTTTGATTTTAGTTTGATTTTTGCATTTGCTATGGAAATTCCAGTTGTCTGTGGGAGGGCACGTTATGGGGACTTAGGGAACCCTTTTAGTAGTGCAAGGTTTAAGAACAGATATGACAGAGGGAATTAATTTAGGCTAAATTATCTTTTCAGGGAGGAAGAATTGATTACTTTAATGATCAATTAAATATTGTATTAATCAATGTGAGGTCTGTAAAGAAGACGATTAAGATTGTATTTGATTTACTTATTGATGAGTAGCCTGATATTTTCTTCATTACTGAATCTTGGCTATCTGACACAGCTTCTGTAATCATTAACCAATGCTTTCCATCCTGTTACGCTTGGAAAGATATTTTTAAAAGGACTAGAGTTATATTCTGTAGACTAGTTATGAATTAGTATTATTGTCTTGCAAAGAGATTTTTATTTGTGTGGTTTATTGCCCCCTTGCGTTATTACTTGCTGATCATTCTGTTTTTACTGATTTTCTTATTGATCTTAAATTTGATGTGGACAATTTGCTTCTTCTAATTGATTTAAATGTGCAGGATGATCTTATTCATGTTGGTGTTCATAATTTTTAACACCTACAGTATGTCATCTTTAGGTTTTAAACAGTGCCTAGTCCTACTCACATAACTGGACACACTTTAGATCTAATATTTTTAGGTCAAAAGCTTCTTGACCTGACTTATTTTAATCTTTTTGTTTATTCACTACCTTGATCTGATCATTTTTGTTTCTTTATGTTTAAGCTTTTTAAGATCTTTGGGTAGAAAGTGCGAAGAAAGGTATACTCTTAGGAAAAGGGAACCGTTTGATCCTACAAACTGGATGAGGTATGGCTTACAGATTGTGGAGTGTACCAAAGACTGTATTGAAAGCCTTAATTTATTATGTAAAGGCTTTAGTGCAGTCTCTTGAGGAGATTGCTCCAGTGAAAAGTTTTGTTATTAAGAGGAACAATTGTGCTCCATGGTATAATAGGAATGTTAAAGAGAAGATGTGATATTTGCGATAAAAGGAAAGAGCTTGCAGGAAGGATAAGCAGTTTGAAGAAATTTCAAGATTATATGATTTGACTATAAGAATATAGGGTCAGATATTAATTTGAGCAGGCTATGCACCATGTTGGCGCATAGCCCTGTCTGCTGATCCTTAGATCCAGATATTCAAATGGCATTGAATATCCGGGTTTGGCACCAAGTGCATTCAGCCGCAGAGCCTAATCAGGTAGCGGCGATACTGGACCTCTACCTGTTTAGCAATCTATGGCTAAAACTAGGCGAGCCAAAAGCTGGCCTAGTTTTAGCTACGGATTGCTAACCAGGTAGTGGGCCAATATCGCCGCTAACTGGTTAGTGGCAGTCACCAACTCCGCTCCACCCTGGAACACCTCAACATGCCCTGATGCTAACTGGATAGCATCAGGGCGCACAGAGGACTTAGATGGGGATATTCAATGGCACTAACTGTGTATTTGCCATTGAATATCTCCATCTAAGGCATTTACATGGTTTACACATAGTAAAGGGTGGTATATCAAGTGCCTAAACTATAAACCATACTAGGCTGTAAACCATGTAAATGCCCTTGGAAAATCAGGCCCATCAAGCTTCAGTTTCTTCTGTTAAAGCTAATTATATTGAAAAGAAATTGTCTAAATCTGTATATAAACCTAGGGAAATATTTGTTTGTTAAGAATTTTACTTCTAGGGAAGTGATAGGTAAGAATACAAATGCATAGTGAGGATAGAAGCTTGCTACTTTTTTTGAAGGGAAGGTCCAAAGTCATACCTAAATTTAAGCCTTTCCCTTTGACTGATTTTAATCCTCCTGAAGATGGTAAATTGTCTTGGAGTGAATTTTCTCAAATATCAAAATCAGAGGTTATAGAGGTCATAGAGAAATCAGTTAATTTCTACAAAATCCCCTCTTGATTTTTGTTCTCCTGTTTTGTTGAGATTTTTAAGTGAATATCTTGCTCCTGTGTTCTGTAAAACTTTTAATGGATTACTGGATTTAGGATTAGTACTTTTGCCTTTAAAAGGATCTAGTGTTCATTCAGTGTTGAAAAAAATCTTTCTTGAATCCGCTTGATGCAGCGTCTGCCTTTTTTCACTAAGATTTTTGGAAAAAATGGTACTTTCTCAGCTGTCTTATTTTGTTGATGATCATAATATCCTTGACCCTTTAAAATTTGGCTTCCGTAAAGCACATAGTACTGAGAATTTGTTGATCGCCTCTATGGATGTTATTTTAAAAGGATTGGATGCTGATCAAACATTTAATTTAATCTGGATTGCTATTTGACATGATCAATGATTGTATTTTAGTGAATCATTTGTTGGACATAGGTATCCGTGGGAAAGTATTAAGATGGTTTATTTCCTACCTTGAGAATCATTTGTAAGAAACTGACTTAGGCAATGGTCATGTCAACTTTATACTTTAAAAGTCAGGAGTGCCACAGGGATCTGCTCTCTCAGCTTTACTTTTGAATATTTACCTAACTCCTATCTTTAAAATCTTTAGGCAATTAGATGTTCATTATGGAGATCATTCCATAACACGAATAGGCCGTTTGGACCTGCACGGGAGATGTTTTACTTGCAAAAACATCTGCACCCGTATTCTGAAAACCTGCACCCATGCACATCTATGGCGCTAGCACATGGATCTCACAATATGCCTGGGAGGGGCAGAACGGGGGCATGGTCAGTCACAGAGACATAAATGTAGTTACTCAACTATAACAGGTGTTCTCTGGGGATAGCAGGAATCAGTCCTCACATAAAGGCGACGTCGATGCCGACAGAGCCCTCATGGAAGTATCTCCCCAGCTTTCAAAGAAAGACTCTGGGAAATGCCACCACGCATGCATGGTTCCCTTCCTGCCCAAGGATGCCATTTTGCCTCAGTCATAGCTAAAGACGGCAAAAATGATGAGAAGCAACTCCACGGGGAAGAGCACTGATTCCTGCTGTCCACGGAGAACAACTGTTACAGGTGAGTAACTATGTTTTCTCTGGGAACAGGCAGGAAGTCAGTCCTCACTTATGGGACTCCCTAGCTACAGGCTATTGAAAGCCCGTAGAAAAACACAGATGTCCCCAAGGGGAGCCGGGAACAGCGGCAATTGAGTTCAAGGGTATAGACTCCAGAAAGACCTGTGTGTCCAGTGAGGAACCAACACTCCAGTAGCCTGAACACAGAAGGATCGGAGGGTAGGAGTCCAAGGGGGTAGGGTCCAAGAGGGGGGGGAGGGTTGTGAGGAGTGATTCCTGCTATCCCCGGAGAACACCTGCTACAGGTGAGTAACTACACTTTCTCTGGGAACAAGCAGGTAGTCAATCCTCACATATGGGATTCCCCAGCTACAGGCTACCGAAAGCCCATAGCAAAAAACACAGGTTCCATCACAGGGAGCCATGAGCAGCAGCAATTTAGTCCGTGTCCACAGACCATAATAGGACCACTGTGTGCGATGAAAACCAGCACACCAGTAGCCTGAACACAGAAAGGTCCAAGGGTAGGAGCTGCCTAAGCCCCGAACAGATTACACAGTATGGTCTGGCCGAAGGTGCTTTCTCGTCAGGACTCCTTTTCCAGGCAGTAATGAGCTGCGAAGGTATGGACTGAAGATCAGGTGGAGGCCTGGCAGATGTCCATCATCAGGATGGAAAGCGTAGTTACTCACCTGTAACAGGTGTTCTCTGGGGGGACAGCAGGAATCAGTCCTCACATATGGGTGACATCGGCACCAACGAAGCCCTCGGGAAGCATCCCCCCAGCTTTCAAAGAAAACTTTTGGGAGATGTTACCAAGCATACGTAGTCCCCTTCCTGCCCAGTCAGATGACATAGCTAAAAGACGGCAAAAATAAAAGATGGTAAAGGAGCAACTCCAAAGGGGGGGGGGAGGGTTGTGAGGAGTGATTCCTGCTATCCCCGGAGAACACCTGCTACAGGGGAGTAACTACACTTTCTCTGGGAACAAGCAGGTAGTCAATCCTCACATATGGGACTCCCCAGCTACAGGCTACCGAAAGCCCATAGCAAAAAACACAGGCTCCATCACAGGGAGCCACAAGCAGCAGCAATTTAGTCCATGTCCACAGACCATAGTAGGACCACTGTGTGCGATGAAAACCAGCACACCGGTAGCCTGAACACAGAAAGGTCCGAGGGTAGGAGTTGCCTAAACCCCAATAAGATTACAGAGCACAGCCTGGCCGAAGGCGCTGTCTCGTCAGGACTCCCTTTCCAGGCAGTAATGAGCTGTGAAGGTATGGACTGAAGACCAGGTGGCGGCGCGGCAGATGTCCAGCATCGGGACAGAGTGCAAATTTGCCACAGAGGACGTCATGGCCCTGACACGGTGTGCCGTGACATGACCTTCCAGAGGGAGCCCCGCCTGCTCATAGGCAAGGGCGATGAAGTCCACAAACCAGGTGGACAGCGTATGCTTAGTCACCACTTCCCCCAGCCTACTGGGGTTGTAGGAGGCAAAAAGCTAAGTGGCTTTGCGGAGGCCCTGAGTGTGTTGGATATAAAAGGACAAAGACCTCTTAAAGTCCAAGATGTGAAGGACTATCTCCGCCCTAATGGAATAAGGTCTCGGAAAGAAGGTAGAAAGCATCACTTCCTGGTTGAGATGGAGGATGGAACCACCTTCGGAAGAAATTTAGGGTGCGTGTAGAGCACCGCTTTGTTCCTGTAGAACCTGGGATAGGGCGCCTCGGCCACTAAGGCCTGCAGCTTGCTAACTCCGCGAGTGAAGATGAGGGCAACCAGGAACGCCACCTTCCATAAGAGGTAACATAGGTGGCAAGTAGCCAAAAGCACAAAGGGTGGGCGAGTGAGCTGTTCCAATACCACGTTAAAGTCCCATTTGGTTGCCGGAGGGCAAACTGGGGGCTTCAATAAGAGCAGACCCCTAAGAAATCTTGTCACCAGTGGCTGGACTTAGATGAGCTTGCCATCCACCAGGGAACTGAGGTGCACCCGGACAGAGTTAGCCTTAAGCCCTGATTGCGAGAAGTGGAAAAGGTACTGTACACCAGTCCAACCGGGCAGGAGAACGGGTCAGTCCCGTGGTCAGCCCACCAGGCCAAAAACCTTCGCCATTTGAGAGCATAAACTTTCCCAGTAGAGGCCTTGTGAGAGGCCAGCAGGATCTCCTCTACCTCTTCCGAGAGGTTGAAAGGGGCCAGGGTCATCCTTTCAGCAGCCATGCTGTCAGCGATGGGGACCCCAGGTTGGGTTGCAAAAGAGAGCCACGTTCCTGAGACAGAAGCCCCGGAGAGTTCCCCAACGGGATAGGGATCTCCACCATTAATCGGAGGAGCAGCGGGAGCCATGGTTGTATGGGCCACTAAGGGGATATCTGGATGAGCGAGGCCTTGTCACTGAGGGTCCTGAACAAGGTTTTGGCAATGAGCGGCACAGGAAGGATGGCATACATTAGGCCCTCTGACCACAAGACGAGGAATGCATCCGCTACCACCATGGAGGGTGGGCCTGCCGGGAACAGAAGCGGGGCAACTGGAAGTTGTCTGGGCTGGTGAACAGGTCCATCACGGATTTCCCCCAGATCCAGAAGAGCCAGTGGGCCACACTGGGGACCAGCTGTCACTCATGCGGCTGGAGGACTCTGCTCAGCCTGTCGGCCAGCAAGTTGTTCTGGCCTGGTAGGTATACTACCCGCAGGAGAATACCCTGTTGGATTGTGTATGAGCAGAGGACCACCACCTCCTGGCAGAGGGCACGAGACCCCATGCCCCCCTGTTTGTTCACATAGAACATCGCCACCTGGTTGTCCGTCTGGACCAGCACCGGCTGGTGACATAGGTGGTGACAAAAAGCTTGCAGGGCTAATTGCCCGCAGCTCCAGGAGGTTGATATGCTGGGTGCTCTCATCTGTTGACCAGATGCCCTGGTTGCGTGGTTCCTCGCAGTGGGCTCCCCAGCCGAGCAGGGAGGTGTCGGTGGTAAGGACCTTTAAGGGGTTGGGGCCTGAAAGGGCATGCTCGCCTCGGGATACTGGGGAGACTGCCACCAGACCACAGAGTCCGCCAGTTAATGGGTTACAGAGACTCTGTCTCGGAGGAGTCCCAAGGCCTGAGTCCACTGGTCTCGGAGACACTACTGGGCAGTCCTCATATAGAGACAAGCATCTGGGGTGATATGGACCGTGGAGACCATGTGCCCGAGAAGGCGCTGAAGGAGCCGAGCAGGCACGGATGAGCTGTGCTGTATGTCCCATGCCAGAATCCTGAGATGGTCGGCACGGTCCCTGGGCAGGAAGGCCGTTGACTGGAGAGTGTCCAGTTTTGCCCCGATGAACTCCAGACATTGTGTCGGGAGGAGATGAGACTTGAGGTAGTTTATGATGAAGCCCAAGTGCTGCAGAACCTGGATGGTGCATGCGGTGGCCTGCTGCACCTCTGAGGCCATGCTTCCTTTTATGAATCAATTGTCCAGGTAGGGGAAAGACAAAGACCCCCTGGAGGCAGAGGAAGGCAGCCACAACTGCCAGGCATTTTGTGAAGGACCCTTGGGGCAGAGGCATAGTGCCCACTCCCCACTATGGGCACTATGCCTCTGGGTACTGCCTGTGTTTGGGGTGAATGAGGATGTGGGTATAGGCATCCTTCATGTCTAAGGAGCATAGCCAATCTCCCTGCTGGAGGTAGGGCAGCAATGTTCTAAGGGAGAGCATCTTGAACTTCTCCCTCACCAGGAATTTGTTGAGGTTGTGCAGGTCGAGGATGGGCTTTAGGCCCCCTGTTCTTTTTGGCACAAGGAAGTATCTGGATTAGGACCTTTTGCCCTTGAGATGGTGGGGCACCGGTTCCACCACTTTGTTCTCGAGAAGACCTGCCAACTCCTTCAGTAGAAGGTCCCGGTGGAGAGAAGACCTGAGGGGCTCTCTCAGAAAATAAGGGGGAAGTGACTGAGTCAGGTGGAGGAGGTAACCCCCTCCCTGACCACTACATGTGCCCAGGAATCAGTGGTGATGGTCAGCCACCTTTGGGCATAGTGGGTCAGACGTCCCCCTGTGGGCTGCTGATCTCCTTGGGGTAGAAAGGCTATGCTCTAGGAGTCAAAAACTCCCCCCTTGCTGGGCTGGAGCTGGTGCCTGAGGTTTTGAAGCCTTCTGCTTACGAGGGCCATGCCCATGTCCCTTGGCCTGCTGAACCTATTGAGGAGCCAGGGAGACCTGAAAAGGTGGGTAATTTTTGTAAGCAGCCCTTTTCCTCAGGTAGGACTTTTTACCCGAGCCCTTCCATCGGGGAGGGGCAGTGTCCTTTTTAGAGAGCCTGGTCCTCTTCATTAACTCAATCTCCAGATCGGCAGCCTTGTCGGTCATGGGCTTGCAAAAGAGGTTCTCTCTTTGGTATGGGACATCGATCAATTTGTCCTGAACCCACTGCTCAAAGTCAGACGACTGTAGCCAAGCTTGGCATTGTGTACTGATACCCGCCGCCGCAATTTGAGCTGCTGAATCGAACCTGTCATAGGCTGCCAGAGACATGAACTTGGAGCATTCATGGACGGTCTTGGCCAGGTTTTTGAACCGCTACAAGGGTTCCTCGGAGAGAGCAGCTGAGAACCTGGCAAGGTCTCTCAGGCACATGCCCATGAAGAGCTGGTAGAGGCCTGTATGCGGCCAATGAGCATCGACCCCTGGCAACACTTTCTGCTGAGGGCATCCAATGTGTGGGCCTCCCTGCAGGGGGGCACCGAGGAGTGCGTCTTCTGGCTTTTCAGCTGACGCATGGTCGACTCGACCACCATGAAGTTATGCGGCAGCTGTGATTTCTGGAAGCCTGGGCTCCGTCGGACTCGATACATTGAGTTGAGCCGTTTGCTCACAACAGGCACGACGCCGATGCCAGTGTCTCCCATGTACATAAAAACATAAGATATGCCATACTGGGTCAGACCAAGGTCCATCAAGCCCAGTATCCTGTTTCCAACAGTGGCCAATCTAGGTTATACGTACCTAGCAGTTTCCCCAAAAGACACAGGTTCTGCAATGCTTGTACTGGGTCAAGCATTGATATCCTGGGTCCCTTCTTAATAATGGTTTATGGACCTTTCCTCCAGGAACTTGTCCAAACCTTTTTTAAACACAGCTACACTAACAGCCTTTACTACATCCACACGTAACAAATTCCAGAGTTTGATTACACGTTGAGTGAAAAAATATTTTCTTTTATTAGTCTTAAATAGTTTACCCTGTAGCTTCATTGCATGTCCCCTAGTCTTTCTATATTCTGATAATGTAAACAATCGATCTATGTTTACCCGTTCCACTCCGTTCATTAATTTATAGACTTCTATCATATCTCCCCTCAGCTGTCTCTTTTTCAGGTTAAAGAGCCCTAACCTTTTTAGCCTTTCTTCATAGGAGTATCCTTCCATCCCCTTTACCATTTTGGTGGCTCTTCTCTGAACCTTTTCTAATAACGCCATATCCTTTTTAAGATACGGTGACCAGAATTGCACACAATATTCAAGGTGCGGTCTCACCATGGAACGATATAGAGGCATTATAATATCTTTTGTTTTATTTTCCATTCCTTTCCTTATGATACCCTAGCATTCTATTTGCTCTCTTGGCCGCCGCTGCACACTGGGCCGAGGGTTTTAACATGTTATCCACAATGATGCCTAAACCATTTTCCAGGGTCGTGGTTCCTAATGTGGAACCTTGCATTGTGTAACCATAGTTTGGGTTGTTCTTCCCTAGGTGCATAACTTTGCACTTGTCCACATTAAATTTCATCTGCCATTTTGATGCCCAGTCTTCTAATTTATCAAGATCCTCTTGCAATTTTCCACAATCCTCTTGGGTTTTAACAACTTTAAATAGTTTTGTGTCATCTGCAAATTTGATAACCTCACTCGTCATTCCACTTTCCAGGTCATTTATGAATATGCCAAAAAGCAGCAGACCCAGCACAGATCCCTGGGGTACACCACTATTCACTTTTCTCCATTGGGAAAATTGGCCATTTAGCCCAATTCTATCTTTTAACCAGTTCTTGATCCACAGTAGTACACTGCCTCCTATCCCATGACTCTTTAGTTTTGCCAAAAGTCTCTGATGAGGGACCTTGTCAAAGGCTTTCTGAAAGTCCAGATACACTATATCAATCGACTCACCTTTGTCCACCTGTTTATTCACACTTTCAAAAAAATATAACAGATTAGTAAGACAAGATCTTCCTTGTCTAAAGCCATGTTGGCTGTTTCCCATTAGGCCATGACTATCTACATGCTGAATAATTTTATTCTTTATGATGGTTTCTACCATTTTTCCCGGTACTGACATGAGGCTCATCGGTCTGCAGTTTCCCGGATCTCCCCTGGAACCCTTTTTAAAACTGGTGTTACATTGGCAATCCTCCAATCTTCAGGTATTAGAGATGATTTTAATGATAGTTCACAGATTACTAATAGCAGGTCTGCAATCTCATATTTCAGTTCTTTCAACACCCTTGGATGTATACCATCCGGCCCAGGTGATTTGCTACTCTTCAGTTTATCTAATAGTTGTAATACATCTTCCCGATGTATCAATATTTCCTGATCGATATGTACAAAGCATCAGCTGTTCCAGGATGGGAGGGATGGGCACCATGAGCGATTCCCTCAGAGGAGGCTCATACTGGAGGATTTCCAAATCATCCACCCAAGGGTCCTCCTCTGACTCTGTAGGGAATGCCAGGGCCTTAGACATATCCTTGACAAAATCCAGGAAGCCCAGATCCTCCGGCGGGGACTGCTGCCGAGGCTCCGAGATGGGAGAGTCTGAGGGGACATCGCAGTGACGACAGGTATCGGGGGATTCCTCTTCCTCCATCTCCCACTTGGAGTAGTCCGTCGAGGACACCTAGGAGGGGTGGTCCGCGGGTCTCGGGGCTCCTGATGCTCTGCGGCCAGTGCCAAGCACACTTGCTGGGAATGATCGCGGTCCTGTCAAGCGGAAATCAGATCGAGACTTGTCTGAGGATCGACTCGAGGCCGAAGGATCTCAAGGATCAGCTCATCCTCTGGGGACGTCTTCAACATCGAAGGCCTGGTGGTCGGGGGCAGATGAACCAGTTGTACTGGATAACAGTGCTTGCTACTGGTCCACAAAGGCAGATGAAATGCGCTCCAGGGCTGCCAAGCCAGAAGGCTCTGCAGCCTTCGGCTCAGATACTGAGGGACTCGGGCCCGGCGTCGGCTCCCCCAAAGGGAAATCCTTAATGAGGATGATGTCTGAGGACTGAGGCCGATCCAAGGTCGAGTCCCCAGGCTGCTCCTTCTCCGATGCTTCAGGCAAGCATCTTGGATTGCAGGACCTTGCCCAGGGGGCACCTGGCCGGTTGGATCTGTCCAAGGATGCCACCTTCGAGGGTTTCTTCTTCTTTCTGGGTTCCCTTGAGGAAGACTCCCTTTCTGAAGACCCACGGCGTCGAGACATCAGACAAGCCCCTGGCCTTTGGAGGCACTGCGGACTTGGGGAAAAACTTATCGTGCTGCTGCTGGCGGCTCCTAAGGACCTTGCTGGAATCCTCTTGCAAAGACCGCATGCTGCTGATTTGTGGTCCAGCCTGAGGCAGCGAAGACAGCAGTCGTGTGTGTCAGTTAAGGACATAATTTTCAAGCACCCATCACACTTCTTAAAGCCACAGGTAGACATGGGGGAAAAAAGTAGCCCCGCGAGGTCGAAGACTTGCCAGGCTGCCAGTTGTGGAAAAAGGCACGAAGACGCCAGAAAATTAGAGAAAACTACAAAAACAGACCCGAACTCAACACTGAGGCAGCGAGGTCGGGTAGCGTTAAGAGTACCGATGCGATACCAGAGGCGAGTATGAAACTCAGAGAGAAAACTTTTTTCTGGGGACAAGCCAGACGAACATCTGAAGGGCTCTGCAGAAAAAAGGAGACTGAGCAAGATGGCACCCTTGGGCAGGAAGGGGACATCTCCCAAAGGCTTTCTTTGAGAGCTGAGGGAATGCTTCCGCGAGGGCTCCTTCGGTGCCAAAATCACCCATATGTGAGGACTGACTTCCTGTTTGTTCCTGAATAAAGTTCTCTTTCTGCCTATTCAAACTGATGTGTGTGCAAAAAACCCCCCATAACAAACAAGATTAGACTTTTGCTATGTGATAAAGAAAAATATGTGCCTGTCCTGTCCTCCTCTTTATCAAATAGCAGAATAAACCAATGCTGCAGGAATCAGGATGTGGGTGAAAAGATTCCCTTGTTTTTCTTAAAATATGGAAAACATGAATTTCAGAAAAGAAAAATTAAAGCTCTAGAAATTCCCTTTGATTTTGAGCCAAAGTGCATCTTGGATTCTCCTGAAGCAGGATCTATGCACATGTAAATAGTTTGCTATACCATAGGTTCACAATTCAAACTGAAAACAAGCTTTAACAGATCAGCATTTGGGTACTCTGGACAAATAACATTGGGGGTAACATAGTAATGGTCCTCAAAGGAAGTTGGGGTTTTTCTTGTTTTTTTTTTAAAGATCTTACAGATACACCACCACTGGAACAGGAAACCAGATACTAAAAGCCTGTCGCTTGATCTTTAACCTATATAAAACTGAAAATCACAATACTACATATATCAGCTCAGTGCTAGAGGTACAGGCAGACAACATTTCAAAATGTGGAGACTGAGTGGGAGGAAAGGATATTTATGTCCTGCCAGTTTTCTTCTAGCTTGTATTGCAAAACCAAATAAAGATACAGACATACTAGCATAACTGGCATGATTCTTCAATCTCTCTTACACTGGGATTGCATTAGGATAATGTTTCATAAAAGAGAGGGAATGCTACATGTAACCTTTCCCTCCTCTAGTGCTCAGTATGGTGAACAAATTGAATCAATAAGACTTCTGAACTCGATAAGGTAAAATGAATATATCAATCTAACCCCAACTTTGTCTCCTGACGTGATAGGCCCCTAAAGGTTAAGAGTAATTTTGTAATGATCTCACTTGTGCAGCCAAAATGCACATGCATTGCATCAGTTTTCAAAGGGAAAATATATCTATGCTTTACCTTTGAACATTATCTCACTGAAAATACCACCACATTTACACCTGTTGGTTAGTATACATAATTTTTGAGAAAAATTGTGTTTGCACTTTTGACAATTCTAAACTATGCATGTAGGTACAAACCCCACCCAGTTTGGCCTTGGGAACGCCTCCGCTTGTTGCTGGTAAAAATGTATGCCTGTAATGCCATATGGTGCATTTTTACCTACATAAACTACAGGCAACAGTTTAACAAGCTATCTCCATTTATAGCGATATATGTATTTAGAAGGCTTTGAAAATTACCCCTTAATCGTATAGTAGTCTTACACAAAAGGACTTTCTGTGCTTCGTCACTGATAGCATTATACCATCACTAACCTCATCTTTATTAAGAAAATGATTTGCCATACAGAGTCAGAAAAAGGTCCATGAAAGCGTAGTTACTCACCTGTAACAAGTGTTCTCCGTGAACAGCAGGAATAAGTCCTCACATACAGGGTGATGTCACTGACAGAGCCCCTCATGGAACGCTTACCCAACTTCCATTAGAAGCTTTTGGGAAGTAGAATGTCCATGCCTTTCCGTCTCCCGCAGTGCCATCCTTCTCCATTCTAATAACATAACAGCAGCCCAAAAAGGCAACTCCCCAGTGAGGTGGGAGGGCTGTGAGGGTTTAATTCCTGCTGTTCACAGAGAACACTTGCTACAAGTGAGTAACTATGCTTTCTCCATGAACAAGCAGAAAGTAAGTCATAGAAACATAGAAATATGATGACAGAAAAAGACCACATGGCCTATCTAGTCTGTCCTTCCATATCAACAACTACAAAAGCCCCCATTTTACCTTTAGAGATCCTCTGTGTTTGTCCCATGCTTTTTTGAATTTAGTTACTGTCCTCATCTCTACGACCTCCACTGGGAGACTATTCCACGGATTTACTACTCTTTCCGTAAAGAAATATTTCCGCATATCACTCCTGAATCTATCTCCCTTCACCCTCATCCCATGTCCCCTCGTAGCAGAACTTGCTTTCAATTGAAAGAGGCTCTCTCCCTGAACATTTATGCCATGGAGGTATTTAAACATTTCAATCATATCACCTCTATCCCACCTTTCCTGTAAGGTGTACATATTAAGATCCTTCAGTCTGTCCTCATATGCTTTATAATGAAGACCACTAATCATTTTAGTAGCCACCCTCCGCACCGACTCCATCCTGTTCACATCCTTTTGAAGGTGTGGTCTCCAGAATTGCACACTATACTCCAAATGAGGTCGCACCAAAGACTTATACAGAGGCACTATCACCTCCTTTTTTCTGCTAGCCATTCCTCTCCGTATGCACCCAAGCATCCTTCTAGCTTTTGCCGTCGCCTTTTCTACCTGTTTAGCTACTTTAAGATCATCAGACACAACCACGCCTAGGTCCCGCTCTTCTTTAGTGGACAAAAGTACTTCACCCCCTATACTATATTGCTTCCTTGGATTGCTGCAGCCCAAATGCATGACCTTACATTTTTTAACATTAAATCCCAGCTGCCAAATTCTCGACCATTCTTCAAGTTTAGCTAGATCCCTCCTCATGTTATCTACACCTTCCTGGGTGTCTACTCTATTGCAGATTTTGGTATCATCTGCAAAGAGGCAAACCTTACCCAAAAGCACTTCCGCTATACTACTAACAAAGATGTTAAAAAGAATCGGACCAAGGACAGATCCCTGGGGCACACCGCTGGTAACATCCTTCTCCTCAGAGTGAGCTCCATTTACTTGTATTCTTTGTCGCCTCTCACCCAACCAATTTCTAACCCAAGCAGTAACTTCAGGGTCCATCCCTAGGGTGCTCAGTTTGTTTATAAGTCGCCTGTGAGGAACAGTGTCAAAGGCTTTACTGAAATCTAAATACACCACATCTAGTGCTCTCCCTCGGTCCAACTCCCTGGTCACCCAGTCAAAGAAATCAATCAGATTTGTCTGACAAGACCTGCCTCTGGTGAATCCATGCTGCCTCGGATCCTGTAATCCGCTGGACTCCAGAAACCTCACTATTTTCTCTTTCAGCAGCGTTTCCAATAATTTACTCACCACCAAAGTTAAACTAACCGGCCTGTAGTTTTCAACCACATCCTTACTTCCGCTTTTGTGTAAAGGCACCACATGAGCTTCTCTCCAGTCCTTTGGCACCACTCCCCACTCCAACGAGGCACTGAAAAGGTCAGTCAGTGGAGCTGCTAGAATGTCCCCAGGTTCCCTCAGTATTCTAGGGTGTATCCCATCCGGTCCTATCGCTTTGTCTACTTTAAGTTGAGCTAGTTTCTCACGAACACAGTCTTCTGAAAATTGTTCAAGATGTCCCTCGCTTCTGATCCTGTTTGTGGGTGTTTTCTGAGGTTCTGCTCCTGGTTCTTCATCTGTGAACACAGAACAGAAATATTTGTTAAGCAATTCCGCTTTATCCTTATCAGCTTCTACATATTTCTCCCCTGCACCCTTGAGTCTGGCAATACTACTTTTGCCCTTCCTCTTCTCACTAATATATCTGAAAAATGTCTTATCCCCCCATTTTATTGCATTGGCTATTTCCTCCTCCTTTTGAATCTTTGCCTTCCTGACTACTTTGCTAGCTTCTCTAAGTTTTTCCAAATACAGATGCCTGCCTTCCTCTCTCTGTGATCTCTTGTATTTCATGAAGGCCTCCCTCTTTTTCTTCACTTTTTCAGCTACTTCTTTCGAAAACCATAGCGGTCTCCTTTTCCTTTTACCTTTATTTACCATTTTAACAAAAAGGTTGGTTGCCCTTAAAATATCCCCTTTCAGTTTTGCCCACTGTTTTTCTACATCCCCCAGCAGTTCCCATCCCACTAACGACTCCCTGAGGTATTGGCCCATCTTGGCAAAGTTAGTCTTCCTAAAGTCTAAGATCCTCACCTTTGAATGGATTCTAACAGCCCTAGTCCTAATACTGAACCACACCATCTGATGATCACTGGATGCAAAATGATCTCCCACTACAACATCAGAAACACTTTCACCATTGGTAAGCACCAAGTCCAGTATGGCCCCTTCACGTGTGGGGTCTGTTACCTATTGCCTGAATAGTTCTCCCTGTAGAGAATCCAGGATCTCCTTACTTCTAGATGATACTGCAGCAGTAATGTGCCAATCAACATCTGGCATATTGAAATCTCCTATCAGTAGCACTTCCCCTTTCCTAGCAATGCTGTGTATGTCTTCAATTAACTCTCTGTCCACCTCTTCCTCTTGTGAGGGAGGTCTGTATATCACACCAATGCAAACAGATTTCTCTTTCCCTCTTTCTAGTTTAACCCACAATGCCTCCTGTCTCCTTTTTAAGCTCTGTAATTCCAAAGCTTTAATAGTAGTTTTTACATATAGTGCCACTCCTCCTCCCTTTCTTCCTACCCTGTCCTTTCTGAATAAAGTATAGCCAGGTATAGTTACATCCCAATCATGGTTTTCTGTGAACCATGTTTCTGTAACTGCCACTAAATCCAAGTCAGCCACTCCCACCAAAGCTTCAATATCAGGGATCTTATTTCCCATGCTACGGGCATTTATACACACTGCTTTCCATATGTTACCCCTGTCACTCATTTCCATAAAGGTATTTAATGTATCACCTACCTGGGGGCTTTCTTCACCCATCCCCAACGAATCGAGTTTAAAGCCCTCTTCAGTAGATTAGCCAGTCTACTACCGAAGATGTGTTGGCCTTTCTTGGACAGATGGATGCCATCTCTGCTCTGCTACCCTTGGAACAGCATCCCATGGTCTAGGAAACCAAAACGCTCTCGATGACACCATCCACGCAGCCATGCATTCATCTCCAGGATGCGAGCCTCTCTGCCTTGGCCTTTACCCTCAACAGGGAGGATTGAAGAGAAGACCACATGTGCACCTAACTGCTTCACCCTCTGTCCCAGAGCCATGAAGTCACTTTTGATACGTTCTGAGGTATACCTGGCAGTATCATTTGTTCCAACATGGCTTAGCAACATTGGGTAATAGTCAGTGGGCTTGATGAGTCTCGGCAAACTCTCCGTAACATCTTGGATTTTGGCACCAGGCAGACAGCATACCTCTCTGGACATCAAGTCTGGTCGGCAGATGGATGCCTCAGTACCCCTCAGAAGAGAGTCTCCAACCATCACTACCCTTCGTTTCCTTGTGGTCACTGATTCTGCAACTTTGGGGTACTTGAGCTCTGGTTCTTCCCTTTCCAGGGATGCTTTCACCTCCTCCACTTCCAGGGCTGCATAATGGCTCTTCAAGTCAAGGGCTGGAGAAATTGGATTGGTGATTTTGCAGGCCCTGGTGACTTGTGTCCAACCATCGACATTCTGTTAGCACCCATCTTCTCCTGTGCTGGAGAGGTTGGTTGCTGCAAGAAGCATCTCAATGTACTTCTCACTGTCTTGAATGCTCCTCAGCCTCGCCACCTCCTCTCTGAGTTCCTCCACTTGTTTCTTCAGAGCTTCAGCATGCAGGTACCCTGCACATGGAACCGGTCCTTCAACTGGCATTAGGACCTCTGTCTGGACCAAGGCAGAAGCTGTAACGGGGGCAACAGTTTTAGCGATACGATTTTTCCCAGCCATTGTTCTGTCCTCACATATGAGACTCCCAAGCTACAGGCTATCGGAACCCAAGGAGATCAACAGCCCAAAAGTGGCAAGAACTGGAGAGCAGGAACAGGAGACCCTCTAGGACTCAACTGATTCAGTATCCTCAGCAGATATCGACACTGAGAGGTTCTTCAGGTAGCCTGAATGGACAGAAGGGCTGGTGGGCAGGTATTGACTCTCATGACCAAAAAAAATGCCAGACCAAAATTGCTGTCCTGTCAAGAATCCCCATCCAGACAGAAGTGGACTGTGAAGGTATGGACAGAGGACCACGTGACAGCCTTGCAGATCTCCTCTGTGGAAAGAGAATGGAGGATAGCTACGGACACAGCCACAGCATGGACGTAGTGAACTGTGACATGCCCCTCAAGGTTCAATTTTACCCGGGAAGAAGCCAATGCAATGCAGTCAGCTAGCCATAGAGATAGTGTGTGCTTCGAGAAGGCAGCAACCAGATTATTGGGATCAAAGGACACAAAGAGCTGAGTAGACTGGCAGTGCACCTTTGTGCGGTCCAGGTAGAAGGACAAAGGCCACATGCAGTTCAACATGTGCAACATCACCTCTCCCCGGTTAGTGTGAAGCTGTGGAAAGAAGGTCAGCAGTACCATCTCCTGATTTAGGTGAAACGCTGAGACCACCTTCGGCAGAAAGTGGGGGTGTATGCGGAGCACCACTCTGTTCTGGTGGAACCTGGTGGAAGGTGGGTGAGCCACAAGAGCCTGGAGCCCACTGATACATCGAGCAGATGTGACCACCATTAGAAACAGGACCTTCCAGGTCAGGAACTTGAGAGGACAAGAGTCCAGTAGCTCAAACAGAGCCCATATGAGCTGAGCAAGGACTATGTTGAGATCCCAAGCCACCGAAGGGGGCCTGAGGGGAGGCTTCAAAAGGAGCAGGTCCTGCAGGAAGTGAGCCATCAAAGGCTGGGCCAAGACAGGCTGCCCCCATCGTGCTGAGGTGGACATGCACGGAGTTGGACTTGAATCCCACATCAAGAGGTGCAGGAAGTACTCCAGGAGCTGCTCCACTGAGCGGAAGGGGTCCAGCATCCTGCGTGCACATCAGTGGGAAAACCTCCACCACTTTAACATGTAGGCTTTACGTGATGCCAGCAGGATGTTTGTGACATTTTGGGGAAGGTTGAGCTTGGAGAGAACTATCCGCTCGGCATCCATGCTGTGAGGGCCAAGGAGTGGACAATGGGATGTAAGAGTCTCACCCTCCTGGGAAATGAGGCCTGGATCGGAACCCAAGCGGAGAGGCTCCCTCTGCAAGAGCTGTAGTAGCAACGGGAACCATGGCTGCCAAGGCCAGTACACAGTAATGAGGCTCATGCGGCCTGAAGCTTCAGGAGGGTCTTCCCCACAAGTGGTAACGGGGGTACACATACAGCAGACCCCTCCCCCATGGGGTAGGAAAGCATTCGAGGCCAGGCGGTCTCCACTCGAGCTTTGACGCATCCATCATGAGCATCTTGCGTGCAGGGCTCCATCTGGAATGGAAAGTCCTTGAGGAGCTGGTCTGACCTGAGCCACCTGTCGAGGGATATCACCAAGGGTGTGGTGACGGCCATCCTGTCCCACAGGCAGCCCGTGGTCTGCTTCCACTTTATGTGTAAGGTCCACTGGGCCTGGCGCATGAAAAGGCAGACCTGGTGTGCAATATGTACCATGGAGGCCATGTGGCCGAGGACTGTCAGCATCCCCGGGTTATCATGTGGCGTTGCTGCCACACAATGCCAGCTGCCTCCATCAGTTGCTGCATGCGGTCCGCTGGCAGAAACGCCCAAGCTCAAGCGGTACTAAGAAAGGCCCCACTGAACTCCAACTGCTATGTGGGCTTTAGATGGGACTTTGGACAGCTGACAACAAAGCCCAGCCGTTCGAGCACCTGGATGGTGAGGTTGGCAGATTGCCAGATGATGTCCGGCATGGGACCTGTGATGAGCTAGATGTCCAGGTAAGAGAAGATGAAGACTCCCATGGTCTGGAGGAAGGCAGCTACAACCACCAGACACTTCGTGAAGATCCTTGGGGCTGAGGCCAGACCAAAGGCGAGCACTCAATACTGATAGTACTGGCTGCCCAACACGAATTGCATGTACTGTCTGTGATTTGGATGGATCGGGATGTGTGTGTATGTATCATTCAGATCCAAGAAGCATAGCCAATTGCCCTTTTGAAGGTATGGGAGCAGCGTCCTCACAGACCATCTTGAACTTTTCACGCAACAGGAATTGGTTGAGGTACGAAAGATCCAGGATGAGCTAGACCCCGCCTGTTTTCTTGGAAACCAGGAAGTACTTGGAACAGAAGCCCCATCCGACCTGAGCCAACAGGAGTGACTCGATGGCAAGGTCAGAGAGCAGGATGGCAACTTCGTCCAGGAGCAGGCTTTGGTGTGCTGGGTCCATGGAGTATTCCCCAAGGTTGTAGGGAAGTGGTAACTGGGTAAACTGCAGCCGCTTTGGACAATCTGCAGCACCCAGGCTTCCAATGTAATTGGAGGCCACCTGTGGGCATAGTGGACGAGCTGCCCCCCACTTGCAGGGGTAGCCCAGCGGCCAACAGGCAGCCGGCTATACTCTGGAGCAGGGATCTCCAACTCCAGTCCTGGAGGGCTGCAAACCAGTCAGAATTTCAGGATATCCTTAATGAATATGCATGAAATAAATCTGAATACAATGGGAGCAGTGCATGCAAATATATCTCATGCAAATTCATTAGGGACATCCTCAAAACCTGGTTTGTGGCCCTCCAGGAGTGGAGTTGGAGACCCCTGCTCTGGAGGAACCAGTCAAAAATCCACCCCCCAGCTTTGGCTGGGGGACAAACAGGGCCTTAAGTGTTCTCTCTCCGTTGCTTGTGGGGGGCCCTGCACCTTCAGCTGAGCCGGCTGCTGGGCTGGGTAGTAGTAACGATGGCATGGGTAAAAGGTCTTCTTACCTTACTGCTTTTCTTTAAGGGATTGGCAAACTTCTATAGAGCCTATAGAGGGTCACCTGCTCCTTCTCGAGTTCTGCCGTCTTCTCCTCAACCAGCTGCCCATAGAGATTCTCTCATCTGCAGGGGACGTTTGCCAGCTTATACTGAAAATTCTGCTCCAGGTCAGAGGACTGCTCCAATCCTCAAAAAAGGGCAGCTGGCATTGGGAACCATGCTGCTCCAATCATGAGGGCTGGTGCCAGCCTCAACCAAAAGCAACAAGACCAAACAAAACAAGAGACACCCATCACCATGGTTCACAGCAGATCTCCATTCATCCCTCCTCTCCCTCAGAAAACTTGAAAGGAAATGGAGAAGATCTCGCTCTGAAGCCAATAAAGTAATATACATGAACCACCTCAAACTCCACCGTGAAACTATATATCTCAAAATGAGTGAATACCATGCTAATCTTCTCCTCCGCTCACTAAACAAACCAAGAGACCTTTTCAACATAGCAAGAACCATCATCTACCCAACTAATTCCTATCCCCCCCCAGTCCTACGCCGACTATCTCCAATCCAAGACCTCCATAACCGACACAATCTCAGTCACAACATTATCTCACTCTCACTCCCCATTTTCTACAATCACAACGTTCACAACACCCTCTGAGAAAAACATTCAAGATCTCATCACCTCCATCAACACCTCTACAGCTCCAAGTGACCCATGCCCAGCATACTGGGTCAGATCGCTACGTGCCGAACTGAGCCCAATCCTAGTCAACATCATTGGTCTATCCTTTGCAACAGGCGCGTTCCCATCTCTCCTTAAACAAACCTCTATAAGACCTCTACTGAAGAACTCTCGGCTTGACCCACTAAAGACTCCTACCGTCCAATCTCGAGCATACCTCTATTAGCCAAAATAATAGAGAAGGTTGTTCAGAGACAGATACAACATCATATTGATACAATCTCACCACTTGATCCTTCAGGGAATCACACGGTGTAGAAACTCTCCTTACCACCCTAACTAATACACTGAACAGAGGTCTTGATAAAGCAGAAAACGGCTTTGCTCTAATATTCTAGATATCTCCGCTGCCTTCGATTCAGTTAATCATAATCTTCTCCTTGCCCGACTCCTCGAGAAGGGAATCGGTGGTCTCGCCTGGGAATGGTGTAGGTCATACCTGTCTGAGCAATGGCAACATGTCAGTTGGTCCCACAACATCCACACCTTTCCATCAACATCAAGGTGTTCCGCAAGGATCGTCCTTATCTGCACTTCTGTTTAATGTATACTTACAGCCGATTTGTGACATCATACGCACCTTCAACATCTCCTCATTAATCTACGCCGACGATGTTCTACCAGACTTCACCAACCTCATTCAATGCTTCAATGCCATCACAGACTGGTTAGCAGCTCAACACCTCCGTATAAACTTCAAGAAGACCGAAGTTCTGTTCATATCAAGAAACAAAGCATTCTCACCTCCATCCTCTCTAAAAGTAAGAGATGCAGATCTCCCCTGTAAACCTTCTATTCGCTACCTAGGGATTACTCTGGATCAACATTTCAAATTTAAGGAACACATTCGGAATGTCACAAAGGCTGTCTACAATAAAATAAGAACGCTAAGGCAACTCAGACCCATGCTACCTCAGAACAACTTTAGGACCATCTTCCAGGCCCTCACACTACCTCATTTTGATTATGCTAATGTCGTCTTATACGGTCTCCCCAAAAACACCATTAATCCACTACAACTGGCGATGAACGCGGCTGCTAGAGTGCTATGTGGTCTATCAAGATCAGACCATATCACCCCGACTCTCATGGAATTACACTGGCTACCAATTCATTGCAGGATAACCTATAAAATCCTCATCATCATTTTCAAGATCATCAACAACCTTGCCCCCACGTCTCTTAATGATCTCATCTCCCTCACCCCAAAAAACAGAGCGAGAAGGACAACAACAGACAACACCCTGATTATCCCCAGGGAGTCCATCAAATGTACCCAATCAACCAAGAATAGGACCTTCGCCTTCTATGCACCTAAATGCTGGAATGACCTCACACCTGAAATAAGAGCAATTATAGACCTATCTCATTTCGCAAGGCAATCAAGCACCACATCTTCCTTCTCCATTTTGCACAAGCACCCAATCCTCATCTGACCATCAGCACTCCTAAACCGACAAACTCCCACTCTTCACCCCAACTCCCACATAAGTAATTCTGCCTCAAGTCTTATGTCCTACCTTAATTCGACTATAGTCTGCCGTGAATACTAAAGAACCCAATATGTTTATACATAGTTCAGTTTTTACACTGCTGTTTGTACATAGTTTCACTGTTTGTACATAGTTATAGTTTTATTACCCTCTGTTCCAAGTTTAAGTTTCCTGTTATAATGTAAGCACACCAGTGTTTTCTGATTGTGCAGCTTCTGTTAATTGTAAACCGCACTGAAAACAAATAGCGCGGTATATAAAAGATGTTAAATAAATAAATAAATAAATAAATTGGACTCACACACAATGGAGAGATAGGTGTCAGAGCCAATGTTGATTCCAACCTCCCACCCGACGCGCCTGTCTCGGCGGGCAGCACATGGGTCTCCAGAAGGGCTGGATGCAGTGATGATGTGCCCAGCATTACAAAGCCTGAATTGTGCAAGGCTAGCACCGTTGCTAGGTGAGCTTCAAGAGCTCGAAGGAGATCCTCCAGCACCACTGCCTTCGAAATTGCTGATGCTGCATCATCAGTCATCGACACCTCGAGCGAGGAACTCCATGATGGTACTCGGCTGCCCTCCTGGGCTGGGGAGGTAGACTCCTTTTGTCGGAGGGCTGACTCCTCCCACTGGGGAAGCTTGGCCGGCCTCTCATGGCCATCGCTTTCCTCGTCACATCATGAAGGGCTGCAATGATGCTGCACCCAGGTAGTCTCCCAGTGTCCATCCTTCAACAATGACTGGACCAGATCCTTGGTGTTGAGTCTCCTCTTGGTGCCCAAGCATCCTGGCTCTGACTGGGCATGTGCCGCTCTCGATGTCTGTGCCCCGATGACAGGGATGAGAATGCTGAATCTGAGGCGCTGAAGAGGGACTCCCTCTGCTTTTCCTGACCTTTCAGTCCATGAGGCATCATCTGCAAGCACATTTTGTAGGACGCGGGCTGAAGCTCAGGTCCAAGGCACTGTAGGCACCAATTATGGTGGTCAGTGACCAAATGGTCCTGTCACACTTGGCACATTTCTTAAAGCCACTAGTGACTTTAGACAAATTAGAAAATACCGTCTCAATCAGGTTAACTCAGCTGTTGCAGAGGGCAGGAACGAAAAAAAGAAAAAAAAAAGCACCCAAGGGTGAGCAAAAGGAAGGGGGAAAATCCCCTAGGTCATAGAGAATGACCTTACCGACAACAGGTGCTGAAAGCTAGGAAGAAAAAGCAACCAGACAGGGTCAAAATGAAAACTTTTTTTCTGACACACGGGAAGACATTCTAGGGGCTCTGTGGAAAAAAGAAGACCCAAAAAGATGGCGACACGGCAGGTGGGAGGTCAGGTGCACATACGAGGTATACCTTCCCTAAAGCTTCCAATGGAAGCTGGGGAGCGTTCCGTGCAGAGCTCCATCGGTGATGTCACCCCATACATGAGCACGCACTTCCTGCTTCTTCATGGAGAAGCCCAGTATCCTGTTTCCTGGTAGGATCCCAAAAGGTAAACAGATTCCATGCTGCTTAACCTAGGACTTGTTTTTAATTGAGAAACAGCATTGTATCATTCTTTTGTATACGTGCTGAAATGTGGCAATGTTGTTGTGTTAATTCTTGGATTCTTTGTGTTTGTTCCTCTGTAAACCACTTAGAAATATTTATTTATTTTATTTATTTAAAGCTTTTATATACCGCGCTCTTTAAAATCAGTGCGGTTTACAGATAACATTTTGTACAGAGTAGGAAGAGCCTGCTCTGCACTTACATCGAATGGGTAGTACAACTTGGATTCAGAACAGAAATATGTAGATAGACAGGTAACAGGTGCATTAAATAAGCAGAGGAGTTCCCCATTCCACTTTAATAATGATTTATGGACATTTCCTCCAGGAACTTGTCCAAACCTTTTTAAACCCAGTTACACTAACAGCTTTTACTACACTCTAAGGCAACGAATTCCAGAGTTCTACAGAGCGAGTAAAAACATTTTCTCAGATTAGTCTTAAATGTACTACTTTGTAGCTGCACTGCATGTCCCCTACTCTTTTTACTTCTTGAAGGAGTAAACAATCAATTCACATTTACTTGTTCTACTCCATTCTTCCATTTACAATAATAGCTATAATATTGCAAAATATAACAACTTTAAAAGGATAAGAGATCTTTTTAAAGTTATATAATATTACTACCTGTCCAAGTGGCACAGCTGAAAATCCACATACAATTTTAAATGGAGAGTTATCCATTTTAAAGTTATATCTGCTTTCTATATATTTGTACATAAACATGTAAGTTATTTGTTTAGCAGCTAGACTTCATCACTGAACAGATAATGAAACCCAGACCGGCCTGCCCCGTTTATAAATGGATAACTTTAGTTCTTTAGCTACATAAAAAATCAAATGAAGACTTTCAAGTGCTGTGTATGCCGAAAAAAAAGGACTTATGTAATCAACACTGAAACAGACCCTGACCCAAGTGCTTTTAAATAATGACCTGAAACAAGGTAAACAAAATATCAACCAGGATATGGCCTTCACTTACCTTAAAGAGCAGCTCACTTGTATTTTTTGCACTGTAGTACAGTTTCACTGAGCCCATTGCAAACTTGCTTTCTGCCCTCTGTCGGGCTGTGTGCAAATCAGTTACATGGAGCAGTATAGAAAATAAAGGGTTAATTCCTACACCCCCTGCTATCAGCACCAGATTTACAGGGGACTCCCAAAGCTTAGGATCAAAAAAGAAATCTCCTCCTATTCGCAAAGCTACTTCTGAGCCAGGAGCACACTAAAAACAAAAAGAGAGAAAGATTTTAAATTCTACATATAGGGGCCCTTTTAACAAAGTGCGGTAAAAATTAGAAGTTACAGTATGTTAGTTGCAAAGATTGACGATAGCTGCAAAGCCTGTGGGGTTAACTATTGAGGGCATGCCCAGACTTGTCCCCCACAGTTAATGCAAAGAAAGCGTAGTTACTCACCTGTAACAGGTGATCTCCGGGAACAGCAGGAATTTAGTCTTCACATATGGGTAACATCAGTACCAAAGGAACCTGCGCAGGAACGCTCCCCAGTGTCCAATAGGAAAGCTTTTGGGAGCATCCCACTGCGCCTGCGTAGCTGCCTTTCCGCCTTTCCAGCTCTCCCTCCTCAGTTGAGTTTGTAGCTGAGATAAAAGTAGAGAACAGGAAAAGTACAACTCCTAGGGGAGGAGGGTGGGTTGTGAAGACTAAATTCCTGCTGTTCCCAAAAATCACCTGTTACAGGTGAGTAACTACGCTATCTCCAGGAACAAGCACAAATGTAGTCTTCACATATGGGCCTCCCTAGCTCGAAGATGCCAGAGAGATGACCTCAGAGTGAGCTGTGGATCAAAGGCATAAGTAAGTAAGTCATATATCCTCCAAGGATGTCTGGTATCGAAACCCGGGACGGAGGATAGGAGTTGATCTAAGTCTGACAGAGATGCTGGAGAACAGCTTGGCCAAACAAGGCATCACGGCGGGAGTCCTTATCGAGGCAATAGTGAGCAACAAAGGTGTGGACAGAAGACCAGGTTACTGCTTTGCATATTTCATCAATCGATACAGAGTGTAGATTTGCCATAGAGGCAGCCATGGCGCAAACATTATGTGCAGTGACATGACCCTCGAAAGAGAGACCTGCACTTTCGTAAGCAAAGGAGATGCAATCTGCTATCCATCTGGATAGAGTTCACTTGGATACTGGCAATCCCAGGTGACGCGAGTCAAAGGCGATGAAAAGTTGGGAAGCTTTTCTGTGCTCTCGAGTTCTCTGGAGATAAAAAGCCAAAGCACGTTTGCAATGTAGAGTGTGAAGGGTTGCTCCTGCCCTAGAGGAATGAGGTCTAGGGAAAAATACAGGGAGGTAAACCGATTGGTTTAAATGGAAGGACGAGACCACCTTTGGCATAAAGTGGGAATGAGTCCTAAGGACTATCTTATCATGGTGGAATCGTGTATAAGGAGGGTCAGCCACCAAAGCCTGGAGTTCACTAATGCGTCTTGCTGAAGTGAGGGCAATAAGGAAAGTGACCTTCCAGGTGAAAATCTTCAGAGAAGTGGTGGCTAGAAGTTCAAAGGGCGGCTTGAGAAGCTGTCCTAAAACAACTTTTGGCAAAACTAAAAAGTAATGGGATAGGAGGTGATGTATTATTGTGAATCAGGAACTAGTTAAAAGATAGAAAGCAGAGGGCAGGGTTAAATGACCAATTTTCCCAATGGAAAAAGGTGAATAGTGGAGTACCCCAGAGATCTGTGCTGGGTCCGCTGCTTTTTGACATATTCATAAATGACCTGGAAAAGGGAATAACGAGTGAGGTTATCAAATTTGCAGATGACACAAAACTATTTAAAGTTGTTAAAACCCAAAAGGATTGTGGAAAATTGCAAGAGGATCTTGATAAATTGGAAGACTGGGCATCAAAATGGCAGATGAAATTTAATGTAGACAAGTGCAAAGTTATGCACCTAGGAAAGAACAACCCAAACTATGGTTACACGATGCAAGGTTCCACACTGGGAACCATCACCCAGGAAAAAGATTTAGGCGTCATTGTGGATAACATGTTAAAATCCTCCGTCCAGTGTGCAGCGGCGGCCAAGAGAGCAAATAGAATGCTAGGTATCATAAAGAAAGGAATGGAAAATAAAACAAAGAATATTATAATGCCTCTGTATTGTTCCATGGTGCAACCGCACCTTGAATATTGTGTGCAATTCTGGTCACCGTAGCTTAAAAAGGATATAGCATTATTAGAAAAGATACAGAGAAGAGCCACCAAAATGGTAAAGGGGATGAAAGGATACTCCTATAAGGAGAGGCTAAAAAGGTTAGGGCTCTTCAACCTGGAAAAGAGACAGCTGAGGGGAGATATGATAGAGGTCTATAAATTAATGAATGGAATGAAACGGGTAAACGTAGATCAATTGTTTACGTCATCAGAATATAAAAAGACTAGGGGACATGCAATGAAGCTACAGGGTAACCTATTTAAGACTAATAAGAGAAAATATTTTTTCACTCAACGTGTAATCAAACTCTGGAATTTGTTACCGGAGGATGTGGTAAAAGCTGTTAGTGTAGCTGTGTTTAAAAAAGGTTTGGACAAGTTCCTGGAGGAAAAGTCCATAAACCATTATTAAGAGGGGCCTGGGATATCACTGCTTGACCCAATACAAGCATTGAGGAACATGTGTCTTTTGGGGAAACTGCTAGGTACTTATGACCTAGATTGGCCACTGTTGGAGACAGTATACTGGGCTTGGTGGACCTTGGTCTGACCCACTATGGCATATCTTATGTTCTTATGTTCTAACATTAAGGGGCTTGTTTACAAAGCCGCGGTAGCGGTTCGCGGTCGTTATCGGAGCCGCGGCCCCATTCAAATCAATGGGACCGCGGCTCCGATAACGATCGCGAACCGCTACCGCAGCTTTGTAAACAAGCCCCTAAGATTCCCATGCCACTGGAGGTGGCTTAATGGGAGGTTTAGTCAATAGAAGACCCCTCATGAAGCATGCTACAAGCAGCTGAGAAGAGATGGACTGACCATCCAGGGGTATGTGAGAGGCCGTAATTGCACTTAGTTGCACTTACCGAATTGGTTTTGAGTCCAGAAGAAGACAGGTGGAGAAGATATTCAAGTAATGCATCCACCGGAGCTGAGAAGGGGTTAAGATCCCTTTCAGAACACCACAGAGAAAATCTACGCCACTTGAAGGCGTAGAAGCATCTGGTGGAAGGCTTCCTAGAAGCTAAGAGGATATCTTTTACCTGTTGAGAGAGGTTGATGTCCTGGAAGGCTATGTCTTCAGCAGCCATGCTGTAAAATGTAGGGACTACAAATTGGGATGCAGTAGTGTCCCGTCCTCCTGCGAGAGGAGATCTGGAGTAGACTCCAAATCTACTGGCTGAGCTTGAGACAGATGAAGAAGGAGAGGATACCACGGTTGTTGTGGCCAATGTGGGGCTATAAGAATCATGTAGCCCCTGTCTCTCTGAAGTTTGAAAAGAGTTTTAGGAATTAGGGGAATGAGAGGAAAGGCATATAGGAAGCCTTGACCCCAGTGAAGGTGAAAGGCATCTACCTGCTGGTTGTTCTGTGCAGGCGTCCTGGAGCAAAAACAGGGAAGCTTGGCATTCTGAGGACTTGTGAACAGATCTGAAAAATGTGAGCGACCCTGTCCGCATGGTGAGACCACTCATGGGGTAGCAGGACTTGACTGAGTTTGTCTGCCAAGACATTCTGCTTGCCTGGAAGATACACTGCTAGTAGGTGAATGTGATGCTGTATTGTAAAAGACCATAGATGCTGGGCTTCGGTGCAAAGGGTCCAAGAGCCTGTTCCGCCCTGCTTGTTCAAGTAGAACATGGCTACTTGACTGCCTGTCTGGACTAGAACTGTCCAGAAGCGAAGATGGTCCTGGAACACCTTGAGAGCATTGTGGATGGCTCTGAGTTTCAGCAGACGAAAGACCCTAAGTGGAGAGATTGTCCAGATGAGCTCCCCAGCCCAATTTGGGCGCATCCGTCATCAGAGTACATTAATGTGGAGGCATCTGAAAAGGTGACCCTACGAGAAGATTTTCTGGGGATTGACACCACTGGAGAGAGGCGATTAGATGTGTAGAGTCCATTATTATGTTTCCCAGGCGACCCGACGCCTGAGACCACTGGGAAGCCAAGGTCTATTGAGCTGCACGCATATGTAGAGGAGCATATGGAACAACATGTACTGTTGATGCCATATGACCCAGAAGTTGCAGCATTTCTCGAGCAGTGAGAAAGTTCTTGAGCCATGCTTGAGATAAAAGCTAATTGAGTCAAGCGCAGCAAACTTGGGGCAGAAAAGCCTTTGATTGTTGAGTGTCTAGGAAAGCCCCTATGAATTCTAGAGTTTGTGACGGAACGAGTTGGGACTTTGGAAGATTTATTACAAATCCCAAGTGTTGCAGCACCTGCATGGTGCGTGAGAGGGAAAGATTGGCCTCTAGAGAGGTTCTTGCTCGAATGAGCCAGTCTAAGTAAGAGAAGACAAATATCCCTAGAGTCCTTAGGAAAGTGGCTACTACTGCCATGCACTTTGTAAAGACTCTTGGGGCAGAGGCGAGACCAAAAGGCAGGATTCTGCATTGATAATGTCTCCATTGGAACAGAAAGGGCAGGAACCTTCTGTGTTGTGCATGAATAAGTATGTGAGTATATGCCTCCTTTAGATCTAGAGAACAAAGCCAATCCTGACTCTGGAGATAGGACAGAAGAGTACCTAGGGAGATCATTTTGAATTTCTCCCGCAGTAGATACTTATTCAGTTCTCTGAGGTCCAGAATAGGCCTGTATCCTCTTGTTTTCTTTGGAATGAGGAAGTATGGAGAATAAAAGCCCAGTCCCTGCTGGGAGAGTAGTACCTCTTCTATTGCGCCCCGCGAGAGAAGGGAGGTGACCTCTTGCAAAAACAGATCAGTGAGAGGGGGTTGGGAACAGAACTCTCTTGGAGGAGTCCGAGGGGGGAGAGGGGTAGACTTCATAGATGAAGTTTGTACCCCTCCCGTATTATGGAGAGAATCCACTGCTCTGATGTTACAAGATACCACCTGTGGACAAAGTGACAAAGTCTGCCGGGAATGAGGATGGGATCTGGAATCTCCAGAGGCAGAACGGCTATGTTCTCCAGAAAAGAGTCAAAGACCCTGAGGAGGTTGGGTCTGTTGAGGTGACTGTGACTTAGGAGTCTGAGCCGCCCTATGTTGTTTTGGTGGCTGCTGCCCCTTCTGGGGAGCATGGATTAGACAATGCATCGCAGGGTTGTAAGAAGGGTAGTATTTCTTTTTCTTTTGAAAAACGCCTTCTTCGCCTTTTTTTTTTTTTGCTAGCTGGGTTGGCAGTAGATCTAGATAGTCTATCAAGAGTGGTGTTCTCAGATTCTAGCTGAGAAGCCTTGCCCTGTCAATCCTTGCCAAAAAGGTTTTCATCAGTGCAAGGGATATTACCCAGCTTATCTTGAACCCATTGTTCAAGATCAGATGCTTGGAGCCAAACAATCCTGCGTAAACTGATGCATATAGATGAAGGTTTGCTGATACATTCAAAACAGTCAAAAGTTGCCCTGTTAACAAACTTTGAAACATTTTGGGCATGCTTAACAAGGGAGAGATAATCAGCTCTCTTGTCATCAGGGAGAAGAGGAGACATCAACTCCAAATCTCTAGCCATCTCCCTAAGGAACATACCCATATAAAGTATGTAGGAACTGATTCTGGCCGATAACATGGAGGCCTGAAAACGACAATGACCAAAAGCATCGAGAGTTCTCGATTCCCTACCTGGTGGGTTCGAGGAATGAGGTCTTAGCACTTTTTATTCGACGCATTGCCAATTCCACCACCATGGAATGGTGTGGTAATTGCATCTTTTGAAAGCTGGGACACTCTGGTACTTGGTACATTGTATCGAGTCATCAAGTATGTGGAGAGATTGTTAGGGGTGTCTCCCACATACGAAACATAAGGTCGTGAAGTATGCGATTAACAGGGAGAGTAGCAGCTTCTTTTGGGGCTGCAGGGTATTGAAGGATTTCGAGTTCCTCAGCCCTAGGTTCTTTCTTCGAAGTCACCATTATGGACAGACCCCGAGCAACACTGCGAATAAAGTCTTGGAAAGACATGTCCTCCGGAGGGGACATGCAACGTTGTGGAGACGGAGATGGGTCTTCCGGGAGAGTTCTCATTTCCTGGGTAGAGGCCGATTCATCGTCCGACGAATCAGAGTCCGAAGACTCAAAGTATCGACAGGCAGGGTGTTTGCGCTCTGCACGTACTCGATACCATTCAAAACTGGTAGCTGAAGCTTGCGGTGTCAGCACCTCAGTACCAGAAATGGACTTGAGGGCCGGCATGGGTGGTAGCACGGTAAATGGCAAAAAAGTCGATGCAGGCTCTTTCGGTACCGTAGCCGGTACTGATGTCTCAGGAATCAACTGTAAAGACTTTACCGGTACGGAGGCCACCAGTAAGGCTGCTAAACTCCACTCAATGGCCAGGATACGTTGATCCATGGAGGTTGCCAATGCTTGGGTATCGGTACCGGAATTGCGGGCCGCGATCCCTGAGCATGGCACCAGGAGCTCTCCGAAGGTGGAGGCTTCGGGAGCATCCTGGGACCCCACTAAGGCTTTGGAGGCAAGATCCTCTTGCCGGGGTTGTTTGGCCGGTGTGTCCCCCTCCAGGGCAACGCCTGAGGCATCTCGATGCTTAGAAGGAGATCTAAATTTGGAGGGTCAGCCAGTCTTCGATGAAGTCCTAGGTTTCAATACCTGACATCCTTGGGAGGAAGATGAAGCTCTCGATGACATCGATGCTAAAGAGGGTGGCGGCATCGGAGGCAAAGAGAGTGCCAGTTTTGCAGCTCAATTCTGTAGGCCTCTCTTTGTCATCTTCCTACAGAGAGGACATTCTGACGGTTGATGATTTGGTCCTAAACACTTCAGACACCAGTCATGGGTGTCCATGGCCGAAATTGTACTGCCACATTTGGAACACTTCTTAAAACCACTGGATGGTTTTTCCATTTTGTCTGTGACAAAAGGGAGAGTCCTAAGCCTAAGATGGAGTCGATGCGCCCGAAGGAAGAAAGTTTTCTTCCCTCACTGAAGAGACTTTTTTTTAAGAAAGAAAGAAAGCACTGATGAAGTCGGTACCAGCGTCAAAGGGAAGGCAGACACAACCACAAAAAATAAGAAAAAAACCACATTTTCTGCGGTGACAGGAATTACTTCTTGTCGGCTCTGCGGAAAACAAAGAACTGAGGAGGGAGAGCTGGGAAGGCAGCTACACAGGCGCAGTGGGATGCTCCCAAAAGCTTTCCTATTGGACATTGGGGAGTGTTCCGGCGCGGGCTCTGTCGATACCGACGTTACCCATATGTGAAGACTACATTCCTGCTTGTTCCTGGAGATAAGCATCTAATGTGCATTAAGTGCAAGACAGATACTGCAGATGAACTTAATGCCGCAAATTAAGTTAGAGTTAAGTGATCTGCATTAACTGCTGTGGTAACAGTAAGTTAACATGTGTAAGTACAAGGTGGAGTTTATACCAATTCTTCATCCCATCCAATTTAAAACATGCACTAACAATCAATCCCTAGTAAGAGAATTCCCGAAAGGCATATATATCTTAAGACTATTTCATAAAGGCAGCATAGGCACCACAATGTGTTTTCACATAAGAAGCTTCCAGATCTAGCGGCAACAGCACACAACTTAGAAGTGAGGTTCATGACTGTCAAGGTATGTGCAAAACTAACCCCATTTTGGAGAAACTGCCCTTAAGATGTAAATTTATGTATGTACTGTACTCTGTGTACACCACCCATCTCCATTTTGCCAAACTACACCACTAGGAATGCCTTCAACAGATCACAAAAATATAGGCCCATATTTTCCAAGCACATGCTTTCATGGGGGTGTGCTTATACAATTTTACAAAAGTTCTTTTCTGGGTGTAAACGGACTTTATATGTGGAAAAAGCTATATAAAATTACCCCAAAAGTTAACACATTTTTTTCAACTGATATAATTAAATCAAATCAAAAGGGTAATACATAGAAATTATTGCTGCAAAAGGAAGTCTAGAGAACTTCTGAATGAAACATGCTGATTCCAATTGACTTTAATGAGGTAAATGAATTTAGTTTTTACCTGTAACCTTTTAAAATGAACACATCCTTTCCATTTCCTCCCCTAAATTTTGAATTAATAGTACATAATTCAAGTTAAATGTAATTGTGATTTTGTATAGTAATGACACACATTGTTTAGTGGTTATGCTAACAAGCTGATTACAAATTGATTTTATCTGCATTATTTGCAGTTGATTGCTAGATGCACATCAGACTGGTAGTGGCTTAATTGGTTGAATCATTAGAGGAGACAGTGACGTGTGGCAAGGTGTGAATCTCTGGACCTCTCCTTTTATTGCTATCACTACCGTGTTTTAGTTATAAAATATCACTCCACTGTGTGCCGTTACAATGAGTGCAAGAGCACAGCATATATCCAAAAATGCTGATGCTTCTGCTTGCTTGTAGGGTTCTTTGGTTTTGAGGATCATCCTCCCAGCTTCTCAACCTATACATACCTTTCAACTGTATATTAATAAGTAAAATGAGGCTTAAAAACAACTTCAGGGCTTACTGTAAATGAAGACTTGCCACTTACTCTAAGAAGCTGGAAATCACAATGATTTAAAATGATTCTTTTTTTGTGGTATTGTGACAGCAAGAATCTAGCTTCTAACACTACTCTATGCATGAAAGCCCTGTAGTGCAATTGTTCACTAATTTAAGAACTCAACGCCCACAATTCTTGCAATCTCAAAATTTTAAACCATAGGAAAATGAATCACAGTTTCTATCATTGTAAAGTAGGTGGGCTCGTTCAGCCAGTCAGGTCTCATGAATAGCCACAAGGCCTTCATATTATTTTCACTATTATTAATAGCTGAGTTTTGTATTGCATAAGAACATAAAGACTTGTCATAATGGATCAGACCAGAGGACCATCAAGCCCATCCCAAAAAGTGGTAAGATTATAATCTTATAATTATATGCTGCTTATCTCCAGGAATAAGCAGTGATTTTGCCTCCCGTCTACCATAACGGTTTATGAACTCTTCCTCCAGAACTTGTCCAAAGTTTTTTTAAGCCAGCTATTATAAATGCTTTTATCACATCCTCCAGCAACAAATTCCAGAGCTTTATCAAATGAAAAACTTTGTTCCTGTTTGTTGTAAATATACTACTTAGTAACTTTATGGCATGCACCCTAGTCTTCGTGCTTTTTCAAAAGATAAATAAAAGATTCTTTCTACACAGGATTTTATAGATCTCAATGGTATCTCCCCTCAGTCATCTCTTCTTCAAGCTGAAGAGCCCTAACCTCTTTAGCCTTTCCTCATAGGAGAGTTGTTTTATCCCCTTAATCATTTTGTTACCCTTCTCTGTACTTTTTTTTTAAATTTCTGCTATATATTTGAGATGCGGTGACCAGAACTGCACAAAATATTCAAGAACAAAAGTATTGTCAATGTATTTTCCATGTTGCCACTTAAATCCTTCTCCTGGATGGTGACTTCTAATGTTGAACCTAGCATTGTGCAGCTATAATTTGGGTTATTCTTTTTGACTTATCTACTATACATAAAATTTTATCTGTATTTTGCTATCCAGTCTCCCAAAGTCATCCTACAATTTTGCACCATCTGCATCTACTTTAACAACTTTGATCACATTTGTAGAAGACATCAAACTATTCACTTGCTCCTTTTCCAGATCATTAATAAATATGCTAAAAAGCACTAGTCCTAGTAGAAATCCCAGGGTACTCTACAGTACTATTCACCTTCCTCCATTAAAACCTCCACCTATTTTCTTTTAATATCTTGCAGTCCAAATGGATTGAAAAGTACTACAGCAAGACTTGACAACCGCAGTCCACAGACTATCTCCAAGCAACTTGAAAGAGCTTGAGTTATTCTGCCAAAAAGAATTGGCAAAAACTGCATCATCCCACTGTACAAAGTTGGTAAACACTCTTGACTCAGCTATTGCTGCTGCACCTGATCTCCTTTGTATTTCTTTACCATTCCCCCTAGATGTTTCCCTGTCTACACCTACTGTGTTGTCTCTCTTGACTAGATTGTAAGCTCTGATGAGCAGGGACTGTCTCTTACATGTCTGTGCAGCGCTGTGTACATCTTGTAGCGCTATACAAATGTTTAGTAGTAGTAATAGTGCAAAAGAGGCTGCCACTAATTGCGTCCAGAGATGTGGAGACATTGGCAATGAAAAATGATAATTAAACTTACCTGGTAATTGTAGTTCCTTGAGTGACAACAGTTCAGTCCTCTACTCCTGGGTTGTCAACCTCCTCCTGCAGCCTGGAGACTGGTATGTCAGAATGATGACATCACTGGATATAGCCTGCTGCTCTCCACCTTCCCTTCCAGTGTAAACTATTAACAAAGCAGACTCAAAGGAGCAACAAATAAGTAGTTTTAACTCATGTAACCAATTAACTCAAGATAACTATGGTATTAGAACCGTTTGCAAACCAAGCTTTCTTACGCCGTGCACTGTCACCAAACCCACCAGGCAGATGCCTACGTGCAGCGCAAACAAGGATATTGACTTACCTGTACCAACAGTCCACGTGTTGTCCGACTGCCCCTTCACTGAAAACATCTGGGCGGGATGGAGGACTGAACTGTCGTCACTCAAGGAACTACAATTACCAGGTAAGTGTAATTATCATTTCCTTATCGTTCCCTCCAGTTCAGTCCTCTACTCCTGGGATGTACCAGAGCAGTAATTATTGGGAGGGACCTTTCCAGCCGGTACGCAACACCGCAGCCCCGAAACAAGCATCCTGAGACGCTGCAACATCAAGACGGTAATGTCTACTGAACATATGTAGAGATGACCAAGTGGCCGCCCGACTGCCTCACCTTGAACGGGCACGGAAGTCGCTTGCTCAAGGGGTCCCGCTGATGCGACCAGCAGCGGAGCAAGGCTCTCTGTAAGGGACGCATATGCACCTTGGCCCAAGGTACCGCCTCCAGCGTCACCGCCATCGTTCCGAGGACGCGGAGATACATCCATGCCGTCGGAGCTGGAGTAGCTCTGAAGCTGTGCACCAGACTGCGGAGAGCCTGTGCCCTCCTGACCGGCAAAAACACCTGCCCTTTGAGGGTGTCTAATTGCACGCCTAGATACTCTAGTACCTGGGAAGGCTGGAGACGGCTTTTGGTCGGATTGACTACCCAACCAAGACTCTGCAAAAACTCTACTACCCTGCCAGTTACCTGACAACTTTCCGCCTCGGACTTCGCCTGAATCAACCAATCGTCCAGGTAAGGGTGCACCAAGATACCTTCTCTGCGCAACGCCGCTGCCACTACCACCATGATCTTGGTAAATGTGCGCGGAGCCGTCGCGAGACCGAAGGGCAACGCCTGGAACTGATAATGTCCCCAGGGCAAAGCGAACCTTAACCATCGCTGATGTGCCTCTCGGATGGGAATGTGCAAGTAAGCCTCCATCAGATCCAACGACGTCAAGTACTCCCCCTGAGGCACAGTAACGATCACCGACCGTAACGTTTCCAAACGGAAGTGAGGCACCCGTAGACAGCGATTCACGCCCTTGAGATCTAAGATGGGCCGCAGCGCTCCACCTTTCTTTGGCACCACAAAATAAATGGAATACCGACCCAAACCGTACTCCGCCTTCGGAACTTCCACAACTGCCCCTAACTGCAGCAGTCGTACCAAAGTGCTGCAGACCGCCAAAGACTTCCGTCGGCCCCTGCAAGGAGACATGATGAAAGAATCTCGTACGGGCCACGCGAGCTCCAGAGCATAGCCCAGACGAATCACCTCTAGAACCCACTGATCAGACGTGATAAGGGTCCAGGCGGACAGAAACTCCCGGAGCCTCCCCCCTATGGGAGCTTCCACCGCCGGGACCCGCCTCATCTCATTGCGGCCTGCGAGCTGCTGGGGCGGAGCTGGAGGAGAAACCTCTACTAGCTCCTCGAAACCCCCGAAAACCCTGTGCTCGGGAAGCAAATCTACCCCTCTGAAAGGACCCGTAGCGCGGTGACCAAAACCTGCGAAAGTCCCGAAAATGGCTTCTAAAACCTTGCCCGGACTTTCCCTGCTTCGGTTTGTCCTCTGGGAGTCTACCCGCCTTTGTCTCCCCGAGGTCCTTCACCAACTTATCCAGATTGTCTCCGAACAGCAACCTACCTTTGAACGGAAGCTTACTAAGCCTAGACTTAGAAGAACCGTCCGCCGCCCAATTACGCAACCACACTGATCTGCGGGCGGCTACTACGGACGCCGTGCTATTCGCGAGTGCCCTGATCAAATCATAGTGGACATCCGCCAAATAAGCTGCTCCGGATTCAAGACGCCCCAGCTCCTTGAGCTCCTCTAAATCCAAATGAGGGGAAAGACGCGACCACTGCACCCAGCGCAAACACGCCCGAGCCACCCAGGCACCACAAATAGATATCTGCAACGACAGAGAGTCAACCTCAAAGGTCTGCTTGAGGAGACCGTCAACCCTACGGTCCTGAGCATCTTTCAGCGCTGCGCTGCCCTCTACTGGAATGGTCGTCTTCTTGGTAACTGCCGACACCACCGCGTCCACTCGGGGCGTTCGAAACCGCTCTTTGTCCTTATCGGCCAGTGGGTACAGCCTATTCAATGTGCGGACGCCTCGAAGCCCCGTCTCCGGCTGGTCCCATTCTTCCTGAATCATCTTATCTACCACCTTATGGACTGGAAACACCACCTGGGTCTGCCGGACCGCCTGAATGACGGGATCTTCAACGTCATCTTCCTGGGATGGCTGAGCTGCCAGCTTCAACATTTGCATGGACTCCATAATCAACGCCGGAAGCTCCTCTCTACGAAAGACCCGAATGATTTTAGACTGCTCCTCAGGCTCCAGAATCTCCCCTTCCTCTAGATCCTGCAACCCCTTCTCATTTTCGCAGTCATACTCCTCGACGTCCGGCCACTCAGACTCCACAGTCGGGGAGGCTTTGACCCTAGGCTTTTTAGGCGCCGAGGGGCCCTCACCGGCGTCGGCAGAGGCCACGATTGGTGCCGCCGGCCCGGTGAGTGGTAAATCGTCCGTCGTCTTACCTTGGCGCCGTAAGCAGAACGCCTTATGAAGCATTAGTATGAATTCCGGACAAAAGTCCACGGGAACCTCCGGCGGCTGTCCTGGTAGCGCCGATGGTCCCTCTAGCTCTCCCACGAGACACTCTTGCAGTGGAGCATGAGGCGACTCAGCCCGGGCCCCTTCCTGTCCCCCCGGTATCTCCACAGCCTCTTTAAGGTCCATCTGCTGCTCCACTGTGGACGAAAGGGAGGCACAGCCGCGGCACACCCCCGACTCAGCCACAGTGCCTCTTTGGGTACCACAGATTACACACTGGGGACGCCCCGCCATAAATGTGACCAGATCAACTGTTCTTAGCTGTCAGCAGTCCCTTTCTGTGTTTTCTGGTTTTTTTTGTGAAAACTGAGAGCACAGCTATCTGAGAGGACAGGACAAACTACAAACTACACTGTCCCTACATCTGACTAACAGGCCGGGCTGTTGCAGCCACGAGGAAGAGCCCCCCCTCTCCCTCAGCGGCCGGCCCTGAGCCTTGCCTGAAACTAAAAGCAAACTGCACACCAAATAAATCCATGGAGGAAAAATCGCACCCCTGAAATAAAGGCCCAAAGTAAACCCGGAGACTGCCTACCTGCTCCTTGCACGGCGACGCTGAGCAGCCACGCGGTTTCCCGTGCTGCTTAAAATGGCCGCCGAGAGCCCGAACTGAAAAGGGCGCCAAACATAACGGCGCACTTTCACTACCCGGGGCTGCCTCTGCTACCACCGCAGCCTGCCGCCGGTGGAAAGCTGACCGGGCAGGTCTGCGGAGCTCCCCGTCTGCGCCCTGGAGCCGCGCATGCAGCCCCGAATGCTGAAGAAAATTAAATCAACTTGCCGTCAGCCACAGAAACGCACGAAGCCGCAATCAGCAGACTCGTCGGTCCGTCAGAGCACAGCGTGGTCAGAGAGGGCTCTCCCCCGTAGAGTCCGGGGGGAGAGAGTCTCCTGCTGCCGAGGCTCAAGTCCTTCCCCCGCAAACACCACTTATGAACCTGGTAACAGGCAGGGAGCAAAGCAAGCTAAGCAATCAGGCTCCCCGGGTCTTTTCTCTTTTCCGTTTTTTTGGTTGTTTTTTTTAAAGGAACATCCACCCAAAAAAATATTTCCAAATCCAATTTAATCAAACTCCCAAACTACACTAGGCTAAACCTAATCTCTCCTTATCTGCTACTCCAGTGAGCCCTCTCACGGGCTCACAAAGTCCTCCTGCTGCATGGAGACTGGTAACACTGGGAAGGTGGAGAGCAGCAGGCTATATCCAGTGATGTCATCATTCTGACATACCAGTCTCCAGGCTGCAGGAGGAGGTTGACAACCCAGGAGTAGAGGACTGAACTGGAGGAACGATAAGGAACTTTTCTTTTAATTACTTTTTGAATATTTCAACAATTGTTCTTTCATACTGCAAGTATAGAGTAGTTACTCACCTGTAACAGGTGTTCTCCAGGAGGAGCAGGAATCAGTCCTCACATATGGGTGACGTCGGCGCCGACGGAGCCCTCGCGGAGCAATTTCCCCAGCTTTCAAAGAAAGCCTTTGGGAATTGCAGCGCGCATGCGCGGTCCCCTTCCCGCCCAAGGGTGCCATCTTGCTCAGTCTTATGACATAGCTAAAAGACAGCAAAAAAATTTAGCAAAAACGAAATGAGAGGACTGCAACTCCGAGGGGAGGAGGGAGGGTTGTGAGGACTGATTCCTGCTGCTCCTGGAGAACACCTGTTACAGGTGAGTAACTACTCTTTCTCCAGGACCAAGCAGGCAGTCAGTCCTCACATATGGGACTCCCTAGCTTAAGGCTACCGGAGACCTCAAGCAGAAAAACGAGCTCCCTCTAGCTCAGTAGCACAGAAGGAAGGAATCTTCTCTGAAAACGCCCCCGACCGGTAGCCCAACATCAGGGCCGGAGGGTAGGAGTTGCCTAAACCTCAAAGAGATTATGGAGGACTGCCTGACCGAAAGCACTGTCCCTGCGGGACTCCCTCTCCAGGCAGTAATGGGTCGAAAAAGTCTGGCTCGAAGACCAAGTAGCGGCCCGGCCGATGTCTGCCAACGGAACAGAGCGGAGATGAGCCACTGATGCAGCCTTCGCCCTAACACGATGAGCCGTGACACGACCCTCCAACGAGAGGCCGGCTGCTCCATAAGCCCAAGCGATACAGTCAGCAACCCATATGGACAAAGTACGCTTGGAGACAGGTAGCCCCAACTTATTGGGGTCAAAGGAGACGAAGAGCTGAACAGCCCTCCTATGCTCCCGCGTATGGTCAAGGTAGAAGGACAAGGCCCTCCTACAGTCCAGGGTATGCAGGACCATCTCAGCCCGGCTGGAGTGCGGCCTGGGAAAGAAGGTTGGAAGAACCACCTCCTGGTTGAGATGAAAAGGAGAAACCACTTTAGGAAGAAACTTAGGGTGAGTCCGTAAGACTACCCTATTCCTGTAGAACCTAGTGTAAGGAGGATCAGACACTAGGGCCTGTAGTTCACTAACGCGCCTAGCAGAGGTAAGGGCTACCAAAAACAAGGTTTTCCAGGAAAGAAAACGAAGAGGGCAGGTAGCCATAGGTTCAAAGGGCGGACAGGTAATCCGCTGCAAGACCACATTCAGATCCCATTCAGGGGATAGTGGGCGCAAAGGAGGCTTAAGGAGAAGGAGGCCTCGGAGAAAACGAGCCACAAAAGGGTGGTTGGAAAGAGGCCTGCCATCTACCGGTGCGTGATGCGCAGAGAGAGCACTGAGGTGGACTCTGACAGAGTTGGACTTAAGGCCCAGATTGGAGAGGTAAAGCAAATATTGCAAGACCACTTCCACCAAGCAGGAGAAGGGATTCTCAGATTGCTGAGCACACCTCACGGAGAACCGACGCCACTTAAAAGCGTAGGACTTTCGGGTGGAGGGCCGCCTGGAGGCCAAGACGACCTCTTCCACCTCACGAGGCAGCAGGAGGGGAGCAAGAACTACCCTTTCAGCAGCCAGGCCATCAGATGAAGGGACCGGAGGTTGGGGTGCAAGAGTGTCCCCTGATCCTGTGACAGGAGATCGGGTTGAAACCCTAGGGGAAGAGGAGTGTCCACCGCCAGCTGCATCAGAAGTGGGAACCAGGGTTGTCTCGGCCACCGGGGAGCTACTAGGATCATCGAGGCTCTGTCTCTGAGAACTTTGAAGAGCGTCCGAGACACCAGTGGCATGGGAGGAAAGGCATACAAGAGGCCTGTGGACCATGGAATCAGGAAAGCATCCGCCGCCACTCTTAGAGGATGCGGTTGTCGAGAGCAGAATTTGGGAAGCTGCCGGTTCAGGGGACTGGCAAATAGATCCATGGTGGGGAGGCCCCACTTGAGAAAGATTTGCTGAACCACCAACGGATCCAATCTCCACTCGTGAGGTTGGAGGATCCTGTCTGCCAGGTAATTTTCTTGACCTGGGAGAAAGACAGCTTTGAGCAGGATGCCGTGAAGGACGGCCCAAGAGCACAGTCTCCGTGCCTCCTGACACAGAAGGAAGGAGCCTGTACCTCCCTGTTTGTTCACGTAGAACATTGCAACTTGATTGTCCGTCTGGACCAGCACAGACTGGTGAGAAGTGAGGTGGGAGAAGGCTCTCAGAGCTAGGCGGATGACTCTGAGCTCTAGGAAGTTTATCTGCTGAGCAGACTCCCAAGGAGTCCAGAGGCCTTGAGTACATGTCCCTTGGCAATGTGCTCCCCAACCCAGGAGAGAAGCATCGGTTGTCAGCACCTGAGAAGGTGGAGGGGATTGAAAATCCACTCCCAGCACCAGGTTTGGCAGATGAAGCCACCACCGCAGAGAAGAGACCAGCAGGTCGGATACCTGTACTGAGTCCGCCAGGCTCCCCGTAGCCTGATGCCATTGAGTGCGAAGGCACCACTGAGCAGGTCGCATGTTCAGGCGGGCATTGGGGGTCACATGGACCGTGGAAGCCATATGGCCGAGCAGTCTCAGAAATTGTCTGGCAGAGACCAGGGAATTGCTGTGAAAGTGGCTGGCGAGATCCATGAGCCTGTGTGCCCTGTCTAGAGGCAGGAAGGCCTGCGCCTGAAGTGTGTTCAACCTTGCGCCTATGAATTTGAGATTTTGAGAGGGGAGCAAAGTGGACTTTGCGAAGTTTATGACAAATCCCAAGTGCTGGAGCAGAGTCACTGTGCGATGAGTGGCCTGAGTGGCCTCTTGGGAAGACTGGGCACTGATGAGCCAGTCGTCCAGGTATGGAAATACAAAGAGGCCTTGAAGTCTTAGATAGGCCACCACCACTGCTAGGCATTTGGTGAACACCCTGGGGGCAGAGGATAGGCCAAAGGGCAGTACCCTGTACTGGTAATGATTTCCTCCCACAACAAATCTGAGATATTGTCGGTGGTCTGGATGAATAAGGATATGAGTATAGGCATCCTTTAGATCTAAAGAGCATAGTCAGCCTCCCTGCTGGAGGTAGGGCAGCAGGATTCCAAGGGTAAGCATCTTGAACTTTTCCCTGGCCAGGAACTTGTTGAGGTTTCGCAAGTCCAGGATGGGTCTGAGGCCTCCTGTTCATTTTGGTATCAGAAAGTACCTGGAATAAAAGCCTTGACCTCTCAGGTGGTGGGGCACCGGTTCCACAGCCTGTTCCTGAAGAAGACTTACCAACTCCTGAAGGAGTAAGTCCCTGTGCAGAGGGAGTCTTGGAGGCTCCCCTGGAAAGTAGGAGGGAGGTACCTGGTGAAAGTGAAGAAGATAGCCTTTTTGAACTATATGAAACACCCAGGTATCTGATGTGATGGCTGACCACCTGTGGGCAAAGTGGACCAGCCGGCCTCCTGTGCTGAGAGAAACCAGCGGAGGGGAAGAGGCTATGCTGACGGAGTCAAAACCCCCCACCCTGCTGAGCAGGGGCCGGTGTTGTGGGCTTGGGGGCCTGCTGCCTACGGGACCCATTACCCCGCCCCTTGGCCTGCTGACCCTGTTGGGGAGCTGCTGAGGCCTGATAATGAGGGTAGTGTTTATAGGCAGCCGCCTTTCTCGGGTAAAAGGGCTTTTTCCCCAAGCCCTTCTTCTTCTGAGAAGGGGCAGAGGTTTTTCTGGACAGCCGAGTCCTGGTCAGAGTCTCGGTCTCGATCTGTGCAGCCTTTTCAGCCATGGGCTTGCCAAAGGGGTTCTCACCTCTGCAGGGGACATCGACCAACTTATCCTGTACCCATGGCTCGAGGTCGGATGACTGAAGCCAAGCCTGTTGGCGGGCACCGATGCCGGCTCCGGCTACTCGAGCCGATGCTTCGAAGCCATCGTAGGCTGCTCGAGAGATAAACTTCGAGCACTCTCGAATGCCAGTGGACAAGGCCTGGAACCTCTGCAAAGGTTCCTCGTTGAGACCAGCAAAGAACCTGGCAATTTCTTTTGCCAGGTCTCGGAGATACATGCCGATATAGAGCTGGTAGGTCTGGACTCGACAAGCAAGCATAGAGCCCTGGAAGCACTTTCTACCGAGGGCATCCAGGTTCCGGGCCTCCCGGCCGGGAGGCACCGAGGAGTGCATCTTCTGACTCTTGAGTCGATGCATGGCCGATTCCACCACCATGGAATGGTGCGGTAGTTGTGCCTTTTGGAACCCGGGGCTCTTGCGGACTCGATAAATGGAATCGACCCGCTTGCTTAACACCGGCGCCAACGCCGGGCTCTCCCACATGCGGAAGAGAAGTCGCTCCAGCATCGGAGGAACTGGTACAGTAAAGGTCTCCTTCGAGGGAGAGTCATACTGGAGGGCATCGAGCTCTTCGGCTCGAGGCTCCTCCTCGGGATCCGCTGGGAATGCCAAGGCCTTGGACATATCCCGCACGAAGTCCGAGAACCGGGTGTCCTCCGGGGGGGACCGTCTCTGAGGTTCGGACTCGGGTGAGTCCAATGGGACGCACCGAGTCCGAAAAGTACCAGGGGACTCTTCGTCCTCCGTTTCCCAGGCTGACTCCTCGGAGGAGGACTCGAGCGGCTCCGGTCGGGCAGGCACCGATGCCCTCTGCCCCGACGCCGAGGGTGTCGGCGTCGATGACCTCGGTCCCAAAAGGGAGGCCGAGGGAGACCGTGACCGAGGATCGACTCGAGCTCACATGGACTCGAGGATCGGCTCGGTCTCCGGGGTCGACTTGGACGTCGACGTCCCGGTGGCCGGGGAAGATGCACCGGCGAGGCCAGCGATCAATGCCCGCTGCTGGTCCATGAAGGCAGCCAAACTGCTCTCCAAGGCCGTCAACCTGAGTCCAAGCTCAGGAGACCCAGCAGCCCCCGCGTTGGGCCCGACGTCGGCTCCTTCGGAGGTGAGTCCACGAGGACTACAGTACTCACGTGTCTAGGAGACTCCATCTCGAGATGAGGATGCTTCGAAGGCCTCTCCGACTCCGAGGACCCGGGACGGCTATCGGGGCTATGCGACCTGGCCCTCGAGGAACCAGGAGCGTCCACCGACGCCGCCCTCGCGGGTTTCTTCTTCCGATGATGTTCCCGGGCAGGAGACCCCCGCTCAGAGGAACTCCGACGATGCTCAGGACCGGAGTCCCGGGACGTCGAAGCCTCTGACGAGGTCCGGGCCCGGCCGGACGCGGAGTCAGAGAAGATTCTTTCTTTTTGTTGCTGCCGACTCCTCAACGCTTTAGAGGACATCTTGCCACACGGACCACAGATCATCGGGTCATGATCGGGTCCAAGGCAACGGAGGCAGCAGTCGTGTGTGTCTGTAAGAGACATACGTTTCTTACACCGATCACACTTTTTAAACCCGCTGGCAGCCATCGGGGGAAAAAGGGCCCCTGCGAGGTCAAAAGACAGGGCTGCCAGTGAAAAAAGAAAAAATGGAGCGAACGCTAGTCACGAAGGACAAAAAACGAAAAAAGTACGAACGGACTCGATACCGGTGTATCGGGTCCGGGTGGGAAAAGGATCCGGCGTCGAACCGAGAAAAGAAAAACAAATAAAATCAACTTTTTTAGCGGCGATCACAAACAGCGTCTGTAGGGCTCCGCGGAAAAAAGAAGACTGAGCAAGATGGCACCCTTGGGCGAGAAGGGGACCGCGCATGCGTGCTGCAAATCCCAAAGGCTTTCTTTGAAAGCTGGGGAAATTGCTCCGCGAGGACTCCGTCGGTGCCGACGTCACCCATATGTGAGGACTGACTTCCTGCTTGGTCTTGGAGAAATTGTGTAGATCACTGAAACGCCTACTTCTTTAATGCATTTCAGACAGCAGAATGTGAAAATTGTACAAAGGTGTGAAGATTTTCAAGGCACTGTACTAAGCTTATTTCATAGCATGACACCAACCTCGGTACAGGAGCTTCTGAAGTGAAAGAAGATTATCATGATAACTGCTACTGCTACAGCCACCAATAAAATAACCAACAAATGGGTAAATTAAAAGCAGGAAGGGGATAACCAAATTACCCAAGATCACAACAAAAATCAGGATTAGCACCCTGCAGTCTGGACTATATTGACAGTCCATCCAGCCTTGTGTTTCACTCTGTAATTGGGACAAAACTATTCCTTTGTGTCTCAGTTCATCCATCAGATTATCTCAGCAACTGCCAGGCCTGTATTTAGGTAAAAGTAATATAGGCAATCACCTAGGGTGCCACATTGTAAAGGCACCAAATACTAGGGCTAAACAGGAGCCTGATTCCACCTGCTTTCATACTATACTCTATGATCTCTTGGGAAGAACCTCCTCTCTTCATGCTCTCTGGTCCTGCCTATAAGTGCCAGGATTTTAAATCTGCCACAGTACCTGTAAACATCATCATGTTATTCCAGTTTAGCGCATCTCTTGTATTGGAATGCCAGTAAGAACATAAGAACATAAGAACATAAGACATGCCATACTGGGTCAGACCGAGGTCCATCAAGCCCAGTATCCTGTTTCCAACAGTGGCCAATCTAGGTCATACGTACCTAGCAGTTTCCCCAAAAGACACAAGTTCCACAATGCTTGTACTGGGTCAAGCATTGATATCCTGGGTCCCTTTTTAATAGTGGTTTATGGACCTTTCCTCCAGGAACTTGTCCAAACCTTTTTTAAACCCAGCTATACTATCAGCCCTTACCACATCCTCCGGTAACAGATTCCAGAGTTTGATTACACGTTGAGTGAAAAAATATTTTCTCTTATTTGTCTTAAATAGTTTACCCTGTAGCTTCATTACATGTCCCCTAGTCTTTCTATATTCTGATAGCGTAAACAATTGATCCACGTTTATCTGTTCCACTCCATTCATTAATTTATAGACCTCTATCATATCTCCCCTCAGCCGTCTCTTTTCCAGGCTAAAGAGCCCTAACCTTTTTAGCCTCTCTTCATAGGAGTAGCCTTCCATCCCCTTCACCAATTTGGTGGCTCTTCTCTGTACTTTTTCTAATAACGCTATGTCCTTTTTAAGATACGGTGACCAGAATTGCACACAATATTCAAGGTGCGGTCGTACCATGGAGCGATACAGAGGCATTATAATATCCTTTGTTTTATTCTCCATCCCTTTCCTTATGATACCTAGCATTCTGTTTGCTTTCTTGGCCGCCGCTGCACACTGGGTGGAGGGTTTTAACATGTTATCCACGATGACTCCTAAATCTTTTTCCTGGGTGGTGGCTTCTAATGTGGAGCCTTGCATCGAGTAACTATAGTGTGGGTTGTTCTTTCCTAGGTGCATGACTTTGCACTTGTCCACATTAAATTTCATTTGCCATTTGGATGCCCAGTCTTCCAATTTATCCAGGTCCTCCTGCAGTTTTCCACTTTCCTCTTGGGTTTTAACAGCTTTAAACAGTTTTGTGTCATCTGCAAATTTGATAACCTCACTCGTTATTCCCTTTTCCAGGTCATTTATGAATATGTCAAAAAGCAGCGGACCCAGTACAGATCCCTGGGGTACTCCACTATTCACCTTTTTCCATTGGGAATATTGGCCATTTAGCCCTACTCTCTGCTTTCTATCTTTTAACCAGTTCCCGATCCACAATAGTACACTGCCTCCTATCCCATGACTTTTTAGCTTTGCCAAAAGTCTCTGATGGGGGACCTTGTCAAAAGCTTTCTGAAAATCCAGATACACTATATCAACCGACTCACCTTTGTCTACCTGTTTATGCACACCTTCAAAAAAACATATCAGATTAGTAAGACAAGATCTTCCTTGTCTAAAGCCATGTTGGCTGTCTCCCATTAGGCCATGACTATCTACATGCTGCGTAATTTTGTTCTTTATGATGGTTTCTACCATTTTCCCTGGTACTGACGTCAGGCTCACTGGTCTGTAATTTCCCGGGTCACCCCTGGAACCCTTCTTAAAAATTGGTGTTACGTTGGCGACCCTCCAATCTTCAGGTATTACAGATGATTTTAATGAAAGTTCACAGATTACCAATAGCAGGTCTGCAATCTCATATTTCAGTTCTTTCAACACTCTGGGATGTATACCATCCGGTCCAGGTGATTTGCTACTATTCAGTTTATCAAATAGTTGTAATATATCTTCCCGGTGTAGCGATATTTCTCTCAATTCCTCTGCAGTATCACCTTTAAATACCACTTCAGTCTTGGGTAACATCCCTACATCTTCCTCAGTAAAGACCGAAGCAAAGAATTCATTCAGTCTCTCCGCTATAGCCTTGTCTCCTCTTACTGCCCCTTTTACCCCTCTATCATCTAACGGTCCAATTGACTCTCTCACAGGCCTTTTGCTACGAATGTACTTGAAAAAGTCTTTATTTCGTGTTTTTGCTTCCGCAGCAAGTTTCTTTTCAAATTCCGCTTTGCCTGCCTTATCAATGCTTTGCATTTAACTTGCCAGTGCTTGTGCTGTTTCCAGTTTTCATCATTTGGCTCTTTTTTCCATTTCCTGAAGGTTGCTTTTTTGGCAGCAACAGCCTCTCTGACCTCACCTTTAAACCATGCTGGCAGTTTTTTGGACTTTCTCCCACTCTTCTTAATGCGTGGAATACAGCTGGTCTGGGCTTCGAGGATAGTAGTTTAAATAACGCCCAAGCTTGCTGTAAGTCTTTAACCTTTGGAACCGCTCCTTTTAGTTTTTTCCTAACTATATTCCTCATTCTATCATAGTCTCCCTTTTGAAAGTTAAAAGGTAGTACTGTGGATTTCTTTACTATTTGTTCTCCAATAATTAAATCAAACATGATCATATTATGGTCACTATTGCCAAGTGGTCCCAACACCCTTATTTCTTGCACCAGATCTGGCGTTCCACTAAGGACTAGGTCCAGTATGGCTTCCCCTCTGGTCGGTTCATGAACCAGCTGCTCCAAGAAGCAGTCATTTATTCCATCTAGAAACTTTATCTCTTTAGTTTGTCCTGCCGTGACACTGACCCAGTCGATACCGGGGTAATTGAAATCACCCATTATTACTACTCTGTTGTGACTTTTGTTAGCTTCTGTGATTTCTTTGAGCATTTCATCATCCATTTGTTCATTCTGGCCAGGCGGTCGATAGTACACCCCCACTGCCATCACCTTCCCCTTCATAAGTGGAATTTCAATCCATAGAGATTCTACAGCAAATTTTGTTCCCTGCAAAACTTTAATCCTTTCTGACTCAATGCCCTCTCTAACATAGAGCGCAACCCCTCCACCAATTTGATCAGCTCTATCATTACGATATAGTTTGTATCCAGGTATCACAGTGTCCCACTGGTTATCCTCCTTCCACCATGTCTCTGAGAGTGCAATCATATCTAACCTCTCATTTAGTGCCATATATTCTAACTCTCCCATCTTATTGTTTAGACTTCTAGCATTGGCATACAAGCATTTTAGAGACTGTATTTTATTCATATTAATCTGGCTATTGGTAGGCATGGGTAATTTGGAATCTTTATTCTCTGTCTGCTCCTTACTCAAGGGCATTTCGGCTACTATACTCCCTTTTGGAATTGGGGAAGCACTGTACCCTTTATTTTTATAATTTTGCCATTGCTATGCTTCCTATTTTTATCCTGCCTTATAATAAAAGTCAATTTAACTTTTCAGAATTACTACTAGTAAACTTCTTTTTTAAAACAGAATTACAGACACAGAAGAGATGGTCCCTGCTTCTTCAAGCTTGCAATCTAGTTGACACTGAGGACAGATGGAGTTCAAGGAGAGATGAGGACTGAGGTACTAATGACAGAGCTACTACTGGGCCCTTTAAAATCTAAAGGAGAAAGCAAAGGCTTGAGTGTGAGATGCATTCAAACACCGCTTCTTTAGATAGACTGTAGTCAAGATATTTGGCCAGTATATTTTCTTTCTTCTCTCTAGTACCTCTAACACATGACTGGGTTGCAGTGAAAACTATAGCATAGCCTGTGTTGTAACTTCCCTTTGTTCAGAAGATAAGTAACTTGTTCTGAAACCTGTTCTAATGTTGATCAGTGTGCAAGCTACTACAGAAAGCAATGCTTAAAACCTTTCCTTCTTAAACACCTGCAAGATGCTACACATCAGTTAGTCTGATGAGCGAGAGGCTGTTCTTCAAACAGTGCTCTGTGCAAGGTTTCCTGCAGGGCTTTGCAAAACCACAAGCAAGGGCAGCATAGTGAAAAATAAATTTGATCTTGCAGCAAGACGTCAATACAACATTTAGATCATTTGTTTACCTGTGTGTGAATCCAATGGGCAGGAGGGTGCTCAGCATATTTCACTGCTAACTCTAAAATTCTCTCTCGTTCCAGAAGGCCAGGGCTAGAGCAGATTGAAAATCCCCCAACTTTGGGAACTCCAGGAATAAAGACATCAACCCTGAGAGAAGGAGAAAAAAACAGTCCGTTTGGCATTGGACACAGCTGACTTTACTACAGACTTTTCTGGTGGCATGCCTTGGCAACAAATTGTCAATTGCCTGTTATCTAAATGCCCTATTAAAAGAAGCAGATATACGTACATGCACTGTAAGTGCAGTGAGGCTAATTTCAATACCCTTGACTGGAATCTGAAGAACAAGAACGTCATTTTCTGTATTCAGACAGCTTTATTTTAAACAATCTAACTACTCATGGGCAATTACTGTGTACTTCTCTGGAGCCGCACAAAGACACTGCCTCTTGGACACTGTACTTTTTATACAGCTACAAGAGTAGTTTGTCATCTGTGCTGTTTTGGAAAATGTAATCTGTTCTTCTTGAGCATGCAAATCAGTAAAGTCCCTATTTATTAAACTGTACTAAAAAAGATTTAGTAAATCCCATGATAATTTTCTATGTGTTGTTACAGCTGAAAATATTGTGCATTCCCACATGTAATAATGCGGGATGTGGGATGGTGGCCTCCACCCAAGGCTCAGCATCTTTTAAAGGGGCCAGCCTTTATCAAAGAAAGAAGGTCCTCCATCCAGCTTAGATTTAAAAATCACTAGTGGACTACTTGCAAGCTCTATGTATCCTGCCCTGTTATAAAAAAAAAAATGGCACCCTCTAAGCCCCACCCCTTTTGAAAAAAAAAGGGAAGCTCTCCCCGATACTCCCATACCCCAGGCAGGACCCCACCCTCTACACCCACATCACTTTCCCAGTCTCTATTTCAATATCCCTGGAGCTCTAGTGGGGGACAGGACTGAATCCCAGGTACTATTGCTGTCCCACTAGTACCTTTTTTTCAAAATTGTGCCACTTGACCCCTAGCAGTACATCAGAACATACTGCTGGGACTCGGGCAGTGGCAGTTTGTGAAATGACGCCACCCAGTACATACTGTAGATACTGACATACCACTAAGCGTCAGAAGTGTCATTTTGAAAAATGATATCACCAGGACAGAAGCAACTGGGGACTGTGCCTGCCCCACTCGAGGTCAGAAAAGTGATGGAGGGATCCAGCAGAGGCCGCACTTCCTATTTTCATAAAGAGGTGAGGCTTATTAGAGTGCTGTTTTTTAACACTTAGTAGCAACGGGTAGGGTGAGGGGAGCGAAAGGCATGGAGCTTATGATCAGCCCACCAAGGATTTGTAAATCTGAGTAGGTAAGAATGCTTTTTTTTTTTTGCAAAGGACAGCCCCTTTGAGAAAGGCCCTGGGGGCATCAGCTCATGCGTTAGTGAGTCAGTGCTTCCAGGTGGGGAAGATAACTACATCTCCAGATGTGCATTTAACTTTCTGAAAATAGCGTGGCTTGCCAATGTTTGTGCAGCTTACGCCATTTCATTTAGGGATTTTATAAATCTTCTTTTCAAAAATGAACCCTGCTTTACACATAGAAAAAAGCTTTTGCAAAACTGTGCAACTGCATATGCATGTAAAGTATGTACACAGAAAGTATGCACCTACTTTTATGAGATCTATGTATATGCATTCCCAATGGCATCGTTTAGAAGTAGAGGAGACAGGGCTGCGATAGATGTGTGAATTCCATAGCATATGCATGCACACATATACAGCTATGGTCAACATTATTGGCATCCTTGCAGTTCAACCCTTTAATGACCAATATTGCCTATAAAGTGGCCAGTGAAATGGCTTTAAACTTTATTTGCACAGATATTTGATACTTAAATGAATCAGACAAAACAAGACCAATTAAAAAAAGGAAATAGTATAAAAACTGGGACACTGCCAGGACATGATTATTGGCCCCTTATAAATAATTCAAATCAGTTTGAACAGAAGAACCACATTCCCACTGCAGTAAAATTAGATGCACTTGTGATCAATTGTCAGTACTCACATGACTTGAATCAACCAATGAATGATGGCTCTAATTTTTAACATGGCCACACTCACTCCCTGTTCCATTTTCACAATGGTGAAGACAAGAGAGCTGCCTGAGACCATCAGAAAAGCCATTATCACCAAACATCAAACCAAAGGGATACAAGGTCATCTCCAAAGACCTTGGGATTCCTGTCTCTACAGTTCGCAATGTTATTAAGAAGTTTTCTGCTCATGGAACTGTCAAGAACATCCCAGGACATGGTGGGAAGAGGAAAATTAATCCAAGGGTTAGTGCGAATTGTTGGAAAAACACCACATACAATATCCAAAGAGCTTAAGGCTGACCTGGAGCAATCTTGAGTAGCTGTTTCAACCCACACAATATGCCGCTCACTAAACAAAGAAAGACTTCATGGACAAAGGCCAAGGAGGACCCCACTGCTCAAAGAAAGACATAAAAAGACATGCCAGATCTTTGTTCTAACCCACCTGAAGAAACCACAATCCTTCTGGAAAAATGTTCTGTGGACAAATGAAACCAAACTTGAGCTCTTTAGCAATGCAGACCAGAGATACAGTTACAGGCGAAGCAATGAAACTCATAAGGAAAAAAACACTCTTCCTACAGTTAAATATGGTGGAAGTTCCATAATGTTGTGGGGCTGTTTTGCTGCCTCAAGAACTGGAGGCCTGGAACGCATTAAAAGAATCATGAAGTCAGAGGCTTACCAAGGTATTTGGGATTGAAATGTGCTACCTGGTGTCAGAAAGCTGATGGAGTCAAAGATCATGGGTCCTCCAGCAGGACAATGACCCAAAACATACATCCAAAAGTACAAAAAATGTTAAAAAGGAACAAATGGACTGTTTTAAACTGACCAGCAATGAGTCCTGATCTCAATTCAATCAAGAACCTTTGGAAAAAGCTGAAATCTGTCATTGGTAAAAGGAACCCTGGAAACATAAATGAGCTGGAACAAATCGCAGTTGAAGAGTGGGAGAAACTACCAGCAGACAGATGTATGAAACTTATAGATGGCTACAAGAAACATATTAGTGAAGGGTGCCATTAATCCTCTCCAGGTCATATTTTGCTTTTTTCTCAGAAATTACTACGTCTAAGTTGCAGAGACTTCTTTTTTTTGTTGTATACCTTTGAACATACTAAGATATTATGATGACATACAGTTGGAATATTTCCAATTATTTCTCAAGATACTGTACATAACTAAAAAGCAAGGGTGCCAATAATGTTGATTACAACTGTATGTACTTTTGATAACTAAACATAGGATATGAAATGCTAAAATTGTAAGATGCCAATTAAAGAAATGTCTTCTTCATTGTTAAAACACATTAAAATACTTGCATGTCTAGGTAGTAGACTGTATATAATCTAAAACAGCAATAATTTTAGTAGGAGAGCAATTTTCCTGCTGATGCAATCAGAGTAATTAAGACTAGGATAGGCTAATCAGTATACTTCATTACTAGATAGGTCTACCACCACTTAGCAGTATTAAATAATTCTGTGCCATCATCTAGCGGTGATTCAGTGGAATTGCATCGCCAACATCTGAATGTCTCAGAATTCAGCATCCATTCCTTGCCACTCCACTGGTGGTTCTGTGGCAATGCCTGTGAAGAAGGCACAGACAATATAACATGCAAGCAAGTAAGGGCAAGCTCGGAGAAAAGGTGTCCTTCGGTCTTGGTTGGCCCTTATGGTATTTCTTTTCTGCACTAGCTTCATCCTGCCATACCAGAAGGGATGAGGCTCGATGGCCACAGCTCCTCTTGGCAGGACCCTTTCAATGAAGCACTCTCTCTGGATTTTATCTTTGGCAGTAACTTGAATAGGATGCATTCAGATACAGCGGCCCACATATCACTGGGACAGTTCCGTGTTCAAGGTAGTTTTGAGCAGAGGATAATGTTCAGAGAAATCTCTGTAGACTATCAGTGTAGAGCCAATCTAAGATCACCTCTCTTACCTCCACAAAGTTCATGTTGTCTAAGGGCACATATGGATACCGATAGTTATATTTCTGCATTACCTTCCAGTCTTCTTAACACAGGATGGCAGATCCCTTTGTCCTCCTTCACTGGGTGCACACCAGGACCAGGTTGGTAGCTAGGATGGATACTTCAACAGTGGCAGATCAAGGCAGGTTCTGAGGCCATACTGGAGGAAGTGGATTGCTTTCTGTGGCAACCAGAACAGACATCCTCTGTTGGCCAAAGACATGGTCTGCAAGAAGCCACTGGAGAAGCGGCTAGATGGATAATTTTTCCAGAATGCAAGTCACAGGCAGTCCAGAATTCAGAACAAACTCTGATCCTCTGTTTTTAGCTCTGGTAATGCCAATCACATCTTTGGCAGCAAGGGGGCGGCTCCAGGGAGGATTCCTTTCCTGGATCTGATCCTCCCGTCCCCTATGCCTCCACTTTATTGGCCCACAAGTGTTGGCGTTTCCTGTGCTCCCTTTGGCAAGTGGCAGAATTCAAAAGTGTCCAATTAGGCTCAGTTATGGTCACTATCTTCTCCTGACTCAGCCAGGGTTGCAGGCCCTCATGAGCAGGCAATGCACTAGTCTCTGTTTCACTTCCCATGAGGCCAGTATGCTCTCAGGAATCCTCTTTTTCTTATCAGTTGGTTGGGGTGTGTCTAGATGTTCTGATGGATGAACCAGATTTACTTTTTCAGCACTATTTGGAGATAGCCACATGGCCAGATTCATCTCTGTGGTACTAACCAAAACCACTTCAGATAGCCACATGGCCAGATTCATCTCTGTGGTACTAACCAAAACCACTTCCCTCACAGATGACTTGATTAACTGAGGTAGGCTCAGTGATGATGGCAGCAGGTATTCCTTGCTGGGGCTATGCTCAGGGTCTCTATTCCTACTCCCAATGCATTGGCAGACAGATGGTGGGTGACTGCTCCTGTCTTTTACAAAGTGGGTGTTTTTGCTTGTTAGATCCCTTCTATGTTCTTCTTGCTATCTTCTTTAAATAATACTGGAGATTATGGCACCTCTGTCAGCAAGGTGGGACTTGAAGGCAGCACTCCAGGGTCCTCTTCACTTTCCAACTCCATACAGTTACAAAATGGGCCCCGGGTAGCAGGCCCCTGGGTCCAGTGAATGAAGGTACTGGGGTCATTGGTGTCATCAATGGGCTTGACTGGCCAACTGGAACCTTGGTAGTCCCTTCCCCAAGTGGCTGGCTCTCCCAGGACTGGCAAACAGGTCAGCAGTAGCACCATCTCAGATTCAGACTCATGCAATGGGTTCAAAAGTTCCATACAGTTGAGGCTTGACATGCCACAAATGGGACACATTATCTGGATCCATAGAGTTCAAATCATCCAGGATGATTTGTACCCATCAAAATTTAGGTATGTAGATGTGAACCAAGTGTCATTGAAGCTCATATGTGTTGAAGTCTCCAGCCAGTCTGGGTGCAGTGGCTTCCATCTCATTTCAATAAGGTTCAACAAAATCGGGCAAAATTAGACCTTTATTGCTGAGATGCAGTAATACAGTTGATAGCTACAAGTTCCTCTCTATGTGGCTCGATATGGGTATAGTCCCACATACTGGCTCTTTAACACCAGGAGTCTGACATCACAACAATGCTGATAAGCTGTGAGGTGATAACAAACTGCTCTCCTGCCTCCTCAGGAGATGGATGTTTGTGCAGTGCTTCCATAGTTTCACGAGCCTGGAAGGTCACCAGTGAGCCCTGGCAATCATCTTTGCTCTCCGACCCTAATAGAATGCCTGCATCTTACAAAACATCTATCCTGGTATTACTCTGAAAGTAACCATATCATTCAAATATTTACTCCAGCTCCAACCATGTCCCTGGGTAGGCACCATTTTGGGTAGCTGGCCTCTCACAAGGGAATGAGGGTAGTCCAAAAGATCCTACACAAAATAACTTGGGGTGAAACAGTGAAACCTGTGAACTAATATGCAAAATTAAGGATCCAGATGGATAGCGGGAGACAGAACAAGGACCAAGCTGAAGGAAATTAAAAGTAAAAAAACAAAAAATGATAGATGGGTGCCAATGGTATATATAAGTAAAATACCTTTATTTGATAATCCCCCAAAATATTTACAGTTCTCAAGTGTGACAGTTCCTATCACTAGAGAAGACTCAAAAACAGTGAACCGGTGAAGTCCATGAACGGGTTCTCCATAGGGAAAGGCATCCTATGTCTAGGGATAGTTGGAATGGGGTCTTCTGCCTGTGACAACCTCCTTCCCTTCTGGTTAAGCCTTCTGGTGCAGGTGGCTATCAGGTCTTCACTGCTCAGAGCCAGGACCCAAGGTGAGAAACAGAAATCAGGAGAACTCTCGAAGAGACAGGTACCACAAAAGCACAGGGCACTCAAATAGAAACAAGCCAGGAATAAAGCTAAGAAAATGGTGCAGGATCTAGGAACATCCAACAGGGTGGAACAGGATCTGAAGAGAAGCAGGGAACCAAAACATTGGGCAACAGAGGTAGAGACCAAGTTCTGGAAAAGAGGTCTAGCAAGAGGTGGGTTTATATACAGATCCCAGATAGGAACAAGATGGCCCCTAAAAGGAAGTAGCAGGAGTAGAACAGGACAAAATAGCCAGTCAGCCGAATGAAACCTACTTGGGACATGCTGGCTGGAGGTCAGGGGTTCATCTGGGTAAGGTTCTTCCGGAATGTGAACCACCTGCAGGCTGGCGACGAAACCTCACAAAAAGAAGGAAAATAGCAAAAGCACACTAAAAATAGCACTGGTTAAAATATACTCAGGCCCTCACTACTCTTCTGCTCTCGTTGGTTATCACTAGACTAGATTTCTGTAACACTATTTTTGCCGGTCTCCCTAAATCTCAAAAGCACCGTCTTCAATTGATCCAGAATACAGCCGCTCGCATGATCCTCCACGCTTCCCCACGTTACCATATCACCCCCTTGCTTTATCACCTTCACTGGTTGCCACTTGATTATCGAATAACATTTAAGGTTCTCACTTTAGTTCACAAAGCCATTTATCACTCAACTCCTGCCTACCTTTCTGACTTATTAACTTACCATAACCCCTCTCGCAGTCTCCGGTCCATCCACATTAACCGTCTTCACCTCCCAGCACCCTCCAAAGCTCACCTGCAATCCACCAGAAAATCTGCCTTTTACTACCTAGGACCCTCTCTTTGGAATTCCCTCCCTACCAACCTCCGTATAGAGGAATCCTACCCCAAATTCCGTTCTCTTCTCAAAACCCATCTTTTCTCACTAGCTTTTCCCCCCTGAAGACCTCTCTCTGCTCTCTAATTGTATTGCTTCTGCCTTTACTCTCCTTTCTCCTATTAATTATTGTAATTTCCTTTCTCTCTAACCATTATTTTTATTTGTAAACCGCCTCGATGTAATGGGAGGCGGTATAGTAAATGTGAAATAAACAATAAACAATGGGTCAAAATCCTTGGACTCTAAGCATTCCTCTAGATCACCTTTACTCTATTTCTCTTAGATGTCCCTAGATGGGTAACTCCTCCTGTTTTATAGTTTGAAAGTTAGTCCTCGTGATATAACAAACTATAATATATACCTTTGGAGTGAAGGAGTAGCCTAGTGGTTAGAGCACTGGCATGGTAATCAAAAGATGAGGGTTCCATTCTCAACAGTACTCCATGTGGCCTTGGGCAAGTCACTTAATCCTCCATTACCTCAGAAGAAAGGCCTGGAAATCTACTTCCAGTCACACTACAATGAAAACCCAGGAGCTGCTGAGTTGCCAGGAGTCAGCACTGGCTTGAAGGCACACATTGCATTTTGCATACCTTTGGTACATTATATGGTACATAAGAACATAAGATAAGCCATACTGGGTCAGACCAAGGTCCATCAAGCCCAGTATCCTGTTTCCAACAGTGGCCAGTCTAGGTCATAAGTACCTAGCAGTTTCCCCAAAAGACACAGGTTCCTCAATGCTTGTATTGGGTCAAGCAGTGATATCTTGGGTCCCTTTTAATAATGGTTTATGGACCTTTCCTTGAGGAACTTGTCCAAACCTTTTTTAAGCTCAGCTACACTAACAGCTTTTACTACATCCTCCGGTAACAAATTTCAGAGTTTGATTACACGTTAAGTGAAAAATATTTTCTCTTATTAGTCTTAAATAGTTTACCCTGTAGCTTCATTGCATGTCCCCTAGTCTTTCTATATTCTGATGACATAAACAATCGATCTACTTTCACCTTTTCCACTCCATTCATTAATTTATAGATCTCTATCATATCTCCCCCTCAGTTGTCTCTTTTCCAGGTTGAAGAGCCCTAACCTTTTTAGCCTCTCTTCATAGGGATATCCTTCCATCAGCTTTACCATTTTGGTGGCTCTTTTCTGTACCTTTTCTAATAACACTATATCCTTTTTAAGATACGGTGACCAGAATTGTACACAATACTCAAGATGCGGTCGCACCATGGAACGATACAGACGCATTATAATATCCTTTGTTTTATTTTCCATTCCTTTTCTTATGATACCTAGCATTCTATTTGCTCTCTTGGCTGCCGCTGCACACTGGGCGGAGGGTTTTAACATTTTATCCACAATAACACCTAAATCTTTTTCCTGGGTGGTGGTTCCTAATGTGCAACCTTGCATCGTGTAACCATAGTTTGGGTTTTCCTTTCCTAGGTGCATAACTTTGCACTTGTCCACATTAAATTTTATCTGCCATTTAGATGCCCAGTCTTCCAATTTATCAAGATCCTCTTGCAATTTTCCACAATCCTCTTGGGTTTTAACAACTTTAAATAGTTTTGTGTCATCTGCAAATTTGATAACCTCACTCGTTATTCTCTTTTCCAGGTCATTTATGAATATGTCAAAAAGCAGCGGACCCAGAACAGATCCCTGGGGTACTCCACTATTCACCTTTTACCATTGGGAAAATTGGCCATTTAGCCCTACCCTTTGCTTTTAACCAGTTCCTGATCCACAATAGTACACTGCCTCCTATCCCATGACTTTTTAGTTTTGCCAAAAGCCTCTGATGAGGGACCTTGTCAAAGGCTTTCTGAGAGTCCAGATACACTATATCTACTGACTCACCTTTGTCTACCTGTTTATTCACACCTTCAAAAAAACATAACAGATTAGTAAGACAAGATCTTCCTTGCCTAAAGCCATGTTGGCTGTCTCCCATTAAGCCATGACTATCTACATGTTCAGTAATTTTGTTCTTTATGATAGTTTATATCATTTTTCCCGGTACTGACATCAGACTCACTGGTCTGTAGTTTCCCGGATCACCCCTGGAACCCTTTTTAAAAATTGGCGTTACATTGGCGATCCTCCAATCTTCAGCTATTACAGATGATTTTAATGATAGTTCACAGATTACTAATAGCAGGTCTGCAATCTCATATTTCAGTTCTTTCAACACCCTTTGATGTATACCATCCTGTCCAGGTGATTTGTTACTCTTCAGTTTATCAAATAGTTGTAATACATCTTCCAGGTATATCGATATTTCTTTCAATTCTTCCGCAGTATCACCTTTAAATACCACTTCAGTCATGGGTAACATCCCTACATCTTCCTCAGTAAAGACCGAAGCAAAGAATTCATTCAGTCTCTCCGCTATAGCCTTGTCCCCTCTTACTGCCCCTTTTACCCCTCTATCATATAGTCCAACTGACTCTCTCACAGGTTTTTTGCTACGAATGTACTTTAAAAAGTCTGTATTATGTGTTTTTGCTTCCACACAAGTTTCTTCTCAAATTCTCTCTTTGCCTGCCTTATCAATGCCTTGCATTTAACTTGCCAGTTCTTGTGCTGTTTCCCATTTTCGTCATTTGGCTCTTTTTTCCATTTCCTGAAAGATGCTTTTTTGGCAACAGCAGCCTCTCTGACCTCACCTTAAAAACCATGCTGGCAGTTTTTTGGACTTCCTTCCACTTTTCTTAAAGCGTGGAATACAGCTGGTCTGAGCTTCCAAGATAGTATTTTTAAACAACAGCCAAGCTTGAAGTAAGTCTTTAACCTTTGCAACTGCTCCTTTTAGTTTTTTCTTAACTGTTTTTCTCATTTTATTATAGTCTCCCTTTTGAAAGTTAAAAGGTAGTACTGTGGATTTCCTTACCATTCCTCCTCCATTAATTATATCAAGTGGCCCCAACACCCTTATCTCTTGCACCAGATCTGGTGTTCCACTAAGGACTAAGTCCAAAATGGCTTCCCCTCTGGTCGGTTCATGAACCAGCTGCTCCAAGAAGCAGTCATTTATTTCATCTAGAAACTTTATCTTCCTAGCATGTCCTGCCATGACACTGAACCAGTCAATACCGGGATAATTGAAATCACCCATTATTATTACTGTTCTGTAACTTTTGTTACAAGGCACTCACTTGTATACAGTAATAGATCTGGACAAAAAATAACCCCACACTTCCTTCAGTCTTCTCAGTAAAGGAGAGGTTTATCCCCTAGGTGGAGATATGAAACGGGGATCACGGGCTCTCCTCCCCAAGAGGGCACATGGAAAAATAATGCAAAGGATGGTTAAACTGTACCTCTTGTCTAGGTGGTGAAGGATGCACCCGGGAAACAGGTCCCTTCCACCTCAGCAATGGATCTTCTCAGATATGCTACAGGAATGTACCTGGGTCATAGGTCCCACTCGCACATGTTCTTCTTCTTCTTCTTTCCCTGCAGCTGGAACCTCAAACACCTCTTCTCTCTGTGCCGGGCTCCTCTGGAATGCATACAGCAGGCTAGCCTTACCAGCCCATCAGATCCCCTTGGGACCTTTTCCTCCTTCACCCAATTTCAGCAGTAGCTGGGTCAAGCCTAGCTGGCTTGTGGGATTATTGCCCTTTTTGCAGGCAGCCTAGGTGTTCATCTAAGGTGTGGCACCCCAGGTTGTGCTAAGGTTCCACAAATAGGTTCAGAGAGCCTCTCGTACTATCTAGACTTCCTGATGGAAGGAAGACACTGGCTCCTGAAGGCAGGATCCTTTATACGTGCCTCCCACAATCGAGAGGGGATCACTCCTGCTTAGCGACCGACAGGCAAATCCAACTTTCGTTACCTCACACTGCTAGAAGGATTAATTTAAGAGCAGGGATTCCAAAGGCACATTTTTGTGGTTCTGCTACAAAGGCACAAATGTTGCCTTTATAAAGAAGTGCAACATAGGAGCCTATGAGCTTTCCCTATCTATGTGATCCTAAAGAAGGCCTGGTCCAGAAAGAGAATTTGTTGGCATTTCATGACATTTCTAAGCTGAGTTTTCCCTGTAATATAGAACACAGACTCTTTTTGCTGAAATTGCTGTTTTTCTGCCATTTAGTTATTCTAAATGTTATATTTAGATGAATCAAACCTAGAATGAAAAACAAACAGAAATCATATGTAGAGTAAGCCCTTTGAATGCTAAATTGTAGCACCCTCTTGTGACAGACATATGAAAGACAATTCAATGACATTTCTGTGTGATCTGGATTTTATTCAAAACACATGAAAGCTATGCCTTTTTCCAAGAATCTATACTATAGGAGACTTCACTATTTAAGTTTACAGATACTGTCTCAATCATATGGTTTAGCCTTTTAGGGAATATTGTATAAGTCTCATTGTGATGTCAAAAATATGTATCAATCTTCCAAAATAAATAATGCAAATAAACTCACAAAAATGTATCCACAGTGTACCTGCTAAATACACTAAATCTAGCAAAATTTAAAAACACAAGAGAGGAGGAAAACTTCAGACAAGCTCAAACACTACATTCAAAAAGGACTCAGTGTCCAGAGATAAAACGCCTCTTCTCAACAACAAAACTGTCATGCAGATTTTAATGTTCAAAGAAATGTTTGTATATAAATTTTAAAGCAACTTAGCTAAATTAGTAGTACAACAGATGACCGAACAGTTGACAAAAGGTCTGACGCAAATTGCATTTTACTATTGCTGCTTCAGGGACTAAATCTTTCTACAAACACAAACAAATTACAACAATTAAAGAATAATGTGACAAAGATTCAAAGCAAATACAACATGAATCTACCAATACTCCCAATACCCCACACTATGTGCTCATAAGCTCATATATTCAACTACTGCTGACAATTTGTCAAATGCCAACAATGCTCTGCTTAAAGCCAGCTACGGCATCTAAAAGAGCCAAAACTCTGACACTATATTGTAAGTAAAACACTCAGCCTTGCCCATGACCAAGACATGGAACTCATAGATACGTCATGCATACTAACTCAGTGTTTCTATACAGAAAGGCACAATAAAGTAGCATACCTCATCCATTGGAAACTCTGTAAACACTACATCATCACTGTGCCTGAAAAGCACCGGGATCATGACCCTAAAATAATTACAAAGAATGAAGAGGGAGGAGTGGCCTAGTGGTTGGAGCAAGTTGCTTTGGGCCAGAGGGCCGGGGATTCGAGTCCCACTGGAGGACAGAAACCTCAGCCTGGAGGGATTGGGATTTCTAGTCCCACAGCTGCTTCTTGTGGTCTTGGGCAAGCCACTTAACCCTCTGTTGCCTCAGGTACAAAAACACAGATTATAAGCCCGTCGGGCAGAAGGGAAATATATATCGTACCGGTGAAAAGTGGTATATAAGCATCGCTAAATAAATAAAAAAAATAAAGGATCAGAGGAAGGCGGATATAGTGGTAAAGGAGAACACCACCAGAACGGCATTGATTATAGAGGTGTCATTTCAAAGCAAAACTACTCTGTGAATCGCATTGAGGGGGAAAAAATCTTCAAGTACCAAGAACTGCAGTTGTAGACCAAGAAAATGTGAGAGAAAGATACAGAGTTATTTCCCATCATGTTGGGTGCCACAGACTTAATTAAGAAGAACATCCAAGTGTACCTTAATAAATTACCGATTCACATCTTATGAACTCCAGAAGGAGGCTCTCTTTGGCACGATGCAATTACTACACTGAGCATTAACACTAAATTTGAGAACTTGAGATAGTGCTGTTACTCACCTGTAACAGGTGATCTCCTGGAACATCAGGAATCAGCCTTCACATATGGGTATCGTCAGTACCGACAGAGCCCACGCGGGAATGCTCCCCAGCATCCAATTGGAAAGTTTTTGGGAGCAATCCACTGCACCTGCGCATCTACCTTCCCGCCTTACCAAGTCCTCTCCTCAGCTGAGTTAGTAGCTGAGAGATAGAGGAAAAAGAGAATACCCTACAACTCCTAGGGGAAGAAGGTAGGCTGTAAAGACTGATTCCTGCTTTTCCTTGAGATCACCTATTATAGGTGAGTAACAATGCTATCTCCAGAAACAAGCAGGAATGCAGTCTTCACATATAGGACTCACTAGCTCCGAGTTACCAGACTGTAGTTGGAAGCAGTGGTATCCCCGAGGCTAAAGGATAGAGCCAAGATGGTGTGGATACAAAGTGGCCCCATTAGATTCGATTGCATTTGGCAAGACCATCGCCAGGTAAGTCTGGTGCCAGGAGAAGTCTGGGATGGAGGGTAGGAGTTGCAGTTAAATCCAAAAAAGGTGCTGGAGGACAGCCTGGCCAAAGACAGTATCCCACCAGGAATCCCTGTTTAGGCAGTAGTGTGCAGCGAAGGTTTGAAAGGAAGACCAGGTAGCTGCTTGACAGATTTCATCAATGGAGACGGAACGAAGGTTGGCAATTGAGGTTGCCATAGCTCGCATTTTGTGAGCCGTGACATGACCCTCAAGAGGGAGTCCCACTTGAGCATAGGCAAAAGAAATGCAGTCCGCAATCTAATTGGACAGGGTGTGCTCCATAACTAGCAATTCAAAGTGACTTGGATCAAAGGAAATGAATAATTGAGTGGATTTCCTGTGATTCTTGGTTCTGTCCAAGTAGAAAGCCAGTGCACACTTGCAATCAAACGTGTGTAGCGCTGCATCAGCCTTAGAGGCAGGCGGTCTGGGGAAGAAGACTGGTAGTTTCACCACTTGGTTGAAGTGGAAGGGTGAGATCACCTTCAGAAGGAAGTGGGATAAGTACGGAGAACCACCTTGTCATGGTGGAACTGGGTGTATGGAGGATCCAACATTAATGCCTGCAGTTCTATGATGCAGCGAGCTGAAGTGAGGGCAATGAGAAAGATTACCTTCCAAGATAAAAATTTTAAAAAAGTGGTGGCTAAAAGCTCATAGAGGTTTTAAAAGTTGCGCTAGGACCACGTTGAGGTCCCAGGCCACTGGTGGTGGTTTGATCGGTGGTTTGGACAGCAAGAGACCCCACATAAATCATTGCACCAAGAGATGCGAAGAAATAGGATGCTTATCCACCAGCCTGTGATAGGCTGAGATGGTACTCAGATGAACTCTGACTGAGTTACATCTGCCGAGGACAGGTGGAGCAGAAATTGTAAAAGGAATTCCACTGGGCAGGCAGAGGAGTCAATATGCTTCGGGGTACACCAAAGAGTGAACCTTCGCCATTTGAAGGCATAAGAATGTCTGGTAAACGGCTTGCGAGATGCAAGTAGGATGTCATTGACCTGTTGTGGAAAGTCGAGGTCTGCAAATATTATGCTTTCAGCAGCCACACCATGAGAAGGAAGGCTTGTGGATCGGGATGGAAAAGTGTCCCATGATCCTGAGAGAGGAGGTTGGGTACATGTACCAGGCTGAGAGGTGGAGTCTGCGCCAGACGAGTCAGCAGAGGAAACCATGGCTGACGGACCCAGTAAGGGTCTATTAAGATCATGGAGCCCTGGCAACCTGCAGCTTGAACAGCTTGAACAGGGAATGGACAGGAATGCATAAAGTAGGCCCTTACTACAATGGAGAAGGAAAGCGACCGTTGTCTGGCTATGCGAGGAGGGAAGCCTTGAGCAAAACAGCGGAAGTTGTCCATTCTCCTGGGCGGCGAACAGATCTATTCTGGGGGTTTCCCACATGTGGAAGATCCAGAATGCCGTTTCCTGATTTAAAGTCCACTCGTGAGGATGTAGGTTACGGATAAGTCCCTCCGCAAAGAGGTTCAGTCCTGAGATGGATGCAATGTGCAATGGAGAAGAACCAGAGATGAAGAGTGGATTGGATTACTCCTTCTGCAAATCTGGAAAGAAGCAAAAATATTGTGGACGCTATCCAAGATGCGTTACTTAGACAAATGGTGATGGAACCAACCAGGGAAAGCTCAATGTTGGATTTGGTGCTCACCAACAGTGATAGTGTGTCAAATGTCTGGGTGAGTGCCCCTGTGAGCAACAGTGATCATCACACGGTGTGGTTTGAGATAAAAGCCAAGGTGCAGTCCAGTCATAGCAAGCTCAAAGTCATAAACTTCAAAAACACTGACTTCAACAAAATGGCCAAGTACCTAAAGGAGGAGCTGACAGGGTGGAAGGGGATAAGGGAAGTGGAATTGCAATGGGCTAAACTAAAAGAGGCAATAAAAGGGGCAACAGATAAATATGTAAGAAAAGTAAATAAAAACAAGAGGAGAAGGAAACCTATTTGGTTTTCCAAAGAAGTGGCTGCTCAAATAAGGGCAAAAAACACAGCTTTTGCAAAATTCAAAAGCTTGCAAACAGAAGACCACAGAAATGATTACAGGACCAAACTCAAGGAGACAAAAAGAGAAATAAGGATAGCAAAATCAAAGGCAGAGGAAAAGATGGCTAAAGATGTTAAGTGTGGCGACAAAACTTTCTTCAGGTATATTCGGGAAAGGAAGAAGATCAGAGGTGGAATTGCAGGACTCAAAAGTGCTAGGAACGGACTCATGGAAAATGACATTGATAAAGCGAAATTGCTAAACAAATACTTCTACTCTGTTTTTACTAAAGAAAATCCTGGAGAAGGATCACCTGTGACTCCCAAATATAAAAATGGGAATGAGGTAGATACCACACCATTCGGAGAGGATGAGGTGTTAGAACACCTTGCAAAACTGAAAGTGGACAAGACCATGGGACCGGATGGGATACATCCCAGGATACTGAAAGAGCTCAGAGAGGTTCTTGCAGGGCCGTTAAAGGATGTTTTCAACAGATCCTTGGAAACAGGAGAGGTTCCTCAGGACTGGAGAATGGCTGACGTCGTACATTTACACAAAAGTGGTGACAGGGAAGAAGTGTCAAACTACAGGCCCGTGAGCCTTATCTCGGTGGCAGGAAAGGTAATGGAGACGCTCCTAAAAGAGCGAATAGTGAACTTTCTCAAAACCAGAGTTAGAGGATCCGAGGCAACATGGTTTTACCGAGGGGCGATCTTGCCAGACAAATCTGATTGAGTTCTTTGACTGGGTGACCAGAGAACTGGATCAAGGACACCCGATGGATGTCATCTAAATGGATTTCAGCAAAGCCTTTGATACTGTCCCTCATAGGAGGCTTATCAATAAACTCAGTAGTTTGGGGATGGGTTCCAAGGTGGTAAACTGGATCAGAAATTGGTTGACTGACAGACGACAGAAGGTAATGGTAAATGGAGCTCACTCGGATGAAAGGAAGGTGATTAGCGAGGTGCCGCAGGGTTCGGTCCTGGGCCCAGCACTGTTCAATGTATTTGTGAGTGATACTGCTGAAGGACTGAATGGAAAAGTCTGTCTTTTTGCAGATGACACGAAAATTTGCAACAGAGTGGACTCCCCCAAGGGAGTGCTGAATATGAGAAGGGATCTGCAAAAGCTGGAGGAATGGTCTGATGCTTGGCAATTGAGATTTAATGCGAAGAAGTGCAGTGTCATGCACTTGGGTAGCAGAAATCCAAAGGAAATGTACACGATAGGGGGCGAGAGGTTGGTGTGCACGGAGCAGGAGAAAGACCTCGGTGTGATTATTTCTGTAGATCTCAAGGTGGCAAAACAGTGCAACAAGGCGGTGGCAAAAGCCAGGAGGATGTTGGGCTGCATTCGAAGAGGAATTACCAGCAGAAAGGAAGGGGTACTAGTGCCACTGTATAAGTCTCTGGTGAGGCCTCACTTGGAATACTGTGTTCAGTTTTGGAGACCGTATCTTGCAAAGGATGTAAAAAGAATGGAAGCTGTTCAGAGGAAGGCGACTAAAATGATTTGGAGCCTGCATCAGAAGCCTTATGAGGAGAGACTTGAAGACCTAAATATGTACACTTTGGAGGAGAGGAGGGATAGGGGAGATATGATTCAGACCTTTAAATACTTAAAGAGAAATAATGAACAAACAACCTCTTCCAGAGACGGGGAAGCTGTAAAACTAGAGGGCATGACATGAAGCTGCAAGGTGGTAAATTAAAAGGCAATGTCAGGAAATACTTTTTTACTGAAAGGGTGGTGGATGCTTGGAATGCCCTCCCAATGGAGGTGGTGGGGGCAAACACAGTGACGGAATTCAAAGTGGCCTGGGACAGACACAGTGGATCACTTTACAGCAACAAGATTAAATCTAAATAAACTGAACCATCTAATTTCTCAACAAATAGGGGGTGTCCTACATGGAGCAATGGGGGGAGGAGCGGTGGGTTCACCCCTAAACAAACAAAGAAACAAAGATATGGAGAGGGGTGCACCTGCTCCTGGTGGGTGCACCACTAAGCAAAGACATGGGTAGGGGTGCACCTACTCTCTAAAAGACATAGGAAGGGGTGCACCTACTCTCTAAAAGACATAGGAAGGGGTGCACCTACTCCTACCATATTGCTGGGCAGACTAGATGGACTACACTGGTCTTTATCTGCCGTCATTTACTATGTTACTATGTTATTATATGTAAGAGCTTCCTGGCAGAGGGGACAGGAACCTGTTCCCCCCCCACCTCGTTTACAAAGAACATGGCCACCTGGTTGTCCATTCGGACTAAGGCCTGTTTGCCCGAAAGCTGGGGTCGAAAAACTCTAAGGGTATTCATGAGAGCACGTAGCTCCAAGAGGTTGATTTGCAACTGAGATTCCTGTGGTGTCCACTGCCCCTGCATGGTGAGACAGTCTAGATGTACTCCGCACCCAAGTTTGGAAGCATCCATTGTCAGGGTACACTGAGGTGGAGGCATCTGAAAAGGTGATCCTCTGAGTAGGTTTTGAGGGGAGTACCACCACCGAAGGGAGTTGACAAGTGGAGGGGTAATGCAGATCTTGTCTGAGAAACGCCTTGTTGCTTGTGTCCACTGAGACAATAGAGTCCACTAGGCTTGCCGCATTTGCAGGCAGGCATAAGGGAAGACATGTACTGTGGAGGCCATGTGCCCTAGAAGGCACAGCATTTCTCGAGCTTTCACAGTACTGTGACCCCTTATGTTGCTGGCCAGCTCGATGAGGCAGGCAGAGCGATCTTATGGAAAGAAAGCTCGGGCCTGACGAGTATCCAGAAGTGCTCTAATGAATTTAAGCCGGAGGGATGGGACCAGGTGCGATTTTGGAAAGTTTAGGACAAAGGTTCTAGCAGCTCCATTAACTGAACTTTTCAATGCTTCTTTGTAGTTGGGAGTGGTGCCAGAGGACTGGAGAGAGGCACATGTGGTCCCCTTTACACAAAAACGGAAGTAAGGATATGGTTGAAAACTACAGGTCAGTTCATTTAACCTCTCTGGTGAGTAAATTATTGGAAATGCTGTTGAAAGAGAAAATAGTGAGATTTCTGGAGTCTAATGGATTACCGGATCCGAGGCAGCATGGATTCACCAGAGGCAGGTTTTGTCAGACAAATCTGATTGATTTCTTTGACTGGGTGACCAGGGAGTTGGACTGAGGGAGAGCCCTAGATGTGTGTACTTAAATTTCAGTAAAGCCTTTGACACCGTTCCACACAGGCGACTTATAAACAAATTGAGTACCGTAGAGATGCACCTTAAAGTTACTGATTGAGTTAGAAATTGGTTGAGTGGGAGGCAACAAAGGGTACAGGTAAATGGAGCTCACTCTTAGGAGAAGGAGATTACGAGTGGTGTGCTGCAGGGATCTGTCGCTGGTATGGTTCTTTGTTAGTGATATTGCAGGGCTGTCGGGTAAGGTTTGCCTCTGCAGATGATACCAAAATCTGCAACAGAGTAGACACCCAGGAAGGAGCAGATAACATGAGGAGGGATCTAGTTAAGCTTGAAGAATGGTCTAGAATTTGGCAGCTGAGATTTAATGCTAAAAAATGCAGGATCATGCATTTGGGCTGCAAAAATCCAAGGAAGCGGTACAGCGTAGGGGGTGAAGTACTTTTGTCCACAAAAAAAAGAGTGGGAACTGGACGTGATTGTGTCTGACAATGTTAAAGTTGCTAAACAAGCAGAAAAGGTGATGGCAAAAGCTAGGAGGATGCTTGGGTGCATAGGGAGAGGAATGGCCAGCAGAAAAAAGGAGGTGATAGTGTCTCTCTATAAGTCTTTTGTGTGACCTCATTTGGAGTACTGTGTGCAATTCTGGAGACCGCACCTTCAAAAGGATATAAATAGGTTGGAGTCTGTGCAGAGGGTGGCTACTAAAATGGTTTGTGGTCTTCGTTATAAAGCATATGAGGACAGACTTAAGAATCTTAATATGTATACTTTAGAGGAAAGGCGGGATAGAGCAGATATGACAGAGACGTTTAAATACCTCTGTGGCATAAATGCACAGAAGAGCCTATTTCGATTGAAAGCAAGCTCTGCTACGAGGGGACATAGGATGACGGTGAAAGGGGATAGACTCAGGAGTAATATGCGGAAATATTTCTTTATGGAAAGAGTGGTAGATATTTGGAATAGTCTCCCAGTGGAGGTGGTAGAGATGAGGACAGTATCTGAATTCAAAAAACATGGGATAAACACAGAGGATCTCTAAAGGTAAAAAGGGGACTATTACAGAAGTTGAAATGGAAGGGCAGACTAGATAGGTCATGTGGTCCTTTTCTGACATCATGTTTCTATGCTAGAACTTTGAGCACAGTGATCGTGCGATGAAGAGATAGTTTTACTTCTTGTGGGGATTCTGCCCTGATTAGCCAGTCGTCTAAGTAGGGGAAGATGAAGACCCCCAAAGTACGAAGGTAGGTGGCAACCTCTGCCATGCATTTTGTGAATACTTGGGGTGTGGAGGCTAACCCGAAGGGGAGCACCCAATATTGGTAGTGGATTTGCTGGAACCAGAAATGCAGATACTGTCTGTGTTGAGGGTGGATCAGCAAATGTTTGTATGCCTCCTTGAGATCTGGAGAACATAGACAGTCGTTCCTCTGAAGGTATGGCAGAAGTGTACTGAGGGAAATCATTTTGAATTTTTCTCAAACTAGGAATTTGTTTAGGTTCCTTAGATATAGAATGGGCCTGAACCCTCCTGTCTTCTTGAGGATAAGAAATTAAGGAGAGTAGAAGTCCATGCCCTCTTGGGTGGATGGAACTCTCTCTACAGCCCCCTGAGCTAACAGGGTTGACACCTCGACTGATAGGAAATTTGTCTGCAAGTGGTTTGTGGGATAATCCCTTGTGGATGTGGTGGCAGGGTAAGGTTTCAAAATGACGTTGAGAGTCTGATGTGATGAGGTGCTACCTGTGGGCATAGGAACAGAGTTTGCCTGCTATGCGTAGGGGTGGGGGACCTTGCAGAGGCAGACTAGCCATGCTCTCTAGAAAGGAGTCAAAAAACGGTTACTGTCTGTGGCTGTGCAGCTGGTTGTGGCTTAAATGTCTTAGGCTTTCTGGGCTAGTGAGGGCCCTGCTGTCGCTGCTGAGGTTGGTAAGTAGCTGCATGTGGGTAAGAAGAAAAGTATCTTTTCTTCTTAGCAAAGGAGGATTTTTTTGAATTAGTCTTTCTCCTAGAGGGGATTGATGTCTTTCTGGAGAGGTGTTTTAGAGTGAGATCATCTGTCTCAATCTCTCCAGCTTTCTCCCTACTACTACTACTACTACAACTACTACTACTACTACTACTACTGAGCATTTGTACAGCACTACAACATATACACAGCACTGCACTGCACAGATACATGTAAGAGACAGTCCCTGCTCATCAGAGCTTACAATCTAGTCAAGACAGACAACACTGTGAAGACAGACAACCCAGTAGCTGTAGACAAGGGATACATCTAGGGGGAATGGTAAGGAAATACAAAGGAGATCAGGTGAATCAAGATCCGAAAGCAGCAGTGAAGAGGCGAGTTTTCAGCCTGGATTTGAAAAGGACCAGAGAAGGCGCCTGACGTACAGACTCAGGTAGTTTGTTCCAGGCATAAGGAGCAGCAAGGTGAAAGGAGCGAAGTCGGGAGTTAGCAATAGAAGAGAAGGGCACAGATAGAAGAGCGGAGTTCCCAAGGAAGGGCATAGGGAGAGATAAGAGAGGAAAGGTAGTGAGGAGCTGCGGAGTGAATGCGCTTATAGGTCAGCAGGCGAAGTTTGAACTGGATGCGGAAACGAATAGGGAGTCAATGAAGTGACTTGAGAAGAGGGGTAATATGAGCATAACGAGGCTGGCAGAAGATTAGCTGTGCAGCAGAGTGTTGAACAGATTGAAGGGGAGAGAGATGATTGAGAGGGAGACCAGCGAGGAGAAGGATACAACAGTCAAGACAGAAGGTGACTAAAGAGTGGATAAGTGTCTTAGTAGTATGTTCAGAAAAGAATGGGCAGATTTTGTTGATGTTATACAGAAAGAAACGGCAGGTCTTAGCTATCAAATGGATGTGTGTGGAGAAGGAGAGAGAGGAGCCAAAGATGACCCCAAGGTTGCGAGCCAAGGAAACAAGGAAGAGTAATCCACAGAGACTGAGAAAGGAGGAAGGGGAGGTTTTAAGCGGAAAAATAAGAAGCTCAGTTTTGGCCATGTTCAATTTCCAGCAGCGGTGAGACATCCAAACAGCAACATCAGAAAGGCAGGCAAAGATCTGGGTCTGGATTGCCATAGAGATTTCAGGTGTAGAGAGGTAGATCTGTGAGTCATCAGCATAAAGATAGTACTGAAAGCCATGAGAAGAGATGAGTGCACCAAGGGACTGGGTACAGAGAGAGGAAAGGAGTGGACCCAAGACAGATCCTTAGGGTACACCAACTGAGAGCAGGATAGCATCAGAGGAGGATCCACCAGAACAAACACTGAAAGAGCGATGGGAAAGATAAGAAAAGAACCAGGATAGTAAAGAACACTTAAAACTAAGCGAGGACAAGTTATAAAGGAGAAGGTTGTGGTCAACAGTGTTAAAAACAGCAGAAAGGTCAAAAAGGATGATGATCGTAAAGGAATTTTGCCAGGAACAGGTCACTGGAGACTTTGGCAAGAGCCGTTTCAGTAGAATGTAAAGGATGAAAGCCAGATTGTAAAGGATCCAGGAGGGCTTGAGAGGAGAGAAAGTCGAGACAACGGCAGTGAACCGCACATTCAAGTAGTTTAGAAATGAACGGGAGATGGTCGATAGTTAGAAGGACAGGTAGGATCTAGTGAGGGTTTCTTGAAGAGAGGTGTAATTATAGCATGTTTGAAGGCTGCAAGGACAGTTGCAGTGGAGAGTGATAGGTTGAGAATATGAGATATGAAAGGGACAACAGTGAGGAGATGGGGCTTAGGAGAAGAGTGGAAATAGGATCAGAGGTACAGGCAGTGAGTTTGGAGGAGGAAAAAAAGGTGTGTGATTTCCTTCTCAGAGAGCAGAGAAAAGGAAGAAAGGGTAGCAGAGGTAGAAGGAGGAAAACTAGCTGACTTTGTGGGGAATTGGAAGGTAATCTTTTGGATTTTGTCATGGAAAGAGTCAGCCAGAGTTTGGGCAGAAAGGGAGGGAGGGGTCAAAGGTGGAGGCACCTTGAGGAGAGAGTTGAGAGTAGTAAAGAGATGGCGAAGGCCAGAGGCAAGAGTGTTAGTCAGATAGACATAATATCTTGTTTGGCGAGTGCTAGGACACCCAGGAAATCCACTGTTTACCCCAGGACGAGCCTTGTGGAAGCTGTGGACCTTGGGTACCTGTCAGGTACTTGTGACCTGGATTGGCCACTGTTGGAAACAGGATACTGGGCTAGATGGACCTTGGTCTGACCCAGTATGACATTTCTTATGACCGGAAAGAGACAAGCATGAATTTGAACTGTAGAAAGTCCGCAAGGGAGCGGGATTTGAGCCAAGCACACTCAGTTGAATGGGCACAGGAACGTAAATAGTGGGTAGAGGTAGACAGCTAGGGCTGGGATATAGTATGCCTCACAGGATGTTGCATGGGCAGAGCAAGAACATCCAGAGCAGAGGAGAATGCAGCATTATAGAAAGTTACTGTATCATCAACAGACTCAGATGACATAGTGGAAGAAAGAGGTGATGAAACAATGGAGGAGAGAGCCAAAGGGTCAATAGCATGAAGATTTCTAAAGAGGTTGGAGAAGACAGGGCGAGGTTGAGGCAGCAGGTGTTGAGGAGTGAAGCTTAGCAGGTGATGGTCTGATAAGGGAAGAACTGAAGTACAGAAGTTTGAGGGTAAGCAATTAGAGAACTATACAAGGTGACTATATATATATACTATATACAGTGACCATGCTGGTGAATAACAGCAGTATTACAAAGCTGGAGGTTGAAATAGGAGATAAGGGAAAGGAGCTTTAAAGCATAAGGATCAGAGGGGTTATCAACATGAATGTTAAAATCTCTGAGAATAAGAGTGGGGGAAGAGGAATTCAGAGAGAAGGAAAGCCATGAGTCAACGTGAGTGAGAAAGGTAGAGGTGGACTTGTCAGGAGGTTGATAAATAACAGCTATCCGGAGAGGTAATGAAGTGAAAAGGTGAATGGAGTGGACTTCAAAGGAGAGAGGAATGAGACTGAGGCAGCAGGCGGGGTTGAAATTGACAGAAAGGAGAAAGTAGAAGCCCAACACCACCACCACGGCCAGTTGGGCAAGGCATGTGGGAAAACTGACAGAGAGCAGCGACTGACGCAGAGTCTTCTGGGAGGAGCCAGGTCTCAGTTAGAGCAAGAAGATGGACAGCACTAGAGATAAAGAGAGCATGAGTAAAGGTAAGCTTATCTGAGATGGAGTGTGCATTCCACAAGGCTCATGAGAAAGGGAGAGAGGATGGGGAAGGGAGAGGGATATGAATAAGGTTTGAGGTGTTGCATGAAGATCTCTTCTCAGAGTAGGACAAAAATCTAGGGAGGCCAGGGTTGGGGTTGATATCTCTGGATGAGAGGAGGAGGAGGAGTAGAAGAATGTGAGGCAGAGAGGCGGAAACAAGGGTACGGTTGTTTTAGAGAGAGAGGAGATGGCTGGATGAGAGGGAGAAAGTGGTGAAGCTCAAGAGCTGAGGGCAGGGTAGAGGACAGGATGGAGGGGGAAGTGAGGATGGTAGAAGGGAGGATTGAAAGTGTTGGTAGGAGGGAAGACAATTAGGGAGTATGAAGAATAGGAAGACAAAGTGATGAGGTGTCATAGAAGGGAGATGGGGATAAAAACAAAATAAACTGAACCAACTAACTTCTCAACAAATAGGGGTGTCCTGCATGGAATGGTGGGTCCACCCCTAAACAAAGACATGGGGAGGGGTGGCCTGCACAGAGCGGCAGGTGCACCTACTCTTGCTGTATTGCTGGGCAGACTGGATGGACCATGCTGGTTTTTATCTGCCGTCATTTACTATGTTACTATGTAAGAAAACAGAGGCCAGAAATGATAGGTGGGAGAGAGAGCAAAGGGGATTAGGTGCACCTAAGTATAAGCATGGTAATGAGCAGAAGATGGCTATAAGAGACTGAATGCCATGTGGTGGGTGGGTAGAGGGGAGGGTAGAAGTTGTGAGGATATGTAGGGGACAGGTAGGAATGGAGAAAACTAAACAAGCTTACAGATAAATAATTAGCACACTAACAATGGTACAGATAAAGAAATAGCACGCTAACGATAATAAAATAAATATTTCACTGGATACACTGGACTCACAAGCTGGAAGGGTAAGAGTGCTCAAACTGGCAGCAAAGCAGAGGAGAGAGAGGCAAACAGAGCTAAACACAGGTGGAAGACAGGAAAAGGGGCTATACAATGCCTCAGGAGGTGGGGAGGGATTAGTCACTCTGATTAGAAAGGGACTATACAATCCCTCAGCAGGTAGGGAGGGGTTAGTCACGCAGGTAGATTAGAGCAGGGACATGAATGTTTAAAACTCTGCAGCAACAGAGAGTTAGGATAGGTATTGAATTAAATGTTAACTTGGGCTCCACAGACAGACCAGATAGTAGAAGGAAAGTTGCAATTAATTATGGAGAGGAGCAAGAGAGAGTACTGAGAAAAGCTGAACAGTATTGCAAGAAGTACAAATGAGGTAAGAGAGCACACTAACAATGATAAATAAATAAATATAGAGAGACAGACAGGACCCACAAAGCAAGCAGATTCACTTTTCCAAATATGTTCTCTCTAGAGCAGGGAATATTGTCCAATTTATCCCGAACCCACTGCTCAAGATCATGCCTGCAGCCAGGCCATTCTACAAGCACTGATGCAGACTACAGAAGCTCTGATGAGAGACATTCCATTCTCACTGGTGAAAGTGCAAAGACAGACTGCCTCCCAACACAGGAGGGACGATTCCATGCCACCTTGTTGATGTAGAACATTGCCACCTGGTTGTTCATCTGAATCAGAACGGATTGGTCCGCAGATGGTGTTGAAAAGCTTGGAGAGCGCAGGTGACGGCTCGGAACTCTAGGAAGTTATCTGTTGGAGGCTCTCCGTCACAGACCACAGGCCCTGAATATGAAGGTGGCCGCAGTGGGCTTCTCAGTCCAACTTGGACACATCTGTGGTGAGGACCCTTTGAGGGGTTGGAACCTGAAAGGGCATCTCTGCCAGCAGGTTCCACAGTTGTTGCCATCAGGTGAGGGACTCGGCGAGGGAGCGGGTGATAGTCACTCTGTCTTGCAGGCATCCCGCCACCTGAGACCATTTGGAGCAGAGGACCCACTGGGCTGAATGCATGTGGAGACAGGCGTCTGTGGAAGGCTCTCGCAAGGACACTGCCTAGCAATGGCTCTGTGAATTCTAGGTTTTGGGTTGGTTGCAGGTGGGATTTCGGGTAGTTAACGACAAATCCCAGGTGCTCCAGAGTGAGAATGGTGCGGCGTGCCACTTGCTGTACTTCGATGGCTGTGCCATCTCTGACCAGCCAAGTAGGAAAAGATGAACACCTCCTACAGCTGCAGGTGGGCGGCGACCACCACCAGGCACTTGGTGAACACCCTTGGGGCCCAAGGGCAGAACTCTGTATTGATAGTGGCATCCTCCGATGATAAACCAGAGGTACTGCTGGTGGTACTGATGGATGGGAATGTGCGTGTACATGTCTTTGAGATCTAAGGAGCATGGCCAATTTCCCTGGTGGAGGTAAAGCAGGAATGTTCCAAGGGAGATCATTTTGAACTTCTCCTTCACAGGAAACTTGTTAAGATCTCGAAGATCCAAAAGAGGATGAAAGCCGTCGGTCCTCTTGGGAACCAGGAAGTACCGGGAAGTAGAACCCCTCGCCCTTGAGGTAGGGTGGGACTAATTCCACTGCCTTGTTGGCCAGAAGCCCAGAGAGCTCTTGCTATATCAAGTCTCAGTGATGGGGAGTCATCGGGATTTCCCTTGGAAAGAACAGAGGGGGTGTCTGATCAAAATGAAGGAGGTAGCCCTCCCCCACCACCTGAAGAGACCAGGTGTCGATAGTGATGCTGGACCACTGGCTGGCATAGAACACCAGATGCCCCCCTGTGTGCTGCAGGGCTAGGCTCCCGGGAGAGGAGAGGCTATGCCCAAGGAGTCAAAAGCTTCCAATAGGTTGCGGCTAGGCCACCACCTGGGGTACCACCTAGGGCTTGGGGACCTTAGGCTTAAGCGGGCAGTGCCCCTGTCCCTTGTGAAGACTGATTCCTGCTGTTACAGGTGAGAAACTATGCTATCTCCAGGAACAAGCAGGAATGCATATATGGGATTCCCTAGCCCACGACAACACAACCAGAGGGAGGAGACCAGAACCATACACAGGTTATAGCAGGGATCCGACAGACTCAGCTCATTTGGAACACTCCTCGCGGGGTAGTCAGAATGGACGGTGGGCAGTTGCTTTAAACCTGAAAACGGTTTTTTAAGACAGCTTGTCCAAATTGAGCATCGAGACTGGAGTCCTTGTCCAGGCAATAATGAGCAGCGAAGGTATGCAAGGAAGACCATGTGGCGATCTAGAAGATTTCCAGAATAGAGACCGAATGAAGATTGACCACATTGGCAGCCGTAACTCGAACATTATGGTCCTGTAGGGATAGACCAGCCTGGGTATATGCAAATGAATGCAGTCTGCTATCCAGTTTGAAAGGGTTCGCTTGGAAATCGGTAATCCAAGGTCACTTAGGTCAAAGGAGATGAAGAGTTGAGAGGATTTGTGATGATCTTCAGTGAGGTCAAGATAGAAAGCAAGCACTCTCTTGCAATCAAGATTGTGTAGCTTGGCTTCAGCGAAGAACGTTGGAAGTGAAATAGATTGGTTGAGATGGAAAGAGGTAACCACCTTTGGAAGAAATCTGGGGTGAGTCCGGAGGACAACCTTATCATGATGGACTCTTGTGTATGGAGCATAATCCACCACAGCCTGTAGTTCACGGACTCTATGGGCTGAAGTTAATGCCATGAGAAAAAGGACTTTCCACATGAGGAACTTTAAAGAAGCCATCGCTAACAGCTCAAAGGAGTGTTGCAAGAGCTGTGTGAGAACAACATTCAGATCCCACGCTGTAGGCGGGGAGTGCAAAGGTGGTTTTGTTAATAGAAGTCCCCGCATGAACCATGCCACCAATAGGTGAGAAGAAATTAGGTGATTCCAAATTGAGTGGTGAGTAGCGGAGATGGCACTCAAGTGAACCCGGACGAAATTAGTCTTGAGGCCAGATGAGGATAAATGTAGAAGATATTGAAGCAAATGCTCCACCCTTACAAATGAACCGGTTCAGATTCCTCTGTGAACACCAGAGGGAAAATCTGCACCATTTAAATGCATAGGAGCACCTGGTGGAGTCCTTTCTAGAAGATAAGAGGACCTGCAGGTCATCCTCTGGGAGCCCTAGGTACGAGAGGATGAAGCACTCAGCAGCCATGCCATCAAGTGAAGGGACTTGAGGCTGGGGTATAGGAGAGTCTCTTGACTCTGCGAGAGCAGGTTGGGAGCAAAGCCCAACTGGAGAGGTGGAGCCTAAGCTAGGCGAAGAAGTGGAAACCAAGGTTGTCTGGGCCAGAAGGGGACAGCTAGAATCAGTGTTCACTTTTCAGCCTAGAGTTTGAAAAGCGTTTTCGGAATGAGGGGAATTGGCGGCAACACAAACAGGAGATCCTGTCCCCAATGGAGGAGGAAAGCATTCAAAGTCTTGCTGCGTGAGTAATGTATCATTGAACAAAAGCGAAGCAGTTAGGTGTTGATAGGGGAAGCAAAGAAGTCCACTATGAAGGTTCCCCAGTAACGAAACAAGTGATGGGCCATCTGACGATGGAGCATCCACTCGTGTGGATGAAGGACTCAGCTAAGTCTGTCGGCCAACTGATTCTCCTCCCCTGGGAAGTAAACTGTTTGGGGATGAATATAATGAGCTATCGCAAAATTCCAGAGACGGATTGCCTCATTGCAAACGGAGTGAGAACCTGTGCCCCCTTGTTTGCTGACAGAACATGGCAACCTGATTGTCGGTCTGAATCAAGATAGTCTGTCCTGTGAGATGGGGACAGAAGATGTGGAGGGCATTTGTTATAGTCCTCAGTTCCAAGAAACTGATATGAAATAGAACCTCTTGCCACGACCACAGACCTTGAGTCATGAGGCTGTTGAAGTGTGCTCCCCAACTGTGCTTGGATGCATTGGTGGTTAGGGTACACTGTGGTATAGACATTTTAAAAGGTAACCCTACAATGAGGTTTTGAGGCGTGCACCACCACTGAGGTGAATTTATCAGTTGAGATGTAATGGTGATGAAGTCGAAGAGATGACCTGTGGCTTGTGTCCACTGTTCCGATAGGTCCACTACGCTATGTGCATATTTTATTTATTTATTTAGGCAGATTTAATATACCGCTTTATCATTAAATCGAAGCAGTTTTCACATCAAACAATCAAGAGGGGGGCTATAGTGTGCAACATGCAGTGGAAATATTTGAATGAGTGTGTTCGAGGGGTGTGAGCGATTAGTTTGCTTTATATGCAAGTGAACTATGTACAGTTATTTAAAAAAGTGAGCTATATACAATTGAGCTATATACAGGTCTATATACAGATTGAAGGCTTCGGTTTGGTTATGGCAGAGTCTAGTTCAGGTGAAGTTCTCATAGTGATCCATGAAAAGCTTCGTTTTGAGCAGCTTTCTGAAATCTATTGAGTTCGGCATGAGGCATGATATGGACTGTCGAGGCCATGTGGCCTAGAACATGTAGCATGTCCTGGTCGGAGACGGTTGTCTGACTTTAACATAAGCTGGCCAGGGAAATCAGTAGGCAAAGGCAATCATCTGGTAAGAAAGCCTGAGCCTGCACTGTGTCTAGGCAAGCACCTGTAAATTCTAGATTTTGTGCTGGAGTAAGGTGCGACTTTGGATAGTTTATGACGAATCCTAAATGTTGTAGGACCTGGATGTTTGGTTGAAGAGATGTGACGACTGCTTGCGAGGTATCTCCCTTGATGAGCCAGTCATCTAAGTAAGGGAAGAGAAAGATTCCCAAAGTGCACAGATAGGCTGCTACGACTACCAGACATTTGGTGAAAACCCTTGGAGCAGAGGCTAGACCAAAGGGGAGAACTCGATACTGGTCTTGATGTCCTTGGAAGACAAATCTTAGATACATTCTGTATGTGGGGATAGATTAGGATGTCAGTATAGGCATCCTTCAGATCCAAAGAGCATAGCCAGTCATTCTGCTGTAGATAGGGAAAAATGTAAAAAATGATGAAAAACGGGTACCAGAGCAACGGGGAGCCGAACCGGCAACAGAAAGGCGACACATAGCACCGAGAAGGTACTGAAAGAAAAAACAGAAGTCTCTTAAAGTGGGGGGGGAGGGGGGAGGAGGTGGACCGTGGAGCATGATGGACGCCTGAGAGCTTTGCTCCGGAGGATCAAGGAAAGAATCTGCTATCCTACTTGAAAGCGTAGTTACACAGTTGTAACAGGTGTTCTCCAGGGACAGCAGAAATCAGTCCTCACATATGGGTGACAATGGCACTGACGGAGCCCCCACAAAGCATTTTTCCAGCTTTCAAAGAAAGCCTTTGGGAATGCCACCACGCATGCGTGGTCCCCTTCCCGCCCAAAGATGCCATCTTACTCAGTCAGGTGCCATAGCTATAGCCACTTCAAGAAGATGGCAAAAATATATAGCAACTCCAAGGGGAGGAGGGAGGGTTGCTGTCCCTGGAGAACACCTGTTACAGGTGAGTAATGTGGCGGTCGCGCCCCTACCAGGCGGTTGCCTGGTAGGGACGGGAAGCCATCTCAATTCCTATTTCCCAAGGATTGTAGTTGTGCCAAGGAGATTATGAACCGAGTGGTTGTTTTAAAGCACACAGGAATTTTATTAGCATCCGTGTCAAAATGGGTAACAAAATCTTCAAAGCAAATGTACACATTCAGGTCAAAGCAAAATACAGGATTATTCTTCTCCTCTTGAGGTAACACTTGTAACCAGTGTTGCAATAAAGATATTTACACAAGCTTCACTTCTTTCCTTTCTCAGGCTTCCATTACTCAGCCTTCATGCACACATTACAGTCCATCTCAGAACAAACTGAAGTTAGGTCACTTTCTTAGCCTGCTACTTCCATGCTTTCAACTGAGCTGTAACTTGGCAATGCTTGTAAGCGTTCTGGCAGTTTATCCTTAATATTCTTTAGCAGATTAAATAGCCTATGCCACTGAATGACCCTTTCTCCTTTTGGTAGGATTTCACTGGGCTCTTCCTGTTCAGTGTCCCTGGCAAAACCCTTACTCCTATTCCGGGTTTTCCTAGGCTTTAACCTTTCTTCTGAGTCAGAGCAAGTATCACAGGGTTTAGGCTTTATGGCTTTATCTCTCCTACCTTGGAGTCTGGCTGCAGCACCTTCCTTGCTGAGGCTTCTCCGGCTTGGCACTCCCTCTGTCTCTGAGCTAGACAGTGACTCAGGGTAAGCTCTCCACTTCCCTTCCTGGGGCTTCTGCTGCCTGCAGATAGACCCTTCCTCCGGTGAGTCTAAGCACTCTTGCCTTAGCTTCCTTAAAGCCAACCTTTTCTCTTTCTCCCTGTTGCCAGTCTGCCTGGAACCTTCCCTGTAGCTTCCTGGGCTGCAGTGCTGGCTGCTCTTGTCTCTGCTGCTGCTCACTTTGTATCTGCTCCTTTCATGGTTGCTGGTTCTGCTGTGTTTGCTCTCTCTGCAGTTCCTTGCCTTCCTGGCCTTTCTGGAGTCCTTGGCCCCTCTGCTCACTTTGTTTGTTCTTTCAAACTTAAACGCTGAGCAGGGCAACTCCCTTCCTGATTCCACCCACTTGCACCTCCTACTCTTGCCTGAGGTTGTCATGGGGTCTGGGAGTGGCTTAAGCCTAGCACTACCCTCTTGGTTTCTCTCAGGGATTCTGCTGTGATGTATGTGTTCTAATGAACCCATCCCCCGAGCAGAAGAAAAAGTTCTTCTTTCTCCTTTATTTTCATGCTGGGCTGCCTCCTCCTCACCACAGTAACTACGCATTCTCTAGAAACAAGCAGGAAGTCAGTCCTCACAAATGGGACTCCCTAGCTACAGGCTACCGAGGACCTGTAGAAAAAGGCAGGGCATCGCCATGAGCAGGTGCCAGTGAAAACCAAAGGCAGCTCTAGGACCTCGGGTCGATGGATGGCCACGCTCCCGGTAGCCAGAACAAGAAGGGTCGGAGGGCAGGAGTTGCTTAAATCCTGAACAGATTATGGAGTACAGCCTGGCCAAAGGCGGCATCCTGACGTCCTCTCCAGTCAGTAATGCACCGTTAAGGTGTGAGTGGAAGACCAGTGGCGGCCCAGCAAATCTCTGCCAGTGGCACCGAGCGAAGACTAGCAACAGACGTCGCCATCATTCGGACATTGTGAGCCGTGACTCAGCGCTCCAGGGGAAACCTGGCCTTGGCAAAGGCGATGTAGTCCACCATCCAGATGGACAAGGTACGCTTAGTGACTGCTAGCCCCAAGTGGCTGGGGTCGAAGGAAACGAAGAGCTGCCCAGATCTGCGGTGGCCCTGTGTCGGCTGCAGGTAGAAAGGCAGACGCCCTCTTACAATCCAGGGTGTGGAGAATCGCCAACACAATTGGCATGGGGCTTTGTGAAGAATATGGGCAGCACTATCTCTTGATTGAGATGAAAATCCAAGACAACCTTTGGAAGGAACTTGGGGTGAGTCCGCAGGACCACCCGGTTCCTATAGAACCTCATGTACGGTGCCTCGGCCATCAGTGCCTGGAGTTCACTGACTCTCCGGGCAGAGGTGAGAGCTATCAAGAAGGCCACCTTCCACAACAGATGCCACAGTGGGCAGGTAGCCATGAGCTCAAACGGCGGCTTGGTTAGCTGCGTGAGGATCACACTGAGGTCCCATTCTGCCGGAGGAGGGCGGGTAGGGGACTTGGAAAGAAGCAGACCTCACATGAAATGAGAGACAAGCGGAAGCTCCGAAAGAGGTTTGCCCTCGATGGGGTGGTGGTTAGCTGAGATGGCACTCAGGTGAACCCTGACCGAGTTAGACTTCAGCCCAGACTGTAAGAGGTGGAGCAGGTACTGCAAGACCAAACTGGTAGGGCATGAAAACAGGTCCGCTCAGAGCTCCGAGCACCACACTGAGAACCAGTGCCACTTGAAGGTGTAAGCCCATCTGGTCGAGTCCTTCCGTGAGGCCAAAAGAATGGCCCCAATCTCCATGGGGAGATGGTAGGAGGCTAGAACAATCCGCTCAACCGTCAAGCTGTGAGGGACAGGGACCTCAGATTGGGATGAAAAAACAGACCCTCCTCCTGCGTCAGCAGCTCCGTTGAGAACCCGAGTGGGACCAGGGACTCCGTCGAGAGACAGAGCAGCAGAGGAAACCAAGGCTGCCTGGGCCACCTAAGGGCTATGAGAATCATCTAGGCCCTGTCCCGCTGGACCTTGAGAAGGGTCCGGGCAATGAGGGGCAGGAGGGGAGGCATATAGTAATCTTATGTCTCACGAGATGAGGAAGGTATCGGAGTCACCCTTCCCGGGTGTGGGAGGGGACCGCAGAACCGAGGAAGCTGTGAATTCACTGGGCTGGCAAAGAGGTCCAGGTCCGGAGTCCCCGAACGCTGGAAGAGGCGCTGCACCGTTCAGGGACACTGGCACCACTCGTGCGGCCGGAGGACCCTGCTGAGCCAGTCCGGCAATGCATTGTCCTGACCCGGGAGGTAAGTGGCCCAGACGGTCATGGCCTGGCTCACCACAAAGGCCTGGTTGTCCATCTTTACCAGCACCGCTCGGTGCTGTAAGTGGTCCTTGAAAAACCGGAGAGTGAGGCGAATTGCCCGGAGTTCCAGCAGGTTGATCTGCTGCTTGGACTCCTCGAGGGACCAGGACCCCTGAGTGCACCATCCCTTGCAGTGAGCTCCCCAGCCTGCCAGGGAGGCATCCGTGGTCAAGACCACCTTTTGCACCGGGGCTTGGAAGGGCATACCATGAAGCAGGTTCCAAAACATCTGTCAACAAGCCAGAGACTCCATTGCGCTGGGAAAGACCGAGATGGGGTCTCAGAGGCAGCCGGCTGACTGCGCCCATTGCACTCGGAGGAACCACTGCGTCGCCCACATGTTGAGACGGGCGTTGGGCACGACATGGACTGTGGAGGCCATGTGGCCGATGTGGCAAAGAATCGTCCGGGCGGGGATGGCGCCACGGCAACGCACCTCGGATGCCAGGAACATGAAGCAGTCTGCCCTGTCCTGAGGGAGAAAAGCCATGGCCCAAAGGGTGTCCAAGTGAGCCCTGATGAACTCCAGGGACTGAAGTGGAGTGAGGTGGGACTTTGGGTAATTGATCACGAACCCCAGATGCTCCAGGAGGCGAATGGTGTGGTCCGTAGCCTGTCTGGCTTCGGAGGCCATGCCCTCTGTTATGAGCCAGTTGTCTAGATATGGATAGACGAAGGTGCCCTGCAGCCGCAGATGGGCTGCAGCCGCGGTCAGGCACTTCGTGAAGATCCGCGGGGCGGACGCGAGGCTGAAGGGAAGTACCCTGTACTGATAATGGTTTCCCTGAACCATGAAGCGGAGGTACTTTCTGTGTTTGGGGTGGACGAGGCATCCTTTAAGTCCAAGAAGCATAGCCAATTGCCCTGCTGGAGGTAGGGCAGTAACGTTCCAAGGGAGAGCATCTTGAACTTCTCCCACACCAGAACTTGTTGAGGGACGAGAAAGTATCGGGAGTAAAGCCCCTGTCTTCAGAGGTGCGGTGGAACTGGTTCTACTGCGCCATCCTCGAGGAGGCTTGCAAAATCCTGACTCAGGAGGACCTGGTGCTGGGAAAGCTGATGTTGCTCCCCGGGAAAGTACGGAGGAGGGGCCTGGTCCAGATGGAGGCGATAGCCCTCCCGAACAACCTAGAGAACCCAAGCATCGGTGGACATGGTCTCCCACCTGTGGGAGAAATGTACCAGATGCCCCCCCGACAGACAGCCACCCTGCCAGAGGATGAAAGGCTATACTGATGGCATCAAAACCCCAAGGCTGGTTGAGCCGGAGCCGGGGGTTGGATCTTGGGGCCCTTCGGCTTACGAGGGCCATGGACCATGGTCAACACTGGCAGATAGGCCGGGTAGCCCCTTTCGCTGGAAGAAAGGCTTCTTGCTCTGCTGCTTCTTCCTGGGGAGGGAGGAAGTTTTCAGGGAGAGGCGAGTACGAGTCACGTATTCTGTCTCGATCTCTGTGGCCTTGTCCTCCATGGGCTTGCCAAATAGCTGCTTCCCGAGGCAAGAGACGTCTAGCAGCTTCTCCTGAGCCTACTGTTCCAGGTCTGAGGACTGGAACCAAGCCTACTGGTGGGCTCCGATGCCAGCCGCCGCTACCTGGGTGGAAGACTCAAAGCCGTCGTAAGCTGTTCGCGACATTCTCCGACAGACTTTGAGAGGGCCTGAAAATGCCGGAGATGGTCTCCGTCAAGGCCCACCGCGAAGCCTCCGTGTTCCCTAGTGAGATCACGGAGGAACATCCCAATGTATAATTGATAAACTTGGATGCGGCATGACTACATGGAGCCCTGATAAGCCTTGTGCCTGAGGGGGCATGAGACTCTCTGCCCAGCAGGACTGACGAATGAGTCTTCGGGCTCTTTAGCCTCCACATGGCCGATTCAACCTCCATCGAGGTGTGGGAAAGCTGGGCTTTCCGAAACCCAGGACCTCGCAGGACCTTATACACAGCGTCCAGGTGCTTGCTCACAATCGGGACAGAGGCCAGGGTCTCCCACATGCAAAGTAGGAGGCGGTTAGGAATGGGAGGAACCAGCACGGAGAGAGCCTCCCAAGGAGGAGCTTCATATTGCAGAATATCGAACTCCTCAGCGCAGGACTCCTCCTCTGACTCAGTGGCAAGCGCTAGAGCCCGTGCCATGTCCCGGACGAACTCCAGGAGTCTTCAGGAGGTGACTGCCGCCTCTGGGTCAGCAGGGAGGGGTCAGAGGGGAGGTCTCGGTGGGACCAAGTCTCTGGGGGAGATATCTCCGTCGGATTCTCAGTCTGAGTAATCCGTGGAGGACTCGAGGTCGGGCAGCTCAAGACGGGTCAGTGACCCGAGTTGGATCTCTGAGGCCAAGACTTGCCAGGAGCCAGAAGCACTCGCCCGCGAAGATCTCGCACTCAAGGAACGGAACAGATATTGAGACCCGCGCCAAGGATCCTCACAAAGCTTGTGGCTCTCGGGGGTCACAACGGCGGCCTGGGGAGTCCTCGAGGTCGAGGTCCCTGCGGTTTTGAGGCACGTGCTGGCAGGGCTGGGCAGCGAGGAACGCAGAAATGCTGCATTCCAAGGCCAGCATCCGGGCCTCCCAATCGGGAGTGGGGCCCTGGGACACAGACACCGGGGTGACCAGGTCGGGTGTCAAGGAGGAGAGGAAGTCCTCGCCACGACAACCTTCGGGAGACTGGGTGCCTTCGTTGGAGGCTCCGTATTGGTTCGAGATACCTTACTGGTCCGCTCCCTCTCCAACTCCAGAGACTGCCGAGGGGGGCTGAGAGACCAGGCGCGTGACCTCTCACGCTTGTCTGGCGCCCCTGACAGAGTCTTCGAGGCTGCCTTCTTCCACTCGCGTTCAGGTGACCCTTGGTCGGAGTGCCACTATGCCCCGGAGGAGCCTTGGGGGACTCCAGAGCTTGCGGGGCCAAGAATGGAAGGCTACCGGGGCTGCCTTATGGAAGATGGCCTTGGATGGACATCTTCTTACAGAGGGAACATGGTCGACTCCTAGACACCTTAGACAACAGTCATGGATGTCCGTGAGTGACATATTTTTGGAGCATCTATCACATTTCTTAAAACTGGAGGCCATTGGGGCAAAAAGGACCCCTACCAGGTCGAAGATCCTCTATGCGGCCAGGGGTTAAAAGGACGTGAAGTGCGGTAAAAACAAAAAAAGGCAAAAAAGAAAAACGCCGAAACCAGGGCCGAAGCAGAGGCGCTCGGGAGGCAGGAAGAGGACCTGCGAGGGCCGGTAGAACAAAAGCTAGTTGGAAACAGAGAAATCTTTTTCCGGGGACAAGACGCATGTCCGAAGGGCTCCACGGAAAAAGGGAGACTGAGTAAGATGGCACCTTTGGGCAGGAAGGGGACCACGCATGTAAGGTGGCATTCCCAAAGAAGTCAGTGCCGACATCACCCATATGTGAGGGCTGACTTGCTGTTTGTTCCTGAAGAATACAATTACCTCATTCCTTTCTCCTGCAGTGGATCTTTCATTTTGACTGTCTAGTACAAAACCGACATGACTTGACTACTCTAGAACTTAAAATCAAGGAGCTAAACACTCAAACAAGAACCCCTGTCTCCACAAAAGATGGCGTCTGATCGAGAACAACCAGCTTAAAGAAATTAGAGCAGTTAAAGAGCTGGTTAAATCAAATGGTGAATCTTTGTCTAATATGCAGGAAGATATAACGGCTCTAAAAAACAACTTTGCATCGCTCACCCTGAGATCCGATAAAGCCAAAAACATCTTAATGGCGCATGAAGAGCACTTGAAGCAGATGGATAGGAACTCTAAGCTACTGGAACATAACTTGGAAGACAGCAATAATAGAGCAAGAAGGAATAATATCCAGATTTTTGGTATCCCGGAGGGGGTAGAAGGCGCAAATCCTGTATCCTTCTTAGAAACTATGCTACCAAAACTGTTGAGACTTGAATTCGCCATGCCATTTGAGATTGAGAGGGCTCATCGGATACCTACGCATTTAATATTGCACAGCAAGTATCCGCAGCCATTCATCCTTTGGTTGTTTCATTTTCAACAAGTGGTTCAAATCACTGAAGCAGCCAAAAGTCGCTCACCTATATCATTTGAGGGTCATAAACTTCTCTTCTTTCCTGATTTCACCAAATCAACGACTGACAAGAGAAAGCAGCTCTTAGCATTGAGACCACGGCTTCAGCAATTGCAGGCTCGATTTGGGCTACTCTACCCTGCCCGTATGCGTGTGACACTGCATAACCAGACAAAATCATTTGATGATCCGGAGGCATTACGGGCCTTTCTGGAGGGCAAGGAGGCCGCTCAGATGCAGTGATTTATTTCGCCACTTCAGGAATATCGGTACTGGCAATCAGTCAGCTTGGCTTATGAACATGCTCCAATCAACAAGTCACAACTGAGTAACCTTATGACTGAGTAATGCTTGTGTGCAGTGTCAGACATTTGATGTGTCCTCCAAATTCCCTGTTGGTTACTCTATGATTGGCCTCCTTTGATTTGGTCCCCCTTATGGTTTGTGGGGGAATGGGCATATATATGGGTATCTTGGTGTTGGTTACAGAGTATCTGTTCTATTAACGTTACTGTATGTCATGGAAAATGTGTGGACTGTTGTTGACTTCATGCTGGTTGCCTGCTGTGAGACTTGCTGACTCATATGCCTGGGGATGAGAGTGAAATGCACCGGGCTGTGTTGGTTGTGTAATGAGCATTGCAGGAAGTGAGAGACCAGGGAAACTACAATGATCTTTGGAGATGGGTAGGTGTGTCGAGTGTCTCGGTTTGGATGTGTGAACGATATACAGTATAATGAAAGGTGAAATTAGACTTACCTGCTAATGGTTGTTCCTTACGGAACTCCAATCTAGTCCCGAAACCTCTGGGGTTTTGCTCCTCCTCCAGCAGCTTGGAGACTGAGAAACGTCACTCTTGTGATGTCACTGGTACATAAGCTCCGGAACCGCCTTCTTCCACCAGTAACCTATTGACAAAGCAGACTCACCGGAGCAACAATTAAGTAGTGAGTACTACCACCAAAGAACCATACCAACTGACTAAACTGTGCCTAATACAGCAAACAACTACACACATTGTCCCAAAAATGTTCCATAAGTGCTTAGGTCCGCCCTCCTCCCTTATGGAAACATGAAATCTACTTTAACTTGCAGAATGTCCACCTTGAGGAAAAGACTTATGTCGTCCCCTCTGGAACCTGTCATTTACCTATAACTCTCTTATGCTTCAGGCCCAAGTCCACTGCAACCACCAGGGCGGGATACGGGACTAGACTGGAGTTCCGTAAGGAACAACAATTAGCAAGTAAGTCTAATTTCACCTTCCTTAGCGTCCCTCCAGTCTAGTCCCGAAACCTCTGGGGATAACCGAGCAGTGAAAATCAATGGATGGGATCCTGTAGACCTGCCTGAAGCACCGCCAATCCAAAACAGGTATCCGTTTCCGCCTGGACATCCAGATGGTAATGTTTGAAAAAAGAATGCAGAGATGACCAGGTTGCTGCCTTACAAATTTCTACAGCAGGCACTAAACTGCACTCCGCCCATGACGCCGCCTGCACTCTAGTAGAATGAACTCTCAACCCTTTTGGCACCTGCTTGCCCTTCAGAAGATATGCAGACACTATTGCCTTCTTCACCCAATGGGCAACCGAAGCCTTAGAGGCTGCTTCCCCTTTCCTTGCACCCGCAAAGAGAACAAAGAGCCTATCCGTCTTCCAGAAAGAGGCTGTCCCACGCAAATAGTGCTATAAGGCTCTCTGAACATCCAAGCACTGTAAGTGCCTTGAGGAAGAGCCCTCCACATTAGATCCAAAAACTGGCAAAGACACAACTTGATTCATATGAAAAACCGAGACCACCTTTGGCAAAAACAGCGGTACAGGCCTCAGAACCACCTTTGACTCACAGAACGACAGAAAGGGCTTCCTACAGGACAGTGCTTGCAACTCGGAAATTCTCCATGCCGACACAATAGCCACCAAGAACACAACCTTAAGGGTAAGGTCCTTAAGCGACGCCCTTGCCAGCGGCTCAAAGGGCTCGCGCACCAACGCCTCCAACACCAGAGGCAGATCTCACGTCGGCACCACCGGCCTCCGAGGAGGCCGTAACAGAGCCACCGCTCTTAAAAATCGCTTAATATCCGGATGTACTCCCAAGGCAATCCCCTGAACCTTTCCCCTATAACAGGACAGGGCCGCCAACTGCACTCTTAGGGACGAGGCTGCTAAGCCTTTCTGAAACCCATCCTGTAGGAAAGACAGAACCTGCGGGATCGAAACTCTCAATGCCGCCACCTGTCGCTCCACACACCAAGCCTCAAATACTCGCCATACGCAGATATAGGCTAAGGAAGTCGACCGACGACGAGCCTTAAGCAAGGTGGAAATAACCGCCGTCGAATATCCCTTTGCTGTCAACCTTGCCCTCTCAAGATCCAAGCCGTAAGTAAGAATCGATCCACTCGAGGTATGAACAGCAGCCCCTGAGAGAGAAGGTCTTCCCGCTGGGGAAGGTGCCATGGCTTCCCGATTAGAAGTCTCATCAGGTCGGCATACCATGGTCTTCTTTGCCAATCCGGCGTGATCAATATTACCTGTCCCCGGTGACGCTCTATGCGCTGCAACACTCGACCTATTAACACCCAGGGCGGAAACACGTACAGAAGTTGTTCTTCCGGCAAGGCTTGAATGAGAGCATCCAGGCCCTCCGACATTCTCTCCCTTCTTCTGCTGAAGAAGCGATCAACTTGAGATGGCTGAAAGAACGCCAGCAGATCCATCACCGGCATCCCCCAACAGCGCACCAGCATTGCGAACACTTCCGGGTTAAAAACCCACTCTCCTGGGTCTACTCTTACCCGACTTAAGAAGTCGGCTTCCACATTGTCCACTCCCGCTACATGTGCCGCCAACAGCGCCAGAAGATTCTCCTCGGCCCACACGAACAAATCCTCGGCTTCTGCTTCGAGTGCCACACTGCTGGTGCCCCCTTGACGATTGATATATGCCATCACGGTCGCATTGTTGGAAAATACCCGAATGGCTTTCCCCTGGAGATAAGGTTGAAGAACTTGCAGCACCCTTGCCACCGCTCTCAACTCCAATCTGTTGATGGACCAGACCTTCTCCAGTTCCGTCCATTTCCACTGAGCCAATATGCCTTGGCAGCGAGCCCCCCAGCCCCTGAGACTGGCATCCGTCATCAGAGCAATCCATGCTGGGGCCTCCAAGGGCATTCCTTTTTCCAGACATCCTGGGCGCAACCACCACCGTAGAGTCGCGCACGTCTCCGGATGGCAGGGCAGATACTGTCCCAACAGATCCTTCTGGTGTGACCACCTCCATAACAATGCTCTCTGCAATGGTCTCATGTGAGCACTCGCCCACGGAACTAACTCGAGCATCGCCGCCATGGTCCCTAGTAGCTGCAGATAGCTCCACGCCATGGGAGACTGTTTCTTGAGAAATTCTCGGACCATCTTCTGAAGTCCTAGCACCCGCTGCTGCGGAATAAAAATTCTCCCCAAGCTCGTATCGAAGTGTGCTCCCAGGTAGTCCAGGCGCTGAGATGGAGACAACTTGCTCTTGGACATGTTGACCACCCAACCGAGACTTTGCAGAAAAGCTACTACCTTGGCCGTAGCTGCTTTGCTTTCCGTTCTCGATTTCGCTCGGATCAACCAATCGTCTAGATAAGGGTGCACTAACACTCCCTCCTTTCGCAGAGCCGCTGCCACTACCACCATCACCTTGGTGAATGTTCGCGGCGCTGTTGCCAGTCCGAAGGGGAGCGCTTGGAATTGAAAATGTTCCATAGGAACCACAAATCTGAGGAACTTCTGATGCTCCTGCCGTATCGGAATGTGCAGATATGCCTCCGACAAGTCCAGGGACGTAAGAAATTCTCCTTTCTGTACTGCCACGATGACCGATCGCAAGGTTTCCATTCGAAAATGGGACACTTTGAGACAGCGATTTACCCTTTTTAGGTCTAAAATTGGCCGAAATGTTCCCTCTTTCTTTGGCACTATGAAATATATGGAGTATCGACCACTGCCGCATTGGTCGGGAGGAACCGACACTATTGCCTTGAGGGCTAACAGCCTTCGTATCGTGCCTGCACCGCTTTGCGCTTGAGACTTGCTCTGCACGGCGACTCTATGAAAGAATCTGTCACTGGCCTTTGAAACTCCAACGCATAACCCTCTCGAATCACCTCCAACACCCACTGATCTGAAGTGATCTGGACCCAGGCAGGGTAAAATTCCCGCAACCGCCCCCCTACAGGAACCAGCCCCACCTGGGCCCCCTCAGCTTCACTGTGATTTCCTAAGACTTGAGGTAGAGGAGGGGGAAGCCAAAAATCCCCTACCTGCTCCTCAAAACCCCCGAAACTCCTGGTTTCTATAGGGAAAGTACCCTTGCTGAGCTTGTCCAAACCTGGGGGAACGAAAGCATCGAAATTCCCTTTGCTGACCTTTAGACCCGGGAGTCGAACGCCCCTGCTTTTGCTTGTTCTCGGGCAATCTGCCGCCTTTAGACTCTCCTAAATCCTTAACTAACTTTTCTAACTCCTCCCCAAACAATAGCTTCCCACTAAAAGGGAGCTTACTTAATCTCGCTTTGGAAGAGCCGTCTGCCGCCCAGTTGCGTAGCCAAAGATACCGCCTAGCCGCAATAGCCGACGCCATACTCTTAGAAAGACCCCGGATAAGGTCATAATGAATATCCACTAGATAGGCCGCCCCTGACTCCAACCTGGAGGCTTCTGCCGTCATCTCCTCGGCTGTTCTGTCTGAATAAGCTGTACCCATCGCAGACAGGCTCTAGCTACCCAAGCTCCACAAATAGCTGCTTGCATAGAGAGCACATTAACATCAAAAACCTGTTTAAACAGAGTTTCCAGTCTACGGTCTTGGGCATCCTTAAGGGCCGCACTACCCTCCACTGGAATGGTAGTCTTCTTAGTAACCGCGGAAACAGCAGCATCCACTCTGGGAGACTTAAACAACTCACGATCCTGGTCTATTAGCGGGTATAGCCGTGCCCTAACCTAAGACCCCTTTAGGGCGGACTTGGGCAAATCCCATTCTTCCTGAATCATCTCCTTAATCACCCTGTGTACCGGGAAAGCTCTCTGAGTTTTTCAAAATGCCTGCTACAACGGGTCCTCCAGGGAAGAATCCTCCATCGGACCCCCTGAGGGCATATTCAACACTTTTAGTGTTTCCGCGATAAGCGCCGGTAACTTCTCTCTGAAAAACGCGCACGACCCTTGCCTGGTCTTCTTGCTCCGCAATCTCGCCTTCCTCCAGGTCCTCCTCCAAGTCCAAATCGGGATCCGTCTCCTCCGAACGGAGACCCTCCGATACCACCGACTGCTCAGACCGATCCCGGTCGGCCCTGGACTTTTTTGCTGCTATTCCTGCCCCTCCCGTATCCAAAGGAGTCCCCGGCCGTTTAAGCCCCATGATCACCTCTGTGTTACCGGGGGAAGGCTTTCCTGAAGGACTGCCAAAGGCATGCTGGATCAGCGTAACGAAATCCAGTGAAAATATCGCCGCCAAACCCCCTAACAACATGGGCTGCGGACCGGAGAGGCAGGGAGCCGGCGACATACCCGGAATGGGCTCTAGGGATGGAAGGATTGGGGAGTCTGGCTGGTGAAGGGCTATGGAGGCTCCCCCCTAAGCGTCCTCTACCCCCTCTGAGACCGGCTCCAGGGCCACAGCCTCCTGACTGCAGTCCTTACAGATCCCTGCTTCAGAAACTGTGCCCCTTTTTGCCCCACAGAGCAAACAGTGTGGCCTAGGCATCCCATCACAGAGAAAGTGTCCTAACAGCCCCCTGGAACGCGCTGATACTGATCCACAGGCCACAGCCACCCTAGAGCACTGCTCCAAGGATGTTCAACGTGCCTTGTTTTTTTTAAATTAATCACCTCCAGAGCCTCCGAGTGCCTTCCTGCTCAAGCTACTAGGCACCCCAACTCAAAACGAGGCTCCCCAGTTGCCTACCATGGCTGAGTAAAACCTACAAAGGAAGACGGCATTTCCCGCGCTTCCGCCACGCGGCTCGGCCTGCCCCGCCGAAACCGTGTCTCAGCGGGCCGCCGTTCCTGTGCCCTGAGTTCTCCCCACGAAAAGGGAGAACAGGTTTCCTTCACGGGCTCTACCGCAGCGCGGGAGCTGCCACGTCGATGCCCTCGCTGCCGAGGCTGACCGCCTGAGGCAAGTCAAACACTGCACTCTCTCTCTCTTTCTCCCTTGTCGACGGCCCAATAGCGCTAGCAGGCACTGCTTCTGAACGCCAAGGGTCTCGTCTACACTCCTTCGTCTCCCCTGCTACCGGGATCGGAACGGAGCTTTCTCCCCTTCAGTAGCTCTCTGCCCAGCAAGCAGATTTCACTCAGTGGGGTGGGGGGGGGGGAGGGCCTCCGCACCAAAGGCACAGTGAAAATGCTAAAACAAAATAATAAAGACCTACTCTACTTTTTTTTTCCAACAAATCAAATCTAACTAAACTACCCTAACTCTTCTTAATTGCTCCTCTAGTGAGCCCCGCACTGCTAGGCTCACCCATCTTCCAGCTGCTTGGAGACTGAGGTAACTGGTGGAAGAAGGCGGTTCCAGAGCTTATGTACCAGTGACATCACAAGAGTGACGTTTCTCAGTCTCCAAGCTGCTGGAGGAGGAGCAAAACCCCAGAGGTTTCGGGACTAGACTGGAGGGACGCTAAGGAAGTGTTTGTATAAGTGTGTTTTGGGAGACTGCTAATAAACATGGGGGATAAAATATGAAGCAGGGGGAAGATAGAATGTGATAGATATGAGTTTATTTGGGAGATCCTCTGTGTTTATCTTGTAACTCTGTTGGTTCACGCTGGTTGGTATTTACCGGCTGTTCATCCATGGTTTTCTTGGCTGCCAGATTATGGCATTACTATTTAGGGTTTCTACTTTGACCAAGTACAGATGGTTCTGATAAAAAAAATGCTGTTAGACAGCCTTGCTATTGTAGAATGTATATTGTTCTTCATGATCTCTACTGGTAGTGACAAGCTATGGACAAGTATATACTGGAAGAGGTTACTTGAGGTCCCTAAATTATGTCTATCATAATACTTTTAATAATGGGTGTGGGCTTTGTCGCACTCCCCCTGCTGGCCAAGCCTATAAGCAGAAGGGGTGGCCTTGTTTGCCCTTAAGTATAGAGTCACCTGGTTCTCCCTCCCTCAAGGAATTCTGGGAGCTGTAGTTTCTCTGTATTACTTGCAGACAAAGTAGTTGTCACCACACGGTTTTGTTAAAGGCAAAAACAGAACATTTTTATTTTTGGGCTCCCCTTTCGTGCATTAAAGTTCATATACACAAACAGCAAGGATAATTTCTCCAAAAGAAAATAATACAGGAGCATAAAGGTTATCTGTAATATCAGAACTTGGCAAAAGCTCTTTATACAGTGACAATAGCTGTTCACAGGCCTTTCCCAGTAGTAAAGAATCACAGCTATTGTTCTTATTTACAATGGGCATTTATCTCTTGTCTTCATTCCAAACTCTTCAGAATCATATTTAGGCTTTCAGAAATATTCTTGGCTTTCAATGAGGTTTTTGTCTTTCTCCTATTCAGGGTAAACAGATTTACAGAAAGAGCAATCCATGGGAACACTGTCACACACAGCTTCAGGCAAAGGAGAATCTACCTGCATATCTTCTTCCCCTGCAAGTCCTTTCTCCCCACTGGGGCTTCTAACAGAAGAGTTCAGCTTATTGTTTGAAAGGGTATTCAGAAAGTCCCTCACATGCTGCTCTCCTAACCAAGGATTAGCTATGCTCTCTGGAAAACTTCCACTATCTGGAAACAGCTGCTTTAGCTTCTTAATCGGGTTCAAGTCTCTATCTCTGCTTTTGTCTGTCTTCAGAATATCAGCATTAGGAATTGCTTTCACCCACCTTCTGGCATTCAAAGGTCCTGGAGCACTCTGCCCTGCACTTCTCCTAGCTCATTAGCAACGTCTTCTGCAAACCTCTTGCTAGGCTCTGAGTCAGCCACACCTTCCACAAAGGAATTGCTTTCTTTGCTACTAGAGTTAAGTGTCTCGGTGGAATAAAACTTTCCAGCTTTTCCTCCTCTGGGTTTCTTAAAAGCAGTTCTCACTTTTAAACCCTCTGGCTTCAGTGCTTCCTCTGAATAGGATTCCAGCCCTGAGTTTCCTGCTCTTGCTGAGCCTTCTGTCCACACTGACCTTTCAGCGTTCTCTGAAGCTCCTGGCTCTGGACTCTCGGCTTCAGCAGCAACTCCAGCCACAGACTGAACTCTGTGCTTTGGCTTGGAATCTCTGCCTTCTCGGTTGCTGTATCTGCTGCTTCCTTCTCCTCCAACTCTGGTTACTTCCACTCTGCTCTTTCCTCTGCTCACTTCCTGCCCTTTTGACTTCTGTGACGCAGGTTTAAAAAGGTGCTTTCTAGCTACCACGCCCTGTTCTCTGCACGTGTACTTGCTATCTGGGCTTAAACCTGCCCCCACGTTAAGGTTTGGGCAGGGCTCAACCTCTGCTACAACGTGCTTCTCTGGTTTGTTTACAGTTTGAGCTCTATGGAAACCCTGGCTTTCCTCAGTCTTAAAGGTATAGTCCCCATTTTACTCTATCTCCATCTGTTCAGTACAGCTGACATTGTCACAGCCTCTAATATGCTATCCACAGATGCATTATGGGCCACTTTAAAATACTATCATTGAACGTTAAGGGCATTAACAATCCAATAAAACACAAGATTGTGCTATATGGATGCAAGCAAAATGCTGATATTTTATATTTACAAGAAACACATCTAATCACTACTGAATACCAAAAATTAGGCTCTAACCTTTTCACTCTGCTTGCTTATCCGGCTGCTAATAGAAAGAGGAATGTGGTTGCTATTCTTGCTCGTAAATCATTAGCCCCAGTTGTCCTACAAACTAGGTCCGATTTGTAAGGGCGGTGGGTCACAGTGGTAATTAAAATTGGGGATATTACATTGTCTCTGATCAATAGTTTATGCCCCCAATCTACATGATCCAGAATTTTATCGTTCTGTGGCAACCCATAGTCCTGGGAGGAGATTTTAATTTGGTTCTGGACCCTCTTGTGGACAGACGGTCTTCCCGGATTATTAGACCCCCTAAGGCCCACGCTGCACTCAAGGCCCTGATGAAGGATACTGGTATGGTAGATATATAGCAACTTCAGCATCCAATGGATAGAGAAGTCACCTTTTTTTCACAACCCCATAGTAATCAATCTTGAATTGATTACCGTCTAGTCTCCAAAACTTTGATTCCATTGATTATAGAGTCTGAAATACATACAGCTCATATTTCAGATAATTTAGCCATTTCCCTCTGTCCATTACGAGATGATTGATATCTCTTCAAGGAACTGGCGATTCGATAGATTCCTTCTTGCTAATCCTGACTTCTGTGAGACTATTCGGGTAGCTATCTCAGATTATTTCCAGTTTAATCACACTGAGGCATTTAAAGCTTCAATAAGAGCCACTATCACTAGTTTTGCAATTCGAGCCTCCCAACAGTGCAAAGTTGAGCTCTTGGCACTAGATAAACAGATTAAAGCTGGAGAACACTTGTTCTTCTGACAAGCTGATCCTACTGTTCTGCTCCGATTACAGCATCTCCATTTTTGGTATAACAATTAACTTACTTCTGAAGCCTTGCAGATTAACCTCGGACTTCCGTTCGGTGGCTCAAGCACTCATCCTCCCTCATCTAGACTATTCCAACATCATCCTTCATGGTATGCCAAAGCACACCCTCCAGCCACTGCAACTCACCATGAACACGGCTGCCCGGACAATCCTATCCACATTCAGACACGACCACATCACTCCCATTCTAATTCAGCTTCACTGGCTCCCCATAGCTAGTCGCCTGACCTACAAAACAATGATACTCACTTTCAAGGCCATGCATACAATGTCGGCAACCTCACTATCAGAACTGATACAAAGGGCGCCAGAGACCAGGACGAGGAGAACGTGCTCGGTCAACTCTCTCATAACCCCATCAACACTAAGGACCTGTACCCAGTCAACTCCCTGTTTGCACCAACACAATGGAATGCCCTACCCTCAACCATACGTGCTATCCCGGACCTAACAACCTTTAGGAAGGCACTGAAGACTCATCTCTTCCAACTGACGTACAACTGCCTACCCGAGGCCAGCTACACAAATGCAGACAAGGAAGGACTCATGACATAAATACACAGAGGAAAACAGCAAACGGCGCACAACAATGAATATGTGCCATAATATGAGACTGGTATCCCTTCTCACCACGCTCACCTTGCTCTACCCCGTCTCACCTCACCCCTGAGTTACCCTTTTCTCACCCTTGTGCTACCCATTTTATACCTGTTAGAGTGTTATAATTAGACATGTTTGTACCCAAAAGGGCTGTAGTTTATACCCTCTAAAGTTGTTAGGATTAGACATGCTTGTACCCATTAAGGTTGTATTACTGTAGATTGCAAGTTCGTAGATTGTAAGATCGGAAGAGCAGGGAATGCTCCTATTGTAAACTGCGCTGATTTTAAATAGCGCGGTATATAAAACCAAATAAATAAATAAATACTTCAGGCCCATCAAGGTCGTTATTATACTGAAAGTAATAAAGTTGGTCAGCTATTAGCCAACTCTCTAAGGGCCCGGAAAGAGGCTTCAAGGATTGCATCATTATGGGATGAACAAACACAAAGATTACACAGGTACACTACCAAAAAACTGCCTCCAGTTTTGCAACTTATTCCTATAGATTTTGGGGTGCTGAATCCAGGAAAAATAGCCAAAATGTTCCATCACGTCACGTTTTCTTGCAAAATTAGATTTCTTACCCATATAAGGAATGTTCACATAATTTCTTTTTAGCCGACTGCAGTTTATTTTCTTGGCCCAAAATAGAGGTTGTAATGGTTAACTAACTAGAAACACTCCCTCATGATATTTTAGAGTGTTTTGTATTCATTTTATACATTAACAGGACAATTGGGAGGTGGGGGGCTAAATCCAGTACTCGCGCTGGCGCATGTTCTTTCCTGTTCGCCTCGCCTCGCCTCGTTCGCTCGCTCAAACACGGTGGTTGCGACATGAACGTTCCTGTCAAATTTCAGTTTCTTGCAAGTTCATTTTTACCTTTTGTTTGCTCAGTCGTAATCCAGCTTTATTCCAAAGTGGTTCACTACAGTTGTAGTTTGCAGTGCTGTGTATTTGTGATGGCTCACAGAGCCAGAGGTTGCATCAACTCTCCGGACAGTTTTTGTTTTATTTGTGGGGAATATACCGTGAAAAAGCGGCAGAGGAACATTTCTGCATTTATTAAAAAAGTATATTTCGCCTATTTCGGTTTGAAGTTAGGCGATCAAGACAAACCGTGGGCTCCTCACAAAGTGTGCAAGACATGTGAGGAAGATCTACGCTTATGGATGAAAGGTAAAAAACAAGCATTTCGTTTCGGAATACCTATGATGTGGCGTGAACAAAGAGACCACAGCAGTGACTGCTATTTTTGCTCTTGCATTGTGAAGGGATACAACTTAAAAAATAAGAACGTAATAAGTTACCCCAACCTTCCCTCAGCAATTAGGCCTATGCCTCATAGCAACGAAGTACCTGTGCCTGAACCACCAAAATCTTTGGATCATATTTGTGTGGACGGTTCTGATCATGATGAGACTCATCAGATGGCTTTTCCCGATGAGTCCAGTACTTCCGAGTTTGAAACTGAACCAGATCCGAAACCTGAACTTTTCTCTCAAGCTGAATTGAATGATTTAGTCCGGGATTTAGGACTCCCAAAAGATGCTGCCCAACTGCTAGGTTCTCGGCTTAAACAGAAAAATCTATTGTCACCAGGAACAACTTTTTATTGGTACCGCAACCGCGAGACACAATTTTTGAAGTATTTCAGCAAAGAGGAAGATTTGGTATTTTGCAACGATATATACGGAGTGATGGAAAAGTTTAAACTCAAGTATGATCCTGCTGAATGGCGGCTGTTCATTGATTCGTCAAAAGACAGCATAAAAGGTGTTGTTCTCTTCATAATGGCAACACATTCGCTTCAGTTCCTATTGCTCACTCTGTTATTCTCCAAGAAAAATACGAGAATTTGGCCCTGATTCTTCAGAAGATTCGTTATGATGAGCATAAGTGGATGATTTGTGGAGACCTTAAAATTCTATCCATGCTATTAGGGCAGCAATCCGGTTTCACCAAATATCCCTGCTTCCTTTGCTTGTGGGATAGCCGGGCCCGCGACCTACACTGGGGGAAAAAAGACTGGCCAATTCGGGAGTATTTGAGACCCGGTGAGAAAAATGTTCTTCATGAGAGCTTGGTACCTCGTGATAAAATTCTATTACCACCTCTCCACATTAAGTTGGGTCTCATTAAGCAATTCATCAAGTCCCTTCCAAAAGATGGTGAGTGCTTTCGGTACCTTTGCTCAAAGTTCCCCTGACTTTCTGAAGCAAAGCTAAAGGAAGGAGTGTTTGTTGGCCCTGATATAAGGAAACTCATTTCAGATGGAGCATTCGCTGAAACGATGTCTGAGAAGGAAAAAGAAGCCTGGGATTCCTTCAAGGATGTTGTTCTCAAATTCTTGGGGAACAGGCGGGATGAGAACTATAAGGATATTGTTGCCAGGATGCTCAATGCCTTCAAAGAACAAGGCTGTAACATGAGCCTGAAAGTCCATTTCTTGCACTCCCATGTGAACTACTTTCCCGAAAACTTGGGGGCGTACAGTGAAGAACAAGGTGAAAGGTTTCACCAGGACATCAAGGACGCAGAGAGAAGGTACCAAAGAAGATGGAACACCACTATGATGGCTGATTTCTGCTGGTTGCTGCTGCGGGAAACCCCAGATGAAAAATACGCCAAGCAGCGCACCAAGAGAAGCATTCGGGGGAAGAAACGGGCCCACCAGGAGATTGATTGACCCAAGAATGACTTTAAAATCTAAACTGTGTTGACAAATATCGTGTTTTTACTAAACTTTGAAATAAAAATTTGCTAGTTATTACCACAGTGTCGGATCTCATTTATTAGAATTTTATTTTCACACCATCGGGTGTTTGTCTTCATGTATTGCAATGGTGCGGTTTGCGTTTTCTATTCTTACATACATACCTGTACAACATTTTTTGCACATTTCTTTGCTTTGCTTTGTGTCTAACCTCGCTCTTATATGCTCAATGTTTGTGCACATGTATGTGGCTGTTTTAAGTGCAGACAATTTTGCTACCATCACAGTGTGTTTTGTTGACATTACTCTATTCTTATGTGCTGCCTTGTTACAATTTTCTTTATTCTTATTTGAATAACTACTAAACAATTAGTATAAAGAATTCATCCAAGAAACTTTTATCTCGATCGCACTCAATCTGAAACGTTCACCTCAAACTGCTAACCCAATGTAGCAAAAAATCTGTACGTGATGGAGCAAATTGGTTACCAGATTTGGATTCAGCGCACCAAAAAACGTAAAAATCAATCGAAACATTAGAGGCAGTTTAAAAAAAATTTTTTTTAGTGTACCTGTGTTATTAGTCAAGGATGGTGAAATCGTTGAAGCCTTCCATACCTTTTATAGACATCTGTATGCGTCCGAGGCGCCTTTGAGAAACTGGTGGCTACCATTCAGTGTCCTACTCTGTCGGCTGAGATGGCTTCCAGATTAGATGAACCAATTCAAATGGAGGAGATACATCAGGCAATCAATATCTTAGTTAAAGGCAAGGCGGCTGGCCCAGATGGTCTTCCCATTGAGTTTTATAAGACTTTCTCAATAGATCTATCTCCCCAGCTTCAACAATACTACTAGTCTAGGAGTCTCTTACCGGGGAATTTGTCTCTGCCACAATTGTGGTCTTAGAAAAGCCAGGCAGAGATCCTCAGAAGGTGGGCAATTATCGTCCAATATCTCTGTTAAATGCAGATTACAAAATCTATGTGACTATATTAGCACAAAGATTGTCCAAGGTTATTCCTTTTTTGATCCATCTGGATCAATGTGGTTTTGTAAAGGGACATCCTATGGCAGATAATGCTAGACCACTGTGCCATGTTATAGCTGAGGCGGAGAACATGGATAACCCTCTAGTTGGGTTATCACTGGATGCTGAGAAAGCTTTTGACCGCTTGGAGTGGCCGTTACTGTCCTCTGCCCTTTGATGGTTTGGTATAGGGGAGGGCTTTATTAAAATGCTCAATGCTATGTATATGTGCCCATCTGCCTGTATTGCAGCAAATGCAACGATGTCACAAATTTTTTACTAGGTCGTGGAACCAGACAAGGTTGCCCCATCCCCCCTATTATTTAATCTTGCCCTAGAACCCTTAGCTATATTAGTTCGTCAACATTCTGAGATACAAGGGGTAGCTGTCACAGACATGGATATTAAACTCTCTGTGAATGCAGATGATTTGCTGCAATTTGTTAAGCCCCAATTGGTCTCTGTAGTATTGGATGCAATTGGCCAGTACTTTTGTCTCTCTGGATATAAGATAAATTGGTCTAAATCCATTGCCTTTCCACTCACTAGGCGGCCTTCCCGGTCAGACTTGGAGTCTTTTCCTTTTGTCTGGGAACCCAAAAAAGTTAAATATCTTGGAGACGTTATTGTTCTCCTCTTTATGAGACCCACAGGGTCAACGAGATGGCTATTCTTTCTATAATACAGGATATGACCGCTAAATGGACACCTCTTTCTTTGTCCTGGTGGGGTGGTCTAGAAACAATCAAGATGAATATTGTTCAGAAAGTCAACTATATGCTAGAAATGTTGCCCTTTAACATGCCTTTTAACTTCTATAAGAAGATAGAGAGGCTATTAGTTCAATACCTGTGGAAAAACAAACCTCCTAGAATAGCCTTAAAGAAACTGAAATGTAGCAAGCAAACAGAGGGAGTTCATTTTCCAGATTTCTGGTTTTATCACTGTGCTTTCCTTTTAAAACAGGGATCCAGATGGGTGACTGATCTCCCTATAGCTAACTGCCCAATCTGGCTTTCTGTGGAGAAAATATTAACTGCCCCCTTCCCACTATATCTGCTTCCTGATATGAGGCAATATGGCAAGTCCAACCCTTCTACATGAATTGTGGACACGCAAGAAGCTTTTCGGGTCCTAGCCCATTCTATGCAAGCAGAAAACAGACCATCTCACCAGCTTCCTTTATGGAGTAACCCTATCTTTAGGATTCAACGCCAGCCCATAGCTTAGAAACAATGGTATCTGGTCGATCAGACAATTACTGTCTGGACCCGGGTGGAAATCCTTGTCAGAGCTACAGCTTGAATTTAAGCTCCCTGCCAAACTTTATTTTCAGTGGCTTGCAATTAAAGCATTGTATAGGGAAATCAGGCCTAGATATTGACACTAGATGAGGATTGGGGACTAGTAAAAGTGGTTGAACGCTTGCATGCTTCTTCTGGGGTAGTTTCATAATTCTACCGCTTATTCCGGGAGCGTAACCAGCAACTCCAGATCGGATTGCAGAAATTATGGGAGCATGAAGTAGATGCGGCCCTTTTGCTACAGAGCTGGAATACATTTTGGGGCACACTCATCAAGGTATCAAAATCGGCTTCTCTCACTCAAACGCTATATTTCCTAGCCCATAGAGCATATATCTTATGTTCTTATCTCCCAAGTCAAATTAACTAAATGGGATGCTTCAGTTAGTAATCACTGCTGGTCCTGTCAAAGTGACATTGGTACATTCTCTCATAAGGTGTTTAGTTGCCCTAATGTTCAGATGTTCTGGATCAAGGTGTGAGAGCGAGTCCAACTAATCCTTAAGTTCCAAGTTTCGTTAACATGGAAAATTTTAATACTTCGGTCTTTGAGTGATATCCCTTCCCTAGTGAAAGAGAATCATTTCCTATTGGATTTCATGCTAAGCATGACACTGAACCTAATTGTAACCCATTGGAAGCACACCGCAGGGATTGATTGGCATATATAGTGGAATCAGATATGTCTGTATAGCAAATATGAAGAACTTTGGGATGTCCAGACGCGCTCCCTACTATCTGTTGTAATGAAATGGAAATCTTTAAATGATTATGTGGCAGTGGCACGGGTTGAGGGTTTTCTTTCTTTACTGAGATATCGTTTCTGTTGGTAAGATGTTATGTTTCGAAAATTAAACTAAAGCTATAAAAAAAAAAAAAAGAAGTCTCTTAATAGCAGTGATTGGGACTATGTCCTGATGGCTCCGCAGAAAAAAAAACTAAGGTAACCAGTTGGGAAGGTGACAAGGCACACATGCATGCGTGGAGCAATGCTCCCAAAAGCATTCCTATTGGATGCTGGGAAGTATTCCGTGCCGGGATCCGTCGATGCTAACGTCACCCATATGTGAAGGCTGCATTCCTGCTTATTCCTGGAGATAAGGCGATGCAGAGTCTTATATTTTGGATGTCCTTTGATCCCCTGAAAAATGTTCTGCACTAATGCATATTGGTAACGTAGCATCTGCAACTGATCTTCTATTAGTCAGTGAGACAGCATTGAAGTGCGATTTTCCTTCCTAGTCACTGTGTCCAGGGATCTGGGCTCCTTCCCTAGAGGGGCATAATTATAGAACTTTGGCATTTTCTAGGTCTTTAAAACTACTTCAATTACTACTGATTGATGTCACAACTGAGGCTGTGTAGGCCCCAATGCTGAATAAACCCTTGCACTTTACATCTAATCATTTAAGTAGCATCCCTATCGAGAGGGGAGTTTTCCATATTCAAATTGCAAGTCCTGGAAGATTTGGTGCACTGGGATAACAAGTTTCATTAGGTGCATTCATAGGCTGCCTGAAAGAGTTAGAGTTAAGGTCCTGCAAATTTCATGGCATCTCAGAAGTGTCCTGACTAGCTTTGGCAGAAATTTGGGATAAGAAACATCCTCAACTTGAGATGTGTTTACATCGGTGATGTCCTCCCTATCATAAAGTAATTGTTTATTTATAATTATAAATATATATATTTTTTTTTTTTAAATAAAATTTAAAGTCCACTCATCTAAACATTCTCAGAGGCTTACAAAAACACATCTGAAACATGGCACTAATACACAAACAATAAAATCACAGCTATTGCTCCAGAAGGCTGACCACATCCCTCTGGTCCTCTGCAAAACATGATTGGTTCCCTGAGAAATGCAGTGAGGGCTCATATTGAAGATATAGTTCTGGAGGTATATATAGCTCTGAGCCACCAGGTGAAGGGGAAGGAGGAGGGGCTCCTGAAGACCAAAGAGCACGGATATCTGCTATAAGAAATTTTGCATTAACTGGAACAAAGCAGAGGCACTACTGTATCCCAAGGTAGATGGAGCTGCTGCCTGCGTCTTTAGAGCTGGAATTACCCGTGAGGAGAAAGCCTCATCCATTTGTCCTAAGGATGGCAGCACAGAAAGCGTAGTTACTCATCTGTAACAGGCGTTCTCCAGGGAAAGCAGGAATCAGTCCTCACATAATGGGGTGACGTTGGCACCGATGGAACCCATGCGGAGCATTTCCCCAGCCTTCCCACCCAAGGGTGCCATCTTGCTCAGTCAGATGACATAGCTAGGACGGCAGTAAAAACTAAAACAAGATAGGGAGACAACTCCCAGGGGAGGACTGATTCCTGCTGTCCCTGGAGAACACCTGTTACATGTCAGTAACTATGCTTTCTCCAGGAACAAGCAGAAAGTCAGTCCTCGCATATGGGACTCCCTAGCTCCATGCTGCTGAGTACCGAACCATGACAGCACCAATGGTGACCACACGAGTAGCCGTGAGTTGCAGAAGGTGAATCCCCACTGAGAGACTTTGCAAGACTCTAGTGTCCAGCGACACTATTACTCCAGTAGCCTGAACACAGAAGGGTCAGAGGGAAAGAGATGTCTACACCCTGAGGATATTACTGCCTGCAGTAATGAGCGGCGCCCACCTCCGTGGCCATCGCCTAACATGATGCGCTGTGATCCAGTGCTCGAGGGAGAAGCCAGCTCACTAATAGGCAGGGGCAATACAGTCCGCCACCCAAGTGGACAGAGTTTGCTTAGTTACGGGGAGCCCCAGTCTGCTGGGGTCATAAGACACGAAAAGCTGAGGAGCTTTTCGATGGCCTGAGTCTGCTGTAAGTAGAAGGACAGGGCCCATTTGCAATCTAGTGTATGAAGCACTATTTCCTCTCTGCCGATGTGAGGCCTCGGGAAGAAGGTGGGAAGGACCACCTCTTGGTTGAGACGGAAAGGAGACATCACCTTTGGGAAGAATTTGGGATGTGTCTTGTAGAACCTTGTATATGGTGGATCTGCCACCAGGGCCTGGAGTTCACTCACTCTTCGAGTGGACGTGAGGGCCACCAGAAAGGCCACTTTCCAAGACACAGTGGTCAGGGACTCGAACGGCGGTTTGGTGAGCTGGGAGAGCACCACGTTGAGGTCCCACTCTGCCGCTGGAGGGCGGAGAGGGAGCTTGGATAACAGGAGGCTTCAGAAGAACCTGGAGACCAGGGGCTGGCTTGAGAGGAGTTCTCCTTCGATAGGGTGGTAGTGAGCGGCTATGTACAGATTTCAGCCTGGTGTGCAACAGTGCAGTAGGTACTGAAGTACTAGATGTACATGGCAGGAGAAGGGATTCTCCTCCCTTTCAGCACACCAGGCAGAGAACCTTCTCCACTTAAAGGCATAAGCCCGTCTGGTGGAGGGTTTCCAGGAGGCTGGTAGGATCTCCTCGACTTCTGCTGGAAGACTGAAAGGGGCCAATGCTACCCTTTCAGCAGCCATTCTATTAGCATTAACAACTCTTAACTGGGGTGCAGGAAGGAGCCCTCCTCCTGGGACAGGAGGACCGGGGCTCGGCCCAGAGGGGATAGGAGTGCCACCGACAGGGAAAGCAGCAGAGGGAACCAAGATTGCCTGGGTCACCTGGGGGCAATCAGTATAACTGACACCCTTTCAAGCTGGACATTGAAGAGGGTCCTGGTGACGGGGGGCGGGTGTCAGTGGGGACGCATAGAGTAGGCCCTTGGACCATGAAATCAGGAAGGCATCTGCCGCCACTCTCTCTGGATGCAGCTGACGGGAGCAGAAGCAGGGTAGCTGCGTGTTGTCCGCAAAGGTGAATAGGTCCATCACAGGCCTGCCCCAGTGGTAGAAGTGCTGTTGTGCCACATGTGTGGGCAAAGAACTCTGTTCAGCCTGTCTGCAAGGCAATTATCCTGCCTGGGAGTTACACCGCTCACAGAAGCATGCGGATGCGTGCTGCGAAGAAGAGGAGGGGCACCATCTCCTGCCAGAGGGAGTATGAACCTGTACCCCCCCCCCCCCCCCCGTTTGTTGATATAAAACTTGGCATCCTGGTTGTCCATCGGGATCAGCACAGGTCTGTGCCGCAGGCGTGTCGGAACACTCATAGGCCAAGAAGATTGCCTTGAACTCTAGGAGGTTGATCTATAGGAGTGACTCCTCCTCAGACCAGCTGCCCTGTGTGCTGTGGTCTCCGCAATGTGCCCCCTCCAACCCAGAAGGGAGGCGTCTATGGTCAGGGTCCTCTGCAGCGCAGGTGCCCGGAAGGGCATTCCCGCTTGGAGATGGCACAAGTTTTGCCACCAGTTGAGGGACTCTGCCAGTTGGTGGATAACCCTGACTCAGTCTCGTAGCCTGCCCGTGGCATGAGTCCACTGTGAGCGTAGGCACCACTGGGTTGTCTGCATGTCTAAGAGGGTTGAGGACATGACATGGACAGTCCGAGTCATATGGCTTTGTAGGAGAAGGAGGAGACAAGCCGGCACCAACCGGCAGCGTTGTACCTCTCCTGCCAGTTGCCTGAGGTGTTCCGCCCTCTCTCTTGGGAGGACAGTCTGACTTATAACATGTCCAACTGAGCACCTATGAACTCCAGGCTTTGGGGTAGTTGATGATGAACCCCAGGTGCTGCAGAAGGAAGGAGGGTTACATGCTCTGCGGCCTGACTGACCTCTGAGGCTATACAGCCCCTGATGAGCCAGTTGTCCAGGCAGGGGAAGACAAAAGCCCCTTGTAGGTGCAGGTAGGCAGCTACCACCGCCAGATATTTGGTAAAGACCCTTGGCAAGGAGGCCAGGCTGAAGGGTAGCACCCTGTACTGGTAGTGCCCTCCTCCCACTACTCCCAAACTATAGGTACTGCCTGTGGGAGTAGTGGATCAGGATGTGAGTATATGCATCCTTTAGGTCCAAGGAGCCAATCTCCCTGGTGGAGGTAAGGCAGCAGTGTTCCAAGGGAGAGTATCTTGAACTTCTCCCTCACCAGAAACTTGTCTAAGTTTCTCAGGTCTAGTATGGACCTGAGGCCCCCAGTTCTCTTTGGGACAAGGAAGTATCTGGAGTAGAAGCCTTTTCCCCATAGATGTTTGGGTACAGGCTCCTCTGCGTTATCTCTGAGCAGACCTGTGAGCTCTGAGAGTAGAAGGGTCTAGTGAAGGAGAGGTTGCACTGGCTCTCGTGGAAAGAATCAGAGTAGTACCTGCTTTAGGTGGAGGAGGCATCATTCCGTTACCACCTGCAGTACCCACTGGTCTGAGGTGACACTGGCCTATCTGTGGGCGAAGAGTGCCAGGCAGCCCCCTGTGGGCTGGTGAAGGTTTCCCGGGGGAAGGGAGGCCCTGCCCCGGGAGTCAAAAGCTCCCTCCGGGCTGGACGGGAGCTGGGGCCTGGGTCTTCTGTGCCTTTGGCTTCTGAGCTTCATTGCTTTGTCTTTTAGGGTGAGAACCCTGTTGTTGGCCTGAGAAGAGCTGGTAGTGGTGACTCTGATGAAAGGACCCCTTTTTCCTCGGGAACAGGGTTCTTTTTCCCCAATGGTTTCTTACGGGGAAAGGATGAGGTCTTTTTGGAGAGCCTCTGTTGAGTCACCATGTCGACCTCGATCTCAGCTGCCTTGTCGGCCATAGGCTTGCCGAACAGGTTCTCCCCCGTGGAGGGGAGGTTGAACAGCTTGTCTTGGGCCCATTGCTTGAGGTCTGAAGCCTGCAGCCATGCTTGGCATCGGGTGCCAATGCCAGCCACTGCTACCTGAGCAGCTGACTCAAAGCCATCATAGGCTGCCCAGGAAAGGAACTCAGTGCAGTCCTTGATCCTGGAGGTCAGGGACTGGAACCATTGGAGGGGTTCCCCGGTAAGCCCTGATGAAAACCTGGACAACTCCTGGATTAGGGCCTTTAGGTATATGCCTATGTACAGTTCATAGGCTTGATTCCGGCAATTCAGCATGAAGCTCTGGTAACACTTGCGCCCAAGGGCATCGAGGGCTCTAGCATCCCTTCCAGGAGGGACTGAAGAGTGAGTCTTCTGGCTCTTAATTTCTGCATGGTCGACTCGACAACCATGGAGTTGGGGCTTGTGGAACTCAGGGCCCTTCCGAACACGGTAGATGGTGTTGAGGCGCCGGCTCATCACCGGCACTGAGGCCGGTGTCTCCCACATTCTAAGTAGCAGCTGCTCGAGGATCGGCTGCACAGGCACCGTGAGAGTCTCCTTGGGTGGAGACTCATACTGGAGAATCTCCAGTTCCTCAGTGTGCGGATCTTCCTCCGCCTCGGTTTGCACAGAGAGGGCTCTGGCCATATCCTTGACAAAATCATGGAAGACCACATCTTCCGGAGGAGAATGGCGCCGGGGGCGACAAGTCCGAGGGAATATCTCGGTGTTGCTTGGTTTCCAGGGATGCCTCGTTGCCGGTCTCCCACTCGGATTCGAGTGGTGACAATGAGTCCGAGGCCCTGCGACTCATAACGCTGAGGCTGGGATCGAGTGGCTGGTGGCCTTAGGAGGACCTGGGGTCCGAGTTGCAGAAACTGGCCGGGGAGGATTGGATGCCCGAGGAATGGTGCCGAGGGCTTACCCGAGGCTGATAGTGCTCGACTCGATGACCGGGGACTCCCCTGCAGTCGGGGGCCCAGTCATCGGGGCAGATGATGCAGATAATCCAGCCATCATTACCTGCTGCAGGGCCAGGATAGCAATGATATTCTACTCCAAGGCCACCATTCTGGTTTCCAAGCCAGAAGGCTCCACAGCTTTCACAACACAGGGACTGAGGACCTCTTGCCTGCCACCGGCACTCTCGTGAGTGCGTCCTCGACGAGGACTACAGTCTTGAGGAAGCTCACACAGTCTCTGCCGGCTGAGAAATTCTTCTTGAGGACCTTGTTAGGGCATTCCTCAGAGCCACCAGAGTCCCTCCGGGCGGTTTTACCGGGTTTCTCTGTTGCAATCTCGGAGGACTTCGAGGATTTTTTCTTCTTTCTCTCAGGGTCTGAGGTCTTCTTATTTTTATTTATTTATTTTATTTATAAATTTCTTCTATACCGCCCCTTCCAGAGATCAAGGGCAGTTTACATGGAACAGTTAACAACTTTGTATACTTCAGTATACTTTACATAGAACAGTGTTTAAACTATGTACAGGTAAGATTACATGGAACATTAACTGAACTAAATCTTCTTGGAGGAGCCGCCACCGCAGGACTCCAAGGATGCTCGGGCCTCATGGGAAATGCTGCACTTGGAGCTCGGCGTCAGGGAGGCCGGTGCAGAGTTGGGCCTGGGGAACACTTTTTCCTGCAACTCCGACCTCTTTTTTATTGGTTTTTAGGCGTCATGGCCTGGCACAAGTCGCAGAAGGTGCTGTCATGGTCTGGGCCCAGGCAGTAGTCATGGGTGTCGGTGACTGACATGGTTTGACTGAAGCGGTCACATTTTTTGAACTCACCAGGGTCATGGTGAAGGAAAACCCATAGGGGGGTCGATGACACCCAGGCGAAAAAGGGCATGAATGCTGGCTGAGGTGAGCTTCGATCAAAAAAGACAAAAGGAGCCGAGAACAGCACCAGCAATGGCGCCGGCTCAAGGCTGGAAGAGGAAGCGGTACGCAAACCGGGAAACTATTTTAAGGATAATTAGCAAGGAATTTTTCCAGGTAAACAGGACAGACATCCGTTGCGCTCTGTGGAAATAGGAGACTGAGCAAGAGGGCATTCTTGGGCGAGAAAGGGACGACACATGCATGATAACATGTCCCAAAGGTATTCTTTGAAAGCTGGGGAAATTCTGCATGCAGGCTCCATCAGCACCACCCCATTTGTGAGAACTGACTTCCTGCATGTTCCTGGAGAATTGGTTGCATCCATTTTTGTCTTATGAGAAGCTGAAGCTGCAGACAGGGCTGCTTCCTTTCGGGAATATTTTTCTTTCTGGGGGGGGGGTCCTTGCCATCCTTTTTAGTGAGCTCTTACCCTTTAAGAAGTGTTGGAGTGGCTACAGGGGGACAGCTGTCATAGTAGGGTGTAGAAAAGAGGCACAGCTGCCTACCTTAAGTTTTTTTGCCTCAGGTGATAACAAGGACTACAGTACTTGGTTCTTGGGAGGTTTTACTCTCTTAGTCACTCCTGCGAGTATCAGTTAGGGTTCCTGAGGAGATTTTTAATTGTCCCAGAAAAGTTATTGTCCGCCGCGGGAGCAGACAGAAAGGCACTTTTCAGTGGCTCTATCACTGTATGAGAAAAACTGATAATTTTTAAAATTTTTACTTCCCATCAGTTTTCTCTGTGAAGAGTAAAGTTGTATGTCCAGAGAGTTGTATATGGAAGCTGTTGCATATGCTCAGAGGAACTCCCAAAGCTCTCCTGGGCATGACTGAAGACCACAAGTCCAGATTCAGGCAACGAGGATATCATCACCAAAGTGTGGATCCATTCCCACCTTGTCCAAAGAAAATGGGTATGCTGATGTCTATGACGTATTCAAGGTTGCATCCTTATATTAATATGAAGGCACAATGAAAATGTGTCAATGCAGCTTTTCTCACAAAATAATTTACCACTATAAAACAATGTAAATATACTTTGGTTCCACAGAAGGCCAAAAAAAATTAAAATCTGCTTACCACTGTCCTGCTTTAAAAGTAAAATCACTATTTGCAACATCCAAGCGTACACTCCTCACTGTTTCTGACTCATTGCTGACCTGGCACACTTTGGCAGGAGAAATAATCTAGAGCAAAAGCAAGAGAAAGTGTAGTTACTCACCTGTAACAGATGTTCTCCAGGGACAGCAGGAATCAGTCCTCACTTATGGGTGACGTTGGCACCGACGGAACCCGCGCGGAGCAATTCCCCAGCTTTCAAAGAAAGCCTTTGGAATTAAGGTTAAGGTTTAATCATTTGATAAAAAACGCCTTTCTATATCAATCAAGGCGGTGTACAATAATAAAATACATAAAAATTTGGCCGAAGCCGGTAAAAAGAAAGGAAATGTACAAAATTATAAAGGACAGAAAAAGAAAAAGATAATAGAGACAGGACGAGATACAAAAGGCAAATCTAATATACAAAAAAAAAAAAAAGGGTAAACTCATACAAAAGGAGAAGGGACATTAAATGCTAGGGAGAACAGATGGGTCTTGAGGTTTTGTTTGAAAGTGACATATTGTGGTTCCAGACGGAGAGAAGAGGGGAGAGAGTTCCAAAGAGCAGGACCAGCAAAATAAAAAGCAGAAAGACGGGTGAGCTGCAAGTGGGCACGGGAAGGGGAAGGAAGGGCAAGACGGTTGAGGTGGAAAGAGCGGGGTGTATACCTAGGAGAATGAAAGGAGAGGAGATCAATCAGATACGATGGGGTGCTAGTGTGGTAAACTTTATGTAACAGGTCAGGAGCTTAAATTGAGAACGAAATGAAATAGGTAACCAGTGAAGACGGAAGAGTAAAGGAGTGACATGATCCCGGAGAGTGGAATGTGTGACAAGGCGTGCAGCATTATTCTGTATTCTTTGAAGTCTGGTTACCTGATTTTTAGGGAGACCAAGGAACAATGAATTGGAGAAGTCTACCCGTGACATAACTAAAGATAATACAAGTGTGGTCAGGGCTGAAGGAGAGAGAAAAGGGCGAACTGAACTAATTTGACGAAGAAAAAAGAAAGAAGTTTTAGTGATATGGGAAACATGAGTGTGAAAAGAAAGATCGGAATCAAAGTGGACACCTAGGTACCGAAAGGTGGAGACTAGTGGGACCGGAGAATCAGAGAAAGAAGGGGCTAAAGAGGGGGAAGGACCACCACAGGTGAACCAAATGGCAAGAGTCTTAGTAAGATTTAAGTGAAGACAGTTAGTGGTGAGCCAGTTTGCAACAGATGAAAGACAAGAATTCAGTGGGGCAAGATCGGGACAAGAAGGAGAGGTATGATGAAGTAGGAGAATGTCATCGGCGTAAAAGAAAGCTGAGATACCTGACTGCTGTATGAGAAGAGCAAGAGGGGCCAGAAAGAGGTTGAAAAGAGAGGGGCAAGAACGGAACCCTGTGGGACCCCGCAGGAAAGGTGCTGTGAATCAGAAGAAGGGAGGGCAGGTGAGGAAGAAAGAACTGACCAGGAACGGGAAGAAAGGAAAGAGTGAAACCAGTGATGGACCGTACTACAGAGAACGGCTTCCCGAAGACGGTGAAGAAGAAGAAAGTGATCAACCAGGTCGAAAGCAGCTGAAAGATCCAAAGCTACCGCTACCGAAATATCACCACGATCGTGAGCTACATGCAGTGCATTGGTGAAAGCTAAGAGAACAGTATCGACACTATGCCCAGGACGGAAACCAGATTGATGGGGGTGAAGAAAGTTGGTAGAATCCAGGTGATGGGAAAGTTGAGCAAAAACAAATTTCTCCAGAAGTTTAGACAAAAAAGGAAGGTTGGAAACGGGACGATAATTATTTTATTTATTTATTTATTTAGTGTACACTTGTATCCCGCTACTTCCAGCGATCAGCAGCGGCTTTCTATACATAGTGGTGCGGCTGTACAGGCCGGATTTGGAACATACAGTGTGATTTCAGGGGTGGGTAAAAAGCATCAAACGGTCACATATTTACATTTGATTGTATCAGAGGAGACTTTACATATATACATTTGATTGTTAGAAGGAAGTGAAGGATCAAGAGAGGGATTATTCAAGATAGGGCGAACCAACGCGTGCTTCCAAGAACTAGGAAAGATCCCTGTGGAAAGGCTGGAGTTAAACATAGCAAGAATATAAGGGAAGACGCCCAGAGAGGGAGTGATAAGCCAAGAGGAAGGGATAGGATCAAGCGGGCAAGAGGTCTTCCTAGAGGAGGAAAGAAGGTGATGAAGTTTGGGTGCAGTGATAAGAGAGAAGGTAGCCCAGAAGTGAGAGAGTTGGGAGACAGGCGGAGGCGAGGGAACAGGGGGGGGGGGAGTAATAGGAGCAGGGCATGAAGGTAGTGAGTCTCTCAATGGGATTGCTGCCATGCATGCGTGGTCTTCTTCCCGCCCAAGGGTGCCATCTTGCTCAGTCAAGTCCCTTAGCTCGAGCCCTACCAAGCAGATGGTAAGGGAAGGATAAAAATCCAGCAACTCATCAGGGGAGGTGGGGGGGGGGTAGTGAGGACTGATTCCCGCTGTCCCTGGAGAACACCTGTTACAGGTGAGTAACTACGCTTTCTCCAGGAACAAGCAGGGAGTCAGTCCTCACTTATTGGACTCCCCAGCTACAGGCTACCGAACCTGTAACCAAAAACACCTCCGTGAGGTCGTAAGCAATAGCCGATGCCCGAAGGAGCCCGAGTCCTCGGGTCCCGGGGCGAAACCCTCGGTAGCCATCAAGAAGGGTTGGAAGGTAGGAGTGGCTTATACCCTGAACAGATTATGGAGTACAGCCTGCCCGAAGGTGCTGCCCGGCGGGACTCCCTCTCCAGGCAGTAGTGCGAGGCAAAAGTGTTCACCGAAGCCCAGGTCGCAGCCCGGCAGATGTCTAGCAGAGGCACTGAGTGCAGCGATGCTACCAAAGCTGCCTTTGGCTTGGACGCCGTGTGCGGTGACTCACCGATGCAGCGGGGTGCCCACCTTCGCATGAGCGAAGGCAATGCAGTCTGCCACCCAGATGGAGAGGGTGCATTTTGCTTGCCCCAAGCGATTGGGATCATAGGTCACGAAGAGCCAGCCAGACTTGTGATGAAGCTAGGTGCGCTGCAGATAGAAGGTGAGAGTCCTCTTGCAGTCGAGTGTATGCAAAACTGCCGACATGTGATCGGCATAGGGTCTCGGGAAGAAGGTCGGCAAGACTATCTCCTGATTGAGATGAAAATCCGAGACAACCTTCGGCAGGAACTTGGGGTGGGTACGGAGGACCACCTGTTCCTATATAACCTGGTGTAAGGGGCTTCTGCCATGAAAGCTTGGAGCTCACAGACTCGGCAGGCTGAGGTCAAAACTACCAGGAAGACCATCTTCCAGGATAGATGCCGAAGCGAGCATGTCGCCATCGGCTCGAAGGGTGAATGCGTAAGCTGCATGAACACTACGTTCAGGTCCCACTCTGTCAGAGGAGGCCGGATGGGAGGCTTGGACAGCAAGAGGCCCCGTTTGAAGCGGGAGACCAAGGGCTGCTCCAAGAAGGGTTTACTCTCTACGGGGAGGTGGTTCGCTGAGATGGCGCTCATATGTACCCTGACAGAGTTTAACTTCAGCCCCTCCTTTGAAAGATGGAGAAGGTACTGGAGGACCCACCGAGTGGGACACGAGAAAGGGTCGATCTGGAGCTCGGAGCACCAAACCGAGAGGCGTCGCCACTTGAAGGTGTAAGCTTGTTTCGTTGAGTCCTTCCTCAACGCAAGGAGGACCTCCTCGACCTTTTCCGGGAGGTCTAGTGTGGTTACAGAGACCTGTTCAGCCACCAGGCTGCAAGGGGCAATGCGGCCAGGTTTGGGTGTAGCACCCACCCCTCCAGGAGAACGGGAGGCTCCGGACGCGAGCCAGAGCAGGAGTGGGAACCACGGTTGCCGAGGCCATGAGGGAGCGACGAGTATCATCGACACTCATTCCTGCTGAGCTTTGTGGAGGGTCCTTGCAATGAGAGGAGTGGGAGGAAGCATGTAGAGAAGCCTGGAGGTCCAGCTCAAGAGGAATGCATCCTGCGCCTCCCTGCTCGGGTGCAGGACCTGACCGCAGAAGCGGGGAAGCTGTGTGTTCACCGGGCTGGTCCACGGGCTGGTCCCCCACCGATAGAACAGCAAGTTGGTCACCTCAGGGTCCAGCCGCCATTCTTGAGGGTGGAGGATCCTGCTGAGTTTGCCTGCAAGGACATTCTCGTGGCCCGGGAGGTAGACCGCTCATAGGAAGGCAAAGGATCAGAGGAGGACCGCTTCCCGGCAGAGGACGTGTGATCCTGTGCCCCGCTCCTTGCTGATGTAGAACATCGCCATTCAATTGTCGGTCTGCACGAGCACCAACTTTCCTTGGAGATGGTTCTCAGGGCCCACCGGACCGCCCGAAGCTCGAGCAAGTTTATCTGTTTTTGAGACTCTTCGGGTGACCATCGCCCTTGCGTGCACAGTGCACAGCAGTGGGCTCCCCACCCCAGCAGGGAAGCGTCCGTTGTCAGCACTAGTTCGTGCTGCTGGGTCTGGAAGAGCAGCCCCTGGTGAAAGTTGCGGGGGTCCTGCCACCAGTCTAAGGACCTGCGAATGTTGTGGGAGACCCGAATGGGGTCTTTGAGGTGACTGGAGGCCAGGCTCCACAGAGTGCTAAGGCACCACTGGGCCGTCCGCATGTGCATGCGGGCGGGTGGAACCACATGGACGGTGGAGGCCATGTGCCCCAGGAGGCGCAGCATAGTCTGCGCCGTGACCCGAGTGTTGCTTTGGACCTGGGTCGCCAATGCTCGAAGGCGAGCCGTGCGTTCTGCTGGCAGAAAGGCAATCACCCGCTGAGTGTCGAGGCGTGCGCTGATAAACTCCAAGGCTTGTACCGGTTCAAGGTGGGGCTTGGGGTAGTTGATCAAGAACCCCAGGTGTTCGAGGAGGAAGATAATGCAAGATGCCACCAGGCGGGCTTCCCCGGCCGAGGGCCCCGTGACGAGCCAGTAGTCGAGGTAAGGGAAGACCGGTATGCCCTGCCGTCTGAGTGAGGAGGCGGCCGCGGAGAGGCACTTTGTGAAGACCTGCGGAGCGGATGTGAGTCCAAAAGGGAGCACCCTATATTGGTAATGCTCCCCTTGCACCATGAAGCGCAGGAACTGCCTTTGCTGGGGGTGAATCAAAATGTGGGCATAAACGTCCCTGAGATCCAAGGAGCATAGCCAGTCGCCCTGCTGGAAAACGGGCAGCAGGACACCAAGTGATAGCATTTTGAACTTCTCCTGCACCAGAAACTTGTTTAGCTTTCGGAGAATGAGGATGGGCCATAGGCCCCCCGTCTTCTTCAGAATGAGGAAGTACCGGGAATAGAAGCCCCAACCTTGTAGGTGTGTCGGTACCCGCTCGACTGCTCGCTGGGCGAGGAGGTTGTTTAACTCCCGCTGTAGGAAGGTCTGGTGCGCAGGGAGTCGAGAAGGTTCCGCTAGGGAAAAGGAAGGAGGAAGTCTGTCCAGACGGAGACAGTAGCTGTTCCGGACTTCTCGGAGGACTCAAGTGTCCGACATGATGGACGCTCACTGAGGGACGAAGAAGGACAGGCATCCCCACACCGGCTACGGTGATGCTGGGGGTGAAAGGCTACGCTGCTGGTGTCAAAACCCCTGGGCAGGCTGAGGCGGCGCCGGGGTTTGGGCCTTGGGCCCTTTTGGCTTGCGATGACCGTGGGGCCCAGACTTTCCCTGCATCGAGGTGGTCGGCGCGGAAGTGGATAGGGTATGGTGGGTAGCCTCGGTAGGATAGACCCTTCCGTGAAAAGAACGGCTTCTTAGTTTGTTGTTTCTTCCAAGGGAGGGAGGAGGTATTGCGCAAGAGGTGGGTTCAGGTGATGAACTCCGTTTCTATCTCAGCGGCCTTATCCTCCATCGGTTTACCGAAGAGCTGCTCACCCAGGCAGGGTACATCTAGGCGCTTTTCCTGGACCCACTGCTCCAAGTCCGAAGACTGAAGCCATGCCTGGTGTCGGGCCCCAATGCCAGCAGCCGCTACTCGTGCCGAGGACTCAAATCGACTGTAGGTGGCACGGGAGAGGTATTTCGAGCACTCCACGATGGACTTCAGAAGGGTCCGGAACCTACTGAGGGGTTCGCCCGTGATGCCCGTGGAGAAACCCCCGAGTTCCTTGGCTAGGTCTCGCAAAAACATGCCCATGTACAATTGGTACGCCTGAATACGGCATGAGAACATGGACCCTTGATAGGCCTTGCGGCCTAGGGCATCGAGGGCTCTCGACTCCCTGCCCAGCATGGAGTGTGACTTCGGGCTCTTTTGTTTTCTCATAGTTGATTCCACCACCATGGAGGTGTAGGGAAGTTGGATTTTCCTGAACCCGTGGCCGCGCTGGACCCTGTACATTGCGTCGAGGCGCTTGCTCACGATGGGGACTGAAGCAGTGGTCTCCCACATGCAGAGTAGCAGCCTGGACAGAATGGGGGGAACCAGAACAGTAAGAGATTCCCAAGGAGGGGACTCATACTGCAAGATATCGCGCTCTTCAGCTCAAGGTTCCTCCTCAACCTGGGTAGCCAGGTTGAGAGCCCGTGCCATATCCCGTACAAACACCACAAAAGGAGGTGTCTTTGGGTAGTGAACGCCTCTGAAAGGCGGGCGGGGAGAGGTCCGACCGGAGGTCCCGATGGGCACAGGTCTCTGGGGAGGTATCCCCATCTGACTCTTAGTCTGAGAAATCGGAGGAGGAACCCGATTCAGACTGGTCGCCTCATCCAGAAGCAGAGGCCCACTTGGAGCCTGAGGCCCTGGAGGATCTCGCTCCCGAGGAACGGGAAGGCGAGCGAGACCGACACCGAGGATCCTCATGAGGCCCATGGCTCTCGGGGGTTTCCAGGGCAGATTTTGGTGACCCTCTTGAGGGAACCTCGGCCTCTAGGCGCGGGCCAGCGAAGCTGGATATGAGTGCCTGCTGGGAAGCTATGAACGCAGAAACACTACGTTCTAGTGCCAGCATATGGGACTCCCATGCGGGCATGGGGCCCTGCGATGCCGACACCGGAGTCACCGGGTCGGGTGTCGAGGAAGAGAGGGAGTCCTCGCCGGGACAACCCTCAGGAGACCTGGCGCCATTTCCGGGGACCTCCGAGTTTGTACGGGGTACCTTACGAGGTTGCTCCTTGTCAGACTCTCAGGAAACCGAGGGGGGCTAAGCCACCAAGAGCAGGAGCGCTCGTGCTTGTCGGGAGCTCCTGACAGCGACTTCAAGGCCTTCTTCTTACGCCACTCCACTTCAGGGGACCCCTGGTCGGAGTGCCATCTTGAGTGTGGAGCCGAGGTGGGGGATCCCACCGGCGGAGAGACAACTGAGGGCGCCACCGGGTATTCCGAGGCAGCCTTAAGGAAAATGTCCTTGGACTTCTGCTTATGACTGTGCAGGGCTTTGGAGGACATTTTCTTACAAAGAAAACAGAGCTCTGGATCATGGCCCCGAGACACTGCAGACAGCAGTCATGGGTGTTGTCACACCCCAGCCCTCTGCCTCAGGCTTAGAGGGGTAGGGTTGCCATTAACTTCTCTTATAAAAGGTTGAATAAACTATTTTTCTCCAGTGAAGCATGCTGGGAGTTGTAGTTTTGGCCTTCTAAGATGAAGTGTAGTCATGAAACCGAAAGTAAAGGCAAATGACAAAATTTATTCCCCAAACGCAAATAAAGTCCATGCAGACTGTAACAGGATACTTCTCCATTCATTCGCTCAAGGTTATTTACAACTTAGGCTGGTTGAGCTTCACAGTCAGTAATTATATGCAACTGCTTATCAATATAACGGATAAAGAAAAACACAGCTTCTTCATTCAACAAAGTAAAAATATCTTCTTTTTACCTTTGTCTCATTAAGCATTCAAATGTACATGCAACAGGTATCCTCCCATTGACAAGAGCAAGTTCCTACCTTCAGTTAAGGCTAGGTTTCATTACTCTACTTTTCAGGAGACTTTATCTTTTCAGCTATTCTTTAGCAAAGGGACTCAAAGCTAACAGCTTGACATAGAGTACAGTCCATGAGTACTTCTGGGGGCAATAAATCCTGCTCAATAGGCTCAACCTGCATTTCCTCTGGCTCCGGTAGTGCAGTGCCCTGCTCTGAGATTTTAACGTACATCTCAGGGTATACTCTCTCTGAGGATCCCTGTGTCTCTCTTGAGCACAGCTCTACCCGGTAAGGATAAATTGTACCTGAAGCTGTGGACACTTCTCCCTGGCTGTGTTCACCAGTCTCCCTCCAGTTTCCGGGAAACAGTTCCTGGTTCACTTCCCTGAGTTCCTTCCTGGAGCTCTGCCATGGCTCCCTGTTCCAGGCTTGGCTCCTTTGACTCCTGTGCTGAGTCCTGGGCTCCCACCTCTGAACTCTCTGAACCTTCTGATCAGGAACTGGGGTTTGAAGCCTTCTCTGCTCTCTCCTTCCGTGCTCTCTCTCTCCGAGCTCTCCTCTCCTGGGCTCTCTCCTCCCAGGCTCTCGCCACCTCCCGGGCTCTCCTCCGGGTTCTCCCCCCTGGTTTCTCTCTAGCCAAGGTTTATATCCCAACTAACAAACAGAGTACCCTCTAAAAATATTGAGAAAATTGCTAATGAAAGTTACACTTCGTTTCTTTTTTCTCTTTTTTTATTATTTTCTTCTTTTATATATAAAAAAGTGAATAAAGGTCTCAGACTCACATTGGCAATGCTTAGAGTTTTCAAAAGCAATATGCCTTATCGCATCAACGACCATGAATATTCACTGTTTGACTCAAAAATATTATGTTTTTTCCTTTCATCAGACCTATCTCCAATTTTTAACTATATCCATAAACCACGTTTTGTGTGATAAAGAATGTGCTTATCTTAATACTGTTGATACAGCTCCCAGTTAAAAACTGGAGAAAGGTCTGATGAAAGGAAAAAACATAATATTTTTGAGTCAAACAGTGAATATTCATGGTCGTTGATGCGATAAGGCATATTGCTTTTGAAAACTCTACGCATTGCCAATGTGAGTCTGAGACCTTTATTTACTTTTTTATACATAAAAGAAGAAAATAATAAAAAAAGAAAAAAAAGAGAAAAAAGAAACAAAGTGTAACTTTCATTAGCAATTTTCTCAATATTTTTAGAGGGTACTCTGTTTGTTAGTTAGTTTATAACCCTCTGGTATTTGACCTAAGTTGCAGTGTTGTCACAGGTTTATATCCCTGCTTCCTGGGCAGTGTCTCTCCCTCTCTGGACAGGTGCTTGCAATTATCTTCCAAGCCTGCAACTACGTCAGCAGAGCTTGGGTGTGGCAGCCTAGGTTCAGTTTCTCTCTGCTTGCTTTCTTTAGGCAAAAGCTGAAACCTGTGCACTGCAGGGATTTCACTTTTCTTAAAAGCAAAATCATTAGTTTCTCCTATTTCCATAGGCTCACTACAGGCTTCCTTATCACAGTGTCCATAAGCGACATGTTCTTGGAGCATCTATCGCATTTTTTGAAGCTGGCGTCCATCAAGGCAAAAAGGGCCCCCACGAGGTCAAAGACCCACGCGGCCAGCGGTTTGGAGAAAAAAGGGCACAAAGCCCACTAACAGCAAAAAATGTTAGGAAATATGTCCCCTATGCTCAAAAGGAATGGGAGCAGGGGAAGGATGGGTAGAGGACCAGTGCAACCTGAAAAAGTAGTAGACCAGAGGCCGGGAACTAAATACTTTTTCCGAGGGACAAGGATGTGCGTCCGAAGGGCTCACTGGAAAAAGGGAGACTAAGCAAGATGGCACCCTTGAACAGGAAGAGGACCATGCATGCGTGGCAGCAATCCCAAAGGCTTTCTTTGAAAGCTGGGGAATTGCTCCACGTGGGCTCCGTCGGTGCCGACGTCACCCATAAGGGAGGACTGACTTTCTGCTTGTTCCTGGAGAATGTATGTTATGCTATTGTCACATTACTGGTACTGAAAGAACATGAAAAAGTGTACATTCATCACTTAGCAAACTGCTTCCAGTAGCTATGCACTAATTCCATGTTAGATTTCAGACATTTTCTTTAGATTCCCATTATTTATTCCAAAAAACAGTATAGTAGAAATAAACATGCAGCAGCAAATAGAGGAAGTGTTCACCAATGCTATTTAAATAAAAACTGCTAATGGTCCTTATTCTCTAGGCAGAAAGCCCCACCCAACAAGCAATAACTACCTGTAGTCTGTGTTGTACAGGGCCCAATTCATAGGCAAATCAGAGTAAAATTTTCCAGTACAGACTAGTTGGAAACAGCATTAAAGAAACAGCACAGAAATGTCAAATGCAAAACAATGATTTAAAAATTGGCTTTTTAAAAATCATTTTTACTTAGTGTTCCAAAGCACTAAGGGGGTAATTTTGTAACTTCATGAATGCATTAATAGAATGCACATACTTTTCTATGCAAGTACTGGCAGATTTTCAAAATAAAGTATGCATATACTTCCACTTTAAAAACTACCACAGGGAACATATGTACAGGCATTTACATCTGTTCTTTTGTATGCACACATTTTCCAAGTTAATTTACATGCATATGCATGTATTTGATGAAGTACAAACAGAAACACTTTGAGCTCTCCAACCCAGCCCCCAGGAATGTCTCCACTAAATCTAAGTAAACTTACGTATATATGCCAAATGCAGTATCTCTGGTTGTGGACTCATCTTAGCAGAAGAACAAGGTCAAGGTATGAAGCAGGAACCAGGTTGCTGCTTTACAGATAGCATCTAGTGAAGCAGATTTCAGGAGAGCCACAGTAGCTGTAGTGGCAACTGAAAAATCATACCTGGCACCTGAGGCTTAGAGCACATTTGGGGAAAAGGGCTGGAAAAGGCTATCATCTCAACCAAAACTGGCGCTGTCTGTTCACGGCGATCCCATCTCCCGCAGGCAGATCGCAGCTGATTCTGGCCTTTTCCAGGACTTCTGCCCGTGGGAGATGGAATCCCCATGGGAAAAAGTGCTGTAAAAGGCCGCAATTGTGGCCGAGACCAGTGCTTCTGCCCGTAGGGATCCCATCTCCAACAGGACCTGCTATTTCCCTTGCTAAGCAAGACTATTTCATTCACCTTACCAGCTCTCTAGCTTCCAACTCCACCCGTCTTTTCTCTACTCTTAACTCTCTACTTCTGGCTCCTTCCCTTCCGGTTCCCACTTCCCTTTCTGCCCATTCCCTCACAGCTTTCTTCTGCGATAAAATCAATAAAATTACCATTCAATTCCCTCCCATTTCTATAACACCTCCCCCACCTGTTTTACAGCCATCCTCCTCAAACATTCCCATCCTTTCTTCATTCTCTATCGTCTCTGATGAGACCTCCTCCCTCATCTCTGCTGCTAATCCTACCACCTGTCCCTCTGACCCCATTCCCACTTATCTTCTTAACTCCATTGCCTCCTTCTGCTGTCCTAGCCATTTCCATATCATTAACCTGTCTCTTTCTACTGCCTCCTTCCCTTCTGCCCACAAATATGCTCCGATCACTCCTCTCTTCAAGAAACCATTTCTTGACCCTTCCGCTCCCTTTAGCTATCATCCCATATCTTTTCTTCCTTTTATCTCCAACTTATCGAGCATGCCGTTCTGTCACGTTGCCTCAGTTTTCTTTCAACTCACTCCCTCTTGGATCCCTTTCAATATGGCTGCCATCCTCTCCATTCTACTGAGACGGCCCTTGCTAATGTCTCTTGTGATTTATTCTCAGCTAAGTCAAAGGGCCTTTACTCTATCCTTATTCTCCTTGACTTCTCCGTGCCTTCGATACTGTTGCTCACTCCCTTCTCTCCACTCTATCATCCCTTGGCTTTAAGGATTCTGTCCTCTCCTGGTTCTCCTCTTACCGCTCTAATCATTCCTTTAGCGTCTGCTCTCAAGGATCGTCTTCTGCTATCCCCTTCTCAGTTGGCATTCCCAAGAGTCAGTCCTTGGCCCTCTCCTTTTCTTTCTTTATACTCAATCCCTTGGTTCCCTTATCTCTTCCCTTGGCTTCCAATATCACGTCTATGCAGACGATTTGCAAATTTCTCTCTTTTCACCTGACCTTTCTTCTTCTCTTTGGGCCCGTATCTCCTCCTGCTTTTCTGATATTGCTGTCTGGATTCTCAGCACCGTCTGAAATTGAACATGGCCAAAACTGAGCTTCTGATTTTTTTCCCCTAACCCCTCCTCTCTCCTTTCTCCATCACGGTTGATAACACACACCTGTTTGTCCTGTTTCCTCAGCTCACAATCTTGGGGTTGTTTTTGACTCCACCTTGTCATTCTCTTCCCATATCCAACAAATTGCTAAATCCTATTGTTTTTCTCTCTATAATATTAAAAAGATTTGTCCATTCATTTCTCTGTGTGCCACTAAGATTCTGGTACATTCCCTTATTATCCTCCGTCTTGATAACTGCAACCTCCTCCTCTCATCTTTTCCCACGTCAATCTATTCAAAACTAAGCTGTGCATTTGATCTTCCGCCAAGCTCATTACTGTCACATTACTGTCACTGGCTCCCTATCCGTTGCCGTATTCATTTCAAACTACTTACCCTCACAAGTGCATTCACTCTGCTGCTCCTCTTTACCTCTCCTCTCTCCCTACACCCCCTCCTGTAATCTTCGTTAATCTTCTGCTTTTCTTCCCTCCATGCCGCATTCTACTTCTGCTAATTCTCAGCTTCGCTCCTTTAACCTTGCTGCCTCTTTTGCTTAGAATAACCTACCCCTTTCCCTGCGTCAAATCCCTTCCCTCACACTCTTCAGGTCTAGACTCTTTGAGACCACTTTTGGCTCATAATCCCCATTTTTATGTTTCAGGTCCTTATTGCCCCTTTTGTCCCTCTCCTTTCATACTACTGTATGTGGTGTAGAGGAGTGGCCTAGTGGTTGGGGCAAGGTACTTCAGGCCGGAAGGTCGGGGGTTCAAATCCCACTAGAGGACAGCAACCTTGGGCCGGAAGGACTGGGGTTTCTAGTCCCACAGGTGCTCCTTGTGGTCTTGGGCAAGCCACTTAACCCTCCATAGCCCATGTTCCCTGTAAAATAGTTATCTCCAAGTTATAATGCCCTGTTCAATGTAATTTCAGTTTGTTCAATGTAAACCACACTGATGCAGAATAGTGCAGTATATAAGAGAATGTAAATAAATACTGTATGTCCCTCCTTTTAGATTGTAAGCTCGACGAGCAGGGACTGTCTTTTTTGTGTCTGTACAGCGCTACATACGGCTGGTAGTGCTTTATTAATGCTCTTTAATAATAATAATAATAATAAGACAAGATTTTCATGGAAGGAATCTTCCCAAATTTGAGTATTGTAAAGAGAAGAGAAATTGACAAGATGACAAACAGGAGACTCAGCTGGAGAACATGAGGGGAGCCCCTGATGGAAGTATGACAAATAGCACCTTTAATCTTAGGTGTCTCTGATGAAACCCGTGAAAATAGTGGTCTTCTCTGAAACAGGAAGGCCTTTCTAATAAGCCACCAAAAAGAATATTCACATAATTTTATACACATATCAAAAGAATTATTTTATAAAAGCCTATTTCTACATGCAAAGCATTGTTTTACCAGTAGATGTATGTGTGTGCTGTTGAGTCAATGCTGACACCTGGGACCCAGCAGCCCCTCGATTTTCTTGGCATGGTGTGATAAGAAGTAGACTGCAGGCCTTTCTTCCGAGGCAATGGAGGGTAAAATAACTTGCCCAAGGCCACAGGGAGTGCCAATGGGAATCAAACTCTGGTCTAATTGCTCTAACCATTAGGCTACTCCTCCAGTAGGTGACATTTTATTTACTAGATAATGTCCTTTCCTTTGGGTTGTGTCTCACTACCAGCAGATGTAGAGTCGAAGAAACATTTCAGAGGCTTCTTATGACCTCTCCGGCCATTAACAGCCAGTACCTTAGGGCAGTGGTTCTCAACCAGTGTTTTGTGACACACTAGTGCATCACAAGCACCCGGGAGATGTGTTGCGGAGCTGGAACACGATAGGATTACCAAAGCTACAACTCACTGGGTGGGAAGAAGACACGACAGCTTTCAAGACCTTTGAGCCAAAGGCCGTGATCACCCAGGTATAGACATCCAAGTGGTAATGCTTGACAAAAATGGAAAGTGATGCCCATGTTGCAGCTCAATAAATATCTGAGGGGGTGACTGAACTGTGTTCCACCCACAAGGATGACTGCGTCCAAGTGGAAGGTGCACACAACACCTCCAGAACCGGCCGGTTCTGCAACAGATACGCTGAGGCAATAGTTGCCTTGATCCAGCACCCAGGGCAGACTTGGCAGCCCTGTCATCTTTATGCGTTCTTGCAAACAGCACAAAAAGATGGTTTGACTTGTGAAAGGAATTAGTAACCTTAAGATACCAGAGAAGTACTCTCGACACCCACCAGGCAAAGGTCCTTGTCCTTACCATGTTATTGGTCCCTAGTAAAGAATGGCAGACAGACCACCTGATTAACAAGAAAGGATGACACGGAGAGAGCATATGGCACAGTGAGGCAAGTATGCTGCAGTTACCTTGCGGCCCATTGGAAGATCGCAACTGTGTGCATGGAGCAGGAGTGAACGTGCAGGCACTGAGGTGGATGCCCTTTTCTGACATCATCAACCACAAGAACGCTTTAAATCTCCCAGAGAACTCGGGCGTGCTCCGAAGGGACGTATCCAAAGGGGCAGGATACACCTCTTTGGAGTCCCTTTGGAGCACCATCGGAGTGTCTAAGTGGGGGTGGAAAAGTATACCTCTCTATAAGGTACTGTGGGGTTTTTTTACCTTTTCTTGTAACAGATGGGGAAATGAAAGGGTAAAATCCAGCCAAAGTCTGCTCCCTTAGGCCAGCAGCAGGGTGAGATGGTCAGACCGCTCAATAAGCATGTGGTTGTTGAGGCAGACCCTTCTGTCTTGCCTGAAGGTGTTACCCTGAGCCCCAGTGCATGGACTCCTCCTCCTCCCCCTACCTCCTTCTCTCCTCTATGGTTATTTCTGACATTGTTGAAGCTAGCTCGGAGACTTCTATCCAATCACTGGGCCCAATGCCTAAACCATTTTTTTTAACCTTTACTGGGCAAGGCTCAACTTGGAGATACAGCAGACCAGGAAACTACTTTAAAAGATTTATGGAAAGTTATTGTTGGGATAGATGTAAAACTATCTGATACTGTTTCTTCATTATATCTCTTCTCACAAGAGATGAAAAATGGGTTGCTTAGTATTTCTAAAACTACTCAACGTTTAGAGAGTCACCTACTTAATTTGCAGACGACCAGTACTTCCACTATAAAAGAATCTCCAGGAACAAGCTGGAATGTAGTCTTCACATATGGGTATCATCGGTACCGACGGAGCCTGCACGGGAACGCTCCCCAGCATCCAATAGGAAAGCTTTGGGAGCATCCCACAGCACCTGCGTGCTGCCTTCCCGCCTTTCCCAACTGTCCCTCTCCAGTTCTTCGTTTTCCGCAGAACCGACAGGTCGCACATCCTGTCACCGCAGAAAATTTCCCTTCTTATTCTTCTTTTTTGTGGTCGCGTCTGCCTTCCCTCGATGCTATACTGGTACCGCCGGTTCTTCTTTTCTTTTTTCTAAAAAAAAAAAAAACAACAACAACAACAAAACCTTTGTTTCTGGCGTCTTTCTCCAGTAATTTTCTTTTCGGGTACCACACACCATTTTGGGCACTAGGTCCAATTTTTTTCCCTCAAAATGGAAAAACCCGCTTCAGGTTTTAAAAACTGTTCTAAGTGTGGGGGTACCATCTCCGTCACCGACACCCATGAGCGGTGCCTCAAGTGTTTAGGTCCTGACCACTCTATTTCAGAGTGTGTTGCCTGTGGGATGATGTCGAAAAGGGGCCGGCAAAACCGAGCTGCTAAACTTAGCACTCTTTTTCCCTCCGATGTAGCCTCCGTGGCATCGACGTCTTTCAGGGCTTCATCTTCCTCCCATGGATCTCAGGTAACTAAACATAAATCTGGCCGGGCCTCAAAGGGTAGATCTCCTTCTAAGCATCGAGATGCCTCTGGCGTTGCCCTTGAGGGACTTTCACCGGCAAAATTGCACAGGCGGAAAGCTTTGGCTTCCAAAACACTAACGGGGCTCCAGGATGTTCTCGAGGCCTCAACGTCGACAGAACTACTGGTGCCATGCTCCGGGGGTCCGGCCGCTTCATCCGGCACCGATACCCAAGCATCAGCAGCGTCGATAGACCAAACATTCTTGGCTATTGAATGCAGTCTGGCGGCTCTTCTCACAGCCTCGATGCCCCTGAAATTGCTTCAGACAATTCAACCGGTCCCAACACCGACTCTGGTACTGGCACCGACTGCATCGACATCGGCAGGTATTCTACCGGGACCGAGTCATGCGTCTCTATCCGGCATCGACAACTCGGTACCGGACCACTCCAATGCCGACTTCGATCGGTACCGGTACCGTGCCTTGCACGATCACCCAGATCGGAGATACTTCGAATCCTCGGATGAGTCTGAAGACTCTGAAAGCTCTGCCAATACCAGAGTACTTCTTCCTGAGGATTCCTCTTCTCCTCAGCGTAGGATGTCTCACCAGAGGATATGTCCTTTCAGGATTTTATCCGAGATGTGGCCCGAGGTTTTTCCATCACAGTGGCTCCTGAAAAAGAGCCTAGGGCAAAGGAATTAGAAATCCTACAATACCCTAAAGCTCCCAAGGAGGCAGCTACCTTACCTATTCATGAGATCTTGCATGATCTTATGTTAAGGATGTGGGAAACACCTCTGACCACATCTCCTCACTCTCAAAGACTTGACACCATGTATCGAGTTCCTCCTTGTCCTGGGTTTCAGAAGACTCAATTACCATACCATCCCATGGTCGTGGAATCAGCCATGAGACGGATAAAGAGTGCAAAAAGGCATGCATCTAATCCTCCAGGAAGTGAGTGTAGGACTCTTGACGCCTTTGGATGTCGATCCTTCCAGGCTTCCATGCGTTCTGCTTTCTGCTAGGATCAGTTCCTATATCTTGTATATGGGAATGTTCCTTAAGGAGGTCACAGGAGACTTAGAGCTTATGAGCCCTCTCCTTCCTGATGATAAAAGCAAGATTATCTTGCTCTTGTTAAACATGCTCAGGATGTTTCCAAGTTTGTGAATCGTGCAGCCTTTGACTGTTTTGAATGCATAAGCAGAACCTCTGCACGTAGAATTGCCTGGCTCCAGGCATCTGACTTGGAAATCTGGGCACAGGATAAACTGGGGAATATACCTTGCACAGGAGAGAATCTCTTTGGTAAGAACTGGCAGGAAAAAGCTAATGAGATAGATGCTGACAATATCACTTTGGATAGATTGTCTAAATCTACAGCTGATCCTGCGAGGAAAAGATCCTCTAAGAAACCATTCTTCAGCAAGAAGAAAACGTTTTACCCCTCCTATACCCAGCAGTAGGGTCAGGTCAGTCTGCCCAAAAGGGATAGCACCAACAACCTAGGCAACAAAGGAAACCAAAAGCAGCTAAGCCTCAACCGGCTCAGCAGACTCAGCCTCTACAGGGGCTTTAACTCCTATCTAGAGAACTTTGCCTTCCTGGCCCTGAATGGCCCAGAACCCTCCACCATCCCAGGAAGGTTATGTCATTTTGCCCCCAGATGGGGTCAGATAACAGCAGAAAATTGGATTCTGTCTATTGTAACAGAGGGGTACAAGCTTCATTTCCTCAGCATGCCCCCTCCTACAATAGTAAGACAGTTCAATTCTCAGACCTCTCTCAATGACCGGTTAGGTCAAGAAGTCACTATGCTCCTTGCTCAAGGGGCAATAGAAGAGATACCCATTCCCCAACGGGGTACAGGGTTTTACTCCCCCTATTTCCTTATTCCAAAGAAAACAGGAGGACACAGACCCATTCTAGACCTCAGAGAATTGAACAAATTCCTGTTCAGAGAGAAGTTCAAAATGATTTCTCTAGGAACTCTGCTGCCATACCTTCAGAGTCAGAATTGGCTTTGTTCTCTAGATCTCAAGGATGCGTACATTCATGTTCTCATCCATCCAACTAACCAAAAGTTCCTTCGCTTCCTGTTTCAAGGGAAGCACTACCAATACAGGGTTCTTCCTTTTGGCCTGGCCTCTGCACCAAGGGTGTTCACAAAATGCATGGCTGTGGTAGCAGCATTTCTCTGCACCCTGGGAATATTTGTCTTCCCTTACTTAGACGACTGGCTCATTCGAGCCCCTTCAGAGCCAGAGGCCAGGGTTGCTCTGTCTTGCACAATGCGCATCCTTCAGTATTTGGGACTTGTCATAAATAGGGTTGCCAACTGGCCGGTTTTCAGCCGGCCTGGCCGGTTTTTCCATGGCCAGGCTGGCTGCCGGCGCAGAGGCAAAACCGGCCCTTGAAAAGCCGGTTTTTTTGCTCTGGCCTCAAGATCAGGAGCGGCCAGAGCAAAAAAACCAGCTTTTCTCCCAACCCGGAGGGCTTCAGAGGGAGCCGGGTAAGCTGTGAAGCCGCGATTGGTGGGAAAGGTTAACCTTTCCCAGCATTCGCGGCTTCACGGGAACAGCCGCCAGCGTGAAGGAAAAGGCTCTTCACGCTGGCAGCTGTTCAGAGGGGGCCGGGGCCGGGGCCGGGGCCGGGGCCGGGGCTGGGGCGCCGGGGCTGGGGCGCCGGGGGGCTGGGGCGCCGGGGGGCCGGGGGGCTGGGGGGCCGGGGCTCCCTCGCGCAGGCTTCCCCGGCTCCCTCTAAAGCCTCAAGACAGCCGCGGTTTTGGGGGGGAGGCCAAGGACTGCCTGGGCTGTGATGGGGGGAGGGGGCCTGGACTGGAAAAGGGCTAGGAGGGGGAATTGGACTGGAAATGGGTTGTGATGGGAGGGGGACATGGACCGGAAAAGGGCTAGGGGGGGGGGGGGGGACTTGGACTGGAAAGAAATGGGCTGTGATGGGAGGGGACCTGGACTGTAAAAGGGCTATGGGGGGGGGGGGACATGGACTGGAAATGGGTTTTGATGGGGAGGGGGACCTGGACTGGAAAAGGGCTGGGGGGGGAACTTGGACTGGAAATGGGCTATGGTGGAGGGAGGGGGAATTTGGACTGGACATAGGCTGTGATTAGGGGGACATGGACTGGAAATGGGTTGTGAAGGGGGGGGGACCTGGACTGGAAAAGGACTGGAAAGAAATGGGCTGTGATGGGGAGGGGGACCTGGACTGTAAAAGGGCTATGTGGGGGGGGGGGGGACATGGACTGGAAATGGGTTTTGATGGGGAGGGGGACCTGGACTGGAAAAGGGCTATGGGGGGGACATGGACTGGAAATGGGTTGTGATGGGGAGGGGGACCTGGACTGGAAAAAGGCTATGGGGGGGGGAACTTGGACTGGAAATGGGCTATGGTGGAGGGAGGGGGAACTTGGACTGGAAATAGGCTGTGATTAGGGGGGCTAGGACTGCAAATGGACTGTGATGGTGGGGGGGGGGTAGGACTGCAAATGGGCTGTGATGGTGCAGGGGAACTCGGACTGCAAATGGGATGTGATGGGGGGGGCCTAGGACTGGAAATAGGCTGTGATGGGGGGGGGGGCTAGGACTGGAAATGGTCTGTGATGTGAGGGCTAGCACTGGAAATGGGCTGATGAAGAGCTGGAATAGGACTGGAAATGGGCTGATGTGGGGCATGGGAGAATGGGATTAGAAGGGAGTGGATGCTGGGTGGGTCTAGAACTATAAGGGAACTGATTTTGGGGGAGGACTAGAATAGATGGGGAATGAGAATGGAGAGGGGAAAAATATTTTGTGTGGAAGAAAAGTCTATGATGGGCTGGGTATTGGGAGAGTGAGGGGCTTGAGAATGGAAGGGTGAAATTTAAATGGATGATAAAGGAATAAGGAAAGAATTGGGGGAAAGAGCAAAAGGGAAACAATCAGTATGTTAAAGCAGAAATAGAGAGAGAATGGAAAACATCTAAAAGAGAAGAAAGGACAAATGGATAGCTCGCAGAAGACACGAAGAAACCAGAAGAAAGTGACTGGAGCAATTGCAACTGAAAATAAAACGCCCAAACAGAAGGTAGAAAAATACTTTTTATTTTGAATTTATTAGCTGGAATATGTTTGGTCTGGGAAGTGTGTATTGCTAACATCTTTGCGTTTTTGTTTAGTGCAAGAGGAAATTACTTTATAGTTTTATTTCTCCAGTGTTGTACATTTCATGTTTGGATTTTGGGGTTCCCAGTTTAATTATTATATGACCAAGGAAGTTAGCCTACACGTATCCTCGGTAATTTTTGTGGGTGGGGCTGGGGGCGGGGCAGGGGTGGGACTAGGGGCGGAGAATGGGTGGAGCATGGCAAGCCACAGGTGTCGGGTTTTTCTCAGTGAAAAAGTTGGCAACCCTAGTCATAAACTTCCCAAAGTCCAACCTTGCTCCCACTCAATCCCTAGAGTTTATAGGAGCTCTTCTGGATACCAGACAAACAAGGGCCTACCTTCCACAGCCCCGCTGCCTTCGCATTGTGCAGTTAGCTTCCCAAGCAGTGCTAAAACCTCACCGCACTGCTCGGGAAATGTTACAGTTGCTAGGCCACATGGCATCCACCGTGCATGTGGTTCCTTATGCTCGCCTCCATATGAGGGCAGCCCAGTGGACCTTATCCACTCAGTGGACTCAGGCGTCAGGTTGCCTGTCAGACAAAATAGCAAACTCAGATCGCCTTATTTTGTCCCTCCAATGGTGGCAGTCACCCAAATATCTTTTGGTGGGGTCTCCTTTTCAGCAACCCCTACCCCAAGCCACTCTAACAACAGATGCTTCACAGGTGGGTTGGGGAGCCCACTTGCAAGGCCTCTCTACCCCGGGTATCTGGACCCCACAGGAGGCCTATCTCCATATCAATCTCCTGGAGCTCAGAGCAATCTTTCTTGCTCTTCGAGTATTTCACACCCAGCTCAGCTACAAGACAGTCCTAGTTCAAACGGACAATCAAGTAGCCATGTTCTATGTGAACAAGCAGGGTGGAACAGGCTCTCTGTCACTCTGCAACAAAGCTTTGCGATTATGGACCCTCGCCAGAGAGCATCAGATTCATCTCCTTGCGGTGTATCTTCTAGGCATTCAAAAAACTCTTAGGCAGACAGACTCAGTCGAGCTCTGCTTCCACACGAATGGTCTCTCCATGCAAACCAGGTGGCCAAACTTTTCAGATTTGGAGAACCCCGGACATAGACTTCTTTGCAAGTCCACTGAATGCCAAACTTCCCCAGTTCTGTTCCAGAATTCTGGCTTGAGGTTGTCAGGCCAGGGATGCTTTCCTCCTCCATTGGGGTCAGGACTTCCTGTATGCCTTTCCACCCATTCCCCTAATTCCCAAAACCCTGTTCAAGCTTCAGAGAGACAGAGGTCATATGATCCTCATAGCTCCACGTTGGCCACGGCAAATGTGGTACCCTCTGCTCCTACATCTCTCTCAAGCTCCGCCTCTGGAGTTAGGATCTGCTCCAGATCTCCTTTCTCAAGAGGACGGGATGCTGTGGCATCCCAATCCTCAGTCTCTGCATCTCAGGGCCTGGTTGCTGAAAGCCTAGAAATTCACAGTCTTAACCTTTCCCAGCAAGTGAAGGATATCCTTCATGCTTCCAGGAAACCTTCCACAAGACGCTCTTATGCATTTAAGTGGAAAAGGTTTACCATATGGTGCTCGCAGAAGGGTCTTAACCCTCTTGCGATACCTCTGGAATCATTACTGGAGTACCTCCTTCATTTATCAAATGCAGGGCTTAAGACTAATTCAGTGAGAGTCCATTTGAATGCTTTTGCAGCTTCTTTCAAGCCTCTAAATGGACAACCTATTTCCTCTCATCCTCTCATAGCGAGATTTATGAGAGGCCTTCTTTTAACGAAGCCTCCCATTAAGCCACCACCGGAGGCATGGGATTTGAATCTGGTACTTGGGCAGCTCATGAAACCGCCCTTTGAACCATTAGCCACTACCTCTCTGAAATTCCTTTCCTGGAAAGTTATCTTTCTCATTGCAATCACATCAGCACGTCGCATCTGTGAATTGCAAGCCTTGGTGGCTAATCCTCCTTATACAAGGTTCCATCATGATAAGGTAATCCTTAGGACTCATCCACACTTTATGCCAAAGGTGGTTTCGCCCTTTCATTTGAACCAAGCGGTTTACCTTCCTGTATTCTTTCTAAGGCCTCACGCCTCAAATGCAGAAAGGAACCTTCATACTTTGGACTGTAAAAGAGCTATGGCCTTTTACTTGCAAGGGACACAGCAACATAGAAAATCCTCTCAACTCTTTGTTGCTTTTGATCCTAGTCATTTGGGACTTCCAGTCTCCAAAAGGACACTGTCCAACTGGATTGCACAGAGTATATCTTTTGCCTATGAGAGTAAGAACCTTCCTCTTGAAGGCCATGTCACAGCTCACAATGTGAGAGCCATGGCAGCCTCAATGGCTCATCTTCACTCTTTGTCTATCGACAACATCTGTTGAGCAGCTACTTGGGCTTCGGTTCATACCATCACAGCCCATTACTGCTTAGACAAGGATTCCCACCGGGATGCCTTGTTTGGTCAGGCTGTTCTTAAACACCTGTTCCAGACTTAATCAACTCCTACCCACCATCCCTGGTAGGATGCCAGAGATCCATGGCGGGGAAGTGGAGCCCTTTCACAAGGGCACACAACTTTCTGGGGCCATCTCCCTGGCATCTGCAGCTAGGGAGTCCCCATATGTGAAGACTACATTCCTGCTTATTCCTGGAGATAGCATAGTTACTCACCTGTAACAGGTGATCTCCGGGAACAGCAGGAATTTAGTCTTCACAACCCGCCCACCTCCCCTAGGAGTTTTATCTCTCTCTCTTTCCCTCGCTCTTTTGTCTCAGCTATAAACTCAACTGGGACAGTTGGGAAAGGCAGGAAGGCAGCACGCAGGCGCTGTGGGATGCTCTCAAAGGCTTTCCTATTGGACGCTGGGGAGTGTTCCCATGCAGGCTCCGTCGGTACTGACGATACCCATATGTGAAGACTAAATTCCTGCTGTTCCCAGAGATCGCCTGTTACAGGTGAGTAACTATGCTTTCTCTGACTATACATAATAAGTTGGAGGCCTTGTAAAAATTTTCCCAGGCCTGTAATTTACGATTCCTTAACTTCCCTGTGACCCATTTTCTCTCTCCAAAATTCTCTTAAAAAGATATTTTTTCGAGGTGCTGATGTTGCCTAGTGAGGTCTTAGTTCAGTCATGTGATTATTTGCCTTCTAAGTTGCAAGCATCTCAGCCTGGAGATGGGGAAGTAGATGTATTGATTTCAAAAGAAAGTCAGAATCTGACGAATTTCTTAGAGGATTCTCAAGACGTGATATTTAAAAGAGCCACTTTGCTGGCCACATTTGGTTCCAAGGCAGAGAAAATCAAATTCGAAACTTTTCTTTAAGTTTAAAAATGCTATGTTTTGTGGGCAAAAGTTTACTGTGTTCCCCGATGTTTCACAGAACACAGAGCTTTGCCGAAAACAATTCTTGATTTTGAAGCCTCAGGTGTTGGAGGGACATCCTAAAACCTGAATGATTTGGTACTCTCCAGGACTGGAGTTGGAGACCTCTGCCCTCGAGGTATTGGCTGTTAATGGCAGGATGAGGTCATAAGAAGCCTCTGGAATGTTTCTCTGTCTCCACACCTGCTGGAAGAGGGACACAACGCACGTGTCTGGACTGGTCTAGCAGGATGATATGGAAATGCCTTTTAAAATGACTTCTTAAGTACCTTCCACCCACAACAGTATCATGAGCCTTGGCTGGCCTAAGGACTGCAAATAAAGCAAGAAAAATACCTCAGGCCGGAAGTTCAATTCCCGCATGGGGACAAGCAACTTCAGGCCAGAGGGACTGGGGTCTCTAGTCCCATGGCCACTCCTTGTGGCCTTGGGCAAGCCACTTAACCCTCCATTGCCTCAGGTACACTTAGATTGTGAGCCCTTCGGGGACAAGGGAATAAAAAGTACCTGTTAGTATACATGTAAACCGCACTGATTCTAAAGAGCGCGGTATAAAAAATAAATAAATTGAAAAGCAGAGAGATACCAACCTCTTGACGAAAATTACTTGCTGTTCTCTCCAAGTGATCCGTTTTCTTGCTTGAACTCATTGTCCTGTCTCAAACAAATATGGATGAGAAGTTATTAGGATTGAACAAGACAGGTTATGAAGACTGTGAAAATATCCTCTCAGAATGACATCTTAGTGCCTAATTTTATAAAGATTTTACCATGTGCAAAGCCTGTTCTACACATGAAAGAAAAGTTTTATACAAAATTGCACAGCCATATACATGCATACAAATACAAGTAGTTATGTGAATGCTGAGCATAGGTGTTCCTGGGGGAGTAGAGAGAGTAGAGCAGAATTGTGATGTACATGCATATTTTATAAAATAGGAATACATGCACATATTTTTACACCTGCCTCTGATCAGGTAATTTTGTGTGAGAATTTGGCCTGTTTTACTAAGCTGTGCTATAATTTTACTATTACCACACATTAGTTGCAAAAATTAATTTGTGTACCTGCAAGGCCTTTGCGTTACCTATTGGGAACATGATAGCATCTTACCAAGCACTACAGTAGTGAGGTGGCATTAAGTGCCCCACATTATCTGCTGCTTTAAGATGTAACATCCAGTTGACACCTTTTCCCTGCCCTGTTCCATGAAATCCAATTAATATGGAAATTAGCATGCATTAAGTGTCAAGCCCCTGTGTTCACACCAACAGCACACATTTGCTTAGAGGTTTGCAGCTTATTTGTATTTATTTTTGTCTTTATTTATTTTATTATCTGTATCCATTTGCAATTTTGTGCTTAACTTTGGTTTTTGCCTGCATTCTTGATCTGTGCTTGTAATTTTGTGCCAAACGTTTCAGGCCCTGCTGTTTTTCTTGATTATGTTTTTTGCCTTCATTCTAGTTCTATGTTGAATCTCCTAATCTCCTTATACCTCTACCTCTCCCTAATTCACTAGATAGAAATTCAACCTTGGGCTCTGGCACTAAGTCCGTGTCCTCCTCACCTGGTGACTTTCTTTTCCTCCCATCCTCCCCTCATACACCCAAGTCCATGGTTTACATTCCCTATATAGCCTTTTTGGTGCTTCTTACCCTTATTACTCTCAGGTGCACCCAACCCACTGAGGCTCCTCTCCTGCCTCATCATAAATCTACTTTGATCTGTAGTCTTTCCTTCCCATCTATTCCTATGGTTCCACACCACTTTCTCTTCTTAATGCTAACTCTCCCTAATATTTTCCCTTCATTCCAACAACTTCAAATTCCTTGTCCTCGTTATCCATTCCCTACTCTTCATCTCTCCTGCTATTTTGTTTTCTACCTTACCATCTGCTCTTGTACTTCAACATTTTCTTCCTCTCTCTCATTCAGCCATCTCCACTCTGACAAAGCGTACCTCACCCTTGTCATTGTCATGCCTCCTCTTCTCTCCCCATGTTGCCTACCCCTTTTCTCATCTGGTGATATCAATCCCAATCCTAATCCTGGTCCCTCTAAGCATTTCTCTCACTTCCTATGCAGGCCCAACTGCAACCCCTCTAATCTTATTCATATCCGTCTCCTTCCTCCTCTCTTTCTTTCTCATGAGCCCTCTCGCATGTCCAATCTGCTACCAACAAACTCACCTTCATTCTTGACTTCTTTATCTAACGCTCTGCATCTTCTTGCTCTGAAACCTGGCTTCTCCCTGAAGACTTTGCTTCAGTTGCTGCCCTCTGTCATGGAGGCTATCTTTTCTCCCATGCACCTTGCCCAGTTGACCGTGGCAGTGGTATTGGGTTGCTACTCTCTCCTTCGTGCTGGTTTCAACCTCTCCTTCCACTTCAATCTCTCTCCTTGTCTTCCTTTGAGGCCCATGCCATCTGCCTATTAACTCCACTATCTTTACAGGTGGCTGTCATTTATTGACCTCCTGATGGGTCCACTTCTTCCTTTCCTACTGACTGACTCCTGGCTTTCCTTATTTCTGGACCGATCTTCCGCTTCCCTCATCCTTGGGGATTTTAACATTCATGTTGATCCCTCTGACTTATGCCTTAAAACTCCTTGCCTTAATCAGTCTCCAGCTGTGTTCTACTGCCCTTACTCACAAGCATGGCCACTGTCTTGTCCTCGTTTTTTTCTCCAACAGCTCACCCTCAAATTTCTCCATCTCAGATCGCTCCTTATCATATGCTTTCACTCTTAATCACATGCCACCACAGTCTTGTCCTATAGACACCAACATATTTAAGAATCTTCAAGCCATTGATCCCTCTACTCTTTCCACTGCTGTCTCATCCCCTCTATCTTCCACTGTGTCATTTCAGTACATTAATGAGACTAGTCTCTTCCTATAAAACTATGGATTCTCTCGCTCTTCCCATTCCATGCCCTGTGAGATGCACTATATCTCTGCCATGGCTGATCCCTAAAATCTGCTACCTACGCTCTTATGCCTGCTCTGCTGAGTGCCTTTGGATTAAATCCCACACCCATGCTGACTTCCTACATTTCACATTCATGCGAATCTCTTTCTAGTCTGCCTTAGCACTAGCTGGAGTACTGTCAATCTGACAAATACTCTTGCCTCTTACCCTCACTGTCTCTTTGCCATGCTCAATTGTCTTCTCAAAGTGCCTCTGCTCTCAACCTCGCCTTCACTTTCTGCTCAAACTCTGACCGACTACTTCCATAATAAGGTTCAACAGCTTAGCCTTGAGTTCTCTACAGGACTGCCTCCACCTCCCCCTCCCTTTTTTTACTCTCAATTGCTTCACTCAGCCTCTGTCACCCTTTCGTACTTTTCTGAATTCACTGAGGAAGAAACTGCACATCTTTCTTCCTCCGAACTCACTACCCTGCTCCTCTGATCCCATTCCCTCCTGCCTAATAAGCTATCTCTTCCACTGTTGTCCCTTCCCTTTGTCACATTCTCAACCTTTGACTTTCCACTGCAACTGTTCCTGCATCCTTCAAACATGCTACGGTCAGATCTCTCCTCAAAACACTTTCACTAGAATCCTACCTGCTCCCCCCTCCCTTTCATATCCAAGCTACTCGAAAATGCGGGTTCACCACTGCTGTCTTGATTTTTTCCTCTTAAGCCATTCTGGATCCACTGCAATCTGGCTTTCATCCTCTACATTCTACACAAACGGCTCTTGCAAAAGCCTCCAGTGACCTGTTCCTGGTCAAGTCCAAAGGTCTTTACTCAATACTCATCTTTCTGGACCTATATGTTTGCTTTTGATACTGTTGATCACCACCTTCTCTTTGCTACCCTATTCTTCCTTTGCTTTAGGAGCTTAGCTCTTTCCTGGTTTTCTTCTCATCTCTCTCATCATACTTTAATGTCTCTTCTGATGGATCTTCCTCTGCAGCTATTCCACTTTCTGGCTGTGTACCTCAGGGCTCTGCCTTGGAACCTCTTCTTTTCTCGCTATACTCACTCCTTGGTGTCTTGATTTCTTACATCATTTTCAGTACCATCTTTTCACTGATGACTCTCAGATTTACCTTTCTACAGTATAAATCTCTCCAAGAATCAAGGCTTGCACCTCTGCCTGCTTGTCCAACATTGCTGCAAGGATGTCCCACACCACAGTCAAACCTAACACGGCCAAGATAGAGTTCCTTATCTTTCCCCCTAAACCCAACTCCCCCCTTCCTCCTTTCTCTAAGGATAACACTATCATCCCTCCCTGTTTCCTCAGCTTGTAACCTTGGAGTCATTTATGATTCCTTTCTCTTTCTCTGCAACATCAGCAAAATGTGTTCCTTTATTTCTGAACACACTAACAAGACCCTTATTCACTATCTAGTCCTCCCACTTAGATTATTGCAACCTGCTCTTTACAGACTCATTTCTCTCCCCTTCAGTCCATTGAAAACTCAGCCACAGGGCTAATCTTCTGCCACTGTCACAATGCCCACACAACCCCTCTTCTAAAGCCACGTCATTGGTTCCCTATCTGTTTCCCTATCCAATTCAAACTTCTCTTGACCTACAAGTACATTCACTCTACAGCTCCTAATTACCTCTGATCTCATCTCTCTCTACATCCCCTTCTCAGGAACGCCACTCATCAAGTAAATCACTTTTATCTGTGCCCTTTTCTTCCACTGCCAACTCCAGACTTCATTCATTCCATCTTGCTGTACCATATGCCTGGAATAGACTACCCAAGTCAGTACACCAGGCTGCATTCCCTGGTCCTATTCAAATCCAGACTAAAAACCCACCTCTTCAAGGATGCCTTTGGATCCTCACACCCTTATTCTCCTGTTTACTGCCTTTGTATGTTACAACAATTTTCTCTTAGTTTACCTTGGTCCCCTGAATGTTGTGTTTGGTTTGAATAGCTTGTAAGCTCTACTAATCATGGGCTGTCTTATGTATCTATGTACAGAGTTGTGCATACCTGGTAGCACTATAGAAATGTTAAGTAATAGTAGTAGTAGTAGTAGTAATTCCCTTGTTAACTGCTCAATGCACGTTAGAAGAGGGGACCTTTGTACTACTGGGGATAGTTCTGGCTGGCTATTTTATAGAGGCATCTAGGCACCTACCTTGCTTTTATAAACTAGGCACTTTACTGGACTCTACACATAAGCGCCTTGTTAGAAAATTGCCCTCTTACTATTTATCGATGTTCATGTAATTTAAAAGTAGAACACGATGCTTCCAGTCGCCGTAAATTTCCCTTTCTCTTGACAGAATCAAGCATTACACCAATTTAACAGCAAATAATTGTTTGCAATCATGACACAAAAAACCTCTTTTGAATGTATCCAAAGAAACAACTGTTATAACATGATTTGGAGACATTTATATTAAACAGAAGCGTCAGATTGATAATAACCTACCTAGTGAATATGCAGCCACACAGAGCAGCAGCCCTCCACAGAAACAAAGGCTGACCAGTTAAAATCGCAGCAGTCCCATGAAGTAAATGGTGTGCGGAAAGAGTAGTACAAATTGCAGAATAAGCCATGGAGCCTTGGGAAAACAGTCACAATCTCCTGACAATTACAGGAAAAAAAAACCTGTTGATTAAGGCCACTAAACTACAAAAAAAAAGATTCAAGTACATTGTCACTGTACACAAGCATATATTTAAAGTTTAAAATAATTAGACATGACAGAAACACTAGCCCAATGACAGTGCTGCTGGGTGAAAACCCACATACTGATTCTGAAGCCTGTTCTTTGGTCTGGCAATGACTGGTGAACCAGCGGAGGTTTTGTTCATAGGCCAGACTGAGGGAAGGGGTCCCAGTCATTCTCTCACATTAACCAGAGCTGGAACAAAGGTTTTAGTCAACCTAGAATGACCTTCAGCCTTGTGCTCCCCTTTCCTCCTGCCACCCCCCACCACCCCTGGTGAGATTCTGGTAATTAAACAAACCACCACAAAACAAACCACCACCACCCCTCCCAGAGCAATTCTGCAAAAACACATCATGCAACATACACACACAACATAAGGTGTCTTGCAAAAGTCTTCACAACCTTGTATATGTTTAATATTCTGTTATCTAATATATTTTGAACTGTATTTTTCCATATAAATTAGAAGTTTGCTTCAGTGATTTATACAGCATTCTCTACACTTTCACTATAAAAATGATATAAATATTCAAAAGATAATTAAGTCTTGATTGCATAAGTCTTCACAGTCCTTGACTCAATACTTCGAGGAAACCCCTTTTGCAGCAATAACAGCCATGAGTCATTTAGAGTAAGTGTCTACCAACTATGTACAGAGGGATGATTTTTTTTTCTTATTTATACTTTTTATTAAAGGAATAATCAAATCAACTTGTAACAACATTCTCATGTTATCCCTTCTTTTCCCCCTATTATTATTCTGTCCCCTGCTCCTCCCTCCCCCTCTTCCTTCTCCCTACGTAGGTAAAACCAGCTTGTTCTGCCATTCCCTCTCAAACTTAATCAACCGCTGTCTGCGAATAGCTGTCAGTTTTTCCATTAAATAAATGTTACAGAGCCTCTCCACACAATGCTCCACTTGAGGTGGCCCCATCTGCTTCCACCTATAGGCTGCTTCACATTTTGCTGCGCTTAGATGGGCCAAAATTTGTTTCCTTTTCTTTTCTTGGGCCCCCTCTCTTCACCATCCAAATAGATATACTTCAGGTTTACTCTTTATTTCCACTCCAGCTACTTGCTGTATCCACTTCTGTACTATTTCCCAAAAAATTTTGATTTGGGGACATGTCCACCAGATATGATACATAGATCCTTTTTCCCCACATTCCCTCCAGAACTCTTTTGTTACTGATGGGAACATCCTATTCAGTCGTACCGGAGTATAGTACCAACTCATTATGACTTTATGCCAGTTTTCTCTTATGGCCACAGATATGGGTAATTGTCTAGCTTGGTCAAAAATGTTTTTCTACTGTTGGGTTTCTATTGATATTCACATCTCCTCCTTCCATGCTAGCATATATCCAGTTTATCATCCCCCCTCCTTCACTGCCTTATATAATACCGATATCAACCCTGAGGACCGCTTATTCCCATACCATATAGTTTCGAGATTGGCATAATCTCGCTCTAATCATTCCTTGCCCAATTTCTGCCTTAAATAGAGTATCACCTGTCCATAATGAAAAAGGCTTTCTATCCCTAATTGGTACTTTTCTCACAGTTCCTAGAAAAGGACCCAGTCTCTCACATCTATAAATTGATAAAACCACCTTAGTCCTGCTCTCTCCCATTTTTCAAGCATCTCTCCCTCTTGCCCCGGGATAAAGTCCCCTGTATAACACAAAGCCTTCATCACAGAGAACCGAGTATCTCTCACTCCCTCTACTTTTCCCCTTATCCTATTCCAAATCTGAAGGGTATGCCTTGCATATGGGCTATCTTGTGTTTTGTATCCCCGCTGCACTCTATGCGAGATCTTCCAGTGGCTGCCCCCTATTCCCCACCCCCTCCAAGGTCACAAAGGTTTTCCTTTCCCCTCCCTCTTGCCAGTCCATCAGACGTCTAATCTGGGATGCTCAATAATATCACTGTAGGTCTGGTACCCCTAATCCTCCCTTCTCTCTAGGCCTATACATTACTGCTTGGGCAATTCGCGGTGGCCTTTTTTCCCCATATAGATCTATATTGATATACTTGAATTATGGTTGTGTTGATAGGCATTCCTCGTAGACGAATAGAGATTAAACGTTCACTGACTGCATTGTATTTCATTACAGTTCTTGCAAGTTTCTTCTTTATTATATATGCAACACCATTTCTTCTTTGTCTTTCATTTCCAGCATAGTAGGCCATGTGATCATCTGATGCAAAGTGCCCGATGCTAGTCCATTTCAGTTCACTGACACCCAACAGATCAAGTTGTACACGTTCCATTTCATTCTTGACCACCTCCAACTTCCCTTGGTTCATGCTTCGTACGTTCCATGTCCCAATATGTAAGACATCTTTACAGCTTCTGACTCTCATTTCATGCACAGCTACATCAGCAGTCAGATGTCCCGAGGGCTTTGATCCAACCACATCATAAATGCTGGCTTTACTCTGAAAGGTCTTCAGCTCTTCCCCAGTAGCTAGTTCAGTGCCTTCCGACCTGGGGGTCTCATCTTCCAGCACCATAGTGCAATTTGTTTTGTTGTGACTATCCATTGGGTTTTCATGGCAAGATACAGAAGTAGAATGCCGGGCCTTTTCTCCATGCAATTTAAGTTTAGTGTTGTTGCCGTTGTCACAGAAATGTGATCCTCTGCTGCCAACACCATCCCATTCTGCTGCTTCCCAAATGGGTGGTTTGTCTTGGTCTGGCACCTCAGCTGAAACCTGTCCATCTTGGGAGACCCTGCCAGTAGTTAAACTACCGATAGCTTAGCCCTCAGCATCACTGATGCACACAAGCCCTCACAGCACAACAAGCTGCAAACCAATGCAGAACAAATCATCAGAGAAGCAGGATTGTATGAAGACAACAGAGGTGTGAAGATTGGTGGAAGACTCATCAACAACCTTTGCTATGCTGATGATACCACATTACTGGCTGAAAGTGAAGATGATCTGAAACATTTGCTTCTCACAATCAAAGAACATAGTCTTAAAATGGGCCTGCAGCTTAATGTAAAGAAGACAAAGATTATGACAACTGGCAAAATCAGCAAGTTCATCATTGAAGGAGAAGAAATTGAAATCGTGGACAACTTTAACCTACTTGGATCCACTATCAGTAAAGAAGCAACAAGCAGTCAAGAAATCTGACGACGCATTGCTCTTGGCAGAATGGCTATGAAAGACCTAGACAAGATTCTCAAGAGCAAAGATCCAACTTGTTCAAGCCATGGTATTTTCAATAACATCATATGGATGCGAAAGCTGGATAGTGAAAAAGATAGACAGGAAGAAAATTGATGCCTTTGAATCATGATGCTGGCGACGAATACTGCGTATACCATGGACTGCCCGAAGAACAAACCAGTCAGTACTAGAAGAGATCAAACCTAAGCTTTCTTTAGAAGCTCAGATGACAAGACTTCGACTTTCGTACTTTGGACACATCATGCGAAGAGAGAGATCATTAGAGAAAGACATCATGCTTGGCAAGATAGAAGGTCAATGCAAAAGAGGAAGGCCAGCAATGAGATGGATCGATACAATAACAGCAGCTACAGGTACCAGTCTGTCAACAATAAGAACATAAGAACATAAGACATGCCATACTGGGTCAGACCGAGGTCCATCAAGCCCAGTATCCTGTTTCCAACAGTGGCCAATCTAGGTCATACGTACCTAGCAATATCCCCAAAAGACACAGGTTCCACAATGCTTGTACTGGGTCAAGCATTGATATCCTGGGTCCCTTTTTAATAGTGGTTTATGGACCTTTCCTCCAGGAACTTGTCCAAACCTTTTTTAAACCCAGCTATACTAACAGCCCTTACTACATCCTCCGGCAACAGATTCCAGAGTTTGATTACACGTTGAGTGAAAAAATATTTTCTCTTATTTGTCTTAAATAGTTTACCCTGTAGCTTCATTACATGTCCCCTAGTCTTTCTATATTCTGATAGCGTAAACAATTGATCCACGTTTATCCGTTCCACTCCATTCATTAATTTATAGACCTCTATCATATCTCCCCTCAGCCGTCTCTTTTCCAGGTTAAAGAGCCCTAACCTTTTTAGCCTCTCTTCATAGAAGTAGCCTTCCATCCCCTTCACCAATTTGGTGGCTCTTCTCTGTACTTTTTCTAATAACGTTATGTCCTCTTTAAGATACGGTGACCAGAATTGCACACAATATTCAAGGTGCGGTCGTACCATGGAGCGATACAGAGGCATTATAATATCCTTTGTTTTATTCTCCATCCCTTTCCTTATAATACCTAGCATTCTATTTGCTTTCTTGGCCGCCACTGCACACTGGGCGGAGGGTTTTAACATGTTATCCACGATGACTCCTAAATCTTTTTCCTGGGTGGTGGAGTCTAATGTGGAGCCTTGCATCGTGTAACTATAGTGTGGGTTGTTCTTTCCTAGGTGCATAACTTTGCACTTGTCCATATTAAATTTCATCTGCCATTTGGATGCCCAGTCTTCCAATTTATCCAGATCCTCCTGCAGTTTTCCACAATCCTCTTGGGTTTTAACAACTTTAAACAGTTTTGTGTCATCTGCAAATTTGATAACCTCACTAGTTATTCCCTTTTCCAGGTCATTTATGAATATGTCAAAAAGTAGCGGACCCAGTACAGATCCCTGGGGTACTCCACTATTCACCTTTTTCCATTGGGAATATTGGCAATTTAGCCCTACCCTCTGCTTTCTATCTTTTAACCAGTTCCCGATCCACAATAGTACACTGCCTCCTATCCCATGACTTTTTAGCTTCGCCAAAAGTCTCTGATGGGGGACCTTGTCAAAAGCTTTCTGAAAGTCCAGATACACTATATCAACCGACTCACCTTTGTCTACCTGTTTATGCACACCTTCAAAAAAACAGATCAGATTAGTAAGACAAGATCTTCCTTGTCTAAAGCCATGTTGGCTGTCTCCCATTAGGCCATGACTATCTACATGCTGTGTAATTTTGTTCTTTATGATGGTTTCTACCATTTTCCCTGGTACTGACATCAGGCTCACCGGTCTGTAATTTCCCAGGTCACCCCTGGAACCCTTTTTAAAAATTGGTGTTACGTTGGCGACCCTCCAATCTTCAGGTATTACAGATGATTTTAATGAAAGTTCACAGATTACCAATAGCAGGTCTGCAATCTCATATTTCAGTTCTTTCAACACTCTGGGATGTATACCATCCGGTCCAGGTGATTTGCTACTATTCAGTTTATCAAATAGTTGTAATATATCTTCCCAGTGTAGCGATATTTCTCTCAATTCCCCTGCAGTATCACCTTTAAATACCACTTCAGTCTTGGGTAACATCCCTACATCTTCCTCAGTAAAGACCGAAGCAAAGAATTCATTCAGTCTCTCTGCTATAGCCTTGTCTCCTCTTACTGCCCCTTTTACCCCTCTATCATCTAATGGTCCAATTGACTCTCTCACAGGCCTTTTGCTACGAATGTACTTGAAAAAGTCTTTATTTCGTGTTTTTGCTTCCGTAGCAAGTTTCTTCTCAAATTCCCGCTTTGCCTGCCTTATCAATGCTTTGCATTTAACTTGCCAGTGCTTGTGCTGTTTCCAGTTTTCATCATTTGGCTCTTTTTTCCATTTCCTGAAGGTTGCTTTTTTGGCAGCAACAGCCTCTCTGACCTCACCGCCTGACTGAAGACTGAACACAATTTAGGACAACTATCCAGACGGTTGCCATGAGTCGACACAGACTCAACGGCACTTAACAACAACAAGAACAACAAATCTATATACTTTCCTTTGGAGTTCTCACATGTGCCCTATTGGGATCGCTATTGGAAGAGCCTGAATGTAATAGAGCACCCTAGGCAATATATTCATTTTAACTGCTACTATACGTCCCATCCATGATATTTTAGTATCTGTCCATTCCCCCAAGTCTTGTCCCACTGTTTTCCACAATAGGGGATAGTTCGCCTTGTATAAGCTCTGAGGGTGGGCTGTTACATTTACTCCCAAATATTTAATAGCCTTGCAAGCACACTTGAATGGGTACTGTTGTTTTGACCTGGCCAAGGCTGTATTAGTGAGGGTGATATTGAGCGCCTCTGTCTTGTCCATGTTCATTTTAAAGCCTGATATGGCTCTATACCGCTCTATTACTTCCAATACTCTCAATAACGTTTTCTCTGGCTGCGATACCATTAGTAATATATCATCCACAAAGAGAGATATTTTATGCTGCCGGCACTCCACCACTAATCCCTTAATCGTCTCATCCATTTTTATGATCTGTGCTAAGGGCTTGACTGCTAATGCAAAGAGAAGTGGGGACATTGGGCAGCCTTGCCTGGTATCTCTTTCTAGTTTAAATGCCTCTGAATATCTTCCATTAATTCTTAATAGGACACGTACCCAGTTTAAGTAATTGGACCCGAATCCTATCTTTTGCATCACTACAAACAAAAAGGTCCAGTTTACCCGATCAAAAGTTTTTTTAGCATCAATTGAAAGCATCATCATTTTCTCCCGCTGTTGATGTGCTGCCCAAATCACTTCCAACACTATCTTGATGTTAAGAGAGGACTGTCGCCACTAATAAAGCCCGTTTGGTCTATATCAATGAGGGCGGACATCTCTTTAACCAATCGATTAGCCAGCACTTTTGCAAGGATGTTTACATCTGTGTTGAGCAGAGATATTAGATGATATGAGCCGCACTGCAATGGATCTTTCCCTGCTTTTGGTAAAATCGTAATTCCGGCAGTTAACATTTCTGTTGGCAGATGTCCTCCCTCTTCTAGTATCCCATTAAATACCCTCCCTAAGACTTCCACCACCTCTTCCCGAAGTGTCTTATATAAAGTATTAGTTAACTCATCCAATCCTGGGGCTTTCCCTGTGGGCATTTCTTTAATCCAGCGGTTCTCAACCTGTGGGTTGCAACCCCCATGGGGGTCGCCACAGGATTTAGCGGGGGTCGCCTCGTCTCCGCCAAATTAAAAAAAAAAATTTAAAACGCGCACAAGTTGCTGCCGCTGCCGAGTCTGCTTCTCAGCAGTGGCAAACTCACCCCCTTCCTTTAATGCAGCAGCGGCTCCCTGCCTCTTAGGGAACCGCAGCTGTGCCTGTAAAATCATTGCAGAGCCTCCCTGTCTCTCGACAGGCTCCGTGCAGCATTGTCCTGCCTCCAAAGGAAGTGGTAAAGAACTTCCTTTGAAGGCGGGACAATGCTGCACAGAGCCCGTCGAGAGACAGGGAGGCTCCACAACGATTTTACAGGCACAGCCGCGGTTCCCTAAGAGGCAGGGAGCTGCAGCTGCATTAGAAGGGAGGCAGACATGGGGAGAGGTGATGAGGGGGCAGGGAACCTGCAACACGGCTGACATCAACAGGGGGGGGACTGATATGGCTGGATGGAGGGAGAGGGGCTGACATGGACGGAGTGGGGCTGACATGGAGGGAAGGAGGGATGAGGGGCTGACATGGAAGGAGTGTAGCTGACATGGAAGGAGGGAGCTGATATGGATGGATGGATGGATGGATGGATGGAGGGAGGGGGGCTCACATGGACAGAGGGAGGAGGCTGATATGGATGGATGGAGGGAGGGAGGCTGACATGGAGGGAGGGATGGCGGGAAGGGGGCTCACATGGAGGGATGGAGGGAGCTGATATGGATGGATGGAGGGAGGGGGGCTGACATGGAGGGAGGGAGCTGATATGGATGGATGGAGGGAAGAGGACTGACATGGAGGGATGGAGGGAGGAGGGGCTGACATGGACGGAGTGGGGCTGACATGGAAGGAGGGAGCTGATATGGATGGATGGATGGAGGGAGGGGGGCTCACATGGACAGAGGGAGGGAGGGGGCTGATATGGATGGATGGAGGGAGGCTGACATGGAGGGAGGGAGGGAGGGAGGGAGGGGGGCTGACATGGATTGATGGAGGGAGGGGCTGATAAGGAGGGATGCAGGTAGTTGTGCTGACATGGAGGGAGTGAGCAGAAATGGATGGATGGAGGGAAGAGGACTGACATGGAGGGATGGAGGGAGGAGGGGCTGACATGGACGGAGGGGGGCTGACATGGACGGAGGGGAGCTGATATGGATGGATGGAGGGAGGGGGGCTGACATGGAGGGATGGAGGGATGAGGGGCTGACATGGACGGAGGGGGGCTGACTTGGCGGGAGGGAGCTGATATGGATGGATGGAGGGAAGAGGACTGACATGGAGGGATGGAGGGAGGAGGGGCTGACATGGACGGAGGGGGCTGACATGGACGGAGGGGAGCTGATATGGATGGATGGAGGGTGGGGGGCTGACATGGAGGGATGGAGGGATGAGGGGCTGACATGGACGGAGGGGGGCTGACATGGAGGGAGGGAGCTGATATGGATGGATGGAGGGAGGGGGGCTGACATGGACAGAGGGAGGGAGGGAGGGAGGGAAGGGGCTGATATGGATGGATGGAGGGAGGGGGGCTGACATGGAGGGAAGGATGGAGGGAGGGGGGCTGACATGGATGGAGGGAGGGAGGGATGGGGGCTGACATGGAGGGATGGAGGGAGGGGGCTGACATGGAGGGATGGAGGGAGGGGGCTGGCATGGACAAAGGGGAGAGACAAGGGGACATACTGGACAGACGGGATAAATGCTGGACAGAGGCGAGAGACAGTGCGGGTTGGGATTATATTGGGCTGATGGGGGAGCTAGCACTGGTAATGGGCAGATGGGGGGACTAGGACTGGTAATGGGTTGATTAGGGAAGGCTAGGACTGGGAATAGACTGATCAAGGGGGGTTGGGACTGGTAATGGGCTGATAGGGGGGTAGGACTGGTAATGGGCTGATTAGGGGAGCCTAGCACTGGCAATGGGGATGAGGGGGGGACTAGCACTGGAAATGAGCTGATGAGGAGAGGCTAGGACTGGTAATGGGCTGATGGGATGGGGTAGGACTGGTAATGGACTGATGGGAGGCTAGCATTGGAAATGAGCTGATCGGGGGGGGGGGGCTATGACTGGAAATGAGCTGATTAGTGGAGGCTAGGACTGGTAATGAGCTGATGGGGGGTAGGACTGGTATTGGGCTGATTAGGGGAGGCTAGCACTGGTAATGGGGTTGAGGGGGGATTAGCACTAGCAGTGAGCTGATTGGGGGGGCTCTGACTGGGAATGGGCTTTGAGCGGGGGGGGGGGGGAGGATAAAGCTGCTGGCCCTGGAAGAAAACTGGGGGCTAAGGCTACAAATGGGCTGATACGAGGAGATGGGAGAATGGAACTGGAAGGGAGTGGATCTGAGAGGGGCTGCCATGGTATTTGTACTAGAAGGGACTGGTCAGTGGGGAAGGAGGGGGACTGGAAGGGAATGGACACCAGTGGCAGTCATGGGAATGCAAGCTGACATTGGAAGGTACTGGGAGTGAGGACCGGAAAGGGGCTGATATTGGGGAGGGGTTACTGGGACTGGAAATAGGTTGATGGAAAGAAGTGAAGAAAACAAAAGAAGAGATAAGAAATGGCAGATGGACCATAGACCACAGAAAGAGAGCTAAGAGAAGACAGGAAAGCAGAAGCCTCAGATCAGGACTAGCATGATCAGAGAATAAAATGGTCAGACAACAAAGGTAGAAAAAATAATTTTATTTCATATTAGTGATTTGACTACAAAATCATAATAATTTTGAAATCAAATATTGTTACTTGTTATTGTGATTAATTATTGTGGTTTAAATAAGTACATTTTATAAATAAAAACATATTGCAAAGGCCTATAATATATTAATAATTCAACAAATGATTACAGCGACAATGCGTTAACGGTAAAGGAAGAGAAACGCATTTGATTTTATCATTGGGGTCACCACAAGTTGACCAATGGTAAAAGGGGTCACGGTACAAAAAAGGTTGAGAACCACTGCTTTAATCACCCTCTCAATTTCATCTCTTTGTATTTCCTCCTCTAATACTGCCCTCATATCCTCCCTGTTGGTTATACAATACTTTATAAAATTGACAGAATCTGGCCCTGAATTGTTTCTCTGTCTTCAATATATCCCCCTCCTCCCACTTAATTGTCACTATGGAGTTGACTATTTCTCTTTTCCTTAGTTTACGCACGAGCAGTCTCCCCACTTTATCCCCCCACTCGTAAAACTTCTGTTTAACCCTCTCCATTGGAATGCAATTGATTCTAATTATAGTTTGTTTAATTCCATTCTTAATTGATTTATATGTTTCAGCCTCCATGCTGTACCCTTTACTCTATATTGTTCTGTGGCATTTTTAATCTCCTTTTGCAATTGCTCTCCCTTTCTCCTCCATTGCTTTTTAATCCTAGCTGCCCACATAATTAACCGCCCCTGAATAACTACTTTCATTCCCCCCCCCTCCCCCGTTGTCATTCACTGCCAATATTCCTGGAGGCACATTTCTTTATATCTTGTACAACTTCCTCCCTTTTAAGGAGACTTTCATTCAGCCTCCAAAAGAATATTCCCCCTTCTCCCCATGCTTCTTGGCTTCCACCCATGTTGGGGCATAATCTGACCACATTATATTGCCAATTTCCATCTCTCCCAGCCTTAGTTCCCATATTTTATCAATCAGAAGGTAATCTGACAAAGTTTTGTGTGGATGTGAATATCAGGTATATTCCCTATCTTTATTTTGTACACTCCATACATCTGTTAAGTGGAATTTCTTAATGATGCCTTTCACTATACATCGGCTTTTTGCATTTCCATCCCCTCCCTTAGCCTGCCGATCCAAACTAGGGTATAGTGCCAAATTGAAATTGCCTCCCAATACCAATTTCCCTTGGGTTGATCGAACCAATATCTCTTGAACTTCCCTCCTAAAGAGGGTTTGTCTCGTGTTTGGAGCAGATATATTTGCCAGAGTGACAGTTTCCTCCATTAATTCTTTTAGAAGCAGCACCCTTCCTGTTTTGTCTCGAATTGTCTCCCCAACTTGTAGTGGGCACCCTCTCCTCACCAATATGGCTATCTCCCTTTCTTCCCCTCCCCCTTCTCTCCCTATTCGCCTCTAGAGCTTCCAAAATACTGATGTGGTTACTGGCTGCAAAACAGTAACCCCTCATCTTTGCATCTTAGGTGGGTTTCCTAAACAAATATAATATCCCATCTCAACCTCCCTGCCTCCCGGAAGAGGTGCTGTCTATTTAGCCCCTTAACATTTATAGTGCCTATTTGCACCATCTTGTCCTTTGGATACATGCTGGTTCCCCACGTATTTCTCTCTTGACTCCTCCTTTACCCCTCTCTTCACCTCCCCTCCCCCTCCCCAAATATCCAGTCTCCTCCTGGAGACATATCCCTCGTAGGTAGTGATGTACTTCTGGCACCCTCCTCTGCCGCTCACTTCCCACACTCTCTCCCTGCCCCCCCCCTATTTAGAATCTCCATTCACTCCCCCAGGATGGTCTCTCTCTTCTCTTCCTCTCTGCTCCCTTTGTTTTTATTCTGGGTCCCGAGTACTTCCCTCTATTAACTCTATTGTTCCCCACCCCCCCCCCCTTCCAATACCAGCTTATTAAACCTAGCCTTTTTTAATATTATCTAACTCTCTAAATATACCCCTTCATCAAAAAATACATTCAATTTCTTTAGGTATCCTTTGGTATAAGACATAATTTGCATTCAACTGGCATTGGACTCCATATTTTTGGAGCCGTAACAAATAACATGTATCTAGGCATTTCATCTAGATAAATAATTCTTATAAGATACATCAACAGGTAACATATGGCCTGATATTCAGCGGTCCCTACTAGCTGCTTCTGCCGAACCTCAGGCCAGATTGTTCAAGGCTAGGGCCAGGGCCATAGCACGGCAAAGCTGTCCAGTTAGCTTCTATGGTGAACACTAGACCCGCCTTTGCTGTGTCTGGTATCTGCCTGTTTGTAGTGGTCCTTTCATGAGTTGTCGTTCTCCAGGGTATCACCCCCGCTTTCCCCTTTTGATAGTCTGGTCAACCTCTGGCCTTTTGTATTCACTTGCTACCATTTCAGCCCTGCACTTCTAAGCACTATAGTCAGTTCCAATTTTGATTAGCTCAAGGGGGCGTCTAGAAGGTTTTGTACTCCAAGTTCTTTTAACGCCAACCAGACTTCTCCACTGTTTTTCACACGTCGGATTATGCCTTTCGCCATGATTAACAATCCAAAGAGGTACAGCCACTTATATCTCAGGCCCTCTGTCCTTAGGAGCGCTGTCACTTCCCTCAGTTCCCGACGACACTACAGAGTTCCTGGTTACAAGTCTTGATACAGCTCTATAGTGCAGCCTTCCCACTGAAAATGTCCCAGTTTTCAGGATGCTGCTAGGATCCGCTCTTTCATTTTATAAGAGTTCAAACACGCTAATATGTCCTGGGGGCAATTTTCTCGAATGGATCCTAGGCCCCAGTACGCCCGTTCGAGTTGTAGCTGTCTCTCCTCTACTGTGCATTCTGGCTCTGCTGTCTTTAATAGTGCTCCAAACATTTCCATAAGCACTGCTTCACAGTCTCTATATTTGGGTTTTCCCAGGATTCCTCTCACCCTAACAATACTCCTCCGGGAGTGGTTCTCGAGGTCCTCTGCCTTTTTTTTCAGGAGTTCCTGCGTCTGCTTTAATTCTTCCCATCCCCTCTGCAGCTCTCTAATTGTATCTGTCTACTGTTCTAATTGGTTCTCGTTCTCTTCTACTCAGGCGCCAAGGTCAATCATATCTTGCCTCAAAGCTCTCACTCTTTTATTTCAGTTTTTACCCCACTTATCTCTGCTTTCAGTTCTTCTTTAAGCTCGGTAAGCCAGGATTTTAGCGTTTCCGCTGCACAGCCCCATATCTTGTTGAACTCCTCGTCTGCATCATCCTCACTCCCAACAACCATCTTGCCTTCTCTTTCAGCGTCCCATGTTGCTTTGGTGGTGGTGTATACGGAGCGGTATTCTGCCAGCCTTTTTTTTGCTGACAGCTCTCCCCTGGGTTTTTCCATCTCTCCAGTATTGTTCAGGGCCGGCGAGGTGATTCCTGCCACACTTTATTGCTCGTTTAGAGGCAGGCTGCCACAGAGTTCCCTCAGCATGCGGCCATCCTGCCTGGTGACGTCACCCTCCTTCCGGGATGATGCCTTTTTTTTTTAAGAGCATAAGCACACAAAATCAGCCATACTGGGTCAGATAAAAGCTCCATCAATCTCATCCCCTGGGATATATGTTTAAGTGGCTCAAATGGGGATTCCCCCAGAGCTTTAAGGTTTAAGTCCCATGGCAGAAGTATGCCCTTGACCCACTCAAAAGAGGTACCACATTCTTGTATATCAGTAGCAAACATTCTGCATCTGGGCCCCTACAGCATGCTAAGCCTGCACATTGCACCCTAAAGGAGTTGTATGCAAAGCCACCATCTAGCCCAGCCTGCAAAAAGGCTAGGATGTCTGGGATCTCTGCTCTCCCCATAGCAAATAGTAACTCTCCTGACATGAGCGTCATGAATGATACTTTTATAATAGAGTGCCTTTAACAGGGTAAGAAGGCCAACTTAACATCTATTTTGAGGCCATTTTATAAATTCATATGGGCACCTATGTGTTTTTATAAAATACCAGGGTGAAAGTGACAGAAATTGCACCTAGATTGAAGCCATGGTCATTTTTTGCTTACTTGGAAACAGGCATAAATAATGTGCATAAACTACAACCACATCCATACTCCACCCAAACTTCACCCCAGAAAATGCCAATACGCAGATCACATAATACAGAAGTAACTGGCACGACTTGTACTTATATGCACATAAACCCATGAGGTAATTTACAAGCTAAAATTATCCCACAAAGTCTCCAGACTAATGTACATCAAGGAACTAGACTTCCTCTTGAACATCAACACAGTATCAATTGCTGATTCCAAAAACCCCTTCCTTCTCAACCTTGCCCTTTCAAAGTCGAGGCCATAAGCCAGCATGCAGTAGGGTTTTCATCTCTATCAACACCTATCACAGTAATCCTTTGACCTATAACTTGAATGTATCTAAGAATGACTCTTCTTAGATCCCAGTACAAGGATGTCTTGGCCAGTCTGTAAATACAAGATTTACATAGCTTACATGGACCACGATGCTCTTTATGATGCTGCTTATTAGAAGCCATGGCAGAAACATATACAGCAGCTCATTGTGAGGCCATGATATCATCAAGGTATCTATCCTGCTGCAGTCCTTCATTTTCCACCAGCTGAAGAATTCAAAGGCATTGGCAATCTGCCTCAGGGTTATCAAACCTATCTAGGGCATCCCTCAACTGCTGAATACTACTACTAATCATTTGTATAGTACCACCATGTCGAGGGCCTCCCTGCAAAGCTCCCATTTGCAAGCTTCCAAACACTGACGACTTAACAAGTCCACTTTGATATAATCCTCATTCATGATGTGACATGTTGACAGCATCTCTAGATACTCTTCCTTTCAGGCCATAATCAAGGTTGTGTTCCTCACTACTAGGTGGCTTACTGGTTCCTCTTATTCAAATAAGCTACTGCCATAGCACTATCTGAGAAGATCTGCACTGTCTTTCCCTTGAAGAAAGACATCCTTGGAGGACCAGACTGAAGGCCCTGATCTCTAGGCTGTTTATCAACTCCATGGACTCTGAGCACCTGCCTTGGGTCATGTGGCTCAAGCCTACATCCCTTCCATCCTCTGGGAATCACATCAGTGGTCAAGATCAAGAGGGAGGCTCTAGGACTCATCCTCTTTTCAAATTGTTCCTGTTGAGCCACCACGGCATACTGTCTTGTTCCCATCCCTGGGGAAAAATTCCCTGCTGTAATCTCCACTTCCTGGAGATCATCTGGTCAGGAGAACTCTGCATGGGACACATGTACCCCTGCCCAAGGGACTACCTGCAGGGCCACCCGCCATCAACCAACACCTGCACACAGTCCCATGCATATGGTGATGGTGCACCTAGAAGCTCCCGGACCTGTGCCTAGAGCTTGTTTATTCATGCTTCTGTCAGAACACTCCTAGATACTCTAGAGTTTGTATTGAGATCAGTCTGCTTTTGATCTTGTTTACAATCCATCCCAGTCTCTCTACAAAAGGACAAAAAAGCCTGCCACCAAGCTCTGCTTTCTGTTCCACATCCAGAGCAACATCTGTCCCTATCTCACTGTCCTGAGGCTTAGACATGATCCTAGGCTACTCAAGTTTAAGTCCTAAACACCTTTAAATTCTGGGCTTCAATTCAACTTGTCACAGAACTCAATGCACACAGGAGAACATTCCCCTCCTTTTTTTGTTTTAAAAAGCTGAGAACTTTCATTTTCTCAAGCTGGAACTATACATTGAAGTTATATGAGTCGGAGTTCAAAATCCCCCACCCCTTTTTTTGGTAGGACATGCTCAGTCAGCACTAAAATGCTACAGGGGGGAATACATGAGTCAGCACGGCTTCTAGTTCTCATGCATTAGTGACTTGAGGTTTTGAGCCTTTGGATGACATCACCTACTTGAATGCCCGACTAAATCCTGCTCATTGATGGAAAAAATGTCTTTTGGAATTGTCTTAGAATAATACATGAAATGTTTTTCATGGCATCTTTAAATGTTATCACTATCTACTCAAAATAGCCCCCCAATTAATAAAGATACTATGCAATACAAAAATGTCAGCCCATCAAAAATACTAAATAAGTACAATTCTAATTCCAAGCAAAGAGTAGAGATCACCATGGTATGTTATAAATGATATCTTTTTACTAGATCGGGTCACTTAATACATTCAACTAGCTTTAGAGAGCCAAACCCCTTCATCATGTTAGTAAAGAAACTGTGTAGTTGCACTAGGTTTAAATCATACAATAAGCTAAGTTTTAGATAGTTTGCATATGCCACCATAGGTCAGTAAAGGTAAATGTGGGGAGAAGGAGGGGTTAACTACAGTGACTACAATAGTAAAAATGCACAGTTCAGAAGTATCACTCTGTTGTTCACTGCAATGTGTTATTTAATGTCTGTTGCCAAACACTGTAAACCAATTCATACTGCTACAGATCTGTTAGATCAATGCTTCCCAAACGTTTAAACAATATGACCCATTTTAACAATTCATGTAACCCAGATGATAACAACAATAAGAGCTTCACTTCTCTCCCCTCTTCTCCCTCATCCACGTCTTCCTCTCCACACTTATCTGAAGCACGAAGGTAACAGCAGCAGGGCTGTAAACAGTTGCAGCAATCAGAGAGCCTTGTGTGTCAGTGTGTGCTCACAGACCCCAGCACTCTTTATTAGTTTGAAGCCCACAAATGAGAAGAGGACAGGGCCTGTGAATATCCACTGATATATAGGCTCCGTGCTGACTGCCACTACTGAGCATAGGTCAACATAGTGGAAGTTCAGAGGGAGGGGAAGCAGCCCTGTTACTGTGACTCCATCCACTGATGTGACCCTATTTGGGGTCCCGACCCACAATTTGGGAACTACTGTGTTAAATCCAAACTACAAAGGTAACAACGTTATTCATGATAATGGTACTGCTACTGCATTTTATTGGCTTACAAACAAGCAATAGTCTTAGGACTTGATGTTGGTAAAGTACTTTGAAATGTTACAGAATACAGAAAACCAGCAAAGCACATGGGAAAACCCTGAACATAAGTGGATCCTATTCACATTACTCCTCTAATATAGGATATATTATTTAATGCAGAAAATATGAAGGATGCTAGGTTGAGGAAACATGCCAGATGTTAAAGACAACAATCAATTCACATATACAGCACATCAGATGCCACAAAGCAAACCAAGGTGGCGCATCACATACCCTGACTTAGGAATGGTGTTTATTGCTGTCATGGTATGCACAAAACTGCCCATTTGGAAAAATTAACCCCAAGATAAACCAAGGTGATACCTCCATGAGGGAACACTTCTCAGAAATAGAATACTGCTATCAATGACCTTATGATCGGGATACTGAACTGGAACTTTTAAAACAATCTGGGAACCTAAAACATTTGAAGTTAAAATAATCCAATTACTTGAAATTAACAAAACATAGATATTTTTTAAGTCCTAACACATTATAAATCATAAAATTCTACTGCTTTGTCACCTACTGCTCACCCATCTCTCTCTCTCCTTCCCTGCCTTTTGTCCGTCAGACTATCAATCACTGGATTACTTTTATAAATAACTCATTTTAGTATTACAGTTGTTTGGTTTATTCTGTCCTGATCTGAAGGAGTTTTAGTTCCCAAAGCTAGTAAAGAAAAAATGTATCATTAGCCTAATTAAAAGGCATCACCTCAATGTTTTTATTACCCTTTATTTCAAGTAGACTAACATGGCAACCACACTATTTTGCTTAAGAACACCTACAAGTAATCAGTCCAGGAGTGCAATCTGGGACTCTGCCAAACATATTGCTCCTGCAGCAGGTCGGCTGGGCCTTTAGTATAAGCTCTGACCCTCTTGCTTCTTGGCTGCTTCATTCCTCCATCTTCTGCAGCAAGTAAAAGAAACCAGTCTGTGTGTGGAAATACACAGCCACATATCACAAAACAAACGTGTTTCATTCCATGCAAATCTCCATGAAAATGAAAACAAAAGCTCAGATTCAGAATCAGATGCTATTTAACTTTCAAATACCAATTCAGTTGGGAAAGAGAAAATAGATATCCTAATATTTTCAAAATTATTTTATTATAGATCACCCATGTTTTCCATGGCTGATCTTCAGTTAGAAGATGAGGAGAATTTTATTAAAGGGGTACCTGAAGAAACATTGTAAAAATGTTCTTGTTTAATGTTCATTTAATAAAGGCAGCATGGGTGCCCATGTATCTTAATGAAATAAGCACCCAAAATGTGCATGGATATGCACGCACAAGTTGTGTAAGTATGTGCGTGTATGCAGGTATTTTATAAAATTTGTGCCTACCTTACAACTCTGCAGTGAATGTAAGCACGCACATTATTTGTTGGCATGCAAATGTGTGTATTATATAGACATATAGATATATATATACACACACACACACAGGCCTTGACAAATTTTCTTGGAATTTAGGAGCCAGCCTAAAAATCTAGGAACTGGCTAGGAACTTAGGTCACAGTGTTCACCCCCCCCCCCCCCCAAAAAAAAAGGTGTATCACGGTTATTTTTTTAGGTTTTAGGGCCTGATTTACTAAAACCGTGCCCATTTTTATGGGAAAAGGTTTAATAAATTAGGCTCTTAATGGACCATTGCACAGAACCAACAAACGTCAGTGGCCCCACTCCTCATCCTCCCTTCTCCCATCACCTCCATGGCTGCATGCATATGTGGTGAGAGAGGGGTGCACCTTTTGCACACATTATGCCCTTTACTTCCCATACATTCTTCTCATCACCTTCCCCCCATTCCAGTCCCTCTCCTGCTGTTTCTCCCCTACCCAACTCTGTTTCCCTTCCCAGACTTCCTCCTCTTCAACCTCCCCCCTTGCCCTCCATTCCCCACCCCCACCCACCTTTCATTATTGACTAAAACATACTGTCTCTTTAAATCTGTTCAGCCGTCTGTACAGAAAACTCCATCTCTAACCTGTTTTCTCCTACAGATTCACAAACACGGAAGCTCCCGGCATGATAGTGGCCCTTCCCATCACTTCTGCCTGTGGTTAGGATCCCCGTGGGCAGACACCAAAGCTCTGAGTCGCGATAATCAACACTTCTGCCTGAAGAGATCCCAACCCCTACGGGTAGACATGGAAGTTCCCAGCCAACTGTAGTCTCTTCAGCACTTCTAACCATAGACAACTTCAAGACCATATTGACCTACATACTCCACTTGACAAACACTAACACGGCTTCTGCCCTAACTACAGCATTGAGACTCTCCTCACTCACCTATTTGATGTACTACTCATCTTTATCGATATATCCTCAGCATTTGACACCGCCTCACATAGCACCCTTCTAAATCAACTTGCTAATATTGGTCTACATAATACCACCGTCAACTGGGTTTCAGTCCTACCTCAGTAACAGACAACAAATGGTCAAAGTCAGATCGAACACCTCCACTCCAATTAACACCACACAGGGAGTCCCGCAAGGGTCCTCCCTATCTGCTCTCCTCTTCAACATCTATATACAGCCAGTCTGCAATATCTTCAAAAAGCACAAGATATTCTATGCCATTTATGCAGATGACATCATGATCTACTCTCCAATCAACCTCAACACACCAGACTATACAGCAATTACAAATTGTCTGCAGGAAATGAAAAACTGGCTCTCTTCCAACAACCTACAAGTCAACTTCAAAAAATCTGAAGCACTATTTATCTCACGTAATGCATCCTTTATCCCCCCTATCTCCATCACCCTAGAGGACATGCTGATTCCAGTAAAAGAGGAGGTTCGCTACCTAGGTGTCACTCTTGACTGATTCTTAAATCTACAAGCTCGTATTAGCAAAACCTCCAAGAACGCATTCCACAAATTAGCCACTATCCACAGACTACAACCTCTCTTAACTCAAGAACACTTCCGCACCATCTGCCAAGCACTTATTACCTCCATCTTGGACTACTGTAACTCCCTTCTCCAAGGACTTCCAGTTCAAACCACCCGAGAAATTTAACTTTTCTTTTTCTGTGCACCAAGGTGTTGGAACAGCCTTCCTCAAAACATCCGATCAATACCAGACCTTTTGCAGTTTCGAAAAGCTTTGAAACACTACCTCTTCCTCTTGTCTTATCCATTAAACAAACCAGATAACACAGCCTACCCACAGACCTTCCAAACATACAAATTCAATACAGACACCCCACAGACCTCCCATACACAATACTGAAGCCAGGATGAGATCATGTCTGTTATATTAATTAATTACCCTGTTATCCGAGTTGTATTTCCTGTTTTTTCTGTAAACACAAAGTACCGTTGAATTGTGTAACTCCTTGTTTATTGTAAACCGCGCTGATGCTGAATAGTGTGGTATATAAGAGACTATAAATAAATAAATAAAAATAAACTAGCCCAGAACACCGCTGCCCGCTTCATCAAAGGATCAGCCAAGCATGAGCACATAACTCCTCTCCTATGTCAGCTACACTGGCTACCGATCACCTCAAGAGCCAAATACAAAACAGCACTAACCACTTTCAAGATTAGAAATAATATGTCAGCTGATTCTCTACAGATGCTGCTATACTCAGAACCAAACAATAGACCCAAGAGACAAAATATTAGAGAAGCTATCCCAACCCCCAGCTCATATACGAAAGCCAATAAGACTACGACGACGAGGGCTTTTTCACAAGCCACACCCGCCATCTGGAACTCACTGCCGGAAAAAATAAGGACAACCAAAGACATCAAAGACTTCAGGAAACATCTAAAAACTTTCCTGTTTTCTGAACACTTCAGAGAGGACACTCAGTACACTACTTCATGACACATGCCTATTCAAAACTATACCTACATACTTCAGTTGTAAATAAGTTATGCTCCTGAGCATCGTCTGCATGTTACCGCAACCTATGATTGTTACATGAGTTCTCTGTCTATGTTATATCTCTTCATGTGTTATATTGTAAACCGCTTTGATTCTAACGATAAAGCGGTATAGAAAACGTGTTAAATAAATAAATGGGGGTTGAGATCCCCACAGGAAGATACCAAACTTCTTCTGCTCTAAGTCCCAAGTGTGTTTGTCGAGCCATATATATATATATGCCTCAAATTTGTTTCCTCCCTCCCCCCAACTGCAGGCAGAAAACCCCTTCCATCTGCCCATGGGAGAGCTAGTCTCCTGCGGGCAGAACAGGAGAGATCTTTGCCATGATCAGGGCTTAGATGCAGGCGACAGCCCACGGGGATCCAATCCGCAGGCTGTCTGCTGCATCTAAGCCCCGATCGCGGCAAAGATCCCTCCTGTTCTGCCCATGGGAATCCAATCTCCAGTGGACAGAACAGGAGGAACGCCCAGAGCAGCAGAGAGCTGCAGGGATATGAGCCTTCAAAAAAAAAAAAAAAAAGAGATGGGGAGACAAGCAGAATAAATTTAAAAGGGGAGTAACGTAAAAAAACAAAAAAAGCAGTACAAAAAAAGAAAATAAAAAGTAGAGAATGGAGGGCAGGAGTGGGAATGCTAGGTGGGAGAAGGGGAGAAGAGAATCTGGAAGGGGAATAGAGAGTGGAAAGGGGTTGAAGTGGGGAGGGAAGGGTGCAAGATGAAGTTAAAGGTAACATATTACTTAGCAGTTAATGTCCTTTCCTTGCATGTGTGTAGTGTGTGTGTGTGGGGGGGGGAAATGCACCCTTTGGCATATACAGATTATCATTTTTGTCCCTATGCATTCTGCATGCTTCCTTTCCATATCATTCTGCTAGACCAGTCCAGACAAGTGGGATGTACCCAAGCTACAACTCCACTAGGCAGGAAGACAACTCAGCAGCTCGCAAAACCCTTGAGTCAAGGCCGCTTTCACCCATGCACGGACATCCAAGCATTAATGCTTCACAAAAATGGAAAGCGATACCCATGTTGCCACCTGACAAATGTCTGCAGTGGCTACTGAGCTCCGCTCTGCCCACAAAGACACTTGTGTTTTGGTAGAATGGGCACGCAAACCTTCCGGAACCAGCACCCCAAAAGCGACATAGCCACCACGTCACTCTTGCATGAGCCAGTAGACAGCACAAAACGAAGGTTGGACTTGCAAAAGGAATTCATAACCTCCAAGTACGGAAGAGGCACCCTCCAGTCATACACAAGCCGGAGATCCTAACCCTTCACCTGACACTACTCCTTCAAGAAGGAGAGCAGGCAGACCACATGATGCTTAAGAACATAACAAAAGAACATAAGAAATGCCATACTGGGTCAGACCAAGGTCCATCAAGCCCAGTATCCTGTTTCCAACAGTGGCCAATCCAGGTCACAAGTAGCTGGCAGTTTCCCAAAAAGACACACAAGTTCCACAAAGTTGTAGTGGGGCTAGCAGTGGAATTCCTGGGTCCTCTTTAATAATGGTTTATGGATCTTTCCTCCAGGAACTTGTCCAAACCTTTTTGAAGGCCAGCTACATTAACAGCTTTTACAATATCCTCTGGTAACGAATTCCAGAGATTAATTAAGAATTGAGCGAAAAAATATTTTCTCTTATTAGTATTAAACGGGTTACACTGTAGCTTCATTGCATGTCCCCCAGTCTTTCTACTTTTTGATGGTGTAAACTATTGATTTAAGTTTACCCGTTCCACTCCATTCATAAATTTATAGACCTCTATTATACCTCCCCACAGCCGTCTCTTTGCCAGGTTGAAGAATCCTAACATTTTAAGCCTCTTCTCATAGAAGTATCCTTCCATTCCCTTTACCATTTTGGTGGCTCTTCTCTGTACCTTTTTTAATTCCGCTACATCTTTTTTTAAGATATGGAGACCAGAATTGTATACAATATTCAAGGTGTGGTCGCACCATGGAACAATACAGAGGCTTATAATATCCTTTGTTTTATTCTCCTTTCCTTTCCTTATGACCCCTAGAATTCTATTTGCCTTCTTGGCCGCCGCTGCACATTGGGTGGAGGGTTTGAACGTATTATACACGATGACACCTAAATCTTCTTCCTGAGTGGTGCTTCTTAATGCTTCCTTGTATCGCGTAACCGTAGTTTGGGTTGTTCTTTCCTAGGTGCATAACTTTGCACTTGTCAACATTAAATTTCATCTGCCATTTGAACGTCCAGTCTTCCAATTTATCAAGGCCCTCTTGAAATTTTTCACAATCCTCTTGGGTTTTAACAAATTTGAATAATTTCTGTCATCTGCAAATTTGATTACCTCACTCGTTATTCCCATTTCCAAGTCATTTATGAGTATGTTAAAAAGCAGTGGACCCAGCACAGATCCCTGGGGTACTCCACTATTCATTTTTCTCCAATGGGAAAATTGGCCATTTAGAAAGCAGAGGGTAGGGCTATCTTTAAACCAGTTCCTCATCCTTAATAGTACACTGCCTCTTATCTTATGACTTTTTAATTTCACCAAGATTCTCTCATGAGGCACCCGGTCAAAGGCTTTCTGAAAATCCAGATACACTATTTCAACCAGCTCACCTTTGTTTACCTGTTTATTCACACCTTCAAAAAAATATAATAGATTAGTAAGACAAGACCTTCCTTGGCTAAATCCATGTTGGCTTTCTCCCATTAAACCATGACTATCTACATGCTCAGTAATTTTGTTCTTTATAATGGTTTCTACCCTTTTTCCCGGTACTGACATCAGGCTTACTGGTCTCTAGTTTCCCGAATCACCCCTGGAACCCTTTCAAAAATTGGTGTTACAATGGCCATTCGCCAATCTTCAGGTATTACAAATGAGTTTAATGATAGTCCACAAATAGTAAGTCTGCAATCTCATATTTCAGTTCTTTCAACACCCTCAGAAGTATACCATCTGGTCCAGGTGATTTGCTACAATTTAGTTTATCAAACAGTTGTAACATATCTTCCCGGTTTATCGATATTTCTTTCAATTCTTTCAATGCATCACCTGGAAATACCATTTCAGTCATGGGTAACTTCTCTACATCTTCTTCAGTAAAGACAAAAGCAAAGAATTAATTCAGTCTCTCTGCTATGGCCTTGTCCCCTCTTTGTGACCCTTTTACCCCTCTATCATCTAATGGTCCAACTGACTCTCTCATAGGTTTTGTGCTATGAACATACTTGAAAAAGTTCTTATTATGAGTTTTTGCTTTCGCAGCAAACTTTTTTCCAAATTCTCTCTTTGTCTGACTTATCAATGTATTGCGCCAAACTTGCCAGTGCTTATGTTGTTTCCAGTTTTCGTCATTTGGCTCTTTTTTGACAAAGTGCAACATGACAACCTCAAACAGAGCCTTCAGTTTCTATGTACCCAAATGCTGGAACGCTCTACCCTCCGACATAAGGGCCATTACTGACCTACTCCAGTTCAGGAAGGCACTCAAATACCACCTCTTCCTTCAATACTACCCTACCAGCAATTGAACCAGAGGAAGTGACCCACTCATGAACACACCATGCCGTTCTTGATATTATTAAGACTCTATTCTGTTCTATGTAATTATCTCTTGTATATAGTTTACCCCGGTTCTCCAAGTTTGTACTCCTGTTCGATGTAAACCAAACAGCTTGTTGTTATGGTCTTTATGTTATAATGTAAACCGCGCTGATGCCGAATAGTGCGGTATATAAGAACTTGTAATAAAATAAATAAATAAATAAATAAATAAATTTCCCGAAAGATACCTTTTTGACTAAAACAGCCTCTCTGACCTCATCTTTAAACCACGCTGGCAGTTTTTTGGACTTCCTTCCACTTTTCTTAAAGCGTGGAATACAGCTGGTCTGGACTTCCAAGACAGTATTTTTAAAATCTTTAACCTTTGCAGCTGGCTCCTTTCAGTTTTTTCTTAACTATTTCCTCATTTTATCATAGCCTCCATTTTGAAAATGAAAAGGTAGTACTGTGGATTTCCTTGCTGTCCTTCCTCCATTTATTAAAACAAATGTGATCATGATATAATCACTACTCCCAAGTGGTCCCAACACCCTTATCTCTTGCACCAGATATTGTGTTCCACTAAGAACTAGGTCCAAAATGGCTTCCCCTCTTGTCAGTTCATCAACCAGCTGCTCCAAGAAGCAGTCATTTATTTAATCTAGAAACTTTATCTCCCTAGCATGTCCTGCACTGACACTGACCCAGTCGATACCAAGGTAAGGGGTAATGGAAATCACCCATTATTATTACTGTGTTGTAACTTTTGTTAGCTTCCCTGTTTTCTTTGAGCATTTCATCATCCATTTGTTCATTCTGGCCAGAGAGTCGGTAGTACACCCCCACTGCCATCGCCTTCCCCTTTTTACATGAAATCTCAATCCACAGAGATTCTATAGTATGTTTTGTTTCCTGCAAAACCTTAAGCCCATGTGGTGCAATGCCCTCTTTAACAGAGTGCAACCCCTCCACCAATTTGATCTACTCGATCATTGCGATATAATTTGTACCCAGATTTCACAGTGTCCCACCGGTTGTCCTCCTTCCACCAGATACCTCTCATTTAGTACAATATATTCTAACTCTCCCATCTTATTTTTTAGACTTCTAGCATTTGCATACAAACATTTAGAGGTTGTATTTTATTCATATTAATCTGGTTATTGGTAGGCAGGGGTAATTTGAAATCTTTAAGCTCTTTCTGCTCTGTACTTAAAGGCATTTGGGTTACTTTTGTCTTTATTGGAACCTCTCTGTCGATATACCTTAACTTGTCTTTTGCTAGTATCCTTCAAAAGTGACATAGCCACTGTGTCACTCTTGCATCAGCCAGACAGCACAAAAAGATGGCTGGACTTACAAAAGGAATTCCTAACCTCCAAGTACTGGAGAAGCACCCTCCAGACATCCACAAGGTGGAGATCCTTACCCTTTGCCAGATACTACGCCTTCAAGAAGGAGAGCAGGCAGACCACCTGGTGCTTACCAATGGGGAAAATGTTTCTGATGTTATAGTTTTTCATGAACACGTGTCAAACTTATCCCGCCGTTCTTTCTTTACACTGCGACAATTACGTTCAGTCCGCTCGATCTTGTCCCCAGACTCCCTCACTACTCTGTTACTGGCTTTAGTCATGTCCAGATTGGATTATTGCAATGTGGTTTTTGCCAATCTCCCTGCTTACCAACTTAAAAGCTTACAACTTCTACAGAATACAGCCGCCCAACTTGTCACTTCTGCCCAGAAATCAGATCATGTAACTCCTCTTCTGTATCGCCTTCACAGGCTACCGCTTCGTTTTCGGTTTAAATATAAGTTTCTTATACTATTACATAGAGTCATCCATACTTCCAACCTGCAGCATTTAGCGAATCTAGTTTCCCTTCACACTCCTTATCGTCAGCTCCGTTCTTTACATGCTAACCGTTTGTTTCTTCCCCCACCCGCACGAGTTCACCTCGAACAGACATGCCGTGCCGCTTTCTTTTTCCAGGGACCCTCACTTTGGAATTCTCTACCATCTTCTCTTCGCCTAGAATCCTCATATCAACATTTCAAAAACCTATTAAAAACACATTTGTTCCAACAGGCATATGATCTCCCTCCCAGCAGTCCTGTCTAATTTTGTTTTGTTTGTCTTTGGCTGCCTATAGTTTTGCTTAGTTTTTGTCTACTGTTTGTCTTGTGACCTCTTTGGTCCGTCTTTCTCTTTATTTTATTGGATTTCTTTTCCTTTCTGACGCTTTTATTTTATATTATTTTATTGTAAACCACTCTCACATCTCGACAAGGACGGTATATAAAATGTAAATAAAGATAAAGATAAAGATAAAGATAGTGGGAGATCATCTCGCATCCAGTGATTATCAGATGGTGTGGTTCAGCATTAGGACTAGGGCTGACAAAATCCATTCAAAAGTGAGGGTCTTAAACTTTAGGGAAACTAACTTTGTCAAGATGGGACAATACTTCATGGAGTCATTAGCAAGATGGGAACAACAGGGGAATGTAGAAAAACAAAGGACAAAACTGAAAGAGGATATTTTAAGGGCAACAAACCTTTTTGTTAGAAAGATAAATAAATGTAAAAGGAAAAGGAGGCCGCTATGATTCTCAAAAGAAGTAGCTGAAAAGGTGAAGAACAGGGAGGCCTTCAGGAAATTCAAGAGATCACAGAGAGATAAAGATAGGCATCTATATTTGGAAAAACTTAGAGAAACTAGTAAAGTAGTCAGGAAAGCAAAGATACAAAATGAAGAAGAAATAGCCAATGCAATAAAATGGGGGGATAAGACATTTTTCAGATATGTTAGTGAGAGGAAGAAGGGAAAAAGTAATATTGTCAAAATCAAGGATAAAGGGGAGGACTATGTAGACGTTGATGAGGATAAAGAGGAATTGCTCAACAAATATTTCTCTTCTGTGTTCACAGATGATGGGCCAGGAGCAAGATCTCAGAAAACACCCACAAATAAGAACAGAAGTGATGGGGAGCTCGAACTATTTTCAGAAGACTGTGTTCATGAGGAACTAGCTAAAGTAGATAAAACGATGGGATACATTTGACAATACTGAAGGAACTTGGGGGCATTCTTGCGGCTCCACTGACTGACTTTTTCAATGCTTCTTTGGAGTCGGGAGTGGTCCAAGAGGACTGAAGAAAGGCACATGTGGTCCTTTACACAAAAGTGGAAGTAAGGATGGAGGTTGAAAACTACAGGCCGGTTAATCTAACCTCTGCGGCAAGTAAATTATTGGAAACACTGCTAAAAGAGAGAATAGTGAGGTTTCAGGAGTCCAATGGATTGCAGGATCCAAGTTAGCATGGGTTTAGCTGAGGCAGGTCTGATTGATTTCTTTGACTGGGTGACCAGGGAGTTGGACCAAGGGAGAGCTCTAGATTTGGTGTATTTAGATTTCAGTAAAGCCTTTGACACCGTTGCGCACAGGTGACTTATAAACAAACTGAGCACCCTAGGGATGGACCCTACAGTTACTGAATGGATTAGAAATTGGTTGAATGGGAGACGAAAAAAGGTACAGGTAAATGGAGTTCACTCTGAGGAGAAGGAGGTTACCAGTGGTGTGCCGCAGGGATTTGTCCTTGGTTTGATTTTTTTAAACATCTTTGTTAGTGATATTGCAGAAGGACTGTAGGGTAAGGTTTGCCTCTTTGCGGATGATACCAAAATCTGCAATAGTGTACACACCCAGGAAGGAGTAAATAACATGAAGAGGGATCTAGCTAAGCTTAAATAATGGTCAAGAATTTGGCAGCTGAGATTTAATGCTAAAAAATATAGGGTCAAGCATTTGGACTGCAAAAATTCAAGGGAGCAGTACAGAGTACAGGGTGAAGTACTTCTGTCCACAAAAGAAGAGCGGGACCTGGGCGTAACTGTGTGTCTGACTATCCTTAAAGTAGGTAGAAAAGGCAACTGTGAAAGCCAGAAGGATGCTTGAGTGCATATGGAGAGGAATGGCCAGCAAAAACAAGGAGGCAATAGTGTCTCTGTATAGGTTTCTGGAGTATTGTGTGTACTTCTGGAGACCACACCTTAGAAAGGATATAAATAGGTTGGAGTCGGTGCAGAGGGTAGCTACTAAAATGGCTAATGATCTACGTTATAAAGCATATGAGGACAGACTTAAAGATCCTAATATGTATACTTTAGAGGAAAGGTGGGATAGAGAAGATATGATAGAGATGTTTAAATACCTCCGCAGCATAAATGCTCAGGAGGAGAGTCTCTTGTGATTGAAAGCAAGCTCTGCTACAAGGGGACATAGGATGAGAGTGAAAGAGGATAGACTAGGGAGTAATATGCAGAAATATTTATTTACGGAAAGAGTGGTATAGTCTCCAAGTGGAGGTAGTAGAGACGAGGACAGTATCTGAATTCAAAAAAGCATGGGACAAACACAGAGGATCTCTAAAGGAAAAACAGGGACTACTGTAGTTGATACGGAAGGGCAGACAAGATAGCAGAAGAAGACCACAAGGCCTATCATGTTTATATGTTTCTGTTTCACATGAAAGGGAGAAGGCACCTTAGGCTAGGCTAGGCAGGTAGGCATAGGCCAAATGGAAAAGGCCTCCTTTGAAATGACAGATAAGGATCTCAGTAAGATAGAGCTTGGAGCTTGGAAATTCACCTTGCAGAACCAATTGTGACCAAGAAGACCGTATGGAGCGTTAAATCATTTAAAGTAGTGCGCTTCAACAGCACAGAGGGCACCGCCACCAAGGCTCTGAATACCAGCCACAGATCCCAGGAAGGGATCACAGACCAGGGGGGAGGACGCAGATGCCTGATCCCCTGAAGAAAGCATGAGATGTTGGGGAGCAAGGCTAGAGACTTAGCAGCTACTGGACCTTGGAAATGGATCAAAACCGCCACCTGAGCTTTCAGGGAGCTAAGGGACAGTCCTTCTCCAAGCCATCCTGTAGACCGGACAATAGAGATGGCACCTTAGCCGCCTCAGGTGTCAACTGCCATGCACTGTACCATCACTTAAAAAGGCACAAGATCTGTACGTACATATGCTAGCTTGGTAGACCTCCCCCGGACTTCGAGCAGAGTAGAAACCACCTCTGGAGAGTAGCCCTTACATGCTAACCATCTCCTTCCAAGAGCCAAGCTGTAAGTGTGAAGGGAACTGAACCCTCTAGGTCGATTGGTCTCTGCCGCAATAGGCCCTGAGATGGAGGCTACAGAAGAGGAGGCACTTGCAGGAGGCACATCAGGTCTCCAAACCACTCTCTCCTCAGCCAATCCAATGCCACCAGAACAATCCTGCCCAGATGGCAGTCCATACGCCAAAGCACACACTCCACCAGAGGCCATGGTGGAAACACATACAGCAGGTACTGACTTGGCTAAGACTGGATCAGGGCAATGATGCCCTTGGACCCCGTCTCTGTGTGTCTACTGAAGAAGCGGCAAAAACTTTGGCATTGGAGTGGGTCGTCATCAGATCCATTTCAGGGTGATCCCAGCAGCACAGAATCAACCGAAATGCCCCCTAACTCAACTATTACTCTCCAAGGTCCAGAAAGTGCCAGCTGAGGAAGCCTGCTTCCATAATGTCCATCCCAGCCATGTGCCAAGCCAACAAGGCTCAGAGGTTCTTCTCCACTCAGACAAACAGGAGAGCCATCCCCAGAGCTACCCCGGCACTCCTCGCGCCACCTTGCCAATTGACATGAGCCACCACAGTGGCATTATCTGAAAACACTCGAACCGCCTGGCGCCTTGATCAGGGGCCAGAAATGCAGAAGAGCAAACCTGGTGGCCCTCACCTGGAGGCCGTTGATGGACCACACCGCTTCCCTGCAGTTCCAATAGTCCTAGGCAAATGGTCTTGGCAATGGGCTCCCCAGCCCGAGAGAATGGCATCCAGGAGGATCTAGCAGAAATTGTCCAGCGGCATGCCCTTCCTCAGGATGACAGGGCTGCAGCCACCACCACAGGCTGGATTTCACCATCAATGGGAGTGGAAGCCTGCACGCGAACTCCTGAGAACTCTGGGATCACTGAGTCAACAAGGACCACAGCAGTGGATGCATGTGAGCATGCACCCATGGCACCATCCATATGGTCGCCGCCATCAACCTGAGGAGCTGAAAATAATCCCAAACTCTGGAAACCTGCTGCGCACAGAACAGCATCAGGCAATCCAACAGCCTTTTGACTTTCTCTTCTGGAAAGAAACTCTGCTCACTCAAGTGTCAAAACATGCTCCCAGACACTCCAGGGACTGGGAAGACCACAGCTGGCTCTTCCCCAATTGAACACCCTGCCAAGGCTTTCTAAGTAGAACACCACTCTGGATGCCACGTGAGTCACTCTTGAAAGAGAACAGGTACAGATGAGCCAGTTGTCCAGATAATGATGGACATAGATCCCTTGGTGCTGCCGCCACTATCATGACCTTGCAGAATATTTTCGGGGTGGTGGATAGCCCGAAAGAGAGGGCGGCAAACTGATAGTGAAAGCCAAGCACGGCAACACGCAGATACTTTGCTGAGCCGCCTGGATCAGGATAAGAAAATACGCCTTGGCCAGATCCAGAGAAGCCACGAACTCTCCTCGGCGCGATACTTGAATCACTGAGCACAAAGTTTCCATCTGGTAGCACATGATGCACAAGTGCTCGTTGACCCCCTTGAGGTCCAGAATGGGCCGAAAGAGATGATGGAATATCTGCCCTTGCCCCGCTCATCCGGCAGGAAGGGCATCACCGTCTTTAGGTGCAGCAACTTGTCCAAGGTGGTCTGCACAGTGGTACTTTTGATCGCAGACCCCCACCAAGGGAGCATCCGGAATCGTCTCTTTGCAATCCAGGGCATAGCTGAACTGAATGGTCCCCCAAGTCTTCATTGCGCAGCCTGGGAAGGTCCTCATCTGGAAGGCATAGAGTCCCAGAGCCCATGCGTTCCATGAAAGGACTGAGAATGAGTCCCCTGAGAATCTGGCCAGCATGCCCTTGGTGGATAGGCAGAAGCTGAGAAGGGGCACCAGCCTCCTGCTTCACAGGTCCCTTAGACCTCTCTTCCAGAAGGCAGTAAGATTTTATCTCTCCCAGGTCCTTCACCAGTTTCTCAAAATCTGCTCCAAACAGAAACTTCCCCCTGAAAAGCCAGTTAGGCCAACCAAGCTTTGAAAGATGTGTCTGCTACCCAGTGCCAGAGCCAAATCCAATACCATGACATTGTTGTTAGGGCACCATCCCTGGCTGCCAAATATATCAGGCCATACATGGCATCAGCAAGGAAGGCCATAGCAGACTCCAAAGAGGGCTTGTGGTATCATCTGGCGGAAAATACTGAATCCACCAGAGCAGGGCTCAAGACGTCACCAGCTGCAGAATAGCAGCCGCCACAACAAACTGGCTCCTGAACAATGAATCAATCTTATGATCCAGAAAATCCTTTAAGGCCAATCTGCCTTCTACTTGAATGGTGGTCCATCTGATTGCTGTGACCTGCGCATCCACCCAAGGATCAGGCCTGCTGCAAAAAAAAGAATTCCAGGGAGGAAAATCCAGAGTTTGGAAGCTCTCCTTTCAGAAATGACCCACCCAACAACAGGGGGCTCAGCCGCCACAGAGGTTGATAAGCGGCTCACAGTACGGTCGCCGGATCCTCCAGCCAGCTGGATATCCTTACCCATAGTGCTATCTGCCACCTCCTGCCCTGAGGCAGGCAAAGTCAGACTAATTGCATCCCCCAGATGAAAGAGGGGGAGCAGGCCTTTCACGGACAATTTAGAAACTGCCATGCCAAAAGAGCAGAGTCCAGAATCTGGAGATGAAGCATCTCAGCTGCCACAGGTCAAACAACATTTCCTGGAAAAAGACATAGAGAGTTAAAGCATGTATCACAACACCGCGCCCCAAGGCTGCAGCGGCACAAAGGTGCGCATTAACTGCGCTTTTATTGCAATGTGTGTTGCAGGCGCTAGAGTAGGAATGCGCATTGGAGTCGCTTGGGCAGAATGCGCATACAGACCATGCAATCGTCAGGAGCACAATAGGAGAAAACACTATAAATGAGTACATAAAATGGCAGGAAACATCCACACTGCACCAATGGTCATCCGAAGTGCATCCCGCACAACCTTGGTACTCATACCCTGAGAGTCCCAGGCAGAGAATCCAAGCTGGGCTCAGCTCTACTCCCAAGATACTGTTTCACTAGCTTTTGCAGCACTGCATTTAAGATGGCTGGCAGGCAAATCCCTCTGAGAGCCTTCTGCAATCTTCGGGAGAGAGCAAGTAGGAACAGTGGAGGAGGGAGGGGGCATCGAGTTTGTGAGAGGCTGCTGAACTCTTCCAGATCCTTCCAATTTTGTGGCTGCTCAACAAGCTCTTATCATAGTAAGAGCGTGAAGCTGAACCAATTTTCCCTCCTCCTATGGCTACCGAAAAGACCGCAGTCTAGTGGAGCCTCCAAAGTCACGCTCAAATCATTTCTTCTCAGTCCTCGGATTTTCTTCAGAGAGGAGAAAATCCATCCACCATTTGCTAGAGACAAAGAAATACTGAGGAGACCTCTGGTGTCTGAGGCGAATAGAGGCATAGAAGTGACATCATTGAAACCTGGGCTTTTCATTGTCTCCATTAATCTGCTGGAACAAAAGGGTGCACCTCCCCCCCCATACACACACTATGCACACACACTTCACCTCTGCATGACAGACACACACACAGAGGTACTACTACACACACACATTTGCACACACATGAATACCTCACCTCCGCACCACACACAAAGGCTCCCCAACTCTGCAGCACCACACCCACCGCCACATCCCACACACGGACAGGCACACCACCGTTGCACCACACACCTACAGAGACACTTACTATCTGAAGCTATGACTATTGTTATCTAAAGATGTTGCATGGTGTAGGAATTCTGATGCTGGTCTCACGAGAACATGAGACCAGTGCGAGAGAACCAGAGGGGGGAGGACAAGGAGGTCACAAGTACTGGCTGCTAAGATTTTGGCCTGGCTCTTAAATCTGCACAAAACACCCTTATTGTAATTTCTTAGGCTGATAGTGTCTTTGAAAAAGAGACTGCTATTATGATCTTTAAGAGGGAGGGCTTCTAAAATAAATAAATAAATAAATAAATGAATGAAACTTATTTATTTATTTAACAAGGCTTATATACCGCTTTATTTAAATCTAGGTAATGTTCAATGCAAGAAATCTTATTTCTAATTCCAGAAATTAAAAGTTAACTGTCATCTACTAGTGCTGATGGTTCTCAGTTTCACTTCCTGTCCCTAATTTTCACGTGGCAAGATCTCAGACTTGTTCATATCTTCAGGTTGCAGCAGCTTGTAGGTCAGTCTCTGGTACTACATGTATCTATAATAACTGGAATTTAAAAGTACAAATGCCTTAAATTTTATGTAAACAACAAAACTATCATACATAGTTCATTTTGTACCCTGGAACCAATAAAGTTTAAATATTTCAAATAACCACTGTGTATATTTCAGTTTTCCCAAAATTTCCATTGAGAAAATTGACCATTTAGCCAAACTCATTCTTAACCAGTTCCCAATCCACACAGGATGAGAAACTCCTGAAAAAATTAAAAAGTCATGGGATTGGAGGCACTTTGTCAAATATTTCTTAAAATCCACATGCACTGTATCAGTTTATTTAAACTTTTTATTTCTAGAATTTTGAATATACATTTACAAGAAATCACTCGTTACAGGAAAGGAATATAAATATGAAAGATAAAATGTGCAAATAAAAGAAACCACTGGCCCTCAAATAGGAGAGGAGAGCCAAGATATAACCAAAGGAAATAAGACAAGTGAAGCGCTGCAGCATAATCGTAATAATCCAGTCATCACTCCGCCTTCACCTCTGATGGAGGCGCGAGATTCTAGAAAGTCCTGGGTTGGAGTCTGAAAGGTTTGTGATAAAAAAGTAAGATGACTGGGTTTAAAGAAAGTGTAATTTACCCTTCAAAATTTAACTAAACATTTGCATAGATACTGCAGAAAAAGAGACCACCTAGCTATGTAAACTTAGGTTTTACTAAAAGAAATTATAAAATAAATGGTTTTCTATGCTTCTGTGTTAGCTTAGAAACATTAGGAAATATTCTAATACATGAGCTCATAAACAATTCACCTCTCGCCCTAAAGAATAACTTTAGTATCCAGTCATGATATGGCTCCAAAGTCACAATTATTAATAATCACTATCACCATTTTTTGTCTCTCAGAGATTGCATTGTATCCAGTTTGGCGTTCGAACAATGAAGTTTCTACATTGAATCCAAGAGATTATACCTGCAGCCGTCTGAATATAGGTGGCACACTCCTGATGCAGTCTGTTAGTGAAACATGGCCACGTTGAGCATGAAAGTGCTGGCTGGAAGATGCTTCAAGATAAGTTGAAGACATTTAGGGATATGTTTACTAAAGGGCGTTAAGGTAACAGGCATTAATGGCAGTGATAAAGGGTGTTAAATGTGTAAAGGGTGCAGGGTGGGTAGGTGGAGTTCCAGCATAAAGGGCGCTATGGGCCATTTAACATGTGTTAACAGGACATCGGATATTAGGGTGTCAAGCATGCACCTTAATGTCCAAAAACAGTTGTAACGCTAATGCTGGGTAAAGGAGCACCAAGGAAAGTCAATGTAAAGGTGATGGATGGGAGGACAGGTGGGAGATGGACCTGCCATATCCATGGGCACTCTACATGGCAGCCAGTAAAGCGGATGAGCATGTGGGAGGCAGCTGTACTGATGCATAGGAGTTGCCAGTGTAAAATGGTGCAACGTCAGTGCGTGGCATAGGATGGGGAAAACATGTCTCCCAGCGGAGCCAGAAGCAGCAGGATCTGTGCAGCGATAAGAAAAAAGATGATGTTGCTAACAAGGATGACCTTTGAGATGAGGTAGTCTGCCTCACCCAAAAAATGTTAGGGAGGAGAAGCATGCTGCATCTCTCCTTGATTATTGCAAGGCTAAGGTGATACCAAGGGGCCTCAGAATGTACAAGGCCCCAGGGCTGTATTTAATTGATAACATGTTTATCAGGAATTGGAATGCCATACTGAATAAATGTTCACTGGACCTAATGATCCTCTTGATACGTACATCTAAGCAGAAGATTGATTTGAGATCACCTCTCTGTTGGAAAATTCTCTGTTGAAATAAATTGTGCCTCCACGATGGACCTTTGTGTCCTGTGCAGCTTGCACAAGAAGACATGACTGCACACAGCTAACAGAGGCAGATGGATGGGCTGAAGGAAGGATGGTGGCTGAGGAGAAGGTGGTATGGGCTGGCAGCCCTGATGTGTAGGTACCATCCCCAACGTTTTTGTACTGTGTGAGAAAATGTGCACCAGTGTCACCTGGAAGGCCTGATACCAGACATGTGGGACTCACACCTGTCCCAACCACACAGTCACCATACAAAAGCTCAGACAAATGTGCAGATCACAACTGCACAGGTGTCATCCAAACTGGGCAAATGGGGCATGTACAGATATGAGATGATACCTGCAGGTGGCTATCTGAGGGGTAGGATGTGTCCGCATGTACTGCAGAGATGTAATGGAGCCAAAGTTGTACAGTAACAGTAATGATATCATACATGACTCATATTGCCCGAGTAGGTTACAGCTGTATGCATGGATGGGAGGACAGGTGAGAGATGGACCTGCCTGTTAGTATACCGCTGTAGCAGTGCAGTCCCACCAGGGTACATCTTACCGTTAAATGGTAATGCCTGATGATAAACAGGGATTGTACGGACCTACAGTCAGCTAGCTGAGCCATTGGTGGGTTAAGTGATCAGCTCAAGGTCACAAGGAGGTGTTGTCAGTCCATGAAGATTGTGGCAGACATAAAATGCGACAGAAATACATTCTGAAATGTCACATAGGGAGTGATAGTGGGCCTCAAACCCTGGTATCTTGCCCTCAAGCCATTGCCAAGACCAACACTCCACGCCTCAAAGCAGGGGTGAATATGTCTGACCCCCTGCAATGGGCTGCAGCAGAGTCAATAAAGCCATGCTCTCAGAAGGCCATGATGGGAAATAGCATGTTTGCTGACCCAAAGTGTGGCCAGAATGCATAACAAAGTAGAAGGATGAGTGTCTGCAAGTCACAGCAGTGCCTGGACTGTTACAGGCGGGGAAATGACCCGAGTAACACACAGGTGCAAAATGAACAAGTGGGAATTGAACCCTTGTCCCCTGCTTATGGGGACATTGCATTAACCAGTATGCTACACCTCCACACCTCTCTAACCTGCAATGTCTGGAGTCAAAGAGCCTGCAGATCTCTGCCTAAACTGCCTGTTGTGTGTGCCAGTATAGGTTAACCCCATCCGGTACCATTGATGCACGGCATACGCAGAACAGCAGTCTGCAGCTGATCACCAAATGGAGAATGGACTGATCCATCACATCAGTTCAGTACAACACACTGACAGTGTGTGCTTCAATCACATAACAGCTACAAACCATGCTACTGCACAGTTTCAGAGGTCACACTGAGGGTGAGGATGGGCGTCCAGCACCTGGTCCCCAGAACTTGCAATGCTAGAGATGATCTCTGCCTGCAGATCCCCTTCACTGTCAGTGTGTGGCAGGTATTGTCTGCAGTGTGTTATGCTAGTCACCTTGTTTCCTGCACAATTGCAGCATTCTGTATGTGCCAGTCACATCTGGCCCTGTGTTCTGCCCCTGTTGGACAGGGACCCTCCTAGAACAGTGCACATAAATACCCAGTGTTAAACTGATGATGTCATGGATGACAACTGCTGTGGGAGCGGCTAGGCTTGCATGGGGTTATTACTAGAGTCCTGCTGGTCCTACCATTACCACAGGGAGTGGGCCTTAAACACCTTCTGTCCCAAGCACCTAGGACTAACAATCACCCACACCAAACACAGTCAGACTGCACCTGGTCAGCACACATTGCATGTGCACAGAGCAACTATGTGTATCTAGGCTTGGGATAAACGGCATGGACACCCAGCATTTGGTTCAGTGATCAGGGACCCCAGGACACAAGTGCACCCACATCACTGGAGCCAGACACTATATAGCACTATGTGGATACACAGCCGTGCCATGGTCATCTCTCGGTCAGAGTGAGAGTGCCCTCCCAGCATGACATGCTGTGGTTACCCAGTCCATGCACGTGGCAGACGGGCACTACTGCGTCTCAGACACTGACCCTACCTCCGATGCAGATACATTCTGGCCTATTCGCCCTGTTTCAGGCCATCACACAATAATATGCTCCTCATCATGCACATTTTCAGACTAACACTGGGAACAGTTTAGGCAATGCGAGGCTCAGTGATGTGTAGAAAGCCACAAAACAATGGAGAGAGACACACACACATATTCATATCGCTGCGCTGTGCCAAAATGGGGATGGTTGCATTCCTGCCTGCCACTTTGGTCTCGGTATCAGTCCAAGCATTGTTAATGTGTGCTCATTGTGCAAGGGTTAGTAGCGTGCTCTAATGTTAACACCTACTCAGTATGCCGGTGCTATCAGCCTGACTCTCCAACCAACTGTGGATAGTGGAGCCTGTCTGTATGGCTGATAGGTATTTGTACCCTTGCTGGCTAATTCATTGGGGGTTGCACATGCACAGGGACATGTAATGCATGATCCACAGCCAGGACCTGAACCAGTGGCCCTCCACTCATATACACAACAACTATGTGCACTGAGCCACAGTGCTGCCATATGGTTTCAACAGTCCCTGAGGCTGACATGCTTCCCATCAGACAGACCTTGGCACATGTTGCAATGCGCACAGCACACAGGAACAGGACATGGCTTTGGCTTGCTGCAGGTGGGTGCCACTACCCCCTCCACCAATACCCCCACACCATCCTGACATGCCCATGTGCTGTCAGTGTTGGTGGCGTGCAGTCCAAGCCCATCTGACATGCGGGTTGGTGGGTGTCTAGAGTGCAAGGTCCAGAAAGGGGGGGGGGAGAGGCAGAGGCATACATGGACGGCCACACAGCCACCCCCAACCATCTGCCTCTGCAGGGACCCCATCACTGCTTGCTAACGATACACCTCGGGGGGAGGATGACAGCCACTGCTGTGGTAGTCCCCTGGGCGCCTGCATTTTGCAGCTACTTGGAGGGCTACAGCTGCTGGCACTATCAGCCTCCTCCCCCACAGCTGGATTCAGCAGCAGCAAGGGGAGGGCCAGCCAGGATCTCTGCCTGGGGTGCCAGAACCCTTGGACTGCCCCATGTGACACATCTCCATTCCGCAGCAGTAGCATGTCTGTGTGCCACTACTGTCACTGTGAGATCATGACGGGCATCACAGATGGTAATGTGGATGGCAGGATACTCCTATGAAGAGAGGCTAATTCTGAGATCTTGCCACTTGAAAGTTAGGAACTGGAGGTGAAACCAAGTACCATCAACACTAGAACATGACAATTAACTTTTAATTTCTGAAATTAGAAATAAGATTTCTTGCATTGAACATTACCTAGATTTAATTAAAGCGGTATATAAGCCTTGTTAAATAAATAAATAAATGAAACTTATTTTAGAAGCCCTCCCTCTTAAAGATCATAATAGCAGTCTCTTTTTCAAAGAAACTATCAGCCTAAGAAATAACAATAAGGATGATAGTTTCTGCCCACATACACAATATTCCCTTTCTGCTGTACTAAGTCTCTTCCACACATTACATATCTCCAGTTGAATTACCAGTTAACATATTTTAACTGTTTTAGGTTAATACAACATTAAACAGTCAGTACTCAACCTTTTCAATGACACCTACTATTCAAAGTTCCTTTGTGTACTTTAGTCATAGGTAGGTATGTCAATATGGGGCCAGAAACTCCTCTTTTAAACTTTGTCTAGGGAGTCATGGTAGACATCTGGACTATGAAGTGATTCCTAGGGATTATTCTTCTTCATCAGGAGGTGCTCAATACTAGGGCTAATCACTCTATAATGGTATGCATACAGGATCACTTTCCTCGTCTTCTGGGTGATAGGGAAACTTAGAATAGTCCCACAGGGATGGACCTCATCTGTGGGGCCTCTTTCCTTCTGAAATCTCAAGCTGTGGGTCTAGGACCACTGCCAATCTCTGTCCATATGAGTCTGATTCTTCAACCTTTAACTCTGAAGCACAGGTGTTGGGAGTGGAACATTCCTCAGACTTGGTGTAGTCCAATCCATGCTGTGTAATATAGTCTTGTCTCGATGAAGCATCTACTTCAATCTGCCAATAGCCACTCTGAAGACTCAGTGTTGAAACATATTTATTTATTTATTTATTTATTACAGGCTCTTATATACCGCTCTATTCAGCATCAGCGCGGTTCACAATATAACAACAGACCAGAACAACAAAACTGTTTGGTTTTACAGAGAACAAGGTCAGAGAACTTGGATAAAACATGGGACGTCATTACTGCAACTATTTACATGAGTATTTACAAGTATACATAACAGGATTTGTTCTTAGTTTGGGTAGTGATCGAGATTGGTTAGCTGGTCAAGTAATAATGGGGGAAAAGGTGGGATTTGAGTGCCTTTCTGAAAAGGGATAGATCAGTGATAGCCCGAATCTCTGGAGGTAGGGCGTTCCATATGGCGCCTGCTAGGACTTCCACGTATTCCGCTGATGTCAGATCACAGACTGAAACAAGAACTTGGAACTCCATTTTTATCAGCTTCATGCCTGGGAGTCTTTACAGTCCACCATACTATATTCTCACTCTCCAAAAAAAATGTGGTATTCATAGTAACATAGTAATAAAGTACTTGTATCAAAAGACCAGGGCTGCTCTTGTCTTTTGATGCAAGTACTTTATTAATATTAATCTAACTTTTTTTGTTAATATTTTTTCATGGACTTCTCATATTTGATTTAATAGTGGTCCACTGAAAAATTGTTTTTGCTGCTTTTTGTGACATAGTGATTGTTTTTAGTTAACATGACGAATGACGTCAGATAAAGATCAGCATGTTCCATCGAGTCTGCTCCAGGCAGGTTACCCCTCTCTATTTATGTTTGCTTTGATTCCATCCCCTTGCTATGTAGTGATCCCCTATGTCTGTCCCATAACTTTTTTAATTCTGTCACCGTTTCTGCTCCCACCACCTTATTCGGGAGGGCATTCCAGGCATCCACCACCCTTTCCATGAAAAAGTATCTCCTGATGTTGCTTTTACCTTTACCTCCTTGCAACTTCATTTCACGTCTTTTAGTTCTACAGCTTCCCCTTTAAATTTAAACATCTGTATCAAATCACCTCCGTTTCTCCTCTCATCTAGGGTATACATTTAAGTCTTCAAGTCTTTTCCCATGTGCCTTCTGGCGCATTCCCCATATCATTTTGGTCGCCTTCCTCTAAACCATTTCAAGTCTTTATATCCTTTTTAAGCTACTGTCTCCAAAACTGAACACAAGTGAATCCTAACATGTGAAGTGAATCCTAACATGTTGTAAATGTAAATAGTTACCCCAGTTATCCAAGTTTTTAACACCTGTTCACTGTAAACACAAAGTACCCCGGGAAATGTGCAATCTTTGTTCATTGTAAACTGCGCTGATGCTGAATAGCGCGGTATAGAAGAGACTGTAAATAAATAAAAAATAAAATAAACAATACTTCAAGTGAGGCCTCACCAATGACCCATACAGGGACACTAGAACGTCCTTCTTCCAGCTGGTTATTCCTCTCTGTATGCAGCTTAGCATCCTTCTGGCTTTATCCACCGCCCTGTCACATTGCTTCGCCACCTTGAGATCCTCAGACACTATCACCCCGAGGTCCCTCTCTTGATCCACACATACCAATCTCTTGTCCCCTACTGCATATTGCTCCTTTGGGTTTCTGCATCCCAAGTGCATTACTCTGCACTTCTTTGCATTAAATCTCAAATGCTAAGCATATGACCATTCTTCTAATTTTTGTATATCTTTTCTCATGTTGTCTGCTCCCTAGAAGTGTCCACTCTGTTGCAAATCTTTGTATCATCTGCAAAAAGGCAAACGTTTCCTTTTAACCCTTTGGCAATATCGCTCACAAAGACAATGAACAGTAGTGGTCCCAGGACCACTGCCTGAGGCACTCCTCTACTCACCCTCCTTTCTTCAGAGTGAGTTCCATTCTCCACTGCCCTCTGTAGTCTGTCAGTCAACCAGTTATTTATCCAGTTTACCTCCTTGGGATCCATTACCAGGCTGCCAGTTTATTCATAAGCCTCCCATGAGGAACAGTATCAAAGGCTTTGCTGAAATCTAAGTAGACCACATCCATTGCATCTAATTCTCTGGTCACCTAGTCAAAGAAATTAATAAGATTTGTTTGGCATGATCTTCCCTTGGTAAAGCCAAGCTACTTCAGATCTCCCAAACCATTGGCTTCCAGAAAAACCACTATTCTTTCTTTCAGCAGTGATACCATTACTTTTCCCACCTCCGGAGGCAAGGCTTAAAGGTCTATAGTTTGCCACCTCTTCTAATATCACTCAGATTACAGTATAGTCCATTTTGTTTCCTCAAATGATATGTGCAGGCAAAAGGTTTATCCCAAGGAACACATTTTCTTAGATCTGTATGGTAGCATCTGCAGCCTGCAAGAAAATCAGTCCCAGTAACAATGGATCAGAAATTATAGCCACCAGAACTTTTCAGGGGATCCTGTGATAAGCAATACTCATGATCACTGACACCTGCTTGGGCCTTTATCATTCCAGATAATCACAGGTTGGGAATATGGTGATGTAAAAGTTCCTAGATAATTGTGGCTTCTGTCCTAGTGTCCAGAGTAGCTTCAATCAATATACCATTGATAGCAATCAACATTTGTAAACTGAATCTTGTTTTAAATCGGCCGATCACAGAGGGTGAAATTTGTTCTTATCTGCTGATTTCCTTTTTTTGATTCCTGCTAGACCAATCCAGACCTGTGGGTAATGACAACCTGGAACTTTCCAGTGGCACTATGACAGTATAAGGCGTGGTGCAGCCCTGGAACTTGCCAGCATACAACTGAAAAAGTTGATACAGAAATAACACTGAACACCAAATTCATTAGCAATATAAGTAATATCAAGGAGAATTTCTCAGAGAGGATAAACAGAAGTGACAATCCTAATAGCAATCCTACAGTATAGATAAGCAGGCAATGCTTCTGAAACCACAGTTTTCCTGTGAGGGAACTGGACTGGACTAACAGGAATCAAGGAAAGGAATCTAGAAGGTAAGAACAAATTTCATCTTCCTTTCTATACTGTACCGACTTATGAGACGTACCAAAGCTTCAGACTCTTGGATAGGTGGAAGACAAGGCCCCCCTTGCCCCCTCCCGAACCACCCTTCCAAAGGCACTATCTTTTTGTGCATGCACATTCAGTCAGCAGTACTTCACAAAGGAATGTAAAGAAAACCATGTCACTGTCCTGCTCTTTAGCAGTAAATGCCCTAGAGTCTGCCTAAGACATTGCCTGAGCCCTTGTAGAGTAAACTCAAAGCCCCACCAAAACCAGTCTCTGACTCAAAACATACGTAGACCCAACTAGACAGGAAAGACTTATAAGCCACCACGCATTTATGTGGGCTACTAAAAATGAAAACATAGTCTGACTTTCAAAAAAGAACTTGCGACCTTTGAATAATTGAGAAAGACTCTGTGAATGTCCAACTTGTGAAGAGTCTCATGGCCACCAGACTTCTGATGCCAAGGGTAGATAGGCAGATTAACATGAAAATAGGAAATCACCTTTGACAAGAAGGCCAGAATTGTACAAAATGACAGTCTGCCATAAAAGACAAATACAGATCTCTGCATGACAGAGCCTGCAACTCAGATACATCTAGCTAAGCAAAAGCCCCCAAAAAAGACCAACTTCAAGGATAAGGCAAATAAGGATGCATGCCTCAACAACTCAAAAGGCAGTCCCACTAGTGAACTCAGGACCAGACTGAGACTGAGATTCCACTGCAGAACTAATGAACAGAAGGGATGACAGACACCCTGCAAGAAACAGAAGATGTCTGGATGGGCTTCTAGAAAGTCCAACAAACAGGCACAAATCCACGTGCAGCAGACACCCAGTACAAAATGTGGAATACAACGAAGGGACGTGTAAAAATATAAGCTTTATTAGTAACCCACTTCAGCCACTGGCCCTTTTTGACACTGGCCGTGTTTCGAAAAAACCTTCTTCAGGGGCTTAAATGGCTAAAAACAATAAAAATGAGAACATAAATATAAGTTAATTGTAAGAAAAGGGGGGGGGAGAAAAGGGACTTGAAAAACAAAGACGAAACATGTAAATAAATATTCAAATCTCAAAACTATAAAAACATAAGATAAGTACAACATAAAAATCGGAGCTAAGATAGTTAACATTAACAAGACTATTAAAATCAATAATGTATACAATCAATAAATAATAAACTGATAAAAACATAAATGACCTTACAAAAAGTAAAAATGTATACTAAAAACTTTGAACATATATAAATAAATAATTTATATCTAAGAACCTAGTAAATTAACTCAACACATATAATATCACATTAATATTTTATATATCTCAAAACATGTTAGATTAACATATATAATAAAAAGCAAATAAATAACATATATAAAATGTCTATAAAAACTATATTATATGGACTGAAACAAAACAGTGAAAACTCCTCGGGAATGTGACCAATACCAGGCGTCGAAAAACATACCTGTATTTATGTGCTACTCATATAAAAATGTCGCTTATATTGTTGTAACCTTAGAAAACCTAAAAGGTAAAAACATGAATAAATAAAACAACCGCTTATGAAAAAAGGAGGATGATAAACAGAGAGATGAGGACGAAAAACAAAAACAAAAACGATGGTAACTAGATGTAAAAGACATCATTAAAAAACATCATTAGAAAAATCATCATTAAAAAACTCCAGTAAAAAAATCCATATCAGATGAATAACTATAATCCTAAGAAACATAATTAATGTGCTCCTTCACAAAAAAGTACTCTAGAGTGATATGGAGCCAGACCCAATGAAGTGAATTGATACCTGTCCAAAATGGCTCGTGTACCCAAATAGCAGTGTTGAATTACTGATGAGCACTAATCCTGTAAAAAATAAAAATATATCTCTAAGCTCATGTATACATAAAAAAACGAATCAATAAATTAGAAATCAAAAGTATAAATATATCAACCTCTAAAATAAGTATACTGAAATTAAAATGGAAGACCTGTATCTAAAAAGACTTGAATGTTATGCGTACAAAAAGTAAAAATATAGAAAACCAACGAGGAAGTTCTTCGTGTATGACAATAGCAAAATGTGAATGAAGCATCCAAAAAAGTTACGTAACTTACACCTCCTACATCGTGGAAGTCATCATATTACCAAATGCGTATTACTGCACCCACCAGATAGATAAGGAGAAATTTCACTTACCGTTAATTTCCTTTCCTGGAATACTGCTAGACCAGTCCAGACAAACGGGTTATGCACCCCTGCCAGCAGATCTTGGAGACAGAGAATTCTACCAGAGCTCTGATAGGCTGGAGCCTGGTGATATAATCCTACCCCTAGGGGTCTCCCTCAGTTACGTCCACAAGCTAATGCAACATGAACTGTAACATCACCCCAGAGGGTCCCAAGTGAACTATATACAAGGGAGCCGAAGAACTCCCTAGAGCTGAAAACAGTATCCACCTACGAACCCATGGACTGCCCAGGGCGAGGCATACCGGCAAAGAGAAGAACCACGGTCGGCGGCTGCACCGCACCAGCGGCACTCCAACCAACAGCAGGGCGGGTCCTGGACTGGTCTAGCAGTATTCCAGGAAAGGAAATTAACGGTAAGTGAAATTTCTCCTTCCAGTTCATACTGCTAGACCAGTCCAGACAAACGGGCAGTACCCAAGCTACCTGCTTTCAAGGGGGGGCAAGGCCGCCGACAGCTCAGCAACTCCAAAACGGACTTCCTGACGGGCATGAACGTCCAACCTATAATGACCGACAAAGGTGGACAGCGACGACCAAGTCGCCGCCCGGCGAATATCGAGAAGAACTACATGAGACCTCCCGGCCTACAAAGTTGCTTGCGCCCGAGAGGAGTGAGCACGGAGTCCCGGTGGAGCTTGTTCTCCCTGAAGAAGGTACGCCGCCTCAATGGCCTCCGTAACCCATCTAGAAATGGTAGATTCGGAGGCTGCGGATCCCCGACGAGAACCCGCGAACAAGACAAAAGAGGAACAGTCATATGGAAGGGTCTGGCGACCCCCAGATACCGAAAAAGAACCTTCTTAAGGTCCACCGCCCGCAACGGAGACCGACCACTGTCACACTGCGTCTTTGGAAAAGACGGAAAGGAAAGAGGCTGGTCAACAGCAAACGGCGTCAGCACTTTGGGCAACAAAGGAAGGGACAGTTCTCAGAGAAACGCCTTCGGAGGAATATGAGAGATAGGGATCTCGACACAGAGAGCCTGGAGTTCAGAAACACGGCGTGCCGAAGTTATGGCCACCAAGAAGACTGCCTTCAGAGTCCAATCTAGAAGAGAACAGGCCCTCAGAGGCTCAAAGGGAGGAGCAACGAGGGCACAGAGGACAAGCACGACAGCCCACGCTGGCACAGGCGAACACAGAGGAGGCCGGAAGGCCCAACTCCGCGGAGAAACCGAGACACGTCCAAATACGAAGCTATCGATCGCCCCGGTATAGGACCCCGAAAACAAGTTAAAGCGACCATTTGTACTCGCAAGGAATTGAATGCTAATCCCTTATCCACTCCGGCCTGTAAAAAGGACAGGATGTCCGGAACACCGCAACGCCAGGGTGTGAGGTTATTTCGCGAACACTAACCATCAAGAGACGCCAAACCCGAGCGTAAGTCAGCGTCATGGAAGACCTCCGCGCCGTGAGAAGCGCCACGACCACGCTAGGAGCCGTAGCGAGCAAACCGGCAGCGGTTAATAGCCAGGCCGAAAGCGAGTAAGGAGCCGGGTCTTCCATCTCCACCGGTCCGTGAATCAGAAGGCCGAGAAACGCCTCGAGGCGGAGCAGCCACGCCCCAGACAGACGGAAGAGATCCGCATACCATGGTCCGCGAGCCCAATTCGGAGCCAACAGGAGTACAGGGCCGCGACGGTCTCGGAGCCACCGGAGAACTATGCATATCACGGATCAGGGAGGGAAAACACACAGGAGAAGATGAGCCAGCCACGGTTGAGAGAGAGCATCTATGCCGTGCGCTCCCTCGTGCCTCCAATGGCCGAAGTACAGCAAAGCCTTGGCAGTCTGCGCCGTAGCCATTAGATCCATGGTCGGCAGTGCCCACAGGTGAACAATGGACCGGAACACATCCGGCTGCAGAGCCCAGCCCCCGGGCTCCAGAGAGTGCCGGCTGAGAAAATTGGCTTACACATTGTTCACGCCTGCGATGTGCTGCGCCGATAGCCTGAAGATGTTCCTCCGCCCACGGGAGGAGCAAACGCCTCTCCTGTGAGACATCTGGACATTGCGTGCCGCCTAGGCGGCTTAGGTAAGCAATCGTAGTGGCGTCGGACAGGAACCGAACCGCACGCCGCCGCAGAAGAGGCTGAAACTGAAGAAGGGCGAAGCGCACTTTCCGCGTCTCGAGACGATTGATAGACCCTTGGGCTGCGCGAGGTGACCAACTCCCCTGTGCCGAGGCCAAGCCGCAAGGCGCTCCCCAACCGGAGAGGTCGGCGACTGGCGTCACCAAGATCCAGCGCAGAGACTCCAGAGGGACCCCCCGTAGAAGATTGTGTGCCTGAAGCCACCAGCGGAGGCTGCGGTGCACCGGCAGAAGCAAAGGTAACCGGATTAGATAACTGTCCGACACCGGCGACCAACGAGATAGAAGCGCCGTCGGCAAGCAGTGCATGTGCGCTTCCGCCCACGGAACGAGGGCTATCGTTGCTGCCAAGGACCCCAAGAGTTGAAGGTAGCCCCCAAGGCCGAGGTGCCGCTTGATCCAAGCAGCGGCGGAGCTGAAGAGAGATCTTCTGAAAACGTTCCTAAGGTAGAAACACCCGCCCCCGACGAGTGTCGCACCCAGCCCCTAGAAAATCCAGGACCTGAAGCATCCCAAAATAGACAGAGTAATGGCCCAGTCCTCCTTCCAATGGTGGACCGGGACGAATGGCATCTAAACGCTGGAGCCTGGAAATGAAGCAACATCTGCTGCCCATTGCCGCAGGCTGAGCCATCTCCGAGCTACCGACACCGGTGCTAGGAAGCGAGCTGAGCCGCAAGAGATCACAGAATGCCTCTGCCCGGAATGCAGCAATGGATTCAAAATGAACCAACTCGGGAACACCTGGAAGCTGCTGAATCCAGCGAAGGGAGGCCCGAGCTGCTAGACCTCTGCACACCCCTGCAAGAAGGAAATAGCGGGCGAAGGAAAACCCGTCATCAGCAGCCTCCCAACTCTTTAGGTCTTGCTGGTCGCGGAGCGCCACTCCGCCCTCAACCGGAAGTGTGGTATGCCTGATGACCCTGGTCAGAATGCATCAACTGTCGGGTATGTCAGCCAACGGTCCAAGTGAAAGGGAGACCAAGGGTATAACTGACCAATACCGCGTGCCGTACGAATGCCCTGGAAAATGGGATCCGGCTGCAACCGGATTTGAGAATCCGGAGGATCAGGCGTGTCGGCCAGGGGGAGCGACTCCATCACCTGTGTGATTAGAGCCGGCAACTCCTCTTTCCGAAAAAGGCTGAGAACCGTCAGCAAAGAAAACAGACGGAGAATATTCCCCATCTCCGTACTCCAACAAGTCAGGGCTGACCTCCGAAGATTTAAAGTCTTCTTGAATATCCATAGTACCCCGCAAGGCACATGCAACACTCCAAGGAGGACGTACTGCTCTAAGGTCTGAGGACTTATGGGACCACTTGCGAGACCACGCCATATGCTTGCCTGCTACTGGGCAGGTGTAGGAGATATTCCAAAAGACTCCAAAAGTCACAGGCGTCATGCCAGATGGAAGAGTGTGAGGAAGGCACTGTCAGTCAAGGCTGCTGTGGCCTCCAGCGGCTGTGGAAGCGACATGGGAGCTGACTGAATCGTTTCCTGCAGGAAGATCCTGCAGTAGGGGCTCTGAGGAGGGAGGAGATAAGGTGCTGATGAACCCATCTAGCAGCGCAGTGGGAATGGGGAAAGAGTCTCCGGGATGCAGCGTGCAGGTGGAACACAAGCAATCTCTTAATTCCCCATTCGGCTGATTACTTATTACATATAATACAGCCAGAGAAACAAGCACTGTAGAGACTTAAACCACCTTTCCTCTTTTTTTCCCTTTTTTTTTTTTTTTTTGCATTTAAAACAAAAATCAAGCGGACTTCCGGCGATGCGTGAGTGAGAGCAGACGTGTCTCTCTCGCTCCGGGGCCGCCTCACGGATTAATCAGCTAATTAATCTTACCTTCGGGATTTCCTGCCTCTATCTCCCCGCAAGAGTCTACCGGAGACTGGCCTGCATTGATATAGTACCAGCCGGGGAACAACGATGCCTTTGCCGGCACGAAAAGAGCGCGAAAAGCCGCTCCGAGCGGGGCCCTCCATCGCGCCTACGGGACAACCGACCTCTCCGGGGGCGGAAAGCACTGAGTCGCATTCGGAAGAGCTGGCGAAAGAGGTTGTCCGGCTTCTTGACCCGAAATTTGATTGCCTCATGAAAAAGTTAGATGGTATGGAGGAGGCCTTGACTGAATTTGGCAGACGCGTGGAGGAGCTTGAGCACCGCGTGGCAGGGGTGGAGGAGGGAGAGAGCCAGCGAGACCGGGAGCTCGAGCGCCAGAAGCAGGCCCTTCTCGAGGTGCAAAATAAACTAGAGGATCTGGAGAATAGATCTCGAAGGAACAACTTGAGACTAGTGGGGCTGGGAGAGGACAGACCAGATGGAGAGTTGCTGGTATTCCTGGAAACTTGGTTACCTGAAGTGCTAGGCCTGGCGGAACTGAAAGGTAAATTTCACATTGAGAGAGCACATCGCCTGGGTGCTAGGAGAGAACAGGGCGACCGTCCACGAGTGGTCATAATTCGTGTACTGAACTTCCAGCATAAGTGGCGCATCCTACAGGCGTACAGAAAGAGCGGCGAACTCATGCTGGATAACAGACGCGTGCTCCTATTCCAGGATTACTCGGCGGCCGTAGCCGCAAAGCGGCGGGAGTTTTCCCCGATCTGCTCTGAGCTTTATCGCAGGAAGGCCCGGTTCACTCTGGCTTTTCCAGCAATATTGCGGGTCTCCCTGAACGGCCAAAACCACACCTTCGACCAAGTGACGGCAGCGAGAAAGTTTATAGCTCAGCAGTTTCCTGCAGCCACGCCAGAGGTGTGACTCTACACGAAAGTCCTAACTCTTCTAAACGGACTACTTCAGCTATAGACCTTGCAGTGCGGCGGTAGGGGCTTAGCCTGCTACTTTGCTCTGGACTGCCGCATTGAGTGGACACCACCATCATAATTCTATTTGCTCTTGCAAGTGCGGTGAGTGCCATCGGGTCGGTCCTGGCTACTGGCGGCCTGGGCGCTCCTGAGTTTTCTTGGCGGTGTCGCCGAGGGTGAATTGCCAGGCCTTGCTTCCGAATCAATGGAGGACTGAGCGACTTCCCCAAGGCCGCACGGAGCCCAAGTTTTCCTCACTGTCTAATGTAGTTTCTACCTGTTCTGTTTGTTGTTAGAGGGGGGTGATGGAAAACCGCAGAAGCATGGAGGAGTGAGGCGGTCCTGCGGCACCGTAGTGGAAGTTCTACCTCAGTGTGGTAACTGAGGGTTGCATTTTGTGTTTTATGGGGTATGTTTATTTTATGCGGGGAAAGGTTCACTTAGTAGTAGGGGTAAGGCGAGGGGAAGGTAGGGGAGATGTTCTTGGGGGGTGGGAGGGGGATGGGAGGGGTGAGGGGGGAGGGGTGGGAAGGGGGGGAAGGGGAGGGGTACCTGTGGGGTATGAGAGCCTTGTGCCTGATATACATGTGGGTGCTCTTAACATATGGCTTGTAAGCCCTAATCTCCTCGTTTGTGCTCCCTATGGGTGGGTTGAGGATGTCTTGGAGTTCTGGGTTGAGGCTGGGCGACCTGGAACAGTGTATGCTTGGGGGATCTGGCTACTGGAATGTGTGAGAGTTGGAGAGAATGCGGGATGATCTCCGTATAGTCACCTGGAATGTTGGAGGTCTAAATACTCCTGTTAAACGGACCAAAATGCTCCAGGCCCTAAAACGAGATCAGGCTCAAATAGCCCTACTGCAAGAGACACACTTAACAGCGGTAGAGAGCATGCCAAGTTGCAGAAAGACTGGGTAGGACAGGTCTTTGCGGCGTCTGCAGCAGTAAAGAAGCGTGGGGTGGCGATCCTTGTGCACCGGGGTCTTGGAGTGGAAATTTTGGGGGAGGAGGTGGACCCCGAGGGCAGATTTATATTTCTACATGCAAAAATACAAGGGCAAGAACTATTTCTGGGAAACATATACGCTCCCAATATATATGACCATCGCTTCTTTCAGCTCCTGCTAAAGAGGATATTGGCGGCCCCGAAGATCCCCTTGATATTGGCAGGAGACTTTAATTGCCCGCATGACCCACTGCTAGACAGGTCTAAGCCTGCTGGTTTGAGGGGGGCATGGAGCAAGAAGGGAGTGGGATATCTTTGTCAGATGGGTGGCCTAATTGACGCCTGGAGAGTCTTACATGGGACGGAAAGAGACTATACACATCTGTCGAGAGCACATCAAACCTGGTCACGGATAGATTATATTCTGATTTCCAGAGAGCACTTAGGCAAAGTGGTCAAAGTGGAGATTGAGCCCATCGTGGTTTCTGACCATGCTAAGGTGGTGTTGGTGTGGCAGGGCCCTGTTTCAGGGGGAGCGCGCTGGACATTTCCGAATCATCTCTGGCAGAAAGCAGACTTTCGAGCCTATCTACTGCGGCAGTGGGAGGAGTACCTTCGCTTGAATGATACCGGGGATGTGGGAGTAGCGACCTTTTGGGAGGCGGGTAAGGCTGTGCTCCGGGGCCATATAATAGCCTATGTAGCGAAAGAGAGGAAAAGACTTAATGCACGGATCTTAGTATTGTCGCGCCAACTGCAGGAGACAAAGCGGACTGCGATAACGGACCGAAAAGCTTTAGGATGTATCTAGAGGTGCAGAAAGACCTGAATGAGGTGCTTCATGAGCGTGCTAACCATTCTTTGCAGTATTATCAACATCAACTATTTCGCTTTGGAGATCGCACTGGGAGACTTTTGGCGCGTTTGGTTCGGCGCAGGGGTGGAATTCAGGGGGTGGCCCGCGTGAAGGACGACCAAGGGGTTGTACACACAGAGTTACGGCAAATTGTTCAGGTATTTCGCCAGTATTACCAAGCTTTATATACACCAGACCCTGAGGATAGAGCCCAGGAAAGTACATTCCTAGAGGCCGTCCCCGTGCCTCGGCTGACTGAGGCGGAGATTCGGGAACTAAATGCGAGAATTACTGGGGCGGAAATTCAGGCAGTTATTAAGAAAGGGAAGCCACATAAAGCTCTGGGCCCTGATGGCTACGGCTCTGAATTTTATAAAATACTGTCACCTAATTTAACACCCACTCTGGTGGCCTTATATAATGAGGCCCAGGAAAAGGAATTTTACCCGAGGGATATGAGAACGGCGGCGATAACCATCATACCAAAGGAGGGTCGCGACCCGGAAGATCCGGCATCATATCGTCCTATTTCTTTAATAAACTATGATATGAAACTGGTGGCCTCGGTGCTAGCGGCCCGCCTTCAAGGGCTTCTCCCTCGGTTAATTGGGACTCATCAATCGGGCTTTGTCAAAGGGAGAGCGGCTTTTTCCAACATCAGCAAGGTGCTTCTTGGCATGGAGCAGTGCTTACACCAGGAGGTACCCTTGCTGTTGGTGAGTTTAGATGCTGAAAAAGCCTTTGATAGGGTGTCATGGCCCTATATGTTTGCAGTCCTGCAGAAATTTGGCTTTACAGGAGCATTTCTGTCCTGGGTGAGAGCGTTATATACTAGCCCGCTGGCTTGTGTAGCGAGTGGAGGAACTCGATCCGAGCCGTTTGAGTTGCGCAGAGGCACCCGGCAGGGATGCCCCCTGTCCCCTCTTCTTTTTGTGCTACAGTTGGAACCCTTACTCTTAGCACTGACAACGGATCCGGAGATACGGGGCATTGATTGGCCCAGAGGTGGGATCAAAATTAGTGCCTTTGCAGACGACATGCTCCTTTGCCTGTGTAAGCCGCAGGCCTCCCTGAAGAGGGTCTTGGAGTTGATCCAGAGTTTTGGTTCCTTTTCTGGTCTCCGGATTAATCTCAGTAAATCGGTTGCGCTGGATGTGGGTGGCCGAGTGCGACGACTATGGAAGGGCTCCTTTCCCTTGCGTTGGGCACAGGGGGAATTTCGATATCTGGGAATTCAGATTCCGGCTCAAATCTCGCAGTTATATGCTGTAAACATTAGACCTATGCTGCAGAGCACGGCGGCTACATTGCAGAAGTGGAAGGACCTTCCACTTTCGCTGATGGGGCGAATTGCTCTTTTTCAGATGATGGAAGCCCCCCGATGGATGTATATGCTGCGGCATCTACCTATCTGGTTGTCCAGGAGGGAAGTGTTACTCTTACACCGTTCTCTCAGACAGTTTCTTTGGAGGGGCAGGAAGTCGCGGATCCCATTAGCGGTGTTAATGAGTAGTAGAGCAGATGGGGGGACTGAGCTCTTCTCGGTGAGAGATTATAACCTCTTAGCCTTACTAGAGCCGCTGAGAGATGTCATCTTGAGGAAGGACTCTATTTTACCAGAAGGGCTGGTGGAGCGGATATCCGCACCTTTTCATCCGGCCTACCTTCTCCATGCCCGGAATTCGGTACTGCCAAGCATGTGGCGCGGATCGGTATATTTGGGTGCCTTAAGACAAGCATGGCGCTTTCTATGTCAAAAGAAAGGGGTACATTGGTATAGCACTGATTGTCTTCCGTTGAGTGATAATGCTGCTTTCTCGCCAGGGCTCCAAGGGGGGCTGCCCCGGAGCTGGGCGCGGGCGGAACTGGGGTTTTTGGGACAGCTTCGTATGCAGTCCCAGGAGGAGCTAGACTCCTTTCAGGAGTTGACGCGGAGATTTCATCTTGCGCCACAAACGTTCTTTTTCTACCTCCAGGTGCGACACTATATTCGAACACTGCAGCATACGCAAGGGCTTCAATTTCGTACTTCAGGAGTATGGGACCTCATAGCAGCCACCGACAGGAAGTTTTTGATGCGATCATGGCGGGAGGAGTGCTATCCGGGAGGTGAGCAATTACCGCTGGTGAAGCTAGCTCAGAGATGGAGGAAGGAGGATAATATAGAGATAGCGGTGCCCAATCTCCAGGACGCTTTCCATCAACTTCGAGTCCTTTCTGAATCTGTCAAGCTTCAAGAGATACAGTATAAATTGCTATGGAGGGCCTATGTGCCCAATACTTGGGCTGTTAGAATGAAGGTGCTCTCGACAGATGTTTGTCATATATGTGGGACCCATAGGGGAACGCTGCTCCATCGCTTTTGGAGCTGTGTACATATAAACCAATTTTGGCAGACGGTCTATAATGAACTTCAGACATGTAGACCCCTGAGAGGCTTTCTGACGTCTGAATGGTGCTTGTTTGGCTTAGTGGGGGAAACTAAGCGGGGAATGGAGGGGACCCTGAGAGATGTCTCTTTTTCTGCTCCATCCGAGCCTGACAGCCCCACGATCTTAGCTGATATGCCCACGCGACGACTCTATGCTCGAGGCTTCTTGATAGCGAAGCAATGCATCCTTCGCCACTGGGTGGATGATAAACCACCGGAAATCCGGGAATGGTGCCGACTTTTGCT